>OZ010794.1:490998288-492418987 GCA_963932465.1 Maratus speciosus
GTTGATATTAAAACATTTTTTGTTCTGGGTGCCGAGTTCCCTTAACTGATACTTTTTGACATGCCGTGGCAATGACTTGAAAATCGTGAAGTATATTATAATGATCCTTCGTAATTCCCCCATAGTCAGACTGATAAAGTAATTTGCATTTAATTATCTTTGAAAATGAGGAACGAACTAGAAACAAACAGGAAGCAGGAATTCTGCTTTTTCAGAATTTAGTGTCATCCCCGATGAGGAAAAAAAAAAAATTGTTATTATCATTACTAGTACAAGAGCCGGCAGCACAAAAACCAATGTTATCAAGCACAAGAAAAAACCTTTATTTTATGGAAGAGTAGAAGTAGGGGAATCTAATGATCCATGTCTGCAGGAAGTGAAGTGGTGCATAAGCCAAAAACTAATACCACCAGTGGTTGACTCGTAGGTTTATCATTGTGTTTGTCCCAAAAACAAAGGTATGAAAATATGGAGAATAGTTGTAGGGCAAACACAATGATAAACCTACAAGTCAACCACTGGTGGTATTAATTTTTGGCTTATGCATCACTTCACTTCCGGCAGACATGGATCATTAGATTCCCCTACTTCTACTCTTCCATAAAATAAAAGTTTTTTTCTTGTGCTTGATAACATAGCTTTTTGTGCTGTCGGCTCTTGGACTATACGAGTGGGATCCCATCGGATTTCGACGAAAGAAAATGTTTTTAAGAAGAAACTGTTCCATTCATTTATAATAAGCCTACAAAATCAGTTACAATGAAAAAGGCATTTATATCGGTTAGCCTAACTCTCAAAGAAATATTATTTTAACCTAAAAGTCACTATTCTTCTATAAAGAGACTGTAATTTTTTGTAAAATTTCGCGTTTTAGCAGAGTGTGATTTCAAAATCATTTCCACTTGTGAAGAATTTCAAAGTCGCTGGAGTCAAAATGATGCACTTCTACAAAGCTTATTTCAGTTAAGACTTAAAATATACGCTTTTATTTTATATAAAATGACGTCATTTGCATCCGCTGAAAAATTCCACATTTACGATCCAGTCTTAAATAACATCTATAGGAAAGTATGCATATGACGTCACTATCGCAGAATAACACACAAACCCAGCAAAAAGCGATGTCGTAAACTGGACAAAAAAAAACGGCTATCTAATTATTCATATGCCTTCATTTGTTTGTAACATTAATATAGATACTTAAAATTAAATATAGTTTATAGTAGCTCCATGTTTTATCAGAAATCATTCATTTATATTTTTTCAAAGTAGCTCGTAATTTAATTGCTTTTTGTTTTTGTTTTTCCAGTTATGAAAAAAATGGCAACAAAAGCTAATGTAATCTACTATTTTCCAACTATTTTCCTTTAATTTTCTACTGAAATGGAGTATTTCAGCTCCCTCCCTTACAGAAATAGTATTAAAACTACAAAAAAATTAATATCTCAAAAATAAATTGAGATTCAGTTTTCAAACAAATTGCAGTTAAAAGTACTTTTTTCGCCCTGTACGAAGGTGTAAAAGTTGAAAATGGTTGCTGCCTAGAAGTTTAAAAAATTGCAGTAGAGATTATCAGTATTTAACCATACGATGATATATCTGCTTCGTTTTACGTTTAGCTTATGTAACATGAAGTTATTTTTTAGGGACGACACTTTAATTGTTGGCCGAAAGAAATAGCATATCGGGGCTAAAAATGTATTGCTTTTGCAAATTGGCTGCGTTATATGCTGTGCTAATCGAAAAAGACATTCATTGGCCGAGGTGTAAAAAAAGCGAAAAAACTTCGCTTGTTGAAACATTCTTCATTAACCGAGGTATTTGTTAACTGTTGTTTCTATGTGCTATGTCAAAAAACGTTTAATTATCAAATTGTTCATTAGTATGGCAAATATTTACATTAACCTCTTCAGTTCTGAAGCTAAAATAAAAACACAAATGCTTATTCATTGGTTTTTTCCAACCAAAATGACATCGTAAATGACAGAAAAAATATCTTTTCTGAAATTGATCCTTTAGGCGCTTAGCAATTTAGGTTCAAAAATATGAATCTAAAACTACAAACCCCCTGAAAAGCATCAATTTAATAACCATTAACCTAAATTAACGCAATCACAAATTTAAGAGCTTTAAACAAGTAAATAATCTACAAATCCACAAAAAAACTCCCTTTCTTGGTCATACTGTCTTTTGGGCATTTTTAGGCATTTTGCAAACTCAGATGGAAATAACATTTATTTTATGTGGAAATCAGCTTACATGCTGCCATTTATTCATTTGCTTTGGACGCAAAAAATAGTCGAAACTATTAAGAAATGCTGTGAAAATGTAAAAAAAACGAACATTATAGTTTTTATGAGGAAAAGAACAGAGGTCCCCTTATGGGCACCCAGGGACCGAAGAGGTTAAAACTTCAAATTATACTTATTTCTAGAACCAGAAATATTATTTTGAAGCATTTAAGAATTATTAATGCTCAGACAATACAAAATTTCTCCCCTTTCAATATCAAAGCACTGTTTTTAATTTACTTATGGGGAAATAATGCCTTTAGCGATCTTTTTGCTCGATTAGCGTGGAAGTGCCCAAATAATTCTTTTTTATTAATATAAAAACCTAATCCCAAGCTAATAGTGTAGCTATCAGATTAAAAGAATTATCAGGCTATTGATGGTCGATCATTCATTAATGACAATTATGTTTCTTCATTAAATTTTAATTTTATTTGTATGTAGTCATAGAAATTACAATAATTGTTGCAGAAAATGCCAAAGCAATATTCAGCAACGAAAATACTTAGATTTTTTTTTAATTAAAATACATTCAATAAATGAAATTTTTTTTTTATTTGTGTGTAATTCTTTTATATTTATCAGCATGTGTTAAAAATTAAAATAATAAGAAATTACACGTAGATTTTAAAAGATAACTTTATTTAACATTGGAAAATTATTTTTAATATTTTTGTTGCTGAAGACTAAGTTCTTTGTGTGTGTGTGCGCGCGCGTGTGTTGTTTGTGTGTGTGTTTCATTTTTTGAAAGAATATTCCAGCTTTCAGGATTATGTATTAATTTGCATAACATAACAACGGAACTTCAGTACAGTAACTTCAGAAAAACAAATTAGTTTAGTATTTTTTAAGGCATTTTTAAGGCTTTTTAAAGATTTAATTAAAAGTTGAGTTGCTCATTGGCTATATTTGTTTTGCAAACTGCAATATCTTAAAAAACAGATTTGCTATTGTATGCTGTTAAATAATTGTATTCTGCTATTACCTTTAAAGATGCATGAAAAATACAGTGATTCTCAGTACTTTTTGTCCAAGGCTTTATTTTACATAAATATGTATTTGTTTGGGATAGATTGTTTCAGAAATACAAAAAAACAAAACCGGGTGACCGACTTTTGAAATAATGTGACCTGATAATCACTCATATTATTTGAAGAGTGGACTTCAAACAGAGGAAGCTTATTCCGTTATGGTCAAAGTTAATGCTTACATGAAATATTACGAAGCCATTAGTAGTCATGGTGATAAAGTCGGTGGCAAGTTTCGTGTTGCAGTCATTTAGAAAGGTTTTTTTTTTTTTTTTTTTTTTTTTTTTTTTTTTAAAGAAACTTAATTCAAAAGCATTTTATCACTATATGAATTAAGAACATGCGAACAAAATGTAAAACTACTTTAGATAAATCGTGAATTACAAGACATTTTTAAAGAAAGTAATGAAACCGACTTCCTAACTTATAATCTCCTTAAATGTAATTAATATTGGCTATTTTTTTATTACTTATTGCATATCAGTTCGCATACTTTAGCAAGTGTGGTTTGGCACAACAGAGGGTTTTTTCTTTTCCTTTGGTAATCCTTTATCGAAGCCACATTAAATTTAAACCATGTTATTGCCAGCACTGTTCATGTCATGCTGTGGACTATTTGTAGATTAAGGTACTGCACTGCCCGGACTGGCCCGCGGAAATGAGGTCAAAATTTCTAACGGACCAGGCGGCAGATTAAAGAGATTTTTTTTTTAACGGGCCCAAATAAAAAAATAATTATAAACGGGCCGGGCCGAATCAAAAATTACGGGACCAACCTGTTTATTTTTTTTCTTCGGTCCCGGTCTGGGCCGATAAAAAAGATTAAATGGTCCGGCCGGCCAGATATATAAATTTAAAAGTATCAAACCAAGCCGATAAAATACGAACAATTTTCAATGGACGTGACCTGGACGAGGTATAAATGTAAGTATGAATGTGCTGCATGATCCGATGCTAGATTGACAACATCAATACAGAAAACATGTCCAACGTACAGATCGGCATCGGGCAGTTAGATCGTGTCTGAAACAGGGCTTAAATTTTTCTGTAGACTCGGGTTGCGTAGTGATACCTACAGAGGATCAGGCCCTACATTTTTCCCCCACATGCTATAGATCTGCGTGGCGAGCCAGCAGTATCCTCACTCATTCCGATAGTAGACAGAGTGCATCCTCATAAAAAAAAATGCGCAATGCAAAAAAAATAAAATCCTTTAAAGATATTGAAATGCAAACGAGACATCTTTAAAAACTTCTCCCGTTGGATCAAGCAGGTCTTTTCGCGTGACTGAAGTAGTCTCGCCCGGCAAGCAGTTTGTTTTGTAAAAAAAAAAAAAAAAAAAAAAAAAAAAAAAAAAATGAATAATGAAGTAATAATGAATTTTTCGGAACGGAAAATTTGAAAATATACCTTAATAAATTACAGATAAATATTTTTTAAAAAAACCCACTTTTTATTATACAACTTCAAAAGCTATGATAATTTTAACCATATTATTTCTTCGTTCGGAATACATTAATGTTTTTAATGAGACTTTATTTGAATGTAAGAGTGTAATGAATCTAAGTGATTATTAATGTTGCTATTCTGTATGCTCTGACTTGCAAAGACGTAGTAATCGAAAATTTACTGTTAATTTTTTTCATAAATATTTAGGCATTATTCTGGAAAATAAGTTGTTTGTTAAGAAAAATTGGAATTTTTTGTGGAAATTGGGTCGGGTCTGATTTCCTTAATTTTTCTACGGTCCAGGCTGGGTCTGGAAGTTCCGACTCGTGCAGACCTCTAGGTTATACCTACTTATGCAAGGTCGAAGAAAACATGTATTTTGGGGGATTTTTTTCAGGAAAATGAAACAAAGTACTTAAAAACTCTTTTTGTATTTTATTTATTACACTTTAAAGAAAAGAAATGGATTTTTGTAATGACGAAATAAAGTTGGATGTTCCAGCAGATCCGCTACTAAGCGATATAATAGACTCCCGATTATCCGACTCCCGCTTAACCGAGTTTCCACTTTAACCGAGTTATTTTCTTCTGATGGACTGATGACTTCCATATTATGAAACAGACATTATAAATGAAGTGTTAGATGAAGATAAAAAAGTAACCGTATGAAAAGTTAGAACTCTGATTTTCTGGTCAGAATGGAGGAAAAAATGGCCATAATTTTTCCGCTATTCAAAAAAATGGGCATGGCTATTTTTTTTCCCATTCTGACCAGATCAGAACATCAAAAAAATCTGAAAAATCAGAGTTCTAACTTTTTATACGGCTGCTCTTTCATCTTCATCTTACACTTCATTTATAATGGCTGTTTCATAACAATAGAAGCCATCAGTCCATCAGAAGAAAATGATCCATTTCAAAGGTATAAGTTCGATTGAAGAAAACTATTTAATACTTTGAGCAGAAAGAAGAGGCTGCCTGTAATTTTCTTGACAGTAATAGAGTCACGTAGCAGCAAATTTGTATGGCTTTGCTACCTCTAAAATTGAATACAATTTTTTGCCCTATTTAATCGTTGACAATTGTTAGATTTCGGCGATTGAATTAAGCAAAATTTACTGGTAAGTTTTAGTGGTAAGGAAAAATCTTAGAAATTGGTAGTTATGCAGTAGCCTAATACTGCAGCAAAAAAAAAGAAAAAACTGCAACAAAATTGACATTTAACAAGCAAAATACTATCAAGAGCTTTTTTAAATAAACAATTTCATTCCCCGTTTTCTTAAAATTAACGGAAATGTACATCAAAGAAATTGTACTAGTACCACAAAAATGAATGAACTAAGTGGACATTTATATTTCATCGTCTTAGTTGGTGACGATTTGGGTCAATCCGGCTTATCGAGTTTTTTGCTTTTCCGATTCCGAAGTGAGCTTGGTCCATATTAACCCTTTGTTGCATACCGTCCACTACAGTGGACAAAAATGTTATTTTTTCTCCTATCTAAACTATTTCATTTGCAGTTCCTATTCAAAGCTCATGCTACTCTGTGACATTTATGCTTTCAGTAGAAAAATTGAGATAGCAATACAAGCCAGGTAACTTAGCAAATAGGAAATAACAAGTTTAACGTTGGATAATTGCTAGTTTTGACGGACGCAAAAAAGGGTTGAAGCGTATAATTGGGACTCTACTGTATAGATTTTCACTTTTTTTTTTTTTTTTTTTTTTTTTTTTTTTACTTTTACTGTTTATTTAAAAAAGAAAAAATATCATCAGATAGCAAAAAGAAACGACTTTTCTCTAGATAATATTGTTGTTAAAAATTGAAATTCGAAGAAGATTGGTGAGATTTGTTCGAGTTTTCGTGATTACCGCCTTTAAAATTGTATTAAATCCTTTTCTCTGCGCGTACTAAAGGCACAACGATGAATGAGGAATTTTTCGAAAGGTTCTGCAAGCGGCTTTTGATTTAGTATATTTGTATATCGTTAAAGTGCGTTGTTTGATTTTTAAAAAATGTGCTGTTAATGAAAAAACCTATTAACAAATAATCACAATTATTGCGGTGAAAAAGCCTCGCACTGTTTTTTTTTTTTTTTTTTTTGTTGTTGTTGTTTTTATCTAATAGACTTTTTAGATTTAATATATTTTTTAGAATGCCCATTAATAATGCTAAAAATCATATTTATATGAAAAACAGCAATAATGCGTCCAAATAAAGTTTTGAAATGTGTATTAAAAGCGATATTTTCCTATTGGTCTCGCGTCAGGATTTAACAGCCGAGGAAATCGCCAAAAATCGCTTTTTACAATCAGCCCTTTATAATTCGTTTCATTTCAGTTGATTAAGCGCAAAATGCGATTACATGTCTTAAATTCGTGTTTTATTTATATTGTGTTGTTTTACTTATTGGTTAATAAATGTTTTAATTTCATCATAGAATATAAGCTGAAAACAAAATAAGAGCTTATATTAATTTAAGTGCAAACGGATTAAACTTTCGCAATCGTCTTCACAAAATAGTAATTCACATAATAATAATTTGAAAAAATCATGCTTCAAAATTATTTTAAAAACAATAAAAATTGAGTAAATGGCGATACAATTTTCAAACAAACTGCGATATAGTTTTCAAACCAATTGCATTAGAAAGTAAATTTTTTTCTTTAGTCGACAGTGTGAAAATTAACAAGTTGGAAATTGCACACCAAATGTGGCAAATGAGGTGCGTTCGTACTATAACTAGTTTCTTAAATATTCTTTGCACCGCATATTTTACTGAATGTAAATTTTAGTGCACTTCATAAGTGCCTGTCAATTTCATTCTGTTAGAAAGGTTGTAACATCATTAAAATGCACTTGAAATAACTTTTTCCCATTGGCCGTAATGTAACGGAAAACTTTTGACTGTCCCTGTCATTAAACTATACATCCGATTTCCATAAAATTTGAAATGACTCCACAAAATTATGCAACAATTATATATTTAAAATTTCAGAACATTCGGTTGGTTAGTTTTTGCTCTGATATAAGCGAAGGGACGGACTGTACGACGACTATAAGTGCTACGTATTTATATAATTACGAACGCACCTAAAAAATGTGCAGTTAATGAAAAAACATATGAACAAATAATCTCAATTATTGCGGTGAAAAACCCTCGCACTGTTTTTTTTTTTTGTTGTTGTTGTTGTTTTTTTAAGTAAATCTAATAGATTTTTTTGATTTAATATATCTTTTAGAATGCCCATTAACAATATTAAAAATCCTATTTATATGAAAAACAGCAATAATGCGTTCAAATAAAGTTTTGAAATGTATTAAAAGCGATATTTTCCTACTGGTCTCACGTCAGGATTTAACAGCCAAAGAAATCGCTTTTTGCAATCAGCTCTTTTTGATTCGTTTCATTTCAGTTGTTTGAGTGCGAAATTCGATTACACGTCTTAAATTTGTGTTTTATTTATATTTTATTGTTTTACTTATTGATTAATGGATGTTTTAATTTCTTCATAGAATATAAGCTGGAAACAAAATAAAAGTCATATTAATTTAAGTGCAATCGTCTTCACATAATAGAGGTAGATTTGAAAAACTTCATGCTTGAAAATTATTTAAAAACAATAAAAATTGAATAAAATGGCGATACAATTTTCAAACAAACGTGATATAGTTTTCAAACCAATTGCATTAGAACGTAAATTTTTTTCGTAAAAATTTAAAATGTGCGATGCTTAGAAGACTAAAAAATTTTAAAAATTGCAGTAAAAGCAAAATTTGATCGCCTGCTATTGCAATTCGCAAAATGGCGTCAGAGTTACGCGCTGACACGTTTGTCCTTTATAATATAGATAGATAGTTTTGAGATAATCACGTTTAAATATTCAAGTTATGATTTATATACGATAGAAAAAAAAATAATTTAAAGCGGTGTAACTTTCTTATTTTTCATCAGCGACTAGAAAATCTAATTGAATATTCTTTACTAATTGTATTTTCAGAAAATTCGATTAAAAAAATTTATTTTTTGAAAGTTTACAGGTAGGTAGAGCCCCGTAAAATTTGTCCCTGCAAAAAATATATATAGAAAAATCTAGACTTTAGTCCACTTGATTGTCTGAACACAGAAGTACGTGTCTGGAAAGTTAACAAGATAGAAAAATCATGCTACAAGTATAGCTTATGAAACATTTTCCAACACATTCAGAATCCTGTCACGAAACATCGCTGTTTAAAAAAATAAATAAAATTCCGCAGTAAACAGAGTTTAAACGGTTCAATTTACAGTATCCCTTGTAAGATTTCGACTCGGTATATAGTGGCGAAACTGGTTGTACATGCGCCACTCGCCTTGCCGAGCATAAACGTGATGCCTACAAATCTGGAAACCTGCAGTCTAAACTTGTACATCGTTCTTTGGATACCGACCATAGTCCAGATGTCGCAAATATAACAGTTATCAGCTCCAGTTGCATTAACGTTAAAAGTAGAGTTTTTCTTGAAGGTGTGTTCACTCGTAAGCAAATTTCGCCAATTAATGAATCCTGTGCAGTTCTACCTGAATACACAGCTTTGCTTTGATATAGTTCTTTATACTTTATTTGATTTTAACTGTTTTTAATTATTAACGGTAAACATGATATATACTTTTCTGGTCATTTAAATGTTATTGCACAGATGAAGGCTAAAACGCAGCCCAAAACGTTTGCATTTTTATTTGTATACTAGGCAGTGGCGTGGCGTGAAAATTTTCGGTGGTCCTCGCAATTATTTAAGTTTGTGGTGAAAAATTATTAACTCTAAAATTCAATGGTTGAATGTTCAAAAAAGAAACTTTAAATCTTACCTTCACTTATACATGAACTCCAAATGTTCTGCTAAACCTGGATCGTAGAATTTTAAAAGCTTATTAAGAGTTTTAAAATATTGCTTGGTCATCGCCGCATCCAGCGATGACCGGACGCCACGCCACTGATACTAGGGGGCTCTGCCTCCTGCAAGCTACGCTCGCTAACCCCCATTCAGACATCGCAGAATCTAAAAACACGCTAATCTGATGGGTTTTAAATACATTAGAGTAGATTGAATTATACTGAAAAAAGCTGTGCAGATCTCCCTGTAAACGGATTTCCATTCAATTCCTTTTGATTGCAAAAATTTAAGGGCGAATCAGTTGCTGTTAAGACATCTGTAGAGAATTTGAAGAAAGAAATCCTTGAATTTTTCATATTTTTATTTCACAACATAAAAACAAATCTTGACATTCACGAAAACTTAACACACAATGAAACATACAGTTCTGGTTTCAGAATCAAATTTCTCTAGTTAAATTAACACTCTAATATGCTTTCATCACATGAAAGCCTTAAATTACATTATAAAAATATATCCCCTGCCTAAACTGGGTGCAGATAAATTAAATAGAATAAAGAAAGACAATAATGCAGCAGGAGCAGCATGCTCCATACCACACTCTCAGGAAACCAAACATCAACTAACTGATGATGTCATAATTAAGATTTCACAACAGCACAGAATGCATAGTGCTGCCATCTGTAAACAAACAGAATAACTAAAACCTTAAATTTGATTCCTAATCAGTTTAGCACTGAACATACTCCCACCCATCAAGAAGCTATTCTTGATGCAAAGGAAGTAAAGAAAGTTTTACAATAGGTCTTTTAAAAATATCCCTAGCGGTTTTAACAGTCACTACACGGACTATACCATCCTTACCTGGATGAATTTCAATAATTTTGCCTAATGGCCAAACAGAAGGAGGAACATTATCCTCTTTCAAAATTACTACATCATTTACTTTAAAATTTTCAGTATTTACTCTCCATTTTTTTCTATTTTGCAAAGTACTCAGATAATCAATACTCCACCTTTTCCAAAAACATAATTTCAATTTTTGTACAATATCCCAACGAGAACGTAAAGACAAATTTTCCTTATTTAAAGGTTCAGCTGGGGAAGTTATGACATCACCAGTTAAAAAATGAGATGGAGTCAATATATTTATACCATCTGAATTGTTATCACTATCAACTGCCATCAATGGTCTAGAATTCAAGATAGCTTCAATTTGAGTTAAAAATGTATAAAGTTCTTCAAAAGTTAAATTAGTATTTCCAATTACACGTTTGATATGAAATTTTACGGAACGAACAGCGGCTTCCCACAGTCCACCAAAATGCGAACTCGCTGGAGGAATCATATGCCACTCAATGTTTCTTTGAGACAAAAAATAACAAATTTTTTCATTTCTTTCAATTAAACAAATAAATTTATATAAATCTGAGAGTTGTTTTAGCACCTACAAATGTTGTGGCATTATCACTATACATATGTTGAGGAGCTCCTCATCGAGATCAAAATCTGTTTAATGAAGCAATAAATGCCTCGGAGGTTAAATCACTCACCAACTCTAAATGTAGAGCTTTAGTTGCAAAACAAACAAATAGAACAATATAGCATTTAGTAGTTTTCGCTCCCCTACCTCGATATCTCAAAATATTAATAGGCCCTGCATAATCGATTCCACATGCAGAAAATCGCCTGTTAGGAGTGACTCTGTTAAGAGGAAGATCTCCCATTAACTGTTTGGAAAAAGCTGTTCTATATCTACAGCAGGTAACACATTTATGAATACAATTTTTAATTATCTTCTTGGCACGTACAATCCAATAACTCTGTCTAATGATACCCATTAATAAATTTAACCCAGCATGAAAATGCATAACATGAAAATATTTAACAATTAACACACTTAATTTATGTTGAGTTGGCAAAATGACAGGATGTTTTGCATTGTACTGGAGGGGCGAATTTCTCAGCCTACCTCCCACCCTAAGTAAACCATCACTATCAATAAAAGGACAAAGTGAAAAAAGAGAACTTTTTTTAGAAACTGGTCTGTTTGATCTAATACAACTAATTTCATCTGCGAAATATAGCTGCTGAATATAAGAAATAATCAAATTACCTGAATGTCTTCTTTCGTTTGTCGATAAAGGAAGAAATTTACCTTTACTCAAAGGACTGGTGTTCATTTTGCCAACTTTCTGTTTGCAATTTCTCACAAACCTAATACAAAAAGCTAAAACATCAACAATTTTAGTAAACGAAGAATATTTTTCAAAAAGTAAATCAATCAAAGAATTATTCACAGTTACTGGAAAA
This sequence comes from Maratus speciosus, assembly GCA_963932465.1. Lineage (NCBI taxonomy): Eukaryota > Metazoa > Arthropoda > Arachnida > Araneae > Salticidae > Maratus > Maratus speciosus. Next base: position 491,010,244 of record OZ010794.1, read on the forward strand.
CAAAATTTAGAGTTCTTTTTCTCTTTATTTACAGTGTCTAAATTAGTTTTTATTTGAGGTTGTTCAGGCCAATGTTCTTGACTTAAAGAAAGCCACTTTGGGCCCTCCCACCAAAGGGAACAATCAGGAAGATCCTTAGGAGATAAACCTCTAGAAGCAATGTCAGCTGGATTTTCTTTGCCTGGAACATACCTCCAACAGTCAGATGGAACAGAGTCTAGAATTTCTGAGGTTCTATTGGCCACATAAGGTTTCCAACACCTAGGATGAGATGACAGCCATGATAGAACTACTTGCGAGTCAGTCCATGCAAAAAACTTAATAACGAAGGTATTCAAAATAGTCACTAATGTAGAATATAGTCTGGAAAGTAGTAAAGCACCATTGAGCTCCAGCCTTGAAATGGAAACTGATTTAAGGGGTGCTACCTTGCTTTTAGCAACTAAAATAGTTACCTTTGACTTCACTTCACCAGGTTGAACCACATATATGATGGCGGCATATGCTGATTCTGAAGCATCACTAAATCCATGTAAAATGAGCTCTTTACTGGAAACTTGGATCCTTCGGGGAATTTGAATAGAACAAACTTGTTCAAATTCCTTTTGGAGTTTCTTCCAATTTGCTTGGAAATTTACAGGAAGAGCAGTATCCCAGTCTAACTTCATCAACCACAATTGCTGGTAAAACATTTTTATAGAGACAGTACATGGAGCCAAAAATCCTAATGGATCAAATAATTTGGCAGATTGTGAAAGAAATTTTCTTTTAGTTATGTTATCATCAAACTGTAAATTAACCTTAAAGACAAAAACATCGTTTGATGAATCCCAGATAAGCCCTAAGGCTTTGGAACAGTCATCAGGATGAATTTTTAAGTTTGTTGACTCAAGAAAATTTGAAGATAAATGATTCACTACATCAGAAGAATTCGATCTCCACTTCCGTAAATGAAAACCTCTATTTTCTAAAGCCAGTGAAAGTTTTTCAATAATTCTAATAGCCTCTTCACTCGAGATTGAACTGGACATACAATCATCAACGCAGAAACTATCTTTAATTATTGAAGCTGTTACAGGATCATCCTTTTCAATATCTTTTCCAATTTGAAATAAGCAACGAGTAGCTAAGAATGGAGCTGATGATGTACCGTATGTAATAGTTCGCAGCCTGTATTCCTTTATAGCTGAGTATGCTGAGTCTTGCCAAACATTACGTTGTAAATCTTGATCCTCTGGAGCAATCAAAACTTGTCTATACATCTGCTGAATATCAGCGGTAAAAGCAATAAGATTTGCTCTAAATCTTATCAAAATGGTGAAAAGATTTGGTTGTGGAATTTGTCCAACTGCTAAAACGGAATTTAATGAATTAGCATTAGGAGGTTTGCATGAACCATCAAACACCACACGTAACTTTGTAGAAATAGGGTCGCCTTTTATAACAGAATGATGCGGAAGATAATATACTTTGTTGCTTGTGGGATTTGAATTTTTGTCGATAAGTGTCATATGACCAAGGTCTTCATATTGCTTCATAAAATTTCTATACTCATTTTCAAAATTTTTACCAAGTTGAAATTTTCTCTCCATAGCAAACAAACGTGACACTGCCATGGATTTAGAATCGCCTAATGACATCACATCTTTATAAACTGGCAATTTAACTTCAAATCTACCTTCTGGTGTTACCTTGTAAGTTGAACAAAAATGTTGTTCACAAAATTCGTCTTCCTCAGGCAAATGGGGTTTATTAACATCTACTTCTTCTGCTTGCCAAAATTTTTGCAATAATAGATCAACATTGGATTTGTTTTCAACACTAAGAAAATGAGATTGAATACTAGAAGAATATTTACATTTAGGTTCCAATTTTCCGGCTACCACCCAACCAAACATAGTGTTTTGGGCAATTGGCTCATTCTCGGTACTAACAATTCTACCGTATCTTAAAATAGTAAGGAAACAGTCAGATCCCAAAATAATATCACATTCTTGTGGTTTCATGAAATCTTCATCTGCTAACGTAATATTTTTAAGATACTCTATATTTTTTGTGTCAAGTAATTCTGCGGGTAACTGAGATGTTACCTTAGGCAGGATGTATGCCTAAACCTTTAAGGACTCATTAGAAAGCTTTGAACCTACTGTAAGAGTTATTGAACCACGAGTTTGCCCAGCCAATACTCCAGCAATTCCATTTAATCGAATTCTGACATTCTTTCTTTTTAACCCTAAAGTTCTTATGACATTTTCACTAACAAAAGAACATTCCGAACCAGAATCGAGTAGAGCTCTAAAAGAGTGAGGTTTATTTTCATTATTATATAAGAGAACTTTAGCAGTAGGTAGGAAAGAAACACATTTAGAATTATTGAAAGAAGCACTAGAATTAATTTGTAATTCGTGAGATGTTGACTCCTGTACAAATTCTTTATTTGACTGGTGGTTTTTATTCTCAGATGAATTTGGAAAAACTTTATTTTCAAACTTAGCAGTGCAAGCATTATTACTTTTATTCTCTTCATGTAAGAGTGTATTATGTTTACTTTCACATTTAAAGCATTTCAAATGAGAATTTGGACATTCCTTAACTTTATGAGAGTTTAAACATAAAAAACAGCAGTTATTACGCTTAATAAAGTTCTTTCGAGCAACAACATCCATGGATTTAAATTTAACGCATTTATAGATTGGATGTATTCCTTGACACTTTAAGCACACCTTTGATTGCTTATCATTAGAACTGTACTTGGAACCAACAAAATTTGAACTTTTGGAATGTTTCATATCACTTTCATTGTTAGAGATGAGCTCTAAAGAAGAACATCTTACACTTAAGAAATCAAAAAATTCTTTCAAAGTGGGAAATTCATTTTCTGTACTTTCAATGGACCAAAGTCTTCGACTTTCCGGATCAAGTTTTTGAAATAACAAATATATTAACCATGGGTCTATATTTGTAGCTTCATCACCAACAGCTTTCAAACCCCTAATAACTTCATCTTTAGTATTCAGAAAATTCCTTATATTTATGCTATTAGGATGCAGAAATGATTTTTGTTCTAAAAATAATTCAATCAAAGAATTAACAATTTGTTTCTTTTTAGGATATCGACTTAATAACTTTTACCAAGCTTCTTGATAAGATTCATTAGAAAGGGGAATGTGCTTAATTAATGTAGCTGGTTCTTCAGAAAGTAACCCTTTAAGATACTGGAATTTCTGAATGTTACTTAAACCTACTTGTGAATGGACAGTGGAAACAAACATATCCTTAAAATTTGTCCATTCTGAAAACTTTCCAAAAAATACTGGAATATTCAATTTTGGTAGTCTAATATTACATTGATTTGGAATAGTAACAGAAAAACCTTGCACAAAATTGTGTGTTGCAACACTAACAACTTCTGAAGGATTCAAAGAATCTAGTTTGTTTTGATATTTAGTTTTTAACTGAAAATACCTGTGTTCAAATTCTGCTAATTCAGAATCATCATCATTTAAACAAGAATCTAATCTTAAGAACCCTTTAAGTAAATCATCTAATCTTTGTAATCTAATCAAAATTTCATTCTTAGTATTCACATTATCAAAACTATTCTCTAATCTAGTTACAGAGCCTTTCACCCTACCTCTCTCAATTTTAATTTGAGCAGATTTTTTCTCATAATCATCCATTTTATACAATAACTTATAAGCAGAATAATTTCCAAAATAAAATTAATCAGATAACTTCAAAACAAAACTAATCAAAATCAAAAGTAATCAGAATTGCTTCAAAACAAAGCTAATCAAATTAAGTTCAAAAACAGAAGTAACTGAATTAAATTCAAAATACAGAACAAATCAAATTCAAAAACAGAACTACTATAAAATGTTCATAATTATTCTTTCATACAAACAATAGAATTTTCTGTTCTCAAATGTGCATAAAATTAAAAATCTTCAAAATTCTTCAATGTAAAATAATAATTCACCATAATAATTAAATATTCAAATATTTCAAGCAAATAAATCATAATGTTCTTGAGAACAACAAGTAAATAAATCATAATAATCTTGAGAACAATTTTTCTTTTTCAAGAACTATCAAAACATAATATTGTAGAATACTATTTTTCTTATTTTATCAATTCAATAAAGAAGATACTAGATTGTTCTCATATTCTAAAATAATATCTTGCTAAATGCAACTTCAGTAGAAAAAATTAAGCTTTAGCATCAAAGAACAATTTCAAAACAAGTAAGTACTCACATATCACGCCTAAGTGCCTCCAATTTTCTTTAGGCCCCACCAGTGGCTGAGAGGTTCTGCTCTCGAAACTGGTAGACGGGAGGTGCTGGGTTCGAACCCAATCGCGCCCGTCGGCCTAATCGTTCGGAGTTTTCGTGGTTTTCTTCGAACCTTGGATTTCCAAGCGTTAATACGGGTTAGGTTCCCTTAGAAAGACCCCCACGAAGGGCACTCCCCCTGGGCCTATATCCCTCGTGCAGATAATTGGCCGTCATAAATACAACCAACCAACCAACCAATTTTCTTTATGTAGAGAATTTGAAGAAAGAAATCCTTGAATTTTTCTTATTTTTATTTCACAACACAAAAACAAATCTTGACATTCACGAAAACTTAACACACAATAAAACATACAGTTCTGGTTTCAGAATCAAATTTCTCTAGTTAAATTAACACTCTAATTAGTATGCTTTCATCACATGAAAGCCTTAAATTACATTATAAAAATATATCCCTTGCCTAAACTGGGTGCAGATAAATTAAATAGAATAAAGAAAGACAATAATGCAGCAGGAGCAGCATGCTCCATACCACACTCTCAGGAAACCAAACATCAACTAACTGATGATGTCATAATTAAGATTTCACAACAGCACAGAATGCATAGTGCTGCCATCTGTCAACAAACAGAATAACTAAAACCTTAAATTTGATTCCTAATCAGTTTAGCACTGAACAACATCCAATGGTTGTTTTCGTTTTTGATTAAAGAGGATTAGTTAAACATTTGAAAAGGGGCTAAAATAAAATGAATTAAGTATACAGAGTCTTTGTCTCCCGGTATTTTAAAACAATTTCTATAACAATAGCCTAAGTTATATGACTATCATCAACAGTTCCGGGCGGACCACTTCGCTTTTTATACTCTAGGTGCCATTTTGGTACTTTAATGTTAGCCAGGCATAGGTGATAAGTCGCCAAATATTATTCTAGCGTCATCATTTCATCTATGTTATAATGGTTCAAGTCATCAACTTCCATAAACAAGTACGGTCTGATCTCTTCGCTTTTCATATGAAAGTTTGGCACAGATGTCATATACGATATTGGCGCTTTTTTTTCCCAACACAGATTTGGGGACCGCATCAACATCATAAATAACAACATCCTGCTTACCATATCAAGTAAAATAAGGATAATTTGGCGCCAGTTAAGTATCCGTTGAGTATATGACACTGGCGTCAGAAAAACATCGCGCCAATATGGGGCCGTATATGACATCTGTGCCGAAAGTTTTCCATTTTGATTAAAAAATCAATTTTTTTTTGAATAAAACTACATAAAAGCTGCCATGGTCGCAAAGAATTTTTGGTACTGTTACGCTAGCCGGGTGCATATCTTGCCGATAGCTTTCTTTCAACTCGCCAGTTAGCATTTTTTTTATTTTTTGAGTGGTAAATTAAAACATTGATTTGAAGTTGAAATTAAATGTCACGTTTGTTAGATTATTTAATATTTGGCCAGATGTCATATACGCAACGCAGGTTTGGCGTGACTTTTTTTTTTACGAAAATTTGGCGAAAACCTCGTTTTCGAATACCAGTTAAATATGCATTTTTGGTATTACTTAGTTATCCCGTCGACCAAAAACCTATCGCCAAACTATAAGATTAAATGCCAATAATGGTTGATCGTATATGTCACATTCACTTGACTTTAAGCAAGTTACACGTGTTTACGTCATAAAGTGATTTTTATTTCGACATTTTATTTGTATATTTATTAATGTTTCTACTATACTAATTTATTTGTTCTTTCGTTATTTAAAATAAAAATTACGTCAATTTGTATAATTTGGCGAGTGGTTTTTACGATTTATATAATTTGGCGAAATTGGTCGACGGAATAACTAAGTAGTACCGTATTTTTTCATTATTTTCTATTATTTTCAAAAGGAAATAACAAAAAAAAATAATTAATAACTATAGAACAAAATAATTTATATAATTTTAAAAAAGAAATAAAAGTAAATAAACATTTATTATTAAATAAACATAGCCGGGTTACCATGGCAATCAAAATAATGACATTTTGGCGCCATTTAGGTAACCCGGTGAGTATATGACATCTGTGCCTAATATTTTTCTTTTCGTTTTGTTTTGTTTTTTAAAGAAAGAAGTGAAAGCAATCAATTTTAAGTGTTTCAGTTTTAAATGGAAGTTTTGTATTTTAAATAAAATGAATGAAAGGATTTATTTTAAATGAAATTAATGAAATATAAAAAAATGTTTGGCGATTTATCACCTGCGTCTTACTAACATAAAAATACCATCAGAATTGATTTCTCTATCAGAATCTTTCGCTTTGGCGAAAGATTGTTCAAGTAAATTGAATTATGAATAAAAGTAGCATGATACATTTCTTACCATGGATTTAAGGGAGGCCAAACTAGTCGCCAAATAAGTTTAAAATAATAACCTTTTCTGAAATATGAAAAAAAAATCTGTTATGCTTAAAATTTGAGTTGTCATCATTAGAAAAATGTATTTAAAATTAGAAAAAAATTAATATTTCGAAAACTAATCGAATTTAAAAATTCTAACACCAGTTTTGCGATCTGCGGATCAACACGGATTTTTGGTGATAATTTCATCGCACAGTATTCCATATTTTAGGAGAAATCGCCGTGAAACATAATCAGTTGTTTAATCAGTCATTTCAAAGAATCGTTTCATAAATTCGTTTCATTCCAACCGTTTCATATATCCGTTTCATAAACTCGTTTCATTAGGATTTTATATATATTGGGTAGATGTATTTATGTCATTTTTACTTGTATGTCTGATGAATCGTAATATATTTCTAATTTTTTAATTTTGCATATCAGACGTTAAACAACGTTTAGTTATTTTAATTTTAAGAGTTTACTCTGTTTTTGCTTTGTTTTGTTTTGTTTGTTTTTTCATCAGGGAGGACGAAGCCCTTATCCTCCGTTTAAGATATACTTCTTTAAAGCTTGAACATAAAAATTAAAAAAAAAAAAAAAAAAAAAACTTTTTAAACAGACTCTCCAGGAAACAGAAATCCAGGAGAGGCCAATTTCCCTCTCCATTATCCTTCTGATCGACCTTCGGAATAATTATTTCTAAATATGCATCAATTTTCCACCCGCACAAGAGAGGAAAGTACGACAGTTAATATAACTCTGGGAATAAGTTCTTATAGTTACGAATAATATGATAAATGTTCTAATAACAGTAATATCTAAAAGAGTTTTAATTATTATTGTTCCTTACGGTCCTCTACCATTTTAAATATGTATGTACGAGCTAATGTACTGGTATGTAGGGTAACTCTAGGATAGATGACCATAGTTTTTAAAGATTTAAATAAAAATTCTTAGAATGCAAATACAAGAAATTTCTATGCATATTTAAAATTCTTATACATATACGTATCATATTTTGGGTAAAAAATGATAAAATATTGATAACAAAAAGTGGGGGAAAAAAGTAAAATTAAAATGGCAGATGGCCATCTCTCCTTCAAGCCGAGCAGAGATGGCCATTCAATACAATAAAGAAAAAGAGGAATTAAAATAGCAAAAAATAACACATTTCATATAGTTAATTATGAAAAACATATAGCAATTTGTAAAGATGCAATTATATCACGGAAAATGAGTGAATAAATTCGAATAAATAAAATTTGAAGTTTAATTTCAATCCTTCCCTTTTTGCAAAATTTTACCACATTTTTGGAAAAGGTCTTGATAATTTGTACACGTTTCAAGGAACCACTTCCGGCACTTTATGCATTGTATCCAGTCATCCTTTTTTGTTGTGGTATTATATTCTTCTCCACAACCAGCAACAGTGGTCCTCATCCTATTCTACACCCTCGAAATCTGTAGAATCTGAAAATTTCAAATGTATTTCATCTTCTTCGCTGCTGAAAGTGTCGCGTGTTTGCTTTTTTCTCACATTTATTTTAGACTTTTTCACGGTTTTAAGTTTATTTATCAACTTTATCAGTTCCTAGGATGAAAGTTTCGGACGTTTTTCAATATTTTCTGAAAACCAAAATACATCGGTAGGCCTTATTATATTATTATTATTGAAATATTTATATTAGTTAAAATTTAAACAATTATATCAATTAATGTAATAATAAACATAAAAGTTAAATAATTATTTTAAATATAATTACATTTCGTTAAAATACTCCGTATAATTTTGAAATACTGATTAAAGATAAGTCGCCTCCCCTCGATTTAATGTGGTTATTTATCCTGAAATTGAAGGACAGATAGCCATCTAATTTAAAGCGTTACCCTGCCATTGTACGTCTTTGTTTCAGGCTTAGAAGCAAAGATTGGGTTACATACTTGCCTTAAAAGTCCATTAGAAAGTGTTGAGTAATATGAGTGTGTCTCACAAGTTTGAGTAACTTTACTTTATTTTTAATTTACTTTAACTGTTTTAATAAAGAACTCATGAAATATAAACATGTGTTATATCTGAACTTTGATTATTTACGAGCTGAGAAGGGTGAATACATCGGCCACTTCATCACAACTATATCCTAGCAGCGTGCTAATATTCGTTACATTAATTTCAATTGATCATATTGGTATTCATTGAAAATAGTTCCAATGAAATAGCAATATTTCTTTGCATTGGAAACATCTGCAATGAAATGACCCAGTTACAGAAATATTGGCTTTATATATTTGACATACTTGTAATGAAACAACAATATTGCAGAAATATTTTTTTTTTAATTTGAAATATTAGCAAAGAAATGGTGAACTAGTTCCTGCCAATATTGAGAAAATGTAAACTCGAGCAAGATAAAACCAATATTGGCGAATAAATAGCCAATACAAACAACATTGTTTGACCAACATTGTTTGGCTTCAATGGTTTCAATGTCGCAAAACTTCACATTTTTATCAAATTTCGAAATTTTGGGGGTATTAAGCCTAATGATACTTTTTAACTGCCAAAATTGACAGGGTTTCGCCTAATTGCTCACAATATTCTCTCATTTATAAATAGTATTTTTTCGTCGTATTAGTTCTAGTTTTTTCATGTCTCGTAATAAATAGCGTGATGGATGCTATTTGTGATCGGTTGGTTCAGTTGTTAACTGTGCGCTTACATCACTTAGTTGAGTTGCCCAGAAATTCTTTCGTTTATTAAGAATCTATTTCATTTCTGTACTATTGTTTACTTACACTTGATCTAATAACTAATTTCTGCACTATAACTTATCATTCTTAAGTAACAAGTTATCCTAGTATACATTCCATAAATTATTGCTGTAACAATGTCTGTCAATAATATTGTTCTAGTTTTTTGTTCAATACTTCAGGATTTTTCGGTACATTAATAGGTCATAAGAAAGAGGGTAAATGGCTAAGACTAAGCTTACATTTTAAATTCTAAATTTTCTCCAAAAAAAATGTAAATTAAGGGTATAAAAAATATTTTTATTTTGCCTACAACTTGGCTATAATGAAATACCAGTATTTATCCAAATCGTGAAAGGGATTTTATTAAAATTACAATTTTTCATGGCCCGTAGTTATAATCTTCATGATGACCACAGACCTAACGTTTTTAACGCTTTCTAACATAGTTGAAAAGCGTTTATGAATTCGGTTTTCCTGTCTATCTGTCCGTGGTCTAACTCTCTAACACTATTGGTGGACGCAATTTTGAACAATCTATATATTTATTACGCTGTCGTACGTGGCACAGAAATCGCCATTATTTGTTAATTGTTTAACGTCAACGACCGAATGAAACGCATCTCATTTGTTATTGAACAGCATTTAATGCACCTCCATACCTCTAGGGGGGGGGGTACCATATAAGAGCCCCTGTTCTGTCACCAAGTTTGTCGCCAGCGAAGAAATTAGTCGACAAAAGTGACGCCAAATAGGCGGTATCTATAATATTTCCAAATTTATAATAATAATTAGCCAAATTCCAATAGACTTCCATTGTAAACCAATAGGGTTTACTTGATTACAGAAAATCAACAAATTGAGATATTTTAATGTGACAAAAAGTAATATTAGCTTAAGGGATTATATTAATTATATTTAACGGAGTCCAAGTAAATTAAATTATGAATAAAAGTAACATGAAACAATGCTTAGCATGCTTTCCCAAACAAATTTTAAGGAAGACCACACTGGTCGCCAAGGGAGGCTAGTTATTATAAACATTGCGCTTGTCAAAAACGCTGTCAATAAACACTTTGTCTTTCCTTTCATGTCTTATTTCCTGTGTTTGTGCCTCACCGCGTCACTTGCGCCCATACATCCCTATATAGCAAATGATTATTACAGTGTCCTGTACTAACCCTTAAAGTTTGTACCATGAATTTGGAATCACCCTGTGTAGTAGACAAAAGTAGATATATCAACATTCGGACGGAGGAGGGTAGCTTTGGTGTCTAGGGATCAAGATCTGTGAAGATAAACCGAAATTTTCTGGAATTGCTTTCCTTCGGACGGCTGTAATAGATACATTCTTAATTTTTGTAACGGAAGCTACCTAAAACTCATAAATAGAAACGTGTACATCTTTTTGTCACTATCAGAATATGTATAATTTTCATAAAAAATATTTTCTTTCAATCTGATTTTTTGTTCTTCTCATATTATAAATAAATAGGGTGGGAAGAGAGTCGCAATAAATGACACAATTATACATTTGCAAATTCTTTATTTTGAATCTTAAAATACAACAATAAAATTAACAAATATACCTACATAGCACAAATAGGTCAGACGTAATTACAATGGTTTTCTAAGAAATGGTCGCAGAAATTAACCTTGTCAAATAAAGGTCGTGCATGAAATGCAGTAATCAATTTTAAAGAACCCCACGATTTTGCGAGTTCTTTCACGCCTCCGGGTGAAACTCCCGTGTAACGAAGACATAGAACAGTCAGGTGAGGAAATACATTCCGCTGCAAGTGTCTTAAAAAAGTATCATTTATCAAATGTGAATATCCCACATATAGTTTTTCCAAGCATTGACTGTCTTTAATAATATCAAATAACTCATTGTTTTCGTAACACAACCCCTCGAGGTCTAGCACTTTCATCTGTTTAAGGGAACTCTTCATTTGTTGAAGTACCCCATTTTGTATGCCAGAACCGCCTAAATAGAGTTCTTGCAGGTTACTCAGTCCGCTCAAAGTGATCGGAGTAGTAGAAAACACGCAAAAAGAACCTGCCAAATCCAGTACTTCCAGCTGTGGTAAAACAGAAACATCAACATTAGCGAAGAAGTGTAAAGAATCGAACAACACTCGGCGAACAGAAAGCACTTTCAAGTTTTTCAGAGCAGGATATTTATAAATTTCGTCTAATAAGACATTACGTAAAATGTGCATAGTTAAATAAACTTCTTTTAGACAATTATTTTCTAGGTATGCCTTATCTTCAACTGCATCGCTTGCTATTGAGTCAAGACTTGTTTCCACTGAATGTGACAAAGTGGCGTTGTCGACTATCAGAATTTGAAGAGATGGGCAGCGTTTTGATAGTTCTGTAAAGATTTGGGGCAGAGATAACGATACCAAAACATGTTCTGTGTTCCCCAGTTTGATATACATCACGTTAGAAGGCAAATAAGGGAGTAGCTTTCTCATGCTGCTATAGTCTGTATTTTTTACATGCAGATATTTCCACAAACATTTGCTTCGGGATATCTGATACCACCTTCGGCACACACTGAAATGGAAAGAAAAGTAAATTAACAAAATGACATTTCCTGTAAAGAAGACTTAGATTATAGAGATTACGAAATCCTTTGTCATTTTGAGTTATTAGATCAAATTCATCGTAAGCATTATACACTATGACGCAAAAGTTTAGACAATGAAGAAATTCTTACATACTTTGAAAAATATTTATTCAATTTTCAAATCACTGCTTGAAATTAATGTGCTGTACATATAAACAATATTTATAACAAAGAAAAGTGGAATTGTGCATATTGCAATAAATTAAATGGTAACAAAAATAAACTGCTGTCTCAAAAGTTTAGACACAAATTAAATAAAATCGAAATAAACAATTTTTAAAACCTGGTTGCGCATCCATGCTTATGTATTACGTCATATACACGAGATTGCATGGAAGAAACTAAATCTTGCATAGTTTGTGGATCGATATCGTACCATGCATTCTCAATAGATGTCTTAAGTTCCTTTTCAGAAGAGTATTGTCTAGCGTTGCTATAAACTTTGCGACACATGATGCTCCAAAGGTTTTCTATAGGGTTAAGATCTGGGCTACATGCTCGCCAGCCGAGAACTCTTATATTATGGGAATTAAACCAAGATTTTGAATGTTTTGCAGTGTGAATTGAAGCATTGTCTTGCTGAAATTCCCACTGAGGACCCCCTAGAAGCTCAGCAAATGGCAGTAGGTTTTCTTCTAATGTCTGTGTATAATGCTGTGAAGTTTGACGACCACTGGTGAAGGTCAGAGATACTTGTCCATTATAGCAAAAGGCTGCCCAAACCATCACCGAGCCCCCTCCTTGTCTGCGACTAAAAAAACGTCGAGGTTCCTTCCGCAAGTCATGCCAATACGATAAACAACCATCTGGACCATCCAGATTCCACTTTTTTTCATCGCTAAATATGACTGACTGCCATTTCTCTCCATATGACATATGCTTTCGAGCCCACATAAGTCTTTGTAACTTATGATGTGGTTTCAGAGCTGGTTTCTTCTGCATTTTGCTATAAACGATTGTTCCTTTTTCCAAAATTCGTCTACGAATCGTATCCTTTGATACAGAGAGTCCTGATGAGCTTTGAACTCCACGTACGCTCATTTGTTGAGTACTCGCTAGTCTTTGTATCAGGCGATCCTCTCGTACATTTGTCACACGTGGCCTCCCAGACCGACATTTTGCTTTATATTCGGAACCACTCGATAAAACTCGATAAATAGATTTTTTTGACCTATTAATAATAGCAGAAATTTCAGAAACGCTCTTCCCTTCACCTTTCAACTGCCAAATCCTTGAAACCTCATTCACTTGAATTTCTTTAGCTCTCGGCATGTCGACTATGAGGCGCAATCGTTTGCAGAACTTAAGTACTCCAAATTTGTGACATCATCGATTCTAAATTTGCATATGCCAGCGAATATTCAAAGAAATTTAGAATAGTGTCTAAACTTTTGCGACAAGCACATTTGAATTTTTATGAAAAAAATTAGTATTATAGCAAATAAAACGACTGTCTTTTGTACATAGCATTTTAAATCAGTTTTTGAATATATTTACAGGTTTTTGTAATTCTGACGTCATAATTCTACATTTTAAAGCTGAATGACGTCATTGTCTAAACTTTTGCGTCATAGTGTATACCGATTGCCTTGAAAAATCGTGTAAAAACTTCAAGAGCAGTGTTATAGTCGTAAAAAATCCAGGGGATATGCGCTAGAGTCATGAGCGTTCATGGCTAAAGTATGCGCTATATCTATCTAATATATAAAAATGAAAATTTGTTTGTCTGTAATTCTATACAAATCCACAATTTGGAAGCCAGGATTCTGAAATGTTACGTACATGTGTATTAAAACACGGCCGAGGCAACTAAAGTAATCCGGAATTGGAATGACTTATAGTTAATTTTTACTTTATAAAAAACTACAAATTTAACAGCAATTTCCAATCAAATTTAAGCATTTTTCTTTATAGCTGTTGCCAACAATTAAAAATCCAGAATAAAATTCTTACCACAAAAATTACTTTTCTGTTGCAAGATTTCCACGTGAAAAAATGAAATAAATTTTTTGACGAATTTAGAAAAAGGAAAAATTACATCATAACTTTTCTAGGGCAAGATTTCCACGTGAAAAATTAAAATAAAATAAATAGTTTGACGAATTCAAAACAAAAGTGAATGTTACGTCATAAATTTTCTGTTTTATGATTTCCATGGGAAAAATTATAATTATTTAATTAATTTGACGAATTAAAAAATGGAATACTACGTCATATTGGATATATAAAGGACGTGGTGAATATATAACGTCATATAAGTGTGAAAAAAATCTATTGAAGCATGATAAAAACTCGATTATGGAAATATTGGCGTATTTTAATATTATGGCTCCAATGATGAATGGAAATAAGTTCATTTATAACTGTATTATTTAGCGCCTGTCATATAAATTTATACATTTTTATATTGGGTTTTCCTTTGATTCACGTGTACAACACTTCATCCGTTTTTTTTTTTTTTTTTTTTTTTTTTTTTTTTATGGTGTATGTTAAATTTTGAAATTGTTTTTTCCAAAACAAACATTCTTAAAATTTCGGGCACCGCCGGGTACTTTAGCTAGTATTTGATAAACAGAGGCTACGCGGAGCGTTTTAAATAAATCCAGAAGGTATACGGTGTATACCTCCGTATATTCTCCACTACACCCCTGTTAAAGAGGTAATAAAGAACACTGCAATAAACATTTTTCTTTTCTTTTTTCTTTCTTTCTTTTTTCTTTTTTCTTTTTTTTTTTTTTTTTTTTTTTTTATAGGAAACCAAGTTTGCAATCCATTTTTTTCACACATATACAGGATGCCTTACTAAAAGCCTTCTAAGCTAGAGCCAATGAAATACGGATAAATCCCTACAAACATTGCGAGCTCTGTCCAGTGATCCATTCTTGAGAAGTTATAACGGAAAGCAATCTAAGCAATGGCGGATCCAAGGGGGAGATCACGGGGGTCATGACCCACCCCCCTCGGAACACCAGCAAAAATATTCTAAAGATCGTTTTTAAAATTAAATATACAGTAGAGTCCCGATTATCCGAGTCCCGCTTAACCGAGTTTCCGCTTTAACCAAGTTATTTTCTTCTGATGGACTGATGGCTTCTATTATTATGAAACAGACATTATAAATGCAGTGTTAGGTGAAGATGAAAGAGCAGTCGTAATAAGTTAGAACTCTGATTTTCTGATCAGAATGGGGAATAAAATATGGCCATCTGATTTTCTGGTCAGAATGGGGATAAAAATGGCCATGTTTTATTATTATTATTATTATTATTAAATAAAGTAAATTTTATATATTTTACGAATATTAATGAAATTGTTTGTATATACGAATGCAAATGACTTCGCGAAAGTATCAGAAAAGTAGTTAGTTTGGATTTGGAAATAGCTTTCAATATAAAAAATTCTTATAAAGAGATGCGACCCCCTCCCACTCAAAGAAAGGATATCCATGGCCCCCCTCTAAATGGTGAGCTGGATCCGCCATTGAATCTAAGCCTATTGAAAGCATCGTTACAGTATCTTCATTAATGTTAAAGTTATGAATGGAAATCCACTCTCGGCTTGCGATGAGACACCTTGCATTTACAACTCAATATTAGGATGGTGACACTTTTTTCTGCAAATGTGTCACTTTTTAAAGCTTGTTACACAACCTTTTGGGACCGTATATGCAGAGGCGTAGCTACAAATATCTTTTCGGGGGGGGGGGGGGGGGGAATATAAAAAATTTCCCAACTTATGATTCAAAAATTTCCCAACTTGAAATAAATTCCTTTATTTTCCAACTGAAATGATATGTGCAATGTGTGTCTATGATTATGATACTTATACGTAAAAAATCCTTTCCAAAGAAAAATACTGAAACTAAAAACATAAAAATTATATTTATTGGTTTGTTTAATGAAAGTTCAAGTGCACCTCTTTCATTTAAATAATTAAAATCAAAACTAGATTCATTTCTATTTTTCTATCTTGGAATCATCGAGCATGAAAATAACAAGATACCCAATTGGTAAATGAATAGCTAAGGAAGCAATTTCAAATAATACAGTAAATGCAAGATTTAAACCTAGAAAAATTGCATATATTTAGGGAAAACCAGCATTAGTTTAAGGTTTGCAAATTTTTTGTCTTACATTACGTACGAGTCATAATCGCACTTCATATAAAAATACCATCATGTTATTTTGAGAAAGGAACAAAGATTTGGAAGAAATAAAGGGAATAGATTAGAGACACTGTTGGTGGACAACAGTAGGGAAATTCAGGTCTGGTAAATGAATGATATTTTCGTAGCACAGAGAAACACAATGTCAAATTGAGTATGGCTGCTTTTTGTACTTCTTTTGATAATTTAACTTGTTTGCTGTTACAGAACTCAGAAAAGCAGTTAGAAAAACAATAAAAATTTGATTTTTTTTTTTTAACTGTTATTTTAAAAAAAAAGGAAAAATCTCTTTCAAAAATCTAGAATTTCTCAACTCAAATTTCTCAACAACTAAGCTCAAATTTCCCAAGTTCACATATATTGGAGGGGGAGGCTCCCCCCATCGCGACGCCTCTGCGTATATGAAACTGTAACTGTAATGTAATAAGCATTAGCACGCCTCTGTATCCTTATGAATGATTGCAAAATTTTGTAATTCTGTAACTCATTTCAATATTATGTTTAAAATTTAAATAAATCGATTATCTTTTCCATTAACATTTCAGGATCAGTGGCCAGCTTTGTCGCTGGAGTTTAAATAGTTTTTTGCCCCATTGATAGGCAGAGTTCCATAACCCCTAGTAGTTGGCCATTATGAGCGTAGGTGATAAAGTATTCGACAAACTAGAATATATTTATGCGAAATTTTTTTATTTATATTTATTTTAAATTATTTTTGAAACTGATAAATTGCTAAATATATTGAAATTTTTACTTTCGGAAACTTTCATTTTTTATAATTTCTTCTATAAACGCTAAATGAAACAGAATGCAATATAATTTCTCTTTCGTTTTTTCTGTATATATATCCTACATATTTATATAT
This sequence comes from Maratus speciosus, assembly GCA_963932465.1. Classification (NCBI taxonomy): domain Eukaryota; kingdom Metazoa; phylum Arthropoda; class Arachnida; order Araneae; family Salticidae; genus Maratus; species Maratus speciosus. The sequence goes on from OZ010794.1 coordinate 491,027,339, forward strand.
ATGTTTGTGTATATACAGTGGAACCTGCCTAAAGTGACCACCCTCGAAACCAACTAAAATGGTCACTATATAGAGCTGGTCACTTTATGAAGTGTCTTTAAAAATGGCACATTAAAATTTTTTATGATCGCAAAAAATCAAACAAATTAAAATATACATACGGAAAAATGCACTATATCAAGTAATGAATCGATTAATTAACCCTTAAATGCCTGGTGTTGCTTTTCGGCAACATACCCAATTTAGCCTTCTAAAATACTATTAGAATAATATTGAAGCTCTAATGGCTAATGTTGCAATAAAATACATATAGAAGATATTATTAAATCGATTTTCAACATGCCGATGGCAGCACTAGTGTTGTTTAAGAATAAATAAAGATTTATTTTTTCAATTGTTGCTGCATGATCTTTTTGTTTTGTTTGGAAGCTTGTGAAATACACTATTTTGTTCTGTAGTGATCAAATAAAATTTATTACGTGGAAAAGTAAGGTATGTAGCCCGTATTTATGATTACTTTTGGATATTTAACTGTAATATATTTGCTGTAAGCAGATTTTTGAGTATGTTGCCAATTGGCAACAACAGGCATTAAGTGTTCCACTAAGCCTGGAGAACAATGAGCAGTTTTAGTTTTACTTTCTTCTATATTCAATAGAAGTAGTTTATTTTTCTATCTGTTTATAACAGTAGTTCACCTTTTTTTAAATGTATGCAAGATATTTTTCTACATTTTATTTTCTGCAAATTTTACTCTATCATTTTTTTTTTTTTTTTTTTTTTTTTTTTGCCTTCAAAAAAGTATTTGACTCAAAAACAAAATAGAAGAATTGGTTCATAATTACTCTCATAATGATATTGAAATGGCTATTTCGAAATGCAGTAAAGAGATTTCAAAGTAATGTAAATTGCCAAACAGGTAGATTGTTTGAAAAAAGAGAACATAAAGGTAAATGAAAACCAGATAAAGTTTAGTGGAAATGAGATTTTTCACCAAACGTGAATGAGTTGGATACACCACTAGCTTTTTTCAAATATTTCTCATCAGATGAGGTTATAGAAAAAAATGTCAGTGAACCCAATGAAATATGCCTGCCAAAAAGCTCCTTATAACCCTACGAATTTCACATCACAAGACATAAGGCAATTTATCGGGATAATATTATACATGTCTTTAAGGCATTTGTCCAGTGTTCGATCGTATTGGAGTCACGGATCGTATTGGAGAACTTGGTTTTCCTTTAACTCAGGACACAATGAGTAGAGATCAGTTTGAGAAAGTTCGAAAATGAATTCATTTCAATGACAACCAAACATATCTACTTCGAGATGATACAAAACATGATAGATTAACACAAATTTCGACTTATCATTGATATTTTAAACAATCATTTTGCTTCTAACCCTTTTAAGCAAAATCTCCCAATTGATGAGCAAAGGTGCAATACGAAAGTTCGACATTACATGAAGCAATAGAGGAAAAGGTCCAAATACCGGCTACCACTTTTGTTTTCAATCTAGATCATACAATTTTCAAAATTAATAAAATAAAAAGTGACAGCAGGGTACCTTGACACGTCTTACACCTGTTTAGAGAAAAAAAAATCAGTTTAAAAGGCGTTTTCTGTTTATAAGAAGCAAAATTCCGAAATTCTCCAAATTTTGAGTTTTTTAAATGGGGTCTAAATACCGGCTACCTAAGTTTATTTTCCAAAAGATCACACAAATAGACCTAATGACAATTATTAAGCAATAAAAATATCATTTTAATAAATTGTATTGATTAATAAAATTTCTTATGCACAGAAAAAATACGCAATTTTTAATAAATATTTATTTTTGTCAAATTTCTAAAATTCTTTTAGACTATCTCTCACAACCTTCTTCCCATTATGTTTCTAATTTTGTTTTTTAGCGTGTAAAACAAAAAAAAAGCTTCCTGATTGAAATGAGAATTATTTTATCTGAAAAAATCAAAAACATAATATCACTCTCTGCGTAGGTATAGTCCCTATCAACCCACATATCGCATTCTTAACATTGAACCCAGAATCCCCTCCCCCGTTCTTGTCCACAGAGAAAGCACCCATGCAGAAAACACAAATTTGTCATCTTCTTCTGTTGGATATTTTCCTTTTTCACTTTTTTAGCCCTCTCGCTGAGTAATTGTTTTATCAAAATAGCTTAAAAAATTGCGTATTTAACACCTTCGCGATGAGCGTCTTTTAAGAATTTTTATTCTTTTGTCACCGGTTTTTGAAAACAAAAGTTTTTGTCTAATTTAACCGGGAAAATGCTCCGATTAAATAAGGCATAATTTACAATAAAAAAATAACTGTGGGAATAATCAAGGAGGGATAATTAGACGGAAAAATGCATCCCCGAGGAAATCTCGGGCTGCGCAAATTTTGCTACTTTTACTATGCCCAAAGAAATCTCGGGTTGCGCAGCGAGAGGGTTAAAATCAAATTTCTGCCTCTTTCGCCTGGTTTACTCCGTCATTTTTTTTCTTTTTCTTCACATTTATTACAGGCAATTTTGTAGTGTCCAACAGCTCTTTTTTGGAAAGTGATCCGGTAACCAGTGTCGGTCCTGAAGAATTACGGCCATGGTTGCTTTTTTTCATATTGCGAAATTGGACGGGGACTATTTCTGAACCATTTAAATTTATTAATTATGGAACTATTTAAATTAATTTATTTTCCTCCCCTTCAAGCAGAACAACCGAGAGATGCCCAAATACCGGCTAGCCGGTATTTAGACCACTCTAGGTAGCCGGTATTCGGACCACAGCTATGTTTAAGTTAAAATCGGTATTACTCATTCATATAATAAAATACCAATACTGTGCGCGTGGCAATTGAGAGCTAAATATGTCTAGAAAATAACTTAATCAACAATTCAAGCCAATATACGATCAGTATATTTAAAAAAAAATGAGAAACACATATCTGAAAAACTTTTGATGTACCAGATTACGTAGATTCGACACTTTTGCATTTACTATTTGTAAATGACACAGACTTCAGTGACGTACTTTTCGTAACTTTCTTCTCTCAATTAAAGTTCTCTCAAACTAAAGTTCTCTCATTTCTTCTCTCAAACTCTGCCTATCACCGCTAGGCTGCGCTGCGCTCAGTTCTCAGAACACCTAGTAGCCGGTATTTGGACCCTAGCCGGTATTTGGACCTTTTCCTCTATATGTAAAATAAAACCCATAAATGGGGATTTAAACTTTTTGTACTTACTGGTATTTCTGGGAATGCTTGTAACTTAGAAGTATATTCAGGTCAAGAAAATATGCTAACGGGACCAATTACTGAACCTGACTTTAACCCTTCAAGATATGTATTCAATAGACTGTGAAAAAGAATACCAAGATCAGTAAACTATAAGTTGCATTTTGACAACTATTATACGGCTTTGCCGTTGATTTTGATTGTACATTTGGAAAACACTGACATTCATACATTGGGTATACAGTCAGAAGAAATAGAATTCCTTGATGCAAACTACCCAATGAAAAACCCTTAAAGGTTTTAGATCGGGGTTCTTGATCGGATATACTATAACTGTAGATGGCATCGACATTTCATCACTAGTCTGGAAAGACAATAAATTCGTCACGATGCTGTATCTACTTTCGCCGGAACAAATCCTGTAAAAAAAGTCAGTCGTGTTGAGAGGAGTCAAAAGAAGATCATTAAAATAGATAGTCCATACGTAATTAAAGAATAAAAGCGATATATCGGAAGATATTAATAATCGTAGTCGCAAATAGTATATACGAATATTTTCCCATTTGCGCGAATTCACTACAGTAAACGCATGGCTTCTCTACAAAAGAGTTTTGAATGCTAATGATCATCAATCGGAGATAATGCCTCAATCAAATATCAGAGCAGAATTTGCAAGATCGTTATGCATGGTGGGAAGTAAATACATCCCTAAGCATGGAAGACACTCATCGATGGTTGAAGAAGAAATTTGGGAAAGAAAGTCATAGAGGTCCATCACAGTACTCACATGAAAATGTCGATTCGACCAAACAGGACATATGCCTCTATATGCAGAGAAAAAGATGAGGTGCAAATTCGCAAATTGCAAAGGATACATTGTAACAAAATAGGAAAAATGTGGTATTTGACAGTGTTTTAATAGAAATAATAATTATTTCAAAAATTTCCATATAATTGCCTAACTAAATAATTTGTAAAAATATTATCAAGTATCATAAACTAAACAATTTATTTTGTATTCCACATTGATTTTTATAATGTTTTACCATAAATTTTTGTATTTGTAATAAGACTTAATTACTTTTATAAAGCACTTTGTGAAAATTCCTTATCATAGTTCTAAAATTCATGTGTGTTTAATATTATAGAATTTTATCAAGGAGAATTATTTTTTCAATTAAAGCCGAATGTTGCCGATTGCCAACAAACCGTTTTTTAGCTGTAAATCATACTTAAAACAAAATACGATTTTTTAAAGTATTTTTCCCATGATTTATTTAAGAAATGAAAGCCAAAAAAATTTTTTAATTTATTTTTAAAAAGTCAAGCATTTAAGGATTAACAATTATAATAACTGAATTACAAACTTAAAATATACTACGATGGCAGTATGATAAGTACCTGGCCTCGGCCAGAGATGGTGCTACTAGAATTTAAATAAAAAAGAAAAGTGCCCAGCTAAACTGATGGCATTGAGCTCACAGACTATTCACACTAATTGTATATTATACTCTTATTTTAAAGAATAATGCCACTCAAAAAAATAAGTGAAGGGGAATTAGCCCCCGTTTCCCCCTTTATACTTAGCCAGTGAACCTCCAAATCTAATCAGGGAAGCTCCTTATCATAATAAACCGGTATACCAAATTTGGAGCAAATCGAATAATCTTGCAAAAAAAAACATTTATCTAAATTAAGGGGGTGGACTAGCCCCCCTTTATCCTTAACCAATGAATCGCCAAAACGAATCAGGGAAGCTCCTTGACATAATAAACCCGTATACCAACTTCGGAGCAAATCGAATCATTCTGCATGAAAAACCCATTTATCTAAATTAAGAGGTGCGGGCTAACTTCCCTTTTCCCCCTTTACCCTTAACCAATGAACCCCCAAAACTAATCAGGGAAGTTCCTTAACATAATAAACCAGTATACCAAATTCGGAGCAAATCGAATCATTCTGCATGAAAAACACATTTATCTGAATTAAGGGGGGTGGAATAACCCTGTTTTCACCCCTTTATCCTTAACCAATGAACCCCCAGAACTAATCAGGGAAGTTCCTTAACATAATAAACCGGTATACCAAATTCGGAGCAAATCGAATCATTCTGCATGAAAAACCCATTTATCTGAATTAAGGGGGGTGGACTAACCCCGTTTTCCCCCTTTATCCTTAACCAATGAACTCCCAAAACTAATCAGGGAAGCAACTTATCACAATGAACCTAGGAAAAAATTTTGAAGCAAATCGGATGTTTCTATCAAGAGTTATCGCGTTACGTACATACATACATACATACGTACGTATGTACATACATACATACATACGTACGTACGTACATACATACATACATACAGAAAGGGCGGGCACATTAGCTCTCAAGCTTTGATAGCCTGAATAAACCGGTATACCAAATTCGGAGCAAATCGAATGATTCTGCATGAAAAACCCGTTTATCTGAATTAAGGGGGTGGACTAACCCCCCTTTTCCCCCTTTATCATTAACCAATGAACACCCAAAACTAATCAGGGAAGTTCCTTAACATAATAAACCGGTATACCAAATTCGGAGCAAATTGAATGATTCTGCATGAAAAAACCATTTATCTGAATTAAGGGGGTGGACTAACCCCCCCTTTCCCCCTTTATCCTTAACCAATGAATCCCCAAAACTAATCAGGGATGTTCCTTAACATAATAAACCGGTATACCAAATTCGGAGCAAATCGAATGATTCTGACATTTTTCTGAATTAAGGAGGGGGGGGGACTAACCACATTTTCCCCCTTTATCCTTAACCAATGAACTCCCAAAACTAATCAGGGAAGCAACTTATCACAATGAACCTAGGAAAAAATTTTGAAGCAAATCGGATGTTTCTATCAAGAGTTATCGCGTTACGTACATACATACATACATACGTACGTATGTACATACATACATACATACGTACGTACGTACATACATACATACATACAGAAAGGGCGGGCACATTAGCTCTCAAGCTTTGATAGCCTGAATAAACCGGTATACCAAATTCGGAGCAAATCGAATCATTCTGCATGAGAAACACATTTATCTGAATTAAGGGGGGTGGACTAACCCCGTTTTCCCCCTTTATCCTTAACCAATGAACTCCCAAAACTAACCAGGGAAGTTCCTTAACATAATAAACCGGTATACCAAATTCGGAGCAAATCGAATGATTCTGCATGAAAAACCCATTTATCTGAATTAAGGGGGTGGACTAACCCCCCTTTTCCCCCTTTATCCTTAACCAATGAACCTCCAAAACTAATCAGGGAAGTTCCTTAACATAATAAACCGGTATACCATATTCGGAGCAAATTGAATGATTCTGCATGAAAAACACATTTATCTGAATTAAGGGGGGGGGGGGGACTAACCCCGTTTTCCCCCCTTTATCCTTAACCAATGAACTCCCAAAACCAGGGAAGTTCCTTAACATAATAAACCGGTATACCAAATTCGGAGCAAATCGAATGATTCTGCATGAAAAACCCATTTATCTGAATTAAGGGGATGGACTAACCCCCCTTTTCCCCCTTTATCCTTAACCAATGAACCCCCAAAACTAATCAGGGAAGTTCCTTAACATAATAAACCGGTATACCAAATTCGGAGCAAATTGAATGATTCTGTATGAGAAACCCATTTATCTGAATTAAGGGGGTGGACTAACTCCCCTTTTCCCCCTTTATCCTTAACCAATGAACCCCCAAAACTAATCAGGGATGTTCCTTAACATAATAAACCGGTATACCAAATTCGGAGCAAATCGAATGATTCTGCATGAAAAACCCATTTTTCTGAATTAAGGGGGGTGGACTAACCCCGTTTTTCCCCCTTTATTCTTAACCAATGAACTCCCAAAACTAATCAGGGAAGCGTCTTATCACAATGAACCTAGGAAAAACTTTTGAAGCAAATCGGATGTTTCTATCAAGAGTTATCGCGTTACGTACATACGTACGTACATACATACATACATACATACATACAGAACGGGCGGGCACATTAGCTCTCAGGCTTTGATAGCCTGTGAGCTAAAAAGGATTTATTTAGCAAAAGTGATCTTTCACATCAATTCTGGCCATTTGCCAAGTTACTAAGTTGTTTAGTTTGTGAGTGGAAGCCATTTGAATAAAACAACTTTGGTAATATTTCCAAAATGAAAAAAATTGAATATTGAGCAGTGATAAAAAAAAAACTGTTTTTGAAAAAGAAAACAATTGATGAGATTAAAGCGGAACTTAGAAAAGTTAATGGGGACTATGAACCTTCGTTACCAACCATAAAATATTGGACAGCTGAATTCAAACGCGCCATACAATCATTTTTGATGAAGAACGTCCAAGTCACCCAACTGAAGTTACGACATCAGAAACGATTGAAAATATCCATGATATTTTGATAAACGATCAGAGAGTGAAAGTGCACGAGATTGCTGAGACTGCGGGCATCTCAATTGAATGGGTGTAAAAAAATTTAACAACAAATTTGGATATGAAAAAGCTTTCCGCAAAATGGGTGCCGCAGTTGCTCACTATTGACATTAAACACACTCGTATGCCAATTTCAAAATAATGTTTGGCGAAGATAAAGTGAAATCCAAATGATTTTTTAAATCGATTCACAACTGTTAACGAAACATGGACTTATCACTGTACACCAGAAACTAAAGAACAGTCCAAACAGCGGGTTTTTCGCGGCCAACTTGCGCCAAAAAAGGCTAAAGCGACTTTATCTGCAAACAAAGTCATGCCTACAGTAATTTGGGATCCATGCGGCATATTTCTGGTCGATTACCTTGAAAAAGGTAAAACGATTAATGAAGAATATTATTCCAACTTATTGGATAGTTTCAACCATGTTGTGAAAGGAAAACATCCGCATTTGGCGAAGAAAAAAATTATCTTTCATCACGACAATGCATGCGTGCACACCTGTGTCCTCGCCATTGCAAAATTCTATGAATTAGGATACGAACTACTTCTGCATCCACCATATTCGCCAGATTTAGCCCCTGCGAATATTTTCTATATCCAAATATGAAAAAACGGCTCGATGGAAAAAAAAAATTGGCTCTAACAATGAGGTTATTGCTGAAAAAAAGTCTATTTTGAAGGGTTGGAGAAATCTTATTTTTTAGAGGGAATAGAAAAAATACAAAACGTTGGGCTAAGTAAATCTAACTAAAAGAAGATTATGTTAAAAAATAAAATACAATTTTGACATAAAAATGTGTTTTTCTTGTCAAGGCCAGGTACTTATCATGCAGCCCTCGTACATAGAAGATAACTTAAACTACTCCTTTTTACTTTCTTCTATCTTTACAAGAAGAAAGTATTGGATTCATGAAATTTTCGAATTCCGGTTTTCAACGGATTTACACGTTTTAGGGGTCAGAGAACCCTAAAAACATGTTTTTACAAAATGTCTGTCTGTGAGTCTGTCTGTCTGCGTGTGACACAAATTTTGTGGGCGCTCTATCTCAAGAACTAATGCACGGAAATTAATAAAAATTTATCTACAGTTAGTCCCTGATACAAATTGATGCTGATTAGTTTTTGGTACAAATCGCTCAACAGGTGGCGCTTCTATGCTGCATTTTTTACAATTTCCGCAATGGCTCTATCTCAGGAACTAATGCACGGATTTTCATGAAACTTCAGATTAAGTTAGTCCTTGATATGACTTGATGCTGATTAAGTGTTGGTGCAAATCGCTCAACAGGTGGCACTGCTCTACTGTATTTTTTACGATTTCCGCAATGGCTGTATCTCAAGACCTAATGCACGGATTTTCATGAAACTTCAGATTCAGTTAGTCCTGTATATGACTTGATGCTGATTACTTTTTGGTGTAAATCGCTCAACAGGTGGCGCTGCTGTGCTGCATTTTGCACGATTCCCGCAATAGCTCTATCTCAAAAACTAATGCACGAATTTCCATCTAACTTCAGATTTAGTTAGATGTTAACACAAGTTGTTGCTAATTAGGTTTTGGTGCTAATCGTCCAATAGGTGGCGCTGCTATGCTGGAATATTCATGATTTTCACAATAACTCTATCTCAAAAACTAATGCACGGATTTTCCCCCAACTTCAGATTCAGTTAGGCTTTGACATAAGTGGTTGCTAGGTGGTTTTGATGTAACATAGGTTTTGGTGTAAAGCACCCAATAGGTGGCGCTTCTAGGCGGAATTTTGCTGGATTTACACGATTTCAGAGATAACCGTATCTCAAGAACTAATGCACGGAATTTCATATCTGTAGAATCTTCATGATGGGTATGGATTGCCGTTTAATTTTGGCAGTGTGATAGCGAATTTTCAAGTATTAACATGCATGAGATAGAAGAAAGTTTTGGGATTAGTGCATCCGACTAGTTTCTTTTGAATTCAGTTGAAGAACTTCTGTGGTAATCGATTAAAATATACTACATAGAAGATAATTAACTTAAAACACTCCTCATTTCTTTTGAATTCAGTTGAAGAATTTCTGTGGTGATTGATTTAAATAACACATAACGACAAAGTACACTGTAATTAATACGCATTTTTATTTTGATTGTAATTGCATAATAACGTTTCTATAACTGGCAGTAATAAACTCTTCATTAAAAAAAATATGTACAAACTTTTATAAAGTTTCATTTGCAGCAAAAAGTCAGAAATATTTTTTGCTTAAAACACTTCTTTCCAACAATTATGTTTTCAGTCATCACTTCAAGTTTTTTCAATAAATCCAGCATTGGTGGACAGTTAATTAGGGCATGCGTTTTCATTTTCTATTTTTATTTTTATTTTTATTTATTTTTTTTTTTTGCGAATCTTTAACATTTCTGAGTCGGAAATTTCATCATTTTCTTCAATTTCATCTTCATTATTCATTCATCTTCAATTTCATCTTCACTAACACAATCTTCTTCACTTTCTTTTTCATTTTTAAACATATCACAAATTTCTTGCTTCAAACTTTCTTGATCAACGGAAGCATTGCACATTGGGATATCACTGTCAAAATTCTCAAATAATTCAGCATTCAATGGTTCATGTTCAAAAGACAATTGATTTATAAGATTATGAATATTCGAAAGGCTATTGTTATCATTTGCAGACTGTGACAGAAATTTGTTGCGAAAAGCCAGATTTTTCAAAACATTTTGAAATTGCACTTTGACGCACCAAATTCTATGAAACATTAACCCACATTATGGCATCCAATCGAGGACATTATGAAGCAACTTCATTTGCTGATTTGCATTTTTCTGCTCTGGAAATTATAGCCCGGATCAAGAACTTTCTATAATGTAGCTTGAAAGTTTGAATTATTCCTTGATCTAACGGCTGTAAATGCAATGTGGTATTAGGTGATAGAAACTACTTTCACATTTGAAAAAGACAAATCACTCGGATGGGCTGGACAGTTATCTATTAGGAGCGTTCAAAAAGTAACGAGCCGGAGGCCTAGGAACAGAAACTAGTACATGTATTTCAGAAGTATTGGCCCTGGCTGTTGAGGAAATTGTCCCACTGAGACACAAGGCGGTGAATATCTGTCTCGTAAAATTCCTGGGCTGCGATGTGAACCAGTTCCACACGTACTGCTTGACGTCGTCTCCGAGATGAATCGTTTGCCCCTCAGAGCCTTTTTTTAGGGGACCTTAAAAAGCGTAATCGCAGGGAGAGAGGTGTGGACTGCATGGAGGGTTACCAAGAACCTCCCACTTGAATTTCTGCACGAGTGCCGTAATCGTGTTGGCCGTATGAGGCCTTGCATTGTCGTGGAGCAGAATGATCCCAGGGGTGAGCTTGCCTGGTCATTTTGATTTGATCACGTGGCAAAGGCTGGTCAAGGTTTGCGAGTAATGCTGGGCATTCACTGTTGTCCCGTGCTGCAGGAAATCTATCAGAAGGGGACCGTCTTGGTCAAAGAAGAGCGTCAGCATAACCCTTCCTGCACTTGTGTGGATGGCCTTGGATTTTCTTGGTGGTGGTAACCCTCGATGTTTCCACGGGAAACTTTGTCGTTTCGATTCCGGTTCGAAAGATGACACGAAGACTCATCTCCAGTCGCTTACAACTCGAATGACCGTTGAACGACTGGTGCATGCTTCTGATAGCTTTGTAGTCACGTGACTTGCACTCGTGACCCTCTAGCGGCGGGCATGTGGACTTCCGTTCTCTTGTCGAAAACCCTCTTTGTTACTGACGCAACAATATTACCATTCTGTCACCGGTTTGCACATACCAGACTCCGGCTCGTTTCTTTCTGAACGTCCCTTATATAAACAATAGAATCTTTGTCTTTCTTTGCTTCATCTGCTTATTTAGTTGTGTAACCCATTCAGTAAAAATACAGGATGTCATCCAGGATTTTTTATTTCCGTACCATTATACTGGTAAATTCTTGATGTTAACCTTTTGAAACAGCGTGGTTTTCTGGCTGCTCCTATCACAAAAGATTTTAGTTTCTCTTCTGTTGAACTGCAAGCAAGCAAAATGGTAATTATCTCTTTAGAAATCTTTTTATCTTTACTTTTATCTCCAGCCATTGCTAATGTTTTGTTTGGAATTTCCCGATAAAACAAACCACATTCATCAGCGTTGAATATGTGTTCTTTCTTGTAATTCTGCAGCAAATCAGAAATCCGTCTTTTAAAGGAATCTACTGTTTCCATATCAACGTCATGTGATTCTGCACAGAAAATTTTCTGAGAAATGTTATTTCTTTTCTTGAAAGATTCTAACCAACCGTTAGAAGCAGTAAAATTTTCTACATTGAGTTTTTTTTTTTTTTAACTTTAAAACTGCTTCATCTAGCAAAGGTTCAGAGCATTCCACATGTTTTTTTAAACCATTCAACAGTTGCTCAATTTACTTCAAAATAATCGTTTTTTCGATTTTTCTGACTCTTAAACTCGTTTTCATTTTCTTTAAATCTTTATAGATATTCCGATTTTCTTTTTTAAATATTGCTCAAACAAGTTTTACTGATTCGGAAATTTTCTGCTCCTGCTCTTTGACTATTATTGTTTAGAAGATTAATAACTTCAATTTTATCTTTTAAACACAACTCTCTTCATACTGTTTAGGTTTTTTAGATTTAGATTCTTTATTCTCCATACTTTAAGAAGAAAGAGAACTGCATTAAAAATAAAAACTTGAAAAAACTACCAAACTAATACGAAAACTACAAATTCATACAACTAAAACTTAATGATAACTGTTACAAATTTTGCAAGCAGTACAATGAAAGAACATGTGCAGGTTTATTCTTAGAATTTCTGAGGACATATTACAAAGGAACCCTTTTAAAACAAACCCGAACAATCGCAAATTCGTCTCCTCAGATAAACGTAGTACTAACACGCGACTTAGTTAGCCTATGAGTAGCAGGCGCAAGCATTCCTATCCTACGATCCGTCAATATGCTTGGGGAAAACATTCCTCATTCCTCTCTCACCTCAAGAGAAAAATTGGGAAGGGAAAGGCCACCTTAAACAGGTGCAAAAAGCATTACAATAAAGTACAAAGTGGTCACTTTGTACATTAAGCAGGTGGTCATTATAGGAGATAAATTCATGTACTTTTTTATGGATAAAAATAAAAATTTCGGAAAATGATCACTTTAGTTTTTAAGTTTCAAAATTATCGGCATGCAGAATAATGGATGGTCACATTTTACAGGTTCAACTAACATTGCAATGACAGGCTATGTGGTCATTTTACACTATAGACAAGTGGTCACATTACCGGACAATTCATGTATTATTTTAGATGAGCACGACTAAAATTTTGAAAAAGCGGTCACTTTAGCCAGGTGGCCACTTTACCAAGGTGGTCACTTTAACAGGTTCCACTGTATATAAAAATTAACCTATCTTAAATTTATTCTAAATTTTCCGAATTTAGCTTTACTATATTTCGTTTTAAAAATGCAATTATTCTTTTTCCCTTTCCAAAACATCTATGATTTCAACGTGTCATTTTTTTTCGCCCGTAATACAGTCCACAAATGAAGTATGCAACTACAATATTTCGTTAAAGAAAATGCAGTTAAAACAATTTCGTACTTTACTTATTAAGAGATGGATAAAATGTTAAAATTTGTAATCGTAACGATAAAAGGCGCTGCGTGTCTCATACGATAAGAAATATTATTAAGTGTGAAAAGTATAGCAGAAATGGCTACGCCACAAGAAAAGCAGCGCCACAGGAAAAGGCATAAATTTCCAGCAGCACGGGGCTCCTACGCCTTTGGCTTCGGATTCGGATTATTTTATATGAGCACGACTAAAATTTTGCAAAAGTGGTCACTTTAGCCAGGTGGCCACTTTACCAAGGTGGTCACTTTAACAGGTTCCACTGTATATAAAAATTAACCTATCTTAAATTTATTCTAAATTTTCCGAATTTAGCTTTACTATATTTCGTTTTAAAAATGCAATTATTCTTTTTCCCTTTCCAAAACATCTATGATTTCAACGTGTCATTTTTTTTTCGCCCGTAATACAGTCCACAAATGAAGTATGCAACTACAATATTTCGTTAAAGAAAATGCAGTTAAAACAATTTCGTACTTTACTTATTAAGAGATGGATAAAATGTTAAAATTTGTAATCGTAACGATAAAAGGCGCTGCGTGTCTCATACGATAAGAAATATTATTAAGTGTGAAAAGTATAGCAGAAATGGCTACGCCACAAGAAAAGCAGCGCCACAGGAAAAGGCATAAATTTCCAGCAGCACGGGGCTCCTACGCCTTTGGCTTCGGATTCGGATTATTTTATATGAGCACGACTAAAATTTTGCAAAAGTGGTCACTTTAGCCAGGTGGCCACTTTACCAAGGTGGTCACTTTAACAGGTTCCACTGTATATAAAAATTAACCTATCTTAAATTTATTCTAAATTTTCCGAATTTAGCTTTACTATATTTCGTTTTAAAAATGCAATTATTCTTTTTCCCTTTCCAAAACATCTATGATTTCAACGTGTCATTTTTTTTTCGCCCGTAATACAGTCCACAAATGAAGTATGCAACTACAATATTTCGTTAAAGAAAATGCAGTTAAAACAATTTCGTACTTTACTTATTAAGAGATGGATAAAATGTTAAAATTTGTAATCGTAACGATAAAAGGCGCTGCGTGTCTCATACGATAAGAAATATTATTAAGTGTGAAAAGTATAGCAGAAATGGCTACGCCACAAGAAAAGCAGCGCCACAGGAAAAGGCATAAATTTCCAGCAGCACGGGGCTCCTACACCTTTGGCTTCGGATTCGGATTATTTTATATGAGCACGACTAAAATTTTGCAAAAGTGGTCACTTTAGCCAGGTGGCCACTTTACCAAGGTGGTCACTTTAACAGGTTCCACTGTATATAAAAATTAACCTATCTTAAATTTATTCTAAATTTTCCGAATTTAGCTTTACTATATTTCGTTTTAAAAATGCAATTATTCTTTTTCCCTTTCCAAAACATCTATGATTTCAACGTGTCATTTTTTTTTCGCCCGTAATACAGTCCACAAATGAAGTATGCAACTACAATATTTCGTTAAAGAAAATGCAGTTAAAACAATTTCGTACTTTACTTATTAAGAGATGGATAAAATGTTAAAATTTGTAATCGTAACGATAAAAGGCGCTGCGTGTCTCATACGATAAGAAATATTATTAAGTGTGAAAAGTATAGCAGAAATGGCTACGCCACAAGAAAAAGCAGCGCCACAGGAAAAGGCATAAATTTCCAGCAGCACGGGGCTCCTACGCCTTTGGCTTCGGATTCGGATGTACGAAAGTCTTTAGAACACCATTTTCTCGGCCGTTGAATTGGACGTGGAGATCTATTACCATGGCCACCCCGTTTTCCTGATCTTATATCACATCGTGATTTTTTTCTTTGGGAGTTCATTAAGAATACCGTTTATAAGACAAAGGTAACATGTGTGCGTGAGTTCAAACAACGCATTATCGAAGACTTCCTTTTGATATATACTATTATTATTTATATGTAGTTCGATATCCACTGGGTATTTTTAATCGTATGTGAATTTAAGTGGACTATCATCTTGATATTTTGCAAGCAATTGATGGAGCACGCGTAGTGATCTACTAATGTCTTTAAAATTTTTAGATATGTATTTTTACTTTCTTCTATCTTCAATATAATCGATATTTTTTTCGACTTCCGGTTGTCGATGGATTCACACGCTTTAGAGGTCAGAGATCCCCAAAAACATGTTCATACAAAATGTCTGTTTGTCCGTGTGTATGTCCGTATGTCCGTGTGTCCATATGTACGTGTGCCCGTATATCACCATTGTACCATCGAAAAGTGCATGAAGTCATTCATAGGGAATTGAAATATTTTTTGTGCATATTTTTGACTATGGCCAGAAAGTCCTCCTTCAATTTGGAAAAATTCCGCTGGAAGGGGGTGCTGTAATAGCGATTTCTGTGCCATTTTTATTATTGTTCCATAGAAAAGTGTATGAAGTTATGCATAGAATTGAACCCATTTTTTGTGCATGTTTTTGTCTATGGCAAGCAGGTTCTCCTTGAATTTGAAAATATTATGGCGGAAGGGGCGTTGTAATAGCAATTTTTGTGCCATTTTCATTATTGTACTACCAAAAAGTGTATAATTTTCTCGATTTTTCGTAGTTCTGTTGTACATCGGTGGTTGGTACAGTGACGGGAACTTCGCATCATGCTAAGACAACTGCTATTCGCAAATAGCTGGTGCACAACATAATAACGAAAACCTATTGATTTAAATAAATGCCATGATCGAGATTAACTCGTTTTTACTCCGATTAATTGGCTAAAGCAAAAATTTAAGATAAAAATCAAAGTTAGTTTAGTATTGAACTAATAATATTGAAGTATTAACATTTGTGACTACTTTTTGAAATATTAAGATGTATGAGATAGAAGAAAATTTTGAGATTGTCACATCCAACTACTTTGTTTCAACATTAAAAGTAAGTTCTTATTTCTTGTATTTTTGCTTTAACATAATTTTGAAGTTGTATATTTCATTTGTGAACAAACACCCTGTATTTCTATTTTCAATGTATTTGAATTCGGAACATTTTAATTTGCTCCAGATCTTTTGGTATTATTCTAGAAGTTTTCTTTCGTGCGTTTTATGGAATCTCATTACACGAAGTTATGCTTCCGCGTTGGATAGATTTATAAAGATTTTTGATTGGATAAACTCCTTATGTTGCACTCATTTTTGTGGTCGTCTGCTAAGAGTTTAAAATGAGCTGCACGTTATCGGCAGAGAATTGTTTTTGTTTTAACAAATTTCACAGCGACAGTGGAGAATGTCAATATGCTGAGTTCCATAAATTTAAATTATTAATTTGAATGCGTAATCTATACTACAGTCCGGGAGCCGGCAGCACAGACAACCACCTCATCGAGTTGGAGGCTGAAATTCCAGAATTAGCTAAAACTCGATTCCCATATTAAAAAGAAATCGGTCTACGAAGTCATATTTTGGTGGAAAACACCTAAAAACCCGATTTTAGCGGTTGACTCGTAGATTTACCATTGCATTTTCCTGCACCCAAACGTACTAAAACATGACGGACTGGGAGCAAGAAAACACAGTGGTAAACCTGTGAGTCAACCGGTAGAATCGGGTTTTTAGATGTTTTCCACCAAGATATGACTTGGCAGACCCATTGAGTTTTAATATGGGAATTGAGGTTTAGCTAATTCTATTATTTTATTCTCCAACTCGATGAGGTAGTTGTCTCATGGTTTGTACGCCTCCTTGAATTTTTCAGACCAGAAAATTTTTACGCACCAGTATTATCTTATAAAAAATCTCTTCTTAACCCCTTAACACTTTGAGGGGCGCCGTTTGCAGTCTGCAAACGGTTAATTTTAATGCCTAAATTGCCAAATGACACCAGTAAATAATGAAGGGAACGAATATTTTTTCCAACTGGATTAAATCATATTCAAGGATGGAGTAGCACAGTTGAAGTTTTTTCCAACAGAGCGAAAAATGTCCAGACCAGGGATCGAACCTGGATACTTGGCGTGCCGTGCCAATGCCTTACCTGTTAGGCTATCCGGACCGATACCTGGCTGACATAAACTAATAAGAGTGAATTATGTCAGCCAGGTATCGGTCCGGATAGCCTAACAGGTAAGGCATTGGCACGGCACGCCAAGTATCCAGGTTCGATCCCTGGTCTGGACATTTTTCGCTCTGTTGGAAAAAACTTCAACTGTGCTACTCCATCCTTGAGTATGACACCAGTAAATTTTTAGTACAATTTCGATTTCATAATATACGTGAAAAAATGCTGTTGATTATCTTCAAATAAATTTGTTTGTTAATTGCGGTACGAATTAATTATTTGAAAATATTTTGATCAAAAATGCCTTCCCCCTGAAAGGGTTAACCTACAATGACGGGCATAGCCCGCGTACGATGATCGAGCCAAATGTAAATTCTTCTTACCACTGAAATTTCATAGTAAATATAGTTTAATTTAATCGTCAAAATTCCATGATTAAACAAGGCAAAAATCTCTATTAAATTTTAGTGGTAGCTATGGATTTGCCAAACCGTGGAGCTGTTAAAAGTAAATCGTAGGTTAAGGGGTTAAAAGAAGGCGAAATTTTGCGCGTTTAACCTACATTTTTTTTTTCTATAAAAAGATACTGGTAGTTTTCCTGTAGAAACAACGGTATCCGTACGAAACATGCGTCTGTGCTGCCGGCTCCTGGTCTATTAGTTTTGTGAAGATTGTTGTAATATATTAAGTTTTTGGAAGAGAGTCCTGCGTACAGAGCTGCCAAGTCTTCGGCTTTTTGTATACCAGTATTTTAATACAGAAAATGTTCTGTTATTAATTGGAACATTTAGGCGATTTAAAATAACAAAATTTTCTCTAGGATTATAGTGGTGTGCAAAAAGCCGGAGACTTGGCAACTCTGTGCGTATGAATCTAAAGACTGGAAAAAAGAACATTTGTATATCTATGGTTAATTCTTGAGTTTCCTGAGAAGTTTCACCGGGTTTCGAATTCATTGCCATTTTGTCATGGTTCATTAACCGCATAGATAATTAATTTATTAATGGCGGTTAATTGGCTAAATCAACGAGTTCACAACCGTGTCACCATCTTAATCTTGTGTGTGAGAGTAATCAGAGATTGTAGCGATAGAATTGCTACATTTTTCAGTACAAAAAGTGATGTGAGCAAATTTTACAGATAGTAACAAAGTTGATGTGTTGCTAACTACAGTAATATATTATCTAGTGTCATGGATCACGTAACAACTTATCTAAAACCAGGGCATATAGTACATGTACATGTGTGCAAAAACACCAGTCTCGTTATGTTAAGTTAACAAAGAAACCGCTAATCTAATTATATCCCATCACAAAATTGAAAAAAGTTTCTATGGTAAATCATTTTGTGTCACAGAAATATGGTGATCAGGAAAATAAATGACTCTTACCCGCCAACCTTACATAAATCTTGAAGATCCAAGTAACTAAAAATGTTCAGAATCACTAGATCTGGTAAATTCCGAAAACTTGAAGAACAGCAAGATACAGTCGCCTACGGAAACAAAAAAGTAAATAAGAAATATTCCCTTTTAAGTACATATTTACAATCGTATAATAGGAAAAATATTTGAATGACAATCATAAAACTATTGCCGAAATAATTTTCGAGTATATATCTCTCTTTCAAGGTGCATAGAATGTGCCCTTTATGCAACAAAAACTTGCGAACAGGGCGAGCTACAGCTAAGCAACTGCAATAACGGTATAATAAAAGTGACTATGCCTGATCAAATAAATTCGATAACAGCAACCCTGCGGAGGCAATTTGGATATTATCGATACTATATCGAAAATTAAGAGAAGTAGCAGAAGCAAATCAATTATAGAAGTGCAGACATCCTCGATTTAGTGTAATGTCTCACATGGGAAAAAAAATATTTGAAGTCTCGAAATCTAAATGTTTTATTTTATACCCAATCACTGACTCAAATACTTCACTAAATCGCTAACCACATGCAGGAGTGTGGCATTATGAGGCAAATTTACTACTGAAAAATTTACTTATGAGGTACATTTACTTGTAAAAGTAGCAGATGTAAGAAAGATACAATATATTTGGAAAGAAGAATCATTTTAGCTATGCTCAATGTGTTCACCATCGGCTGACAGTACACAAGCACTCTCATGCAATGCTACAGATGGTGGGCAAATTAATCACTACTTAACTTGATCATATTATTAAAACTAGTCGGATGTACCAATCCCAAAACTTTCTTCTATCTCATACATGTTAATACTTCAAAATTCGCTATCACACTGCCAAAATTAAATGGCAATCTATGCATCTCATGAGGATTCTAACGATATGAAATTCCGTGCATTAGTTCTTCAGATATGACTATCGCTGAAATCGTCTAAATTCAGCAAAATGCTGCCTAGCAGCGCCACCTATTGGGTGATTTATACCAAATCCTAATCAGCAACAATTTATGTCAACGTCTGACTGAATCTGAAGTTTGGAGAAAATCCGTACATTAGTTTTTGAGATAGAGCAATAGCGAAAATCGTGAAAATTTCGGCATAGCAGCGCCACCTATTGGGTGATTAACACCAAAACCTAATTAACAACAATTTGTGTCAACATACAACTAAATCTGAAGTTAGATGAAAATTGGTCCATTAGTTCTATTGATAGAGCCATTGAGGCAATCGTGGAAAAGGCAGCAGAGAAGCGCCACCTGTTGGGCGATTTACACCAACACCTAATCAGTAGCAAGTCATATCAAGGACTAACTTAATCTGAAGTTTGATGAAAATCCGTGCGTTAGTTCTTAAGATAGAGCTATTGGGGAAATCGTGTAAATCCTGCATAATTCATCATAACAGCGCCGCCTGTTGGGCGATTTACACCAAAACGTAATCGTCATCAATTCATATCAAGGACTAACTAAATCTGAAGTTTGATCAAAATCCGTGCATTAGTTCTTCAGATAGAGCTATTGCGAAAATCGTGAAAAATGCAGCATTGCAGCGCCACCTGTTGAGCGATTTACACCAAAAAGTAATCAGCATCAATTTGTATTAGGCACTAACGGAATATCAATTTTTATTAAATTCCGTGCATTAGTTCTTGAGATAGAGCGCCCACAAAATTTGTGTCACATACACACAGACAGACAGACAGACAGACAGACAGACTCACAGAGTCACAGACAGACATTTTGTAAAAACATGTTTTTTGGAATTTCTGACCCCTAAAACGTGTAAATCCGTCGAAAACCGGAATTCGAAAATTTTCATGAATCCAATACTTTCTTCTTGTAAAGATAGAAGAAAGTAATAAATTGTCTCTTAGTTACATATGTTAGTTTTATTATGAAATGTGTATTTTGCTCATAATACCATAGTTCTGCATTTTTTACTTTCTTCTATCTTTACAAGAAGAAAGTATTGGATTCGTGAAAATTTTCGACTTTCGATTTTCGACGGATTTACACGGTCAGGGATTCCGAAAAACATGTTTTTACAAAATGTCTGTCTGTGAGTCTGTGCATCTGTGAGTCTGTATGTGACACAAATTTTGTGGGCGCTCTATCTCAAGAACTAATGCACGGAATTTAATAAAAATTTATATTCAGTTAGCCCCTGATATAAATTGGTGCTGATTAGTTTTTGGTGTAAATCGCTCAACAGGTGGCGCTGCTAGGCAGCCTTTTTCACGATTTCCGCAATAGCTCAATCTCTACAACTAATGCACAGATTTTCATCAAACTTCAGATTCAGTTAGTCCTTGACATGAATTGAAGTTTTGTACATTTTGGTGTAAATCGCTCAACAGGTGGCGCTGCTATACTGCATTTTTTACGATTTCCGCAATAGCTCTATCTCAACAACTAATGCTTGGATTTTCATCAAACTTCAGATTCAAGTATACTTTGATATGAATTAGTGGAGTTTGTGTTTTGGTGCAAATCGCTCAACAGGTGGCGCTGCTATGCTGCACTTTTCAGAATTTCCATTATAGCTGTATCTCAAGAACTAATGCAATAATTTTCACCAAACTTCAGAATCAGTTAATCCTTGACATGAATTGACATTTTGTACATTTTGGTGTAACTCGCTCAACAGGTGGCGCTGTTATGCTGTATTTTCAGAATTTCCACTATAGGTGTATCTCAAGAACTAATGCACGAATTTTCATCAAATTTTAAAATCAGTTAATCCTTGACGTGAATTGACATTTTGTACAGTTTGGTGTAAATCGCTCAATAGGTGGCGCTGCTATGCTGTTTTTGTGATTTCCGCAATAGCTCTATCTCAAGAACTAATGCTTAGATTTTCAACGAACTTCAGATCCATGTATACTCGGATATCAATTATTCCTGTTTATGTATTGGTGTAAATCACTCAACAGGTGGCGCTGCTATGCTACATTTTTCAGAATTTTCGCTATAGCTCTATCTCAAGAACTAAGGCAAGAATTTTCATCAAACTTCAAATTCAGATACACTTTGATATGAATGGGTGCTAAATGGATGTAATTTCTTGTACTATTTAAATGATTTAATTGACGTGATTTATATAGAAGAAAGTTTTGTGATGGCCACAACATGCTAGTTTTATTAGCGGCTACTTATTGTAATGAAATCGCTCATTGCATATAAAAAATTACATTTCAGGGCTTCTAAAAAAGCTATTTTTACATTCATTTTATGCTAAATGGAAATACTCAAAGCTTTTACAATTGACTTTTTTCACTATCTTTCACAGTGTAGGAGATAGGGTTGATAACTTACAAATTTCGCTACCGGGATCGCCGAGGTCGGTTTGCAGTGGATACTCTAGAGATGAGACGGGCTTGGGCTCTAATTTTATTCTAATCTTCGGGCTCGGACTCATTCTTTCTGAAACCAGAAAATTTTATTTATTGGTGAATACAAAAAAAAATAAAAGAACTTGTTTCCCCTTAAAAGTTATTTATTCGTTTTCAAGTTACTGTATTGCTATTTTGATCAGAATGAAGGGGGAACAGAAATTATTGAAAAATCAGGGGAAAATTTGTCAAATTCGCAGATTTATGTCTGATATTGCTGGCGACGATCTGTTGCTATGGCGCCTACGAAAGTGGCGCAAATAATCAACGTGTTTTTAGTTCGATTTTCGTTTGTGACAGGGGATATTTTTTTATTGGATCGTTTATTTTATTTTTTTATTTAGAAATCTACGCGAAAAAAATATTTTCCTCTATTTTTAATCGAGCAGAATTAGCTTGAGGTTTACGAATATTTTAGTCTTCTATTGTACACAACTCATAATCGCTCTTCATGTGAAAAATAAATTTAGTGATTATTTTATTTATTATGAACTCTGCTGATGCTGGAGTTGTACTCTGCACATTTACGAATACACTTTCAATCGTAACTAAATATAATTACCATATTATTCCGATGGAAAGCAATCGAGTAGTGTTTCCTCTTTTCCTATAAAAGCATCAAAGCTTTCAAATTTTTAATTTAAGATTATTTTCAACTTCAATCACGAAAGATTGTTATGAGGAAAGAATCAATTATATTTAAAGATGTACACCTTTTATAGAAATTTGAAAAACGTTTTTCGATTCTTCGGCATATAAATAGTAATTTCTGTTATTCATTAGCGCACTTCTTTAACTTGTCCATAAGATTTGCTTGTTAAGGGAGAAAAAATACGAGAATCCGTTTAAGTATGGAGTATTTTTATTTGATATCAAACTTCTCCTTAATAACATTGAATTTAAATTTTCATTTAACTGTGATTTCTATGTAAGAAGTTGTTTAAAAATGATGCATTACTTTCAAAACAATTTTTAAATATTATGCAATTTTTTTTCTATTGTATATTTTTGGTATCGAGCTCCAGCTCTGATGACAAAAAATGTTTCGGGCTCGGGCGGCCCGGGCTTTCCAACTAACTGGAAAAGTGTTTATGGTTTCGGTTTGTCTGTCCGTCTGGCCATGCTCTAACTCCCGTAAATATACTCGGATTTTCATGCAATTGATAAAGGTTATTTAGGGTCACCAAAGCATGTTTGGTATTCTATATGAAGTATGTAGGATTACTAGTTCATTTACAAGGGCACTCTAAAGTATTTCATTGCATTATGGTATATGGGGGAAAATCGTTTGCAGAGTATTTTAATGACATTATGCTATTTCAAATGTATTGAAATTGATATTCACTGAATTTCACTACGATCACGTTAGAACAGGGCATTAATAGCATTTTTTTATTCATTTACAGGGACACACAAAAGAAATGGGTTACGGTACTGTCTTTGAGTAATAATTCCGGGAGTGTACGGTTTAAAATTCGGTATGCGCTTTTAAATTTAACTATTTTTTTAGATGTTACTCGTTATATATAAATTCTATACCTCATATATAAGGCTGCACAAAAGTATTCTCCTTATTTGATGAGTGCTAATTTAAAGAATTATTACAATATTTACTAATATATAGAGTTTTTTAAAAGTGTACGAAGACATTTGTGAAGTAACTTTTTTGTTATTTTTTGATTATCTATATTTCTTCAAAATAAAGTTTTTCTATGTTTTTAAAATAGTTTATGTAGTTTTATTAAGAAGTTATAGATCTTATTGTTAAGTACCCATTTTGAAATATTAATTTTAATTAATGGATAACTATTTCATTGAAATTCGCAAGTGTACGAACACTTTTGAGAGCCACTATAGTAAAGTGTTAACGCAATAGCTTCCTTGTGCTGCGTAATTGCCAAATCACAAAATAATCATTAACTTAAAGTATAGAGACTAGGAGTAATTTATGAATTAAAATGTCAGAGTTAATAAGCGAGCTAAACTTGGCTCTACCTGATCTCAGAACTTTTTAAGTTTAAATAGCCACGAAACTTGGCTAATTTTTTACATGAGATGTTTTTGATCAGATTCCAATTTTGTTAAAGTGTTTCCTAACAACTATTGTGATTTTATTATAAACTACAGAATTTAGCTAAAAAACTTATTTTCTTTCTGAATAGCAAATTTTATATTAGCTAAACTTCAGAATCAAAGATTATACGGAGTTCTTTAAAAAGTTCCAGAGGTTATACGGCGAGTGGTCCCAAATCGCGATTATGTGGACAAAAATCAGAAAATCGAAGTTTCGAAATGAAATAAATTCCACAGTATTTAGAAATATCTGAAGATTTTTATTATTTTATATTTTGGTTTTATAAGCTCACATGAATTCGCATTACTTATGTGAAGTTGGGAGTTTTGAGCGTTTTCTGCTGTTGCGTGAATTTCAGGCAAATTCGCTGCATTCACACCCTAACCAAGACCTTTTCAGATAGTTTGTCGTTTTTTTCTTTGCACTTCTCTGAAACAACATTAAATTATACATTTACTTTGAATTTTCGACTGTAAAAATCTCAAAAATTAAAAAAAGAGGAATTTTTTTTTAAATACATAGCTTTAAGGCATTTTTGTACATAAAAAGTGATCTATAAAAAGAGTCCTTCGGAGTTCCTCGGACTTTTATAGTACAAAATGTAAAACGAACCTTCTAAAATCGTATGCCAAGAGATTTATTGCAACTTTTTGCGACTTTGTGAGAACCTGTAGTTTGAAGTTGGACGTTGATATTGCCAGTATTAGTCCAAAATCAGTAATCGGGTTTAAAGTCAATCTAATTTTCGCACTGGCCCAAGATTGTCAGTGTTTATAAAATGCAACATTCTAATTAACATAACACTGTCAATTTAATTTTTTTTAATTCGGGGGGGGGGGGCTTAAAAGCTGGGGATATTTTTTTATTTATATATATATATTTTTTTTTTTTGTTTTTACAATTTTTCCCTTGTTTTGTTTTTTTTGTTTATATCAAAAGTAATATTAAAACTATATATATATATATATATATATATATATATATATATAAATTTATTCATATTCATTAATCTTTAATAATGTTAACTATTAACTTGTATTTAAATTTTAGCCTACTCAGGACAGCATCATATTAATTTCTAATACAAAGTATACTAACTTAAATGAGAATAAACTGCATATTTTATTATTTGTTCTTGCCTCTTCCCTTAAATTATGAGTATTAAATTTTTAAGAAAGTGTGTAGACACATTAAATGTAACTTGTTAATTATACTTTTCAAAATTTAATTATTATTAATAGTAATTCCTTAGCATCTTAATTTTAATTTTTATATTTAATTATAAAATAATTTAAGCGATGATGTAATGCTGTCACAGGAATTTAAATTGTGATATGTTACAGCAAGGTACAAATATTTATGTGAAACATTAATAATCATCAATTTCACCATTTTACATATCATTTTGATTTAATATATCAATTACTAATTTTTATACTACAATTGTGTATGTTTATTAACATATTTTTAATTATTATTTAATTATCATACATCTATCTCTAAACAGTATTTGCTTTGAAACTTAATCCATTAACAGTTATTAATAGATTTTATTTTACTAATAAGTCAATAGATGTCAGCATCACACTGATTCATTTGAATACATGGAGCAGTTCATTCTTAATTCTAAATTATCTATAGAGGGCGCTGGTTATATATAATGGGAGTGAGTTTGGATATGCTGTATATTGTTGAACCTTGGTCCACCATCATATAAAAAACTTTTTTAGCAACATGTGATGATGATCTCCAATAATTGTATTTGTTATGCCTAATGCTAAGACAGTATGGATTTTAATTTGAGAATTTGTTTTTTATTTTTTCTCTATCCTTTTTAATCTTGTTTTATTTTGAACTTAATTAGTATTCAATGGTTTATTTCTCTGTTTTATGTGTGTGGTTGTCCCAAAGTCATATTCTTTAGCTCCTTTATGGCTAATATGAAGATGAAACCACACTTTTTATTTGTGGAACTTTAGGCATTTGGGGCCCGGCGATTCTGTTTAAGTTCTACAAATTCCCATTATTCCATTTCTGTTATTCAAGTTCTGCTGTTTTTCACTATGTTTTTGGAATCTATGTTAAGTGTGTTGGGGGGAAGCTGTATTTTTGTCAATATGTTAGTGTCATTTTATTCATAATTTCGCAGTTTCTGTTGGTGGTCGGTAATGTTTATTTAATGTTTATATATATATATATATATATATATATCACTTTTTTATGGACACGATAACTTCCATAATTCTGCACAAATCTTTTCCAAACTGATACATAAAATCAAGGGTTAGAAAATCTCGGTCAAGTTCGTTAATGGGCAAAATCGGACCAAGGAGGTGGAAATAGGGAGGGGTTTTGTGAAAACCGAAAAAACACCATAGCTTCTTAATTATAATACATAGCAAATCAGTTTAAAGTTATTATTGCTTCTAGGAAATGGGCCAAAAATTTATATATCACAGATTTTTGATAAAATTAAAAATAGGCTCAAGGGGCAGAAAAAATAGGGTTTTAGGGAGAAAAAATTCATAACTTCGTCAATTCACAAGAAATCAATCCGATTAAATTTATTATACATCTTCTGATCATTATCAGATACTTTCATATTGACAAGTTTTTGATAGGACCAACTCTTACAGATAAAACAAATTAAACAAAAATAGGTGTTGAAGAAAAAATTATCGTATTAAAGGTGTACTCAAATTCAAACGGCTTATTTTCTGACTCATTTTTAAATTCATTTTTGCTCTCAAACGCATCAAATTGGCAGGTTTTGTTATTCAGAAACTGTATAATGTATGGGTCGATTTTGTGATAAAGACAGAATATATTTCAAAAAATGTTGTCGAAGTGGGCATTTTGAAGCGAATTCCCCGAAGCGATAGTGCTGGAAATGAAAAAAATGGTCGTACTGAGAAAATAATTGTTCGTAAATCAAGTTCTAATATATTGAACGAAAAATAAAAACGCAGGTCACTTACAAATCTGTTCAAAAACTCACGTCAGCAGGTTTCATGTTTGCACTTTTAAAAATGACTCTGAAAATGTGTCAGAAAATTTCGAGTTGTTGAGCGTGAAAAAATATTTTTTTGAATACTGCCTTAATATGATTCTGATAAAAACAGCTCTTACAGAGAAATGAAATTAAAAATTCGTCAAAAGCGGCCAGATAAAATTGTTAAACTAGGTTTATCTCTAACCTATGTTTCGTTTTTGAAATTAGTACTTAACTTCGAAATCTACCTCCGCCTGTAGGCCGAGTCGGCAGGGATTTTTTTTTAATTATAATTCAATTTTTTTAAAGCCGATCAAATTAGCTTGCTTTTAGAATCAGAGGTGTCTGAACGGGAGTTGGCGAGCGTAGCTCGTAGGGGGCAGTAACCTCTAGTGTAATAAATAAGATAACCCAAAGAAAAAAGTGGTAGAAATTTCCCAGAATTTTTCTTAATGCTACAACATTTCACACAAAAAAGATATATACGAGGATGAGTTGGAAAATAAGTTTCCCCTGGCAACTGTGGACAGAGGTGTGTATAAAAGACAAAAAGTGTAATGAAACATTAAAGATAAGACGTAACTTTATTGTTCTACAAAAGTTCCAAGTGAGTTGAGACATTTGTCATACCTCTTTATAAGCTTCAAAAAGCGCCCCTTGAAAAAAATCAGGGCTCTGTATCATTCTGTTCCCGGTAGATATGGAGAGAAAGTGCGTTGTGAATTCGTGGTCAAAAGAGGAATTGAGAGAGGTTGTCCGCTATGAATGGGTACGTGGAGTATCGGGAACAGAAATCCATAACCGCCACGTGGGAGTCTATGGGCTAGATGTGATGTCGAAGCAAATGGTGTGGAGATGGTGCCGCCAATTTAGTGAGGGGCGTCAGCAAGTGTTGGGCAGACCGACACCTGGAAGGACGCATAGATTAACGATCAAGTTGAGACATTTACGGCAAAATCTGCAATGGCAACAGTACTAGCGTCACTATGACAAGGGGGAAGAACTAACAAACCTCCGAAATTTACCTATGTTGAAGAAATATGTTTATCCTCTATGGTTTGAATATCTATTCGTTCCTAAAACGAAGCAGGTGTCAGACGATATTCTATTCATGCTTGCTTTATTTATTTAGCTGCTTTTTTTACCGTACTTGTATTGTTCATTTTTAACTTACAAAATGATAATTAGACTAATAATATAAAAGAAAGCCGCCAGAAAATTCTGTTAAGAATGCAAATATGTAAGTTTATAAGATTAAATTGTAAAAAATCAAATTCAGGTATTGTGTCAATTTATTCATATCGTATAAAATTTTATTGAGTGTAATGTCAGTACCTCTATTTATTTTTAACTTTTAGATTTATACAATTCTAAAAATTTGTCGAAAGGAATTTTTCCCTATCTGTAATATTATTATTATTATTTCTTATATGTTAATATTATAAACATTGTTGAATTGATTGTACGTTATTTACATTAAAAACAATATTTTTATTTTATCTGTAAGGAAGTGAAAATGCATAAATTTTAAAAGATTATTGTAACGATTGTATAACCCTAGATCTACCGGGAATTTTATTCAAGTTTTAATAAAACGTCCTACACCAGAATTTTTATTTAAAACTATTTAACTTATTTATTTACCTTATTTTTGTCTGGTTTATATACTTAGTTTATTTTAAAGAAATTTCTGGTTTGAATGAATATTTTGTATGTACCTGTCGGGTCCAATGGACCCGTCTGGTAGACGGAGGGTTAATACGTTAAATTTCATAAATTTATAAAACACGGGCTATAAAAATTTTCCTGCCAAAGGGGAATAATTATGAATTTTTCTGGGACTTGTAGAGTTCAACACTTCGTATATTTTTATGTTACACCATTGCTTTTGATATATAGCATTCAAGACGAATTTTTTACCTAGTATTCGTTGCACTTAAAACCGTTCACTAATCATGTTAAAAAAAAAAAAAAAAAAAAAAAAAAAAAAAAAAAACATATATCCGTGCATGAACATAGAATAGGTATTAGATATATAGAATAGAATGTCTATTCTATGTTCATGTATCGGTGTAAGATTCTATCGAAAACGTCAACATGCAACATTAAAAAAAGAAAGATCACAATAAGGTAGATACTCAATAATAAGCATACTACAAGGATAGGGAGTTTCTTCTCCATTGTCACTAAGGGCGCTACGATCGCAATCGCATTACCATTACGCTCTATGGGAATGTCCGATCTTGGATGTTAATCTATGGAAGGACGTGCCCAGCCACTACAGCGAAAGCAATGTGCTTGACTACTTCTTTGTAAGCAATGCTGAAAGCACACAAACCGTTCAACGCTTCTTTTGTATGCCGAGACCTATTGTTATTTTTGGTGGGCTTTATGAAGCTTATAAAGGGTATGACAAATGTCTCAACTCACTTGGCACTTAAGTAGAAAAATAAAGTTACGTCTTATCTTCAATGTTTCATTACATTTTTTGTCTTTCATACACATCTCTGTCCACAGTTGCCAGGGGAAACTTATTTTCCGACTCACCCTCGTATGTTTGCATTTTCATTTCAATGTTTTTATTTTTCTCAAAATTATTGCCGTAAAACCAAGTTTAGTTAGGCTGAAACACTCTGTATTTGTGACTCAATAAGTGATTTGCGACCCCATGTTCTATGGCAATTTTTCATCCTTTTGATGCATTCTATCACCCATCTTAATTTGTCGGTCATGAGGTTGAATTAATTTTATTTCAAAATCCTTCAGCAAAATTGACATGCAATTCAAATAAATTTTGTTTCAACAGACAGATGTTTGGTGGATAGAATTATTAAATGATTAAAAAAAAAAAACACGCATTCCCTCCATAATCAGCATTATCAGAAACGAGAAATAAAAATGTATTCACAAATTTTCATTTCAGATTCTTGTAGTTTTTGTAATGAATGACTGTAATTAGGATGGATGATTACAAGTAGCCATGATTAAAAAGTATTATGAAGTAATCATTACTTGAAAGTAATCCTGATTGTATGTGATCATGATTACTTTAATTTGATGACGCAAGCCTGTAATGGTTGTGTTTTTTAACTTTTAATAATTGAATTTTATGTATTTTTTAGCTCTGAATCCGAAAAGGATCTCCGTTTGTAACCATCACGTTAGTATTTTTCGCAAATCGTAAAAAGCAAAAAGTAAAAATATAACTAAAATCTTATACTAAAAAATAGAGGAGACGGTTGTGTTTTTTAACTTTTAATAACTGATTTTTATGTATTTTTTAGCTTTGAATCCGAAAAGGATTTTCATTTTTAACGATCATGTCAATATGTTTCGCAAATTGCAAATTTCAAAGGTAAAAAGTAAAAGAAAATAACTAAAATCTGATACTATAAAAGATGAGATGATTTTGTTTTTTAAATTTTGATAATTTATCTTTTATGTACTTTTTAGCACGGAATCTGAAAATGACTTTCATTTGTAACCATCATGTCTGAATTTTTCACAAATCGTAAATTTCAAAGTTAAAAAGTAAAAAACAAATACCGAAAACCTGTTACTATAAAATAGATGTAAAACTTTTTTTATTCACTTTATTTTATTTGTTTCAATAATTTGTTCAATTTTTTAACATAAACTGGGGATTCTTACAGCTAAACAGCTCAGGGATCCGGTGAGGGGGGGGGGGGGGGTGGCATCAATTTTAACTTTGAACTTTGAAATTTACGATTTGCAAAACATTCTTACGTGATGGGGGAAAATAAAAGTCATTTTCGGATTCAACGCTACAAAATACATAAGAATCAATTTTGAAAAGCTACAAAACATGACACAACCCAAATTTTGCAGGCTACTGGTACTCTGATTACAAAAGTAATTGATTATGCCCAATACCAATACATAGAAGATGTAAAAATGATATTTACCATCTGTCCTTTACAAGAAAGTATCCGGAAATCACTTGACTAAAGGAAATATGGCTGAAGCAGAAGAAACGCAAATATCACAGACTGAGAAACTGAAGATGAAGAAAGCAAAAACAGTTATATACTCTTTACAGAGTAATGAATCATTAGTTTGTAACCTATTCTACAAAAAAACAAAAATATAGTAATTAATCTTGTTCCCAAAATAATCTAAAAATGGAATCACCGGATGGAATATACACGTGCTTTGAGTTAAAACTGAAATTCTTTATCTTCGTTATCAAAAGGGAATGAATAATGAATGCATTGGGGAATGAGTAACACCCCTGATTCTTTTCTTAAAGATAAAGTTGAAGACGTGAATGCTGGAATGATAGAATTTCGGCCGAAAACTAAAACGAAAACGAAACTGTCTTGAAATAAATTTAAAGTAATTAATACATACATGTGGGTGTCACTTTTCAGATTCAGTAGAGAATCTAAAATACAATAAGGCTGCAATGTGTGTCGAGGAATAAGGGACCGGTGTGCTTTTTAATTTAATTCACTTAACATGGGGAAATTTGACTTTTCAGGGGGGCAATTTTAAATTTGTAACTCACTCATTAGCTATCTTTTTTTTTTTTTTTTTGGAGAAAAGACTTAAAATATAAGTAAAAAATACAATTACAAAAATAATTTTTTTGTTGAATCTTAAAAAAATAGTTCCGAATCAAAAGTAAAAATCGAAATCAAAACCAGAATTAATTATACGAACAGTCTTTAGAAATATTTTGACACCTTTTTTACATATATGTTACCGTTTAAGCATATAATTCAGTTATTTCATAAAGTACCTAGTTATTTTATTAAATAACTAACCAAGTCCCTTAAAGTGTGTAAAATTATTGGATTATATGGTTTAACTAGTTATTTTATAGAATAACGATTGCCTAACCGTTAAAGTTTAAAATAAACATTTTGAGATTAAAACAAATCCGTTGTTGTATAAATTAACACTGATGATAAATAGTTAAAATCATTCAAAAAATGCATTTCAAATTATTAATAGATGAATTGATAAGTAATATATATATAAACAGAATATATGATACAATATTATTTTTATATTAGTTAAACAGTAATACAACATAACAGAAGGTAGTATGGCAATAGTTATATTTAAATTTTTATAACTTGTAATAACATAATTATTAGGTATTTTGCCCTGTTGGTAAAAAAAAAAAAAAAAAAAAAAAAAAAAAAAAAAAAAATTACGTTTTTTAAAGCATTTTGCAAAAATTTTATCCAAAACGCTAAATATAAATAATGCTTACAAAAGAAACAACAACAACAATAATAATAATAATAACAATTTTAAATATTATTAAAAAAATGATATGCTGGCAGAAATAATTATTTAATAGCAACATTTCATAAACTTTTTTCAAATTAATAATGCAAGAGCATTTTTATTTAAAATTTATGAAATACCTTCATTTTCCATTATTTATAAGAACAAGGATTGCTGTGATGACACTTAGAATTGCAGTGCATATTATTTTTGATACAGGCACACTTTTCATTATCACACAGTGATAATAAAAAAGTACACGAACACATTATAAATCCTTGTCCAATGCCACAACTTTGAGCTGTTGCAACAGATCGAAGCGTTATTTCAATATTTAGAATTTCTTCAATTAAAAGTAATTTTTGCTCACATATACTGAACTGACACCTAAAGTACAGCTGCTTGATTCATCTGCTTCGTGTTCCTAAACGAAAAAAAATCTATCGCTAGTTTTTTCCACGATGGCAGCTAAAAGAGATCTAGCCAGGGCCGAAACTAAGGGGGGGGGGGGGGGGCAGAGGGGGCATGTGCCTCGGGCGCCAGAACGAAAAGGCGCCAAATGAAAGAATATACCTTTGGAATGGATAATTTTCTTCTGATGAACTGATGGCTTCCATTATTATGGAACAGCCATTATAAATGAAGTGTTAAGGGAAGATGAAAGAGCAGCCGTAAAAAGTTAGAACTCTGATTTTCTGGTCAGAATGGGGAAAAAATGGCCATAATTCTTTTTTTTTTTGCCCCCCCCCCCCCCCCAAAAAAAAAAAAAAAAAAAAAAAAATATGGCCATTTCTTTTTCCCATTCTGACAGAAATCAGAGTAAAAAAATGGCCATAATTTTTTTTTTGCAAAAAAAATTATGGCCATTTTTTTTCAAACGGCTTTCGTGTGCTCTTTAATACTTTAACGGTTAGACAATCGTTATTCTATAAAATAACTAGTTAAATCGTAAAATTCAATAATTTTACACACTTTAACGGACTTGGTCAGTTATTTCATAAAATAACTAGGTATTTTGTGAAATAACGGATTATATACTTAAACGGTAAAATATATAAAAAGTTACGTTATTTTTCTGGGTTTTAATGTACAGTCGGACCTCTATTTAACCAACCTCTATTTTGCGAATTTCTCTATTTTGCGAACTTTTCCTGGGAACCAAGAACATTTTGCGAATTTCTTCGTAAAATAACCTCCAAATAGCGAAGTGCATTCTCTATTTAACGAACATTTTCTTGTGATCTAAATTTTCTTTTCTCCCCATTTCTCAAAATATTTCTGGACATTTCAAACTTATTCTTTCTTTAAACGCATTTTATGATGCTCAATGGCCTTGTACTGGTTTTACCAAGCACTTTCTTTGTCAGCAGTGAGAATTCGGTAAGTACAGAGGACGAAGACGATAATCCCTTAGAGTAACTGGGTACAGATGAGAAAAAAAGAGAAATTAACCATGATGTGCTGATTGATGATTGTACTTCACTTAATTCCGAAATTGAGACCTCGAATTCAGAAACGCTATCCGAATTGGATATTTTCGACTGTGTGAAAAATAAAAACAACTAGGGGGCTCGGCCCCCTACGAGCTACGCTCGCCAACCCCCGTCCAGACACCATAGACTCTAAATGCACGCTAATTTGATCGGCTTTAAAAAGATTTCGAAAGGTTGAATTATAATTTTAAAAACAGTGGCGATCTCTCTATAAACGGATTTCTATTCATTTCTCTTTGATTGGGGAATTTTAACGCCAAATCCGTTGCGGTACTACTTGATTATCCCGTCGACCAATTTCGCCAAATTATATAAATCGCCAAACCACTCGCCAAATTATACAAATTGACATAATTTTTATTTTAAATAACGAAAAAACAAATAAATTAGTACAACATTAATTAAAATACAAATAAAACATCGAAATAAAAATAACTTGATGACGTAGACACGTGTAACAACATTTCAAAATAAGCTAATATAAAAGGAATTAAGTAAACAGAGTCTTTGTCTCCTATGGTATTTTTTAACAAAGTGAAAAGAAAGTTCTTTTAAATGAGACATTTTAAATTAATCGTTTTTAATCTGACGTAATTTTGACCAAACTATTCTTTCTCTTTTTAATATTCACATGAAAATATTTGTGTTAGAAATGAAATATTATTTGCGCTTTCCTAACAAAAATAGTTGAAAAGTATCCTCTTAAAATATCAAATAAATGTCTAACGCAATTTCTAAATTTAAACCGTTTTGCAATATTATTTTGTGTTTATTTTATGTAATAACTGTAATGTGACGTAAATATGACGTAATTTCTCCTATTTAAGACTTCTAACGCATGTTAATAAATTTATTGTTTTACAAATTCCTTTCTCTCTTAAAATTCACGTGTAATTATAGTTTTTTATGACGTAATTTTTAATAAGTTCCTGCTTTTTGTACATAATTATTTAATTGTAATTCCAAATGTTTTTTTCTGTTTATAATAGTCACGTGTAAATAAATTTTTAATTTATTTACGCGTATAAATATTTTTTTTTTTTTTTTGAAGCAAACATTATTGTTTCCGCTGTTTATACAGTTGGCAACAGTTTAAATTAATATCACTTTCTAAAATCTGTTAAAAATATCTCTAGAAATGCTGAAAATCTGAATTTAAAATAGAAATAAAACCTCAAAAAATTAGTCAAAATAAAAAAATTAATGCAATCTGCACTCCGGCAAATTCTAACGCATAAAATGATCTAAAAATGATTAAATTCCTATGAACAGTTTTTGCTCCTATAAAACTTTTT
Source organism: Maratus speciosus (assembly GCA_963932465.1). NCBI lineage: Eukaryota > Metazoa > Arthropoda > Arachnida > Araneae > Salticidae > Maratus > Maratus speciosus. The sequence continues at coordinate 491,062,647 of OZ010794.1, forward strand.
TAGTTGAACGATTTTGTCCAACTTTAGCATTAAATATCTCTTAAAATAATTCTTCGATCTGAAAACTGTCTGCATAAGCGTGTTTATCAAACATTTTTGTATAATACTACCGATTTTCATATTTTTGTATGCATTATTTTCCTTAATATTAACGAAGAAAGACCTCCGGTCACAAAAGATTCAAAACCGGCGGCGGTGACAGCGGTAGTTACTTTTTTTTAGAATAGAGAGTTACAGCAATGAATTGCGATGAAGATGAATAACTTTTTTTTAGAATAGAGAGTTACAGCAATGAATTGCGATGAAGATGAATATGATGATCATGGAAATTATCATGATGCAGGAATTAACAAACCTTCGTATGATGAAATGCTAAAATTATTTGAAACAATCCGACGCGGATTATAGTTAGAAGGAAATGCGCATGAAGGGGTTTTTGATATATTGCAAAGATGCGAGATGTATTATGGGAGAAAGCACTTTAAAAAAAAAAAAAAACTTGGACAAAATTAACAGAGTTTTTCAGAAACTAAATTTAAGGATGCATATGTTAATGTATGGTTAAAATTATTTGTTATAATAATAATAAATACGATAAGGTCATTAAAATTCGTTATTTTTAATGTAAAACTATTTACTTTAAGCAGAAAATACAGTGTATTCCCGGACAATGTTTTGTTTTCGTTGCAGATTTCAAAGATTTAAACACATAGAAAAAATGAATTGATGATGGATATTGATGGGTAAAATAAATAAAACAAATCGATATAATTTATAAAAAAAAAAAAAAAGTGTGATTAATTACTTTTATTAAAAATATTTAATGTTTATGAATTTAAAATCTGTTTTATGTAGTTTAAAGTATTTTAAAAGGTGAACCTCTATTTAACGAACTTTCCATATAACGAACTTTTTTCCGGGATTTAGCGACTTCGTTAAATAGAGGTTCGACTGTATTTTACAATTTTCTAAACTTTTTTTATTATTTATTGTATGAGCTTTGTTGGGGTTTCGTTCATCTGACGAAACCCTATTCGTCTCACTCCTCTGTCTGTCTGTCGCAGAGGCCGTTCTCAGAAACTATATATATTGGAGCTTTGAAATTTTGCATACTTATAGCTGAACACCTGACATCAAACGACAAATCATAAAATTTTCAAAAAGTCTAATATTTACCCTTTCGGTCTCTAACTTGTGTATTTTAAGCAATTTTTCTAACTCAACCCCTAATTAAGTTGGAGACTAAGAAATATTAGCCCTTCGTTATCAATGTTAATGCTAAATGTGAGAATCTATTCAAGCATTTTGTGAAGATAAAAATGCAGACCATATAACATTTTTGTTAAACATTGAGGTAAGTTGGGAAAGCACAAAAAAACTCTTTTTTGTATAAAAGATGTATCTCAGTGCCTCAGTGCATTCATACAAATATGTTAAAAATACATTTTGGCAGAAAATGCACCTCTGTGATATTTTAAAGAGTGTAAAATGAATGGTATTGTTAAGGCTCTGTTAGGCTTCCTCCCAGAGCAGTAACCAGAGTGCGAAGCCAGAAGGGGCTTTTAACTTTTTTCATGGGGCTAAATCCACTTGCTTTTTTTTTCTTCCACTTTAATAAAGAATAAATTTAGATAGAAAGAAAGTATTCTTGACTATAGGGATTTTATGTAAAAATTATAAATTGAAAATAATTAGACTTTTAATTGTACTTTTGACCACTGAAATCTCAAATCTTCCTGCGGGGTCATCTCATTGCTCCGGGTGGTGGTCCCTCTGATCACACCCTGAATTCAACACAGAATGTAGATCGCATAAAAAATTATAATTCGGGAGATGGTTTCTCACTTCGTGAGCCTCAATTAACAATCTGCTTTGCTTACGATCCAGAGTTCAAACTCTTTTAAGTAGATTTCCTATGAAATACTACCTATTGGGATCGTTCCTATGTTGGAATTTCTGAAAAAAATTTTGCAGATCTACACCGATCATGACCACCAGAACCCAAAACCACCCCCAGTAAAAAACTTTATCTATCTATCTCTCTCTCTCTCTCTCTCTCTCTATATATATATATATATATATATCACTTTCTTCTGGACACGATAACTTTCGTAATTCTGAACCAATCTCTTCCAAATTGATACATAAAAACAAAGGGCATAAAATCTCGACCAAGTTCGTTAATGGGCAAAATCGGACCAAGGGGGTGGAAATAGGGAGAAGTTTTGTGAAAACCGAAAACCCCCCATAACTTCTTAATTTTTGTACATATCAAATCAGTTTAAAGTTTTTATTACTTCTAAAAATAGGGCCAAAATTTTATGTATCACAGATTTTTGATAAAATTAAAAATGGGCTCAAGGGGCGCAAAAAATAGGGCTTTTGGGAGAAAAAAATCATAACTTCGTCAATTCTCAAGATATCAATTCCAATTAATTTTATTATAAATCTCCTTAATATTATCTACAACTTTTATATTCATAAGTTTTTGATAGGACCAATTCGTACCGCAAAAATAAATAAAAACGAAAACAAAAAGGGGGTTTGAAGAAGAAAAAAATCCATAATTCCGTCAATTCAAAAGATATAAAATCCCCATGAATTTATCATATATCTTCTTAATATTGTCTACAACATCTATATAGACAAGTTTTGGATAGGACCAATTCTTACAGCAAAAACAAATTAAAAATACATAGCGGTTTTTAAGAAAAAAATCATCTAAGTAAGGGCAAGCAAATCCAAACTGCGTATTTTCTGACTCATTTTACAATTCATTTTTGCTCTCAAAGGCTTCCAATTGGTACGTTTTCTTACTCAGCAACTATATAATGTACCGTAATGGTCGATTTTTTGATAGAGGCAGAATATATTTTTAAAAAATGCTGTTAAAGTGGGCATTTTGAACCGAATTTCCCGAAGCGGACTGTGTTGGAAAAATCATTGCATTAAGGATGCACTCAAATCCAAACTGCTTATTTTCAGACTCATTTTTAAATTCATTTTTGTTCTCAAACGCATTTAATTGGTAGATTCGCTTATTCAGAAACTATATAATGTACCGCAATGATCGATTTTTTGATAGAGGCAGAATATATTTCAAAAATTGATGTCAAAGTTGGGCATTTTGAACGGAATTTCCCGAAGCAATTGTGTTATCACTTTCTTCTGGACACGATAACTTCCGCAATTCTGCATAAATCTCTTCCAAACTGATACATAAAATCAAGGGACATAAAATCTCGGTCAAGTTCGTTAATGGGCAAAAGCGGACAAAGGGGATGGAAATAGGGAGGGGTTTTGTGAAAACCGAAAAACACCATAACTTCTTAATTTTTGTACATATCAAATCAGTTTAAAGTTTTTATTACTTCTAAAAATAGCGCCAAAAATTCATGCATCACAGATTTTTGATAAAATTTAAAATAGGCTCAAGGGGCGCAAAAAATAGGGTTTTTGAGAGAAAAAAATTCCTTACTTCGCCAATTCTCAAGATATCAAATCCAATAATTTTATTATGCATCTCCTTAATATTATCTACAACTTTTATATTCACAAGATTTTGATAGGTTCAATTCGTACCAAAAAAAAAAAAATTAAAAATTAAAAACGAAAACAAAAAAAAAGGGGGGGGGGGGGTTTGAAGAAGAACAATTTTCATAACTCCGTCTATTCACGAGATATAAAATCTCCATGAATTTATCATATATCTTCTTAATATTGTCTTCAACATTTATATAGACAAGTTTTTGATAGGGCCAATTCTTACTGCAAAAACAAATTAAAAATACATAGCGGTTGAAGAAAAAAATCATCTTATTAAGGGTGCATTCAAATCCAAACTGTCTATTTTCTTACTCATTTTTAAATTCATTTTTGCTCTCAAACGCATCCAATTGCTAGATTCTCTTATTCAGAAATTATATAATGTACAGTAATGATCGATTTTTTGATAGAGGCAGAATATATTTCAAAAAATGATGTCAAGGTGGGCATTTTGAACAGAATTTCCCGAAGCGATTGTGTTAGAAACGAAAAATATTGCCCTACTGAGAAAATAATTGTTTATTAATCAAGTTTTAATTAATTGAAAGAAAAATAAAAACACAGGTCGCTTATAAATCTTTTCAAAAATCACGTCAGCATGTTTCATGTTTCATTTTTTTTTTTAATTATTATTATTATTAAAAATAAATCTGAAAATGTGCCAGAAAATTTCGAGTGTTGAGTATGGAAAAATATTTTTTTTAATATCGCCTTAACATGATTCTGATAAAACCAGCTATTTTATAAAAAGGAAATAAAAACTCGTCAAAGCAAACAGATAAAACTGTTAAAGTGGATTTATATCTAATAATGATTTAGTTTTTGTTGGTGAAATTAGTATACTTAACTTCGAAATCTACCTCTGCCTGTAGGCCGGGCCGGCAGAGATTTTTTTTTATTATTATTGTTTCTTTTTCAGATTCTATTTTAGCACATGTCGCTGCGGCAGCTCCAGATGTCAGGAAGGCCGCGTGTGGGGAATTTCGCAAGTGACACTTGCATCAGACTGAATGTCCCCGACTCTGTATTCCGCTTCGAGATTAAAAAGGTAACGAAGCTGCGTGAAGTGGAAATGCAGAAAAAATAAATAGAACGAGAAAGAATTCGACGGCGGCGGTTTTGTTAAAAGAAACTGAATATTTTCGACGAAATAAGATTTAAATGACGTATGAAAATCTTAGAAATATTCTATTATGCTAAGTAAATGAAGCCAAAGTTGTTGCTTTTAAGCTAAATGTAGATTGAGAAGAGTGCTTTTAACTGTATTTTTGTTTTGTCTTCGTCTTAATAAATGTCAGTGTTCGTCTTAGAAGTGAGTTATGATTTATAAATAGAGTCTAATCCCACATACATGCATGTACATTTATATAGTAATCATTAATTAATTATGCGTATAAAGAACGCGATTCGGTGTTGAAAATGGTGTATGTACCATTTATAGTTCGTTCAGGGAAACTCAAAAGAATTCTGTTACACTACAGTGCATGAGGAAAAATCGTTTGCAGTATTTTAATGATATTACACTTTTTCAAACATATTGAAATTGATATACATCACTGAAGTGCACTACAACGATGCTTACTATATAGAATATCGTGCGTATAGCATTAGTCTTTCATTTTACAGGGACATACAAAAGAATTCAATTACAAAACTGTCTATGAGCAGCATTTGCTGGAAGAAGATTTCAGTTATGGCACAGATTTTTAAATTTTAATTATTTGCATATTCTTTATTGTTTATGAATTCTATAGATACTATACAGGGTTGCACAAAATTGCTCTAGTGTCTAGTACATTTCCGTTTATTGAGAAAAATTGCTGAAGGGGAAATTTCAACGTTTCCTAACATAACTAAATTTTAGCATACTATGTAGTGTATGTAAACATGTATAAATCATTACAGGGCTGCACAAAAGAATTCATATATTTTCCCGACTATTGATTGTAGTTGCTGAAATTGGATTTTCAAATGTGTTATGCGTATTGGGATAGTTTTTGTTTTTTTCTTCATAACTGACATTGACAATTTCTTGATCTGTCAATAACCGAAGCTTTTGAAGAAATGACCAGTTTCGATTCTGTCTGGTCAATTTGTAAAATAAGAAAAAAATCCGCATTATGCTAGTGTTTATTCTAGAAAAACAAAACAAAAAAAAACTGCAGCACGGCGGCGTCCGTGAAAAAAATGGCGCGGAAGAGAAGAAAAAGAGCATCATGAGACCTGAATAAGATTGCAAACGCTCTTACAATATTGCAAAAATTTACTTAACTCCACACCCTCAAAATATAAAAAAGACCCTCGCATAGCTGCCAGCTTTTACGCTTTCTTCCTACCACTAAAAAATTTCAGTAAATATTGTCTTATTTAATCGTCGAAATCTCGGGATTAAACAAGGCGAACGTCTCTATTAAATGTTAGTGGTAGCAAAAAAGCGTAAAAGTTGGCAGCTATACCCTCGGTAAGATCTAGTTACGCGTCCCGTTGCTGGACTCTACTTTTAAGTATTTTTATTCAATTCAAGGATAATTATAAATTAATACTAAGATGATCACAAACGTACTTATAAAGAAAAAAAAAAGAAAGAAACTCGACCCATGGAAAAATCGGTTTATCTAACCCGATGCGATTCCTTTCAGGAGATTTACGATTTTCTCCCATGATCTTTCTACGAAATTGATTTTTTTCCCGCGATCAATTGGAAAAATTCACAATATTTTTGCGTGACCAGCTGACAAAATTTGCTATTTGTTTCTGCGATTTTTAAACGAAATTTGCGACATTTTCCTTTGATCGTTTATAAAAATTCGTAACCGCAACTGAAATTTGGTATTTTACGCGCGATCCTTTGACGAAATTCGCGATTTTTTTTTTTCCTTGTGCAATCGATTATTGAAATTTGCGATTTTAACGACTGATTAAAGGAAATCGCTATTTATTTCTTAAATCTTTCACGAAATTCACGATATTTTCCACCATCGTTTGAAGAAATTAGCGCAAATTGATTTTGCATTATTTTACAAAAGAAAAAAAATCGTGGGTTTTCTCGAAAATGAAAAAAATAATTCACGGAAGAATCACATGCCTGTGAAATAAATAAATGGCAAAAATGCACACAGTATTTTTTTTTTTTATTATGCGGGCTTTTCCTATTTTGTGCTGATTTTCGCAATCCCGGCCACGATATTGGAAACCCTGCCCAGTTACCCCCTCCTAACAAAAAAACAAGAAATGGCGCCCCTGCATCTGAGGATGTGAATTCGTGGTGTAAATATTCGCAGAAATAATACGAATGTCTCTTGGCTAATATCAATTATTAGGGTTTTATGTTAAGTAAAAATGAGGATTTTTTTTTATCGTCCTACTTTTCGGACTGATGATTGATTTTTTTAACTTTTCGAAACTGAATGCCTTAAATTTGAATTTCGGAACAGAATCAACCCTCGCTCTTTGAAAATCGGCACGGCGCACATAAAAAATAGCACGATGCACTTAAAAAGTAGCACGGCGCACTTAAAAAATCGCACGACGCCGCACTACGCTAAATATGAATATTTTAATCTCTACATTATGCGACGTGTATTACGCATCAAGCGATGTCCTTAGCATTAATGGCATTTAGAAAATTATGGAGTAGACGAAATATTTCTGAATGATCGCAGACATCTTAAGGGGACTCTTCACTCACTTGAAAACATCCGCTCCGTGATGTTAAACCTATGAGCCGGTTATTTTCAAATTTCTAGTTTAAATTTGAATACTTTTAAACGATTTTTTTTTTTTTTTTTTTTTTTTTTTTTTGCATACGAAAGCTGAGATTGATCTCTCATAAGGGCCATTTTGTACTTTTTTGATTTTGGTTGCAGGTTTTTTTAATAAACGTACTTTCACTTTCGAAACCGGTTCCGAAAGTGAAAGCATCTTTATTAAAAAAAAATGTGTAACCGAAATCGAAAAAGTAGGCATATTAGAGATCGACCTCAGCTATTGTGTGCAAAAAAAAAAAATCGTTTAAAAATATTCAAATTTAAACGAGAAATTTGAAAACAATCTAACCTGCCCATAGGTTTAACATTACCCAGCGGGTGTTTTCAAGTGAGTGAAGAGTTCTCTTAAACGCATTAACGAAAGTTCGCTGTGTTTTACATAGACGAAAGTAACAAGGTAGATTGATCATTCTTCTGGGAAAAACGATAACAATTCGTATCAGTGGATTGCAATTTGTTCCAGTGGATATGCAAGCAGTTCAAAGCATTCATGGTAAACAATTAACGATAATTTGAATGTCTAATCTGAGAGAGCATCCTTTAAAACATCTGTTACCTATATCAATGGTGATTTGAACGATTTTGATTAACTATAAACACAAGCACATGCTATGACAATGATGGTGAATCTTTTGCGGGTGCATGAAAAAAATCTCAGAATTATTATTTACTAACACTCTTAACGCTCTAGGAACATTCTAACTCTTACAAAATCGCTTAAAGTACAGTCATGGGGGGAAAAAAAAAAGTAAACACCCCCTACTAACTCCTCAACAAATTATCGTAGAAGAAAGTTACTGGTACCGAACGATTGGAAATAAAGTCTACTTTTAAATGATGTATATAAAATTTGCTTGCCATCTACATATTAAAACGAACGTAAACCTCATTTTTTTTTATGACAATACCCAATCTTAATAAGATATTTCAAATCTTCGGTTCAAACTATGCCTAGACACCCAATTTCAAGTCATTTGAATGATAAGTTTTTGAATTATAAACATTCAAAAATTAGTACTTCTAATGTTAATTTACAATTTCATATTTTTTTAATATCTCCTGAAATTATACTCCTAATGTGCTAATTTTTTGTGTAGCAATAATACTAAAATACCCAAATATAAATACGTTGAATTTGCAATTTTTATAATTTTATGATATGAATTATGAAATTAATATTAAAAAAAATTATGAATTGCAACCTACAATTTTTTTGATGGATTTAGATTTTATTAAGTCCTGCTTTATGGAAATCCAAAATTTCACATTTTTCTTCCAAGTACTTTTCAAATTATGCTTGACTATGCTCATTATTAAAACGGCAAAATGATGGTTTAAGGGGTCTATGAAAAAAGTGACTAGATATTTTGAAATTTCCTATGCTATTTCGTAATCTAGCCGTCTTCAATGACTGCTTAAGATGCCTTGATCAAAAAAGGAGCTCTCTCGGTCAACAATCGAGTACCGAACTTCAATTTGGATACAGCCCCTAAAATACGCTCGTTTTAAAATAATTTATTTCTCAGAAACCTATCACACGAATTGCATAAAAATTTGTTTTTACGCTAATTGAAGGGTGTAGAGTTCATTTATGCTGTCAGAATTGTGTACTGCTTTTGAAAAAGACCAAGTTATGGTATGTTTTAATATGTAGATGGCCCCCTAAGTAATTTTTATATGCATCATTTAAAAGTAGACTTTATTACCAATCGTGTGGTACCAGTAACTTTCTTCTACGATATTTTTTGCAGAGTTAGTAAGGGGTGTTTACTTTTTTTTTTTCGAAGACTGTACAAGTAAAAGAACAAGTAAGTGTGAAGTGTAGCAAGTGTGTGAAGCAAGTGTATGAAGATTTAATTTTACAATAGTAATACTATTTTCAAAAACACAACTATCAACAATGAAGTATTTAACTCTATAATAAATTCACCTTGAATTTTCTTTGTCAAATGAGTTTTATATATCGCAATAATCAATATAGAAAATAATCTTGAAACCAAATTATTCTTACGAACATAAAATAAATAAATGAAAATATAATCGCCGCAAAACGCGGGAAAAAATTCCAAAAATCCCTGTACGTAATTGCGAATAAACTTTATTGAAAAGAGAACATTTTTTTTTTTTAATTAAACTTAAAGATTAAAACCGGATTCCTTATTATTAATGTTGAAAAATCGTCGAGAAAACGAAAAAAAAAAAAATAAATAAATAAATAAATAACCCTGTAATTTTACTACAGTGAAATTTACTACAGTTACTTTGAAATTTACTACAGTGAGAGCTAAAACATTCTAACAGGAATTCGTTTTTGAATATTAAAAAAATTGGCGCAAAAGAGCAACAACGCAAAAAATCGTATTGAAAATCGCGGGAGACAAAATTTAATTTATTATGCTAAATGTTTAAAACAGAATTCCTTTTGTGGTCATCAAAAAATCATCACGGAAAGAAAAAAAAAAAGGGGGGGGGGCTAAAACTTGCATTGAAAATTACAAAAACTTCCAAAATCGTGGTGGACAAAATTTACTATAGTAGGCCAAAAGTTTAAAACTGATATTTTTTTTCTTAGCGATTGTAAAAAATCGCAACAGAACGAAAAAAACCCCCGCCAAGAATCGTATTGAAAATCTTATTAAAAATCGGTAAAAAAAACAAAAAACTTGATAAAGTTGTAAAAAAACAATAAATAGCGCAAAAAAAAAAAGCATTGACAAAACTTTTCAAACGATGGAAACAACAACACGCTAAAACGAGTGAACTGGCGATGTTTGTTTACCCGAAAGGAATCATGCGTAAATGCTGGATTACTGCCCTAGGAGCGGGGCCGTCGCGAAACAACTTCCTTCTCTTACGGGCCTGCTTCAAGACGAAAATGTACAGCAAGATGGCGGCGCAAGAGATCTGAGTAGCAAACGAAATAGGTCGGATAGTTGTATATTTGTATCAAAAAAAGTGCTAGAAATTTCCGTTTTAGAATATTTTATTGAGCAATTTGTGGCTTGTTTTAGATCTATTTGATTTATACATTCAATAATTAAACAGAGAAGGGTCATTAAACAGGTGCTTTTTTTTTCTCCTTTGATTTAAAATATATTCAAATACATTTGATTCGCCGTTTTTATCGGAGATTTTAACTTGAAGTATACATTTATGGTAGAAAAAATCATACATTAAAATTATCAGCTTTATCATGAAAAAATAAAAATGCAAAAATAGTTAAAGAACTGGGATTCATGGTATTTTTCGGAGAGTTTAACTTGAAACATACATTTATGACAGGAGATATCATGTATTAAAATAACACAATTTTAGCAGATAATAATTAAATTTCCCTTTAAAAATAAATACGTCTTAATTTAAAAGTATAAATTTCAGGATTGATATTACATAAAATCAAAAATAAAGATATTAATTTTTTTAAACAATTAAAACAACAATTCTATTTAGCTATCGATTAAAATTTTAATTTTAGAATGAGATTGCCCGAATAAAGTGTATAAGTACATGATGTAGGCAAATTTATAGCACTGTTTCTGATGCATACATACAACTATTCGACTTGGTTCGTTTGCTAACTCAGATCTCTTGCGTGACTCATCTTATTCTTGAAGCAGGCCCGTAGAGAAGAAAGTTGTTTCGCGACGGCCCCGGCTAACTGCTCAAAACAATTAGGGGAGTACATGGTTTTAACGAAATTACGCAAATATTTACACCGATAAGTAACGTAAAATAAAACATCCATAATTTAAAGTGCTGTAGAAAACAGATAAAGAAAATTTCACATGTAAATTAAAATTTATGACGCCTAAAACTAGAAAAAGGAGATAAGTGCAGAAATCGGGATTTTGCAGAAACTTCTGTTTCACTGCCTCAGTTGTAAAATTCAATTGTTCAGCTTGTGTTTTGAGAAAAGGTGGCTTGAAAATGTCACAACCACATGATTTACCGCAATCCATGGCTTGGCGTGTTATCGGGATAGTTGAATTTGTGGAAACACAACGAAGTGTAGTGGACGCTGTTGGAGTCGCAAGAAGTGTCCATGAAAGCCTGTGGAATCGATTCCAAGACACATGGAATGGTAGCCATCGACAAGTGCAAGGTCGAAAATGTGCTAACACAGAAACTGGTGACCGATGTATCCTGTTAACAGCTCGTCGAGACGGAACGGGCAATGCTATTCAGCTGCAAACACAGTTGTTCTTGGCCACAGGACGAAGGGTGTCCAGCCAAACAGTCCGAAATAGGCTTCATCAGGGTGGTCTCTATGCACGTAAGTCAATGGTCTGTATTCCTTTGACCACAAGCCACTGTGCGGCCCAAATGCAGGTGGAGAACTGAACATTGAGATTGGAGGCAACTTTGTTGAAGTCAAATTCTGTTTACAGACGAGTCCCAATTCTGTCTGGATGTGACATCTGATGTGTTTTGGCATGGAGAGAAAGGGGCACTCAAAATAATCCCACATTCTTTCGTGAAAGATCACATTACAGACGAGGTGGGTCGATGCTCTTGGCTGGAATCAGCATAGGTGGACGTGCGGGCCTGCATATCATTCGGAATGGCACTTTGATAGTCCGAAGTAATACAGACGAGATACTGAGACCTCAAGTCGTATTTTATGTTGCAATAATTAGTGATTTCTTTTTTTACATGCATGATAATTCCAGACTTCATACAGTTCGTCTTGTGGAAAACATGCTTGAAGCTAAAACAATAATGCGTATGGAATGACCAGCAAGTTCTCCTGACCTAAATCCGATCGAGCATGTTTGGGACATACTCAGACGACGCATTACTGCGAGACCGAGGCCTTTTTTTACTGTCCGGAACTTGGAGAATGATATTCTTGAGCAGTGGAACAGTATTCTTCAAAGACTTATCGATAACCTCATCGCATCCATGGAAAACAGGTGTGCAGCAGTCTTAGCTATTCGAGGAGACTACACGCCATATTAAAAATCTTGCATTATTTCTAAACATTACTTTTTTTTTATCATTTACATGAAACCAAATTGTTGCCCTAAACCATCTTTTCATGTTATTTTCGTCTTTTCAAAGAATAAAAGCTCTCTTACAATTTTTTTGCGTCTTTTTTTCTGAATTGCGCATTGATACACGTGTACTATCCATTTTATGCCCATACATGGCTGTCTTGCACTGTTCTCTTCCATTTTTGCTTGCTCCCCTAATTTTTTTTGAGCAGTGTAGTTTAATGACAGGCACAGTCAAAAGTTTACCGTTACATTACGGCCAATGGGAACAAAATATTGCAAGTGCATTTTAATGATGTTACAGCCTTCCGAGTGGTCTGAAACTTTAAATATATAATTGTTGCAAAATTTTGTCAAGTCGTTTGAAATTTTATGAAAATCGGTTGTATAGTTGGCAGGGACAGTCACAAGTTTTCCGTTACATTACGGCCAACGGGGAAAAAATATTGCAAGTGCATTTTAATGATTTTATAGCCTTCCGAATGGTCTGAAACTCTAAATATATAATTGCTGCAAAGTATTGTCGTGACATTTCAAATTTTATGAAAATCGGATGTATAGTTTCATGACAGGGACAGTCAAAAGTTTTCCGTTACATTACGGCCAATGGGAAAAAAATATTGCAAGTGCATTTTAAGGATGTTACAGCCTTCCGAATGGTCTGAAACTTTAAATATATAATTGTCGCAAAATATTGTCGTGTCATTTCAAATTTTATGAAAATCGGATGTATAGTTTAATGACAGGGACAGTCAAAAGATTACCCGTTACATTACGGCCAATGGGAAAAAAATATTGCAAGTGCATTTTAATGATGTTACAGCCTTCCGAATGGTCTGAAAATTTAAATATATAATTGTCGCAAAATATTATCGTGCCATTTCAAATTTTATGAAATTCGGATGTATAGCTTAATGACAGGGACAGTCAAAAGTTTACCCGTTACATTACGGCCAATGGGAAAAAAATATTGCAAGTGCATTTTAATGATGTTACAGCCTTCCGAATGGTCTGAAACTTTAAATATATAATTATCGCAAAATATTGTCGTGTCATTTCAAATTTTATGAAAATCGGATGTATAGTTTAATGACAGGGACAGTCAAAAGTTTACCCGTTACGTTACGGACAATGCGAAAAAAATATTGCAAGTGCATTTTAATGATGCTACAGCCTTCCGAATGGTCTGAAACTTTAAATATATAATTGTTGCAAAATTTTGTCGTGTCATTTCAAATTTTATGAAAATCGGATGCAAAGTTTAATGACAGGGACAGTTAAACGTTTTCCGTTACATTACGGCCAATGGGAAAAAATATTGCAAGTGCATTTTAATGATGCTAAAGCCTTCCGAATGGTCTGAAACTTTAAATATATAATTGTTGCAAAATTTTGTCGAGTCATTTGAAATTTTATGAAAATCGGATGCATAGTTTAATGAAAGGGAAAGTCAAAAGTTTACCGTTACATTACGGCCAATGGGAAAAAAAAATATTGCAAGCGCATTTTAATGATGTTACAGCCTTTCGAATGGTCTGAAACTTTAAATATATAATTGTCGCAAAATATTGTCGTGTCATTTCAAATTTTATGAAAATCGGACGTATAGTTTAATGACAGGGACAGTCAAAAATTTACCCGTTACATTACGGCCAATGGGAAAAAAATATTGCAAGTGCATTTTAATGATGCTACAGCCTTCCGAATGGTCTGAAACTTTAAATATATAATTGTCGTGTCATTTCAAATTTTATGAAAATCGGATGAATAGTTTAATGACAGGGACAGTCAAAATTTTACCCGTTACATTAAGGCCAATGGGGAAAAAATATTGCAAGAGCATTTTAATGAGGTTACAGCCTTCCGAATGGTCTGAAACTTTAAATATATAATTGTGTCAAAATATTGTCGTGTCATTTCAAATTTTATGAAAATCGGATGTATAGTTTAATGACAGGGACAGTCAAAAGTTTACCCGTTACATTACGGACAATGGGAACAAAATATTGCAAGTGCATTTTAATGATGCTACAGCCTTCCGAATTGTCTGAAACTTTAAATATATAATTGTTGCAAAATTTTGTCGTGTCATTTCAAATTTTATGAAAATCGGATGTGTAGTTTAATTACAGGGACAGTCAAAAGTTTACCGTTACATTACGACCAATGAGAAAAAAAGATTGCAAGTGCATTTTAATGATGTTACAGCCTTCCGAATGGTCTGAAACTTTAAATATATAATTGTTGCAAAATTTTGTCGAGTCATTTGAAATTTTATAAAAATCGGATGTATAGTTTAATGACAGGGACAGTCAAAATTTTTCCGTCACATTACGGCCAATGGGAAAAAAATATTGCAAGTGCATTTTAATTATGTTACACCCTTCCGAATGGTCTGGAACTTTAAATATATAATTGTCGCAAAATATTGTCGTGTCATTTCAAATTTTATGAAAATCGGATGTATAGTTTAATGACAGGGACAGTCAAAATTTTTCCGTCACATTACGGCCAATGGGAAAAAAATATTGCAAGTGCATTTTAATGATGTTACAGCCTTCCGAATGGTCTGAAACTTTAAATATATAATTGTCGCAAAATATTGCCGTGTCATTTCAAATTTTATGAAAATCGGACGTATAGTTTAATGACAGGGACAGTCAAAAGTTTACCCGTTACATTACGGACAATGGGGAAAAAATATTGCAAGTGCATTTTAATGATGCTACAGCCTTCCGAATGGTCTGAAACTTTAAATATATAATTGTCGCAAAATAGTGTCGTGTCATTTCAAATTTTATGAAAATCGGATGTATAGTTTAATGACAGGGACAGTCAAAAGTTTACCCGTTACATTACGGCCAATGGGGAAAAAATATTGCAAGTGCATTTTAATGATGTTACAGCCTTCCGAATGGTCTGAAACTTTAAATATATAATTGTCGCAAAATATTGTCGTGTCATTTCAAATTTTATGAAAATCGGATGTATAGTTTAATGACAGGGACAGTCAAAAGTTTACCCGTTACATTACGGACAATGGGAAAAAAATATTGCAAGTGCATTTTAATGATGCTACAGCCTTCCGAATGGTCTGAAACTTTAAATATATAATTGTGGCAAAATTTTGTCGTGTCATTTCAAATTTTATGAAAATCGGATGCATAGTTTAATGACAGGGACAGTTAAAAGTTTCCCGTTACATTACGGCCAATGGGAAAAAAATATTGCAAGTGCATTTTAATGATGTTACAGCCTTCCGAATGGTCTGAAACTTTAAATATATAATTGTTGCAAAATTTTGTCGAGTCATTTCAAATTTTATGAAAATCGGATGCATAGTTTAATGAAAGGGAAAGTCAAAAGTTTACCGTTACATTACGGCCAATGGGAAAAAAATATTGCAAGCGCATTTTAATGATGTTACAGCCTTCCGAATGGTCTGAAACTTTAAATATATAATTGGCGCAAAATATTGTCGTGTCATTTCAAATTTTATGAAAATCGGATGTGTAGTTTAATGACAGGGACAGTCAAAAGTTTACCGTTACATTACGACCAATGAGAAAAAAAGATTGCAAGTGCATTATAATGATGTTACAGCCTTCCGAATGGTCTGAAACTTTAAATATATAATTGTTGCAAAATTTTGACGAGTCATTTGAAATTTTATGAAAATCGGATGTATAGTTTAATGACAGGGACAGTCAAAATTTTTCCGTCACATTACGGCCAATGGGGAAAAAATATTGCAAGTGCATTTTAATGATGTTACAGCCTTCCGAGTGGTCTGAAACTTTAAATATATAATTGTTGCAAAATTTTGTCGTGACATTTCAATTTTATGAAAATCGGATGTATAGTTTAATGACAGGGACAGTCAAAAGTTTACCGTTACGTTACGGCCAATGAGAAAAAAATATTTCAAGTGCATTTTAATTATGTTACAGCCTTCCGAATGGTCTGAAACTTTAAATATATAATTGTTGCAAAATTTTGTCGTGACATTTCAAATTTTATGAAAATCGGATGTATAGTTTAATGACAGGGACAGTCAAATTTTTCCGTTACATTACGGCCAATGGGAAAAAAATATTGCAAGTGCATTTTAAGGATGTTACAGCCTTCCGAATGGTCTGAAACTCTAAATATATAATTGCTGCAAAATATTGTCGTGTCATTTCAAATTTTATGAAAATCGAATGTATAGTTTAATCACAGGTACAGTCAAAAGTTTACCGTTACATTACGGCCAATGGGGAAAAAATATTGCATGTGCATTTTAAAGATTTTACAGCCTTCCGAATGATCTGAAACTTTAAATATATAATTGTCGCAAAATATTGTCCTGACATTTCAAATTTTATGAAAATCGGATGTATAGTTTAATGACAGGGACAGTCAATAGTTTACTGTTACATTACGGCCAATGGGAAAAAAATATTGCAAGTGCATTTTAATGATGTTACAGCCTTCCGAATGGTCTGAAACTTTAAATATATAATTGTCGCAAAATATTGTCGTGTCATTTCAAATTTTATGAAAATCGGATGTATAGTTTAATGACAGGGACAGTCAAAAGTTTACCGTTACATTACGGCCAATGGGGAAAAAATATTGCAAGTGCATTTTAATGATGTTACAGCCTTCCGAGTGGTCTGAAACTTTAAATATATAATTGTTGCAAAATTTTGTCAAGTCGTTTGAAATTTTATGAAAATCGGTTGTATAGTTGGCAGGGACAGTCAAAAGTTTTCCGTTACATTACGGCCAACGGGCAAAAAATATTGCAAGTGCATTTTAATTATGTTACAGCCTTCCGAATGGTCTGAAACTTTAAATATATAATTGTTGCAAAATTTTGTCGTGACATTTCAAATTTTATGAAAATCGGATGTATAGTTTAATGACAGGGACAGTCAAAAGTTTACCGTTACGTTACGGCCAATGAGAAAAAAATATTTCAAGTGCATTTTAATTATGTTACAGCCTTCCGAATGGTCTGAAACTTTAAATATATAATTGTTGCAAAATTTTGTCGTGACATTTCAAATTTTATGAAAATCGGATGTATAGTTTAATGACAGGGACAGTCAAAAGTTTTCCGTTACATTACGGCCAATGGGAAAAAAATATTGCAAGTGCATTTTAAGGATGTTACAGCCTTCCGAATGGTCTGAAACTCTAAATATATAATTGCTGCAAAATATTGTCGTGTCATTTCAAATTTTATGAAAATCGAATGTATAGTTTAATCACAGGGACAGTGAAAAGTTTACCGTTACATTACGGCCAATGGGAAAAAAATATTGCATGTGCATTTTAAAGATTTTACAGCCTTCCGAATGATCTGAAACTTTAAATATATAATTGTCGCAAAATATTGTCGTGACATTTCAAATTTTATGAAAATCGGATGTATAGTTTAATGACAGGGACAGTCAATAGTTTACTGTTACATTACGGCCAATGAAAAAAAAAAAATATTGCAAGTGCTTTTTAATGATGTTACAGCCTTCCGAATGGTCTGAAACTTTAAATATATAATTGTTGCAAAATTTTGTCGTGACATTTCAAATTTTATGAAAATCGGATGTATAGTTTAATGACAGGGACAGTCAATAGTTTACTGTTACATTACGGCCAATGAAAAAAAAAATATTGCAAGTGCTTTTTAATGATGTTACAGCGTTCCGAATGGTCTGAAACTTTAAATATATAATTGTTGCAAAATTTTGTCGAGTCATTTGAAATTTTATGAAAATCGGATGTATAGTTTAATGACAGGACAGTCAAAAGTTTACCGTTACGTTACGGCCAATGAGAAAAAAATATTTCAAGTGCATTTTAATGATGTTACAGCCTTCCGAATGGTCTGTAACTTTAAATATATAATTGTTGCAAAATTTTGTCAAGTCGTTTGAAATCTTATGAAAATCGGTTGTATAGTTGACAGGGACAGTCAAAAGTTTACCGTTACATTACGGCCAATGGGGAAAAAATATTGCAAGTGCATTTTAAGGATGTTACAGCCTTTCGAACAGAATGAAATTGATATGCACTTATGAGTTATGAAGTGCTCAAAAATATACATTCAGTACAATATGCGGAGCAAACAATATTTATAAAACTAGTTATAGTACGAACTCACCTCATATTCGACGTTTGACGAGCAATTTCCAACTTGTTTAAATTTTGGATAAGGCGAGTTGTGAAACTCACGTCCTCATATGATTTTGAAAAGTTTTTCCTAATATATCGACTTACATGACAATATTCTGAAAACAGTTTTTTATTTATTTCACATTGAAGCAGAGTTAAGTAAGTTAATTAATTAATTTAACTGCTAATTAAGTTTAATTACAGTAGAGTGCCGATTATCCGAACTCCAATTAACCGAACTTCGAATTATCCGAACAGCCAATTTCTTCCAAAAAAAATTTTTAAACTGAACTTTCAATTTTCCGAACAGCCGGTTTCTCTCAACATTTTTTTTTAAACGAACTTCCAATTATCTAAACACCCTATTAGACCTGGATATCAGATTTTAAATGATGATGAGATTGTGGAAGAGATTCAAGACGAAATATAAATTGAAGAAAATGAAAACGAATTCTCTGAAAATGACCCAGTTCCATCACAAACCAAAGCCTTTCAATATTTGGATATAGCTATGAAATGGCTCGAACGGCAGAAGAACGCAGATCCCATTCAAGTAACAAGAAGAATTAAGAAGATTAAGATTCGATAAGAAGTATCGATTAAGAAGAATTCGAGAGATGGCAGCATTGAAAAGAATGTCTTCTTTAAAGCATGCTACAATCGAATTCTTTTTTGCTTAAATTATAATCTCTGGAGTTCAGCAAATGATATAAAAAAGCTAACAAAAAAAAAATAAAAAAGACAAAAATCAATTTTTAAACATTCCAGCATTAACTAGTGCTGTCAGTCCGAAGCGTGGATAAAATTTGAAGATTTTAGTATAGTCAGGAACATCCCTTAAATTGTTTGTCTGTTTATCCGAGCTTTTGCTTATCCGAACTAGGGTCGGTCCCGACTTGTTCGGATAATCGGCGCTCTACTGTAATTAATTAAAATATTAAGAGATATTCTTTCATCTATATACACAAAAAGAAAGTATTGTAATCGCAAAACTTTTTGACTTACACCTTTTAACGGATTTGGATGTTTTTGGATGTCCTGAACACGATTTGTCTAATTTGGAAAAACGTCTGTCTGTCTGTTAGTTCATCTGTGACACAATTTTTGTGGTTGCTCTATCTATAATCAGTAAGTGGTTTTAATCAGCTGATGTTTATGTTAGTATACAAGAAAATGAATAGAAGGAAAGGGTGTTAACTTATTAAGTAACATTCTCAAAAGGTGATTTGGTACTGAAAGTGTTATAATCGCAGACAACTGTACTGCCCATTGCGTGATTCGGAATTTAAATTCGATTGAACTTTTTTTCTTGCCTCCAAACTGAACTAGTATGGTACAACCCTTATATCAAGGGGTTATTCAAAATTTTAAGAAAAATTATCGAAATCATCACAGGTGATAGTACCTTGAGGTGTTTTTAATTTTGATGAGTGTGGTCTGTTTTTTCATGTTTTTCTAGATAAAACTGTTTTATAAGAATGAAAAAGAAAGTGATGGGAAGGTAAGCCAAAAGAAAAAGATTGACAGTTTTATTAGCAGCGAATATAGATGGTTCAGATAAATTGGCTCCATTAGTTATTGGTAAATTTCTGAGGCCTAAACTGCACATCTTTGCCTGTATCTTACGGTGCGTACCTAAAGGCCTGGATGACAACAAGCATTTGGGAAAAAGAAATTCGGCGTTTCGATAAAATTTAGACAGACAAAAAAAGAAAAGTGGCTATAATCGCAGACAACTGAGCTGTCTATTGCGGGATTCGTAATTTAAATTCGAATGAACTTGTTTTCTTGCCTCCAAACTGAACTAGTATGTCACAACCTTTAGATCAAAGGATTATTCAAAATTTTAAGAAAAATTATAGAAAGCTTCTTCTAAAAGACTTAATTGCTGCCATTGATCAAGAAAAGAAGTTTCTCGTGACTACGTTAGATGCCGTGTGTTACGTAGACAAGAGTTGGAATATGGTATCAAATAAGACCACTGAAAATTGTTTTAGACATCCTTAGCTTCCAGAATGTGAAAATTATCGTTCGATGACAATGATAATGTTTATGATGTGCCCCTATTTGAAGTCGCGCAAAACTACGGAGTGCCATTTTCACAGTACTAGACGAATTGACATACGCAGTTGTTGACAATGAAATCGCTTCTAATGCACTTTACCCACGAGTGCAAACAGTCACGCCTTAGCGGGTATGTACCCTCGGAAAAACACTACTTAGTGGATGAAGGGGACGCTGTGTTAAAATGTTCTTCACGACTATTGCTATTTTTCTGCTTGACATGACATGGGTAACGTCCATGGTGAAGCTTCTATACTAGAAATAGTTTCGAAAATTTTAGATATAAACAGTGATGGAAACGATGATAATGATGGTGAGTGTGAAGCTGAACCGGCAAGGCGAGCAGAAGTTCTCAAAGCACTAAATATCCTCAGATATTTTTTTTACCAATCCCAAAGGCAAAGAGAAACATTTCAAAAATGATCGTGAATAAGAAAAACTACTTTTAACAACTGCGTTAAAAAGCAAACAATCCTGCATAAAAGGTTATTTTTACTACTACGAGTATACACTTCAATTCGAAAATTTAACTGTAAAGCAATTCTTGTTTATACGTCTTATTAATAAATTATATATTCATAGTTTCTTTGTACATTATTTTACTAATATAACTAACTTATTAATAATATTTTATTGTCTAAAGTAAAATTCCGTTTTACACCGCAGATAAGGTCACCCCGCTTATAAGGCCATATTTCTCAGGATCGCATGGGTGACCATATAACCGATACTGACTGTAGTTAAATTTTTGTGAGTACGAAAATTAATAATACGTCTTGTGCGGTGGGGAGTACCTACAAGGTGTGCGCCGCGATCTTCCAGTCGGGCGACCCTTTTTCTCCGGTCACAAACGTCTGGAAAAAAATGGGTCGTCGAATTATGAAATTTTATTAAACTCTCTGGAGCTTACAACATACAACTACATTTACAATTACAACCACAGTTAGTATTACAAATTGATTTTTGACAAATTTCATTCATTTGAACAAAAAAGGTAATTTTATCGCGTTTCTTTTTTTTAAACCTTTTACGAGCTTGAAAAATAATTAATCAATGAAAATTATGCTTTTCGATGATATAAGGTCAAACGAAAACAATTACTTTTCTTGGAAAAAAATGAAAAAAATCGGTCGAATAGTTCTCGAGAAAAATGGTCACTCAGTTTGAAAAATGTGATTTCGAGAAAAACATGTAAAATGCTATTATAACTCAACGAGCAAAAAAGATTGTAGGAATTGGATTATCGCGAAGCCGTTTTTAGGGCAAAGATCGGATGTAAAAAATAAACAATTTGAAAATTGTACATCAAACGTGGCAAATGAGGTGCGTTCATACTATAACTAGTTTTATAAATATTCAGATCTTGGTGTAATAGCTGTTGCACCCTTATGCAAAAATACATGAATACAAAATTTCTTGCGATAATGTATATTAAATTCAGTAATACTGAAATAACAGGACTCCATCTTAAATAGGCCGTCATCACCATGGCAACCTATCATGGGATATCATTGAATCAATTACGTATCATAGGATTTAATAGAATAATCACCATGGCGTCCTAGAATCATTACCTATCATGGTATATCATTGAATTAATTACATATGATAGAATTTTATGGAATGAAGAAAAAATGTCTTAATATCTTTTTAAGTTTCGATTCGATTTTCATAAAATTTGAAGTCACTCGACAAAATTCTGCATCGATTATACATATTAAATTTCAAACCATTCTTTTGGGTAGTTTTTGCGCTGTTATATGCGGACAGACCGACAGACAGACGGGCGGACCAGACGACGACTATAGGTCCTATGTATTTATATAATTACGAACGCACCTAAAAATCGAAAATTTTGACACAAAGACGTAGAATCTCGCCTTAATTACCGTAAAAACTGATGGATAAGCTACTGCTCATACGAAAAGAAAAGGAATATTTTAATGAATACTCATACACTATTGTGTTATTCGGACTTTTCGGCTAAATACTGAATACTTTAAATTATTTCAGTCTGGGAGATATATTTTAATCCATTAAAACTCTTAAAAAATAATTTTAAAAAATTGGTATTTCAAATAATCAAACGTATTTTTCAATGCATTTATTGTAACTCATCAACTACATATTGTGAATTATTTATAATCTATCTTCTGTAACTGTTTTTAGCCATATCAAAAGTTCTGACTCTAAGCAGTTTGTAATGTTCTAATACAATTATGAAAAGTTCTGCTGTGCTTTATTTAAAATGTCTCTGCCGCTTACCATTTATCAATATCAATCCATAAATCTACGTCTGGAATGGTGTTTTCAACCTCGTTATCTCCTATCAAAAGTAATTTCATTTGGAACAGATTTAGAACGATACTGGGTGCACCAGGCCGCCTGGGAGCAATTGACCTACTGTCAATTTCTGAAAAGTTCGTGTTCTCCCGGAAACTCGCCTGGTTATTAAATCCTTGACATGCCTGTTTATAATATGAAAAATCACGACCTTGATAATATATCCTTTTAAAACATTCTTCGTTTGTGATGTTTTGACCTCCTTGGCAGAAATTTGGGATTTGCATACACCATTCACGAAGGCTGTTAAAAAATTTTCCAGTTTCTGAGATTATGCATCCTCTATCATCTATGGATGCGAAATGGAGTTTTTCAGGGGTGTGGGCTGTGAGAACCATGTGTCCCGGTTTCAAAATCCCAATATCAATTAAGTCGAAAAGTTCAGGTTTAGTCATATCTTTTGTTTTTCCTTTGTAATCTTGTTTTTCGGGTTTGAGACCTTTGCTTACAGAATTATCCGTAACATTTTTCTCGTAAAATGACGACAATGGCAACTTTAGACCGTTACTATTAATTATTGTACAGTTTGCATCAATACTTGTTTTGAGAGGATTTGGGGAGTTATGTGTTGACTTTAGACTGTTTTCATTTACTTTTACTGATTGGGATACATTAGATAGTTTTTCGGTGCAATTTTTCTGAGCCACATTCTGTTTGTCTACATTCAAACTCTTTCCTGTTAAATCTTTCAATAAACTCTCAGAAAATGAATCATTGTGCTCAAATGGTTGTTTTGCTCTCAACAGTAGTCTCTTTGCAGTATGAGGCTGTTTCGAAGTATTTGGCATATATGAGGTGCTGCCAACTATTTTTACACTATTTTCTGTGCAAGATTGTTGTGACTGGAAGCATGGAGAAAATTCTGTCGGTTGAGTTTTTGCTAAACCTAAATTTTTAGCAGATTCTGGAAGATATAGTTTCTCCTGTATGAAATTCTCCTTGCATTTTTCGGAATCAAATAATATAATATTTGTAGATTGTGTTGAATTTACATTCAATTTACTTTTGCCTGTTAATTTTTCCAAGGAACTTCCAGACTTCTGAATTTCTTGAATTTCAGACTCTTCGCACTGTATTTTGTCGCTGTTCTTATTGTTCACATTAAAAGATTTTGTTTTTTCCAGGGATCTTTCAGACGCTTGAATTTCAGACTCTTCACGCTGTATTCTGTCGCTATTCATAATGATCTCATTAAAAGATTTCGATTTCCCCAAGGAACTTCCAGACGCTTGAATTTCAGACTCTTCACACTGTATTCTGTCGCTATTCATAATGACCTCATTAAAGGATTTCGATTTCCCGAAGAAACTTCCAGATTCCTGAATTTCAGATTCTTCACACAGTATTCTGTCGCTGTTCATATTTTCCTCGTTAAAAGATTTCGATAAGAAGGGTGAACAATTTTTATTAGAAATTCCTGATACTTTTTTAGTAGCACATTCTGGAGGTGCAATAATACCAGGAGAATTAATTTCAGACAAAGCTAATTTTTTGAAAACTTTCTTCGTTGCCTTAGGAACTTTCTTTTTTCTTTTGCAAAAACCTTGTTTCTCTTTCACTTCGAAATTCTTTTCTTTTTTAGAAGTATAGTATTTCTTACATTCTACCTCACTGGATGTCAATTTCATAGGTTCTAGTATAATACCCTTTTGGCTTACATTTTTCAGTAAACTTTCAGAGTTAGAATCATAAGCTAGCACTTTCAAATCACCAGAAAAACTACTTTTTTTGGAATAGCCTTTCTGCGTAAATCTTTGAGATATAGGACCGTTTCTATTTTTATATGTTTTGTTTTCAGAGGTATTCGTAGAAGCATTATGTGCATTCGTGAATATTTTACTACCGTGTAAGTTAGTTTTATCCTTAGATGAATCTTTAGCGGTACAATAAGAGTAACCTTCTGAACCATTTTGAATTAAATTCTTTTGAGATATATTAGTGTCTGGTAAATGGATACAAGTACTTTTGGCGACAACTTTATCATCATCGTCAACTGTATATTTATCTTGATTCGTACAATAGTCATCTTTATCTAAAATATTCAAAAAATTTGAATCTTTAAATTTTTGATTGTTTGAACTTATATCATTATCATTTTGTAACGTGTCATTTAGCATTAACATTTTGAGCGGATTAGCATCTTGAGGTATTGTAATAACTAACTTTTCTGTGTCTTCAAAGAGTTTTTTGTTAATTGATTCATTAAAAGTGCTTTTCTTATTAGCACATATGCTTGTATTTTCGTCTTTGTCTGAAGAAATATTTGGACTAGAATTATAAGCTTCATATTCTATATCCGTCTCATCAACTCTTGTCCTTTCAGTCATAGAAGTTTCAAAATTATCCTTATTGTCTAAAATATTTTCAGCTACTTTTGTTCTTTCAGCCACAGATGTATCCGATTTAGCAAAATTCTCTTCCTTTTCCGAATTCGCTTCAACTATAGAAATAGAATCGGTAACAAATGTTTTTGAATTAGAGTAATCAGGATTGTTTCTTAGATTCATTTGAGCAACATGGTTTTTTGGTGTATGCAAATGATTACTAGGCATTGAAGTAATGTTTCCTTCACTTTTATTCTGGTGTAAATTCATATTTTGAGAATTTCTATCTTCTCTCTGTGTTTCAATGCATGGTGATCGTAATCTGAAAGCCTCCTGTTGATTTGATTTTAAATTTTCCTGTAGAATAGATTCGTTATCGTTTCCATTAGATATTACTGAAAAGTTTGAAGTTTCATCATTAAAGTGCGAATCATTAAGCTGTGATGAACTTTTCATTTTTGCATCTATATCATAACCTTTAGTGTCCTGTCCTAGACATTTAGTACGTTCCACTGAACCTGTATGTGATTGTGAACATGTAGACTGAAGAGCAGGGCTTCCGTTTATCATAACTAGTTCATTAGCATTGACATATGAAGTATTTAAAGTTTTAGATTTATTTTGGTGAAAACACACTTGGTTGTCAATTTTTGAATTTTTATCTAAGTAAGATGAATTTTCTATAATTAAATTACTAAGCTTGAGCTTTAACTCTTTATGTTGTTCCTGCAATTGTTTTATTTTCTTTATAAAATAAGAATTCAATTCATGTCTAGGAAGTAGTTCCAATTTTCCAATTATCGATCTCAACTTATGCTCTAAGCAAACGGCTGTTTTTATATTTTTTAAATCAATAATCTCTTTTCCTATTTCGCTCATTACGATTTTTTCAGTTTTAAGGATTTTATTTTCAATCATTTCAAAAAGCAGTTTCTTGTTTTGGGTATTTTCTTTATTATTCAAATTTCCCCAATTTTTAATATTTTCTGTTTTTTTATAGCCTTTTTTTCTGCCTCTACATTTCTTTCCACGGTCGTTTTCTAAATTATTCGAAGTTAATTCTGAAATAAATAGTTCTTCACTGCAATCGATATCTGTCTCTAGGTTAACAGTCACGATCGGCTTGCATGAAGTACAATTGTGCAGTCTCTCTCTTTTAGTATCGCCACAGTATACGTTTCTATTATTCCTCAAAGTCATATGCGTTTTTGCATTATTATTCTCCGTTAGTTCAATTTTCCTTCGGTAACGTTTCCTGTTCTGCAATTTTGAATCAATATCAGATGATAGAAGGTTTTCATCAAAATTTAAACTTGTGTTGCTATTTGGTTTGCTTGGGTGAGTTGTTCGATTTTTTCTTCGACGACGTTTCCTTTTCTGTAATGTTGTCTTGTTCGCAGATAAAAGTAGGTTTTTATCCAAAACAGAAATCGTGTTGCTATTTGTTTTGCTTGGATGAAAAGTTCTGGTTACTTGTAAAGAACAGTTTTGCGTAGTTTCACGAAGTTCGTTATTTAAGTTTTGAATTCTATTTTCTTTTTCTAATCTTTTTTTAAATTTTGAATTCTCATTTGTGAAAATGTTCTCTTGAGTACCTTGTGATAAATCTTTCACTTCAGCATCTGCTGCTTTAAGATTATCAGAGTTAATTAGATTTACATCCCATCCATCCATGCGTATGTTTTTGTCTTCTATTATTTCAGCTTCGCATAAATTTTGTGTATTACTTTCTGTATTTTTAAATATGTCCAACGAACTCTTTGAATTCTCATTTGTGAAAACATTCGCTTGAGTATCTCGGGATACATCTTTCATTTCAGCATCTGTTGCTTTCAAGTTGTCAGATTTCATTGGATTTACAGTACATTTATCCATACTCATATTTTTCTGCTCTGCAGTATCTGCTTCGGGTAAATTTTGTGTATTAGCTTCTGTATTTTTAAATATGTCCAACGATCTCTTTAAATTCTCATTTCTGAAAACATTCTCTTGAGTATCTTGTGATAAATCTGTCATTTCAGCATCTGTTGTTTTCAGATTGACAGATTTCATTATATTTACATCACATTCGCCCATACTTATGTTTTTCCGTTCTGCAGTATCTGCTTCAGATACATTTTGTGAGTTTGTTTCTGTATTCTTAAATACATCGAACGATCTCTTTAAATTCTCATTTGTAAAACAATTATCTTTGGTATCTTGCGATAAAGCTTTATTTTCAGCATCTGTTGTATTAGGACTATCAAATTTCATTTGATTTACGTTCAATCCGTTCATATATATGTTTTTCCGTTCTACTGTTTCACCATTAAATAAATTTTGTGAGTTATTTTTCGCATTTTCAGACAGTATTTGAGGATTTAAAAGCTCTCTCGAATACGTTTCTTCTTGTAATTCTTTCTCATCAACATGTGTCTCATACGATTCCAAATCTACTTCAGAATTTTTAACACTGGTTGATTTCTCATTCTCATCATAGTTTTCATGCTCATAATTAAGATTTAAAGAAATCATGTTAGTCTGTGGCAAGGCAGTTTTTATGACACCAGAAATAGGATGTACATGATTTTCTTTAATTCCATTATGTTCTTTATATTCTAGACATAAATCTCTGTTGGCAGTTCTTGATTCGTTTTTTTCTCTCATAATTTCGTCACAACCAGGTCTATCAACATTTACTACAAAATTCTTGTTGATAGCTAATTTCCCATTCTTCTCATCATTCTTATCTTCCTTATTTAATATTAAAGCGTTCGTTCGCGACATAGAAACTTTATCAAAGCCAGAAGTATCATATAAGCATTTTTCTTCAACTATTTCATTATCTTTGTTTGCGGGACACAAATTTTCTTCGTCTGTTTTATGTTTTTTATTACCGTCATCTTCATGTATGTTCTTAAATCCCATTTCTTTTTTTGAATGAACTTCAGAACTTTCATTGGTAGATACGTTTTCGTTTGAATTATCTAAATTATCACAGCTTCTCTTATTTAATGAGGAATGTTCCTGTTGATATGGTCGATCTTCTGACACATAACCAGCTACACCAAATGTTTCATTTCCATTTACAACCGAAGTTGCAAAATTCACGTTTACTTTTTGATCCTTTTTCGATTCTAAGGATGTTTTTAAACAAGTATGAAGATTATCTTCTGATTCAGTAGTTTTCGGTCTCAAGCAAGTATCATCTTCTATTGGGACCATTGTCCTCCCTGTGTTTAATTTTGAATTTTGATGAACTGCTTCGTTGTTTGCCTGAAGTGGCATCGTTATTTTCTCTCCTAATTTTGCTTTTTTAATTCGTCCAAATTCACCAGTATCCTCTGAATTCTTCCAAGGTGCTTTGAAAGATTTTTTATAACGCGAGCGACCGTACTTGAAAAATTTTTTTGGTCTAATATCTATTTGAGAATTTTTTATGTCTTCCATCTCATCCATAAAAGCTAAATCTTCCTCTAATGTTGCAATATTGCTCCTATTTTCTTCGTAAATTCCATTAGCAGTATTTTTACTTTTGTCATTTCTATTAACATTATTAGTGAAAACAGAATTTTTAACGTAATCAAAAAGTGTTTCTTTTAATTTATGGCAAACCGTGTTTGTATTATCATTTACTGAATTCATGCTGTGTTGGTTTGAAGCTTTTTTCTCTCTTATTGTATGAGAAATTGAATTATTTGAATTTTCCAAGCATAATTTTTCTGTTTTAAAACTTAATATTGGATTTTCTTTGTGATTTTTTATTGATTCTGAATACTTGAGGGGTGAATGAGTAATTTTGTTTTCTTTTCGACTGACGAATGTTAATGGGGAAGAAAACAAAAGTTGTGACTTTTCAATCTCAGATGAATCGAACTGTGAAGAGGAAAAAAGATTTTCATCAGCATTTATAATATTAGATTCTTTGTATGATTCGATATCTTCATTTCCAAAGCTCTTGGAATATAAATCATTCGTGGTTTTATTTTCTTTAGACATGAATGGATCTTTCATATAATCTAGAGAAATGTTTTCAAGTGTAGTTGTGTAAATCATTTTATTCTCATCGTTCACGACAGTACCCATATTATGCAAATTCTCGTTATTTGCTTTGTTTGTATTATCATTTACTAAATTCATGCTATTGCTAAGTTGGTGGGAAGCTTTTTTCTCTCTTAGTGTATGAGAAATTAAATCATTCGAATGTTCCAAGCATAATTTTTCTGTTTGAAAACTTAATATTTGATTTCCTTTGCCATTTTTTATTGATTCTGAATGATTGAGAGGTGAATGAGTAATGTTGTTTTCTTTTCTGTTTACGAATGTTAATGGGGACGAAAACAAAAGTTGTGACTTTTCAATTTCAAATGAATCGAGCAGAGAAGGGGAAAAAAGATTTTCATCAGTATTTATAATATTCGATTCTTCGTATGGTTCGGTATCTTCATTTGCAAAGCTCTTGAAATATGAATCATTCGTCGTTTTATTTTCTTTATTTTCTTTAGCCATGAGTGGATTTTTCATATAATCTAGAGAAGTATTTTCAATTGTTGGTGTGCAAATCATTTTAGTCTCATCGTTTACAGCAGTACCTACATCATGCAAATTCTCGTTATTGGCTTCTACCTCAGTAGAATCCTTTATGTGCAAGAAATCATAAAGAGGGTTGTTACTGATTTCTAAATCTATACTAGTATTTATTCGCTGTTTATAATCCAAAACGTCATGTAAATCTGTTTTATTGTCAATAACAACAACTTCTTCATTTTTCGAATACGTTTTTAACTTTACCTTTTCAGTATGGAGTGAGGTTTGAGTTTCGTGTTGCAATTTTCTGTAAATTTTTGACGTGTGATTTGGTACATCAAGAATTCCTGATACAAATTTTGAGGAAACGGTGGTGTTTTCATAAATCAAACTTTTGTGAGAAGGTTCATTTATATACTTATTGACAAGCATGTTATCTAATTCTAGAACTTCAGCAACTTTTTCTATCATAGAACTTTTATTTTCAAACAAATTACATTTTGTCTCCTTTATTTCATTACTTTTGCGACTTGAAATTATGTTTTCGGTTACATAAGTTGTATTTTCAAATTTGTTATTGATATATTCCGGCATATTAACCGCATTTATCAAACTATTTTCTGTAGGATTTCTTTTTCTTTTATCCTTTCTAAGATTGCAATATTCATTTTCACTATGTGCATCATCAGCGCAAATCATATTATGATCGTTTAAGAGAATATCATTTTCATCATTTAATTTAGCAATAATACTAACAATCTTATCATTTACAGATTCTGCAGATTCTCCAGGTTCTGAATTAAGTTCAAACATAATTGAAAATATCAGTTCAGATACTATGGTGTTCAATCTGGATCTTTACACCACTGAAAAGTAATTGTGGTGTATACCTGAAAAAGATAATGAATATCATATAAGGATATTGTAGATCTGTTTAAGGAAAGTCATAAGTTTTAAACCACCAGAAAATCGATTTTTTCATTTTCCATTTATTTTAAATATTTATACAATTCTGAATCAAACAAAACAAATTGCAAGACGCTATTCAAATTATAACCTTAGTCAGTTTTAAATTGATAATGAGTATTTTAATTCAGACTTCAATTTTTCTTTCATATTGCATGTTTTTTTTCTCAAAACTGTGATTTTGTTAATTGCGAATACCGTAAAAACAATTAATTTGTAGATAGATCATTTATTTTGCACTGGTGTACATATAATTATTACATACCTACAATTTCTACATACTTTTCTGACAATTAAACGATTAAAATTTTATTTGTTGTCATTAGAATGAGTTTTGGATGCACTATTTATTTTGATTTAAGAGGGTCCGGGACACAATTAAAAATAATTTTTATTTATTGAGTTAAAATTTTGAAATTTTTTGTATAGTTAACCATGTTATTTGTAAACAAAATCACATGATAAAACGTCTCATGTATTTTTTATAAAATTTTAAAATTTAAAAATCATTAAAAAAAGTGGGGTAATTTAAAATCGTTATAACTCGAAATATTATTTGTAGAATTTCAATTTTTTTCATTTAAATAAAAAGAAATATGTACGTTTTAATTTAGATTCAGCATTTTTTAAAATATTAATCTTTAAAAAAATTAAAAATATTTAAAGTAAAAATTTAAAAAAAATATGGTGTAACTTTTAAAACAAAAATCATATTTTCAAAAGTAAGTATTTTTTTTTCTCATTTGCTGAATCAAAATTAAAGTAAAACAATTGAAAAAGACATGTTCCAAATTTGAACCATTTATCTTTAACGGTTCTTGACTTATAACGATTTAAATACGAGAAATGGTGAAAAAAGCCATCATGAAGAAAAATGCATTTTCGCAAAAAATCATTTTCATGACAACCATTGCTTGAAAGCTAAATTTTGAAAACACGCCAAAACAAAAAACTTAATATTTCCTGTTCTAACTAAGATAGAAACATGATT
Source organism: Maratus speciosus (assembly GCA_963932465.1). NCBI lineage: Eukaryota > Metazoa > Arthropoda > Arachnida > Araneae > Salticidae > Maratus > Maratus speciosus. The sequence continues at coordinate 491,094,310 of OZ010794.1, forward strand.
TAAACGTCAATTTAAGCAGAAAAATACAGAGAAATTTTGGATGCAATAAAAGTTTTTTAGAAAATTTGAAGATTTTTATGACCCTCTTAAACACATATTCGTCTTACTTAAATATTTTTTGTATAAAATAATTATATTAGTTGTAGGTTTGTATTTATTGACTTTAATAAAGCCAAAACTAAAAATTAGCTTTTGTGGTTAAGCTCAATCATACCTGCTAGGTGAGGGAATCTTCAATCTCAACACGTACCACAACATGAGCCTCAGTCTGCAACTGTTGCTTGAATAATTCAAAGTAATAAGGCTTTTGTGCGTCAGTCTATACCTGCAGCTTTTTCCATTAGACATGGAAAAATCTTCACTGTTTCACCTATACACCGTTCACACTGCAAATTTAAGATATCTCAGACCCCCCCCCCCCCGAACTCACTAAGAAAGTTCCACAAACTTAATTATACCCCGCTCACACCCAATATCTAAGATTTTTTAAGCCCCCCCCCCCCCGGCCCAAATCACTGAGAGTTCCACAAACTCACTTAAGAGAGTAGAAACTTTCTATGGCCAGATGCGGCCTCTACAACTCTCTGATTGGTTGTGGAGTTTCGCTTTAACTGGTAAACTGTTGCTGCTATGCTAACTCAGAGTGGTCAAAATAAGTATTTGACATACATGAGCTTTCAATGTTTTGTCTTGTATCTTTATTAAAATGAACAAAAACAAATACATTCTGGAGGTCAAAATTTAGATCATAACACCTACTTTTTATTGCAATCAGTGGTTTGTTAAAAACTTTTAACAACAGCAAAAAGTAGCAATTAATTCCTAATGGCAAAACAAAAAATGTATTTGACAAGTAACTTTGAAATTATTTATTTATATTAAATGATAATGTTAATACCTTGTAGCTTTTCTTCGGCGGCGAATCACATCTTTTAAACGATTTGGCATCGATTTGAATAATTGCAAGGTAACATTTTAGTCAATTTTTTCCTATACTTCTATCAACGCTTCCTTCATCTTCCATTTTAGAAGAAAAATGACGTTCGCGTAATTTATTTTTCAAATGACACCACAGGTAAAAGTACGGGCTTTACGGACATATGGGCTTTAAATCTGCAGGCTGAGCCGGAGTTTTAATGATATTTGGACAAATGTATAGAACCAAAGTTATGTATTCAGGGCAGTATGTTTCAGATCATTATCCTGGTAAAATTTATAAGTTTGCGTAAGACCCAATTTATCTGCACTTTGTTGCAAATTTTCTTTGAAGATATCAATGTATGAGTACTGGGTCATGTTCTATTACAACTAAATTTCCGACACCCAAAGCTCCCACACATACCCATCGTAGCACTCCCCCCACCACCGTGCTTTACCGTGGGCACCATATTTTTCTCTTCGAGCTCTGTATTTGGCTTTCTGTACACTAAAATTTTGCTATTACATCCAAAAAGATTAAACTTCGATTCGCCTGAAAACATAACATCAATCCAAAAATTTACAGGCTTATTAACGTGCGCTTTAGCAAACTCTAGTCTGGCCAGCCTGTTTTCCTTGGAGATATGTGGCTTCTTCCGGGCAGATCGTGCATAAAAATTATATTTTTTCAAAGTGTGTTGAATTGTTTGAGGAGTAACACATGTAGTCTGATGCATTTTTTTGCTAACTTGAGCGCATTGACACGAGGATTTTTTTTAACTTCTCGACCAATAGAAATTTATTTTGGACGACCTCTTCTAGGCTTATTTACCACCGTTCCATCTTATTTATATTTTTTAATTACATAGTAGGTTCTAGGCTTTTGCACAATTTCAGCAATAGCTTTTTTCTGTTTTTATATGAAGAAAATGGTAAATTAAAATATTTTTGAATTAATTAGGTGTCTCTTTGCTTTTTCACCCCATTTTTCACAAATTCTTAAACAAACTGTATCAAACAAAGACAAATTTATCTTGTGTGTTATCTACGTGTTCGTAATTTCCAAAACTTTAAAGGCTGATTTTTAGCAAAGAGCCAGAAATTTCCAACAATATTACCACTGTTAAATGCTTTTTTGATCTCGTAATGGCTGTTAATGAATTAATTGCTATTTTTCGTTATTTATTAAATTTATTAAGATAATATTGATTGAAATCAAAAGAAGCTACTGTTAGCTGGAATCTATAGGTTTTTCTCATTTTCTTTTTTTAATATAAGACAAAACATTGGAAACTTCATACATGTCGAATAATACTTATTTTGACCACTGTATGTGTATGCACACATTTCCCATTTGTTCTGATATCATACACAGAGACGTTCAATGAGTGTGAACAGGCATTCTAATTCCGGGTATTACCACCTCCAAAGCTGGGGTCTGGGATATTTTAAATATCCGACGTGGAGTGGATGTAAAGAGAGTAGAAATGTCCTACGGCTAAGATACAGTCACTGCCACTCACACAGATTGGCTATTGCCTTTAACTAATTGGATGTTGAGAGTTGTTTTAACTTATGTACTTGCGAAAACTTTCCATTTGTTCAGGTCTCAGAGACAGATGCGTTCAATAGGTCATCTTAAATGACTTTTGTGATGGAACAGGTATTCTAATTCTGAGAAGTATCACTTCCAAATTTGATCTGACATATCTTAAATATCAGGTGTAGGTTGAACGTAAAGAGAGTAGAAACTTTTTATAGCTAGATACAGCCACTACCACTCACTCTGATTGGCTATTGGTCTTTAACTGATTGGATGTTGAGAATTGTTTTAACATATGCACACGCGCACACTTCTAATTTGTTCAGATCTCAAACACATGGCCGTTCAATGGGTTATCTTACCTGAGTTTTGTGGTATGAACAGGCGTTCTAATTTCGTGAAATACCACTTGCAAAACTGGGGTCTGAAATAGCTTAAATATCCGATGTGGACGTAGTATCACAGACAATTATGTGCTGATATAGCCATGGCTATAATAGCTGATAGTGATAAATCAAAGCGGCTGCTTTAATGTTTCACACCCATCCTCACTCTGATAGAGCCTTTTAGTGACTTACATAAAGTTTTCTATGAAACATATAGCAACCCTTCATGGCGTGATTTCTGTCTTCTTGTAACATCAAAAATAATAATACAGTGTTTAAAGTTTAACTGCCTTTCTAGTCTGCTTAAGCTTTAGAACTAGAACGCCCGGAAATTTTGTTCAAGTTTTATAAAAATATTTCACACCAGAATTTTTATTGAAATCAATTTAACTTGTTTATTTAACTTATTAGGTAGCTTTCTTTACAAAAAGCTACCTATTGCAGCCGTTCGGAGGAAAGCGATTTCAAAAAATTTTGGTATATTTTCATCGATCATGACCCCCAGACCCCGAAACCACCCTCCGTTCAAAATTGATATATATATATATATATATATATATATATATATATATATATATCCATATATATATATATATATATATATATATATATATATATATATATATATATATATATCTGACCTATGTCACACTGTAACTCTCGTATTTATGAACCGATTCGGATGTAATTCGGTGTGTACAAAGTACATACCAATGTCTCGACCGAGTTCGTTGGCCAGCTTCATCCGCCGTTTTGTTTCAAAATGGCGGCCATTTAAAAATTTTAAAAAAAATTAAAATTTAAAATGTGGTACCAAAAATTTGAAAATGGAAAAATATTTTTTTCTTATGTATTTGACCTTTATACAAAGACTCCGTAGCAGTTTTTGTTTTGTCTATACCTTAAAAAATGGCTGAGTTATAGCATTTTGAATTTCTAGCGAAGCTGACATTTTGAAACGTCCTGAATTTTGTCACGCGATAAAAGGCGTATTTATGAACCGATTTGGATGTAACTTCGTTTATACATAGTACAGACTAATGTCTCGATCGAGTTCGTTGGCCAGCTTCATCCGCCATTTTGTTTAAAAATGGCGGCCATTTAAAATTTTAAGAAAAATTTAAATTACAAATGTGGTACCAAAAAATTGAAAATTGAAAAAATATTTTTTTCTTATGTGTTTGACCTCGATAAAAAGATTGGGGAGCAGTTTTTGTTTCGTCTATATCTTAAAAAATGGCTGAGTTATAGCATTTTAGGTAGCTTTCTTTACAAAAAAGCTACCTATTGCAGCCGTTCGGAGGAAAGCGATTTCAAAAAATTTTGGTATATTTTCATCGATCATGACCCCCAGACCCCGAAACCACCCTCCGTTCAAAATTGATATATATATATATGTATATATATATATATATATATATATATATATATATATCTGACCTATGTCACACTGTAACTCCCGTAATTATGAACCGATTTCGATGTAATTCGGTGTGTATATAGTACATACCAATGTCTCGACCGAGTTCGTTGGCCAGCTTCATCCGCCGTTTTGTTTCAAAATGGCGGTCATTTAAAATTTTTAAAAAAATTTAAAACTTGAAATGTGGTACCAAAAAATTAAAAATGTAAAAATATTTTTTTCTTATGTATTTGACCTTTATACAAAGATTCCTGAGCAGTTTTTGTTTTGTCTATATCTTAAAAAATGGCTGAGTTATAGCATTTTGAATTTCTAGCGTGGCTGACATTTTGAAACGTCCTGAATTTTGTCACGCGATAAAAGGCGTATTTATGAACCGATTTGGATGTAATTCGGTGTGTACATAGTACATACCAATCTCTCGACTGAGTTCGTTGGCCAGCTTCATCCGCCATTTTGTTTCAAAATAGCGGCCATTTAAAATTTTTTTTTTAAATTTAAAATTTGAAATGTGGTACCAAAAAATTGAAAATGGAAAAATATTTTTTTCTTATGTATTTGACCTTTATACAAAGATTTCGGAGCAGTTTTTGTTTCGTCTATATCTTAAAAAATGGCTGAGTTATAGCATTTTGAATTTCTAGCGTGGCTGACATTTTGAAACGTCCTGAATTTTGTCACGCGATAAAAGGCGTATTTATGAACCGATTTGGATGTAACTTCGTTTATACATAGTACATACCAATGTCTCGACCGGGTTCGTTGGCCAGCTTCACCCGCCATCTTGTTTAAAAATGGCGGTCATTTAAATTTTTAAGAAAAATTTAAATTTGAAATGTGGTACCAAAAATTGAAAATTGAAAAAATATTTTCTTCTTATGTGTTTGACCTTGATAAAAAGATTCGGGAGCAGTTTTTGTTTCGTCTATATCTTAAGAAATGGCTGAGTTATAGCATTTTGAATTTCTAGCGTGGCTGACATTTTGAAACGTCCTGATTTTTCTCACGTAATAACAGGCGTATTTATGAACCGACTTGGATGTACCTTGGTGTGTACATAGTACATACAAATATCTCGCCCGAGTTCGTTGGCCAGCTTCATCCGCCATCTTGTTTCAAAATGGCGGCCATTTAAAAAAATTAAAAAATAAAAAAATTTAAATGAGATACCAAAAAATTGGAAAATGAAAAAGATTTTTTTTTCGTATGTGTTTGACCTTAATACAAAGATTCCGGAACAGTTTTTCTTTCGTCTATATCTAAAAAAAAATGGCTGAGTAATAGCATTTTGAATTTCTCTTGTGGCTGACATTTTAAAACGACCTGATTTTTGTCACGCGATAACAGGCGTATTTATGAACCTATTTGGATGTAACTTGGTCTGTACATAGTACATACCAATGTCTCGACCGAGTTCGTTGGCCAGCTTCATTCGCCATCTTGTTTCAAAAGGGTTGCCATTTTAAAAAAATTAAATTTAAAATTCAAAATGAGGTATTAAAAAATTGGAAAATGAAAAAGATTTTTTTTATGTGTTTGGCCTTGATACAAAGATTCCGGAGCAGTTTTTGTTTCTGAAAATTTGTTCTTTTGTTGATATCTTAAAAAATGGTTGATTTATAGCACTTTGAATTTCTAGCATGGCTAACATTTTGAAACGATCTTGTATTTGTCACGCGATAACACACCTATTCGCCTATTTCGATGTAAGAAGGCATGTGGATAGTATACATCAACACCTCGACCAAGTTCGCTGGCCAGATTCATCAGCCATCTTGTTTCAAAATGGCGGCCATTAAATTAAAATATATATATATATTTAAAGTGAGGTGCAAAAAAATTAGAAATTGAAAAAGGTTTCTTTCTTAAGTATTTGATCTTGATATAAGGATTCAGGAGCATTTTTTGTTTGTCTTTACCTTAAAAAATGGCTCAGATATAGCAGTTTCAATTTCTATTGTGGGTGACATTTTGAAAAACCTGATTTTTTGCATGCGACAGCACTCCTATATATTAACCGATTCCGATGTAAGTGAGCATGTGCACAGCAATTACTAAGGTCTCGACCAAGTTCACTGATTAGCAGGGTTGCCGGCTTTTAGCCAGGCCAAAAAAAGCCGGCCGGCTTTTTTTGGTTTTAGCCGCTTAAAAAAAGCCGGCTTTAATTGAAAAAAGCCGGCTTTTATTTTTCAAAAAGGTGGTTTATAGATAATTCATATAAACTTTGGATTAATTTATTTTTAATACACTTATAAATATTTTCTATGAAAAAGATGTTAACTTCTATTAAATTTTGTCAAATAAATAAGACCTTATAACTGCTAGAATGCAACTGTGAAAGCATTATGTCTGAAAAAAAAAATTATGAATATTCAGAAGAATACATTAGACTCTAAAGTATTGGTTTGGAATTCTTTATCATGGCTCTACACATACCATACATTTTAAAGTTTATGTGAAAGAATAAGAAAATGTCACACATTAAAATAGAAACATTCTTACATCTGATATTTACTTTTAAAATTGATTAAAACTAAATAGTTTATATTTATTTAATAACTGAAATTATCTTATATAATACTTGAGCAATAATAAGTAAATAAGCAATCATTATATAAAAAATACTTATAAAAATGATATATGTAAAATGTCTTTCTGCTACTAAGCTGTTACGTAACTTATTCCAGATATGTCCATATGGACAGATTAAAATCGTAGAATGAACAATGTTGAAAGAGAAATTAGAAAGGATATAACATTTGTGGAAATTTTAGTACATGTAAGTGCATAAAATAAAGAGAACAATTTAAAAAAAAATTCTCCAAATTAAACTTGTTGAATTAGAATTTTGAAAAGCTACTTACTATTTAAAATAGTGCATATAAATTAATGCATATGTTATTCATAATACTGCTTTAATAGAGAGAAATGATGTTTTTATTAAATGACTTTATGTGCAATTTTAAATAAATGTTTGAGAAATAAAATAATACTTGTATTATTAATATCCCTTAAAATTAGTTAATAAAATATATAACTAAGCAACTATTGTCCCTTTTAAATACATAAAGCAATAAAAAAAAAAAAAAAAAAAAAAAAGATTGTTAAGGTCAGTGTAAACCAGACAAAGCAATTGGTATGACCTTTTATTCCAATATTAATATCTTCATTATTGATAAATATTGGGTTATATTTATTTCTACCTCAACTAAATGTCTTTAAAACAAATTAAAAAACACATAAAAATGTGTCATTTATAATTAAAATGCTTCATTGTATAAAAGCCAATTTTGGCCAAAAAAGGCCAATTTTGGCCAAAAAAAGCCGGTTAAAACCAATAAAAGCCACCGGCGTGGCTTTTTTTAATTTTAGCCGGCTTTTTTGCAACCCTGCTGATTAGCCTCATCCACCATGTTGTCTTAAAATGACAGGCACTTTAAGAAATTGCCGAATTTGGCAGCCAAACATAAGTTACTTTAAAGAAAAGCAGCTTGGATAAAGCTGACTAATTTCGCGAAATTCTCATTCATTATATTGATAAAAATTAGTATTGAATCTCCTATATTCGGTTTCCACTAAATTGAGCTTCGTGTGTTTGCATGATATAAGTTGGCTTTTTTTAAATAAGGATTATGAAAGCTACCTCTTCCTCCCGGCACTGGCCGGAAAGACTTTTTTTGTATAGATGATATTTAACTCATTTTAAGCAGAAATTTGTTGTTCGAATCCACATTTAATCATTTGGTCTTAGTTGAATCGAATCCCGCTGGGCGTTCTAGTATAAAGGTTGCGCTCAACAATTGTATTAAAATTTTACTTTTTCAAAACGTGTTGAATATTTCCAGTGTCTTTAATAAAATTTTTATTCATTGATATTAAAATTAACTAGTAAATCTGCAGATCAGGAGCCTCAACGTCAGATCTGCAATTCATTGTTTTTAGACACACTCTAGTAATATTCAATTTCCTGCAAACCTCAATTTAAAGTTTTCAAATTACGTAATTATTTATAAGAATAAAAAATACGAAGTTTTCAGACATTAGAAGCGTTAAATTAAAAACGTTGTTATGGAAGGATATTTTGAATTTTCATGAGCTACTAATTCTGGTATTTTTTGTAAATAATAAAGTATTCAGGGGGTCTCCGCCCCCCTGAACCCCCCGTGGTCTCATTAATTTACATATGTAACTTTTTATTGATTACGCTAATGATTATGGTAAATCTTTTTACACTTCCGAGCCTTATTCTTCAATACTGTTGGGCAGAAAAGGATTTACATTGACGCAATTATATTAAAAGTTTAGGTTTTACGAACGAAAATGTAATTTCCTTTTAAAGATAAAAAAAAATTTCATTCATATTTTCTGAAATGAGGCGGCATTAAGAACTAACACTCGTCAAAAAATATTTTTTCAGGCAATCTAGTTAATGTTTGATTTTAAGAATGAAAATATTTATTTCTCGATAAAATGACGTCCTTTTCGACAGCGATAATTTTGCGCTGCATAATTTTGACATTTACTATCAATTTGCTTTTCAAAAGTTTTTTTTTTTTCTCATTGAAATTTTCGATTAAAAATTAAATATTTCTGTTAGCTGCGTCCAGACGATAAACCGTGAGATATTAGTAACGTTTTTTTTAATAATAAGAATTAATATCATAACACAAGCTCCTTTTATTTCAACCTCAAAGCGTATTTGTTTTATTTTTGATATATGAGATCAAATTCACCTTTCCGTTGCTAGGAAACAGTTAAAAGAAAATTAAGACAATGAAATATGTGATTGAAAAAAAGTAAATTAAAAAAAAGAAAATATTTTATATTATTGGAACACATATATAAAATCCCTCCATAAGATATACACCGAATTTAAAAACTCTGACAAATGTATACACAAAATTTCAAACTAATATGAATAATGTATGGTTCTAATTAGGAAGTTCCATCATCCATAATTTATCATTTAAATCTTTCAGTCATATGAGCCATTTCCTTTCAACAAATAAAAATGGAAAAATCGTCTGAATTGCTATAGGAAAGCATTAAGGCGGAAAATAAAATGTTCTATATATTCCGAACGAATGAACCAAATTTAACCAAAAACTATACAGCTAAATCCGGTGACCTCACCAACATGCATCCTTAATTTCAAGCTAATCGGACGCTTTTTACGGCAGTTATCGCGGGACAGACAGACTAACAAACAGACAGACGGAAACCAAAACTTTTCGGGTCTCCACAGTAAGCCTTCACTGACGTTTCGGCAATACGGAATTAAATTGATAATGAGCCTGTAAAGAATTAATTCTGAAAAGTTAGTTTTAATTGAATAAAATCTAAAGAAAACTGTGACAAATTAAACATGCGTAAAAAATCTTGAAATTTAAGCAATATAAAACTGGTGACTCTCCTTAACATGTTTTAATATATAAGCGAAAGAAAAAAAAGCAATAGCTAGAAAAAAAACTTTTATACCTAGATTTTAAGTTTCATTTTTTATGGAAATTTGAACCCCATTTGGACAATTTATTTTCTAAAGTATATTTGTAATATCCAGTTTAGATATTTCACACTTTCGTTTTAATATGTTCAAAAGTCCTTATTGAGATATACATCTAAGCAATTTCGTGGGGTTTTTTTCCTGTGAGATATTGTTGGTAGGGGAACCCGGGGCCGAACGGGGTACCAAGTTGAAAATATGTTTTTAAAATACAAAAGGGTTAATTAACAGAGCTTAAAAATTTACTATGAACACATTATAATATAATAATAACAAAAATTTAATAATGTTGTAAAAAACAAAATAACAATCTTTTTTTTTTTTTCAGAGGCAGAACATTATGTCATTTGCCCCGTTCTGCCTCGGTTATGGGGCAGAACGGTGTGGTAAGGACAAGTAATTATAAAAACATATAAAACTAATAGAATGACAAAAAAAATAAGTTTGCTGTATATTTAATAAAACACGCACACATACTACAATATATAATAAAACGCATGTAAATAACGCCTGCATTCATTACATTATGTACTGTTAATTGCTCTATATTTGTTTAGCTTTAAATGACTATAATGGTTTAACTACAGTTTTCATTGATTGTGTCCTTTTTTAAGCCTATTGACAAAATTCACACGCTAAGACAGTCTTACCATCCTCGTTATCTATTGCCGCACAGGAATTGCGTGCTTATTTTTTGCACATAGAACTAGCGACCCAACCTTCAACTGACTTTGAGTAAAATCCACCTCAATATAAACATTCACAGTCAGAACAGATTAGTTAAAAACATTACGGAGCAAAATGGGGTACTTCCCCATACCGCTCCATCCGAAAAACTTCAAACTTCATTCCGCCCCGGTACCCCTTTGTGCCCCGGGTTCCCCTATGGTATATTGATGGATATGTAATTATTGATACTGATGGAAATTCAAAGGTATGAATATTGATTTGATAGAATACATTTTTAATAGAGCTTTATTGATAGAAATGCAACGTTCATTTTTAAAAACATATATAATTGTTAAAAAACATATATGGGGCATTCTCACAATCTTTTGACTTTCATGTCCCTAAATAATAATTTTTATTTTAATACACTTTTTAATGTTTTTTTTTTTTTTAATTTCATATACTGGCGAACATCCCATTGCATGATTGCACCACAATATTAACGAGATAAATAAGTTTTCGACGATGTTGGGAATCCAAACACCTGGAAAACTTCTATACCGTCCCGTGTCCCTGATGCTGATTTTTAAGTTTGGAGCTGTCTGGATAAAATTGTTTCAATAAAAATAATTCGATGTGATTTTTTTCTGAAACTGGAACTATTGTTTTATATAAAATGTAGCTAAAAATTAACCTGCACACATTTTTAGGGTTATTATTTTTTTTAAACTCTATCCCTGGGTTTTAGATTCCTTACCGTCCCTCTTCTAAAATTATACAGAAAATTATTTCAGATGCAGCCACAGAATTTTTTTCAAGTTTTTTCTCATGCAGAAGTATGCTAGAGAAATAATGTCTAAAATTCTTTGGCAGGAAATTTACTGTAGAATTTAAATCAGCATTTAAATATCAATTTCAAGCATCGTGGCTTTATTGGTAGTCTCACCGTCCCCAAGGTTTATTCCTGCACTTTTCGAGGTAAATTAAAAAAAAAAAAAATTTCATTTAATCCAATGTTAACAAGTATTTCTAAAAATCAATGAATATTGTGGCTATCACTTAGTCTTAACATTATTTTCCTAAAAATAGGTGTTAATTTTCCTTACCGTTCCAGCCTTACTGTCCCTTTTTTTTACCATTTCGTCCTTTTTTTCCAATACCATCCCCTTTTTTACCTTACCGTCCCTTCTTTAACATTCCTTTAAGACAATGTTATACAAAAATTCTGTATTAAAAGTACTACATTGTTATTATTTCCTATTTGAATGTCCTGTGGGTACTATGCAAATTCATTATTGGTAAAAATGTACAAGAAAATAAAAAGTTGTAGGGGTAAAATGGTAAGGAAAATTAAACTCGCAAGTTTAACTTAAACCTCAGTTAAATAAAAAAAAAAATTTCGCTGCTGACCATTTTTTCTTTATTTTGAATCATTAAGGCATTCGTCTATCAGATTCAAATGTTATTTTAGCAAGTTTAATTTTGTCAGATTTTTTTCCCCAAAAGTGAAAAGATTGTGAGAATGCCCCATATAGAAATATTAAAAAACAACCTTGCCCGGAAAAATTATTTGAAAAAATCTTTAATAATAAAAATCAAAAAAATTTTCGTTACAATTTTTTCTTGTATTGTAGTAGTATATTAAACTTTTACGTGAGGACTTTTTAAAAAATTGATTAAAAACTTATTTTTTTATTTTATTTTTTTAATTTCCACCTATACTTTTAATGTTACTTTGTATTGTAGCATAGTACCTAGCTACTCTTTTATGAAAATACTCTGTGATCGAGTGAATTTTGAGATTTTGCGTTCGATCATGGTGTCCTGAATTCTAACATTTTTGCGTGAATGAGCTATCTATTGTCATTTCTTTAAGTTTCACAAAGTATGCTTTCGGTATGTCTGCCTCTCTATCCTATCTGTCTATCTCTCTATTTGTCTGTCAGTCTCCCTATCTATCTATCTCTCTGTCTGGCTGTATGTCTATTTATATATATGTCTCTCTATCTATCTGTCTGTCTTTCTCTCTTCTGATTAATCTATCTATGGAAATTATATTATATACCGGGAGGTCAGGCGTTTCATAAATCCGTTTCATTTATTCGATTTATATATTCGTTTCAGTATGCAAATTCATAAATTAGTCATTTCATAAAATCGTTACACAATCATATCATAATGGATTATAATATAGTAAATCTAAAAATAAAATGTACAATTAGACCAAAATGTGTTTTTTTTTTGTTGTTGTTGTTATTGTTATCTTAATTTCAGCATACTACTTGTCGTCCTGCATATTTATTCTTTAGATTCAGACTAAAAATGCACATCCTGCAGCACCAAAAATCTCCATATGTCGATTTTAAACAATAACAGAATGAAGATTTTACTTTTTTTATTATTATTATCAAAAACTGTCCTTCATATGCACACATTGGAAATCTCCGGTTAATAGAACGTGTGGCAACTGCAGTGTCACTCTTACTCGGACAGATTTATAGCAGCTTTCGGAAGTGGAAAAAATGAATTTTGTAGCAGCAATAATCACTTTTGTAGCAGATTTATAAAAACAATTTTTGTAGCAAAAATTCTACTTTTGTAGCAGATAAATGTCAACATTTGTATCAGAAACAAGTATGCAAATACACAATATTCATTTTTAAATAGTTTCCAAGTATTAAATCCCCTGTTTTGAAGGAGAAATTATCCAAATTTTGAAGCAGCAAAAATGAGTTGAATTTGCAAGTTAAATTTTAAATATTAATCACTTTTTATGTTAAACCTGTGAAACAAGCAGAATTGTAAGATATTTTTCCCTGCATCAACATCTATCAAAACTTTCATCTACCTATTAACAATATTGGGAAGGGTGGAGCGGTGCTAAATTTTTAAAACCTTCTTCCATTACATCTAGATCCATAACGTTTCTTAATTTCCTGTCTTCGGCAGTGATCATTTCCACGATCTGCTGGCACTCCTCTTAATAACGCAATTAAAAATTTGAAAAATTCTGAATTTCTAAATACATTTTTTTTTAAAAAGACTATTGTATGTAAAAGCTTCTAGAGTACTGCATTTACTCATTGTCCAAATTAGGCTATAAATTACGTCAGAAGTTTCAACAAAGGCAAGAAGGCATTTTGGGGTGTTTGGCACCCTCTTCTAGTGATGTGTTCAGGGGGTAACCTGAGGAGGAGTGATTCCAGCAAGATTTGGAATTTTACATCTTATGTAGTTAGAAGTATGAATGTACATGTACAGCCGTAGAAAAAAAAAAAAGTAAACACCCCCTACTAATAGTCCAGGGGAAATGTACATTTTACCTTGCAAAAGGTCGGGTAAAAGATTTTTTTTTTTTTTTGAGTTGTTTATAATGATGCCAACATGGAAAAACCAAGTTTTCTAACAAAATTTCTTAAGGTTAAATTTTCTGTGGCCAAAAAACAATAAAATTTTGGGACTTTTTTTGATTTTTTTTTAAATATTTTGAGACTTGTTGCCGTAGCATATTATTTGTCAATTACAATATTAAAGAGGACAAAATTTTCTACAACTTTCATACTTACAACTTTTTTATACACTCAATAGCAAGCGCAGTACGCCATTTCAAAAATAAGAAAAATTTTTCAATTTTCTTAAAAACGGTGAAAAACGTAGTTTTGCCCCGATTATTCAAATGTTCCCCGCGGACTTAATCGTGTATGTGAACTTCTAACAATTGATAGCAGTAAATTATCTATTATTTGCACACTCACGTCTTTATTTTCATCTCAACAGACATTTTACATTCAATAAGTTTATATAATTTTAAAAGTAGGGCGGAGTGTAGATGAATGAGACAATTTCCATATTTAGACAGTAACTTTAAGTGTATACAATGTTAACTTCAAAGCATTGTTTAAAAGAATACTTCAATAATTAGTAACTTATTTTCACGATAGTTTCAATTAAGAAACAATTCTTGTTTAATTTTAATAATTTTATAATTTTTATAATGCATACATATTTTTCAAGGTATCAATGGGATAGGTATGTTAATTTGCGAAAAACATATTTTATTCCACACTACAATGGTATATTTTATTTACTAATTATTGATAACATATGTTTTAATGTTTTAAAGATAGCAAACATTGGATTGTAGTTCCATATAAAAGGGGGGGGGGGGGCTCAAAAAATAAATATATTTTATGTAAGAAATACTTTTACCTTATGAAATAGCTACAATAAAAACGACAACAGATTATTTAACTAACTAATGTTATACATCTTTCTCTTGTAAAATTTTAAAATTCTGTCAATAAAATATTTGAGATCCCTGGTTTCATAAAACTATTTAAAAGATTAGTTTTAAAAAATATTGTCAATATTTTTTCCACTTATATCAATAAATATAACAAGAGATTATATCATTTTAGCATGCAAAAATATATAAAACTTTTAAGATTATCTATTAATTGCTTTAAAGCTCAAACAGAAAAACTTACTTTGGTTGTTGAAAAATATACTTTGTGGAATAGTCTAATCTTCTGTAACCTGTACTGTTTTGAAACTATATCTGTTTAATTATCTCAGTGATACCATTTATCAAATAAAATACCAATTTATTTATGATTGTAGACCATATAAACATTTTTGTTTTCGCATTGAGCACCTGTTTTATTCAACTCCACTTTCCCAACACAAAGTAAGGTACGCAATATGACTGCATAAACTAAATGGAAAAATGTATTTTAATAATAATAATTTCTATAGGCTATTTAGCAATATTTTTTTTTCTTTTTGATGACACTGTTGTAGGATTATTAGCATCCCGTTTCGACGAAATATCGATTTTCCTGAATAAAGCAGATATCTGGATCATCTAGAGGTATAATGCCTGATACTTCCCATTCATCAGCATTTACATTACACACAAGGCCGTATTACATTTGAAGATGAGAGTGTTCAAATAACACAAAGGGCCGAAACTAGAGCGGTGCAGATGGGGCATGTGCCCCGGGCGCCAGAACAAAAGGCGAAATGAAGTTTTTATTTGTCGATTAATTATATGTATATACGGTGTGTCCACGTATAACCTGACCGACCTTTATTTTCGCAACCGTTGGTCCTAGATGCATACTTCCAATTACAAAAATGGTTTAAATAAGGTAAAGAATTATTTTTAAAGCGATTTGGGTAAAGAAAAACATTTCTTAAAAAAAATACGAAATTTAAATTTGTATACGGTCCCCCGGTCCTATAAGTTATACTTAGTAAAATTTTCCTGTTACACTAACAAGTAAGACAAAAAAAAGTCCCGTTTTTCTACGACCGAGTAATAGCTGTTTAAAGTTGGAGCATATTTTTTGCTGCAAATTAGGGGTCATTCACAAATTTAGTAGAAATATAACTTCGTGAGATATATTAAAGAACTGGTTGTGAGTAAAATTAGTATTGCAATATAAATTTGAAATCTTTAATCATTCTGGCATATTACTGCAAAATATACAATTTGTACTGAACATATAGGAGGATACAAATAACAGAATTTCTCTCTATTCTAAAAAAAGGTAACTACCGCTGTCACCGCCGCCGCCGGTTTTGATTTTTTTGTGACCGGAGGCCTTTCTTCGTTAATATTAACAAAAATAATGCATACAAAAATATGAAAATCGGTGGTTTTATACAGAAATGTTTGATAAACACGCTGATGCAGACAGTTTTCAAATCGAAGAATTATTTTAAGAGATATTTAATGCTAAATTTCGACAAAATCGCTCCACTAAAAAAGTTTTATAGCAGCAAAAACTATACATGACAGTGTAATCATTTTTAGATCATTTTATGCGTTAGAATTTGCCGGAGTGCAGATTGCATTAATTTTTTTATTTTGACTCATTTTTCGAGGTTTTATTTCTATTTTAAATTCAAATTTTCAGCATTTCTAGAGATATTTTGTACAGATTTCAGAAAATTTTACTAATTTAAACTGTTGCCAACTGTATAAAAAGCGCAAGCAATAATGTTTGCTTCAAATTAAAAATTTATTTACACGCGACTATTATAAACAGGAAAAAAACTTTCAAATTAGAATTAAATAATTACGTATAAAAAGCAGGAACTTATTAAAAATTACGTCATAAAAAGTATACACGTGAATTTTAAAAGAGAAAGGATATTGTAAAATAATAAATTCATTAACATGCGTTAGAAGTCTTAGGAGAAATTACGTCATATTTACGTCACATTATAGTTATTACATAAAATGAACACAAAATAATATTGCAAAAAACTTTAAATTTAGAAATTGCGCTAGACATTTATTTGATATTTTGAGAATTAATTTAAAATGTCTCATTTAAAAGAACTTTCTTTTAAATAAACCTTCTTAAAAATACCAGGAGACAAAGACTCTCTTTACTTAATTTCTTTTATATTAGCTTATTCTGAAATGTTGTTACGCGTGTATACGTCATCAAGTTATTTTTATTTCGACGTTTTATTTGTGTTTTTATTAATGTTGTACGAATTTATTTGTTCTTTCGTTATTTAAAATAAAAATTATATCAATTTGTATAATTTGGCGAGTGGTTTGGCGATTTATATAATTTGGCGAAATTGGTCGACAGGATAATCAAGTAGTACCGCAGCGGATTTGGCGTTAAAATTCCCCAATCAAAGAGAAATGAATAAAAATTCGTTTATAGGGAGATCGTCACTGTTTTTTAAATTATAATTCAATCTTTCGAAATCTTTTTAAAGCCGATCAAATTAGCGTGCATTTACAGTCTGCGGTGTCTGGACGGGGGTTGGCGAGCGTAGCTCGTAGGGGGCCGAGCCCCCTAGTTTGTTAAATAAAAGGATGAAAAACAACAGCCTCAATCATCATACTCCTATTATAAAGAGGGAAAAATTGTTTATTTGTAGGAGGTAAGCTCAGGAACTACCGAACCGATTACAAAAGCAATGGTATCAAAATGATGGTGTTAGTCCAACTTAGAACATAGGCTATATCTTATGTCGGTGCCACTACCCCAAAGGGGGTGCAGGAGCAAAAAACGTTCTAAAAATGCGATTTTTGCGTTACGGAAGGGCCTAGAAATATGAAATTTGGAATATTAGTTACTTATAAGATATAAATGATGTCTAAGAACAGTTCTTAAACAATTCGAAATTTAAAAGGGGTGAAAATTCACAAAAAGCGTTCTAAAAAACGTTCTAAATGGTAGTTTTTACATAATCTCAGGAAATACCGAACCGATTACAAAAGCAATGGTATCAAAATGATAGTGTTAGTCCAACTTAGAACATAAGCTATATCTTATGTCGGTGCCACTACCCCAAAGGGGGTGCATGAGCAAAAAACGTTCTAAAAATGCGATTTTTGCGTTACGGAAGGGCCTAGAAATATGAAATTTGGAATATTAGTTACTTATAAGATATAAATGATGTCTAAGAACAGTTCTAAAACAATTCGAAATTTAAAAGGGGTGAAAATTCACAAAAAGCGTTCTAAAAAACGTTCTAAATGGTAGTTTTTACATAATCTCAGGAAATACCAAACCTATTTCAAAAGTAATGGTATCAAAATGAGGGTGTTAGCCCAACTTAGAACATAGGCTATGTTTTATGTGGGTGCCACTCCACTACCCAAAGGGGGTGCAGGAGCAAAAAACGTTCTAAAAATGCGATTTTTGCGTTACTGAAGGGAAGAGACTCAAGGGTGAAAGGTTCCATTCTCCCATTGGTTGAGAAGAAACAAGAATCCCGCGATTAATTCTCAAGGTTACAAGTCCTGATAATTGACCAGTGGTAGACAATTCTAACTAACAATTCAGAAGGCACATAGCATTTCACCACCAAAACAAATCGCCAAGTGTCACTTGAGATTATTTCAAGTATTAAATTGCAATCATATTAAATTTTCTTTGCGACATGTAAGGAATTTTAATTTATTTCTCATATAAAGTGATTCACGGAAAACAATGATATGGTATTTTTTAAAATATCCTTTTTTCCCTGCAAAAAATTGATAAAACTGACTTTCTTTTAAAAAAGTAACCAATTTAAATATTTTAGACTTATTATTTTGTAACTTACTTTTAAATTACTCATTACATATATTCCTGTTGTATATACAGGTGTATGTAAATTTAAATTAAAAAAAAAAAAAAAAAAAACATATCCCATATTTTAAAAGTATAAAATTGATATTTATACGAAAAGTAAAATTTAATATTTTTTTTATTTATAGCTTTGCATCAGGAGGAGAGAAGCTTAGGGGATTGCCCCCCCCCCCTCCCCCCGAAATAATATCCTGGTTACGCAACTGCATTTAATTACCTATGTGTTTTGACTGTAGTTTAGTGTGCAAAGCAACAGTAAACTCAAGCACCCCCCTCCCCTTCCTTGATAGCTGATGTGTTTTTTAAAAATAAAAAACTATATAAAACAATTAATAAAAATACTCAGTCAAATTTTATCCATTTTTTTTTCATGGCACTTTGTGTGCGTAAATATAAATAATTAAATGGCCAAACTAGTACTCAAATAATCAAAACTGTCAGAAAGGAATTTAGATCATCTAAATTCTACCTTGCCCGTATAGTAATTTGCAATATTAATATCTATTTATTATTACTGCAAAATAACAAACAGGGCAAAAAAAAAAAAAAAAAAGTATTTCTTAGATAGTTAGATAGTGAATGAAAAAGGTCAAGCTAAAATAAATTATAGTTCACACTTGTAGTGAAATATAATGAAAAAATAAATTAAATAATAATGACTTTTTTTTTTTTTTTTTACTCACCCAAAAGAAAAAAAAAAGTTGGAACCAAAAACAATAATATCTGAGCAATAACTACCAAAAACTATAAGAAGTTTTTATAATGTATTTTGTTGCATTAAATATTTCTAGTTAATGATTACTTGGACTAATGCCTTTAACTTAGTTTTCAAATATTTAGGGTGGTAATAGTGAAGGGGAAATTTATGATAATTTTTTTAATAAAAATAATTTATGTTTTTGACTGAGTTTTCAAATGATATATATATATATATAATATATATATTGTTTTAAAAAGTAGTTTATTAGAATTTTTTAATAAAAACAATTAAAATTTTTTTAGCAAATTTTAATAAAAAGTACTTAACAATTAACTATTACAAATTGATTTAAATAATTAATTACTTATTAAGTTAATAATATTATTAATATAAATTCATAAATTAATAAAATTTTACTTTCAAATAAAATAATCTGAATATAGTTATGTATTCAGATATATTGTTAAATAATATAACATAAAAATAAAAATATTTTATATAAGTGTAAGAAATAATATTATATTTTCAAAAATATTCATTTTAAGGAATTGAAATAAATAGCTTTTAAGTAATATGAGTTTTAAAAATTAATTTCATTAACAGTATTTTATACATAATAAAAAATTACAAAGCATTTGATAATAAAGTAATAAAGTTTTTCTGTATGAAAAATACTAATTAATTTTAAAAGAAAACTTTGATAAATTAATTTTGCATTATTTGATATTTATCTGATACTAAAGTTATAAGGGAAAAAAATAATGTAAGTTTAGGAGATATTATTATTGAATTACAATAAATGCTCACTTTAATTCATAAAAAAATAGCTTATATGAATTTCGAAATTTATTTAAAACTAAATTTTATTTTATTTAATAAAAATTCAATTTCAATTTTATTTAATTTAATAACAATTAAAACTTAATTTAATCAAAATTTTATTTAATTATCTAATTGACAATTTAAAAAATTGGAAATGAACTGATAATAGAAGTCTACAAATCTTTATTAACTAACTTAATAAAAATCGAAAGAAAACACAAATGAAAAATACAAAAGCAACAGAGAGGATAGAACTCGTCTACTTAAGTATGCTAGACAAGCGCGTTAACCGCTGGACAACATCGTCCACACAAAACTCTCACCAAAATAGCATGAATTAACTAGGTACGATATTTCTCAAAGTGCTTGCCAGGGAGATGGTGCTTGCATTTCATCGCCAAATCATCCCTGCGAAGCAAGCCAAGACCGGTTTCTGATCAACCAATGAGAGAATGGAACCTTTCACTCTTGAGTTGCTTCCTACTGAAGGGCCTAGAAATATGAAATTTGGAATATTAGTTACTTATAAGATATAAATGATGTCTAAGAGCAGTTCTTAAACAATTCGAAATTTGAAAGGGTTGAAAATGCGCGAAAAGCGTTCTAAAAAACGTTCTAAATGGTGATTTCTACACAATCTCAGGAATTACCAAACCGATTTAAAAAATAATGGCGTCAAAATGATGGTGAAAACCATTGCTCCAACATAGGCTATGTTTTATGTCGGTGCCACTACCCCAAAGGAGGTGCAGGAGAAAAACGTTCTAAATTGCGGTTTTTGCGTGACGGAAGGGCCTTGAATCGTGAAATTTAGAATGGTAGTTAGTTATAAGATATCAATGATCTCTAAGGACATTTTCTAAAAAAATCGAAATTTAAAAGGAGGGTCAAAATGCGCAAAAAGCGTTGTAAAAAACGTTCTAAATTGCGATTTCTATGCAATCTCAGGAAATACTGAACCGATTTCAAATATAATGGTGTAAAAATGATGGTGACACATCTTGCTCCAAGATAGGCTATATTTTATAATTTTTTCCACTAACCCAGAGGAGATGCAAGAGCAAAATGAGCTAAAAGCGTTCTAAAAACGTTCTAAATGCCGATTTGTCACCAATATCTGAAGAAGAATCAAACTGATTTCAAAAGTAATGGTAAGAAATTGATGCTGACAGCCTCTGCTCTAACATAGACGCTATTTTAAGTCGGTATCACACTAACGTCTAGGGACAGCACCCTCACAAAACGCACACAGCACAAGTTTCTGTTTCTATTGCTCTTCCGACCGGTTTCCTCCGTTTTTCGACCATTGGCTTTTTATTGCGCATGCTTTTGGACTTAGTCGTTTCGTTACTGTGCCACTGTGCGTATTTCACGCAAATATTTTAAATGCATACTTTCTCTCGCATATGTAATGTTAATGTTTTCGTCACTCAAGTATTAATGTGTTGAGAAATCTTATGTTCATATTGTGAAGCTTTAATTTTTATGTTATGAAAGTTTCGAAAACTGCCGGCAGGCTTGTGTTTCGAGCATGAAGCATTTCCACTCTCTTAACATGAGTTCATGAGTTAAATAAAGAAAATCCCAATGAATAAATTTCTTAAATGATGATTGAAAAAAACCACCCTCTCTTTAAAAGATTGATTTTTCTTTTCTTTCTTTTCTTTTGAAAAGTGATAGATTTGTTTATGTTTATTACCTACAATATAGGGTAAAAGTTAAGTCATTTTAGAACCTTGTGGAAATTAATAACTAAGCTTTTAGATGTAATATTTTAATTTTAGAAATACTTTTCTTTTATTTATTTTCTTTTAATTGTCGATAAGTGAAAAAAAGTTATGTGATGAATATGATGAAATTATGTGTTTTTCATAACAATTTAATAGATAATGTGAATTTATTTTAAGAGCATGTGGAAAAGCTGTTTCGGTAATTCTATTCAAGAGTTTTCCATAACCAATGTGATACTAAAATCGCCTTCTTTTGGTACAATACTCATTTGCATTCTTAACGTGATGTAGTACTGCTCCACCCGCCCTACTTTATCATATGGTAATAGGAGCAGCCTTTTCAATTTTCAAATATTTGAGACTCCAACATTTAAAAGTAATCTGTATTTATTCCATCAGGCTGTTTTAAGTTGTACAAGGACACAATGAGGGTGGGGGGGGGGGGGGGGGGTACATTGAAATGAGCCTCTGCTATCACAATAGGCTGACTTCAACTTTTTTTATTGCATTCATTGGCTACTTTAATAAAAATTAAATTCATTCACTATGTAAGTGTATTATTTTTATTCTTATATTTACACGTATAATAGCTTATCATTTATTATAAATTGTACGAAATATTTTTATTCAGATCTGCAGTACCTTAACTTTATTCAATCTAATTAAGTTTTATGTGAAGAAAAATATTTTTATTCAGATCTGCAGTACCTTAACTTTATTCAATCTAATTAAGTTTTATGTGAAGGAAATTTCATTAAATTCCAATAAATTGTTGTAGATAAATAAGAACTTTCACAATGCATCGAAATTGAGTTTGCAATATTTCATAATACCATCACAGATATGTGAATATCAAACATTTATGTTAATTATTATTAATAATGTTTTGGGGGGAACTGCTTTTCATGCATATCCTATTCTTTAAGTGGATCCTGCATACAAGTGTTATGATGAAAATTTATTTTACAGCTTTCTTTAATTTCAAAATATACAGCTAGTTCGATAAATTGAAAACATTAGATAATATACATATACAAATAAATAAATAGTTAAAATAAAAATGGAGAAAAGAAAATATAAATTATATGCCCCCCCCCCCCCTCCCTTACGAAAATGTTTACAGAAAAGGTCATTATTTATTGAATCCATTCCATAATCACTAATTCCTGACCTGTTCCTAAAATCATTTTCATTAGTAAATGTAGGAAAATAGCTGGTATTTTTATTTATGTACTAAGAAATCAAACAGCTTTTCCAATTTCACCATAAAGATAAATATGTCTTTTTAAAAAAAAAAAAAGGTTCCAAATTTTAACATTTAATCTAATTTTCAACATGAGAGCGATAAAGAAAATAGAATTATAATTCAAGAAACATGATAATAATGACAGTAATTATTTATTTTATTTACAATATTTTTTCACATATATTAAAGTTTTGACACTTATAATGTGCCACTGATATTATGTTCTCATTATTTTCGAATGATTTGCATTATCATATTAGTTCCATAAATATCAAGTAATTCGTATAATGCTTGTCTGTTTCCCTGTTTTGAGAATTTCCCTAATTTTTAATTCATAAGTCAATATTTTAAAAGGAAAAATGATCTAAATTTTTGTTAACTCTTATTTTGGTAATTTACGTATTTTGTACTAATACTAACTTATGATAGTACTAATAGTTTTTAATTTTCATTTTTTAAACTCATTTAAAAAAGTCTGTAACCACATCGCAGTGCAAACTGGACAAATAAAAAAGTAAAACAATAAAATTTTAATTTTGAAGCATTAATAAGGGGAGGGGAAGTTGCAGAAACTACTAAAAAAAAATTCCGAAATGTTTTCAAAATCCATAAATCTACATTCTGATAACACTTTATTCATTATTTGTTAATATGTAGTACATTTTCAATACATATGAACTGCTTTTAAACGAAAATTTTAAAGTATTCATAGCCAACGAAGAGATCATCTCGTTGTCAGCGAGCACTCATACTGTAACTCCACTTTCCTACGGCGGGGAAACCGGTTTTCGCCTCCGAGAAACCAAAACTTGGTGCATGGTGCATTTCGTGAGAGTGCTGTCTTTAGACGTTTGTGGTATCACTATCACCTAGACGTTGCAGGAGCAAAAAAGCGTTCCAAATTTCGATTTTTGTGATCGGTAGGGGCTAGCAACTTAAAATTAGGCAAGGTACATATTTATTACATATAAATGATCTTTAAGAACAGTTTCAAAAAAATTGGAAATTTAAAATGAGGTGAAAATGCGCGAAAAGCGTTTTGAAAACGTTCTAAATTGCGATTTCTACTCAATCTCAGGAAATTCCACAGCTATTTCAAAAGTAATGGTTGCAAATCAATGGTGACAGTCCCTGCTATAAGATATGTTATATTTTATGATGCTGTCACTACCATCTGAGGGTTGCAAAAGCAAAACATGTTCTAATTTGCGTTTTTTGCATAACTGAAGGGTCTAACACTTCAAAGTATGGCATGGTATTTACTTACAAGATGCAACTGCTTTCTATGAACTGTCTAAAGAAAATTTCAAATTTAAAAAGATGAAGTGAGCGAAAAGTGTTATAAATTACAATTTTTAAATAATCTTATCAAATACCAAACCGATTAAAAAAATAATGATGATAAATTGCTGGTGATAGAACCTGCTCAAACATAAGCTATATTTTATGTCTGTGCCACTACCACCAGAGGGTTGCAGTAGCTAAAAACTTTCTAAATTGCGATTTCTGTGATACTGAAAAGGCTAGAAACTTTAAATATGGCATGGTAGTTACTTATAAAATATAAATGCCCTCGAAGGACTATCGGAAATAAATTCGAATTAAAAAGGGGTGAAGTGAAGGGGAGGTGCGAAAAGCATTCTAAAAAAGTTCTAAATTACGATTTCTACGCAATTTCAGGGAATATAAACCAAATATAAAAGTAATAGTTGCGAATCAATGGTAACAGTCTCTGATCCTACACAGGCTATATTTTATGCCGATGATTCTACCACCTGGGGCTCACAGGAACAACAAACGCTCTAAAAACGGCCTTTAAAAGCTTTCTTAATTACGTTTCTGTGGAATAGTAGGAAATAACAAACCAATTTCAAAATTAATGTTGGCAAATTAAGAGTGACAGTTCCTATTTCAACATAGCCCTTTATGTTAAGAGAGGTGGTAGGACTTGGAATTTGACATGGTTAATTTTAAGATGCAAGAAGATGGTTTCTGAAAAATTCAAAACTTCAAATGAATACTGAAATGAGCGTATTAATTGAGCATAAAAGTTTCAAAATATTTTCTAAATTATCATTTATTAAGCTTTATTTCATTTTATTAATTTAAGTCTCATTTCTGCCTAATGTAGTGTAACAATGATGTTTAATCAAACTGTGTTTTAAATAGTATTTTTTTTTTAAATATTCCTAAAAGTAATAAGTACCTTTTAATAAAATAAAATATTACCTTTTAATAAAATAAAAAAATAGTTAGTACCTTTTAATAAAAATTAGACATATAAATATCACTTGGCATATTTCAAATACTACGCGAGCAAAGCCGCGGGGTTTGCTAGTTCTTTATAAAATGATACAGATTTTAAAATGCTGTTGGATTGCATTGTCTTTCAAATTTTGGGTTGTGCCATGTTTTTTATTTTTTGAAAATTGGTTCTTATGTATTTTTTAGTGCTGAATCCGAAAATGACCTTTATTTTAAACCATCACGTCAGGATTTTTCTCAAAAAGCAAATTTCAAAGTTAAAAAGCTCAAAGTTAAAATTGATCCCCCCCTCCCCTACCAACCTCATCGGACCCCTAAGCTGTTTAGCTGTAAGAAACCCGGTATAAGCCAAAAAATTTAATAAATTATTGAAATAATTAAAATTAAACTGAATAAAAAAGTCTTACATCTATCTTATTAGTATCATATTTTTCGCTATATTTTAACCTTGAAATTTACAATTTGCGAAAAATCCTGACATGATGGTTAAAAGTGGAGGTACTATTTTTATTCAGCGTTACAAATACATAAAACGTAATTATATAAGTTAAAAAACACAACCATCGCAGGTTTATGTTATCCATTTAGGTTAATCTATCCGATTTTTGTGTGTGTGTGTGTGTGTGTGTGTGTGTGTTATCCTCTAATATAAGTATGTATAGGATGGTAAGTGTCGAAAATCATAATAATATTACATTGTCATCGGATTTAAGTCAGTATGTAAAATTTAACTTCGATCGGACGTTTGAAAGTGAGTTAAAGTTCGGATACAAATTTTAAACTGGAAAGACGATCGTTGCAAATTAAATGAAACCATTTGAAAGTAACATAATTTTTGCTAAAAGAAATCATAGCCTCAAATCCTTACAAAATAAAACATATGTTAAAATACAATTATTTTAACTAATCTGAAACTTAACTAATAACTGAATCGTAATAGTTGTACGATTTCTTTCAAGGCGCAGATACCTTGAAATAAGTTTAAGTACTTTATATACACCCCTCAAAGCATAGCAGAAATCATCTATTTTGAGTTGAAAAAAAGTGATATAAGTCATGCATTTCAAAGTTTCATAACTCGGTCAATTTTAACGTTAGATGAATGGGACTTTTTTTGTCTTACTTGTTAGTGTCACAGTAAATTTTTACTAAGTATCACTGATAGGACCGGGTGACCGTATAAAAATTTAAATTTCGCAATTTTTTAATAAATATTTTTCTTGACCCAAATCGCTTTAAAAATGATTCTATACCTTATTTAAACCATTTTTGCAAAGTAGCCCATTGGAAGTATGCATCTAGGACCAACGGTTGCGAAAATAAAGGTCGGTCAGGTTATACGTGGACACACTGTATATGAAATATGAATAAAAATGTCTCGAACCAGAAAACTAAAAAAAAAGTAAAAAAAAAATCTGTAATCAAAATAGAAAACCACAATAACGAAAATAGAAAAGGTAAACACTAATCCGGTTATAATTCAACGTCATCAATTCTAAGCCAAAAAAATCATTTAAAACTATTAAATTGCAAGCGAGAAACTGCAAAAAGAAAGCTCCCATAGATTTAACATTAGCGTTCCAATGTCTTCGCGTGACTAGTGTGGTCTCACGCGAAAACATTTGCACGCTATATTAAACCTATGGGCGCATTCTTTTCAGAATTCTTGCTGGAATTTCAATATTTATTATTATTTTTTTTTTCATATGATATCTGAGGTCGATATCCAACATTGTGTGGTTTTAATTTTTCGAATTTGGTTGCATTTTTTTAATGAGAATACTTTAAATTTCAGAATGGGTTCCAAACAGTTTTTCAAAAACGAAAGTGTTCGAATATTAAAAACAAAAAATGCAACCAAACCCGAAAAAGCACAAATCACAACATTCGATATTGATCTCAGGTATCCGATAAAAAAAAAAAAAATTAAAAGTAATAAAATGCAAGCGAGATATTTGTCAAGAATGCTCCCATATGTTTAATATTACCTTGCGAATGTCTTCGTGTGACTAATTTAGTTTCATAATTCATATAACTGTGACTTTGAACGCCTCAATACTACAACTACCGTAAAATCTTTAAAAATGAAATCTGTGTATACGGTATCCGGTCTTTAAAGAAAAAATTATGTTATTTATTTTCTAACATTTTAGTTAAAATAATGATAATTATTTTACTATAAACATAACTTCTTTAAAAAACACACAAAACATTTATTTAGACAATCACATTACAGCAACTACGAATACACATCTCAAAAACCATAATAACAACATAAATATTATCGTCGAACATCTCACGTTTTTCGTCTGAACCCCCAAAATTAAATACATGGAGTCAGGAAAAAATGTCTATTGTCCAACAGTTTATCTTATGAAAAAATAATTTAAATATTGTCATGTGACTTTACTTACAAATCCCTCCTTTCGCATGTCAATAATCCTCAGTAATTCCGAGACTTGTAATATGTTTTTTCATGACATCATAACTCAAATTCTTAGTCATTATATCTGCTTCCAGTTCAGACGAATTTACATATTTTGTTTCAATTTCTCCTTTCGCTCTTTCATCTTTTACAAAATGATATTTTCTACCTATATGTTTGTTGCGATTATTCACTCTTGGGTTTTTAATCCAATCAATTACAGATTGACTATCAGTACTGATTTCTATTGGACGCTTCACCATTTCTTCCTGGCTTAACTCTTCCAAGAGACCCATTAACCCTCTGTCTACCAGAAGGGTCCAATGGACCCGACATGTACATTCAAAATATTTATTCAAACCAGAAATTTCTTCAAAACAAACTAAATTTATAAATCGGACAATAATAAGTTAAATAAACAAATTAAATAGTTTTAAGTAAAAATTCTGGTGTAGAATGTTTTTATAAAACTTGAGTAAAATTTTCGGTAGTTCTAGGGTTAACCATTTTCCTTCACAAACAGCATCATATAAACATAAAAGTTCAGATTCCATTGTAGAAAGCGCAACCAGTTTCTGTTTATTACTTTTCCATTCAATCAGTGATTCTCCTATCTTTACGATATATCCACCAAATGATTTTGAATCCCGTGTAGTACACCAGCTAGCATCAGAACAAAGTGATAATTGGCCCTTTTTATTTTTAATTCGAAGTTTGTAGTTTTTAGTGCCTTGAATGTACCGCAAAACTCTCTTCACTGCCTGTAAATGAATTTCTCTAGGATCTTTTGCATATTGAGACAAATTACTTAAAGTGAAAGCTAAATCTGGCCTTGTTCCTCTTACTAGATATCCTATACTTCCAAGCATTTCTAGATATAGTGTTTCATCAATTTTATTTTCATTTTCATATTCATCTAATTTTATTCCAGAAACACCAGGGGTTTTCACACTTTTACAATTTTCCATATCAAATCTTTCTAAGATTTTTTCTGCATACTTAGCTTGCCCTAGCAAAAATTCTCCATTATTTTCTTCAATATCAATACCAAGGAATTTAACGTTTTTCTTCAGCTCTTTAATTTTTGCTTCTTTATTCAATTTTTGTATCAATTTATTTATTAATTCTTCGGATTCACTAACGATTATTCCATCATCGACATATATTCCAACTGCAATAAATTTATTATCATTTTTATTAAAAAACACACATGGATCTGCTTTGCAGGGCTGTAACCCAATTTTATCAAATATATTAACTAATTTTTCATACCAGCATCTTCCTGCTTCTGGCAACCCATATAAATTTCCTGTTACCAATAATATTTTCCCTCCTTCAATTTGTAGACCTTCAGGCAGATTCATATAAATTGCAGTTTCTAGATCTGCATTCAGATATGCTGTTTCTACGTCGAAAAATCTAGTTTTGTAACCTTTCATCGCTACGACTGCCAATAAAGTTCTAAATGATTCAGTTTTCATTACAGGACTATACGATTCTTGATAATTTGTTCCAAATTTAAGTCTTGATCCGTCGGCTACTAATCTTGCTTTATATTTTACATCTTCACCGTCTTCTTTTACAGTAAAAATCCATTTGCTTCTCAGTGCCTTCACATCTTTTGGTTTGTCAACGATTTTCCACGTTTTGTGTTCTTCTAATGAGTGTAATTCCTTTTTGATTGCTTCTATCCATTTATCCTTATCTCTAGAATTTAATGCATCTTTGTAATTCTTTGGAACTTCCTCGTGCACTAGATTCGCTAAATACTTTGGATTGGGTTTCCTAATTCGTGATGATCTTCTAGGTTCTTCAAACAACTTATTTTCATTAGTTTCTTTTTCTTGCTGTTCCTTGTTTTTCATCAATTATATGATTTACTTCAGATTCTTCTGTCGCAGAATCATTCAAATCATCTGACAACGCAATTGCTTCTTTTTTCTGATTTAACTCTTCCTTCATTTTCATCGGAATTATTATCTTCTTGTTCATCTATTACATTTTTATTATTGGTAATGTTGATGTATTCAAATTCATCAGTCATTTCTTCCTTGTTAGCTATATCTTCATATCCCATTTTTTCTTCTATAAATACTACATCTCTGCTTTCACGTATTCTCTTTTCTTTTAAATCATACAATCTGTATGCTCGCCGATCTCTTGAATATCCGATAAACACTGCTGGTTTTGCTCTTACATCAAATTTCTTTTTATTGATATCATCGTTGCGATAAAAAGCTTTACATCCAAATACTCTCATATGCTTTACTGTTGGTTTATTATTTGACCATAATTCTAATGGCGTTTTCTTTCTCGTAGCTGTTGGAGTAACATTATGTATATAAGCAGCTGTTGATACTGCTTCGGCCCAAAAGGATAAAGGTAGTTTTGCTTCTATCAGCAATGTTCTTGCAGTATTAATAACAGTGCGATTAGCCCTTTCTGCAATCCCGTTACTTTGTGGACTATGAATTGTGGTTCTTTCATTCTGTATGCCCTTCCTTTTGTAATAATTCACGAGCTCTTCATTAGTAAATTCACCACCATTATCTGATCTAACCGCTTTTACTTTCTTGCCGGTTTCATTTTCTCTTCTCTCTATTATATTTATAATTCTTTCTTTTGCTTCATCTTTAGTTCTTAAAAAATCTACAAAATATCTTCTACTATATTCATCTACTACCATTAGCATGTACTTACTCCCTCCCAATGAGTGTACTTTCATTGGTCCACATAAATCAACATGTAATCTTTCTAAAATGCGTGTTGTTCTTTCTATCACATGATTAAATGGTGTTCTTGTTAATTTCCCTTGAATACATATTTCACATTTTGTTTCTTCACCATTCATCTTTTCTAATCCCCTTACAAGATTTTCTCTCGACATTCTTTGTAAGTATACATAATTTATATGCCCAAGTCTTCTATGCCATAATTCTTTCTTTGATTCATTTGTCTGTAAACAAGATTCATTTCTGTCTTCATCTGTTTCTCGTACAGCTAAGTTTATTTTAAATGTATTATCTTCGAATGTTCCTTTAGCTATTAATTCGCCTGTATTCTTTTCATAAATGGCTGCTCCTTCATTATCAAATATCACATATTTTCCTTTTCTGACTAAACTTGGAACTGACATTAAATTTTCTCTTAAATTAGGTACGCAAAGAACTTCTGTAAGTTTTATTTTTGTTTCGCCACTTTTCTTATCGTAAGCCGTAACATGAACATTTCCACGATATTTCGCTTGTATTGATCGCTCGCTGTCAGCAGTTGCAATTTCTACATCTTCAGGTTTTCTTTCTACAACAATATCTTCTTTATGCGTCATATGCGAAGTGCAAGCTGAATCTAACATCCAGGTTATTTCCCTATTATTTTCAGATTCTTTACACTCATTTCTATTGAATTCATTTGACTGCAATGCATGTTCATTTGTAAAACATGTATATTCTTTTGCCTTCTTGTTTGAAACATTATTATTCTTATTATAATTCTTATTATTGCGTGAGTATTCTCTTACATCTTGAACTTTATTACTATAATAATTTTGAAAATTTTTCTTAGGTGAATACTCCCTATCATTTCGCGAGTGTGTCATATTCGATTTACTATAACAATTCCGCGCTATATGATTTGGCTTTCCGCAAGCAAAACATAAAACCTTTTTCTTTTCATTAGTCCTAAATGCTTTAGACTCGTTTTCTCGAAATTTATCATATTTTCTTTCATATCTCAACAAAGTTTCTCGCATTACTTCATAAGTTATATTTGGGTTTGATGATATCGCAGTTGTTACTTCGCTATATTTCTTTGGGAGCCCTTCTATAATAAATCCTATTAATTCGCATTCATCAATTTCTGTACCCAATTCTAATATTTCATTAGCTATCCCTTGAGCTCTTATCAAATATTCTTCTATTGTTTCTCTTTCGTTTTTCTCTATTCTCGCAAGATTAATTTTTAACTGAATTCTTCTCTGATTTTCAATTCCCGCATAACGCTTTTTCAGTAATTGCCATAAATCCTTAGCTTTTTTAATCCCTCTAACAGCCATCATTTGTTCTGCGGACAACGTCAATATAATTATACCGTAAACTTCATCATTCTTTTCTAACCATGTTTTATGCGCTTTTAAACTATCGGGATCCCCTTCATTTTTTACCGGTTCATCATTTTCGATAACATCAAATAAATGTTTTGATTTAATCAAAGCTTCAACTCGCATACTCCATAATGTATAATTTTTACTTGTTAACGGCTCTATTCTAGGAATTCCAAACATATTGGATTCACACATAATTAAAATACTTTATCTTCCAAACTATTTTTAAATGCATATAAAATTCTTACCTCTTCAATTTTTTCTATTGGCGGTTAGTCCAATGGAACAAATTCTTAACTTGTATTAGGCCTAGTTCATACAATTCATATTTATTTACTCTTCTTACTTGTACACTCAAAATATAAAATTCGCTTTAAAACCACGCTCTGCTACCAAATTGTTATTTATTTTCTAACATTTTAGTTAAAATAATGATAATTATTTTACTATAAACATAACTTCTTTAAAAAACACACAAAACATTTATTTAGACAATCACATTACAGCAACTACGAATACACATCTCAAAAACCATAATAACAACATAAATATTATCGTCGAACATCTCACGTTTTTCGTCTGAACCCCCAAAATTAAATACATGGAGTCAGGAAAAAATGTCTATTGTCCAAGAGTTTATCTTATGAAAAAATAATTTAAATATTGTCATGTGACTTTACTTACAAATTATATATTTTCAAGAGAAAGAATATGAACAATTATACTGCTAAGATCGAAACCTGTTTAAAGCAAAATAATTTCGGTTCGGTTTTCAAGGTTTTAATGAATCAATATTTGGCAAAGCTGATTACGTAGTTCACATTACGTATTTAATGATTACACACCTGAAATTTTCAAAATCCGGCTATTAGAGATTTATTAAAATTCTCGTGGTAAATTTTCTTTTTAAGCGGGGGTGGGGGTGGGGGGGGGCATGGAATCCATGTTTGCCACGGGCGCAAAAAAGGCTAGTTTTGGACCCGAAACATTTAATTTACTGATACCAATATATAGAACTTGACATACACGATTAAATCCGGGGAAAACATTTGAATAATCGGGGCAGAACTAAGTTTTTCACGGTTTTTAAGAAAATTGAAAAAATTGTCCTATTTTCGAAATGGCGTACTGCGCTTGCTATTGGGCGTATAAAAAAGTTGTAAGTATGAAAGTTTTAGAGAATTTTATCCTTTTTAATATTGTAATTGACAAATAATATGCTACGGCAACAAGTCTCAAAATATTTCAAAAAAATCAAAAAAAGTCTCAAACTTTTGTTGTTTTTTGGCCACAGAAAATTTAGCCTTAAGAAATTTTGTTAGAAAACTTGGTTTTTCCATGTTGGCATCATTATAAACAATTCAGAAAAAAAATCTTTTACCCGACCTTTTGCAAGATAACCCCTTTTTTTGGTACATTTCGCCTGGACTATAACTCTGCAACTAATTATAATAGAAGAATGGTACCAAAGGATTGGAAATAAAGTCTACTTTTAAATAATGTATATAAAATTTTCTTAGGTCGTGGGCCACCTACAAATCAAAACCAGACCAAACTTTGTTGTTTTTTTTAATGGCAACACCCAATTTTGACGATATATTTTAAATCTCCGCTTCAAACTAAGCCTAGAAACGAACTTTCAAGTCATTTGGATGATCAGTTTTCAAATTATAAGCATTCAGAATCTAGAGCTTTAATGTAAAATTACATTTTCATATTTTTATTAATATCTCCGAAAATTATAATCCTAACATGAAGGTTTTTTTTGTGTGTGGTTAGAATACTAAAAAATCCAAACATCAATACATTGAATTTGTAATTTTAAAAAAAATTATAATATGAATTATGAAATTAATATTTTAAAAAAATATATGGATTGCAACCTACAATTTTTTGATAGATTCATATTTATTATGTCCTGTTTTATGCGAATTCTCAATTTCAAATTTTTCTTCCAAGTAGTTTTCAAATTATGATTAGAAAACGTTAAAATAATAGTTCAAGGGGTCGTCTATGATATGCAGAAAAGTATAATTTGAAAAATATATATTTTACTCATTTTATTGATATGGCCAGAAATAATACATTAATAGAAGTGACATAGTCATTCTATAGCATTTCAACAATCGAGTACCGAACTTCAATTTGGATACAGCCCCTAAAATAGGTTCATTTTAAAATAATTAATTAATTTTTCTTAAACTAATCGAACGAATTTCATAAAAATTTGTATTTAGGCTCATTGAAGGGTGTAGAATTTATTTATGGTGTCAAACTTGGGTATTGCTATTGAAAAAACAAAACAAAGTGTGTTCGTAAAATATATAATGTGAAAATTAAAAAGTACGCAATCTTACTTAAAAGGCGACTAAAATAATGAAAAAAGATGTTACAAGTTTAAAATATACATTTTATTTAAAACTTCTTAGTACTTTCAAGCCTTCCAAGCTCATCATCAGAGAATATTTTAATAACTAAATGTTGTTTAAAACACCAAATAAAATAAACTAAGACAGACTTGAGCACAGTTAAAAAATAAAATTTATAAAGACAATTAAAAACAATTAAAAATACAATATGTAAACGTTTCGCCAAGCGACACGCAAGGCATCATCATCAGTACAAAAAATATCCATTGCATTTCAAACGTCAGAACAAATCAAGAACCGTTACAGTTAGCTATTTTAAAAACAAACAATATTCGCTAGGGACAGAACGAGCATCATTCAAAGCATGCGACCGCAATTCAGTGAACCAAGCCTCAAGGAGCAATCTACCATGGTAGTTGTTGCAACCAGATTTCAAAATACTGGCGTTCGAAATGAGCGGAATGTGATTCGTTTGAAGTGAATGCTAGACAATTTTTGAATTCAAATTACTCTTTTGTAAAGTACCAGTATGTTCTTTTAGGCGAATTTCCAATGATCTACCAGTTTCACCAATATAAACACTATTGCAATATTTACAAGGAATAATATAAACAACACCGGGTAATTTAGACTTATATTGAAATTTATGCTTATTGAAAAAGGAACTCAATTTATTAATAGGTTTAAAAGAAACCCCAATATTGGATGATTTTAGAATGCCAGATTTTTTTTCAGAAATGTTCTTATAATAAGGGATACAGATAAAGGAGCTAGGTTTACTACGTTGAAAGGGGGGGGGGAGTAGTTCACTTCAAACGAATCACATTCCGCTCATTGCGAACGCCAGTATTTTGAAATCTAGTTGCAACAACTACCATGGTAGATTGCTCCTTGAGGCTTGGTTCACTGAATTGCGGTCGCATGCTTTGAACGATGCTCGTTCTGTCCCTAGCGAATATTGTTTGTTTTTAAAATAGCTAACTGTAACTGTTCTTGATTTGTTCTGACGTTTGAAATGCAATGGATATTTTTTGTACTGATGATGATGCCTTGCGTGTCGCTTGGCGAAACGTTTGCATATTGTATTTTTAATTGTTTTTAATTGTCTTTATAAATTTTATTTTTTAACTGTGCTCTAGTCTGTCTTAGTTTATTTTATTTGGTGTTTTAATGGTTTTTAAATTCAGACGTTAAATGTATATGTACTGTAAATGTTGTTTATTTATACAAATACGTCACTTTGTTTTGAAAATGAGAGAGCCAATAATTACTAAAGTTGAAAGTAGAAGTAGAACTCTAGTAATTATTGGCTCTCTCATTTTCAAAATAAAGTGACGTATTTATATAAATAAACAACATTTAGTTATTAAGATATTCTCTGATGATGAGCCTGGAAGGCTTGAAAGTACAAAGAAGTTTTAAATAAAATGTATATTTTAAACTTGTAACATCTTTTTCATTACATTAGTCGCCTTTTAAGTAAGATTGTGGACCTTTTTAATGTTCACATTATATATTTTGTGTTGAATCAAGGTGAAAAATTGCGTTTCGTCTTATGATTTTAAAGTGTGTTCGTTTTGATATGTAGATGGCCCTCCTAAGCAAATTTCACATAAATCAGTTAAAAGTAGACTTTATTTCCAAACTATTGGTACCAGTAACTTTCTTCTACAATAATTTGTTGCAGAATTAGTAGGGGATGTTTACATATTTTTTTCCACGACTGTACATGATGCAATCGTTCTACATCGCGCCATGAAACCTTATTCATCTTCCTCACTAGATACCTTACTGCGGGAAAACAAGATGGCAATTTGGCGCAAAAGCGGCGAAAACAGTAGTTTTGGCGCAGAATGGCACAAGAATTGTATTTTGGCGCAGTTTGGTACAACTGGCACAGGTGTGCGCCCCCTGAAACCGGTGAAAATTGTATTACAAAAACTATATACATGCTTACTACTCAATTTTAATAAATTCGTGTAATCAGTGCAATTTTAATGCATTTGCAATAATTAAAAAAATATATTTATTTATTTATTTATTTTTGCAATTTCCGACTGTATCAACGACCTGAAAAGTATTGCGATTCAAATCTCCAAATTTAACAAGTTTGTATTTAACTTATAACGTTTGTTATTACGTATTTGTAAGTAAAGCATTTAACAAGTTTGTAATTGTGAATGTGCTTATAATCTTAAATAGCTACAATAAAAGAGGAAAACAAGAACAATTTTTATAGAAAATTTGTTTCAAATCATTTAGCCGAATGATATAATGATTAAAATTCTTTTTAAATGTATTTTTCCAACTCGCATTAAAGTTATTAAGATGAAATAAACTGTATTTTTCAGGATATCTATTTTAAACAGCTATTTTTCACTAGAAATAAGAATTAGCTTTCTACACAATTATACTTCAAACAAACAAACCAGTAAACTTTTTGATTTTTCTTTTAGCAAACTATATTTCGAAATCGAATTAATAATATGTGCATACAAATGCTAATTTTTTATTTTATCAGCATGGATAAGAATGAAAGCTAAAAATAAAAAGACCTCATTTAAAATCCCGGTATTGTGTTTATAGATAAACAACAAGTTATTTTCTAAATGCGGAAAATAAATGTATCTCACAAGAAAAAGAAAACTCACCATTGTTACATGTTCCTTTTTTACCTGTTATCTTATTGCCACTACCTTACGTTTTTACATTAATGCAAATTTATATCATTAGCGCAATACAATAAATCTGTGCTTAATGGGCATTTTCTCAGTTGTTTCATAAAATGTCAACTCATTTTAGAACAATCTATTTGTCATGACTGTAAAAATCGTCTGCCAAAAAATTGCTTTAATATTTTTTTTTTATCTATCTGAAATAATTAATGCTAGCAAAACAAGCGGCTTTGTATACGTGGCTGCTGAAATATGCTAAGTGATATTTCCTGCCTACTTACATTAGGGAAAAAAGAAAGAAAGAACAATCATGCATCCAGTATAGATTATGAAACACTTTCCAACACTTCCAGAATTCTTTAACGAAACTTAGCTGTTTAATAAGGTTTTTAAAAAAATCTAAATATCTTAGAAAAGGCATAACAAATTTGAAAACCAGATTTCAGCAATTATCATCCATAGCCGGAAAAGTAGTCCAATTCTTTTGTACAGCCTTTGCATATATTCTACATAATGCTGAACCTTGGTTTAGTAGGAAAATGCATAAGTTAAAATTCACCTTCAGCAATTCCTACCAATGTACGGAAACATACTTGAATTCTTTTATAATACAGTTCTGTATATTACCAACAAATTTTTATATCCGCCACATATTAATCTAAAATTTATTTAATTCAGGCTAAAACATAGTTAAAACTACTGGAATCACACTTCCAGACATTATCATCCTTAGAAGCCCGTGTATCCAGTTATTTGGGTGGCCCTGTGTGTATGATTTTGTTTATATTGTACAAACACCTTTTAATATACTAAATATAGTTCAACTTGAAAATGTATGACTCAATTAAAGATACCTTTAAGCCATTCACGCTTATACTAAGCAATGCTTACAAATTCTTTTTTGTAGGCCTGTATAGTATCTATAACATTTATAAAACACGCCACACTGTAAGCAAAAATTTACACTGTTAAAAATTTGCAGCATTCTGGCAGGTCATTTGACCATTTTTTCCGAAAACGGTTACACAACCGTAATTTTAACACTCTTCTGACCATATTATTGGCCATTTTATGGTCAGAATATAGTTAAATTATGGTTATGATACCGTTTTTTTAAAAAACGGTCGAATGACCTGCCAGAATGCTGCAAAATTTTTAACAGTGTAGTTAAACACGCATACCGTAAATGAAATCGCATCTCCAGTAATTACCTCGAATAGAAAATATTTCAGATACAGCACTGTACTTGAATCTCATGTGTGTCCCTGTAAATTAAAGATAAATGCTATGCTCTTCATGTTATACAACAAGTATCTTGTTGTAAGCCTCAGTAATGTACAGTCGTGGAAAAAAATGTAAACACCCCGACTAACACTGCAACTTATTAGAGGAAAGTTACTGGTACCAATGGATTGGAAATAAAGTCTACTTTTAAATGATGTATATGAAATTTGCTTAATGGGCCATCTATAAATCAAAACCAGGCCAAACTTTGTTTTTTCAATGGCAACACCTAAATTTGACAATATATTTTTAATCTTCGGCTCAAACTATGCCGTAAACGAAATTTTTAGTCATTTGAATGGCAAGTTTTTGAATTATAAACATTCAAAATTTAGAGCTTCTAATGTTAAATTACATTTTCATATTCTTATAAATATCTCCTAAAATTATAATCCTAATGTGGTTATATTACTAAAAACCCCAAACGTAAATACATTAAATTTGTAGTTTTAAAAATTTTATAATATGAATTATGAAATTAATATTCGAAAAAAAATATGAATTGCAACCTACAATTTTTTAGGAAGATTTATATTTGTTATGTCCTGCTTTATGCGAATTCTCAATTTCAAAATTTTTTTTCAGGTAGTTTTCGAATTATCATTAAAAAACGTCAAAATGATGCGTAGAAAAGCATAATTTGAAAAAAAAATATTTTACTCATTTTATTGTAATATTTGGGCTGGCAATACTCGAACCATATTAGGTGAGTGAAACGGTCATATTGGCAAGAAATAATACATTAATAGAAGTGACATAACGATTCTGTAGCATTTCAACAAACGAGTGCCGAACTTCAATTTCGATACAGTCCCTAAAATAGGCTCCTTTAAAAATAATTAATTTCTCGGAAACTAATCATGCGAATTTCAGGAAAATTTGGAATTAGGCTAATTGAAGGATGTAGAATTTATTTATCATGTCAAACTTGGGTATTGCTATTGAAAAAAAAAAACAAAGTTTGGGTTCGTTTTGATATGTAGATGGCCCCCTAAGCAAATTTTATGTACATCATTTAAAAATAGACTTTATTTCCAATCGCTTGGTTCCTGTAACTTTCTTCTACGATAATTTGGGGGGTGTTAAAAAAATTTCCCACGACTGTACATCAATTTCATTATACAGTAGTCTTCCTCTTAACCGGAACTCCGCTTTAACCGGCCATTTTTTTTCCGAACATCAGGCAAAATTCAGAAAGGAAAATTAGGGTTCTCATTTCTTTATGGTTAATTAACTCAAATTCACATTATGTAGAATATTTTCAACTTCTTATAAAGGTATGTGACAAAATTTTCAAAAATTTAATTTGTGTTAAATATTGTTCATTATTTGTTATTAGTGATAATTTTTATTTCAATTCAGTCAACTTCTTGTAAAGGTACGTGACAAGATTTTCAAAAATTTAATTTGTGTTAAATATTGCTCATTATTTGTTATTAGTGAAAATTTTTATTTCAATTCAGTTAATTACGACTAGTATTCATTTCACAAAATATAGAAAATATGTACTTTTTTAAAACTACACAAATTAAATAACTAAATGCATCCTACGCATTTAATTAAATATGCAGTTACTTATTTATTTTTTTTACTTCTCCGGTTTAATCGGTTTTTCGCTTAACCGGCTAACCATCGGTCCCGTTTAGGCCGGTTAAGAGGGAAGCTACTGTATTTGAAATAGTGTAACAGACCTGAAATACGCTACAAGCAATAGGTTTTTTTCCGTAGACCATTATGTAACAAAATTCTTTTGCGTTGTCCTGCAAATCAATAATAAATGCTTTGCACCCCACATTCCACAGAATGCATGTTTTAGTGCACTTTATAAATACGTATCAATTTCATTATGATTGAAATCGTCTAACATCATTAAAATGAGCTTGAAACGATTTTTTTCCTATTAACCGTAAAGTAACGGAATACTTTGACCTTTCCTGTCAATGCTGCTCACTTCATTTTCAACAGCGATCGTGCTATAGTAAACTTTAATAACATACAAAAAATGGGTTCTGTACTTAAAAAGTAAAAACGAAACCATTATAAGATCACTCGTATGTCTGTCTGCCCTTCTGTCACAGCCACTTTTCTCGCAATCTATGGATAGTGGAAAGTTCCGATTTGGCAGTAGTAGTAAAGGCTATTGACTCACATATTTATAGATTATTAACCATTCTCAAATTTATTTAGGAAAAATGTAGAGGGCTAATTTAGTTACTTGAAGATAAAAATCTTTATTTTGTTGTATATCGTCTGAAAGCTCCCGTAACGCCGAGCTCAAAAATACATTTGTTTTATATAAACGGGAAAACAAAAATCCCAGAATTACTGAATGGTGTATATAAAATAAATTAAAAACTAAATAAACATTAAAAAATTAAACTAATCAATGTTTCAGTCATCATCTAAGACCATCGTCAGGAAAGAGTTTTATATTGCTTTAAAACTCTTTCCTGACGATAGTCATAGATGATGACTGAAACGTTGATTATTTTAATTTTTTAATGTTCATTTACTTTTTAATTTATTTTATGCACACCATTCAGCAATTTTCTGATTTTTTTTTTCACGTTTACATTGGACTTTTCATGGTGTAAATGTCCAGCTTTTTTATTACATTTGTTTTAGTTTTAGGTGTTATATTTTCAGAGATATCGTCGAAAATATAATGCAAAAATATATCCCTCACCCCCTCTATTTCCGAATATAAAGAAACTAAAATTATGAAAAAATTAGGGGTAGTGGAAATTTATTCAAACCTTGCAGGAAAAGTATAGCGATTACCCCAAGTCACATAGTTTTTGAGAAAATCGCATTTTTTCGTTACATACAAATTTCGCAACTTTGGTAGAAAAAAGCTGTAAAATTGCTTTTATTATTTTGAAATAATTTTTTTCAAAGATTCCGGTGTGAATTCAACTTTACAAGAACACAATTACTTGCCCTCAAATGATTAAAGAGATTATTGATAATGATTTTCGCAAAAAAATCGTCGGTAATTAGCCTAGAAATTAACCTTTTCCG
Source organism: Maratus speciosus (assembly GCA_963932465.1). Taxonomy (NCBI): domain Eukaryota; kingdom Metazoa; phylum Arthropoda; class Arachnida; order Araneae; family Salticidae; genus Maratus; species Maratus speciosus. The sequence continues at coordinate 491,135,499 of OZ010794.1, forward strand.
AAAAAAATCGTTGGTAAGCGTAGAAATTAACCTTTAAAGTTACGGACGATTTGGACATGCATAAAGACACGGACAGCGTACTCTATACGCCATCGGCTTTTAAAGCCTGGATAACAACTTTTAAGGATATATTTATGTATTACAATGTCCAGTAGTAGTATAAAAGCAATAAACGTCAAATTGTTTACCTTTATTCTGTGAAACCCTCTGTGCGCAAGTAATACTCGCACTTGACCGATTTTTTTTTTTTTTTTTACTATTATTTTAATTAATTATAGGAATTACTGTTACTTGCATTGTTTTCCATTGCTTAGAAAAGTTGTACCATACAATGGCATAATAAATAATTGATTTTTCATATCTTTTAATTTTCTAACGCTTTCCATCATAGTTCAAAAATGTTTATGAATTCGGTTTGTCTGTCTCTCTGCCTGCCGTCTGTCTGGTCTATAACTTGCGTAAATATAGTCAGATTGTCATGAAATTCCTATACGGGGGTTTACTATGGCATGTTCGATGTTGAAAATGAAGTGTGTGGAATTTACTGTTCATTTACAGGGACAATCAAAAGAATCCCGTTACATCACGTTCTATGGGAGGAAATCTTTAACTCGATTTTGTCTGAAATACGTACCCGCTCACTGTGTGAAAATGGGAGAGAAGCTGCTAATTGTTGAGATTTGTTATCTAAATGTTTTTCATAATTTTTGGAAAATTGCATGGTGTAGTAAGGAACAAATTAAAGCTTTAAAATACCCTCTACTGATGAAAAAATGAGTTAAGAGAAGGGTAATGTGTGCTTAGTAATGTACAGGCCAAAGGCTTTAAAACGATATGTGACATGAAGAAATTCCTTACCCCCCCCCCAAGGGGGGAATGCCCCCTAATAGTTTGGAGTGAAAAATAGACCTCACCTGTCGAAGGCCCGTGATGAGTTTCACCTTTGGTCAAGCCTTCAAATGAGATTGAATCCTGCTGTAGCTTGATTAGGAGCTAAGTTAGAAAATTGACCTCCAGGGAAGGGAGGGAATTTGAGTGAGAGGGGAAGAAAGGTTCATAATACTATGAAAGAGTGGTCCAAGGTTTTTCCGATGATATATCACATGAGGGTTTAGCAAGCAAAATCTTGCAACAAAAGAAAAAGAGCAATCTTGAATCTTTTAGTTTCACATTCCACCACCAGAGAGCGAAGTCTATTCTTAAAAAAAACTGTTTCTGAACGAAACTCTGTTAAACAACCTACCCGTAGATATATTAGTCAAGGGGCTAGCGGACTTCAGCAAGAATTTAAGATATTTGCTAAATTACTATTCGAAAATTGTGGTAAGTACACTTTTGAATTTTTTATATTAAATAAGTAATATTTATCCCAGAGCTCTATCAAAAACCGCATCTAGAACGGTAGAAAACGGTACGGTTTTAAATATTTGGTTGATTGCGCCACCCCCAAAAAATTATCGCCCCCTCCCTTTCTTAACGACCTGAAATTTGATACCCCCTACTTTTAAAAATCTTTATTATGTGTTATAAACTATCTGAAAGTTCCAAATCGATCGGTTTGTAAGTTTTCTTAATTTTAACAAATTCGCGTTTCAACAATTCAAAATTCGCGTTTCTTTTCCTTTTTAAAAATCGAATTTTTTATAGAACAAAAACTTGAGGATCGATTTTTATAAAATTTAGATATTATTAAACAGCGTTAAAGATAGGGCTAGATGCATAACTTTAAAAAATTTGACGGCTTTCCAAAGAATCCTAGTATAAAAATCATGCGTGGTTTTCGGAGACTGGCTTTTAAAATAAAATGAGAGTTTCAAAGGGATCATCCAATTAACGAAATAATAATTAATGAGCGACCGTGAAGAAATGTACATATTTGAAATCAGGGAGAAATTCTGCATCTGAATGCATAAATATTAAATCTATAAATTTTATATTTTAAAATTAAAATATTTATTAACCATTTGGAAATGGTTGTTGTTTTCGGCCGAGGATGGGGCCAAATGATGCTCGCATCTTATTTTTTTAACGAAATTCAACGATGTTCTTTACTTTTAGAAGAATTTTTATTTGAATAGGTAATAGAAAGGCATAAAATCGTTAAAAATTGAAAAAGTTACAAAATGGGTAGGGGCAAACTATCAGATATGGAAAAATCCAAGGCCAAAAAGCGACGGCGAAATGAAAATAGTCTTGCAAAGCAAAAATCGAGGTCTTCAACTGATTATGTAGTCCATGAAAATCGATTATACAATAAAAGACGAACGCGAAAAAGGAAACAATCTAATGTTTAATCGGTTGATAGTAAAAGGCCATGTCTCGAGGGGCTCCAATCCACTAGCCACGGCGTTTTACAATCGGTCGATTCTAACCGGGGAAAATTGAGCTCAACGTGGGTAATTTGTCGCAATCTGTGGATGATTCGGTGGAACTGCTTTCGATTTGTAAACTGTTTTTCTTCTCGAAACGGGACTTGGAGAGTTTATCGATGGAGGTTATGGTCGTCTGAAGTTTGATCTTTGCGATCTGTTGTTGAAGAGGATGCGGCGGAATTTGGTGGACGAAATTTAGATTTTTCGGTTAAATTTTGTTACGAAGGTGATTTGTCGCGATCTGTGGATGATTCGGTGGAATTGCTTTCGATTTTTAACCTCTTATCTTTCTCGGCTTCTCTTGTCGAAATGCCCCAAAATTAAAACTAAGTAAATATTAAGTCAAAAAAAAAAAAAATCCAAATTGTCGTTGTAATCTATTAAATTACAATTGTTCTTATTTTAAATTATTATAATTATTAACCCTTTAGGAATGGTTGTTGTTTTCGGTCGAAGATGGAGTCAAATGATGCTCGCATTTTATTTTTTTTTAACGAAATTCAACGATGTTCTTTACTTTTAGAAGAATTTTTATTTGAATAGGTAATCGAAAGACATAAAATCGTTAAAAATTGAAAAAGTTACAAAATGGGTAGGTGCAAATTATCAGATATGGAAAAACCCAAAGCCAAAGAGCGACGCCGAAATGAAAATAGTCTTGCAAAGCAAAAATCGAGGTCTTCAACTGATTATGTAGGCCATGAAAATCGAGGTCTTCAACTGATTATGTAGCCCATGAAAATCGATTACAGAATAAAAGACGAACGCGAAAAAGGAAGCAATCTAATGTTTAATCGATTGATAGTAAAAGGCCATGTCTCTAGGGGCTCCAATCCACTAGCCACGGCGTTTTACAATCGGTCGATTCTAACCGGGGAAAATTGAGCTCAACGTAGGTAATTTGTCGCAATCTGTGGATGATTCGCTGGAATTGCTTTCGATTTGTAAACTGTTTTTCTTCTCGAAACGGGACTTGAAGAGTTTATCGATGAAGGTTTTGGTTGTCTGAAGTTTGATCTTTGCGATCTGCTGTTGAAGAGGATGCGACGGAATTTGGTGGACGAAATTTAGATTTTTCGGTTAAATTTTGTTACGAAGGTGATCTGTGGATGATTCGGTGGAACTGCTTTCGATTTTTATTTATTCGATTATTAAAAAAAATCTAAATGGTCGTTGTAATCTATTAAATTACAATTTTTTAACCATTTGGAAAAATGGTTATTGTTCTCGTCAAGGTAGGAAATCAAAAGCATATCTGAACGTTTTCATTGGTTTAATCCGCAATTTATTCGTTATCTGATTGGTATATACAGTAATCTGTATTTCCCTTTGGTTTCAACAACGATGGACAACAGAGTGTTGCCACTATGACAAAAAAGTAATAAAAACTACAAAAAAAAAATAATAAATCAGAAACAAATTGAGATACAGCTTTCAAACAAATTGCATTGAAAAGTACATTTTTTTCTCTAACCGACGGTATAAAAAGTAATATTGTCTGATGTTTAGAAGTTTAAGAATGAAATTTTATTTAAAATGGGTCGTGAGATTTTTTGGAAATCTGATGATAGAAAAGCCTTTTCCCGAACAGCCAATGAAATGCTTGGATAATACGCAAGTTTCAGGAAATCTTGCAATTTTTACGTGTAATAACACTATTAATGTTTAATTCATGGCGTATGTAACGTATGACCAGCTCCGTAGAAGTTTAAAAATTTACAGTACCAAAAATTGTAAAACTGAAATTTCTTTTAAAATTTGTTCACGATGGTTCCAGGAATGTTATCGTTTAATCCATGGCGTACGTAATGTAGGATCAACTCCGTGCGATTTTTTATGTCTTAAATTTTAGTCTTTGAAAAAATCATTATCCAAATGGTCGTTGTAATTTGTTAAATTGCTATTTTTTATTATTATTATTATTATTATTATTATTTTCGTTCAAAAATGTCCACTATTTAAAGGCGTCGCGCCGGCTGCCTGCAATGAACACTTGGCGTCTACGGGAGAGATTTCGAACCTTTCTTTCGAAGGAAATAAAAAGGTTTTTTTTATAAAGCGATTTTTTGTGGATTTTTTTACTTCCTGTAACCACACCGAAATAATTTTTGCGTCTGGCTGTGCGTGTGCATACAGCTCTTTTAAAAAAGGCCCAGTACATTTATCGCCCTAGCAGCGCTGTATTCTATTAACCTCTCCCCCTCTCTTCGAGTTTTCGAAGAAATATTCTGCAGTTCGATAAAAATCTATGCTTTTGTTGAATTATGAATACTTTTCCATTCTTTTAATTTGGGGTTTTTAATTAATTTGTCAACTAATAATTAGAAATTTAAAATTCTGAAACTCATGTGCACCAGAAGAGACTTTCGACTATCCTCACAAAAATATTGAGCCTGGTATGTACCGTAGATTTTGCTAGCCATCGCGGACACACACACAGAGCAAAACTTTCTTTTATTAGTATACATTGATTTTCACGCTGGTTTTTGTGTTCTTAGCATTCTACAGGGTGTGTCTGAAATGCTTCAACAAACTTAGGGGGATGATAGTACTCATCAAGACGATCAAAAAATGCAATGGAACATGCGGTCGCGAATGACGTTTAAAGGATGAAAATCGCAAAACTAATAAAAATATCGAAATCTCGCATGCTGCTTTTCTGCAGAATTGGCTAGTAGCACGAAGCTGGTTTTCCTTTCACTTTGTGCATATCCGGTAAGAAAGAGATAACAAAAACTTGGAAGGAAGCCAAACAAATCTGTGAGCAGGAATCCACGCATGCTGGACTCCCGAAGTCTCCGAGCGTATCCGCCAGTTGTTCCTCCGTAGATGTACTCTGCGTAATAATGTCTGCGGTCGACACTTTGAACAATTGTTGTAAAATATTTGTTTTCTCTGGACATCACGAGCTGTGTTGTACCTATTCTGTGTAATAAATAATTTTCTGGAGTGTTTCTTTCTTGTCTCAGTTTGACCATTTCCAGACACATTTTCTCTAGGGCTCCTATAATACTGAATATCCTATAAGGCTGGATCGTCAAGCATTTTGTTTCCCACTTAGACCAATGAGCGATTGCTGCCCACGCGGCGTGGCCAATCGTTCTTCTCCTACCGGCAATTAAATGGCTGCGTGAGTCAGCCCGTATTACAGGAGCCTTAATTTTCTCGATTTTCATCCTTTAAACGTCATTTTCAACCCCATGTTCCATTGCATTTCTTGTTCGTCTTCATGAGTACCATAATCACTCTAAGTTTGTTGAAGCATTTCAGATACACCCTGTATATGTATATTTTCGTATGCGGGCTTCTTTGAATCAGTACAAAATGGATTTAGCTGGAGGAGCTGCAAGTAAAGATATTATTTTTTCATTATTGAAAATTCTATTTTTCCGTCGACATGTCATTAAGCCAGATAACAAAATGTGGGCGACCTACCCCCAAATTTTCCCTTTTTTAAGAAGGGAGATCTCCTACAGCAGATCGATATTACTTGATTTTAACACAATATTAAAACAATTTTTGGAGCTGTAAATATTTCTTTAAATGAAACATTTTTTTTTTTTTTTTTTTTTTTTTTTTTTTAGAATAAATTGTACAAGTTCTTTGTTTGCACGCAGGATTATGGACACATTCGATGTATGAGGCATTCTCACAAAATTTTAACTTTCAGGAATAAAAATCTGGTGAAATGAAACTTAATAAAATAACATTTTAAACTTATAGACGAATGCCTTAATGATTCAAAATAAAGAAAAAAATGGTCAGCAGCGACGATTTTTTTTATTTAACTGAGGTTTAAGTTAAACTTGCGAGTTTAATTTTCCTTACCGTTTTACCTCTCTAACTTTTTATTTTCTTCTAATTTTTTACTTATAATGAATTTGCATAGTATCCACAGAACATTCAAGTAAGAAATAATAACAATATAGTATTTTTAGTACAAAATTTTGGTATAACATTGTCTTAAAGGGGTGTTAAAGAAGGGACGGAAAGGAAAAAGGGGGGGACGGTAAGGGAAAAAAGGGACAGTAAGGGGAAAAAAAGGGACGGTAAGGAAAAAAGGGGGGACGGTAAGGGAAAAAAGGGACAGTAAGGGAAAAAAGGGACAGTAAGGGGAAAAAAAGGGACGGTAAGGGAAATTACCCCCTATTTTTAGGCAAATCGTGTTAAGACTAACAAGGAGAGGGTCAACCTTGTTAATCACAGATTTTGATTATTTTAATATATGTTGTAGGGTAGACACCCTTAGTGTCAGGTTCAACGGATTTTATCCAATGCCCCTTAGTTCTTGAAAAACCAGGGGGTCTAATATTAGTAGACAACTTAAATACTTACTTCGCAGCAAAAATGACAGGTTAGTTGTAGCTCAGTTGGCATGGCGTTTGCCGGCTGATCCGAGGGCCCGGGTTCAATACCTGAATGCGCTACATTTGTTTTTCTCGTTTTTTGTTTTATAAATATAGTTATAATTATAATTTAATAATTTCAATTAAAAATTTTAACACCAAACATTAATTATAATGTTAACAAACTTAAATTTATCATTTCTTATTTGTAAACTATCATTTCTCATCCATTAAAGAGGTTTAAAAAGAAACTGGATCTATTATTGAATGATAAAAATTCCAAAATCGTGACAAATTCTGTTATGGTGCCATCTAGTTATGATAAAAAAAAGTAATATTCAAATAAACTAAAAGCAGAAAAAAGATAAAGGGGAAAGCGAAATAATTGAAAGCGCAAGCATACTTATTACAAATTTAAAAATCTTTAATATGCAAAAAATCGGTTGTAATTTAATTCTGATGCTAATTTTTAATATGATTATGCTTGTTACTTTAAAAATAGAATAATAGTATTATCTCATTGACTTCCTTTGTTAAAGCAATGCGTAAATGATGTTTCTTTAAAATCACGAATTGACACAATTGCTCAATATCATTGCAACGATAAAGAATATATGAAATACATTTTAAAAGTGATTTTAAAAAAAAATAACAGTTTTATGATGTTTTATTACAACTATTCAGTTAAAGGTAAAAAATTAAATAGGTTAAAATTATAATTGATATACAATATTAAAAATTTTAATTGACAGTGAGATTATTAAGTTATACTTACAAGTAAATTTATAAAACAAAAAATGAGAAAAACTAATTGCTGGGCAACATATAACTATGATATGTTCCCGCACCATGTTGGTTAAATCAAAGTAAAATTGCGTAATTTGTTATTTCTGTTTGTATAAGTATTTTTTATAAAATATAATTATGAGTGTAAAATTATAATGTTTATATATTTAAGTAAAATAAGAGTGTAAGTTCATACAAAAATTATTAAGTTGATTTTAAATAGTAAATATATATTTTTTAAAAATTGTTGTATTGTAAAATGAATGTATAATATTGAATTGAGTTCGGATCTCAGACAACAACAATAGCCAGACGCCATGGTGTCGTTTTATGACAAGCCAATGGAAAGTGGTGTATAATTAGAAATCGTAAAATCATAAAAACGTTGGAATCAATTTATGGCCTCAATAAAAGTGTTGGGATAAATTTATGACTTTTCAGACCACCCAAACTTTAAGGCAGATAATAATATTAAAGTATATGTAAGAGGCCATTTGCAGACTGTTAGCTAATAGGCCTATCGAAGTATAATAAAAAATCTTCTCACATCCAATAACAGTGGACTAGACAAAAATAGTTCCACCCACTGCAGGAGCTGGTGTGCAAGAAGAATAAGGTTTAAAAAAGATAGTCTGGAAAAAGATGTAGAGGACGCAGGAGCTCTCCTGAAAGCCCGTGCAATGAGTCCCGTAAGCCCTAGTAAAGCCCAGGCGAGATGGACATGTTAGAGCGAGCCTAATCGAGCCTAATCAAGCCTAATTGAGGATGTCTTCCTGAGGTACCTATCGGAGTGAGCCTAATCAAGCCAAATTGGGGATGTCTTCCTGATGTACATATCGGAGTGATCCTAATCAAGCCAAATTGAGGATGCGTTCCTGATGACACATTGCCATGATCCTAAGCAACGCACCAACTTGGAATTTGATGAATAAAGGCCACCATCCCGTATATTAAAAGAAGGTACTATTTTAAACTTTTTCCTTTACCACTTTAGATCATATGAAAAATCACAAAAATACTTTTCTGATATTTTATGGTAGAGAGTTATCTGAGATCCGACAAAACCAATAATTAAATAAGATTAAGGTAATTTTAAGAATGAAAGAGAGTTATTCTTTTAGCAAAAAGAAACAATTATAATAATTAGAGTACGTGAAAATATTGTCTTTTTTTTTTAAAAAAGATTAAACATACTTAAAATAATGAGAAGCAAACAAAAGTGTTGCTTTCTATTTTTTGAATTAATATTATGTTTTTCTGTATATAGTTATGTTCAATGTAAATAAAATATTTAATCAAGTTTTAAAAAGTTTCTGTAATTCTTTAATTAATAATATTTAAAGTGTGTCAATTTATTTTTTACAGCTTAAATTTCAGTTTAATTCATAAGTGGAAGAGTTCGTCTAAATAATTCACAACGCAAACTCTTAATTATATTCGTAATTATTCAAATATAATAATTACATTTTGACGCGAATTATAATTTAATTTTATTAATGCTTCGCGTTGCTCTTCTACTAGAATTTAGGTAAATACGATCACTTATATTATTTGAATTTATCTAAGGTATATAAAATTATATACCAATTTGCTATGAGGTTGCTTGGATGATTTGGACCAATTAACAATTTTGAATATATTTAATAAAAAATAAACAGGTGTAATTATCTGTCCAGCACTAATGTAGCGCATTCCGGTATCGAACCCGGGCCCGAAAATCAGCCGGTTAACACCATACCAACTGAGATACGACTGACCTATCATTGTTGTAGCAAAGTAAGTATTTAAGTTGTGCACTAATATTAGACCCCCCGGTTTCTCAAGAACTAAGGAGCATTGGATAAAATCCGTTGAACCTGACACTAAGGGGCCTCTACCCTACAACATATATTAAAATAATCAAAATCTGTGATTAACAAGGTTGGCCCTCTCCTTGTAAGTGATAGCCACAATGTTCATTGACTTTTAAAAACAATTATTTACATTGAATTAAATTTAAAAAAAAATAATTTACCTCGAAAAGTGCAGGAATAAACGTTGAGGACGCAAAGACTACCAATAAAGCCACGATGCTTGAAATTCATATTTAAATGCTGATTTAGCCATTCTTTCTCTAGCATACTTCTGCATGAGAAAAAAGGTGAAAAAAATTCTGTGGCCGCATCTGAAGTGATTTTCTATATAATTTTAACAAGAGGGACGGTAAGGAATCTAAAATACAGGGACAGGGTTAAAAAAAATAGTAACAACCGTAAAAATGTGTTCAGGTTTTACGGTATAATTTCTTGCTACATATTTATATGAAACAATATCCCAGTTTCGGAAAAAAATGACATCGAAATACTTTTATTGAAACAATTTTATACAGACAGCTCCAAACTTAAAAATCAGCACCAGGGATACGGAACGGTATAGGAATTTCGTGGTATATTTGGACCCCCAACATCTTCCAAAACGTATTTATCTCGTTAATATACAGCCATGCAATGGGATTTTTTCCAGTATAAGAAATAAAAAAACCCAAGAATATGTACTAAAATAAAAATTATTATTGTAGGGCTGGATTAATTATCAATATATCGGTCAAATATTGATATTTTTTAACTATCGCAATAACAATATGTAAGCTCTGACTCTAACGATATATCCCAATAGCGATATCTAATCTCTGGCTCTACTTATATATCCCAATAACATTTTTTTCCCGCACCACGACTTCGAACCGCAAGAAGAAAAAGCGCCGAATATTGCGTAACCAATAACTTCTTCAAACCTTTCTCTCATCCGATAGATGCATTTATTCGCAGCCCCGCTTTATTCTAAATTCCCTCCCGTGATAATCTGTCTTTCGTTCATATCCCAGACCCAGACTAATTAATATTCTAATATATCAACATACATATGTCCGTTCGTTACTGAATAATGGTTTAATCGTCGTTGTTTTAATTTCGCTGCTACTATTGGTTTAGACATATTAGAACATATCAAGTCTTTGATACGTCCTGGCCAATGACTTCTTCAATCCTTTCTCTCATCCGATAGATGCATTTATTCGCAGCCCCGCTTTATTCTAAACTCCCCTCCTGTGATAATCTGTCTTTCGTTGATATCCCAGACCCAGAATAATTCATATTCTAATATATCAACATACATATGTCCGTTCGTTACTGAAGAATGTTTTAATCGTCGTTGATTTAATTTCGCTGCTACTATTGGTCTAGACATATTAGAACATATCAAGTTTGATACGTCCTGGCCAATGACATGAGCTAGAACATCTGTTCATTGTTGAGTCAATAATTGCTATTGTCTATAGGCTTCATTCAGTGCTCGTTCGTATGGTCTTCTCGAGCGAGTTATCGGCAGTGATTTTATATTTTATAGTAAGATGAACGTACGGTGTCGGGTAAATTGCCCGAATTATAATCAAGTGATTTAAAAAAAAGAGGCTAAGAGTAACGTGTGGCAATATTTTGGATGCCCAGGTAATGAAAATGGTGAAGTAATAAATGAAAAAATTGCAGTATGCAGTATATGCGTTCGACCGGTATTTGCAAAAGCTACTTCTAATTTATGGAGCCATCTTAGCTATAATCATCCTCTACAATATGATGGACTACATTCAAGGTAAGAATTGATTTACTTTATTTTACTGATTTACTTTATTTATAAGATTTACTTTACTGATTGATTTTATTGATAATATTCACACGGGCGTGGAAATTAGTTAAACGAATTCCAGTTGTAATTTTTCAATGAAAATATATTTCTGATTTTTTTTTTAATTATATAATTTCTTTAATTTTAAATAAGACAAAAAAAAATCGTGTTTTAAAAAATGACATAAATGAGCAAAAAGATAAAAAAGAACAATAAAAATAAAAAATATTACTACATCTGGGCCTTATTTTTAAAGTCTGTAAATGTAATATTATTAAATGGCATTATACTGGATGTCTGCAAACTGGGCTGGAACGCTTGGATTAACTTCGTGTCATTAGACTGAAGCCGTGTTTGCTTTTTGCTCTGGACATGCAGGCTAGGTCGGCCTTTTTTTCTGCTCACTCGGGGTGTAGTGCGGCACGTGTCGCGTCTTACCAGAGCCAAACCCGAAAACTCTGCTTAAAGTCAACACGACCGACACCCGGCACACTTCATCACAAACTCGAAGTGGAAGAAAATAAATTCCTATTTTAATACAATATAAAAAAGAATTATTCTGTAATATCAAATTTATCTTTTTAGTACAAAATTGAATACATATACACTCATTAATGTTCAATTATATAGTTTTTTTCATAAAATATATTCCTGACTTTCTTTTAAAATGGTTGGTCTACACGAACCGCGTGTCGGGTCGGGTTCGGGTAACCTGAGACGATGCAAGAATCTAATTTGAAGACTGGGTCGGGTTTGAACTTTTTTGTAGTATACGTAGAATTGATAGTTTCCCTTACTTTACTTTTCTCTCTCTATTTTTTGGTAAAAATAATAGTTATATAATACATTTTTAATAGAAATTTTGAAGCTTTATTTTTGCTTAAAAAACTACAGAGTAATAATTTAAAAATCTATTTTCTTTTTTCATTGTTTAAAAGTTTGGATTTTCTTTAACCACATTTTCCTTTCATTTTAATTTACATTAAAAATTTTATAGGTTTACGTGCTTAGTGTTGACTCTAGAAAAAAAAGGCCGCCGGGCGGGAATTTTTCACATAGGGGACAATATTATGAAAAAGGATACTTTTTCTCAAAAAGGGAATACTATTCTAATAAAAGGGCACTTTTTTTCAAAAAGGGCACACTTGTACCTTGTTTACAAAAAATATTTTGAGCTGGTTTGTTTCGAGTCCCTAGAATTTGTGATATTTTTCCGAGATCAACTGAATTGCCACGGGGCGTATAGGAAGTATTAAAAAGGCAGCCGGGCGCATCGGAAGAATTTCGAAAGAGCCGCCGGGTGCCAAAATAGAAATAAAAAGGGCCGCTGGGCGCAAAATAGAAATAAAAAGGGTCGCCAGGCGTAAAATAGAATTAAAAAGGGCAGCCGGCCGCTGCGCCCTGCTAAAGCAGCTTAGAGTCAACACTAGTGCTTATAATTGCTTAAGTGATCAGATCAAGATCACTAAAATTGATATACCATGTTCTATGGCCGGCACAGACGCACAAATAATCTGAAAAATCCAGTACTTTAATTTTTATACATAAATATGCGGTACAAAATTCGAAATCCAGCACCCATTGGACCTTGGCGATTCCGAATTTCGTTTCATTTTAATTAAAAAAATATATATATATCTACTGCCGCCCTCCACCCCACCTCCTCTCCCAAAATACAAAAAGCAGTGCATGATTTACGTCAAGAATGCGTTTTCAATACTAAAAAACCATAATATTAAAGCAGATGTTTTAATAGCGAATTTTTTTAATGTAAGAAAAAAAAAATCTATCCACATTGAACACTCTCTTTCCCCGCAAATTATTTATATCAGAAACACGTTTACAATACTGAAAAAAGATAGTACTTAAAAATAATAAAACTAAAGTAGATATTTGAGTTAAAAAGAAAAAATAAACAAATAAAAGCTCTATCCATGGTTTCTTTCTGCATTGAAAAACATAATGATCTAATTGGGTAAACATATGACTTCCGATTTCTCGGAGTGAGGTGAATAAACGAAAACAAACTGCAGATGCGCTCCTGCTTTTCATTCGAAGTTTCGGATGGCGTTGTAACTTTCTAATAAATAATTAAATTTTAATAAAAATTTCTTACACAGCCTAATTTACTATTATTTCAACTAGCTGAAAATTTGAAAGAAATCGGTGAATTTACATAGGAGATATGGATATATTGATTATTATTGTTTTTTTTAACAGTAAGGAAAAGAAGATTTTGATTTTCATTCTTTTTCTTTTTTTGTTTGCTTGCAACTGTTTTTTTTTCTCTGCACTTAAGCACTACAAACTTAATGTCACTTTCAAGGTCCTTTTTATACCATTTAAAAGAATAGAATTTGAATAATGTGTTCTCGCGCTAAAGTGAGGGGGGGGGGGGGAGGTGGAGTTTTCTGTCATATGACGCTTTTTTAAAAAGCCATCCGGACAAGGCGTGGGTATCTATAAGATGTATATTCATTTGTAAATAATTATATGATTATTAATGTTTTAAATTTTTTTGTTTAGTAATCTTTTAAAATAAATGTTATGAGTATTTTCATAAATTTATAATGCAGTGATTTCTTTGAACTAACCAAGACTCTCTGATTTCGAACTTCTTGAAATCTAATGCAGAATATCGATTGTTTTGTTTATGTATTTGTTTTTGTTAGCCAATAACTTTATTTTATTTCTATTTTTTTTTCATTTGCAACATTTCTTTTTCTTTTTTTTTTTTTTTTTTTTTCCTTTTAAATTCAGTGGCACTTTCGAAATAAAACACAGATTTAAATATCAAACCGAGTATTTTGCGTAATCAAGTAGAATTTTATGGTAAGTTTTTCTTTTTTGTTAGTTTCTTTCTGGAAAAATATGTTGCTATGGGTCTAGATGTTATTTACAAAATATTTATAAAAAAGTGAACTTTCCTTAGCATAGGTCTATTTCCAAATGGGATTTGAATATGTATATTTTAAAAATTTTAATGTTTTATTCATCCATAGATAAACAAATATGAAGGTATAAAGACAGAGAAATTTTCTTAATATTTTAACTATTAAGAATGTATTGATACTCTTAGAAAAAGATTACAAAATAAAATTTCTGCTGCATCTATCATTCACTGAAGACTATTTAATTACGAGTACATGCAATTATGACATTAAATCTGTTTCAATTTTTGCTTTTCACTTATTTTAATCATTTTAAAATCCTCAACGTCCTAAAATTGAGAACTTTTTAGTTTATCTAGTAAAGTTTTTTTAAAAATAATATTCTCCGTTTACGCGATAAAATTAAATAGTTAAAAAGTTATTCATAAATAATACATAAAACAGGAAGAATCGAGAATAAGCTAAAGAAAACCACTATGTAATCAATGATATAAGTGCAAATAGATAACGAATATTGGTTCCTTTTTCTAAAGTATTTATTTGTATCATATCTATATATATATATATATATATATATATTTAAAGAATATTGCGTGAGCAAATAGGTATAAAACATTAATTCTTTGCTTGCTACAGCTATTTGCAATAAAATTATTCCTACTATACCATTTGTCTTTAGCAATAAGACATTTTTCTATTCCCTCATACTTTAAAGTAGTTATCGCGATATATCACCGATATTGATATTAACTCGTTGATATATTGCGATATTAAATTTTTGATATCGTCCAGCCCTATTATTCAGTAACTTAAAAGTCAAAATTATGTGAGAATGCCTCATATCCACTTAATATTACATACAGAGGGAGACCAATTTAAAAGAGTACCCGTTTGTTTTTTGTATTATCAACATCTATAATATAAGTAGCAAGACTTTCAACATCATTACTTATTTAATGTGTCTATATTTAATGTGCGGGTATCGTTTTTTTTTTTTTTTTTTTTTTTTTTTCATTTCTAAATGCGAAAACTCGTTTTTATGACTTCGGTTTGTCTGGCCGTCTGGCCGTCTGTTCACGCTCTAACTCTCGTAAATATGCTCGGATCGTTCTGAAGTTTTTGGATATTAGTGACCTCTACCATAGCACGTTCCCTATTGCAAATAAAGTTTGTAGCATGTTTCGTTCATTTACAGGGACAGTCAAAAGTTTTCCGTTACATTACGGCCAATGAGAAAAAAATGTTTCAAATGATTTTTAATGGTGTTACACTCTTTCAAACATAGTAAAATTGATATTCATTTATGAAGCCCACTAAAATATGCATTCTGTTAAATATGCGGTGCAAAGAATAGTTATTGTTCGTTTACAGGGCCACACAAAAGAATTCCGTTCATAATGGTATAGTGGAAATTGTTTGCGGTGTATTTGAAAAGATTTCAGATACTATATTGTATCCGAATTACTGTATATTAGTAATGATTGCTCGAAATGCATTTTTAATTATGATATGCGCTTTTTTAGGGTTTCGTTCATCTGAGGAAACCCTATTCGTCTGGCTCCTCTGTCTGTCTGTCTGTCTGTCCGTTTGTCCGTCTGTCACAGAACCCGTTCTCAGAAACTATACATGTTGGAGACTTGAAATTTTGCATACTTATAGCTGAACACCACACATCATACGACAAATCATAAAATTTTGAAAAAGTCGTATATTTAACCCTTTGGGCTCCCACATGTATTTTAAACAATTATTTCTAAGTGAGCCCCTATTTAGGTTGGAGGCGTGAAATTTTGCATACTTATAGCTGAATAATACGTATCATACGACAAATCATAAAATTTTGAAAAAATCGTACCTTTAACCCTTTGGGTTCCCACATGCGTATTTTAAGCAATTCTTTCTAACTGAGCCCCTTATTAAATTGGAGATTTGAAATTTTGCATACTTATAGCAGAACACATGAGGCCAGGCGACAAATCATAAAATCTTGAAAAAGTCTTACGTTTAACCCTTTGAGCTACCACATATGTATTTTAAACAATTCTTTTTAAGAGAGCCCCTTAATTAAGTTGGAGACATGAATTTTTGCATACGTATAGCTGAATACCTTAGACCACACGGCAAATCATAAAATTTTCAAAAAGTCTTATATTATTTACTCCTCCGGGCTCTAACTTGTGTATTTTAAGCAATTTTTCTAACCTCCGCTCTTTTCAACCGGGGAGCACTTTTCCAACTTTTTCCGACACTCCTTTGACCATTCTTTCATATTATGTACCATAGCCTTACATATTTTAGTTCCACTTTTTACCGGCAGGGGGCGCCTACTTATCTCGGGTGCTAGCGACCCAATCCCCTCGACTAATATATCTACGGATAGTATATAAAACGGAGTTTCGTTCGGATGGAGGTTTGTTTAGAATAGAGTGCGCCCCTGGTTGCGAAATGTGGAACTAACAGATTTTTCAAAAGGATAAAGTGTTTTGAAAGGAATATTAAACGAAACACTCTGTGTGATCTGTGGATCACACTTACTACTTGTTCACTATATTTATGCATACTATAAAGTGCGTATAAATGCTATAGTTCATATACAGAGCTACAGACTGAGGTTGAAAGGTTACTGAGTATGTGCATAAATTGCTTAAAGGTGGATTTTAAAAGAGTTATGCATTTTTACACTGAACTGAATTTAGTGTACTAAGAAATATTTGTAGAATATAGATAAAATGATATACAGGGTGCCACGCAAAGAGTTGGATATATGGCCGTCTATGGGTGATAATTTCTTGAAATGTATATTCAGTAGTTTTAAGCGTGCTTTAGCTTGAATTAAATTTTAGCTAAATAGTGGCATGTAGTACGGTATTACGGTACTAGGTAAACTACAGGGCTGTACAAAAGTATTCAAGTATGTTTTCATCTATTAGTATAAATTGCTGAAAGAGGAATTTCAACCTGTTATGCATTTTCTTGCTAAACTAAATTTTCCCATTATATAGTATATATATCTATCAACATACAGATCGAATACAGGGCTGTTCAAAAGAATTTGAATACATATTTGGCTATGGGCGGTAACTACTGAAATCAGATTTTTAAATGTTTACTTAGTTATCTTATTTACCTTATTTCCCTAAGTAACGAAGTTTCGTAAAGCTTTCAGGGAGTGTTGGAAAGTGTTTCATAATCTATGCTGTACGCATGATTTTTCTTACTTGTTTAAACATAAATTCGCAGGAACATCATTAGTAATTTTTAATCCGATTCTGCGCAAATGATTTGAGTAAATCGTCTGCTTCTTTCAACGTTCATACAAACATCGATGAATTAAAACAAATCATAACTGAAGAAATCTCGTCAATAACACCAACGATGTTGGGAAGTGCGTCAAAAAACTTGGTTAGTCGTGTTCATTTTTGCATTCAAAATGGTGGCAAACATCTTCAACATTTGCTGTAAGCATTGATAATATAAAAAATTTGAATTAAATTATGTTTTTCAAAAATAAAATTATCATAAGATTCAGGGCCGAAATTAAGGGGGGGGGGGGGCATGTGCCCGGGCGCCAGAACGAAGGGGCGCCAAATGAAGGATTATACCGTTGGAATGGATCATTTTCTTCTGATGGACTGATGGCTTCTATTATTATGAAACAGCCATTATAAATGAAGTGTTAGGTGAAGACAAAAGAGCAGCCGTAAAAAGTTAGAACTTTGATTTTCTGGTCAGAATGGGGGGGTGGGGGGGGATGGCACCAGAAAATCAGAGTTCAAACTTTTTACGACTGATCTTTCATCTTCACCTAACACTTCATTTATAATGGCTGTTTCATAATAATAGAAGTCATCAGTCTATCAGAAGAAAATAACTCCGCTAAAGCGGAAACTCGGTTAAGCAGGACTCGTATAATCGGGACTCTACTGTATATTTCATTTTTTAAATGATCTTTAGAATATTTTTTTTGGTGTTCAGAGGGGAGTCATGACCCCCGTGGCCTCCCTCTTGGATCCGCCATTGTAGATTACGTAGTTCAGTATTGCATGTTTTAAGATTACATTTTTTAAATTTTAAAGTAAGTCGGCTATTAGAAAATTAGTAAAATTCTCTTTGTAAAATACTTTGCGGAAGAGGAGGGGGGTGGGGGCGCCAAAATCCATGCTTGCCCCGGGTGCAAAAAAGGCTAGTTTCGGCCCTGATAGGATTAAGTAACATTGTGCGTCTCCATTTCTATTTTTCCTCACAAATAAAGTTGTAAGAGTCCAACAGTGTTGGAAATTATCTCCCACACTTAAACAAGGTTCAAACAATTATTCTTCAGTGTTAGAATAGTTGTCACATTCTTCACATTTAATAGTAATAAGAAAAACCAACGGGTACTCTTTTAACCCATTAACCGCCAAAACTATTAAGTAGAAATTTTCAAATTTCTTGTTGAAAGTAGTTTCACACCACAAATTCGGTAAGGTAAAATTTCGCTTTACTAAAATAGCAAAATTTCTGCCAATAAATAAGACATTTTTTAAATTCTAAAATAGTGGTGCCAATGTAATTAATTCATTGCATGAGCAGTTATTTTGACCGTTGCGTGAACGCAATGTCAGCGATTAACGGGTTAAATTGATCATCCTGTATATATCCTTACAATATCGTACTTTAATTTGAACCTAAATTAATAGCGAAGTTTATAGACAAAAATATGTTTTTCAGGCAATTAAATTTAAACAAACAAGAATTTAAACAAGTCGTGAAACGTGGCAAATCAGGTGCGTTCGTACTATGACTAGTTTTATAAATATTTTTTTGCACCGCATATTGTACTGAATGCATATTTTAGTGCACTTCATAAGTGAACATCAATTTCATTCTGTTCGGAAGGCTGTAACATCGTTATAATGCGCTTGCACGAATATATTCCCATTGGCCGTAATGTAACGGAAAACTTTTGACTGTCCCTGTAATTAAACTATACATCCGATTTTCATAAAATTTGAAATAACTCGACAAAATTTTGCAACAATTATATATTTAAAATTTCAGACTATTCGGTTGGGTAGTTTTTGCTCTGTTATATGAGGACAGACGGACGGACTGAACGACGACTATAGGTGCTACGTATTTATATAGTTACGAACGCACCTAAAAACGCAAATTCTGTGATAAAATTTCAATAAAAATTGAAAAATAAATAAATATATTATTGGTACTTACATAATAGTAGGTAGAGGTTATAAAGATATGTAAGATACAATATGATTCACAATATTAGTAGTCCAAGAGCCGGCAGCACAAAAACCTAGGTTATCAAGCAAAAGAAAAAAAAACCTTTATTTTGTGGAAGAGTAGAAGTAGGGGAATCTAATTATCCATGTCTGCAGGAAGTGAAGTGGCGCATAAGCCAAAAATTAATACCACCAGTGGTTGACTCGTAGGTTTATCATTGTGTTTGTCCCAAAAACAAAGGTATGAAAACATGGAGAATAGTTGTAGGACAAACACAATGATAAACCTACGAGTCAACCACTGGAGGTATTAATTTTTGGCTTATGCATCACTTCACTTCCGGCAGACATGGATAATTAGATTCCCTTACTTATAGTACTTTCCCATAAAATAAAAGTTCTTTTCTTGTGCTTGATAACACAGGTTTTTGTGCTGACGGCTCTTGGACTATAAGTTTCTGTGTTACTTAGTTTTGGAAATAGGATGCGTGCAGTGTCAAAAATATCTGATTTGAAAAAAATGGCTTTAAAGTTAAAATTTACCTTGATTTGGATAGGCATCGGCTCCACATATATTTTATCATAAAACCGGTTTTAATTGGAGTATCGTCATTTTTTCTCCGTAACATGTTATTCTTATTTTTAATAGGCAACAAAAAAAATTTGGACTTTTAAAAAAATTTTTAGGGTGATCTTCCCCCTTAAAAAAAAAAAGAAAAAGAACACTGCTTTTCAGTCTTTATCTAGTAGAACCAGTTTAAATGGCTGTGTAGAAATAAGAAAATTCAAAATTATTCTCTTGGCCTTATTCGCTATTAAAATATTAAATGCTAGTAAGAGTATGTGATCTTTAGAAGGATTTGGTGATTTAAAAAATCGTAAAAAATAAATGAGCAGTGCAATATGCTCGCAGAAAAAAATCTGTGTGGTTTAACCCTTTGAAGGGCACCGGTATATTATATATAACACTTAATTTTAATTCCCAAATTCCACATTGGTACCAGCATTTTAAAACTAAATTTTGATTTATCATAGCAAACGCGGTAGCGTTAAGCTATAATATGATTAAGAAATAGAAAATGCAAACGACTTTCTTAAATTTCTGGCGAACCAGTTGACATACGACAATGATTTTTATTTTGAAAGATAGAACTCGACGAGACGAATAAACTGATAGCATTTAAAAAATTACTGTAGCTTTCAATAGTTTTTTATTTAATCTTAAACGAAAAAATGAAGACACAAAATTCAACAAAGTGTAGCTAACGTTCCAGTGGATGGATTAACTTCGTTTTTGTTTTATTTTGATTCTCTTGTTAAAACTTAGAATAGGTTTTTTTTTCATCTTTGTATGTTTGACGGTCGCTGAGAAAATCGAAATTGTCTTTTATAATGTCTCCATAAAATTATAGAAATCTCTCCTTTTCATTTTCTAATTTTCTAAATCAATAATTTCTTTCGTGTTGCCACTCCCTAAAAAGCAGTACAATATTAAAAAAAAAAGGATAACACGTGCACTTTTGTTTTTATAAGTTAATAAAAATTGAAATTTTACTAACAGATTTTTGTATTTTTTAAACCGACGTCAACCTAAGCAGATAATGCATAATTTTCATAAATACATATATAAACTTTCTTGATTAATATTTTGAACTGAGGTAATAGACACAATGGAGCACAAACGAGTTGATAGGAAAAAAAAAAAAAAACTAGGGTAAATCCCAAGCTTCTGTTCAGGAGCTAAATGTAAGTTTTTTTTTTAATTATCATCATAACATCCTGACTTACACAAGCGATAGTTATGCAGTAATGTAAATACTTCACATACTAAGCATAAACTTAAAAAATACCATTCCATCTATTTTAAATAAGGAAGAGATGTCATATACGCACCAGAGTACTTAACTGGCTCGATAATGGCGTTATTTTGCCTGATATGGTAACTGAGCTATTGTTGTTTATTTATCAATTATTTTTTTATTTACTTTTATTTTATTTTTTAAAATTATATAAATTGTTTTGTTCTATAGTTATTAATTAAACTTTTCATTATTTATTGTTATTTCCTTTTTTAAATAATAGAAAGTAATTTAAAAATATATATGTAACTGCTATTCGATTTTCGTCAAATTGGCGTCAGAAAAACCGCGCCAAACCCGTTATGTATATGACATCTGTATCTGTGCCTTAAATAATTAGGGTTTCGTTTAACTTTATGTACTTTTGCTTGAGATATTGTCGAAAATGTACAGCAAAAATATACGGTAGTACTTAATTATCCCGTCGACCAATTTCGCCAAACTATTCGCCAAATGATACAAACTGACATAATTTTTATTTTAAATAACGGAAGAATAAATAAATTAGTAAAACATTAATAAAAAATATAATAAAAACTTGGGCACAGATGTCATATATGCTCCGTAATGGCGCGATTTTTTCTGAAGCCAATTTGGCGAAAACCTCGTTAATATATCACCTATATCCGGGTTACCATATCAAGCAAAATAACGACACTTTGTCTCCAGTTAAGTACCCGGTGCGTATATGACATTGGCGTCAAAAAAATCGTGCCAATATGGGGCGTATATGACATCTGTGCCAAAACTTGAATTAAAAATCACTTGATGACATAACAAACAGGTGTATCGTGTTTAATGTCAAGTGAATATAACATTTACTATCATCCATTATTGTCATTTAATCTTATAGTTTGGCGGTAATTTTTTGATCGACAGGCTAATCAAGTTGTACCAAGTATGGTACAGATTTCATATACGCACCACGTTGGCGCGATATTTTTTCTGACGCCAATTTGGCGAAAACCTCGTTTTCGAATACCAGTTACATATGTATTTTTAAAAAGGGTTTAACAATAAATTTAAAAAAGTTTAATTAATAACAATAGAACAAAACAATTTATATAATTTAAAAAAAGAAAATAAAAGTAAATAAACAATTTATTAATAAATCAACAAGAAAATCCGGGTTACCATATCAAGCAATATAACAAAACTTTGGCGCCAGTTAAGTACCCCGGTTCGTATATGACATTGGCATCAGAAAAAAATCGGGTCAACGTGATGCGTATATGACATCTGTGGCGTTTCAAGTACACTTCTGAAAGTTACTTTGAAATCGGTGAGTTTCATCGCCAAAATCGCCAAGATGCTAAATGATCATCGCCACTGAATATATAAATAATGCCATATTTGCAAACTTATAGGTCAAAATATAAGTGGAACCTCGGTTCACGACCGCCTCTGTTTATGACCAGTTCGGTTTATGTCCAACTTCGGTGATCAAAATTTGACTCGGTTGGCGTGCAATATCCCGGTTCACGACCAAGGCTGCCGAATAGTTCAGTTGGCAACCCTTACATAACTCGTGTTATTAGTCAAGTTTAGAGTAAGGCGTGCATATCAGAGTACTTTGTGTACCTTTATTACTGTAAAAAGATTAACTTTTTGTTTTACTTATTAGTCAGGTTTGCGCTAATTTTAGCTCTCATTATGGCTTCTAAGAATGAAAAAGTGCTTAGTGATAGCAGTAGTAAGAAGCTTAAGCGAATTACTGTTCGATAAAAGGAATTGTAGCAAAACATGAGAACGATAATAGTATAACCGGTCTAGCTAAACAATACGATGTGGCCTAAACCTTCGATTTCCTCGATAATCTATATATATATATACATATTACGCTATCGTCTGTGTCACCGAAATTGCGATTATTTGTTAATTGTTTAATGGCAATGCTCGAATGAAACGCATCTCATTGGTTATAGAACAGCATTTAATGCATCACCATACTTATAAGGGGGGGTTACCATAGGCAGGACCCTGTTCTGTCGCCAAGTTTGTCATCAACTTGTAAATATATCGCCAAATTCCTATAGACTTTCATTGTAAACCAATAGGGTTTACTTGTTTAGAGAGAATCAACAAATTGAGATATTTTGATGCAACAAAAACTAATATCAGTTTAAGAATTAAATTAATTATATTTAAGGGAGCCCAAGTAAATTAAATTATGAATAAAAATAACGTGAATTTGATTTAAAAACCTTGAACCTCTTAAAACAGTGTGCATTACTTGGTTAAATAGTGCATTATTGCGCGAAATAAGTAAAAAGTATTGGGAATATTTAAAAGCAATTCAGGTTTATTTATATTCAATATATAATTATCAAAAAATTTAAATGACTAGTATTAAAAAATGCTCTGACGAGCACCAAAAAAGGCTAATATGTTTTTAAGTATGAAAAAGGGTTTGACAAGTGCTTCTAATTGGGCATGAAAAAGGACCAGGGTTCCCTTCTTGGCTGCAGCTCACTGTCAATGCCAACTTTGAAAATATCATATTTGCGCTTTTTTCATATTAAAAAAATCAGCCACAGTTACGATAAAAATGTGTAATATAACGACGCAGCCTGATTAAACATGAATGTAAGGCGACATAGCACCAAAAACCTTAGTTCCTCCAGCGTATCACACTCATGCAGGGCCACCAAGCACGCCCGCAGTGTAGAACTGTACAAAAAACTGATTTGTAGTGCAGTGCAGACTGTTGCAGCACTCTGCACAGGAACAATTCCACATGTGCATGCATAACAGTATAATGCATTCATTGATTGTTGAAATTATATGCAAGTGGCTGTGGCTGTACATTGTACTATGCAGTACAGCAATGCATGTAAATTATAAACGAACATTAGACGCAGACACCTTTAATACGGAAGTACAAAAGCACAGTGTGAATTAGTGATGGGCGATTCTCGAGATTTTACCAATCGAGAAAAATCGTCATCGTAAAAAAATACAATCGATACAGTCATCGATTACTTCCCGGAATCTACAATCGAGACAATCGAGATGTTTTTACAATCGATTATTGATTATTATTTTACAGGCTTATAGAGTATTTTTTAAGTTTTTAGTAAATACGTGGCAACTAAAGATAGATGGAGTAAAACAACATACCAAGAAATCGATGTAAATTTAACACTGAGATGCTCTGAAAAAAGATCTTCCTTTGAAGCTAAATGAAAGGTTGTGAAAAAACAGAAGCAGTAATGTAGTTTGCTGCTATCGTTTTCATTAACTCTTTCATTCAACTTCAATTGATGGAGGGGCACCTGATATGAAGCCTTTAGAAAGCTGTATTCTAACATTTGTTAATAATCTTAATACAACTTGTTATGTAATACATCTTATCAGTTTTTAAGCCTTCTGAAAGAAATGTTAATCCCTAAACCTACCCCCTTTTCTGTACTAATGGTTTATGACAATTAACAAATTGTTAGAAATGCGTTTAAGAAATTAACTTTAATGTTACAACATCTCCGCTATAGTATTTATCTTTCGAATATTATGTGCCATTCTATATTTTAATACAGGTCAATAAACTCTAAATGATTAATATCTTTAAGATATGTTCCGTATAAATTTCTTTAATAAAGTGTGCATACTAATGTTTCGATAAAACACTGTAAAACATTTTAAGTTTGTAATGTTTGAGCATATTAATAATAAGTATCATGGATTTTCATATCAAATTTTATTTTATGTATGGCAATGTGTATTATGTATGCAAGTCCAGTAAATTGAGAGTACTACAGATGAACCAGATGCCAGCAAAATGAGTTGAACACGTTAATCCCAACCCCTCAGAATTTTTCAAAACACTCTTTTCAAACAAGTTTTTCAAATATAAGATCAATATGTTATCAAGAAATATGTTCAAAGTTTTAATGGTAAGAACAACGCTATTTTGGAACGCTAAATAACTTAAGAAAATACTTTCAGTTCATTTACCTACTTTTAAAAATATTATTTAAATTATTCAAGGATTGTAATATCTTTTTGCTAATTTTGTTTTGTTATAAGTTCCCTTTTATTTTTAATGGAAGTGCGATGTCTAAATCGCGTAATTATGGCGCATTCGATAGAATTGAATAGCTTTATCACATTTTCGATAAAGGCAAAAATTTGATACAAGTTAAAGTTCCCCTAAATATCTAATGCTGTAAGATTTCCCGTTGATCGAAAAAAAAAGAGCTTTATCGAAAAAGGGGAAGAAAAACCAGACAAATATACTTGCTAAAATGGGAACCTGTGTAAACCGGAAAGTGCTTACCACTCCCTATCGATGCCAAAATGATTCTTTAAATTTGCATTCCAATTAAAAATAGTTACTTTCTGACACATTAACGAACTTATTTTTATTCTCAAGCGTATTAGCTAGGATCGAATTTTTTCCTTTTTCGCTAAAGGCAAATGTTTCAAATTTTCGTAAATGCGAGCCTAATATTGGGGAATTTCACCATTAATCGAAAACAAAAGAACTTTACCGAAAAACAGAAGGATAACCGGACTCATATACCAGCTAAGTGGGAACCTACCTAAGACGGAAAGCGGTTTCCATTCCCTAATGATTCCAAAATATTTTTTTCTGTTTGTACCTGTACTTAAATCCAAAGTAGTTACTTTTTGATTCATTTAAAAACTCAATTTTATTCTCAGGTGCATTGTATCCAAAAATGGAAGGATAACCGCATAAAGATACCAGCTAAGAGGGAAACTGTCTAAAACGGAATTGGTCTTTGCTCCCTAGCGATTGAAACATAACTCTTCGTTGTCTGTACCCAAATCTAAAGTAGCGCCTTTCTAACTCATTTTTATTCTCAGGTGCATTAGCTAGAATCGATTTGCATTTTCACATTTTCGATAAAAGTAAAAGGTTTGATTGAGGAAAAGTTCCTAAATGTTGAATGCGTGTCTAATTCTGTGGAATTTTCTGATTGGTCAAAAGAAAAAGAGCTTTATCAAAAAATGGGAGGATAACTAGACAAACCAGCTAAGACGGAATCTGTCTAAAACGGAATTGATTTCCAGGTTCTAAATGGTCCTCTAACATGACTGTTGCCCATCTGTACCTAAATCCAAAGTAGTATCTTTGTGAGACATTCACGAACTCATTAGAATCGAACAGCATTTTCCTTTTTTCGGTAAAGGCAAACGATTTAATACAGATCAAAGTTACCCTAAATGTCTAATGCTGTAGAATTTCAAAGTTGATCGAAAACAAAAGAGCTTTATCGGAAAGGGAACCAGACAAATATATTTGCTAAGAGTGAACCTGTCTAACAAGGAATTGGTTCCAATCTCTAGCAATAGCTAATGAAGTTTGATTAAATTCCGTGCATTAGTTTTTGAAATATAGCAGCGTTACCTGTTGGGCTATTTGCACAACAAACAAATCAACACCATTTTACATCTAGGTCTAACTGAATATGAAGTATTATTAAATTTTGCGTATTACTTCTTGAGATAGAGCGTTATCAAAATTTTTGTCACATAAAAGACAGATATTTTCTAAAAACTGACCAATTTATCATGAATCCAATACTTCCTTCTTGTTAAGATAGATGAACGTAAAAATGGAAAAATGCCCCACACAAACTGAATTAAACCCTTTTCAACTTAAATATATGTAACAAAATCACACGCCTCCTAATCTGTATCCTTCTTTGAGAAACTTTGACTTAAACCAAAAACGCACCAAGTGTCAATCTGACTGTGAAAGCTAAATAAATACCCAAAGAACTTCTAACTCATAAGAAAGGGCTCCATTACTGTTTTTCTAAGCTGGGATTTACATCACATTCATTTCGGTGACTTCCCTCCTTTACGCTAGCCAACCCAGCCTAGAGAGTCTTAACCTAGCCTACGTACGGGGCTCTACGTAATCATGACGTAGATGGAATATGCTCATTCATTTCTCTCTCGCTCTCTCTCTCGCACCTCAACTAAAGTCTGCTCGATGCAAACCTTTCGTTTATCTCGAGAGATACCTCTCCTCCATGAAAACCTCTCGCTTACCTCGAGAAATACCTCTCCTCCATGAAAACCTCTCGCTTACCTCGAGAAATAGCTCTCCTCCATGAAAACCTCTCGCTTACCTCGAGATATGTCTCCTCGGTTCTAACTAAGGCCGAGAATGGGAAATCACTTTTTTTCCATTCTCGACATGTTACTCTCGATGATTGTCAAGAAAACTGATTTCTCGTTCTTGGTCAAGAAGGGCCGAGAAGAGATATCGAGGGAAGAGCTGGAAAGAGAGATAGGTATGACAATGAGCAGTGAAATGATGGAGCCTTCCGATAAATATTATGTATTAAATAAAAAAAATTCAAAGACAGAGATTGGTGAGTTTCGGGGGGCGCAAGAGTGGACACACGGGGGGGGGGGGGGATTTTCAAATTTTTACCGAACACGTCATGTGATACATCATCGGAATTTGACAACCCTTTCATATTATGAACCTTTCTCCCATTCACAGTTGAATTTCAGGATGCGGGGGGTGAGGGTGTGCGCTGACAAATCTTTAAAACTGTAGCGATATCTAGAATAATTATAATTTAAATGGGTTTTTTGTCGGAGCCTTCAGAAAAATAATACTTATTAAATATAAAAATATTAAGAGTTGGGGGAATTCCGGGAGTATTCAAGGGGCGTGAGAGTGGACCCACAGGGGTGCAATTTTCAAACTTTTATGAAACCTCTCATGTGATATATCTTCGGAAATCTTTCTGACTACTCTTTCATATTATGAATCTTTCTTCCCCCAAAATTGAATTTTGGGGGGTGGGGAGGGGCGAACAAATTTTTAAAACCGTAGCGATTTCTATGATAAATAGCATTTTAGATGTGAATTTTTTTTATGGGGTCTTCCGGTATTTATTATTTATTAAACATAAAAATTTTGAAAGTGGGGGCTGCATCAATTCCGGGGCGAAAGAGTGGACACACTGGGTAGAGGGGTCGGGGAAGCAATTTTCAGACATTTTTTGAACCCGTCATGTGACATATCATAGGAAAGCTCTTGGATAACTCTTTCATATTATGAGACTTTCATCTCCCCCTCCCCAATTTTGCTCTCACTGTGAGGGGGGGGGGGGTCGTTTTCAAACTTTTTTGCATTCTCATCATTTTAGATCGGATTTTTTTACGGAGCCACCCGGTATTACTTATAATACATGAAATTTCAAAAAGTTGGGTTGTATTCCGGGGAGTGCGGTAGTTGGCCCCTTGGGGTGGGGGGGGGGGGAACACTTTCCTAACTTTTGTCGACACTCTTCATGTGATACATCATTAGAAAATCCACTTATTCATATTATGCACCTACCTGCCCTTTTCCCCACTTTGCCACCGGGGCATTTTTAGGGTTTCGTTCATCTGACGAAACCCTATTCGTCTCGCTCCTCTGTCGGTCTGTCTGTCTGTCCGTCCGTCCGTCTGTCTGTCACAGAGCCCGTTCTCAGAAACTATACATGTTGGAGACTTGAAATTTTGCATACTTATAGATGAACACCCACATCATACGACAAATCGTAAAATTTTGAAAAAGTCGTACATTTAACCCTTTGGGCTCCCACATGTATATTTTAAACAGTTCTTTCTATGTAAGCCTCTAATTAGATTGGAGGCGTGAAATTTTGCATATAGCTGAATACCTCACATCAAACGACAAATCATAAAATTTTGAAAAAGTCGTACATTTAACCTTTTGGGCTCCCACATGTGTATTTAACAAAATTCTTTCTAAGTGAGCCCCTATTTAGATTGGAGGCGTGAAATTTTGCATACTTATAGCTCAACTTAGTGATGGGCGATTCTCGAGAATTCGACAATCGAGAAAAATCGTCATCGTAAAAAATCACAATCGATACAGCCATCGATTAATTCATAGAATCTACAATCGAGATGTTTTACAATCGATTATAACGAGAAAAGCTAAAAACAGTTATTGGAAAACTTAGCTATTATTCTGACCGACAATTTCATAGTAGTGATAGGGCTTAGTGATGGGCGATTCTCGAAAATTTACCAATCGAAAAAAATCGTTATTGTAAAATACACAATCGATACAGTCATCGATTACTTTCGAGAATCTACAAAGGAGATGTTCTAGAATCGATTATTGAAATCATTGTTTTTACATATATATAAGGCAGATTTTATTAAATATAGGGTAACTGAAAACAGATGGAATAAAAAAACAACAAACCAAAAGGAAACTATAAAGGAGCCATAAGACTGGAAAAGTCTTATAAGGGTGCCCCCTGGTTGAAAAAAGCTGAAAAAACGCGAGTAGCTATGAAGCGATAAGGGGAGTTTAAGTATCAAAAATTAGAATTTTTCGGCAATTAATACCAAAATGGCCAAAGAAATAAGAATCAAAAGCACCCCCTAGTGGCAAAAATATGAACTAAAGGATGATAAAAGGGATCAAAATTTTTTATTGATTTTTCTACGTCATTTGAGATTGGATCTTTAATTTCCCCATTTTTATAAAGTCTTCGACTGGAATACATTAAACGCACTCCCGCGGGGAGCAAAGTAGGAGGGAGGGGCAAGGAAAGTGCATAATATGAATAAGTGGTCACAGGACTTTCCAACGATATGGCACATGAGGGGTGTCGGCTAAATTTAGTAAAGTGCCCCCGCTCGGGGGCAAAGTAAGGGGAGGGGCGCGGGCGATATATAAAATGAAATAGTAGTCACAGAGCTATCCAATGATATATCACATGAGGGGTGTCAGCAAAAGATAGAAAAGAGTCCCAACTCCCAGGATTCCAATTATCGTGCCCCCCCCCCCCCGAAATATACCCTGCCCATCCTTCTCTTTGAAATTTTCATATATTAAAAATTATTTATCGGAGGGCTCCGTAAAAAAATCCGATCTAAAATGTTTAAAAACGCTACGATTTCAAAAAAGTTCGAAAAGTGCCTCTCTCGGGGCGCCAAACTAAGGAAGGAAGAAGAAAGGTTCATAATACGAAAGAGTAACTTTGCGATGATAACCGAAAACTTTCCGATGATAGATCAAATGACTGGTCCAAAAAAAGTTTGAAATCTACCCCTCCCACGTGGGTTCCCTCTTTTATCCTAGAATATACCCGGAAATCACGCAGCCCCACTTTTAAAATTTTATATTTAATAAATAATATTTATCGGAGAGCTCCATTAAAAAACCTCATTTAATACAATTAAAAAAAAGTCACCCCGCACCGCTCCACCCCCCCCCCCCCGAAACCCCTTCCGGAATTCAACTCTGGGAGGAGAAAGATTCATAATATGAAAGAGTGGTGAAAGGACTTTCCGATGATATGTCAAGGAGAGGTTTGGTAAAAGTTCGAAAATTACCCCCCCCCCTCCCTTTGTGCACTCTCGCGCACCCTAGAATTCATTCACCTTCCTCTTTGAACTTTTTATATTTAATAAATAGTATTTATCTGAGTCTCCAGGTAAGGGGCAGCTTGGCAGAGCTAAAATAAGAGAAACATTGAAAATTCGTGGCAAAATGACACTAAATTTAACAGTAAAGTTTGAAACTAGGACTATACAGAACTGAATACATAAACCACTATGCTTCATAACCCACATCGGTTAATAGCAATAAAATGATAAGTGCCAGTTAAACTGATGGCATTGAGCTCACAGGTTATTAACACTAACTGTATATTATACTCTTATTTCAAAGAATAATGTCCCTCAAATAATAAATGAAGGGAAATATCCCCCGTTTGCCCCTTTTATACTTAACCAATAGTAGTATACAGAGGTCTACGTGCGACGGAAGTGACGTCATAGGGGGCGTGGCAGCTGTCAATCAAAAGGGGGGGGTGAAACCGGAAGTTGGGGGTGGGTCACGTGACGGGATCGTATAGGAGGACGAGGGGGAAGGTTGAGTTGTTTTTTTTCTGCTGAAGGTTGAGTTGTTTTTGCTGAATAGGCTAGGGGAGGGGGAAGGGGGGGTCGGAAAGGGGGTCACGTGACGGGATCGTATAGGAAGACGAGGATTTTAGGTTGAGTTGTTTTTTTTGCTGAAGGTTGAGTTGTTTTTGCTGAATAGGGTTAGGGGGAGGGGGAAGGGGGGTCGGAAAGGGGATCACGTGACGGGATCGTATAGGAGGACGAGGATTTTAGGTTGAGTTGTTTTTTTTGCTGAAGGTTGAGTTGTTTTTGCTGAATAGGCTAGGGGAGGGGGAAGGGGGGTCGGAAAGGGGATCACGTGACGGGATCGTATAGGAGGACGAGGATTTTAGGTTGAGTTGTTTTTTGCTGGATGTTGAGTAGTTTTTTTGCTGGATACTTTGAGGGGGTGGAAAAGGGGGGTGTCACGTGACAGGCTTGTATAGGAGTACGATAGAAGGGGGGTGTCCACCTGTCAATCAAAAAAGAGGACGTGTCCGAACATGAACTGTAACATGATGGCTAATATTTTTTGTCTGTAGAAGGCACGTGTGGTGTTTTAGGAAGGGAAGGAAGTGGGGTATGCCATTTGTTTACGTGCTAGAGGAGAGGGTGTGGATTTAAGTTTCGTTTTTCTGGAGGTGTTCATTGTTAAAGTATGCCGTAATCAGTGGATTTTAA
Source organism: Maratus speciosus (assembly GCA_963932465.1). Lineage (NCBI taxonomy): Eukaryota > Metazoa > Arthropoda > Arachnida > Araneae > Salticidae > Maratus > Maratus speciosus. The sequence goes on from OZ010794.1 coordinate 491,167,213, forward strand.
TTTTCATTTTTTTGGAATGAATTTTTAATAAGTTTTGTTTTTAAGATATTTATTTTTTAATTGATTATTTTAGATTTTTACATTTATTAATTGATTATTTTTAATGTTTTATTTTTTACATTGATTATTTTTAAAAAGTGGGAATCCTGTTTCATTTTTTTTATTTTTTCATTTGAGCAAAATTATTTTATTTTAGAATTTTAAATTCATTATTTTCAGATTTTAGATTTGGGAATCGTGTTTGATTTTAAACGAATTTAATTTATTTTAAAATTATTATCGTAGAATTTTAAACGGAAAAAAAACACAAGATTTTCGGTTTCACGTATGTTTTCTTGAATGACGCCATCACACTGAATAGAAACAAGTATCATCTTTAAATATTCCTTTAACAACGTGATGTCATGGCGCAATTGTTAGAATAACAGACAAATAATTGTTCCTTGACATCATTTTTGACGGGTTCAAATCCCACCTTGACTTTTTGGTAAAATAAAAAATACTAAAATAAATTCAAACGATAGATGAAGCACCAAAATTCTTATGTATTTCGACTTCGAAATAATTCTCTATGATAATGTAATAACGCCTGATTTTTAAAAAATTATATTTGTTTTATAATTAAAAAGTAATTATATTAATACTTTAAATTATTTTAATTTAATTGTGTAATTTACCCTAAATTATATTCATACTTTTAAAATAAGATATATATTAAAGGATTTTCTATAATGATTTCATTTGAAGTAAAACTTTGATGCGATAAACATCGTGTTAGCTTTGTAAACGAAAATATAAATGAATGTTAACTTTCGTTTAGACCATAATCATTGTTGCAATGGAAGTTTTGAATCAGATGTATCGGGATCCGGAGTTACCAGGCAGTTTTGGTGGTATCAGTGCTTTACAGCGTGTTTTAAAAAGTCGCGTAAAAACCAAAGACATCAGGAGTTGGCTGCAAACGAAAGATTCGTACACTTTGCACAAGCCTTTGCGACACAAATTCCCGAGAAACCGTGTCATAGTAGGAGGCATAAACGAGCAGTTTCAATCTGATTTAGTAGACATGCAATCTCTCTCTTCTTTGAATGACGGATATAGGTTTTTACTGACATGTATTGATATTTTGTCGAAATATGCATGGGTCATACCTCTAAAAGATAAGAAAGCTCCAGGTATTAAAAGGGCTTTCGAAAAAATATTTTCAGAACGTAAGCCACACACTCTGCAGTGCGACGATGGGAAAGAGTACACGAATAAGCTTGTGCAAGATTTCTTAAAAAAGCAGAATGTTCACTTTTTCACAACCAATAACACCACAAAAGCTTCTATAGTAGAACGCTTTAATCGTACACTTAAAACGAAAATGTGGAAATACTTTACTGAAAAGAATACAAAGAGATATATAGATGTAATCGATAAATTAGTACACAGTTACAACCACACATGGCATCGTAGTATTAAAATGACGCCTGCGTCAGTAAACATTGATTATCAAAGTCAGGTTTGGAAAACATTGTACGCAAACGACAAAATCTCTCCAATGAGATATGACTTGAATGCTGGTGATACCGTTCGTATAAGTAAAGAGAAACTACGTTTTGAGAAAGGATACGAGCAAAATTGGACAAGAGAAATTTTTACTATTCATAAAATCATACATCGAGTGCCTGTTGTCTATAAATTAAAAGATTTAGCAGGAGAAATCATAAAAGGAACATTTTACAAGCAAGAATTGCAAAAGATTTCGGATTCAGGTTATTATCCTGTGGAGAGGGTTTTGAAGAAAAGAAAACGTAATGGAAAATTTCAATATTTTGTGAAATTCCAAGGCTATCCGGAAAAATTCAACGCATGGGTTAAAGATATTCGAACCATATAAATAGAGAAGACATCATACTTACCATTCATTTCATCAAAAGATGTCGTTCTACATCACACTCATCAGCGACAGCTCTACGAGCTTTTTCCCAAATAATAAAATATCGCAATTTACAACTCAACTGCCCACACCCATCAATTTAAAAGGTGAATGGGAAATGGCTTTGGTCGATTTCATTTATCCTCATACATGGTATAACGTTAGAAATGATAATAATTTGTTTGGTTTTGACTTGGGGGATGGAAAGTTGGAAGGTAGGAGAGTTCCTTCTGGATGTTACGAAACCATACCAGACCTCATTAAAAGTATGACGATACCATCGCATAAAAATAAGATTGAATTTCATTATCATCCAGTTACGAAAAGAGTTACAATCAAGACAGATAAAAAATCGAAAGTAGTTCTTTATGAAGGTCTAGCAGAACTTTTAGGGTTTGAACCCGGGGGATTTACAGGATTGCATCAAAGTCCTTTTGTGGCTGACCCAAACTCATCGTTTCCCGTGATGTATGTGTATTGTGATCTCGCGGAGCCTCAAATCGTCGGCGATGTTCAAGCCCCTCTTCTAAAAATTGTGTCTGTCGAAGGAAGCGATGGCGAAATTATTAATGCTCATTATTCGAGACCCTTGTACGTACCAATTATTCGTCAACATTTCCAAACGGTACAAATTGATATCAGGCTTCATTCTGGAGATTTAGTACCTTTTGAAAGAAGTAAAGTTTTTTTAACGTTGCATTTTCGTTTACGGCAAATCATATAAAAGAGCCTTTCGTTTTAAATTAATCTCATTTTCCTTTTTGATTGCGATAAAGAAAGATCAACAAAAAATGTTGGTGCCTTACACATGTTGTACACAAAAGTTCGAAGATTATTATGTAGGGCAAATAGGAAGAGGTTTACCTTACTATCGAGGAACAGTTTTGCAGAGAGGATACGGTATAGGCGGATTTTTTGCTAAATTGTTTCGCAGTGCGATGCCTTTTTTGATAAGTGGCGCCAAAACAATTGGAAAAGAAGCATTACGAACAGGCACTATGGTTGCGAATGATGTATTAACAGGTGAAAATTTTAAATCGTCTCTTAAAACACGATCAAAAGAAGTCGGAAAAAAATTAGCTAGAAAAGCAATTGAAAAAGCAGATGAAATGATTGGCCATGGAAAGCTTAAAAGGAAGCGGAAACCTGCGAAACACATCATTTCATCAAAAGCACGGAAGGTGCAAAGACGTGATATTTTTGACTGTTAATATACGCATTATACTATGGCTTTTCTTTTAAAGGACTCTCCCGAATGTGCTAAATCCGAATTAGAATTATTTCATCTCCCTCCTACTCAAACAGTTATTGAAAGAGGCCAGTGGGGTGAATTTCACCCGCTTTCCAATGTTTCTGATGGAGGCCCTGTAGAATTTAATGTTTCTGGAAGCGGAGAAGATTATCTTGATTTGTCCCAAACCCAGTTATATGTCAAAGTAAAGATTTTAAAAAAGGACGACAAACCCATTCCGGATAAATGTAAAGTTGGACCCGTCAATCTTTTTCTGCATTCCATGTTTTCCCAAGTTGATATTAGCCTGAACGATAGACTCGTTTCTTCAAGTAATAATACTTATCCATACAGAGCCATGATAGAGAAATTACTGAATCACGGATATGATGTAAAAACTTCTCAACTTTCCGCAGAATTATTTTTTAAAGATACTGCTGGTCGTATGAATGTTGTAGATCCTGCAGATGCAAACCCCAATGAAGGGTTTAGTAAACGTGCAGAAATGACTAAACTCAGTGCTTCAGTGGATATGATTGGACGATTGCACCTGGATATGTTTCACCAAGAAAGACTGCTCCTAAACATGGTTGATGTAAAAATTAAACTGATTCGTAGTAAACCAGAGTTTTGTTTATTGGCGGGTGAAGGGGATTTTAAGGTTTTCCTGGAACATGCTTCCCTATTTGTTCGTAAAGTACGAGTAAGTCCTGGTGTTGTCTTAGGACACGCTAAAAGCTTAGAAAAAACAACAGCCAAATACCCTATTACCAGAGTGCTTTGTAAAACATACTCTATTCCTGCAGGCAATATGAGTTTTGTTCAAGATAATATTTTTACAGGCCAGATGCCCAATCGCATCGTAATCGCCTGTGTGGATAATGACTCATTTAACGGTGACTATAAAAAGTCCCCTTTTGAGTTCAAACATTACAATATTAATTTCATTGGCGTCTATGTGGACGGACAGCCCGTTCCTCACAATCCACTACAACCTGACTTTGAAAACAATTTATTTATTCGAGCTTATGAGAATTTATTTTCGAATGCTGAAAACAAAGGCTTGTACCTTTCAAGATCAGAATTCTCACAGGGGTATTCATTATTTTGCTTTGATCTGTCACCTGATTTATGCGATGGTACACATCTTAATCTCATTCGTCATATCAATTTAAGATTAGAAATTAAGTTCGGAACAACTTTGGCGCAAACAGTCTCTTTGCTAGTGTATGCTGAATTTGAAAATTTAATCGAAATCAACAAATCTCGTAATATTCTGTATGATTTTGGAAACTAATGAATTCATCGCAAATTCATAGAATTTTATCACGTGATCCTGTTTCGGCGAGGTATTTTGCAGGTGTTTTCCCTTCCGACAAAATGCCTGATATTCGACACTTTCCCTGTGTATTAGTGATCAATACCGATAAACATGACGAAAAGGGATCCCATTGGCTAGCAATTTACGTTCAAGATAAGAAAACTCTGGACTTTTTTGATTCTTACGGACTTCCTCCCGAAACCTATGGAGAAGACATAACAAGATTTGTGAAGAAGTATCACCGAATTCGTTGGAACAAGGCAATGCTTCAAAGTTTAACGTCCAATGTCTGTGGACAATATTGTATTTTCTTTCTTGTAAAACGATGTCAAGGACTTTGTATGAATTCTATTACCAATGTATTATCCAGAAAGAAGAATGATTTTCGAATGTATCAATTTGTCAAAAAACGATATGGTGTAAACATGATTTTAAAAAAATAAAAATATACATTTCTCTTATTTTATGTGTGTTTATTTATTTATTTTAATTCATCATGGATAGTAGATTACATAAAAAAAAAATTCATTTGTTTTTTAGAAAAAAAAAAGTGCATGTATAAAATTTGTCCTTAACAAGATCATACAAGTTATTGTGATATGTATATTTACAAAATAATAACAATAATAATAATAATAATAATTTCGCCGAAAATAGTCAAGAAACTATAAAAGTTGAAGCTTTCATTCATTCTTGTCATTTAAAGCATGGAATTACTCAAGTTAGTACATCCTTCTACTTAGGGGCGAAGCTACTGCGGGGGCGTAGGGGGGCGTCTCGCCCCCCCCAATGTCGGCAACTTGGATCACAGTCGGCAAATTCTAGGTAGTCAATATCGATCGATACAACCCTGAAACAATCGATTTTTTTCCCAATTTTCTACGTTTTTTCTTAAAACATACACTAAAAAACACCAGTCCTTAGCATTTGTCTTAATTTATTTCAAAAATCCGAAGTTTGCCTCTCCTTTCTTCGACTTCGCGTGACTGATGAAAATAAACTGAGAAAAAACCAGGATAGACTAGTTTCTCAATATTCAAAGGAGTATTTCTGACAGTCCACAGCGGATTAGTACTCATTCCGAACATCTAGATGATGACTAGCACTGAAGATGATGACGACTTTTGTGAAGGCATTCTTATTATTCGTGGTGTATTGAAATGTGCTCGGCAATTGAATCATTTAGTTGATTGTTTAAATGATTGTAAGCCGATTATTGAAAAATTTACCCCATCCGATGAATTAAGTGTTTTCTTGTTACTTAAGGAAACCATAGGTATTGACAGGAAAAATTAAAATTATTCGTCTGTGTCAAATATTTATAGTAAGATCGTGAAAGAAATGGAGAAAACCGTCGAGAGGTTAGCATTACGGAAAGTGGGAACGATTCCATTATTGAACATGACCCAGGAAAAAGGTCTAAAATGAAATCAGACAATAAAAGACATATTTAATCAGTTTAGGTCCATATGAGCCAAAACGCAGCGTATATCCGATAAATGGTTCCATCCCGCAAGATAGACTACGACATTTCAACGGCGCTTGGTACATAAGAGCATCCGTTTTTGGAATATATAGCACAAAACTTAATGCTAATTCTTTTTGCGTGTTTCATGAAGGACCTGGGAGAGAAAAAATACAAAATTCTTCAGTTGAGAGTGGTGTAAACAAAGGACACAAAATGAAGAGCTTAAGGAAAAGAAAAGAACAGAAAGTCCGCACATTTCTCTTCCAACTTCCACAAAATTTGCTGTTTCCTGTTTTGCCAGTTCAGGATGACACATAATCACACTTACTCGACGAGAGCAAGCGCAAACCGATTATTCTGGAAGAGCGACAGCAACATCTTGCATTCAACAAAGAAATTGTAGCAATCTTAATGAACATTACTCGAATTCTGAGTAGACAAGGTCTGGTTTGTAGAAGTGACAAAGACGAAATGGAAACTTTTGAAAAATTGTGAAATTAATTTCCAGACATAACCCACAACTGAGGACATGTTTAAAGACACACGTTTCAGCCCATACCATATAACTTACCTTTCTGCTTCATCCCAAAACGAGATGATTGAATTTTTTGCTACAGCAGTGCGTAAAACGATAGTCAGGGATATTCAAGAAGCATAATTTTATGGAGTTATGGCAGATATGACACCAGATGCTTCGCACCATGATCGATCAGCTGTTGGACTGAAATATGTCAACAAAGATGGAAAACCTCCGATCGGCTTTTGGAAGTTTTAAAAGAAGTCGTCAAAACCAACATCGACCTTGCATGCTAGATATCGCACATCCTTACAAAGAATGAGCTCGAAATAGAACAGGTCATACGATTTTACGAGCAGTATGTCTGGAGAATTCAGCCTCACTTAGAAGACGTTTTCAGAAATCGTGGGTTGAATTGTACCATATATTCCTTGTCAATGTCACGCACTCAACATCACTTTCTTTTCGCATATCTGCAATGCGAGCAATGCTATAGGCGATGTGTTCTTCGAGCTGGAAGATGTTTGTGTTTTTCACAGCAAGTACTAAACGAAAGAAGCTATTAGTAGACAAGGTCGAATAAATAGAAAATGCTCTTCTGCTGCGGAATCTTTCTAAGGCGAGATGGACTGCTCGAACGGAATCATTGAAAGCAGTTTGGATCTAATATGAATGCACAAATTTTGAAAAAGTTGATTTTTCTACTTCTGTTAGCAAAACAATGATCAAGCCACGACGTTTAAGAAAGAAAATGTTATCTATCGACTTCATTGCTTCACTATGATGTTTCTCAAGAACGTTTAGTACAAATGCAAGTTAGTTACTGAAAAAAATAAAGTCGAAGACTTTTAAAATAGATGCTATGAAAATACTGAAGACTTGTATCAAATCATTGGAAACAATCAACAATGACAATGAAAATGTGAATAGGGAAATATAGAGTGCAGTTCTCTTTTAAATCAAGTAAGTTAAATGAATTTGCTATGCAATATCGAAGAAGATTGGCACCAAAGAAGTTAAACGGTAATTGAAACAATTTGTTTGCTCCCGAACATCTAATGTTCTAACGCATGGAGTTTCAGAAGGTACTGGATACTCTTACAATGGTGATAGCTGAAAGTCTTAATTCTTGCATCAGACCACTGGATAGAATAATGTATCCCCCCATTACAAGTAAGAAATAAACACTAAATCTGGTTAAGAAAGCGGTACCGAAATGTTTCATGAAAGCGATCTTTCGTGAAATATTGGCAATTCCTGATATGGAAGCATTAGACACACATTGAATGTTTTGTCAGAATTCTGCGCAGAGGTTGAAAGAATGGACGATATTTACATGAAAATAGAACCTTTGAGATACATTCTGCTACTTGCGAACCATGTCAGTCGTCTGGCTCTAACTTCTCCAATCACAGTTGTCTCGAATGCAAGAACATTGTAAATTAAAAATTGTGAAAAAGTATCTTAAAGTACTATTACACGAGAGATAAAAATCACTTCAAATTCCAAGCGTCTCCGTGTTATCTTATGGCCCCAGTGGAGTCGCTTCGAAGGCAAGCAACTTTCTTCTGTCGGCGCGTCTTTGACGGTCTGAAACGAAGCGAGTCGCCAGTAACAGCCAATCAAATGCTTGGAAATCTGACGATGGAAAAGCCTTTTCCCGAACAGCCAATGAAATGTTTTAAAAACGAAAAAAAAATGGCTTTCAAAAGCGGGAAATAGGATGAGTGCCAGGCGATTTTTGTCGCTTGGAATTTTTATGTGTAACAATCCAAGTTTGAATACACTCATGATGCTTCCATTTGAGAAGGATATTTTGAAATACCTAGATTTGGGTGCTGTCGTGAATAGATGGGCTCGTTTAAAAAAATGGTGGGTTAAAATGCATGTTATGCAATGAATGAACAAAGATGTAATTAAAATAAGTCTTGATTTAATCCTTTTTAATGTAAATATAAATAAGCTGATTCTGTATAAGTTCCAAGTAACATCTTACCAAAAACTTCAACTAGTTTAATTAATCCGAATTGCAGATTTCCATCTGCACATTCAGCAAAAAGTATCAAAACACTTTAATGGAACATTTACAACGACGTAACGTAAGTGAAGGTGTATAGTGTATTCAGGGTTCTCGCTGCCGCTCGCCATTGCCCCAATTCACGACAAAATGCTTCATTTGGCGAGTAAGCGAACAATCAGACTCGCCAAATTGCGAGTGCCCAGTTTATGCTCTTTGTTTTTGTGTGTGTGTGCGTTTTCCAATACCGTCGGGATTCTTTGAACGATTCTTGTCGCTTTAAATGTTCAATCATACCGTGCCATTTACATCGCTCTATTTATAGAGATGCTGCCTCAGCGCCAACTCAATTTAGCAACAGCCAAAGACACAGAAAAGAATATGCAATAGGTATTTCTCTGTTCTCAGTTAATCGCTATCTATGTGCCTGCGTCGCACAAAAACATAATTACTCGCATCAAAGGCCAAGTAAAGAAAAGTTTTGCTGGAATGCAGTGTTGAAATTAGTCATTTGCCATTGTATTTGTTAGTTGCATGTTGTATTCAAAGTATCATTTGCCGGTCATTTTTAGGTAGCTTTCATTACAAAAAGCTACCTATTGCAGCCGTTCGGAGGAAAGCGATTTCAAAAAATTTTGGTATATTTTCATCGATCATGACCCCCAGACCCCGAAACCACCCTCCGTTCAAAAGTTGATATATATATATATATATATATATATATATATATATATATATATGTATGTATGATCTTTGTCACACTGTAACTCTCGTATTTATGAACCGATTTGGATGAAACTCGGTGTGTACATAGTACATACAAATGTCTCGACCGAGTTCGTTGGCCAGTTTCATCCGCCATCTTGTTTCATAATGGCGGCCATTTAAAATTTTAAAAAAATTTAAAATTTGAAATGTGGTATCAAAAAATTTAAAATTGAAAAATATTTTTTTCTTATGTGTTTGACCTTGATACAAAGATTCCGGAGCATTTTTTGTTTCGTCTATATCTTAAAAAATGCCTGAGTTATAGCACTTTGAATTTCTAGCTTGGCTGACATTTTGAAACGGCCTGATTTTTGTCACACGATAACAGGCGTGTTTATGAATCGATTTGGATGTACCTTGGTGTATACATAATACGTACCAATGTCTCGACCGAGTTCGTTGTCCAGCTTCATCCGCCATTTTGTTTCAAAATGGCGGCCATTTAAATTATTTTTAAAAATTTTTAATTTGAAATGTGGTACCAAAAAATTGAATATTGAAAAATATTTTATTTTTATGTGTTTTACCTTAATACAAAGATTCCGGAACAGTTTTTGTTTCTTCTATATCTAAAAAAATGACTGAGTTATAGCATTTTGAATTTTTATTGTGGCTGACATTTTGAAACAACCTGATTTTTGTCACGCGATAACAGGCGTATTTATGAACCGATTTGGATGTAACTTAGTGTGTACATAGTACATACCACTGTCTCGACCGAGTTCATTGGTCAGCTTCATTCGCCATCTTGTTTCAAAAGGGCTGCCATTTTTAAAAAAATTTAAATTTTAAATTTAAAATGAGTTATCAAATTTGAAAAATGAAAAAGATTTTTTTTATGTGTTTGACCTTGATACAAAGATTCCGGAGCAGTTTTTGTTTCGTATATATCTTAAAAAATGGTTGAATTATAGCACTTTGAATTTCTAGCATGGCTGACATTTTGAAACGATCTGATATTTGTCATGTGATAACACGAGTATTTATTAACCTATTTCTATGTAAGAAGGCATGTGGATAGTATATCGTAATGTCTCAACCAAGTTCGCTGGCCAGCTTCATCAAATATCTTGTTTCAAAATGGAGGCCATTAAATTAAATAAAAAATTATATTTAAAGTGAGGTGCAAAAGAATTAGAAATTGGAAAAAGTTTCTTTCTTAAGTATTTGACCATGATATAAGGATTCCAGAGCATTTTTTGTTTTGTCTTTATCTTAGAAAATGGCTCACATATAGCAGTTCGAATTTCTAATGTGGGTGACATTTTGAAAAATCTGATTTTTTGCCTGCGACAGAACTTGTATATATCAACCGATTCCGATGTGAGTAAGCATGTGCACAGGAATTACTAAGGTCTCGACCAAGTTCACTCGTTAGCCTCATCCACCATGTTGTCTTAAAATGGCAGGCACTTCAAGATATCGCCGAATTTGGCAACCAAATATAAGTTACTTTAAATAAAACAGCTTGGATAAAGCTGACTAATTTCGCGAAATTCTCATTCATAAATTCATAATGATTTAATATTGATAAAGATTAGGATTGAATCTCCTATAATCGGTTTCCACTAAATTGAGCTTCGTGTGTTTGAATAAGATAAGCTTGCTTTTTAAAAATAAGGAATATGAAAGCTACCTCTTCCTCCCGGCACTAGCCGGAAGGACTTTTTTTCTATCGGATAGAGTTGAAATATCATAGCAATTTTTAATGCATATTTTTACAATGATAAATCAAAGATAGCTGTTTTGAATTTTTATTTAGACTGCTAAAAGAATATCTGAAATATTTACACATTTAGAAAACATTTAGAATACACTTATAGGTTCTGCAGTAAATAGTCGAATATCTATTTTATAAGCCCTTACAAAAATATAGGTTATTTTAGAACATATTGAATGAAAAAGGGATTCAATAAGGGGTTAAAGATATATTTTTCAGTATTTCACGCCAAATCTATTTTGCTAACATTTTTTTTTTTCATTTGGCTACTGTTTTTTATTTCTTATACCGGGTGTCCTAAAATGAATTAACTGATTTTAAAATTCAATAACTTGCAAATGGTGGCAACTATTTAAAAATATTCTTGCAGGAGGGTTATATAAGACGTCAGGAGTTTTTTTTTTTTTTACAGCTATTCTGAATTTTAGTTTAAAATAGCAGCGATACACTGCTAGTGCTAAATTGGGGCCTAATTTTTTGTTTCTCTTCTCTATCAGTATTGATGTGAAAGAAGGAGATTAAATATATGGAATGGTTCTCAGTCGCCAATGCAGTTTTGTTCTTAGGGGCCCGCAGCATATATTTAATCTTCTTCTTTCGCATCAGTATTGAGAAAAGAGAGAGGCCGAAAATCGGACCCTGATTTAGCGCCTATTGCAAGCAGCGCCACCTACCACCAATACTTTAAACTAAAATCGAGAATCAGAATAATAAAATTCCTGATATCTTACATAACACTCCTGCAAGAATTTAATTTTATAACAGTCACCATTTGCAAGTTATTGAATTTTAAAATTAGTCAGTCTATTTTGGACTCCGGGTAGATGCATATACACATACAAAGAAACGTACTTTTAATGATATATATATATATATATATTTAAGTTAGTCGGCAAAATCGTCATATACGCCCCCCTAATGAATTCTGCTTAAATACGCCCCTGCTTCTACTGTTCTTATCAGCGGGCCGACAGGCTCGGGTAAAAGCTTTTTTGTTAAAAAATTAATTGATTACAAATATTTTCATCCTATGCCCACAAGTATAATATACTGTTATGGAAGTTATCAACCCCTTTTCAATTCCATGAAAGGTGTACAATTTGAAGAAGGTTTACCCTGTAATCTTAATTCTCTAAAAAACGCTTTAATTATCATTGATGATTTGATGTCAGAATTAGCTTCTGATGTACGATTGAGCAAACTTTTCACGAAAGGCAGTCATCACCGGAATCTTTCCGTTATCTTTATAACTCAAAATTTGTTTCATCACGGCAAAGAAATGAGAAATATTAATTTAAACTCTCATTACATGGTACTATATAAGAATCCTCGAGATAAAAGCCAAATAATGTATTTATCCAGACAAATGTTTCCTGGTAAATCTAAGGCTTTTCAAGAAATCTTTAATGATGCTACTGCATTACCTTTTAGCTACTTATTCATTGATTTAAGGCCCGATTCTTGTGAAAGTTTGCGCATGCGCACTAAAATCTTTCCTGGTGATAAACATTATGTGTATGAACTTCGATAAACCATTTTTTCCAGGGAACGCCAAAATCTTGAATCTGAATGATTTTAACTGCTCCAAGATTAATTTATTAAATATTTCAGAGTTAAACTGCCCAAGTCACAAAACCCTGTTTTAAACATTGTGTTTTAAAGAAAGCTTTTACTTACGGTAAGCATATAAAACAAAGAGATTAAGCTCAACGACCATCATTTGAACTCAGGATGTCGACCGTGGAACATCTGAAATTGTTAAGCAAGACAAAGAAAAAAACGGCCTTTCTTAAAAAGTGTCCTAATAGTATTATAAAAGGTGTCTGTGAATGCGTCTTAAATCTTTTAAAGGGTAACATACCTGTCTCTAAACGTCAGAAAAATAGATTAATAACTTATAAAAGAACATTGCGACGCCTGGGAAATAAAAAAGTACCTCTGTTTAAGAAAAGACGACTTCTTGTTCAAAAAGGAGAAGGGTTTTTGTCTATACTTATTCCAGCTGCAGTATCAGTGCTCAGTACGTTGATCAATGGAGTTCGCTCGTAAATTCAGACTTATTCCAGCTGACAGAGATCAAGAGTTTGCCGATGAGCATTTAAGTGATTTAGATAGACAAATTCAGACTATTTTGAAAAGAAAAATAGAGGACGATGAAAAAGCGAAGCTGTATACACAGATTTTGCAAAAGTTTGTATCATTCCCAGATATGAATGCGGTCAAAGCCCCTGAAGAACAACTTCCCCAGAAACCCCTGGAAAAGTCTGATGTAGAAAATGAAATTCTAAGTTCTATTCCTGTAAAGCAAAAGAAAACTGCTGTTAAAATTATGGATTTTTTTAAACAAAATAAAATTTCCTGTACAGAAAACAGAGAATTGAAAATTGATGATACTGTAATTAATGGTTCAAATATTGTTCAACTAGTCGGTTTTTTGCTGAGAGATAGACGTCAAAAACCTATTGCCTTTGATCAGTTTCAAGAACTTTTAAAGAAAAACAGCTTTCCCCAAGAATTTATAAAAAACAAGTATTTGAAGACTGAACAGAAAACTATTTATGCAAGACCTGAACCCTATCATAGAAAACGAAGGTTATCTAAGCACGCAACTTTACCAATATCACCAATACCATGGTTGAAAATGTAGAATATAATGTTTTTTGCAAATATAATGTATTTTATGAAACAAATAAATATGTTTATAGTTCAAAATATATTTATGTGTGTGACTGTTTTTTTCGTAATATTGCAAAAAAAAGTAATCGTTAAGATTGCTTTTTCTAAATTTTTTCTTTAAGAAAGGAATTTTTTTTTTTTTTTTTTTTTTTTTTTTTGAGAAATAACGTTTTCAACGAAACACAAAAAATATGTTCAGTAAATAAAAAATTATGTTGCAGAAAAAATATTATGTTTTAGGAAAAAAAAAAAGTTTTTTTTTTTTTGTGTTGGAAAAAAATTGTGTTTTGGAAAATAATATTTTGAGTTTTGGAAAAAAATGTTTTGGGTTTAGTGTTTGGAAAAAGAGTTTAGGAAAATTATTTTTAAGAAAAGTGTTTGTGTTTAGGAAAAAAAGTTTGATGTTTTAGGAAAATTATTTGTGTGTTTTGGAAAAAAGTTTGATATTTAGGAAAATTATTTTTGTGCTTTGAAAAAATGTTTGATATTTTAGGAAAATTATTCTAAGAAAAGATGTTTTATGTTTTGGCAAAAAAAGTAATGTATTATACAAAAAAAAATATGCATTGGAAAAAAGATTTAAGTTCAGTAAAAAAAAAATAAAATAAAAGTTATGTGTTGGAATAAAAGATTTATGTTTTGGAAAAAAGTAAATGCATTGTAAAAAAATAAGTTTGATAAAAAATATGCACTGGAAAAAGTTTTAAGTTCAGTAAAGAATTCAGTTCAGCGAAAAAGTTATGTATTGGAAAAAAAGTTTTATGTTTTGGCATAAAAAGTTTGATGTTTTAGGAAAATTATTTTAAGAAAAGTGTTTGTGTTTAGGAAAAAAGTAATGTATTGTAAAAAAAAAAAATCTGTTCGATAAGAGATATGCACTAGAGAAAAAAAAAATCTGTTCGATAAAAAATATGCACTGGAAAAAGATTTAAGTTCAATAAAAATAGTAAAAGGATCAAAGTATAAAAAATATATTTTTTTATTTTCTGAACACAAACTTATTATTTTTAAAGAAAAGTTTTTTTTTTTTTCTAAAGTCCAATATTTTCTTTTTTTTATTCAAACCTGAAACATTCTTATTAATTTTATAAAAAACAAGACTAAGAAAACAGACAAAAGATATTATGTACATATACATTTATTCAGATCTAAAATTTACAATGATAAATGTAAGAAATCATTTTCTTCTTGTGATTGTTGGTCTGCTCCAGCATACATTTTTTGTACAGATTCCAATAATTTTGGGATAATTAATGAATCAAAAAATTCTTCTTGACCAAGTACATATTTAAAGTCAACAGTTAAGTTTTTTTTAACAATGTCTTTTGCAACATCACGCATGTTGATGGAATAAAGTGCACTGTCAGAGAACTCTAACCATTTTTCAGTTCGAGTTTTCGTTACACAGTCATGCATAAAAGGTGCTTGATAAGACTCACGACATCCGAAACAGTTTATCAGTTCCGAAATTTTGATAGTCATGGCAGCAACCAAACACTTAGTCAGGGAATCAACGAGTTCTAAAAACGCGTCGGGATTAGATGTTGGGTTAAACTGCAAATCGGTGTTGTCCAGTTCTTCATAAATATAGTAAGATATTGAGTATGTGATTAGTCCATCTTTCAAACGATCCGTGATATTGCACATGTTATCAACTACCTTTTCAAGCTCAGCAAGTGTTAGTACGACGTGTTCAGGTACGAATTGCATACTCATATTTTTTCTTTGGAAAAGTCTTTGGAGAACGTAAAGTTCCACACCATCCTTCACTTGCTTTGAAATGCACAAATCTGATTCAATAATTGTCATCTTTTCTGAAAATTTGGGATTTAATATAGTCTTGATTTCACGACACAAGGATTGCCAGACTTTGGGAGTTAGAGATACACCATCTTTAGTAGGCTGTAATTCACCGTCGGGATCAACAATATAGCGTCTAATGTGAACTCGGGTTTGCCCCAGAAAATAATTCACGGAAAGAAAGTTTTCTCCACCTAGGTATTTCATGTCCTTCGAATTATGCCATTTAACCTTTTCTACAAATGATTGAACCTAAAAAGAAACAAAGAGAGAGACCCAAAATAAGTAAACATAATAAAAAACATTTTAAAACTTTATTATTATGAATTGAAAAAAGTATTGATTTAAAAAAAATCAATTAAAAAACTTACCGTAGTTTGGTAATTCTTCGTTTTCTTGTTGCTTTCTTTAATTTCAACAAGTTTGCGCTTGCTTTTGTTGGTGTTAAGTCCGTCTTCCATAACGAAAAACAATAAAAATAACTAAAATAAAAGCGAAGATAAATCACAAGACAACAAACGATGCTACACACTCTTGAGAATAATCTAAGCGAATGACAAATACAACTGATGCCATTTGTTGAATCAGAAACTTTTTTCAGAATCGGTTATAGTTAATCGGTTTCTAAACAACTCATCTTGATATTATGCTTACAGTTTAACCTTAAAAACAACTCAACTTTGCAAACGGTGCTCGTAATTGCTTGTCTAGGGTGCAATCATCACATGACGTCACATTCACGTTCGAACATATTCCGTTTTTGATTGACAGGTGGACACCCCCCTTCTATCGTACTCCTCTACAAGCCTGTCACGTGACACCCCCTTTTCCACCCCCTCAAAGTATCCAGCAAAAAAACTACTCAACATCCAGCAAAAAAAACCACTCAACATCCAGCAAAAAACAACTCAACCTAAAAATCCCCGTCCTCCTATACGATCCCGTCACGTGATCCCCTTTCCGACCCCCCCTTCCCCCTCCCCTAGCCTATTCAGCAAAAACAACTCAACCTTCAGCAAAAAAAAACAACTCAACCTTCCCCCTCGTCCTCCTATACGATCCCGTCACGTGACCCACCCCCCACTTCCGGTTTCACCCCCCCCCCTTTTGATTGACAGCTGCCACGCCCCCTATGACGTCACTTCCGTCGCACGTAGACCTCTGTATACTACTACCAATGAACCTCCAAATCTAATCAGGGAAACTCCTTAACTATAATAAATCAGTATATCAAATTTGAAGCAAATCAGATAATTCTGCATGAAAAAAAGGAACATATCGCTAAATTAAGGGTGGTCTAACCCCTTTAACCCTTTTATACTTAACTAATGAACCTCCAAATCTAATCAGGAAAGCTCCTTATCAGAACAAACATAGAAAAAAAAATTCAAGTAAATTGAATAATTCTCCATGAAAATCCATTTATCTAAATTAAAGGGACTTGCCCCCTTTTCGCCCTTGTATACTTAACCAATGAACCTCCAAATCTAATGGAGGAAGCGCCATATCGGAATAAATGTGTATATTAAATTTGAAGCAAATCCAATAATTCTGCATGAAAAACCCTTTTATCTAAATTAAGGGGAGACTAGCCCCTCCCCTTTATACTTAACCCATAAACCTCCAAATCTAATCAAGGCAGCTTCTTAACATAATAAACCGGTATCCCAAATTTGGAGCAAATCAAATAATTCTGCATGAAAAACCCATTTATCTAAATTAAGGAGGGGGTCTACCCCCCCTTTCCCCCCTTTATACTTAACTAATGAACCTCCAAGTTTAATCAGGGAAACTCCTTAACATAATAAACCGGTATACCAAATTTGGAACAAATCAAATAATTCTGCATGAAAAGCCCATTTATCTAAATTAAGGGGGGACCAGCCCCCCTTCTCCCCCTTTATACTTAACCCGTAAACCTCCAAATCTAATCAAGGCAAATTCTTAACGTAATAAACCGGTATACCAAATTTGGAACAAATCGAATAATTCTGCATGAAAAACCCATTTATCTAAATTAAGGGGGGGGGCGGACCAGCCCCCCCCCTTCTCCCCTTTATCCTTAACCAATGAACTTCCAAGTTTAATCAGGGAAGCTCCTTAACATAATAAACCGGTATACCAAATTATGAGCAAATCAAATAATTCTGCATGAAAAGCCCATTTATTTAAATTAAGGGGGGGGGTTCTAGCCCCCTTCTCCCCCTTTATACTTAACCCGTAAACCTCCAAATCTAATCAAGGCAACTTCTTAACGTAATAAACCGGTATACCAAATTTGGAGCAAATCGAATAATTCTGCATGAAAAACCCATTTATCTAAATTAAGGAGGGGGTCTATCCCAATTTCCCCCCTTCATACTTAACCAATGAACCTCCAAGTTTAATCAGGGAAGCTCCTTAACATAATAAACCGGTATACGAAATTTGGAGCAAATCGAAGAATTCTGCATGAAAAACCTATTTATCTATATTAAGGAGGGGGTGGGGACCAGCCCCCCTTCTCTCCCTTTATCCTTAACCAATGAACCGTCAAAACTAAACAGCGGAACGCCTTATCAGAATGAACATAAAAAAAATTGAAGCAAATCGTACATTTTAATCAAGAGTTATCGCGTTACGTACATACATACGTACGTACGTACGTACAGTACATGCATACACACAGAACTGACGGGTACATTAGCTCTCAGGCTTAGATAGCCTGTGAGCTAAAAAGAGATTGGATAAGCAGATGGACTCCTTTGAGAAATTATGACTTAAACCAGAAATGCGGTAAGTTTGACTCTGAAAGCTTCATTTCCATCTCGCATTTCGGCAAATCTCATCTCGATGATTTTTCCAGCATTTCGACGCTTCCAGATGGCAAGCTGCTCGATGGTTGGTGCTCTCGCGGTTTTAAACCTTTCGGGATGTGAAGTCTCTCGAGATTTTCCTCTCGCCCTTTTCAACCTTTCCCGATGGGAAGCCTCTCGCTTGTAACCCTCGTCCTTTTCGAAATCTCCCAATGAAAAGCCTTTCGAAGATTTCTCTCGCGCTTTTCAACATTTCGCTATGAGAAGCTTTTCGAGGATTTCTCTCGTCCTCGGCAGAGAAGAAAAGTAAGAAAATTTATCGAGAGTACCAAGGGACGAGATAGAGAAAGAGGCATGACAATGAGCTGTGAAATAAAGCTTTAATTTTCAAAGTTTCTCTTATTTTAGCCCTACCAAGATGTCACATACCTGGAACCCTCCGGTAAAATTATTTATTAAATATAAAATTTTCAAAGAGGAAGGTGGGTCGGGTGATTTCGAGGGAGGAGGACGTGAGAGTGGACTCATGGGGTGCAATTTTAAAAATTTTACCGAACCCTTCCTGTGGCATATAATCGAAAAGCCCTTTGACCACTTCTTCATACTATGAACCTTTCTTCGCTCAAAGGGGGGTGGGGAAGGGGCGAACAAATTTTTAAAACCGTAGCCGATTTCTATAATAAATTTAAATATCACTTTAAATATGGGTTTTTTATGCAGTCTTCCGGTAAATATTATTTATTGAACATAAAAGTTTTAAAGTGGCGTCTGTGTGAATTCTGGGGTGAAAGAGTGGGCCCACGGGGGGAGAGAGGGGGAGCAATTTTCAAACTTTTTTTGGACCAGTCATGTGATATGTCATCGGTAAGCTCTCGGATGACTCTTTCATATTATGAGACTTTCTTCCTCCCTCCCCAATTTGGCCCCACTGCGAGGGTAGCTTTTTCCGCTTTTATCATTTTAGATCGGATTTTTTTATGGAGCCCTCTGCTAAATATTATTTATAATATATGAAATTTCAGGACACTTTTCCAAATTTAGCTAAGACCCCTCATGTGACATATCGTTAGAAAGGTTTGTGACTACTTATTAGTGCTATGCACTTCCGGTGACCCCCCCCCCCGGAGGACACTTTTCCAAATTTAGTTAGTACCCCTCTTATGAGATATCGTTGAAAAGGTCTGTGACTACTTATTGATGTTATGCACTTCCGGTGACAGTCCCCCCACTCTTTGCCCCCCCTGGGGGACACTTTTTCAAATTTATTCAAGACCCCTCGTGTGAGATATCGTTGGAAAGGTCTGTGACTACTTATTGATGTTATGTACCTACGGTGTCCCCACCACCACTTTGCCCCCCCGGGGGGGCACTTTTCCAAATTTAGCCAACACCCCTCATGTGAGATATCGTTGGAAAGGTCTGTGACTATTTATTGATGTTATGCACCTCCGGTGACAGTCTCCCCCAATTTGCCCCTCCCGGGGGACACTTTTTCAAATTTAGCCAAGACCCCTCATGTGAGATATCGTTGGAAAGGTCTGTGACTACTTATTGATGTTATGCTCCTCCGGTGTCCATCCCCCCCATTTTGAACCCCCCCCCCGGGGGACACTTTTCCAAATTTAGCCAAGACCCCACATGTGAGATATCGTTGGAAAGGTCTGTGACTACTTATTGATGTAATGCACATCCGGTGACCCCCCCCCACACTTTTCCCCCCACGGGGTGTTTTTCTAAATTTAGCCGGGACCCCTCATGTGACATATTGTTGGAAAGGCTTATGACCACTTACTCATGTTATCCACCTCCCGCACCCCTCCCCCCCTTTCCCCCCCATGGGGAGGGCATTTTTATAAATTCAGATCCAGACTTCTCGTGTGACATATGGTTGGAAAGGCCTAAAGACCTGTGACGACTTAATCATATTATGCAGCTGCTGTGCCCCTCCGCTCGCTTTGACCCCTCCCCCAAGAGATCTGGTCCGAGGTTCATTCGTTTCGATATTATATTTTTTACAAGATTTTGTAGTGCGTGCACACCACACCCGCCTGCTATCATATATCAGTGCCGTATATAGCGGGTAACCTGTTCGTGATTTCATATTACAAGATTACGTATAAATTAGGGGCCCCGATTAAAGGAGGGGCCCGCTAGCGGTCGAAGTCACCTAGTCTTTATTAACATCGACTCATTCCAGTTCACCCGCAGACGATTCTTGATAAATGTATGACGTATATAATACATAATATATGATTTATAAAAGAAATTTGCAAACTGTAGTCATCGAGAAAAAATTTGTACAATCGAAAAATATCGAGATGTCCATACAATCGAGAAAAACATCTCGTTATCGCCCATCACTAGTGTGAATGTGCGCTGAGGTTCAAAAATTAAAAACATAATAGGAATGTACAGTGTAGTATAATTTAGAGAAATAATCCCAGATAGCATGTAAGGTTTCCGAAAAGGGTCGTTTTTGCTTTACTTTCTAACTATCCTGCAAAGTTTTTCGTGATAATCGTGTAGCCAACCCATGTTCGGAAATCATTATGATCCGTACGATTTTTGCGCATGCGCAACTTATTTCTTTTCACGGCCAGCGTAGATGGCGGCCTCCCAATGGCGTCTGTTTTGAAAGCTTTCGTTGTGTCAAGTTTCTAACATTTACAGAAAATGCGGTAAGTTTGCCATTACTTTTACTTATTAGTATATATCATTATTGTTTAAATCGTTCTTACTGTAGTCTTTTTTTCTTCTGTACTGTCTTATATTTAAGATTTCTGTGTAAGTTACCCATGAGGAAAAGATGATATTTGATTCAACGCTATTTTGTTTAATTATGTTATACAGCATGCTACATCTTTAAATTAAACTAACTTCTATAAACATGATTTACTTAAAACATGTTATAACGTATCGTTTCACGTTTCGTAACCATCGCGAATTTTCAAATGTATTTTGATAACATAACTGCAGTTCCGTTATATATACTTTTAACACATAGGATTGACGTAATGGTAATGTAAATGAACCATAAAATACGAAATCGAGAAAGTCTAAGGAGTTTTTTGTAGGAGTAAGTGTTTAGGAACATATTTTATTATAATAAAACATTTTTAATTATGATCGAGGCTAACTAGTGTTTTTATAATTAAAAACACTTAAGTCTTAAACACAATTTTGTTTTTATGTTTAATTATTTTAAACTTGTAAAAATAAATTTTATCTTTTTTTCTTAAAGTCTTCAAAAAATAAGGAATGTATACTTAAAGTTTTAAAATCACCACCACCCCCTTGCTGTGGACTGATTTACAAATCAAAACAGACTTTGACCTTCAACAAATTGCATTCATTTGAAAATATATATGCATGCATAGCGTATAAAACACGTAGATCATTTCATTTAAATGTATTTATCAAAATGTAGGTATATTGTTTGTTATCCCTTTTAGCGTCTATATATATATTTACAGATGATTTTCTGTTGTAATTTTAAAATAACATCCAAACAGAAATCTTTTTTTTTTTTCAATTATATGCGAATATGACATCTGTGCCAATAATTGTATAAGTTTAATGTCCTTCATTAAATTTATTTGAGAATATCTTATCCTTATTGCACAAACACCCTTTTCGCTATTCCTATATTTATAGTAGCTGCTATATGTAAAATTTAAAAACTGTCTTCAAACACAAGTAATTATTTAAAAGTTTTTCTGCAAAAAACCCCCACTAAATCATGTGCATGTATACATCTCAAAAAATAAATTTGCTATGTGTAGTGAAGAATAAAACAATTATTTATTAAAAATAAACATATATTTACAGTAGAAATTAATTTTCGTATGTCATTTTGCCAGCTGATTGAGAATCGGCAAAGCTTTTAATATTAAGAGGCTGTACATATATAACGTTACCAACTTTATAGTAATTTTGTAATCTTTCCGGCCTTTACAATATCTTACATTATCATTCCTGGATTATGTCCCACCCTTCCATCACTAATCATATTGTTATCAGTGTCTCAAAATTCTTTTTTTTTTCCTTTCATTTTATTTTTACGTATTTTCAGTTATATGTAAACATATTGTTATATATCTGTTATTTATAAAATTTTCTAATAAAGAAGAAAGAGTATGTAAAATATCACTATATTAAATATAAAATAAGTTTATATCAATAAAATTTTTTAAAAGTATTTAAAAATAGCTCTTTGTTACATAATGTATTCAACAGATATATTGTTTCTTGCCGCTCTTATCAACAAAACAGATAGACAACATTCTTCCTCTTTATTTTACTAATAAGCACAAGTATCACTTCAAACGTACTATCTGGTTTCTCCAACAGCAGATTATATGCAAATATAGGGTAGATGTGCCAGTAATGGACACCCTTAAGGAATTTCTTTAAAATTTATTTTTTTATTAATAGTTAAAATTATTATATTCCAGTTTTTTCAATATTATATTAATCTATCGACAATATTTAACCATTCTTATAGCCTCATTTCCCAATATGAATAGAAATTTAATTTTAAATAACAGAAATATATCAAAAGCCCAGTAATGGACACCCTCTGGCCCAGTAGTGGACACCCTCTGGCCCAGTAGTGGACACCCTCTGTTCCAGTAATGGACACCCCATAAAAAGTAATAAATATAATTGTTTTTATGACTATTTAGAACCAGAATTTAATGAATACATACTAATGAAACAAAATAGTTATTTTCAAATAAATTTAACATTTAAGATACCAGTAATTAATAAAGTATTTGTGATAATCATTTATTGTTTGTATCAATAATTGAAATTATCAGATGATCGATGTTTTAATTATTTTAGATGCATAGATTAAAATACTAAATATCAGGCAATTACAGCTATCAAATTATTGTAACAGTGATGGATTTAAAGGGTAATTAAAAAAAAGTTTTGGAATATTAATGTTTAGTTTTGTGCCACTATTTTTAAATGTTTAGTTTTGTGTCACTATTTTTAACAATCTTCCATACTCTACTTGATATATCATTTATAATAATTAATATTACAAATATGAAAGAAATGATATTGTGAGTTGAATATTTTAAATACTAAATAAAATAATTTCAAAATAAAACTGTAGTACTGATGTTTGAGGCCAATGATCTGCAGATTTACTATAGTTTCATGAATATTACCTGCAACTTTCATTAATAGTATTACATTTTTTTTTAAAATAAGGAAACATTTAAGACAGAAAATAGATTTTTAATAGCTTCTGTAACTTAATTGCTTTTATTTAAACGGAGAGGGATTAAGCCGTATGAGCCCCTCTTTGACTGTGCTCTTAAACAATATTTTTTGCTTCCTGGCTGGTTTGATTGCCGGATTACAAAATATGCAAGGTATATGTACTACATAAAAAAAATAATAATAATAATAAATAAAATAAAATATTGAAATTTCATAAAATCTCATAAAATAACTTAAAAGCAGCTATTTATAAAAGTTTTGGTGTTATTACATTTTGGTAAGTATAATTTAAAAATTTGATTATTTAGGTTTGCAGTTAAACCAAAGTGTTTTATGCACTATAAACATTACTAAAATTGCATTTTTAGCAATGTCTACATGGGGTGTCCATTACTGGAAAATGACTAATTAACCATCCCAGTAATGGACACCCCTCTTAAAATCTTAAAAATAAATGAAATTTTGTAAATGGCCATTGGTATATAAAATTCAAAGTTTTCTATTGCTACTCAAACAAAAACATTTAAATTTTGCAAGAAAATAAATAATATATAAATTGATTAAACGAAGCCAACTCTTAGCCTCTTCATTAAGATTTTCACAGAAAAACAGCGAAACTTTGAAACATTATTTTCTGCTTCCTGATTGGTTTGATTAAAAGTGTCAACAATAACCCAGTTTTATAAAACATACAAGGGGGAATTATAAAAAAAATAATTAAAGCTAAATATTTATTAGTTATTTTTTTATGAACCAAAAACATCAAGGGGTGTCCATTACTGGAAGGGTGCCCATTACTGGCACATCTACCCTATATAAAAAAAAATAGGAAAGCCAAACGTTGAGGTATTCCACATTTCAGAATGAAATAATTGTATATATAATCATTTAATGATTTTAATAATAACTTAGTATTTTCATAAAAATAGATAACTGAATATTTTGATGTAAAGAAACAGTTACAAATAGAAAAATGAATATTTTGGTTGGATCAAAAATGGTAACAATATCGAAAATGAATTTTCTCCCTCACCCTAGAGATATCTTAAGATATCAAGTGCTAAACTCCACCTCCCTGAAGTGATACCGTTATATTAAGCACAGCCTATAAAATCATGAGCCTTAAATGCTTATCAGTTAGCTTGTTAATTTTAAAATTGCCCATCAATACTTTTAGTTATTAATAGTAAATTGGAAAAAATGAAATCAAAATAAGAATTATTTAAAAATGAAATGTTTTGTAAATTCATACAAATTAAAACTTGGTTTATTATTATTGTTGTTTAATTAATAAATATGAAATTACCTTACCCTTCTTGTCCCTTCCCCCCATAATTTTATCTGTACTGGCAGTGTGATCAGTGTGAAAACTGACAGGGCAGGAAATTCATACTACTACTTCTTTTGGTACTACCTGATTATCCCGACAACCAATTTCACCAAATAAAGTTAGTACATACTTTTAATAAGTGTACTTTTAGTAGTTGACCCAATAGCAGAAAATCCTCCAAGTGTTTGCAACAGATACTTCAGAGGCAGAAAATAATCTGCAGGTAAAACAGGTTTGACAGGTTGCAAGTTTTACAATCGAAGTGTTAATCAAACGATCACCTTTTTTTAAAAATGTTATTATGCATTTTATTAATTTTACTAATAATAATCTTAAGTTTTTGTATTAAGTAAGAAAGAGCCAAACATAATATAAAGCGAAATAAGGGTTCAATAGAAAAATAACCTGCAAACGAAAAAAGAAAATCTGCGACTCCCATCTCTAACTTTCTGCTACCGGTGTAGTTGATAATAAATAATAAATATAAATTGGTACAAAAATACATTACAAAATGTATTGTAATGTTAAGCCCTTCGTGACAACATATGTGTGATATAAAGTGTGTACACAGTCCTTGTAACTATTACTATATCGGAATGGTAATTTTTACGGTACTTTTCGGTTAGCCGGGCGCCAGTGTTAGATATACATACATACATATATATGTATATATACTTGTATACATAACACTGGCGACCGGCTAACTAAAAAGTACCATTTTTACCTTATTTAATATAAATTTATTAAATAAGGAAAAAGTCACTATTTGAAAATAGTGATACAAGGGAGGCTTGTCATGAAGGGTTTAAAAGTTTTTTCTTCATTGTTATTATTTTATGTTTTATTTTTTAGTTTCAAGAACTAATGACATCATCTGGTAAAGATGCTGAAGTCATGGTTGCTAGCATGTTGAGAAAATTACAGATGATGTCGGAACAAAGTCCTAACAGAGGGTACAAAATCTAAAATTGCCCAGCAAGAAGAGGAACAGACAGTTGTTCTAATTTAACAGGTTGGTTATTATATATTTTAACAAAATTTGTTTTTGTGAGTTCATGCTCAATGGTACGAATAATGTTTTCTTTTTCCTATGAAAGTTTGTATTTTTCTGTAACTGTACGCCAGTGTTAAATATATACATATATTTACACACACACACACACATATATATATAGTGAAACCTCCCTGTGCGACCACCTCCTTGACCGATCATTTTTTCATGGAACGAAATTTATTCCCATAGGCTCAATACTAATTTTACCTCCATTCAGAGACCATCCCATTTGAACTCCCTCCATGAGCAACCCATTTTTTTGAAAACTTTTTACTTTAAGATTTTAATTAAAACTTTTTTACTTTATGATTTTGATTTGAATCAATAGGTTACCTTTATGAGTAAAATTTCATTGAATAATTCAAGGAAAATGTATCTTACCTTTATTATGCATATTTAATTATACATTATTGATCATTTACTTGACCTTTACTTTCAATATTTTAATCATTTTCAAAATTATCTTACTTTTTATCATTGTAGTTTATTACTTTACTTAATTATTTTAATATTTTACCATATTGCAAGCATTATGTATAATTTTGAATGCATTATTACATTCAAATTACTGTTTAAAAAATGTAAACAAAGTAATGATCAGAAATGTGCAAAATTCTAAATTCCGCACAACCACTGGTCCCAAGCTGTGCGGATTTGAGGGAGTCTACTGTATATAATTCTCGATATATGACAACTCATTGTTTTTTCGTGAAGAAAGTATAAATTTATTTCTGAAAAAAATCAAGATATTGCTGATAATTGGTAATCACAATCTTTTTATCAAATATATTTATGTATTAATCAAGCTTTTATTATTAAGACTGGCTAAACCTGAAATAAAACTTCCTTACTTTATGACTTTGATGTGAATTAATATGATACCTTTATGAGGAAAGTTCCATTGAATAATTCCTGGAAAATGTATCTCATCTTTATTATGCATATTTAATTATACATTAATTATTATTTACTTGACCTTGAGGGGAGAGTGGGGAGGAATGTGATGCTTTTTACAAAAATAAGAAAATCAACTTTATTTGACACATAAACAAAATTTTGATATATAGAATACAAAATGAAACACTCTCTAATGTCCTTGAACAATATAGAAACATAATTTGCAGAAACAATTTTATAAAGAAATTATAAATTTCAAAATGTGTCCCATACCTTCCCACTAACAGGGAGGTATGGGACAGCTATAAAACAATGTATGATAAGGGGCAAATAGTCTATTGTTGGCTATATATACAGTCTAACAAAGATTGTAGGTTGATGTCTGTGCTACAATATCAAATTTCAGTAACTTCATCACTGGAAGGAAAATTCAGGATTGTCAATCAGAGATAGCATTAAAAAAATCATCAGTTCAATTTATTTATGTTTTGAAGTAAATGAATATATTTATAATGTTATAATTAATATATTACCTTCTAAAAATATTTGCATGTTAGCAGTTTACATTCATCTTATTAAAAAGAAAGAATTAAACATGTCCCATTCCTCCCTCTACCTTCTTTTATGTTAAACTTCTTGTATAAACAAAAGTTCTACTTTTAGTCTAGTTTACAGTATGATGTTCCAGAGATTCCCCTAGACAGTTTCAGGAGGGTGCTGCACCCTGCCTGCCGTTACGTTTACAAAATAGCACCCCTCTTGCCCCTGATGAAAAACATTAGCACCCTTGTTGCCCCCAGCTGAAAAAAGTGCCTTTACTCCTTTGTTTATTAAAAAATTTACTTGCATAGTAAAAATTGACTCATTGCTGTCTTTAAAACATCGCCCTGTCTATTAAATATTAAAAGTAGTTTTAAAAATCAAAAGATTGCCTTTAAAAAAATTTTAAGTGCCCTTAAGAATCCAAAATATGCCCTTCGGAATCCAAAAGTGCCCTTTTCCTAGAAGAAGCACCCTGCCCTTTTTAAAACCTGGGGGAAACTCTGATGTTCAATAAATAGAAAAACTATTACATCTACGCGTAAACAAGCCTATACTACTATATTTTACTAATATACAGAAAGCATAAAAAGTATATGAAGCAAATTTACTTCTGATTCTTGAAATAATGCTTTGCTTAAGTCTTTAAAGTAAATCGGCTTGTCAAACGATGATTAAAAATTAGTTTAATTAACAAGGTATGCAACTGATATGAAAGGTTTGATAATTCTAACTTTTATTTTTCAATTTTAGAAATTATTTAATTATTTTTTTTAATATTTTAACCCTTTGCACTCAAAGGTTTTTTTCATTTGTATTACCAGCAACTCAAAGTGATTTTAGTTATATCTTATTATTTTTTAAATTCTTTATGAATACGAATACAAATTTATGATATATAAAAAAAAACTAAAAATTATAAAATTATTACATTTTGTAATCGTAAAGTGTGATACCTCTTGAAGCAATTGCCAATATGTAATCTTGGCTTTTCTAGACAGATATCACAAAATTATTTTTATTGCCTCCGTAGTGGAGCCCTCTAGTTTGAAGACAAATTTTAAATGGCTCCGCTCCGGAGTCCTCGAGTGCAAAGGGCTAACTTTTTTTCAATATATAATGTATTTAAAACAATCAAAAATGGTATCAAAATTCAATTTGTGCGATTGCAGCATTGTATTTCTACAGTCAAAGATTTTGCACCTTAGCCGACTAAAATTTCGATTATACACCTTTCTCAGTTATGCATCGTTTTAAAAAGGTTTCCTGAAAGACATATAATTGGTACTTTACTGGGGTTTTTTTTGGGGGGGGGGGGGGGGGGTGAAATTGTCATATTGCCAGAGCAAAAGTTCTTTATCTACAGAACGACAAAGTCGAAAAATCCATTTACTCTTGCTCGACTGAAAATATACACAATATTTTGAAAATAAATATCAAACTTCATGATATTTTGAAAATAAATATCGGATATGTATCCATTTATATATATCACTGAACCATCCTGTTTGTAGCTATAGTGTTCACTCTTTAGTGTACACTATACACTCTTCAGTACTCCCGCTGCTGATAGAATATAATCTTTTTTTTTTTTTCCCCCATCATCTGAAGATATAAGAAAATGCTCTTTTATGAAACCTTTAAACACATAAAGGCTAGATTTATTATGGTTATTTGTGCTTTTCATTATGTAGGGATTTTTTTTTTTTTTTTTTTTGTATCACAAAATCAAAACGTTCATTTTATGAGTAACAATCCCAGATGAAGATTCTGTCTGTGTCACTCTCTACTCTCTATTGTGTACAGTATAACCTCGAAAATCCGGCATTGTCAGGACCATGACGATGCAGAATTTCTGACTTCAAAAATACTTTTAATAGTCTTAATGGTGCCGTTATTCGTAATTTAATTCATACCCAAGTAATAGTTATGTGAGAAAAATAGAAAATTAAATATTTTAAAAAATATTAAAATTAAAAGTTTCTATTCATATTTTCTGTGTTACAAAAAAAAAATCTAGTATATATCATTTCTTCTCGTGTAATTTCCTAAACATCGATGTCAATTTTATTTGCTTCAATTATTTGAACAGCTTTTTAACAAGTTTTAATTTTACACAAATGTAGAATATTGAAAATATAGTCTTATTTATCTGAAGCAGATGTTAGTTTTCCAGTCAAATTTAAGCATTTTTCCACTGATACCTTTTCTTCTGTACTCAGAAGGGATTCAATTTAGCATAGCATCTGCGATCTCACAGTCAGCCAATCCATTGCTTTCAATCTCGAAATTTTTAATTGTTTAATGATTTATTATTATTCTTTCTCCTATAAGGTGGAAGTGTAAAAAAAAAAAAAAGCGGCGAGATGACTTTGATGCTGGATTTTCGAGGTCACACTGTACTTTATTTACTTTTACTATACGTATGTGATTTTTGTGTTTATAATTTTATTTTTTATTTTTTTCTAGAGAGAAAAGAATGAATCAAGAAAAAAATTTTAATGAAGTACCTGTTAATTATATCAATTCTTTATATGTAAATAAATTACTATATTAATTCTTTATATGTAAATAAATAGAATTTTATAAACTGAATGATGTTTCATTTGTTTTCAAGACTATTTCCTTGATACTGAGAAATATTTTTCATTGCTTCAGTCTTAAGTTATTAAAAATAATTACAATCAGAAAAAGAACAATTTAAGTGAGTTAAATTATACTTTAAAAAACTAAAAAAAAAATAATGTTAGTTTAGTATTTGATCTGTTGTACATAGGATAATATTTCTCTGGTAAAAGAAAAACATTGGAGAAGGGAGGAAGGCAGATGATTTTAAAAATTTGTCTTATTGTAATATGTAATTTACATTGTTAAACAAGCAAGAAATTACTATTTTTATGTAAAAATGCTGGAAAGATCAATGAATTTGTAAAAAAATTCTTTTGTATGTTGCATCATTAAACTATTTTCAGAGAAAAGACTAAATATATTCCTGTGGTCATCAATCAGAATCCTATGGAGGATTTATTTTATAAATCTGACAATATTCTCTAAATAATAATTGAAAATTCTAAGAAATAAGTTTAATAAATGAAAGAATTAAAAAATTAATGAAGTAGTAATATAAAAAATATACAATCTTCTAAAGTCATTAAATGTACACTATATTGGAATTCCACATATTTGATGTGCTATTTATTGTAGGTAAACATAAGATTTCATTATATATGTATACAATAAAAAATTATCTGATCCTGAATAGTGAACTGGATTCAAAAGGTAAGTAACTGAAAGTATAATTAAATTTACTATGTATAAGTATAGGCATAGAGTTGTATGTTCTCAAGTCCCTGTAACATTTTAAATACTTTTTCTTACCCTCTAATATAAAAAAGCTTTTAGTTTTTTTATTTTATTGAATTTCTCCTTTTTCTTTTGTTAAAGGATAAATGACAAAAAAAAATCCCTTTGCTTTTTTTAATTTTAAGTTATCAATAATTTTCAAGACTCTATGCCTATGTGTATAAGAATGATTTTTTAATATTAAATACGTGAAATTTTTCAAGTTGCTAACTAAGCGTAAATAAACAGAGTGAAAAATGTTGAACTCTGATCTTTGAAATAGTGCTCCAATGCACTGTTGATTTGCGCCGAGTTAGCAATGTAAAAAATTTCACGTATTTAATCTTCAATAATTTCACTGCTGATAATTAATTAAAATTTTACTTGGAATGGTTTTTATTCAAATGAAAGTGTTTTTCCTTAAGAAAATTTTTTTAATGGGATTACACATCCCTCATGCGTAGACACTTGCATGCTAATGTTAATCCTATGGGAGAATTTTTCTAAATATCTCGTTTGCATTTCAATATTGTAAATTTTATTATTTGTTACTTGTCAATCTGTACAAACACCTTTTTTTTTTTTTTTTTTTTTTTTTTTTTTTTTAAGTTTTCAGTTTTGTTTGCAATGTGTTTTTTTTGTTTTTTTTTTTCACTAGAGTATTTTCGCTTTTGAAAGCAGTTCTGAATATATCCTAATAAGCAAAAAAACCTTGTAAAACAAAGTCGAAAAATGGCCTTTGTATCTAAACTGCAGGTATGCAATGCAAAAAAAAAAAAAAAGCAAGCGAGATATTAAAAAAAAAATCTTTCAGCGGATTAACATTAGCAATCAGGTGTTTCTGTGCGAGTGAAGTATCCTCTTAACATTATTAAGCTTTTTTTATTATTAAAATAGGATCTAATAATGTAGCGAATTGATAAAAATTAAACATATATTTTATACATACATAGTAAAGGACAGGGATGTTAGAATTTCTTTCAAGGTAAAAAATGAACATATTAATTAAAATAAGCAATTTGATAAACATGTGGATTAATAAAAACCAGTTTTTTTCAATGTATAGATAATATTTGACTAAAATTTAATTTTCCACAGGAACAAACAAACAACAACAAAAAAATATGCTCAGCTCAGAAAAATTCTAAGTTGAGTTATTTATCTCATTTTTCTATCAAATAAGATTTTATGATTTATAAAAACCTCATTTTCATTTTTTTTATACACGCTTGTAATAAAAGCCTTTCATCAATCTTTGATTGTAACTCCTCTATCTACCCTTTCGTTTCTTCCTTTTCACATGCTTATCATGAAACACTTGCAAACTCCCTCAGATAGCGTCAACTAGCAACCTTTTTCAATGCTTTACAAAACATTTACAAACTTTTCATGCGAAGCCTTTAAAAAGCATTCAAACATTTACGTAGCATGGTTGTAAAAAGGCTTTAAAAAGCAAAAAATGCTATCTGGGATGGTACACAGTGCACTGTACAAAGTTGCATTGCAGGCACATGCGCAGTGCAACAGTGCAGTTAACGTGTAAAGCGCAACGGAAAGTTTTACTAAAGTACCGTGAATTTATTTTATATAGAAAAAGCGCAAATATGATTTTTTCAAAGTTGGCATTGACAGTGAGCTGCAGCCAAGAAGGGAACCCTGGTCCTTTTTCATGCCCAATGGACCTTATGCACGCGACCTGAGGTTGAGGCTAAAATTCGTCTGCTGGCGGTATTTACTGGCGGTGTTTAGCATAGCAGTCTATGGAGTGTGAATTATTAATGCTTGTTTGTTAAAAATACCGCAAAAGAATTCTTTGATGCAGCAGCATATACTTAATATATTGTAGTCTAAATTCAAAATGTTGTTCTTTATGCGAAAAAATTCCCTAAGTTTGCAAATTTTCAGTTAAAACGTATGCATTCAACCCGGATCAAGGGTAAAGTCGTCTGCTAGCGATGTTTGCGCCTGCGCATACTGGTATTCTGCCGGTGCAGTAACTAGAATAACATATCATCATACCGCCAGCTCTGGCGTCTGACGTCACCTGAATAGAGTCCATTAGAAGCACTTGTCAAACCCTTTTTCATACTTAAAAACATATTAGCCTTTTTTGGTGCTCGTCAGAGCATTTTTTAATACTAGTAATATATACTCGAAGAAACGCTTTTAGTTACTTTCATATAAAATGTCTTGTAAATCCTGGTGTCAGTCAATCATTTTACCATTTTAACAACCGAAGTACTTTGCCCCTCAACGGGATAAACGGTGCAGAATTATTCAGTGAAAAAAGATAATTTTAGTTTCAAGTAGGTAATAAAAATGGGCAATAAAAGACGGGAATAACTTGGTGATAGCTGGCAACTTTTCCAAAATTCCCATTCAAATTCAATATTGACGAAAACTGGGAAGCTAATTTACAAACCCTCAAGCTTTGGACACCCTTGGCGAAAGGGAAATGTAGCCAAATAATTTGGCGAGAGAAGATCAGTGCGCGCTGGAATGGAGTGAGAATTTGAGAATGAATCAATGAATTGACGAGAGTTTTGAATCCCGAATGTGAAAGGGAACGGTCTGCAATGTGGTATTTTCCGCAATAAATACTTCTCGGAATGGTATGTATTTTATTTATGCTAAACATATTATTGAATATAACTTTTCCTAATTTATGCCGATTTTTTTAAAAATAATGTACTACTTTTTAAAGTTATTTTATTTTTACGATACTTGCTGCGAGTTGATTTAAGCCTAACATGTCAAGTGTTTTCAAAATGCTAAAAAATTATTTGAATTGTAAAATCCAGTTCGAATTTTTCTGTAATCAAATATTACAAAATATACATCAAGCTGTTAAAATTTTTAAACATACAAATACAATTTTTATTTTAGTTTATAATTTAAAAAGATATAAAAAAGATTGCATTCGAATTACAATTCGTTACATCTTTTATCTGTAGTAGTTATGTAATTAGCATTTAAAATGAAAAAACTATCTACAGCCTTCTCCGATTCCCTCTCCTTTAAAACAAAATCTGTTGCACATCTGCATACTAAAAAGATTGATGCAAAGTATCCCTAGACTGTATTTTTATAAATTGTCCAGTTTGTGTATGCATGACTTGTTTATATAAATTGTAAGTCTTCAATTTGTGTATGATGATTTGTTTGGAACAGATGTCTTATTATCCCGGGGTTTGCCATCTTGGATTTTTTTTCTTGGCGTGAATTAAAAATTGTTTTTCAATTAATAGTTATAATTATTATATTCTAATTTTTTCAATATTATATTAATCTATCAACAATATTTAACCATTGGTGACGTTTAATACTTGGCAAAAAAGGAGTTTTCATGCAAGAAAAAAATCCAAGATGGCAGAACCCGGGTTAATAAGAGATCTAAGCCATTTGTTTTTATTATTTTCTTAATTTTAAAACCAATTTTTTTCCAGATCAAAATTGTGGACTTTAGACGAGTTGTTGTTGACTCTGATATTCAGCCAGTTGAAAGCATTCAAATGGCTTGAAATGCAATTGCTTTTCTTGCCTTTAAATGTCTTTTTGCTAGCTCTTAGGCGACCATATGGATGTGTTAGTTGACCATTCTACAGAAAGCTGTTTTGAGGATGATGCAAACTGTTAAGTCAAAGTTTTCTTTAAGTAAATCAGGTCCAGCTAAATATTTTTTCGTACGTATCCTGTCATTTTAAACTTTGTGGTAAGTACTCAATTGTTATAATTAAATATAAAAAATAACCTATGATAGACGTCGTACTTAAACTTTTACATCTTAATCTTTTATGATTTGAGTACATTACATTGACTGTTTTTGTTTTCTTCATTTAATACTGCACATTATATATTTACAGTTCCTAAAATTATGAAATTTAATCCCTAAGTGTGAATGAATTTTGTAATGCATAATCTAATACATTGCATTCAAGCTAATTATCTTAAGATCGAATTTTATAACATTCTAGTTTGTTAAAATTAAAATAATAAAACTTTGTAAAAAAATCACCATAAAATAAAAACAATACATAGAACGCGTTTTGAGCTAAAAATATTAACAGCTCATCATAAACTAAAGTAAAACACGTGTCTGTAAGGGGACAAGAACTTTAGCTGATGACGAGCTGTTAATATTTTTAGCTTGAAACGCGTCCTATGTATTTTTTTTATTTTATGGTGATTTTTTACAAAGTTTTATTATTTTAATTGTTACATATCGCCAGTTTTCGGTGTTGTTTCGCTATATTCTATTTTGTTCTGGTAAAAATTCCTTTTTTATTGGTCTTTGATTATCTATCTCAGGTATTGTTACTTATCTGAATTTATGGTGTTTTTCAAGATGGCCACCGGTTTGTTGTCTTAATCTTTGAATCAGTGTTTTATATATATTTAAAAAAAAAAAAAACCTTTTGGTAGGATAGTCTATTATTTTATAATTAATAAAGTATATTTTAAAATAATCAAATATTTGAAAACATATAATCATTTCAGTTTTAAAACTGCAGGTATTAGTGTGCCAAATGAAAAACAATATCTTCTTCAAAGCTGTTAACTTGACTAGTCTTTGTATATGAATTTAAAAGTACATCAGTGTGTTATTATAGTCTATGAAAATATATTATAAGCATTCCTTCTAAAATAGTTTAATAATTGTTTTGATATTTGTTTCCTCTGCACCTCAAGAATATTACTATAGTTATTTTAAATAGGTTTTCACAGCTGCAGTTTTAACAACTAAACTAAAGGAAGCCATATTTGTTTTTTCTTAGTGTAAACAAAAATTTAAATATCTTGTATTGAAAAGCTCTTATAATTAACATAAGTATTTTTATTATTTCTCATTAATATTATTTGTATATTCTATTCAGTTATAAATATTTTTGGCTTAAGAATTGTTTTTATTTAAGCATTATTAGGTCTTACTATAGTTATTTTAAATGGGTTTTCACAGCTGCAGTTAGCAAGTAAACTAGAGGAAGCCATATTTGTTTTTTCTTAGTGTAAACAAAATTTTTGAACAGGAAATTTAAATATCTTGTGTATATTGTAATGAAAAATTCATATAATTAACAAGTATTTTTGTTATTTCTCAAGAATGTTATTTGTATATTTTATTCAGTTAAAAAAATTTTTGGCTTAAGTATTGTTTTTATTTAAGCATTATTAGGCCTAATTTTATCTTCATAAAGATAAGTCTTCATCATATTCTTTTGAGAAACTCATTTTAATGTTACTTCTCATTGTTAAATTTTTTAAGTAACATAAATCTTCATTCACTGTTTGTTTTCCTGAAATATTGAAAATGCATAAATGGTCTCTCTTACTGTTTATCATACTATAAACAATAAATATAGCCCTTTTTTACATTACATCATACAGAAAATATATTTTATTTTTTAAATTATATGTTGCAGTTCACTTGAAAGAAATCTTTTTATTTTTGACAAGTTTATATATATATATATATATATATAAAGTTTAAAATAATTTAATCGATAAAATGATTTCTGCTTAATCCTTTATTGTTTCCTTTTTTATTTTGCTTGCTTTCCAATCAAATATAGAAAATTATGTTTGCTTGTATGACAGACAACTTATTTAGAAATATATTATTAAATTTTATTTTTAATATTTTAATTATTTGAAATAATTAAAGTACATATGTACAATCCTTCTCCCTCCTTCCAATAAATTGATCTTATAGCTTTTAAATGTATGGTGCAATGCAACAAATTACAAGAATTTAAGCTCGTACTCAATAAATAATTCTTAAGAAAAGTATTGGGACAATTTATTTATTGTAAATTACTCGAAATAGGCTAAACAATTCCTTTAATGCTGGTTCATTAAACTTAGTTTTTTTGTTGTTTTTTTACATGCAGTTTAAAAACAGATTAGACCATTACATATAACACCTGCTTTAAGCTATATTAGTTCTTCAATGTCTTTTTCCTAATTATATTATGTACAAATTTGCCATTCATTTCTACTATTAAAAAATACCACGTTCCAGAAAAATTTTGCTGTTTTTGAGGCTTGTCGTAGCAGAAAGTTTGCAAAACTTTTGCCACAGGGCTATGTAAGGTATGTGTAAGGATCGACTGAAACTGAATTTCGGTAAGCTTCCTATTTTTGGCCAAAAACAAAAACATAATTTTTTTAAAGGTATTAATACATACATAAATATATGAAAATATGAATTAATTATATGTGTGGTCCGAGTTGGCTCTGTGTGCCTTTGACCGAAACTTTTTATTTTCATATAAAATAAAATGTAATTCATCTACATTACACATATGATTTTCTAATGATATGAATTTCAAGTAATTAAAAAATGTTTTAGATATGCATACCTCAGTGTATCTTTTATTATGTAAATGATCATTTGTTATACTAGAACTTTCTCAAAGAGTATTGGAAAAACTTCTGTGGTTTCAAACTAAAAATGTTCTGTTACTGTTAAGTCTGCAGCTTTTAATGAGCACATGAAAAGCACCTTCAAAGTTTAGTCATATATGCATTGCTTGCTTTGTAATTTGTATTCATGTCTCGAGTCAGTCATGACTGATAAACAGTGAAGTTTATAGTAATTAATAAAGAGTGTCTCATTTGAGCCATTACAGCTCAAATCATTAAATAATGTTGAAAATTTCTGAAGGAAGAAATGAGATTTTTGGAATACTAATAGTTTCGATCCAGCAGCATTTTCGGAGAAAGTCCGATTTTTGAATGAAAATTAATTTTCAGTTGATCTCTAATTATGTGTTTACAGTTCCTTAAATAAGAAAACTTTTTCCTATAATGTAATTCAACTTTGAAATGTATATTCTTATAAATTTAATTAAAGTAGACTAATTATGTTAATATCTAATTTTGCAATCTTTTTTTTTTTCTACTGGTATAAATTTCTTTTCTCATGATTTTTGTCTCAAATTATCTGAGCTATTATTGTTATTTATTTGAATTTTTGGTGTTTCTGAAAATGATTATCGGTTGTCTTAATCTTTAAATTGGTGTTTACATTTGACATTTTTCAAAGGGCACTGCATGCTGCTCTTTTTAGATATGGAGAAGGCACCCGACCCTTTTCCCAGTATCTGCTTTGCACTATTTTTTCCCTTCCCATGTTCCCATGTGGACTTTAGAAACAGAGTTACCACTTTCTATTTGAAAACTGCCCCTGTCCAGAATAGCATGCATTTCCTAAATTCATCAGGATTTCTCTCTTTAAGGCTATGCTTTCATTACAACACAAATTTAAATTAATAGAAGATGTTAACATTTTGGTCCTGCCGTTTTCCTATTGTATTTAATGCTAAATTATCCTTTTATAGCGAATTTTCGCAATGTTAAGGGGCCGCTGCACTGAAACTCCCAGAACTCGAAATCCCATGTTAACCTATGGGAAAACTTTCAAGCGCGATGACTCATTACCTAATATAATTATTAAAATACCATTTACACCATCAGAAAGTAGACGTCAGATGCAGATGATGTGCGTTTTTAAAAATTGTCTATGTAAATTTTAAGTATCTTTAAGAAGATGATAAAATTTAATCAAATGGAAATTGCAAAGTTTATAGGAATTTTTTACGTATTTAAAATTTACGGAGATAATTTTTTAAAACACACATCATCAGCATCTGACGTCTACTTACAGTTGGTGAAAACGGTATTATAATAATTATATTAGGTAATGAGTAATCACGCTTGAAAGTTTTCCCATAGGCTAACATGGGATTTCGCGATCGGGGAGTTTCAGTGCAGAGGAGCCTTAAGAAACAACTATAGCAAAATTTTCTCCAGTTGACCACTGAATTTTTTTTTTCTAACTTTTCTGCAGTTGTGAAAATAAGACTTTGACTCTAATTTAATAAAAAAAAAATGCATGCCAGTCAGTGAAACATGGTGCAAATCAGTGATAAGTCTGATTATTAAAGGGTAGAAACAACTGCATTCTTTCCGTTTAACGATACAGTTTGCAGGTGTGATCCAGTCCACTCATCAGTCAATTCCCTCATAAAGTGAATATCCTTTATTTGTTTGCCTATATATCATTATTTTGATTCTGTTTTATAAGTAAAAATGTTCACAGATAATTTTAAAATGAGTATAATTTACGTATAATTTTTTTTAAAGTTTAGCCAATTGATATTTTTAATGTTCCTTATTTAAAACCAGATACAGAAGATATTTTCGGGATCCTGTCCATTCACTTTTTTTTTTAATGCTCTGTGCATGTAATCTCTGTGGATATATCTTAATACATTGGTTATAATTATGTCCCAGACACTGAAAAAAAATCTTGATAGCTTTATAAATGACATTTATTCATTTAGAGGTCTACACAGGCCAGATTTCTAGACCCAGCCCAGCCCAAGCGAAAGCTTCCCCGGTATGATGTAAAAATTAAAAGTTCAGTCCGGTCCTGGCCCATGCAAAAAAAAAAAAAAAAATTAAATCAGACGCGGCTTAATTTCTACAAAAAAAATTCCAGTTTTTCTTAACATACAATCAGGGTTGGGTTTTTGACATGACAAGCATCAAAAACTGGTTTAAACTGTCAAAAACCGCCAAATACATGTAACACACTAAAACATTTTAACAACAATAGGTATAAACATTAAATAAGTCAAGGATTTATGCGATCCTTTATTTAAATTTATTGTAATTTAATAATAAAAAAAAATTATTAATTGCAATAAAATATTTTTATTTTTTGGAATTTTCAATCAGAAGAAAATCATTTTGTACAATTAAATAATCTGGGTCAATTTTACCACGCAGCATGCTGCAGCACACAACGTGTTTAGCACATTTATTTACACCCAGATGATTTCTGAGTTTAGAGTGTATGAAGCGTTAGAAAATAGTCTGTCTCTTAATTGATGCTGAGCTAGTAGGACTTGATAGCAAAAGCATTGCTAGATGAGCAAGTTTTGCAGCAGGCTCAAAAAGCTATTGCATTTAATGATACCTTTCCACCAAGAAATGGGGTCCCTCCTATAGCACTGAAATAAGAAGATGGGAAAGGGGATTCTTTAGCTTCATACACAATAATATGGGTAAGCATCCATGAATTCTCTCTGTAGCTCAAGCGTGAGCTGAATCAACTGATAAATCAGTCAACCCTTGCCCCTGATGGTTGGGATACAAAATATAAGCCAAACAATGATGTGGTTTCTATTGTGCACTTTTTCAATATGGGGCTTAAAGGAATTTTCTTTTAGAAGACCGAGCCAATTTTGTTCAGCTTTAAAATCAAAAACATTTTTATATATTTAAAGAAAGCATGTTTTAAAAAGATTTTGACTTTAAGCTTTTTTTTTTAATTACTTCTCTTATTTTGTAAATGTTTAAGATTAAGAATCCAATTTCAATTTTGAATGAAATGGTTATTGCCTAGACTAGAATAACATTGATGCACATTATCTTGTTATACAGGCAAAGTTCTTTAATCCGCACAAGTTGAGACCAAAGGTTGTGCAGATTATGGAGTATTATGGATTATATCTCATTTTCTTATTTCTGGTCACTATTTTAATTCCATATTCAGTATAACTTGAAAAGAAAAATGTGAAATATAATAATTAATTTTTCTGGACACTATTTAAATCCATATTCAGTGTAACATGAAAAGAAAAATGTGAAATATAATAATTTACTATGCTATCTCAAAAAATGCATTTTTCAAATTCTTGTATTAAAAAATTGATTATATTCGCTTTTATATGTAAAATTTTCAGATATTTCTTTTAAAAAATCATTTTTGGATCAAGAATTTGTAAATTTGTTTAATTGTTTACATTCATTAAGCAATGCGAATTATAGAAAATTGCAGATTATGGGTGTGCAGATTATAGATCCTTGACTGTATATACAAAAAAATCTGCATTTTCCAAAGTTTTTTTTGTATAAAAAAAAGTCTAGCTAATGCTTTAAGCTCTCAAAAGTAAGAGAAATTAAAACGATTTTAAGTAAGAGAAAAAATGTACAGCTCAGGTGAGCTTAATGTCTATTTTTTTAAAAAATACAGTTTTACAAAAAAAATTTTTAGCCTGTTAAAAAGTTGTACTTAACAATAATACTTTACTATGTACTAATTATTGATATACAGTAATAGTGAATTTAAAATATTACATGTAATGTTGTCATGTGTGACATTTAATGTGAATTTTTACAAATCAATTTTGTATTTGAGGTTTTTGACATGATGGTTTAAACCCGACATGAACTGACACATGTCAAAAACCTGCCAACCCTGCATACAATTAAGATTGAGATTCTTTTAAAGAATACTGTATACATATTTATAGGAAAATTTTACAGCATATTTTAGATTATATGTGTTCACAAGACAGAAAATACACAATAGCAACAGCAATGTTAGACGCTTAGACATTCATGAGAAAATTAACGTAATTTAGAATAAAATAAAAAAAGAGGGTTAAAAACATCACAACTTTTGAAGCCGTATAGTAAAAAGTAGATGCTTGAAAATATTTCTCTGTAATTAAGGCTCAAATACAAAGAAGCAACTTTCTGACACATTACTGAATTCATTTTTGTTCGCTGTTCAGAAACACGTAAAATTGACAGGTGTTCTTATTCAGGAACTATGTAATCAAATGGCGTTTTCTATTTTTAGCCAAAATATTGTCAAAGTTGGAGTTTTGAATCGAATTTCTGTACGTGATAGCATGGGAAAGAAGAAAAACCTGTTGTTATGTGACAAAAATCTCATTTTACTTGATAAGCAATTTATTTATTTAAAAAATGGAAATTGCTATTTGATTCCAAATCGCCTGAGTAGTCAGGCCTGTCAATTTTATAACTTTTATAGTTAAAAATGCTGCCACTGAGCCTTGCAAAGTTAAGTTTGTGTTTAACGGAAAGTGCGACTTTCTCCAAAATTATGTCACCCAGGATAATCACCATAACATTCCAGCAAAGTTTGAATAAACTGCTACTGCCCCTTTTAGTTTCACTTGATTTGGAAATAGGCTGTGGGGGGAACATACTTTTGCATTACATTTTTGACAATATCTAAAATTAAAACAAATATTTTTGAATACGGTGTTACAAGAACTTTCCAACAAGATACACACATGCCGAAAAAAAATAAAGTAACTTAGTTAGTCACCCTATTTTTTTTTTAATTTAATATATATATTTTTAAATATTTGTAGATAGCTAAAAATCTATAAATACGTGAACACGATTAACTTATAATGGCTCCATTTTCTTTTTTTAAGTATGGTACTCTAAAAAAATCAATGAAAAATAGATCTAAGAATTTAAAATGTTGTGATTGGGGAAGGGTGGCACAAAGAAGAGGAAACTGAAATTTCGAGAGGGAATTTAAATGACATTTTTATCACAAGCGGTAATTACCGAAAGGAGGATTTAGGAAATTTTGAAGAATTCTTGCCCTTGTTGGGAATAAATTTCACTTACTAACCGTAATTTCTGGAAGAAATGCCGCATGTGAAATTTCTGCAGTAATCGCGAATGACATGCTAAACAGAAACATATTAATAAGCTGAATTAAGAAATTATAAAAATGAAATTATTAATTAGAAGTAAATAATTTAAATACAAAATTCGAAATTATTAATATGATTTAAATAATATAAATACGAAAAACTACACTGAAATTGCACAAAATCTGCAGCTTAAATTCTGGCATATGGCACGGATGATAAATTGCATCATTACCTTGGTATATCACGAATGATTCTGCAACAAAAAAAATTAATTAAACTGAATTTTAGAAACCACAAGTACCAAAATATGAAATTATTAATTTGATATAAATAATATAAGTATGATATTCAAAATTGATAATTCATTATAAATAATATTTAAAAGAAAAAAAATCCCGTTGAAATTGAGTAAACTTTTCTATACACTGAAGAGTGTCATGAGAACGATTGGGCGTTAGCAGTCTCAACTTTATCTCAAGTATCTTAAATAGCGTGTTCGAACGGGATAAAATGACATTTATTTTCACCGTGCCATATATTAAAATTATTTACAAATAGATAGTAAACGTATTAATTTTAATATTTAGTGCTATGTACAAATAAAATAACATTATCACATCCCATTTCGTCAATTGAATAATATATGAAAATTCTCATTTTAATCATTTCTAAAAGAATCTGTAGATCGGAAATACAGACTTTTTTAAAAGGGGGGTGGGGGGAGATTAAAAAGAAACCTCTTGCAATAATTCATCGAGATCCAGTAATTTTAAACGGAAAAGCATAGAATTTGCTGGCATATCTATCAAAGTGATTTGAAATCGAATACGTTTTTCCATTTTCGATAAATGTATTATATCTTAAGTTATAAACGATGGCTATTTGATGATGACCTTCCCTGAGCTGTCTTATCTGGAAATTCAGTTCAAAAAATCAACTTTCAGCATTTTCTAAATGTTTTTTCCCTTATCAAAAACTGAAAAATGCTATTAGATTTTGTTAAGTATTAATAAATGCACCAATAGTTTTTATACGATTAAAATTAAAAATGACTTATAGTGAATACAACCGTTATTTATGTGTGTATGCATGTTTTATAATAAAGTTCTCAAAAACAAATCAAAACTTTTTATTTAATTCCAATCAATCTGCAAGAAATTTCATGATTTTCTCTTTTTTCTTCCCTGTTTGGAACAGTTTAGCTGTCACAATCTCAAAGAAATAAATATAGATTTCAATTAGAAGATTTTGCTTTAAAAGCATTTATACATGAAATGATTACCAAGGAAAAAAAAAAATACTTACCATCACTGTGCTGTTTCTTAAATACAAGATATTTTAACAATGCAATTGAATCTGTTTTATTTTATGGTCGTTTCTAAGAATATTTGGCGTTATTGTAGATATTTTTAAAATACTTCTTGCATGAACATTTCAAAGTTGTATTTTATATTTATTTCAATCACTTGGTACAGAATTGAATCCTGCATTGGGTCCGGTAATCGGATAGTACCCAAACCCGACTGAAGTTCAGGTCGGGTTGGCGCGTTTTTTTTTTTTCCCCGTTGTTAGTCGGGTTGGTTTTAAATGTTCAGTTCGGGTTGGAATTTGATTCGTTCGAGTTAACTTTTTTTTTTTCCAAAAGAAGATGCTGAATATTTGTTTAAATGGTAAAAGCCAAAATAACTTGATACAAGAAATATAATTGTAGACTACTTTTTCGTAAATGCATTAAAATATGATTAATTTTCCTTCATTTTAGATTTGGGTTTTAATATTTCGGTTGAAAAAATTTGTTCTTGTCTGGTCTCAAGTTGACTTTCAGCAGAGGATTCGGATAGGATACAATCCGGACCTTGCAGATCAGAGTAGAGTCCAACATTTGATCTTGCAACCTGATTTTACCTACTATTGTTTTCTTATGGACAGAGGGGGGAAAAATGGA
The DNA here is from genome assembly GCA_963932465.1 of Maratus speciosus. Lineage (NCBI taxonomy): Eukaryota > Metazoa > Arthropoda > Arachnida > Araneae > Salticidae > Maratus > Maratus speciosus. Next base: position 491,211,282 of record OZ010794.1, read on the forward strand.
TTTTTTCTAGAAAATACATTTTTCACAAATAGAATATTTTCTTAGAAAATATGGAATATTAAACATTTTAAAAATTTATATCCACTAATTTGTTTTATGTAATCTATGAATATTGTTTTAAATCATTTTCATAGGATTTTTACTTAAAATGTACACATTAGAGATCTGCACGGACCTTTTTAATCTCTTTTTATTAGACTCGGGCTGGACCATGCTCGACCTTAATTTTTATCTGCAGACTCTTACCGGACCGGGACTGGAGAACTACTTATTTTTTTGGGAGGGCCGTGTTAGACCGGCAGGTTTTTGCGAAAATAACAGTGAAATTTTCCTTTGTTCGACGAAATCTTTAGGAGTTTATTTTTATTAAATTATAGAGAAATATATTTTTAAAAATCTTTATAGAGCTTCAAAATTATTTTTTCTTAAATGTTTTTCTTCCATTTTAAACGGTGACTCATTAGAAAAAAAAAATTTAGTAATGTCCATTTAAATGAATTTCTCCGAGTAATCAATAATGTTGCCATTCCATATTTCATAGCTTGTGGACATACTAGTTTAAGCTGCAACTGCAAAATTTTTACATGAGTATGTATAAAATATATCTTAAATAATTTTATTTATAGGATAATGTTGATTAAGAAGTTATCCGATTTTCTATCAAAAATGGAGTCTGGTTACGACTCTGGGCTTGATTTAGTTGATTTTTCTTGGCTGGGTGGGTCAAATTTTTAGCATAAATGCTAAAAGTTTAGCCCAGGCAGGGCCAATATATTTTGATCGTCTGGGTCTGAAAATTTCTGCTCGCCTACATTATTTAAAAATCTCATTAATATTAAATTTCTCATCTTTGGTATCTGAATTTTTGGGAGTGAAAAAACCGGGAATGGGTTCATTCTTCAAAGGTTTGCAAGGGCCAAAATTTTAAGTGCTGGTCTCGGCCCAGCAAGTATGAAGATTATTGCCTCAGCATGGCCTGTTCCATGCAAAAATCAGTAAAATTTGGCCCTTCATGAAAATTTTTGCAAAAAATGCAGAAATTTTTAAATCGCCATAATTCTATAATTAAACTTTTAAAAATATTATTTTTAAAGAATAGCAATTTCTAGGCAATAAAACATGTGAAAAAGAGCCTGCCCAGGAATGTAAAAATCTAGGCTCCAGCGGAGAGTCTCTCACCACTAAATTTTATTTGCTATTTTTTGTCTAATTTTTTTGTAAGAATGGTAATAAAATTTAAGCGACAAAACCTATTAAAATTTAGTGGTGAGAAACTATCCGCTGGCACCTAGATTTTTACACCCCTGAACCTGCCTATGACGGAATCCTGCCTTAAACAGAAAAATGTGTCGATTCAAGCAAAATGAGTATATAATAATATGTGAGAAAAGAATATAATACATTTAAACTTGCTAAGAAAAGAACGTGTCTATAACGCATATTTTTTCTTTCCTAATTAATTTCGTCTTATAGAAGATTTTACTGTATAGCATTTTTCAGATTCTTAAGTCTCCAATACATAGAATATGGATCAAAGCTGCCCTTAGCGAAAGCGAGGCTGTGTGCAAGAATTGTTGCAAGGCCCCCTTCTACCGATGTTTTCAATTTAGCATATTTTTTATTAATCTGCCTGAAATTTTGAATAGTAATTTTTGCTTTATTTAATGATAGACATTCCGTAATTAATGAAGTGAAGGTAACTATTCAGAAATTCTGCTAGCTATTTTGAATTAAAAAAGCAACTAAATTGGCCACACAACACAATCACCTTTTGAAAATGTTCGCATGACATATACACGACAGCACAAACAGGATTATGCTTTTATTTTTGCTTAATAAATGAAGGTGAAATATATATATAGAGAGAGAGAGCTACTTTTTTAGGTGCATTCGTAATAATATAAATACATAGCACCTATAATCATTTTCTGGTCAGATCGTCTGTAAGCATGTAACAACGCAAAAATTATCCAACCAAATGGTTTTAAATTGAATATATAGAATCGTTGCACAATTTTGTCAAGTCATTTCAAATTTTTATGAAAATTGAATCAAAACTGAAAAAGATATTAATAAAAGTTTTCTTCATTCTTGAATTAAATACTATCCTAAGTCATTAATTCAATGATATCCCATGATAGGTCATGATATTCTAGGTTGCCATGGTGATGACATCCTATTTAAGATCGAGTCCTATTATTTCCGTACTGCCGAACTTAATATATATAATCGTAATAAATTTTGTATTTGTGCCTTTTTTCATAAGAGTGCAACAGCTATTGCACCAAAGTCTGAATATTTATGAAACAGTTATCATACGAATGCACCTCATTTGCCACATTTGACGTACAATTTCAGACTTGTTTAATTTGTTACTGAAATGATAGAAATGTAGATAGATCTGAATAATATAAGGAATTTTCGTTCAATTTCAGATTAATTTCGTGTTAACTATCAAGTTTATTGGAAGTATAATGTTAAAATAAATTAGTTTATAGCAATGTTGATAAAATTGAGTGCAATTACAAGTTTTAAATTCAGGTTCCCTTATAAATTATGTAAATTAAACTTGCATTTAGAAATTTTTTATTTAAATTTTGCAAATTATGCTTTTATCAAATTTTTCATTATTTAATACTTAAATAATGAAAGAATATGCTTCTGTTTCCATTAATTTGGTTTCTGAGATCGTAAATGTGGCAATAAAATAACGTGAATAATAACTTTTGATTGGCTAAGACCGGGACTGAGCTTTTAGCTGTTACACCGGGTCAAGATAGCATATCTCTGGCAAGGTCTGAACCAGGGTCAGAAAATTTCGGCCGCTTCAATCCTCTAGTATATTTATGTGATATTGGTAAACAGGTGATCAGTGTGTGAAAATATTTTCCTTTAAAAATATAAAATCATACAAATTCGAGGGTTTACACTACTGGAGACAGTCGGGCCCCCAACACTACGTTCATTTGGAAAAATTTTCATTTAAATCATTCAGCATTGATTTTAGGTATATGTAAAGTTATCTAGAGTTATGCCGGTCTTTTATTTAAAAATACATTTAAAAAGAGACCGGGCGTACGTAATAAGCTTAGTGCAAGCTGCCGAAGGCAGCGGGGCCAACAACTCTAGGTTTGGATAGATTTTCATTTAAAAATATAAAATCATACACATTCGAGAGTTTACACTGCCAAAGGCAGTGCAACCTCCATCATTCGGCTTGTTTAGACAGATTGTCGTGTGAAAATATAAAATCCTTCAACACTGATGAGATATTTTAAGCTTATGATTACAAGACTGGACAACACTGGGGGATCAGGACGTTCATATAATAAAAATAAAAAAACTAGTTGGACGTGCCAATTCCAAAACTTTCTTTGATCTCATACATCTTATTATTTCAAAAAGTAGTTACAGATATTAATACAGTATAGGACCCCAAATCCGGAATGCTCGGAATATTCTATTCTATCTGAGTACACTAATAAAAGTGTGCTTAATGTTTTTTTTTTTACATTTTATTTATGCTTATTTTAAGCATGGTACTTCCTCAAACAATAATCTTAGTATATTAAAGTCTTTATTTTAATCTACGCGATTGTTCTGATTAACACAATTGATAATTATTAATTTCCTTAAAAATTAATGTCTTAAATCAAAAAATATTAAATTAAATTTACTCTTATATGAACAGTACATAAAAGCACTAAAAATTTCTAAAAAGCAATAAGTTACTTACTTCTCATAAAGATAGGCAATAAAACAAAAAGAAGTAGCTTCCATGCAGCATATAAAATGTGATTTAGCCTGCAAGTTTGAATCTAAAAGACTAAAGATTATTCTTTCTAATCTATAGCCTCCCAGACTCATTCCAACGGGCCAACACAAAAATAAGCAACCAGCGATGCTGCAACTGTACTAGATATTAGTTGAATTTTGCACCTTTCTGCACTGACCGTTGTCATGTTAGTGGCAATAACTGATGTTGCTGATGAACAGATCACCCAGCTTAACACCTACTCACACCATCCTTGTTGCCTTTCCATCATCAACTGTTGTAGCTAAAGCATGTAGCAAACTAAAAAAAAAATAAAAATCTAATGGGTACATGCATACATATACAGAAATTAGTTTTTGAAAAGCAAATATTTACTAATGAATAACTATTTATTAGCTAAGAAATGTAAGTATGCTTGTTTGAAACCATTAGACAAAAAAAGAAATAATTATGCTACTGTAGCATGTAAATATTTATCACATAATGCTAATTATGAAAAAATACTTTTAAAGCGATATAAATATTGCAATAAATTTTTGTTATTTAAAAAAAAGGGATACGATACGGCAAAACAGTTCTTTTGTTTACATTACATTTTTATCAAATTTGAGGATAAAGTTATAAGAATTCACAAAATGAGAGCCTCAACATCTTAAGAATTTTAAATCAAAACATCTTAAGCACAATTATATATATTTAAAAAATAAAAGCACCTTAAACATATTAATATTTAAAAAATGAAAACCAAAATATAATACAAGAATAAATGTTTGATTCAAAAGATAAACGCCGATTTTTTAAAGCAGGGGAAGACGGGGTACAATGAAACAAAATTTACTAATTTTTTTTTCCTATCCAACATTTTGCATGCACAAAAATATAATTAATGCATATTTTTAATCTTGTATTTTCCCCATCTAAATAAATTTTTTATTAGGTTCTAAACAATATCTTTATGCTTGAAAAATAACAAAAAATAAATGTCTTACAGTGTTTCATTGTACCCCGTATGCCGGGGTACAATGAAACACATACTGGGGCACAATGAAACACTCCAAATGATGGAAGCAATTTTCACCCAGTATAGTTTATTTTATTAAAAATGAGATAAATACAAAAACAAAACTTTATTAATATGGAACTTGATAAAAATATTATAGTCTAAGATGAAAAATAAGATAATTCTATTAGTTTAAGAAATACCTTTCATTTTATATTAAATTGGCTCAAGTCAGTTTCAAAAATTAGCGTTTCTGCTTATATTTCAGTTGCTCCTGAAGGAATATGGGGTGGTAGTTTCAACACAATGAGTTTTTTTTAATGTAAGTCTCTAAAAAAATAAAATAAAATAAATAAAACTGGGTTGGAGTCTTTTTATATCAAGTATTTCACATTTGACTTCATTTAAATGTATGATTTCTCCATCAGTATATATTTCCTTATGTTTCCATTTATACGGATACTGCTTGTGCCATACATGTTGTGTGTGGATATCTCATTCTTAGTACCTCGATGACCAGCTGGACCTAGAAAAAAAAATCTGGATCATCATTAGAGTCTGTAGCAGGCAGAGTTTGTTTTCAAAACAATCCCTTCTTAGCTTTTTTTTTCTCTTTCTATTTTTTAATTGCTTAACAAGAGCATTTTTTACTGACCTGGTTAGAACAAAACTCTTTTTTTTTTTCTGTTTTCCTACTCTTACTTCTAATATATTATATTTACTACTTTTATTACTATAATAAAACATGTTTCATTGTACCCCGTCTGCAAGTGTTTCATTATACCCCGCACTGAAGTTACTAAGTAAAAATTTATTTTCAAACTTCTAATATTTATTTTTTTTAGTTTGGTTTTGGAGGTATGAAGACAACAACCCAAAGATAACAATGCACAGAAAAAATAATTATTACATATAAAAACAAGGAAAAAGAAACAAAATTACTTTTAGTAAAGAAAGTTACTTTCAATGGTGTAAAAGCAATAATCTTCTATTGCTACTGTTGTAGAAGTGTGAATGTATCCAAATCACATCAGTAATTGGAACATATAGTTGTACAACATATATATAAACTGCAACTCTCTATGACAAATTTGATTGATTTTACAAGTAATGTACCCCGTGTTTCATTGTACCCCGTCTTCCCCTACTCTAAAGTAGGGACAGAGAAACGGAAAATAGCTAATTATACATGTTTACTAAAACAGTATCATTTGTAACATTAATAAAAACCTTAAAAAATAATAATAATTTTGCCTCAAAGCAATAATTTATAAAAATACACATGCTACCACTTAAATTCCTTCAACTATTACGAAACTTTAATAAAACTACATTTAAATACAAAATGTATAATTATATATATAAAAAAAACATCATTACATACCAAATAGAAGTCTTTTGGTTTATAAAATTGCCACGGTTATTCGCTAATTTAACAATATTTCCAAAGGATAATACGCTAAAAGAAAATTCTATCTAATCCAATATCAAAATATTAGCTTCTTCCTAATTTACAAAACCTCAAGCTTTGAACACCACCTACCTACACCGACGATGATACACGCATGCGCACGCTAATTTACAAACCCTCTAACTTTGGACACCTACCAAACGCGCATGCGCGTACTGATCTCTTCTCGCCAAATTATTTGGCTACATTTCCCTTTCGCCAAGGGTGTTCAAAGCTTGAGGGTTTGTAAATTAGCAACTGGGAACAGGCATTTTAATTTCGTGTGTTTGAATAAAATTAGCTTAATTATTTTAAAAAAAGGGGGGGGAGGAAAGCTGTCTTTTATTCTCTGTACTAATCGGAAGGACTTTTTTTTCGTTTTGAAGAAAAATAATGTGGTTGTTTTTTATTTCTTGGGGAGTGGGGAGTAGCTACGAAAATATACACATTTTTTTACTGTTGTACTGCTGTATTAAATGCACACAGAAATTGATATATATATAAGTACAGGATTTAGTAGCTATTCTTTTATTTTCTAATTTTACTGTTGTAAATAAATATAGAAAAACAAGTTTAACTTTTTGCACACCGTTTTTCTCCAAAATTCTCTCGGCCAATCAAATTTTACTGCCTGTGATAAAGGCACTTTATATACACCCAAATTTTCACAGTTATCAAAAGTAGCATGTAATTGACCGCGCTTGTGATCACTAGTATTAGCAGTGATAAATTTTGTCAATAGATTCTAAGCTGTGTGAAATATTTTAAAGTTTGTTTTCTTTTTGTAAATTAATGATGTGACCAAAAATAACTGCTGACTCTAAGGAAAGCGCTATGTTTTAAAAGATGAATTTGTTCTGTAATAACAAAAATCATGAAATCGTCTGAATCTTTTATTAAGAAGTATGACATCGGAGTCTCGATCATCTGTTGCAGCATGGAAACGTTGCAGTTTATGTGTTGATCTTGCTTTTAAAACACCTCAAGAGTTCAGACTACATCTGAGAAAAAATCACTGTAAAAAAGAAGGAGGCTCATATGTGTGTTGTTATGGAAAAAATAACATATGTGGATCTTTACCCCTTGAAGGCGTTAGTGATCAAGATTATGAATTTCACGTAGTGAAACATCATGTTTTGACTTTTACAAGTAAATATGTGCAGATATCTCTTTGTTTGCTTAAGCATAAATTTGAATATCAATTGATTTTTAGTTATTTTCACATTCTTGATATTCGAAATTACAAAAAGAAATCAAATTGTGTATGTACAACGTAATATGATACCGACATTACTTGACAATATTAGTATGTGTATTTTTGGATGAAATACTTTAATAAAAATTTTTGGTTTGTCAAAAATTTTCTTTCTGATAAATGCTGTTATTTACCGCAAGTTTTTTTTTTTTTTTTATCTAAATTTAAGAATGAAATAAATATTAAAATGCATTTCCCAGTGCCCTTTAAAAGATTAATACATTTAAAATTAGTGAAATAGCAGGGAAGTGTTGAAAATATATTATAGCATTTACCGAAATTTATTTTTTTTCATTAGATTTTTATTTAATCACTGTTTCTGCTTGATTAAGTATTCTATAAATTTTCAGTTCTTATTTAACATAATATTTCTTTTTGTTTTTGTAAAGGTAGAAAGAAAAAGCAAAATATGTGATTTTTGTCAAATTTTGTATTACATAACATTTAATTGAAATTTTGTTTTATAAACAAACAAACAAAATATATATTAGGGTAGATGCTCCAGTTGTGGCCACTGTACCAGTTGTGGCCACATTGGATAAGTTTATCCAATATTTAAGCTGTGAATTGATGCAGACAAATAATATGCATTTTTACACCTTAAGCAAATACCCTTTTATCATTTACAATCTCATTTGTTTATTTTTTGATAAAATGTGACTTTCAAAAAAAATAAATGTGTGAAACTGTAGTGTGTGCTCACATGTATTAAGATTTTTGCTTAGCTGTCAAGTTTTCCAAATCTTTCAATATTAAGCACTTATTGGGTTCTGTTTGTCCTGAAACAAATTACTATTAGGTTTTATGAGGTAAGCTTCCTCTCTAATGCAATTTCACATTTAAATTAATTATAGGGTAGATGCTCCAGTTGTGGCCACCTTTAGAGAAAATTTGAAATTGAAATTTTACAGTTATTGATTGATTGAAGCATATTAAATCATAATTACATCATTATTTAGCAAATTTGTCTTTCTGTGAATTATAATAACTTTCAACAAAATATTTTAGATTGTGAGTAATAACTCATTAAATAATTTATTTCAATTTGTACCAGTTGTGGCCACCTCTACACCAGTTTTGGCCACCTCTATGCACCAGTTGTGGCCACTCCAATATCATGTAGTTTAACAAACATTTTAATTGATAATAAGTAAAAATAAAGCATTTTTATGCAACATCTATCTTACCACACATATATTTCTTGCTGTATTAAAAGAATTTTGCAAGTTTTTTTTATGAATTGATAAAAACATCAAGTAAAATATACTTATGTTGATTTTAACTGAAAATTTCAATTAAAAAAACAAAAAATATATTTAATTTGATTCATAAAAGGGACAACAGTGCCTGTAGGACATCAAGATTTAACTATTTAAATCAGTTTTATAATTATCCAATGGATTGTGGATTGATTAAAACACTTGAACCGTCACCAAAGAGTTTTATTTCTGGTGCTCCAAAACTTTGCTAGCTTGTAGTGCTGGCATTATACATTTTGAATGGCCTTAATTTTACCTCTTATCCTAGAACAATGTTCCCTCTAGTCTATTTTTTAAGAGCACAGAATTCTGTGTTTTTTAAACTTAGTAAAATGAATGCTGTTCTTTTTAAATAATGGGAAATACATTCTTGCTTGTATTTAGATATCTCTAGTTAAGATTTTCACAATATTTAGTATTTCTAAATCAGTTTGCCCGAAATCTGGCAAAAATTATGGAACTTCTTCACTTCTTTAGGAAAAATACAAGAAATCATGCTGTAATTTTATTAAACTTTTTAATTTATAATTTGTAAAATCTTTCAAAATTTATGTTTTAATTTATTTATTGTGTAGGACATATCGCCCCTCCCCTTTGGTTTTATCAATACTAAACACAATATATGATATTTTCTTTAGAAATATCATTCTTTAATTACTAGCACAGTGTCCTTTCTAAAGTGAATTATCTATTGGACAGAGAAAACAAAATCTCTTTGATAGAACTGCTTTAGCCTTGCTTTTTATTATTATAATTGAACCCATTACTATATAAAACAAAACTAAATAGATTTTTTTTTTTTATCCAGATGTTCTTAAAATTATTTAATGGCTAAAATTCTCACTATAATGAATCATGTGGCCAAAAATGGAACATATGCTGTGCCCTTTTTGCCCCTTCCAACTTCCATGGCCATAACTGGTACATATAGCAAATTTAAAGCACCAGTTGTGGCCACCCCCCATTAAACTGTTAAAATAATTAATTTAAATGTGAAATTGCAATAGAGAGGAAGCTTACCTCATAAAACCTAACAGCAATTTGTTTCAGGACAAACAGAGCCCAATAAGTGCCTAATATTGAAAGATTTGGAAAACTTGTCAGCTAAGCAAAAATCTTAATACATGTGAACACACACTACAGATTCACAAATTTATTTTTTTTGTAAGTCACATTTTATCAAAAAATAAACAAATGAGATTGTAAATGATAAAAGGGTGTTTGCTTAAGGTGTGAGAATGCATATTATTTGTCTGCATCAATTCACAGCTTAAATATTGGACAAACTGATCCAATGTGGCCACAACTGGTACAGTGGCCACAACTGGTGCTTTAAATTTGCTATATGTACCAGTTGTGGCCATGGTAGTAAGAACTGTCAAAAAAGGTACAACATATGTTCCACTTTTGGCCACATGATTCCTTATAGTGAGAATTTTAGCCATTAAATAAATTTTAAGAACATCAGGATAAAACAAAATCAATTTAGTTTTGTTTTATATGTAATGACTTCAATAATTAAAAAAAAAGCAAGGCTAATAGCAGTTCTATCAAAGAGATTTTGTTTTCTCTGTCCATTAGATTAATTTACTTTAGAAAGGACACTGTGCTAGTAACTAAAGAATGATATATTGCTAAAAAAAATATAGTATATTGTGTTTAGTATTGATAAAACCAAAGGGGAGGGGCTATATGCCCTATATAATAAATTAATTAAAACATAAATTTTGAAAGATTTTACAAATTATAAATTAAAAAGTTCAATAAAATTACAGCATGATTTCTTGTATCTCTCTATTCTAAAAAAAAGTAACTACCGCTGTCACCGCCGCCGCCGGTTTTGAATTTTTTGTGACCGGAGGTCTTTCTTAGTTAATATTGAGAAAAATAATGCATACAAAAATATGAAAATCAGTGGTTTTATACAGAAATGTTTGATAAACACGCTGATGCAGACAGTTTTCAAATCGAAGAATTATTTTAAGAGATATTTAATGCTAAAGTTGGACAAAATCGTTCCACTAAAAAAGTTTTATAGCAGCAAAAACTATACATGGCAGTGTAATCATTTTTAGATCATTTTATGCGTTAGAATTTGCCGGAGTGCAGATTGCATTAATTTTTTTATTTTGACTCATTTTTTTAGGTTTTATTTCTATTTTAAATTCAAATTTTCAGCATTTCTAGAGATATTTTTTACAGATTTCAGAAAATTGTACTAATTTAAACTGTTGCCAACTGTATAAAAAGCGCAAGCAATAATGTTTGCTACAAATTAAAAATTTATTTACACGTGACTATTATAAACAGGAAAAAAACTTTCAAATTAGAATTAAATAATTATGTATAAAAAGCAGGAACTTATTAAAAATTACGTCATAAAAAGTATACACGGGAATTTTAAAAGAGAAAGGATATTGTAAAATAATAAATTCATTAAATGCGTTAGAAGTCTTAGGAGAAATTACGTCACATTACAGTTATTACATAAAATGAACACAAAATAATATTGCAAAAAAGTTTAAATTTAGAAATTGCGCTAGACATTTATTTAATATTTTGAGAAAATATTTTCAACTATTTTTGTTAGGAAAGCGCAAATAATATTTCATTGCTAACAAAAGTACTTTCACGCGATTATTTAAAAGAGAAAGAATAGCTTGGTAAAAATTACGTCAGATTAAAAACGATTAATTTAAAATGTCTCATTTAAAAGAACTTTCTTTTCGCTTTGTTAAAAAATACCAGGAGACAAAGACTCTGTTTACTTAATTCCTTTTATATTAGCTGATTTTGAAATGTTGTTACACGTGTCTACGTCATCAAGTTATTTTTATTTCGACGTTTTATTTGTATTTTTATTAATATTGTACGAATTTATTTGTTCTTTCGTTATTTAAAATAAAAATTATGTCAATTTGTATAATTTGGCGAGTGGTTTGGCGATATATATAATTTGGCGAAATGGGTCGACGGGATAATCAAGTAGTACCGCAGCGGATTTGGCGTTAAAATTCCCCAATCAAAGAGAAATGAATAGAAATTCGTTTATAGGGAGATCGCCACTGTTTTTTAAATTATAATTCAATCTTTTGAAATATTTTTAAAGCCGATCAAATTAGCGTGCATTTAGAGCCTGCGGTGTCTGGATGGGGGTTGGCGAGCGTAGCTCGTAAGGGGCCGAGCCCCCTAGTTTTTTCTAAAGAAATAAAGAAGTTCCACAATTTTTGCCAGATTTCGGGCAAACGGATTTAGAAATACTAAATATTGCGAAAATCTTAACTAGAGATATCTAAATACAAGCAAGAATGCATTTCCCATTATTTAAAAAGAACAGTGTTCATTTTACCAAGATTAAAAAACACAGAATTCTCTGCTCTTAAAAAATGGCCTAGAGGGAACACTGTTCTAGGATAAGAAGTAAAATTAAGGCCATTCAAAATGTATAATGCCAGCACTACAAGCTAGCAAAGTTTTGGAGCACCAGAGATATAACTCTTTGGTGACGATTCACATGTTTTAATCAATCCACAATCCATTAGATAATTATAAAACTGATTTAAATAGTTAATCTTGATGTCCTACAGGCACTGTTGTCCCTTTTATGAATCAAATTAAATATATATATATATATTTTTTTTTAATTGAAATTTTCAGTTAAAATCAGCATAAGTACATTTTACTTGATGTTTTTATCAATTCATAAAAAAAATTGCAAAATTCTTTTAATATATTAACAAATATATGTGTGGTAAAATAGATGTTGCATAAAAATGCTTTATTTTTACTTATTATCAATTAAAATGTTTGTTAAACTACATGATATTGGTGTGGCCACAACTGGTGCATAGAGATGGCCAAAACTGGTGCAGGGGTGGCCACAACTGGTGCAAATTGATATAAATTATTTAATGAGTTATTACTCACAATCTAAAATATTCTGTAGAAAATCATTATAATTCGACAGAAAGACAATTAAATTTGCTAAATAATGATGTTATTATGATTTAATATGCTTCAATCGGTCAATAACTGTAAAATTTCTATTTCAAATTTTCTCTAAAGGTGGCCACAACTGGAGCATCTACCCTATACGTATATATATTTCTATTTTTAAAAGCAAATTTCAAAAATTAACATTTATTACTTACCCATCATACGTAGTGTAGGATAAGTCTTGTAATCGTTTTAAAAATCGAAAAAAAATTTTTGACTGATTTACACATTTCAGACATTGGAGATTCCGAAAACATATTTTAAAACAAAAATTTTGCTGTCCGTCTGTGTGTGTGTGTGTGTGTGTGTGTGTGTGTGTGTGTGTCTGCAAACGCGCTATCTCCTGAATAAATTGAAATAGAGACTTGAAATTTAGTGTGTACTTAGTATGTAATAATGGGAAGAAGCCTATTGAATATCAATAACCTTGATTATCCGGAACTATTTTTTTCGGACTCTCGAAATATTCATTCTGATAAAAGGTATACAGAAAGTTTTGAAATTGTTTATTTGAAGGAGTGAATATAAAAGACAATAAAAAAATGTAAATTTTGTATAAAGAAGGAAGTCGATCAGATAATTAATTGCCGAGATAGTTGTAATCATATTTTTCACACTCTTCGATTTTTCATGACCCTGTATTTCATTCAAATTTCAATTCAAAGATATATTTTAATTGGAAATGAAACGCTTAATCCGATGCAGTAATTCTTCTATGCAAAATTTGGTACAGTAGACTCCCTCAAATCTGCAACCCTAAAATTTGCACATCATCGCAGATGTAAACAATGAAATTTTCAGTTCAGATATAGGAGCAAAATTACAGAATTTTTTAGTTTTATATCATTTTGTATGTATTTTAATATGTAACTCTCGATAATATGACTGAACTCATGGTTTTTCATGAAGGAAGTACAAATTTATTTCCAAAAAAATTCAAGATAACACTGATATCACTGGTAATCATAATCTTTTTACCAAATATATTTATGTATTATTCAAGCTTTTTTAGTTTTAAGACTGGCTAAACTTGAAATAAAACTTTCTTAGGTTGTACTTTATTATTTTGATGTGAATTAATAGAGTACCTTTTATGAGGAAAATTTCATTGAATAATTCAAGGAAAATGTCTCATCTTTGTTATGCATATTTAATTATACATTATTAATTATTTATTTGACCTTTACTTTTAATAATTTAATCCTTTTAAAAATTATCTTACTTTTAATCATATTAGTTTATTACAGTGAAACCTTTCTGTAAGGGCCACCTGCCATTCCATTGAAAATTCGCCCTTATGAGGGGTGGCCAAATTTTTCATTTCTCTTTCTTTTTATCCTGCGATTTTTAAAATCTGCATATTCTTTCAGCAGCTTCTCTTTATTTTTAATAATTTTGTTTCTTTGATTCTTGCTGCAATTAAACTGTGAAGCCAATTTTCTTGCAGATGCTCCTTGATCATGACAATTAAGTAGTGATGGGCGATTCTCGAGAATTCAACAATCGAGAAAAATCATCATCGTAAAAAATCACAATCGATACAGCCATCGATTAATTCCTAGAATCTACAATCGATTATAACAAGAAAAGCTAAAAACAGTTATTGGAAAACTTAGCTATTATTCTGGCCGACAATTTCATAGTAGTGATAGGGCTTAGTGATGGGCGATTCTCGAAAATTTACCAATCGAAAAAAATCGTTATCGTAAAATACACAATCGATACAGTCATCGATTACTTTCGAGAATCTACAAAGGAGATGTTCTGGAATCGATTATTGAAATCATTGTTTTTACATGTATATAAGGCAGATTTTATTAAATATAGGATAACTGAAAACAGATGGAATAAAAAAACAACAAACCAAAGGGAGGCTATAAAGGAGTTATAAGACTGGAAAAGTCTTATAAGGTTGCCCCCTGGTTGAAAATAGCTGAAAAAACGCAAGTAGCTATGAAGCGGTAAGGAGAGTTTAAGTATCAAAAATTAGAATTTTTCGGCAATTAGCACCAAAACGGCCAAAGAAATAAGAATCAAAAGCACCCCCTAGTGGCAAAAACATGAACTAAAGGATGATAAAAGGGATCAAAATTTTTTATTGATTTTTCTACATCATTTGAGATTGGATCTTTAATTTCCCCATTTTTAGAAAGTCTTCGACTGGAATACATTAAACGAACCCCCGCGGGGAGCAAAGTAGGGGGGAGGGGCAAGGAAAGTGCATAATATGAATAAGTGGTCACAGGACTTTCCAACGATATGTCACATGAGGGGTGTCGGCTAAATTTAGAAAAGTGCCCCCGTGCGGGGGCAAAGTAAGGGGAGGGGCGCTGGCCATATATAAAATGAAATAGTAGTCACAGAGCTTTCCAATGATATATCACATGAGGTGTGTCAGCAAATGATAGAAAAAAGTCCCAACTCCCAGGATTCCAATTATCGTGCCCCCCGAAATATACTCTGCCCATCCTTCTCTTTGAAATTTTCATATATTAAAAATTATTTATTGGAGGGCTCCGTAAAAAAATCCGATCTAAAATGTTTAAAAACGCTACAATTTCAAAAAAGTTCGAAAAGTGCCTCTCTCGGGGTGCCAAACTAGGGAGGGAAGAAGAAAGGTTCATAATATGAAAGAGTAACTTTCCGATGATAACCGAAAAGTTTCCGATGATATATCAAATGACTGGTCCAAAAAAAGTTTGAAATCTACCCCTCCCACGTGGGTTCCCTCTTTTATCCCAGAATATACCCGGAAATCACGCAGCCCCACTTTTAAAATTTTATATTTAATAAATAATATTTATCGGAGAGCTCCATTAAAAAACCTCATTTAATGATATTTATTGTAGAAATCTCTACAATTAAAAAAAAGTCACCCCCCCCCCCCCCCACCACCTTCCGGAATTCAACTCTGGGAGGAGAAAGGTTCATAATATAAAAGAATGGTAAAAGGACTTTCCGATGATATGTCAAGGAAAGGTTTGGTAAAAGTTTGAAAATTACCCCCCCCCCCCCTTTGTCCACTCTCGCGCCCCCCAGAATTCACTCACCTTCCTCTTTGAACTTTTTGTATTTAATAAATAGTATTTATCTGAGTCGCCAGGTATAGGGCAGCTTGGCAGAGCTAAAATAAGAGAAACATTGAAAATTCGGGACAAAATGACACTAAATTTAACAGTAAAGTTTGAAACTAGGACTATACAGAACTGAATACATAAACCACTATGCTTCATAACCCACATCGGTTAATAGCAATAAAAAGATAAGTGCCAGTTAAACTGATGGCATTGAGCTCACAGGTTATTCACAATAATTGCATATTATACTCTTATTTCAAAGAATAATGTCCCTCAAAAAATAAATGAAGGGAAATATTCCCCGTTTGCCCCTTTTATACTTAACCAATAAACCTCCAAATCTAATCAGGGAAACTCCTTAACTATAATAAATCAGTACATCAAATTTGAAGCAAATCAGATAATTCTGCATGAAAAAAAAGAAACATATCGCTAAATTAAGGGTGGTCTAACCAATTTAACCCTTTTATACTTAACTAATGAACCTCCAAATCTAATCAGGAAAGCTCCTTATCAGAACGAACATAGAAAAAAAATTAAAGTAAATTGAATAATTCTCCATGAAAATCCATTTATCTAAATTAAGGGGAGGGGATTTGCCCCCTTTTCGCCCTTGTATACTTAACCAATGAACCTCCAAATCTAATAAAGGAAGCACCATATCGGAATAAATCGGTACATTAAATTTGAAGCAAATCGAATAATTCTGCATGAAAAACCCTTTTATCTAAATTAAGGGGGAGACTAGGCCCTCCCCTTTATACTTAACCCATAAACCTCCAAGTTTAATCAGGGAAGCTCCTTAACATAATAAACCGGTATACCAAATTTGGAACAAATCGAATAATTCTGCATGAAAAACCCATTTATCTAAATTAAGGCGGGGGGGTTCAGCCCCCTTTATACTTAACCCGTAAACCTCCAAATCTAATCAAGGCAACTTCTTAAATAATGAACCGGTATACCAAATTTGGAGCAAATCGAATAATTCTGCATGAAAAACCCATTTATCTAAATTAAGGAGGGGTCTACCCCCCTTTCCCCCCCTTCATACTTAACTAATGAACTTCCAAGTTTAATCGGGGAAGCTCCTTAACATAATAAACTGGTTTACCAAATTTGGAACAAATCGAATAATTCTGCATGAAAAACCCATTTATCTAAATTAGGGCAATTCCACGGTTACACTTGTTACATTTATGGTGGTGTTTTAACATAGAAATGCATTACTTTTGATGCCTTTTTTTTAAATGCACAGAATTTTTTGCTGTATAATAAAGAAGAATGCCTACTTTTTGTATTTGTGCAAGAAAAACATGATAAACTTTATTAGTTTTATAGACTGAGTCATCTAAAGTATGGTTACTCTTGTTACCTGAAAAAGACATAAATTTTTTATTCCTCTACATTAATGACTATTTTATCTAAACTACATACCAAAATCTTCAAATTTAAAATTATTTCAAAAAAGGAATGATTACTTATTAAATGACAGCTATCTAAAAGTTTTAAATTCTAATATATTATTTAAAATTGGAAAAAAAAACAGGTTACTCTTGTTACAAAAAAATGGTTACTCTTGTTACATTCCCCTTTAAAGATTTAGTAAGAAAGTTATAATGCACATTATGAGTACAAATAATTATATAATAATGCATTTATTAAATTTTATCAAAGGAAAAATGATTTCTATAGTTTACAAGTGGTGGTAAACTCAATATTTTTACAATTTATACCACCCCCTGGTGGTAAACATTGAAACTAAAATATATATGGCTATGGTGCATAACATGAAAGGGTGGTCAAAGGAGTGTCGGCTAAAGTTTGAAAAGGGTGAAGGTTAGAAAAGTTGCTAAAAATACAGAAGTTAGAGCCCAGACGCGTAAATAATATACGATTTTTTGAAATTTTTATGATTTTTCATGTGATCGCAAGTGTTCTGCTAGAAGTATGCAAAATTTCACATCTCCAATTTAATTAGAGGCTGAGTTAGAAAAATTACTTAAAATACACAATCAGAGCACAGGGGGGTAAATATAAGACTTTTTCAAAATTTTATGATTTGTCGTTTGATGTGAGGTGTTCAGCTATAAGCAGGGCTGCAGATTAGGTGTCAGGCTTATTTTGAGCGAAAGAGTCAGAGTCGGATCTGTTAAAATTCCCGGAGTCAGAGTCGTCCATTTTACAAGCAGATCTGCGTTGTCAGAGTCGGAGTCAGGCCCATTTTTGAGCAAAAGAGTTGGAGTCGGATCCTGTTAAAATTTTTAGAGTCAGAGTCGTCCATATTTCCCACCGACTCTGCAGCCCCGGCTATAAGTATCCAAAATTTTAAGCCTTCAACTTAATTAGGAGCTCAGTTAAAAGAAAAAGCTCAAAATGCACAAGTTAGAACCCAGAGGGGTAAATATAAGACTTCTTCAAAATTTTAAGAGTTGTCGTTTGATGTGAGGTGTTCAGCTATAAGAATCCAAAATTTCAAGTCTCCAACATATATAGTTTCTGAGAACGGGCTCTGTGACGGACGGACGGACAGACAGACAGACAGAGGAGTGAGACGAATAGGGTTTCGTCAGATGAACGAAACCATAAATACTTAACTGCTTTATAAACCTTGGTATCTTCTAATTTTGTTTGTTCTTAACATGTAGAATTATTAAAAATATTTACTATGAGTTTAAAAAAAAAAAAAAAAAATCCTGGCATTCTATAGAACAAGAACGTGTTAATTTATTCCTTAATTTATGCTGAGTTGAGTTGTTAATATGCCAAACTTCTGTTTAACTGTTTATAATAACTTCAAGTTTCATGTAGCTATTACAGGAAGTGTTGAAATGATGAAAAAATTGGTTAAAATCATTTAATAAATTAAGAAAGTTGTGGTTACTCTTGTTACAAAGAATCTAAAGTTACTCTTGTTACAAAATGAAATTTAAAGTAATAAGTCATAATTTTATATAAATTAATATCATACTGGTGAAGATTGCACAAATAACAGATAAGCAACACATCTATATGGATAATTGGGATTTTAATTTATTTTTTTCTACTTAGGATAAACTTTTATATGTTTTTGGTTACTCTTGTTACATGTAAAAGAACAAATTTAATTAACCTTTTTAATTAAAATATTATGTATATATATATATATATTTTAAATATTAACTAATAAAAAGATACTTACTACTACTGTAAAAAATAAAACTGTAGCAAAACAAACAAAACTATTATGATTGATTGGCATTTGAAATAGTATGAAATTCAGGCATATTTGCTGCTAAAAAAAATGTTATTTTGTAACCCATTTACAAAAAAAATACATATAAATATAGAAAAATACCTCAGTTGTATTTTTCTTTGGACTTTTTACTAAAAAAAGATATATAATACACCTATGTCTTAAGAAGAAAAAAAAACGTTCATGATGTCCTACTTTGCATGGAATTGCCCATTAAGGGGGGGGGGCGGGCGGACCAGCCCCCCTTCTCCCCCTTTATCCTTAACCAATGAACTTCCAAGTTTAATCAGGGAAGCTCCTTAACATAATAAACCGGTATACCAAATTTGGAGCAAATCCAATAATTCTGCATGAAAAGCCCATTTATCTAAATTAAGGAGGGGGTCTACCTCCCTTTCCCCCCTTCATACTTAACTAATGAACCTCCAAGTTTAATCAGGGAAGCTCCTTAACATAATAAACCGGCATACGAAATTTGGAGCAAATCGAATAATACTGCATGAAAAACCTATTTATCTAAATTAAGGAGGGGGGGGGCAGCCACCCTTCTCTCCCTTTATCCTTAACCAATGAACCGTCAAAACTAATCAGCGGAACGCCTTATCAGAATGAACATAAAAAAAATTGAAGTAAATCATACATTTTAATCAAGAGTTATTGCGTTACGTGCATACACACAGAACCGACGGTACATTAGCTCTCAGGTATAGACAGCCTGTGAGCTAAAAAGAGATTGGATAAGCAGATGGACTCCTTTGAGAAATTATGTCTTAAACCAGAAATGCGGTAAGTTTGACTCTGAAAGCTTCATTTCCATCTCGCATTTCGGCAAATCTCATCTCGATGATTTTTCCAGCATTTCGACGCTTCCAGATGTGAAGCTGCTCGATGGTTGGTTCTCTCGCGGTTTTAAACCTTTCGGGATGGGAAGCCTCTCGAGAGTTTCTGTCGCCGTTTTCAACCTTTCCTGATGGGAAGCCTCTCGCTTCTTTCTCTCGTCCTTTTCGAAATCTCCCAATGAAAAGCCTTTCGAGGATTTCTCTCGCGTTTTTCAACATTTCGCTATGAGAAGCTTTTCGAGGATTTCTCTCGTCCTCAGCAGAGAAGAAAAGTAAGAAAATTTATCGAGAGTACCAAGGGACGAGATAGAGAAAGAGGCATGACAATGAGCTGTGAAATAAAGCCCTAATTTTCAAAGTTTCTCTTATTTTAGCCCTACCAAGATGTCACATACCTGGAGCCCTCCGATAAAAATTATTTATTAAATATAAAAATTTCAAAGAGGAAGGTGGGTCGGGTGATTTCGAGGGAGGAGGATGTGAGAGTGGGGTCATGCGGGGTGCAGTTTTAAAAATTTTACCGAACCCTTCCTGTGGCATATAATCGAAAAGCCCTTTGACCACTCTTTCATACTATGAACCTTTCTTCGCCCAAAGGGGGATGGGGAAGGGGCGAACAAATTTTTAAAACCGTAGCCGATTTCTATAATAAATTTAAATATCACTTTAGATCAGGGTGTGCAAGTTTTTGACATGCGACGGTTTAAACTGATTTTAACCATGGTTAAAACCGTCGTGTCAAAAACCTTTCTGTCAAAAATGTCCAAAAGTGTCAAAAACCTAGTTTTAATAAAAATCATACCAAAAGAATTATTTAGCAGAGTTAGGTGGGCTTTAAACAATAAATTCTAAGTAAAACTGCATAAATACATTAAAACTGTGGGGTATAAACTGCAGAAATACATTCTTGAAACCTATTTGCATAGGATATGGTAAACTGCAAATTGATTGTTGTATGATTTTTTTAATTATTATTTGTGAATAAAAATTACCTAACTGTTATTTAATGATTTAGTTTATCATTAATGTATGCTTTTAAGATGAACAGTTAATAAATAATTATTTGTAATCATTAAAACTAGATAGGTTTAATCTAAATTTTGCAGAGATAAATTGTTTAGATTTTTTCATGGCTAGAAGCACAGAGTAATCTATCACAATTGGTATCTAATGAGGGTATTTACTTTCCTTAAGATAGAGCAAATTCAAAGATTCCCTTCCAGTACAAAACAGTATTGCTATTGCAACAAAACCAATTTTTCTTGCTTTCCCCCTATTATGTTCTTATGGATGAGGTTGTTTAAGGAGCTACCTTCACCAAAGTTCAAGTTAAAACACCCGCCTGCTAATGTTAATCCTACAGGAGAAATTTTTTTTTTTTGTTCGAAATTTCATACTTTTAAATGATTTTTTTCAAAGTAGAAATGAAAACCCCCACTCAATAACGTCAATTTTATGATAGAAATTTTGTTTAATATTTCAATATTTTTAAATGTTTTTTGCATTGGATAACTAATGTCGATCTCTACAAAGACCGATTTTTAAATTTTCGATTTTGCTTGCAGTTATTTTTGTTATTAGGATACTTTCACTTTTGGAACAGGTTTCAAACTAAGTTAAGCATTTTTCTTTTTCTTACTGGTATGCCGAATTATTCATTTGTCCCTAATTTTAGGAGAAATTCCACAAATAAGATAATTTCATCAGTAAGAGGTGATTGTCAGTCACTAACAAAAATTAATATTGGGATAAAAGGATTAAAATATCATATTTTATCATTTTATCCTAACATTTCATTCTTTTCTCATTTGTAAAATAAATGTTATTTTTATTGTTGTGCGTTTGTAAAAGAAAATGCTGCAGAGAAAGTATTTCTGTTAAAGACTGTATATAGGGCAGATGTGCCAGTAATGGACACCATTAAGGAATTTCTTTAAAAATTGTTTTTTAATTAATAGTTATTATATTCCAGTTTTTTCAATATTATATTAAACTATCATGATTGATTTCGTTTGTTATAATGGCTTATTATTACAAAACGTTTGTCTATATATATATATATATATATATATATATATATATATATATATATATATATATATATATATATATATATATATATATATTGTTTTTTAAATAAGAAATGCAACCAAGTATGCTGAAAAGCCACAATAAAAATACATATAAAAAATTTGGCAATTTAGTCATAAACAAAGAAATAAATTATAATTTAATATTTGATTACAGTAAAATAAATGCTAAAACTAAAGTGCACAATCATTAAATAAAAGCAATGTTGTATCTTGCTATAACAGCATTTTTTTGTTGTTGTTGTCCTGACCATATTTAAATATTGGTGTTTTTGACGGTTAAAACCGCTTAAAACGCGGTTTAAACCTATGTCACGTCAAAAACTGGTTTTTGACGGCTTAAACCCAACCCTGCTTTAGATGTGGGTTTTTTATGCAGTCTTCCGGTAATTATTATTTATTGAACATAAAAATTTTAAAGTGGCGGCTGTGTGAATTCCGGGCGAAAGAGCGGGCCCACGGGGCGAGTGAGGGGGAGCAATTTTCAAATATTTTTTGGACCAGTCATGTGATACATCATCGGTAAGCTCTCGGATGACTCTTTCATATTATGAGACTTTCTTCCTCCCATCCCCAATTTGGCCCCCACTGCGAGGGTAGTTTTCTCCGTTTTTATCATTTTAGATCGGATTTTTTTATGGAGCCCTCCGCTAAATATTATTTATAATATATGAAATTTCAGGACACTTTTCCAAATTTAGCCAAGACCCCTCATGTGACATATCGTTGGAAAGGTTTGTGACTACTTATTTATGCTATGCACTTCCGGTGGCCGCCCCCCACTTTGCCCCCCCCCCCCCCCCCGGAGGACACGTTTCCAAATTTAGTCAATACCCCTCTTGTGAAATATCGTTGAAAAGGTCTGTGACTACTTATTGATGTTATGCACTTCCGGTGACAGCCTTCCCCCACTCTTTCCCCCTCCCCCCCCGGGGGGACACTTTTTCAAATTTAGTCAAGACCCCTTGTGTGAGATATCGTTGGAAAAGTCTGTGACTACTTATTAATGTTGTGTACCTACGGTGTCCCCCCCCCGGGGGCACTTTTCCAAATTTAGCCAAGACCCCTCATGTGAGATATCGTTGGAAAGGTCTGTGATTATTTATTGATGTTATGCACCTCCGGTGACAGTCTCCCTCAATTTGCCCCTCCCGGGGGACACATTTTCAAATTTAGCCAAGACCCCTCATGTGAGATATCATTGGAAAGGTCTGTGACTACTTATTGATGTTATGCTCCTCCGGTGTCCATCCCCCCATTTTGCACTCCCCCCCCCCCCCCCCCGGGGGACACTTTTCCAAATTTAGCCAAGACCCCACATGTGAGATATCGTTGGGAAGGTCTGTGACTACTTATTAATGTAATGCACCTCCTGTGACATATTGTTGGAAAGGCTTATGACCACTTACTCATGTTATCCACCTCCCGCACCCCTCCCCCCTTTGCCCTCACAGGGAGGGCATTTTTATAAATTCAGATCCAGACTTCTCATGTGACATATGGTTGGAAAGGCCTAAATACCTGTGACGACTTAATCATATTATGCAGCTGCTGTGCTCCTCCGCTCCCTTTGACCCCTCCCCCAAGAGATCTGGTCCGAGGTTCATTCGTTTCTATATTATATTTTTTACAAGATTTTGTAGTGCATGCACACCACACCCGCCTGCTATCATATATCAGTGCCATATATAGCGGGTAACCTGTTTGTGATTTCATATTACAAGATTACGTATAAATTAGGGGCCGAAGCGGTCGAAGTCACCTAGTCTTTATTAACATCGACTCATTCCAGTTCACCCGCAGACGATTCTTGATAAATGTATGACGTATATAATACATAATATATGATTTATAAAAGAAATTTGCAAACTGTAGTCATCGAGAAAAAATTTACACAATCGAAAAATATCGAGATGTCCATACAATCGAGAAAAACATCTCGTTATCGCCCATCACTACAATTAAGAACTTTGATTCTGTCATTCAAATCCAAATGTACTCTTTGGCTTGATTTAGGTGCCATAATTTGAAATTTTATATAAGCCTAAGCATAAAATTTCTAGTGTACAAATTGTGCTTCAATAGGGTCAGGTGGGGGTAAAATTGAGCTTTTTTTAGAGAAGGCCCTAAAACCAAACTATTAAATTTATTTTAATGAATTTTTTGATGCATTTATATACATTGGATTCATATAGGTTAAACATGAAGCATAACCATTCAATTTTCTTCAATTGTTTTCTCACAGTGATACATTTAATAGAGCATGTTTTGATACCCTCACTTTACCCCATGGTGGGGTAAAGTGGGGATGGTTCCAAAATTAGTGTATATTTAAATAAAAATATGTAAATATTGGTTTTTGAAATAAGAATACACTGAAAGAAATGTATCTTAATTATATTTAAAGGTACAAATGCACAAAAAAAAAAAAAAAAAAATTTTACATATTTAATTTAAGAAATAATGTCTACTGCTATTAAAATTATGTTCACTTAGTATGCAGCATATATATTGTTCAACTCTACACAATCTTCATCGCCAATAGAAGGAAAAGTGTAATAGTTTTCCAATGGTTGACCACTAAGTCAAATACTTCATGTGATGGAATGTACTATTTTTATTACTTGACTGATGAATTTAGCTGATCAAATTTTTGATCTGTACTCAACTTCTACCCATGAACTTTGCTTTATTTCTTTAAGTCTACTTTTATATGATCTGTTTCATTTCTTTTTCTTTTTAAACTTACTCTGCTTTTTGAATTTTAGATGTTCTTCCTTTCCTTTTCTTGATATATTTTTTCCTTATGATCAATTTCTTATGTGTTTTTTATATCCTTTTCTGTATTTGCTTGACTGAATTTTTTTTTTGTGGTCACGTTCTTCAGCAGCCAACCTTTCTAAAACAGTTTCATTGGTTAAAACTTCACCACTCTTGCTCTGTAATTATTTTATTATATGTGTGTAGTCATTTTATTATAAAATATCAGACATTTACTAAAATTAACACAGAGGTAAAAAAAAAAAATCCCTATCATAGAAAACTTAGCTAAGCCTAACCATACCCCCAAATTACCCCACCTCAGAAAACAACTCATAATAAATAGAATTGTAAAATTTATTATCAACTTTCTATGTAGATATGTTCCTTAGATGTTCCTCTATGAGTCTGAACTAAAATTAATAGTTTTTGATAGTTAATAATAATTTTAGAAGCAAGTTCATCAGACTCTTAAACTAACATACCATATGCAATGAACATAAACAAGATAGTTTATAAACATTAAATTTATTTCCAGTTTCTAAAACTAAAGTAAAAATATTTGCCATAATTTCAATATATGTCACTAAAAAAGAATTAGCTAAATATCTTAATTTAAAAAGAGAAAATAGGAGTTTTTCAATGTACCCCCACTTTACCCCATGGGCCCACTTTCCCCCATCTGGCCCTATGCATTCACAGTTTTAGTAAATGTGGAATCAGTTTTTCTAGATAACCTGTTATCCTTTGTGTGCCCAACAAAGGATCAAGTTTCCCCTCCAACCCAACCCCTACAGGTTGAAAGGTCAAACAAAGTGTGAGGAACACCTGTTTGTCTCATTTGTGGAAAAGTTTGTGGTCCTACATTGTGTTACTAAATCCTCCCCATCTCCCCCTGCCTTCTTTGTTGTAAATGCAGTTGTTTGCTGAACTCTCTATCTTTTGGTTCAGGAATTTAATACACCTGTTTAGGATTTAATGCACATGTAAAAAAGGTCTTTTTGAGGGGTAGGTGCGGCCCCTAATAGGAGTAAATTTAACATTATGTCTATGGGAAAAATTTTTGTTCCTAAAAATATTGGTCCTCAATAGAGATGACCCTTAAATAGGGGTGGCCTTTAAAAGAAGTTTAACTGTACTTAGTTTATTTTAATATTTTACTATATTGCAAGCTTTCAGTATAATTGTGATTGCATTATTACATTCAAATTACTGTTTAAAAAATGTAAACAAAGCAATAACCAGAAATCTGCAAAACCTCTGGTATCAAGCTTTGCAGTTTTGAGGTCGAGTCTACTGTACTCGATTATCCCGTCAACCAAAAAACTATCGCTAAACTACAAGATTAAATGCCAATAATGGGTTATCGTAAATGTCACATTTTCTTGACACGTTACACGTGTTTGTTTCGTCCTCAAGTTATTTTTAATTCATCGTTTTATTTGTATTTTTCTTAGTCTTTTACTAATTTATTTGTTCTTTTGTTATTTAAAATGCCAACGCCAAAAGTGACGCCAACTTGGCAATATCTTTTTAAAATTTTGCCAAATTCCCACCGAAATTCCATTGTAAACCAATAGAGTTTACTTGCTTACAGAAAATTAACAAATTGAGATATTTAAAATTTTTAATACAACAAAAACTAATATTAGCTTAAGGGATTATATTAATTATATTTAAGGGAGTCCAAGTAAATTAAATTATGAATAAAAGTAACATGATACAATGCTTAGCATGCTTTCCCAAACATAAATTTTAAGGGAGACCAAACTGGTCGCCAAGGGTGGCTAGTTTGTATAATTTTGCGAGTAGTTTGGCGATTTATATAATTTATCGAAATTGGTCGACCTTATTATCAAGTAGTACCCGCAATTCAGTAATAGAGCATTACTATGTATTAAAAATATTTAAATACACGTTTAAATTTTATTTTGGTAATTGCAATGCATTTTATAAAGAGTTTACACATATTTTATTTCCATATTTTATATTAGGGGAAGGTGGACCTTGGGACGTTTTTCAGTAAATAATTTTTCTAAATGTTATTAATATTTATTCTTATTTTAGAACCAATTAGATATAAAGTATAAACATTTCTGCATCAAATAAACCTCATAATAATCTAATATCTCACATAGGAAAAGAGTGAAAACAAAACAAAAAAGCCTTTAAAATGTCCCAACCTGCCCCTCATGGTGGGCAGGTTAGGACACTAGTTTTAATAAAAAATACATGTAAAATTTTATATTTAATGGATGAACAAAGCTTTATTTATAAAGCTTTAGTTGAGCATGAAATAATTTAAGCATTGAAACACTTTAATAATTTGAATTGTAACATGTTTTCATTAATAGATCTTGTACTTGATGTGAAAAAAATGATGTTCATCAAATTCTAATAAAACACATCTTTGACCTATTTTGTTTTCAGGAGTGCCAAGTTTTAAAAGAATATCTGTTTGATACACAAATGAGCTATCATGTTTATCAGGATTTAAAAAAAAAAAAAAAAAAAAAAATGACAACTCTAGATCTCGTCTTCTCAAAATGGATATCTCATACTCGCTGCTGTCCTCAACATTTTGAACACAAATACAACAATGCTTTGTTTTCCTGCAAACTTTGCCAAGGTACACTATCCCACAGTTGGTTTAACTTTATCCTTTAAGTTTCTGGACTTAAGTAAGTTTGCAATCTGTAGGAAAATCAGCACCACATGAACAGCTGAATTCATCACTACTGCCATTACATAAATCATTTATATTTGTTTTCCTGCTAGGGGTAATTTTTACCAATTTTGCTAGCGCAACTGTCTCATCCTCCCTGCTTGATGAAAATTCTAATTGGTTGTGTACTTTTTTTCCTTCAGTAAGCTGCATTTGGTCTTTACAGCATTTTTGGACATGTCCCAACCTGCCCCACCTCGCACATTAAGTAACAAAAACTTTAAAACAGTTAAGCTTAGCATTGCAGTCTATTTTTTACCCTTAAAATAACAATAAATCAATGTTTTTTCATCACAACATGCCCCCACTTGTATTATTTCATTTCTTTAATAAAAAATTTATTTTTCAAAACACACATAAATATTACTCAACCTCATTCAAAACAAAAATAATGGTATTATTTGTTGCCAACAAACACCAGTGATTCCAAAACACATGGAAGAGTAGATTGTAGTATCGTATATTGGCACTTATATGTGCTAATTTTTAACTTCAAAATTAAGCCTCAAAATTGAGATGTCCCAAGGTGGGCCATGTCCCAACGTGCCCCACCTTCCCCTATACATATCCATGATGGGTAAGTACTACGGTGGCCCCCAATGATTAGTTTTGTTTGCTTTTGGGCTAATCTTTTAAAATTGGACTCAGCCAAGTACTGTGACTAATAGGGATGTATCGAATAGCGATTTAGTCAAATACCAAATATTCAGCCGAATTTTAAGCTGAATATACTGAATATCCAGTTGTCAAAAAGTGTTTTTTTTTTTTTTTTTACGTATGCATTTTAATTTTATCTATTATAAATTTAAAAATAAAAATAATATTAAACAAAAGTTTAAATTGTTTTTTTAATTATCTGTGTGCTATTTAGAAATTTGGTACTTTTATGTTAGCTGGGTTCAAAACTAGACAATAGCAACTTCTATCTTTCATTGAAATAAAATGTTTTGGTGTATGATATTATTTTTATTTATTTATTTGCATTTGAAATGATAGACATGCATTTTAAATGCATGTCCTGCAGGACTCGAAATTAGTTGTCAAATGCAACTAAATAATTACATTTGACGACTACAAAATTATTCTTGGTCGTCAAATTTGATGCCATCTTTTTTTTAAAATATTGATTAACTATTATTTTAACTGTTAAAACACCCAAAAATAATTAGTGCACCTTTTGATTTCACGTTACGAGATTCAATCAGGAGTGAGTCTTCCAAATTTTCGAAAATTTAAGGCATTCGGTCCCAAAAATTCGGGCATAAAAAATATCGCGAATTTCGATAAATGGTCACCGAAAAAAATCAATATCGTCAAAGGGTCATGGAAAAAATATGAATTTTGTTAAAGGATTGCCAAAAAATGTGCATTTCATCAAAAGAATGCTGAAAAATGCGAATTTCGTAGGATCATGAATAAAATTCTAATTTCGTCAAAAAATCGAAAAACCCCACGAATTTCGTCAAAGGATCGTGGAAAAAACTTGACTTTGTGAAAAGATTGCCAAAAGAACGCACATTTCATCAAAGGATCGCTGAAAAATATGAATTTCGTCAAAAAAATTGCCACATAAACATGCATTTTGTCAATGGATCGTGGAAAAATGCTCATTTCGTCAAAGAATCTTGGGATAAAACGGGAATTCTGTCAATGATCATGGAAAAATGCAAATTTCGTCATAGGATTGCAAACAAAACCTAAATTTCTTCAAAGAATTGCGGAAGAAACGTGAATTTCATCAAAGGATTGTGAAAAAAATGCAAATTCATCAACGAATCGCAGAAAAAAAACACAAATCCTGTCAAAGCATCGTGGAAAAAACCACAAATTCTGTCAAAGGATCGCGAAAAAAATGCAAATTTCATCAAAGAATCGTGAAAAAAAACACAAATTCCGTCAAAGAATCATGAAAAAACTGCAAATTCCGTCAAAGGGTCGCAAAAAACTGCAAATTCTGCCCAAAGATCGCAAAAAAAAGCAAATTTTGCCAAAATATTGCAGAAAAAACGATAATTTATGACGGGAGGGAAATTCACCTCCTTCCCCATCTGCTGTAACCTTTCAGAAAATCTTCTGTGAATTTCAGAATTTTTTTGTTTACGCAGAATCCCCTTGATTCAAATGTATGCATTAGGTTTTTTTTTTTTTTTGCTAAATTCAGTTGTGATTACCAATACTGGATAAAATTTTGTTTTTGTTTTGCTAAGAAGTTACCAGTTTTTAATTTTGTTTTACATAATTAAGTGCACTTTTCTATTAATTTCTAAATATAGCAATAATTAGAAAAGTTTTACATGAATTTTACAGTTGCTTCAATTATTATAATCTTAGAGATTAAGAACTTCAATAATTTTAAATAAAATGGTCAGGGTACATTTATCACAAAAAGGACACTTTTTGTCAAGTGAAAGGGTGCTTTTTGTCTCATGGAAGGATACTTTTTTGTCAAATGAAAGAGCACTTTTGGTTCAGTA
Source organism: Maratus speciosus (assembly GCA_963932465.1). NCBI lineage: Eukaryota > Metazoa > Arthropoda > Arachnida > Araneae > Salticidae > Maratus > Maratus speciosus. Next base: position 491,241,217 of record OZ010794.1, read on the forward strand.
AAAGGACACATTCTATACCTTACACTGGGTTATTTGTCAGTTCAGTACAGCATACATTATCAAGGTGAACTGAAAATTTGCTATATTTTTAAGAATCTCGTATAAAATAACATCACTTTCCAAACATCCTACTTAAAATCTTAGTTTGGACAGGTGAAACATGCAGAATTTCAGTTTTTCAAGCATCCACATTCCCAGAAAAGAAAGGGAAAAAAGGCAAAAATTTTAAAACAAAATATAAAATGCATGTTTTGGGAAAAAGGCAGGGTGCATTTTTCACATATAAAAAGGGTAGAGTGGTTCACCACTTAAACGAAAAAGGGCATTGTGCATCCCTACTTAAACAGAAAGAGGCAGGACACATCACTACTTAAACAGAAAGAGGCAGGGTGCATCAACACTTAAAAAGGGATAGGGTACACTTAAGAATCTGAGAAGTGCCTTTAAGAATTTGAAAAGTGTCCTTAAGAATTGGAAACATGCCCTTAAGGATAAAAAAGTGCCCTTTTTTAACCTGAGGGAAACTCTGATATATATTGAATGAAATCGGTGAAAGATTTATATTTTAGATGAAATGAATGCAATGCAAATGATGATGTATAGTAAGAATATTTGTCAATTTATCAAAAATCTGGAAACCAGCAAGAATTTCTTGTTGCCAGTCAAAAATATTTTACTTTTCACCCCACCCGCCACCATATTTTGAATAGCCTATTTATGTGTTTGTTATATAAAATTATGCATATACCTATTGTTTATACCTACTAAGTTGCATAATGTAATTTTATTGTTTTCTCTAACATTCTTTTTCAGTTGACGATGATCATTCGCAAGAAGAAAAATTTGTAGAAAACCTTCGTCAGAAATATGCTCATATTTTCTCAGCTAGTCAAGCAAATTCCCAACCTAATGTTGTTGAAGACCAGTATCAATGGACTGTTTATAATTGTTCACAGTATTTACCTGCTGTGTTAAATGATCCCCGGAGGACTAAAAGAGAGTATGATTTATTTACCAAAACTTGGGGTGATACTTTTACCGAGTCAACATCTTTGCCTGTTACCTATTTACCGGATATTTCCTATCTTCATTTTGAAACTTACTTGAAACATATTCGAAAGGTAAAGATTAAAATTAATGATATGTATTCTAAGATATCTTTAATCTTTTTTATATGTAAAGATATGAACCATTGAGATTTCTTCTAAAAATCTTCCCTCTGACCACAGTATTTCTAAATCCCAAGAGCTTCCAAAAATTATAGAAATTCATTTCTATTAGGGAAAGCACAAGATACAATAGAAGATCTATATAATGCACAATTTCTCAGATGTAAACCATGAATTTTGCAATTAAAAAGCAACTGTATTCCATGTTGTAGAAATATTGCTATTCTCTGGAGTGCTAATTTTGATAAATTTTCATTTTTAACACCTTATTTCAGAGTTGTTTTTTTTTTAATTAAAACTGTCATTATTAAATTAAAAATTTTGGAAATGAGTAATATAATGATTTTGTCTTTTGTTTTCAACTATGCCTAATGAGTGATGACTTTGTTATAGAATTCAGTTCATTCTGTATATTAACATTTATTTAAATTATATTTAATAGGGTATAAAAAGGAATGCAAAAAAGGTGTCTAAAGAAGAAAAGGAAACACAGTTAATTTTACATTGTGATAAATTAGGTTTGTATCATTTTTAACTTTTCTGTTTGCTTAACATAAGACTAGATTTTGCAGATTGAAATTTTATGTTAATAGTTGTTTCAGTAAAATTATTAAATATGTATTTTTAATATATAAATTCCCCATAAACTATTTTCAGTATTCTTTCTTAACTGTTTATACTAAGGAAACCATTCTGCATGACTTACCTTGCAGAATAAGGCTTTCTATTTTAGGCATTTAAAGGCAGAGTGATGTAAATCACTAATTTTGAAAATCTGAGTTAGGTGTATCAGATTTTATTTAGACTATAGAAAGATAACCGTCAAAAATGATGGAATATGAGATATAAAGATATATACAACACATGTGCAAGAATATGAGTTTTCTTCGCTTGTTCCGCAGTGATAGATGAAAATAACAGATTTTAAAAACGAAACTCATTTATAAAAAATTGTAATACAGTAGAAGACCACTAATCCGCACAGCTTCATTCCAAGTGTTGTGCAGATTTGAGGCTTTTCGCAGATTACAGATCATGTCTATATTGATATATGGCTTCTTTATGCTAAATAAATTGTATAAATATTGTAAAAAAATGTTTGTGTATATGAAATGAAACAGCGAATAGGTTGCCAGAAAATATGTTACCAATTTTCCTTTTTCGCCAAGGCCCCTAAAGTGGAAAAGTACCAAGAATTTAACTTTTGTATACGACTATATAAAGCACAGTATACTTTTCCAGTACAGGGGCCTTGACATACTTTTTTAAAGTTTGTCATAATTTAGGCTTCAGAAATGAGATTTTTTGTCAAATGATATAAACAGCTATAAAACAGAAGTTAATGAGCATTTTAGTTTATTTATATAAACTATAAACCTTTATTTATATCTATATTATTGTTGTTGTTTTTATATACAATTTACTTCAGTTTGTATACAAAAATAGTTAAAATGCTTCTTTATATTAAATAAATTATATAAATATTGAAAAATTACTTGTGTATATAAAACAGTGAATACCTAAAGCACATTAAAATTGCGCAGTTTAGGAGCTCGGACTGTACAGCGCCGTCTATTGGCTGTTATGTTATTAGTAGCATCAGTGTGAAGATGTAAAGATGTGCATTTTCGTATATTACACTTTAAATTTTCATCCATAGATTTTGGAAAAAAAAACCTTAAAAGCACAGAGATTAAATTAAATTGCTGTGACCTCGATTATGAAATATTAATGGCTTTAAAGGGAATTGTGCCAGATTAGCTAGCTATTGCCAAGTTGGCTTCATATATGACAACTTATTTTTGTCACCAAATTTGGCGATATTTCGTCAAATGTGGCGATACTTCGCAAAGGTGGTCAATATTTGCAGTGGTCGATACAGTTTTTTATTCTTGGGGCCCATTTTGGGAAAAGTAGAAGTTATTTTTGTGAATTTTATTATATTTTTGTGAAAAAGTTGTTATATTTTTGTGAAATTTTTGTAACGAAAGTTGAAATCCAGTTACTCAAATTTGAACCAAGAATTTATGAACAAAAACATTCTTTAAATCCTCTTGTGCTAAAGTTTTTGTTTTTTGTGACCTGGTTTTGCTTACAAATTACACATTTTAAAACAGTTTTTATGAAAAAGAATGTTACGTAGGGGGCCTATTTTATTAAAAGGAATTTTGTGAAGGGGCCTGCTTTATTAAGTTCATTTTTGTGAAGAGGCCCATTTTATTAAATTTATTTTTATGAAGTGGCCCATTTTATTGAATTTATTTTTGTGAAGGGGCCTATTTTATTAAATAGATTTTTGTGAAAGGGCCCTAAATTGGCCCCAAATTTTGCCTGGATCGACCCCTGATTTGACGCTACAGTGGCAACCCTGCATTAGTAATTTTCAACAATTACTAATTACAATGAGGCGGTCCTACTGGAATTGTGAGGGACACACAGAGTCTTGGATTTTATATAAATAGATATCTATAAGTACATAGAAATATCAGTATAAATGATAGCTTCATGAAATATGTCTGTAAACACCACCCCAAAATATTTTGCCCCATAAGAGTTCATAGTATCATGTCCAGAAAATCTTTGTTTTTGAGCATTTAAGAAAACTAGGGGATCCAACCCAAGTTTCTCGGGTTACGAAATATATGTGAAAACCATTTTTTTATATTGAAAATTCTGATAGATTTTGTTTACATTTAATGTTTTCTTTTTATTGCCCACTATCAGCACCAAAAAGCATTTTTGTCAGGAATTTATACAAATAAAGTTTTAAAATTTATTAAAAGTGATACATTTGTATTAGACCCATGCAAGAGTTAATAATCGAAGAAATCGCCAAAGATTGCTAGTTACATCAGTCTTTTTTTATTCTCGTTTTTTTTAATGTTTTAAACATGTGGTTCGATTATATGTCTGTTAAATTTGTATTATTTTATTTATTGATTGATGAAGTTTTAATTTAATTATGGAATATTATCCTGAAATAAATGCTGAACTATTTATATTATTTAAAGTGCATGTGATAGAGAAAAAAATTTAAAAAAAATTCATGCTTGAAAATTATTTTTAAAAACCATAAAAAAATAAGTAAATTGGGGTACGGTTTTTAAACAAATTGTATTTTAAAGAACTTTTCTTTATTTGATGATGTAAAAATTGAAATTGTTCTTTGTTTAGAAGTTAAAAAAATTTCAGTAAAAGTGAAATTAAATATTCAGGTGTTGCCACTGCCAATATGACATCAGAGTTATTCATGGACATGTTTTTGCTTTATAATATGGATATGACTTACTTAAGGGTGTATTCGAAAAAATATTTTTTCACCCTCAACAGCTCGAAATTTTCTGAGACATTTTCAGACTCATTTTTAAAAGTAAAAACATGAAACTTGCTGGGGTGGGTGATTTCTGAAGACATGTTTAACATGCCGTGTGATTTCATTTTCAGCTCAATTAATTAGAATTTGATTTTTAAACAATTATTTTCTCAGTATGACCATTTTTTTCATTCCCAGATCGCCGGCTTCGGAAAATTCGGTTCAAAACGCCCACTTTGACAGCGTTTTTTACAGTATTTTCTGCATTTATCAAAAAATTAATAAGCACGGCACATTATATAGTTTCTAAATAAGAGAATTTCCCAGTTTGATGCGTTTGAGAGCAAAAATGAATTTTAAAATGAATCAGAAAATAAGCAGTTTGGATCAGAATATACCCTTAAGGCTGTTCTCAAATCGAAACGGTCAACTTTCTGACATAAGTTTTAATTCATTTTTTTTTTTTTCGGAAACGCATGAAACTAGAAGGTGTTTTTATTCAGAAACTATGTTATTGAACTGTTTTTTTTTTTGTTTTCTTGTAAACAGAATAGATCTTTCAGAAAATACTGTCAAAGTTGGCATTTTGAACTGAACTTCCGAACGAAAAAAGAAAATCCGGTCAATAAGGGGAGAAAAATGTCGTGTCACGTGATCAAAATTACTTAAAACTCAAATTCTCAAATAGGTAATTGATTGATCAAAAAATGGAAAACACAGTTTGATTCCAAATTGCTTCCATGGTCAGGCTTTCCAATTTTATATCTTTCCGTTAAAAAATGACTTTGTAAATGTGTCAAAATGTTTTGCGCTTGTTGCGCAGAGCAGTTGAGAAGAGCCTTAAGGGCTCATTTATCATAAATGAAGATTGTGTAATATTATTCTCAAATGTTTGTAAAATATGTTGAAGCATTTTCATATTAGATGTTTCTAAATCCTTCATAAATATATTAGGAGCCTCAGGATTAGAAATTAGGAGCTCTAAATAAGGCGTCAAATGACACCTACAATTTTTTTCTAGGTGGCAAACTGTGTTTCATGGTTGCAATTTTATGTTACATCATATTTTCTCATTTCTTTGCAACTTTGTAACCATATTAACACTATTTCTACCAATGTCAAATAACACCTTTTAATAGATTTCAATTTCTGGTTGGTAATTTTTAGATTGAAACAATTTCAAATCTTTTTTAATACATTGGAGACTTTTTTTATTCTTATTACATTAACATGCATTAACTACAGTAAAAACTATGAGCAAATTACATTAACTACATAAAAAACTATGAGTAAAATAAGCATAAAACAAAACTTTAAAATGGTGTCATTTGACACCAGTAGAAATAGTGTTAAAAAATAACATTGTTTCTATTTTTACGTGTTAAGGGCAGGGAGAGGAGACGGAGGGAAGTGCTGTACATATTAAACATTTTATCTCTGTGTTAATCACTTAAACAGAATAAAAGCTGGCTTTCTATAAAGGTGTAAAACCTGATTAACAATACAGTAGAACCTCGATTATCAGAAGTAATTGGGGCCGACCCTCTTTCGGAAAATCGAAATTTTCAGATAATCGAGAATCCTTTAATTTTAAGATTAAATATAAATATATGCTCTATTTCTTATTATGGTAACTAGTGCTTAATAAAAATAAAGCGATAACAAAGTAGAAACAAGAATAAATTACCTGAATTTTAATTTTGAAATTAAGTAGTACATATTTCACAAGGGTGAACAAGGGGGGTGTGAAACAACGTTTTGTTTGTTGCAGTTTTGATTGACTTTGCTTTAGAAACTCTATCATGAAGTTTTTAAATATTATTAGTTCACCAGTATCCCAGTCTTTCTGCTGTTCCAGCCATGCCAAACCTTTTTCAGAACATTCAAAAGCTTCAGAATTGCTAATTTGTTCGTTTTCTTCATTCCACTTCGCAGCTTACGGGAGCTCAAGTTAAATTCAAAGGAACTCTAAGAAAGGGGATCAAAAATATTTATATGCACTCTTAGTTTGGAAAGGACCACTTGCACACAATGAATATAATAGTGGGGGGGGGGGGAGGCTTTCAAAATGGATTTTGCACATAAGGAATGTGATAAAAAAAGAGATTTAAAAAAGGATTTCGGTTAACCGAGAGTTTCGGATAAAAGAGATTCTACTGATTTGGATTCTAGAAAAATGTTTAACTTATTCTTTTTATAAAGCTGCTATGTATACAAAACAGATTATCAAGCAATTATGCCATTGAAAGAAAATTTGAATTTTTAGATACAACTAGGGATAAGCCTAATTTTTAAAAAATCCTGCAACTGAAAGTCCATCAGAAAATAAAAAATTAGCAAATAAACAAACCTTTGGATACCAATTATGGTATTCTAGAATTCACATTGCTAGAATCCAGTTTTATGTTCAAATGTTTACTAGCAAATGGTAATGTAAAGTAGGAAGATACATCATGTTTGGTCATTTTAAAAAGCACTTGCTCACCTCCAAGCTTATAAATCTGCACTGCATTGAATTGAAACTTCAATTTTGAGCAATGTTTTCGAACAAGTTGTGCAAGAATTTTAGGGGTGATACGTTGTCATTCAGACTGCAGGTTCGGTAAATTCAAATTATTCCATAATGCATCGAAGAATAAAAACGTCTTCATAAATTAGTTCTAATATATATCAAATTCGTAACTTGAATAAGTAAACACGCTCTACAGTTCAAATTAAACTTCTTTCTTAAAAAACAACTATGTACATTATATTTACAAAACAATATTAAATATTATTATTACTCTCATTTGAGAGTTCTGTTTTTACCGATACACCGGTTCAAATCAAAAGTTACATCTACACTGAAAAGAAAATCGGAAAACAATAAAAAGGGGGTTGCCACAGTGCCGACTAACAGAAAATGGCAAGCATCGTCAAGTTGGCATTCTCAACATCCTGCCCCGGGCTGAACACTTAGTTCAGCACCTATATTAAACAATTTAATAAACATAAGAATATACTTACATACATGACAAATTTTCAGATACATACTTACATACAGCTACAGATATAAAAGCAAAAATAATAAGAATGCTGCAATCTACGAAAGAAAATAAAACACATGAATTGTATGAAAATTAAACAATAATAAGGGTAAATATGAGTAACAAAACAAATTAAATGTTCGATAATAGTTCTTATTTTTAGTGTAAGAGTTTTAGTGTCTTTTAGTCCACTAAGTCCAATTCAAGATTATATAGCAATTGCACAGGTCGTTTAAGATCGCCTTTTGCAGTCTGTAATACACATGATCTGATTTTAGAGTCACGACCAAATATGAGTTCTTTAACACGACCACACTTCCACATATGTTTTGGGAGCTTTTCATCATGAATTATCACTATATCGTTAACTTTGAACTGAGGTGATGAATTTATGTTTTTCACTTGAAAAGCAGATCTAAGTTCTAACAAATATTCGTTTCTCCACCTTTTCCAAAAGTGGTCAGTAATTTGTTGCTTATATTTATATTTTCTCGTCAACAAAATCTTATTGGATTTCTCTTGCGTACAGACTGGTAATCCATAAGAAGGCAAGGACATTAATCGTTTACCAACTAAAAAATGAGATGGCGTTAAAGGTGATGGTTCAGCATTTTCTTCGTAGAGATAACATAAGGGACGTGAATTAATCACAGCTTCAATTTCTGTAAGTATTGTTTCTAGCTCTTCATAACGGAGACAAGTTTTTCCTAGAACCTTTTTTAAAGGTGTTTTAACTGATCTGACCATCCTTTCCCAGAAGCCGCCCCACCAGGAAGCCCAGGGAATTATAAACTTCCATATTATTTTATTCTTTCTCAAGTAATCAAAAATTTCTTGCTTAGAAATTCTTTCCCAAGCATCTTTTAACACCAAATCAGCCTTAGAAAATGTCTTGGCATTGTCACTGTACATTATTTTGCAGAAACCTCTCCTAGAGAAAAATCTTCGTAGTGCTAAGATAAAGGTTTCAGTACTTAGATTGGTGACTAACTCTAGATGAATCGCTCTGGTTACAGCACATGTGAATACGACAATATAAGCCTTCCCAGTGCCTTCAGAAGTTTTATAATAAATCGGACCGGCAAAATCGACACCAGAGGTTTCAAAAACTGGTGTTTTGATGATTCTATCTTTCGGTAAAGGTGCTATTTCCACCTTTCCAGGAATAGCATTAAATTTTCGACATATCATACACGATCTTAAGACGGATTTTACAAATCTTCTTCCCTTTAATATAAAATACCTTTCACGAAGGTGAGCTAAAGTGACAGCTACACCAAAATGGTACATTCTTTCATGAGCATCCTTAATTAGTAATTTTACAAAATAAGATTTATTAGGAAGTATCCACGGATGTTTTTCCTGCTCTGTAACTTCAGAAAACTGAAGTCTTCCGGATAAAACAAGTAAGTCATTTTCATCGAATTGTGGATTAAGGTTGTACAAAGAAGAATCTTTATTAAGTGGTTTTTTTGTTTAAGTGCTTCTATTTCAACTTTAAATGAAGTTTCCTGAGTTTGTTTAATCCAGTATTTTTCTGCTATTTCTATTTCTGAGGTAGTTAAAGGTCCTAAAATTTTAGGGTTTTTCGAATTGGCATTATGAATAAAACGCATTATCCAAGCAGTAATATTATATACGCGATTTAAACTACTGAACTTTGCCATATCAAATACTGGCTTAGGAATAGAGTTTGATTCGTTACACAATAATGTTAAATTTGGTTTTGCTTTCATTTCATTAAAAGCTTCGGGAACCATTTCTATAGTCCTTTTTGAAGGCCACATATCTTCTGATAGTGATAACCAAGGTGGGCCGCACCACCATACATTATTACCCATTAACTTCGATAAGTTTTCCCCTCGCGTAAGCAGATCTGCAGGGTTTTCTTTCCCGGGACAATAATTCCAGTCCTTTGGATCTGTCAATGACTGAATTTCGGTTACACGATTGGAAATAAAGGGTTTCCAGTTTGTAGTAGAACCCCTAATCCACCAAATAGTTATTTCTGAGTCCGACCATAACTTTATATTTAAATTCGAAATATGTAATTTTTGTTTTAAATATTTCCACATTCTAGCAGCAACTACTGCACTGATCAATTCCAGCCGTGGAATAGTTAACTTCTTGAGGGGGGCTATTCTACATTTACTCCAAACAAAACTTGTTTGAATTTCGCCAGTTAATGAAATGGAACGCAAATAAGCAACTGCTCCATACCCTTTGGGACTAGCATCACAGAATATGTGAATTTGTGAATTTTCAGAAATGTTTATCATATTAGGAAAATATTTTCGGGTTATTTCAAATGTGCGTAAATGTACAACTTCTGAACACCAAGTGTTCCACTCGCATTTCAAATCTTCAGGTAATTTATTGTCCCACTCTAAACCTCTTTGCCATGTTTCTTGCAACAAGGCTTTAATACGTATTACAAATGGATTCATAAATCCTAATGGATCATAAATTTTCAGTAACATTTTAAGAACTGTTCGCTTCGTGGGATCATCGATGTAATATTCTTCAAAGGGCTGCGCATCTAACATCAAAATATCAGATTCAGTATTCCATATCAGTCCAAGCACTTTTAAGATACTACCAGTGTTTTCCTCACTTATACCTAAGTTACCAGATTCCCACATTTCCCTAAGTTTAATAGAATTTGTTTTTAATTTCCTCAAATTCATCCCAGCTTCTTTAAGAATTTCAGAAGCTGTAACTGATAAATAATAAGCTTCGTTATCTAAATCTGATCCGGAAATTAAATCATCGACATAGAGGGAATTATCTAACATATATACAACATTTGGATGTTGATCTCGATAGTTCTTTATATGATGTTTAATTGTGGCAGCCAAAATAAATGGTGAGCATGTAACGCCAAATGGTACACGTCTAAATCTTAAAATTTTGAAAAAGTTGTTTGCGTCATTATCGAACCAAAGAAATTTAAGGTAATCTCGGTCTTCTTCAGCTACAGAAATTTGAAGAAAGGCCTTTTCAATATCTGCACAAAACTCAGTATTGAATTTTCTGAAATTAATAACAATTTCTAATAAATCGGGGTTCAAATTTGGGCCACCGTACAAACAATCATTTAATGATTTGCTATTTTCTTTTGAGGAAGCATCAAATACCATTCTAACTTTAGTTGTGGGTTTATCATCTCGCAAGACAGGTCGGTGGGGCATAAAATAACCGCTATTTACAGTTTTATTAGAACATTCTTCCACTATGTTATTTAATTCCTGTTCAATTACAATTTCTTTATATTTCTGCAATAATTCCTTATCTTTAAGCAATTTTCGATTTAAGTTAATAAATCGGTTTCTAGCATTGTTATAATTACTTCCTAAATCTCTTCTATCATCTTTCCATAACAATTTAGCTTCGTATCGGTGCTCAAGAAAATGCAAATTGTTTTCGAATTTTTAGATTATCTCTTTATCTAATTCAGAAATATTTTCTTCAGTGTTCATCCCTAAAGTTTCTAACTCCCACAATGTTTTCAAATCATTTTGAATATGTTTCATAACCTGAGTGGACAAGACCCCAGCTTGCTTACTCTCACTATTTTTATTTACGTCAATTGTCCCGCAGAGGGAATGCCCAAATAAATTTTCACAGACGAACAATGATTTATTTATGGGGTATGTTTTGTCATTAATTTGATATAAATAATCAGCTCCTATTAATATATCAACATCACTATTTTCCAAATGTTCCCACGTGTCAAGACGAAATTTGGAAAGTTTTCTCTTAATTTTGATTGGAAGAGGAGGAATTTGTATCAAAGAATTAGTTATTAGCGGTGTGACTAATGCTTCAATTATTATACTACGTTTTCTATTCGTCAAGTGAATTAGCTTTAGCTTAACGACATCATAACATCGTTCTTCAGATTTTCTCGAACCGAAAGTATAGACAATTAATTTTTCCTTTCTAATGACCTCAGGTTTTAATTTTGAAACTAAATTTTCTGTAATAAAAGTTCGATGACTAGCAGAGTCAAATAAACAAAGAGCAGTTTCAGAATTTTCACCCGCTTCCACTTTTACATGAATTGTTTGCAATATTGCTTCTCTACTGATATTATTTATATTGCCTTTGCAATGAGATACGGAGGAAATAATACTACCTGAATTTTTTGATTCTTCTGTTTTTTTTATTAGAATTACAAAGTATAGTATGATGATATGTTTTACCACACACTTTGCAATTTTCATTCGAAATTTTACAAAAATTCGCGATGTGAAATTTACGGAAGCATTTGAAGCACCTTCCTTCCCTTTTCAATTTTTCTCGCATTTCCGGAATGGTGAAAGACTTACACTTTTCAGTATCGTGATCAGTTTGATTACAAAATATGCAGTTATTTTTAATATTTGTGGTTAAGGCAGAAGCTGATGGAATGAATTTTTTATATTTTTTCTTATAATTTTCCTGCTTCTCAGGGATTTTTTCAAAATGGTTTAATTGGACAGTGGTCTCGCGAGATTCAATTTCATCTTTAATGAAATTTATCAGCTCATTAACATCCCAATCAGTGTTTTTAATTCGTTTTCTATTAAATTCTAGTGCAATATCTGATGGAATAAGTTTCAGAAGAATCGGACATAACAAGTGCCCATATGAACCTGAGGCAACACGTAAAGAATTAAGATTTCTTATTTGAATTTCGCATTCATCATACAAATCTCTAAAAGCCTTAATGTTACTAGAATTTCGTACTGGTTTCAAATTTAGCAGTTTAGTCATGTGACTATTTATTACCAGGTCATTACGACCAAAACGATTTTTCAATAATTCTATAGCGTGAGCATAATTTTCCTTAGTCAGCGAAAAGCCTGCTATAGTATTTGCAGCACTTCCGCCCAAAAGTGACTTTAAGTAGGAAAATTTATCAATCGGAGTTAAATGTTCATTATTGTCAATCGCATTCGAAAACTGACTCCAAAATTCGAGCCATAAACACGAATCACCATAATATTTAGATATATTAAGTTTAGGAAGTTTAATCAAATTTTGATTCAGAATTTTCTGACTTTTTAGTAGAGAACTATTGTTGCTACTACTATCACTTTCAATGTCTGAAGAATCTTGTTTAGTTTCAGGAGTAACTGTGTTATCATTTAAAAATTTGGAAATTTTATATTTCCATTCAATAATATTCTCATTATAAGATTCCGATTTCTCGATTTCTTTTTCAAATTCAGTACTTGGAACCAGTGGTTCAATTTCAGAATTTAATGATTTTAAAGTTTTCATTTTGTCATTCAATTGCTGTTTAAAAAGATCCAGCTGTGATTTTCTATTCTCAAGCTCTAATTCTTGTGTATTATCTAATAAATCCCTTATTTTATCAAATATTTTCGTAGTTTGACTACGAATCGTAGCTCTTTTTTTTTTTTCAAAGTTTCGTAATCCATCATAAAATAAAGAATTCAATTTATTCGATACAGTTCAGTTAATAAATATATTCATAATTCTATTTATTCAATATAATTTAATTTGAGGTACTTACCTCAATCGATGATGAAATCCAGACATCCTGGAGCTTTGACGCCAGAAAAATGATGCGTTGTCATTCAGACTGCAGGTTCGGTAAATTCAAATTATTCCATAATGCATCGAAGAATAAAAACGTCTTCATAAATTAGTTCTAATATATATCAAATTCGTAACTTGAATAAGTAAACACACTCTACAGTTCAAATTAAACTTCTTTCTTAAAAAACAACTATGTACATTTTATTTACAAAACAATATTAAATATTATTATTACTCTCATTTGAGAGTTCTGTTTTTACCGATACACCGGTTCAAATCAAAAGTTACATCTACACTGAAAAGAAAATCGGAAAACAATAAAAAGGGGGTTGCCACAGTGCCGACTAACAGAAAATGGCAAGCATCGTCAAGTTGGCATTCTCAACAAGGGGTGTAATCTCTGAGGTCAGTTTTACCAGTCATAGGTTAAAGTAAAATCAACTTAAAAGTGATTAACATGTCCAAGGAAATCTAAGACACATGGTGGTTCTTTTATCAAAAACAGGTGCTCTTGAAATACATGTTGCAGGAAGGGGGGGAAATTACACTAAAGTACGAATGAGAGCGTTTGTTAAACAGAAATTCAAAAGAAAGAAAGCTAGGCATCAAATTTCACAACTAGACATAATCTTGTGATTGTGAAATGCAACAACTTAGTTGCATTTGATGACTAATGGCAGCTAATTTCTAACCCTGATTAGGAGTTATCATCAGGGTTCTTGATTTTTTTTTTTTTTAATTTTAAAACCTCACACAATATTATTGCTTTATGACTTTTAATTTATAAAATAAAAATTATATACACATACACATGCATGCTATATAAGTATTACCAATATATATTAATGTTATTCACTATTTAATTAAAATTGTAACATTTTAGGCTATCAAAATATTTTGTTATACAAAATGCATGAAAAACTACAAACCAGATGTCAAAAATCAATTCCACCTTTCATATTTTAGTTAAAATAACTGCAGCACATAAAAATTTAAAATATTTTTTGAAGCAAGTTAAGATGTTAACTGTTGTTTTTTGTTAAAGTGCCGGTACAGAAAAACAAGTTTTGCAACTTTATCAGTTTCTAATTTTCAAATTTACTGAACAGAAAGCAGACAACAATCATTCTGCTGAAGCACATGAAGCTATTGCAGTAAAAAGCTGGTTGATTATAAATTCTTTAAGTTTTTAGTATTATCCTTTTTGATAACTGTAACATGTGTCTTCCACCATTCTAAAGGGCAGAGCTCTTTCTCTATATAAGATTGAGACAAAAATTTATTAAATGGTTCAGATTTTTCTTCAAACTTTAATATAATAGGCATCACCAAAGTAGGGAATTTCTCCTTACCAAAAAATAATGCTGATATTTTCTCAGAGCTTGTTAATTTCTCTCCTGCATGGTGGGGATTCAAAAGATAGGATAATAAATGTGTTGGACTCAATGCTTGTTTGTAACAAGTAAAGTCATGCAATTTTATTTTACTTAAACTTGCAAAGGTTTGTTTAAATACTAAGTAATAGGCAAATAAATATTCTTCTATTTAATATATTCCTGCTTAGATTTCCTTACTGTTGCAAGTTTATTTTACATTTTGATTCAAATGAAATTTGAAACAGTTTTTTCTAAACTTTACACTTTTAGTTTTTGACAAATATTAAGCTTTATCTTTCTAAAAACTGATTGATTATATGTATTATATAAAACTAAATTATATTAAAGTACTTTAATGTGTTTGTTTACATCTTGAAATTATTTAAAAATAATTTTTAAAAATCTTATTTAAATCAATGATTTTTTTTTTATCAATTGATTTTAATTATGATTAAAATTAAGGTTATCACCCTAATACAGAAATGGCGAACCTATGGCACGCATGCCGAACTTGGCACATAAGAAAACTTCTCTGGCACACGAAAAAAATTATAGATTATATTCAGTTTATGGAGAATAATCCATTTTATGTTTTTTTTTTAACAAAAAGTATAGTTTGTGTAACAGGTATATAATTTACTTGAAAATAATCTGTAAATTTTTAATGAATTAAGGTATTATAAATTTCAATGAAAGCGCCTTGTAACATCATTTTCTTGCCAAACCAATTAACATATAGTGTTTTCCAAATCATTTTGCTTCTTTATGAAATTTCAAAAGTTTTTGAAAATTGAATTTTTAGATATAGTTTGTGTAGTAATATACCTAATTGACACGCTTCTACTTCAGATTAGGTTTTATTTCATTTAGGTTTAAGGTTTTAAATAATTTTAGGTTTTATTATATTTAGGTTATAATTTTGAAAATTGAATTTTAACTGTTACTGTAAATAATATGTGTCTATTGAACTTGTTTCTGCAACTAAAATGATCTGATTCGGAAGTATACAGTGAAAGAAAAACTCATTTATAGGTTATTAACATGGAATTCTATGTGACATGGCTATATTAGTATTGAGTAAATACAGCATAATAAATAAGTTAGGAATCAAATTTAGTGTAAGTGTAGAAATATTTGAGTAAAAATTCTATAAAAATTAATTATTGAATTTTATCTAAGTTAAAATGTTTCCGGCACGTTAGAATGTTGGTGCACAATAATTTAGAAATTTTTGGCATGCATACTCAAAAAGGTTCACCATCCCTGCCCTAATACAGTACACTCCCTCTAATCCGCACAGATTGGGACCAAGGGTTTTGCGAATTATAGAATTTTGTGGATTATAGATCATTTTTTTGTTTACATTCTAATATTTGGAATTTATCAACAAATATAGTAACCACATTGTAAATAAATAACACAGAAATAAATGAAACTGCTTTTATATATATATATATATATATGAACTATACCCAATATTAGAAATACATTTAAATAATATATATTAATGCACAATTAATAGAAACATTTCTACTTATTTTTAGATCTCAAACATTGCAGTGATAATGGTTTGCTTTATAGCTTTTAATTTACACTCTGCAATTTAATCTTGAAACCTTTTACAAGAGTCGGGATTTCTTGATAAATAACAAAAGTTTGTTTTTCTAAAAGATTAAGACATTTATCCAAAAGAGCTAACCCATCTTTGAAAGTAATTTTACCTTTTATATAGTCAACAAATGCATTCAGAATATAGCAGTCTAATAGTTATTTATAAGATGCACAGAATATTTCTTTCAAACTAATGCAGAAATGCATTAAAAATTTTTAGTGCATTTAAAATTAATTAAAATTCTTAATAAATTCATCAGATTAGTCAATATTTATTACAGTCAAAATGTGAATTATCTTGCTTAAAAAAGATTTTAACTCTTTGTTTACATCTGAAATATAGTGCGGATTATAGGCGTTTGCGGATTATAGAGTTGCGGATTAGAGGGAGTGGACTGTATATCCTAGTGTATCACAAACAATTTTTTCTCCTTGGACTGTATCCATATGTTTGCTGCTTTATATTGGCCACAACAGAGCATACTTAAAAATAATGTATAATGTAAAAAGAGATTTGTCGACATTTTTTGAGATTTTTTTTTATTTTGAACTTTATTATAGTTTAGGAAAGTCAGATCAATATGTCGTATCATATTTAGTGTATAAATATGCATAAATGTGTTCATGTGTAATTGTTCATATTTTAGTACCTCTCTGATTTATACTATATTTTTGCTCTTCGTAGGTTCTAAATATGCTGATATTGAAGATATTCCTAAAGTAAGATATTTTTAAGCTCTTTTTTTTTCTTTTTTGCTTGTTTTTTTTTTAAATATAAATAGAGATTATGTAAGCATTTATTCCCCCTAAATTCTTCAGTTTAGTTTGTTATTGATTTTAGTTAGCCTTACCTAGATTTCAAAATTTAATGCACTGAAATTATGCTCCATAGTCTGCAATTTTATTAACATTCATTTTTAATAATATGTGTTTAGCTTAACTTATTGAATAAAGGTATTTTATTGTGAAAAAAAAAAAAAAAATGTTGGACATCAGAAAGAAAAGCTTTAAAATAAGACAGAAAAAAGCCATATGGCAACTAAATAAAATAAACAACAAGCTGTTTAAAAAAAAAAAAAAAAAAAATTAAGTGTTCTAACTTTCACATAGTCTGGCCTACATTTTAAGTAATCAGTTTTAACAGAAGCTGTAATAACTGTTGTAATCTATGTATATAATTTGGTATCTTTAATTTAATTCAACAAGAATTGAGGTTGCAGGAAAAAAGAATCACTATTATGCTACCTAAAAAGATCTATTGGCTACTACTAACTAAAACTCTCAATTTTCAGGTCTATTAAACACATTTTTATTGTTTTATTACTCTGCAGTTTAAGCAAAAATCGAAATTTAACTGCGAAGAAAAAGAAAAAAATACTTGTTGAACAAAATGTATTGAAATAAGGTCAAAAACATTCTTGTGGAAAAAGGGTGTACTATTATCTTAATAAAAGTGTGTGAAATTCAAAATAATGACATTATTTTTATGTATTGAATTGAATTTTAATTACAATACACTATTTTTGCTGCTTATTTTGTCCAGAAGATATATTGAAGTAGGAAAAGGACATGCATTATTTTAGATTTCAGATATTTTTGTTGAAAGAGTTTTCTAGTACTCACTAACATTTCTGTAAAAGCCAAAATCAGATAGAAAAGTGAGTTTGAGAGCCACGCTGTAGTTTACGCAGTCATGTCTATATATTATAATGAACTATTATTATATATCAATTATTAATCTTTAAATATTAAATTTATTTCATTCTAACAATTTAATATTAACTGTACTAGGGGATCGAACCCAGGGTTCCCGGGTTGCAGAGTATAGATGAAAACCTTTTTTTTTTAAATTGAAAACTCTAATAAATATTTTACATGCAGTATATTTTTTAGATCGCAAACTAATACCAAAAAAGCATTTTTATATGAAAAATATCAGTTATGCATCAAAAAATGCAACTTCATTATTATTATAAATAAATTGCATAATTTATAATGCAAAAATTGCATAATTTAGAAATTGAATCATTAAAAAAAATACTTTTGTTAATCCATGAAATTTGATATAACATTACAAAACATTTTCTTGATACAACAGAGAAACTATGCATTTAGAGTAATTATTTCTGAATGCCAGAAAATTTTTAAAACTGTGATATGCAACAAAAGCAATAAATTTAATGCAATTCATGTAGATTGTATTTCTGATCCATGTCATTCTGATTTATCAATACCTTTTTTTAAAGATATTTTTACAATCTGATTTTAACCTGGAAAATCCTGAGACATTTGAAGCTGTCATCCCTTGGTCACAGTTGTATGGTCAAGGATCAGAAAATGGCCCCCCAAAAAATTCTGCCAAATTGCTTCAAGAAAAGGTACTTTTTAAAAAAACTGTTTAATATGTATTCAATTTTAATGAACTATAGTTGTATTTAGAAATTTTAAATAATTTTAGAATCTAAACAATTTATGTAAGGTACATTTCAATTTTGGTATTCATGTTAAACTAAATATGTATTGGATTTTTTCAAGTTTACATATTTTTTCTTTTTAAATTTCATTATTTTAGATTTTAAAAAAATAAAAGGAAGTCATTTTTATTATTTTTGAACCAGTTATTTCTCCTATTTCTATTATTATTATTAATTTGCATGCATTTTTTATGTTAAGAAATTGCATTTAAAATAGCTAAACCATATAAATCTCAAGTACTTAAATTAAAATTTAAAGTATCAGTTGATAAGCACTAGAGTCTGGCAGGGAGTCGCTTCTAGTTGTATCTGACTCAAGCCTGAAAATTCTCTTTGAAATGAACCTGAAATCATACTGGAAGCCAACATAAAATATTTGTCAACCTGTTAATCAAAGACTTCAACTTGAAACCTGAAAAAAAAAAAAAAAAAAAAAAAAAAGAAAACGAATGCTATATTTTAATGAAATTATGAAAAAGCAGGGTATAATGTTAATTTTATCTGTTATGGGGAAAAATGGTTTTTCATCTGACGGAATATTTTAGTCTTTACCCAAAGGATCAAACCTAATCAGCAACAAAAATAAACTGAAGTCAACCTGAACTGCTGCAAAAATCAATTCAACTTGAACCTGGTGAATGGGTTGGTACAGTTTTACTTAAAATCGAGTTATCATATCTGAAGATTCTAATAGGAATTTACAACAATAATTCTGCAGACATTTTATGTTCATGGATATGGTGTGTCATTATCTCATACCTGTCACCTTTCCTAAAATTATTTATTTTTAAATGATTTTTCAGTTTTGCTTTTTACAGATCTAAAAGTATAAAAGAAATGTTGAAAAAAATATTCCGCACAAAAAACAAAGAGATCCTGTCATTTGAGAACATTTTAATTCTTAAATTTCATTGCAACAATTATTGTATATTCCAGCATAGAACACACTTTTGAAAAAGAAAATTTATTCAAATTTACAGGTACACATTATATGCCAAGTATAAAAATAAAATACTAACAGATAAAAAAAAGGAGACATGATCATGAATTTTCCAATGAATGATCCCAATTGCTCTATGGGGATTCTTGTAGACAGATGTGTGATATCGTTTGATATCACATATATTATTCTTTATAGGTAATTAATATGATCCCTAGATAGTTAAAATTTAATATTAACTATCAATATAAAAATCCCCTTTCTATTTTTTTTTGTATAGCTAAGTTTTAAATTAATCTACTTTCCTTTTCACATTCATTTAACTTTCCCAGAAAACTCTCTCTCTGCTCTTTTATCTATGTAAATAAAATAAAAAAAAGAATATTATTCACAGCCATTTCATTTCGAAAGAGTCATTCTTTTCGGGTTGCATCTGCCTATAAAATTTCTCTCTGTCAGATTTTTAATTCGATCCTTACTAAGAGATAGTCAAAACTTTGGTTAAACCAGCGGTTAGATAATAATATCCAGATGTACTTTTAAACTTAAGTCGCCTTTCAAGTTACCGCACTCATTCCAATGCTATTGACAGCTTTCGGATTCTTTCTTACTTTCTCACGGACTAACGCTTGGCTAATTATCGCCTATTAGGCTTTTCTTCTAAATTTAAACTACCCCATGTATTCCAATGTAACGGTCACCCCTTGGCAAGATCTGTGTCTTACCTAATATCTATATATCGCCAAATCTTTACGAATGAAAGTGTGAAACTCATCACTCTTTGCCTGCTTCTCAAAATGTAAAGATTAAGTTTTGATTGTGTGTAAGGGGGGTCACTCCCAAGGCACTTATGTGTCTCTTTAAACTTTCATTAAAGTTTCCTTATTACGCTACAAGTATTAGTGAATCTTCTGGATCTGAGTTTATTGTGTTGTTTGCGCATTCGTACTCCACTACGGAAAATCTAAAAATCTCAGTTAAGTAATTCAAATGATATTTCCATTTACTTATCAATATCTCAAGTTTTTAGGGAAGAAGACTCCCGCAACGAGAAACATCTCTTTCACAAACTTTGGTGCCCAAGGAAGAAGATTTTTTTAAACTTGTAGCTGGGAGTGACCCTCGCTTTTATTCAGCATTGGTCTATTTAAAAAAAAAATTACGAATCTTCGCTCTTTGGATTACTCAATTATATGGAAACACTTATAGAAACAATTACATGGAAACATTCATCCGGGTCTGTGAGCCCTGTGTGTCGACCGTTTCATCGCCGACGGGGTGCTACGTGATCTACGGGCATTCAAATACGCTGGTCTCTGATGTCAACGTTTGAGTCGAAAAGATGTTTGTTGTTTCCAGATGCTACATTGTTTCACTTTCTCCTGCGCTCGCCTGATAAGGATATAAGGAAGCGGAGTTCGCTTTAGATATGAAAACGATGATTAAAGAATTTTCGACTTGTGTGCCTTTTTCGCCTGATCGGAGGATTTTCATCTTCTACTTGAGAAAAATAAAGTGTCAGTTTTCGAATAGTGCCTGTGCGCGCGATGTGTGTGAATCTGTTTTTGAATATTCAAGTTCTCAAAGAAATACTCGTGTACTTGCAAAAAAAGTGTGAAACGGGATTGTGATTAAGATGCGTGGTGTGATTTCAGCGAATAATTTCTACACGGTTGATTAGTCATCGGTATTCAAAATTAATTTGTGAAATATGTCTCATCAAGTTCGAAAATACAGTTGTCGCTCCCGTGATGTGACGTTTTTTTAAATGTCTAGTTTTACGACATTTTTTATGCCTTACAGATATAGTAAGACTTCACATTTTTGAACTAAATTGTCAGTATAAAAAAAAAAAAAAAGTTAAAAAAAATGAGTCTGGATATTTTATACAAATTGTGTATAATTACCTGGTTATGAATAAGATATTTAACGCTTTTATAGGAACGCACCTTGCGATTATGATTGTTTCTTTTCACTATTTATTTTGAGAACTGTTTATTATTTCTCTTAAAAAAAAAAAAAAAAGAAATGAAAACAAAAATAATTGATTGAAAGTACTCTTTTAAAGCCAATTTACAACTGTGTTACAAGAGCCACGATACATTTACATATAACACAAACTGTGGCAATGAACATTTTTTTTAAATTGAGAAAGTTATTCAAGTTATTCTATTTGTATGGTTATCTTTTATTTTACTTTTTAATGTGGTTCACAATCTTATTTTAGCTATTTGTTTATTTTACTGATGAGGAGTATTATTTTATTTTAGTAATTTGTTTCTTTTTACACTAAGGTAGTATCTCAGGTGGGAAAGTGTAAAAATTGGTTACTCTGGTTTTTTTTACATATTTTTTTTTTTTCCTGCATGGATGTAACTTCTAACATTCTCAGTAAATTTAATATATTTAGATGACAGGTAAGTTTTTATTAAAAGGGTTATGTTTTTATCTACGCGGGGTTTTTTTACGAAAACTAAAAAAAAAAAATTCACTTTTAAATTTCATTATTGTGTTTTTATTCTCGTATCATCAAGTATTTGGTTCTTTTACAGAATATTTTGATTGTATAAATTGATGACTGATATTATTTTTATTATATGTCTTTAACATTCTTTTTTGTTTTTTTTTTGGTTATCAAAGGTAAGTCTTTTTAAATATAGATAGATGTTCGTTTCCCATTGCTTTAAAAAAAAAAAAAAAAGTTTAATAATTAAAGCAATCTAGAAATATTTTATGCTTTCATATTTTATCATAATTTTTCGATTATGCTTATATTATTATTTCAAGTTTTTTTTGAAAATGTGATGGGTTTATATTTTGTGCATTTTATGTTATTAAATTCAAATGTTGTGTCATATAATATTGCAACAATTTTTGGTTACCCATATTTTTCTTTTTCGAAAATTTAACTTTTCCCCATTTCATTTTCTATTTAAATTTCACGAATGCATTGAGTAAAAGAAAGAAAAGTGTGCGACAAATAATAATTTTTGATTAATTTTGATTTTTTTTTGGTAGTGAAAATTTTTTGTTGTAAAGTATTCAGAATTGTTCTAAAACCATTATTGATAGCAGTAGTTGCCCATGCATGCCCGTTTTAAAAATAAAATTACATTCTGGTTCAAAGATAATATTCACTTCTCCGGTTTACATAATTTTTGTTGAAAAGAACACTTTTAAGAAAGATTTGGATTTCTTAATTTTTATTTTCAACTTTTTTTTCACAAGTGGTTCATGTGTTGGATATTTGTTTATGATACACAAAATTTGCTCATTTAGAATACAATTTTGTTCATTCGTATACATACATTTCACAAGTTCATGAGTTTATTTACATATTTCGTCCAATTTGTTTTTTTTACACATTGTACTTTGCTAACGATCTATTCGGCAGTATTTTTTTTCCCCACAAGTAGTTCATTGAGTATAACACATAGTTCATTGTGGCTAGTTTAGAGTTTAACCACAGTTCATTCACACATTACACGTAGTTCATTGATTTTATTAACCCTTATTCATTACATTTTGGTGATTAACTCATTAATTATGTAATTGAATCTCACTCGTATGTTAGTGTTTTGGGTTATTACACACATACTGTCCGTACATTTTGTTAGCAAATGCATAAAAAATGTTAGTTCATTGGAACATTATTACAGGTAGTTCATGTGGAATAATACAATTTGTTCATGTGTTTACTTACACGTTGTGTATGCTTGCGTACACACTGGTTCATGTGTTTCATTTCAAGTAGTTCATGTGTTTGGGGTTTCTATTCCCCTCTCTTCACACACATACAGTAAATTTTTTTCTCTCGATATATACAGCATTGTGAAGGATTCTAATAAAAAATCACTTTTTTTTATATTTCACTTTTTATACACTTAGGTACATCTTATTGCTTCACCATATGGCATAAGTGATAATTTAATTCACATTTAACTTTAAAGTTAAAGGTTTGTTTTTTTGTTTAGAAATTAATTGTGTACTGCTTTATATATATTTTTTTTCATCGGACTATTCGGCGCGCAAATGGTCGGATGATTGAAAATATATTTTTTTTGTGTGAAAATACTCTGATGTGGATCGTTTTTGTTTTTTTTCTTCACATGTAAAAGATGTTTTTTATCAGAAGGGTACACAGCAACACTATACACTTTTTACAACATTTGCATTTCTTTAGATATTTTTGGAAATTCGGTATAAAACTTTAGACAGTTGTTTAGATAGTTTTAGTTCAGAGGTTGAGTACAAGTGTTTACATTTTTATCACACAAGAAACTTTTCCTGGTCACATTTGTCCTTTTCGCTTTTCTTTACTTAAAAGCACAGTTCTTTGTTTTTTTTTTGTTTTTTTTTGTTTGTTTTAACTTGAGGCTAAGCATTTTTGTGCTTGTGATGCAATGCTCTTGGTTCCGTATGTACACACTGAGTTTGTGTTCATAGTTCATACAACTGAGTTCATAGCTTACACAACTGAGTTCATAGTTCACTGAGTTCATAGAAAAAACACTTTACACGAGTTCATAGCATTGTCAATTCTTTGTGTACTTCAGGGACCAATTGCACTATTATTTTTTTCTCTTTCATGACAATACTTAGTTCATAGAATTTTTTTTTCCTTACACATATTAGTTCATAGTTTGTTTTCTTTCTTGTGATTTGTTTTGCATATCAGTTCATACCAATTTTGTTTTGGTAGACAGTAGACACTTTAGTTCATTGTAATAATATTTTTGTTAGACACATGAGTTCAAAAGCAAGTTTCATTCTTTTACAAACACTTTAGTTCATTGTTTTACTTTTACACTAGTCAGTGAGGTACCCCTACACATTATTTCTTTGAAATAATTTTTCACTTTTGTTCATTGATATACTTTGATTGCTGTATTCATTTACACATGCAATTATGTCGTTGAATTTAACCTTTGTTTACTGACACACATTGCTTCGATACTCGTATACATCGATAGTTCATTGAGATTTGCTTACATTTTTTTGTCATGCATATATGTTTGTTTGTTTTTAAACATTGCACACTGAACTGAAAATATTCATTTTTTTCAAGTCTTGAACCTTTGCACATTAGCATTATTTTTGTATGCTTGTTTTTATGTCTCACTATACCAGGACTAATTTTAATTTTACATGATACATTGCAACATAAACATTTATTAAACTTTACATTTTGCATACACTTAAGTTTTTTTTTTTTTTGCTTTTTAATATTTTGTTATGTAATGGCATTCTCATGTCACCATCACTTTGTTTAACAACAAAGATTTCTCAGTAAATAGGAAACTACCTCTTCACATACTATGCATATTTTTATTTTTTATTTTAGGCTCATATTTTTTTTTTCTTTTCTAGTTTTATGTTACACCAGGTTTTCATCATTAAACTTTCTCACATTTTAAAAGTTACCAGTTATTAAATTATTGTTTAATTTCTTGGTTCTAAATACCATGACACAGTAATGTCATCATCACTTTGCCTAATTGCAAATTGACAGTTTGGCATTTTTTCACAGTTACATAATTTTAATCCTTCAATGATATTTAAAACAACTCTATACTTTTGTAGCAGTTGCTTTTCTCTTTTGTCATATGCTTTTTCTACGATCACATAATACATTTTCTTTTCTCATATAATACATTTAAAGTGTTTTTTTTTTTCGATACACACCACTTTTAAATTATACAAGCCAGACGATGTGTTTAAAAAAAAAACAGTTACTTTAATGCTGTTCATTTGCAGTAAATTGTTAGGAATTTCCTCACCTTTATCCACAGTACAGATCCTCACTAACACAATGTCATCTTGACATATTAATAAGTTAAAACTTTGATACATAAACGGGCTCACTGCATGAGGTATTTGCAGTTGCTATTAGTAGATAACGACTACTACTCACAAAAAAAAAAAAAAAAAATAAGAATTTTTTTAAATATTTTATATTTTGATATTAGATACAGTTCTTTTGTTTTGTAATCTAATCATCTCTTTTGTTTTTCTAATCACTGCACTCAGAAATTGGGTTCAATTTAAAATTATGGTCCTATGGTCACACACTTCATTTGTGCTGAGAAACATTCCTGAATGGGTGCCCCAATTACATTTCTGTGCCCATCTATATCGCTTATTCATATTTTTATAAATATTATTTAGCTATTTTACATACTGTATGTTAATTAGTTATATGTTGTGTTTATTTTTTTTGTCCACTTATTTTTATGATCTGAAATGGATCAAGATTTTGAGAAGAATTATAGAGCTTCTTTTAAAGCTTCTCAATACTGGTCATGACAATCAGTTTCTAACAAATATTTGCAAATTTATTGATAATGGTACCTTATTTTAATGTGACGTCACATAATACAAAACAGGTAAAAAAAAATTCCTGTTGTTGAATTAATATGTGCACAAGTACAGTTAAGAATACTGTCTATTAAAACATAGTCTATAAGACTAGTTCACGTGAACCTTTTTGAACTTCTACTGAGCCTTTATAAAAAAGGACATTATGAAGCATATTTAAGTCATGACATATATAATCATATATATATATATATATATTTGCAATTTCAAGATATTGTTTTGTATTGTTTCATGTAAAGTTTTTATTATTTCTTTGGAGAAGACACAGATTTTTTTTCCTCTCTTTTCCCTTCCCCATCTCTGGGCATTCAAGGCTGGTCGGTTTTTGGGGGGAAATATGTGATATCGTTTGATATCACATATATTATTCTTTATAGGTAATTAATATGATCCCTAGATAGTTAAAATTTAATATTAACTATCAATATAAAAATCCCCTTTCTATTTCTTTTTGTATAGCTAAGTTTTAAATTAATCTACTTTCCTTTTCACATTCATTTAACTTTCCCAGAAAACTCTCTCTCTGCTCTTTTATCTATGTAAATAAAATAAAAAAAAGAATATTATTCACAGCCATTTCATTTCGAAAGAGTCATTCTTTTCGGGTTGCATCTGCCTATAAAATTTCTCTCTGTCAGATTTTTAATTCGATCCTTACTAAGAGATAGTCAAAACTTTGGTTAAACCAGCGGTTAGATAATAATATCCAGATGTACTTTTAAACTTAAGTCGCCTTTCAAGTTACCGCACTCATTCCAATGCTATTGACAGCTTTCGGATTCTTTCTTACTTTCTCACGGACTAACGCTTGGCTAATTATCGCCTATTAGGCTTTTCTTCTAAATTTAAACTACCCCATGTATTCCAATGTAACGGTCACCCCTTGGCAAGATCTGTGTCTTACCTAATATCTATATATCGCCAAATCTTTACGAATGAAAGTGTGAAACTCATCACTCTTTGCCTGCTTCTCAAAATGTAAAGATTAAGTTTTGATTGTGTGTAAGGGGGGTCACTCCCAAGGCACTTATGTGTCTCTTTAAACTTTCATTAAAGTTTCCTTATTACGCTACAAGTATTAGTGAATCTTCTGGATCTGAGTTTATTGTGTTGTTTGCCCATTCGTACTCCACTACGGAAAATCTAAAAATCTCAGTTAAGTAATTCAAATGATATTTCCATTTACTTATCAATATCTCAAGTTTTTAGGGAAGAAGACTCCCGCAACGAGAAACATCTCTTTCACAAGATGGACTCTTGTTCTATGTTTCCGGTTTGAATTTGTTCCCATTTGTTTATGTTCATATTAGTATTATACTTTTTAATAATCTTTATTACATTTTGATGTTCTTAAAGGTTTCTTTGCAACGAAGGGACTACACATAATACACCAAATAGAACTAAAAATAAAAAGTACAGTCTATAATCAAGATTGCACATTATACACCAGACCATGTTATACGTCCTGTCTAAAAGGTATCCAACCTTTGGCCGAAAAAAATATATAATTTACCTGACGGGAATGGGAATCTAATCCCTTTCAAAGTAGGTCTCTTGCGCCCTCATACACTTAGCCCATCACTCCTTCCATTGCTGAAAAAACTTCTGGAAGGCTTCTTTTGTAATGGTGTTAAACTTCAGTGTCGCGTTCTGTATATCTCTACTCTCAAAACGGGATATTTTGAATGGCACTTTCAATATCAGAAAAAAACAGAAGTCCCAAGAAGCCATGTCTGGAGAGTAGGGAAGTTGCGAATGACTGCAATTCCATGTTTTGCCAAGAAAGTCTTAATCAGGTGTGATAGTCCAAGAGCCGGCAGCACAAAAACCTATGTTATCAAGCACAAGAAAAAAAAATTTATTTTATGGAAGAGTAGAAGCAGGGGAATCTAATGATCCATGTCTGCCGGAAGTGAAGTGGTGCATAAGCCAAAAATTAATACCACCAGTGGTTGACTCGTAGGTTTATCATTGTGTTTGTCCCAAAAACATGGAGAATAGTTGTAGGACAAACACAATGATAAACCTACGAGTCAACCACTGGTGGTATTAATTTTTGGCTTATGCATCACTTCACTTCCGGCAGACATGGATCATTAGATTCTCCTACTTCTACTCTTCCATAAAATAAAAGTTATGTTGATGATGTTTATGTCCTGATTGAAATGAATTCGGATATTAATCATATTCTCTCTATTATGAATTCCATTGATCCCTGCATTCAATTTACCTCTGAAATTGAGACCAATAACTGTCTTTCTTTCCTGGATGTCCTTGTTATTCGTTGTGAAAATGGCTTTCAGACTACCGTCTTTCGTAAACCTTTTGCTGTCAGTCTGCCCCCTCACAGGTATTCTTCTCATCCCCCTAACCAGAAATTCGCTGCTTTCAATACTTTTGTTTTTCGGGCTACTAATATTTGTTCCACTCCTCAGTTACTTAGTGCTGAACTTTATTACCTCAAAGCTATTGCTGTCGATCGTGGTTATTCCTCTAATATTATCGATTCTATTTATAAGAAATTGACGAAATCCGACCATTCTGAAAAGCATTCTAATTCCAACTCTAATACTTCAGTTGTATTACCATTTTTCCCTAAAATCAGTCAGCAAGTTGCTAAAATCCTAAGAAGGTTTGATTTTAAAGTTATTTTTTCTCCTGTTAATAAAATCCCTTTTTCAAATCTCAAACACCCCGTTGATCGCCTAGATAATTGGGGCATTTACCAGATCTCTTGTCAGTGTGGTCTTTCTTATATTGGTCAGACTAAACGTGCTCTTAGATTTCGTTTAAAAGAGCATGAAGGTTATGTTAAAAATCAGGAGCTCAAACGTTCTACTATTGCTCATCATTCTTGGTCTTCTCAACATAGGTTCGATTTTTCCTCAGCCATCATTATCCAAAAATGTTCTTCTAACCTTGATCTTGATTTTTGGGAAGCTTACCATATCATTAAAAATTCTCACTCTTTAGTCAATGACTTATCTAGTACTCCAGATTTTCCAAGTATTTGGAAAGCGTTAATTTAATTCCCCTTTTTTGGCTTCTTTTCTCTACTTCTCCGGTAGATGTCGCTACTTGTCCACCCAGTCGTTTCCACTGCTTCTCTCTCATTGGTTGTTTCGGCGCCTTCGCCACCCGCATAGGGTATAAAAGCCAGCGCGTCTCTGTCTATGATTTTGCTCAGCCTTGCTTTTTCTAGCACGCTGTTCCTTTTGCACTGAAGAAGAATCTCGCTAGTAGATTCGAAACAGCTGTTTGTTGCTTTTCATATATTATTTGTGCATTTTAAACGTTGGTTTTTCTGCTTTTTAATATTCTCCTTTATTTTAATCATTTACATTTTGATCAAGTTTACTTAATCTAAGATTGATTACTTCCATTTATCTATGAAATGAACAAAAACTTTTGTTTGAGATAAATTACATTAATCATCTTTTCTTACCTATATTAATTTATGTAATAGATATACCATGTTCACATTAGAATATTTGAGTTTACTTAATCCCCCCATCTAAATTCAAATATATTTAGTAGGAATGTTTTTTAAATAAAATTAGAATGCCATTTAATTAGTTTAATGTAGTTGAGTTGTTGAATTTCAACTGACAATGATACTTCTATCTCTGTTATTGTTTATTTCATTCTTGCTTGAAGAAAAGTATTTGTAGCACAAAGATCAGAAAAAGAGAAAGAAAAGTATTTTAGAAAAAGAAATAATTAGTTTAAATGTCATAGTGTGAACATGATATAACTTAGATTTAAAAAAAAAAAAAAAACAGTTTTCTTGGAATTTAAATATGTGATGAAAGCCATATTTTTTTACTATCTTTGAAGTAAAAAAATCCAAGTCTGCTTCTAAATACATTGATTATAATTATGTAGAAATATTGTAATTATCATTCTTAGAAATATAATGCAGCTGCCAGCTGTACAAATGTTCACCTCATCGAGTTCATGGCTGAAATTCCAGGAATAGATAGAACTCGATTAGCATATTAAAATGGAACTTGTTTGCCAAGTAGTATCTTGGTGGAAACCACCTGCAGACCCTATTTTAGTGAATGATTTGGTAAACATTAAGTTTTCGAATGAAATTACTGCATCAGATAGCATATTAGCATGGGAACTGGTTTGTCAGTGGGGTATGAAAGGCATAAAGGGATGCTAGAATTTCATTAGAAAACTCAATGGGGACCTACCAATCAATCACTAAAATTGGATCTGCAAGTGGTTTCCACCAAGATATGACTTGACAGACAAGTTCCATTTTAATATGCTAATCGAGTTCTATCTAATCCTGGAATTTCAGCCATGAACCAATGAGGTGAAGGTTTGTACTATCACCACCAAGTCTAATCTGAAGATTAAAGAGTTATTGTAATTTACAGAGTAGTTCAATCCAAAATTAACATTAAATAAAGAAAAAGTTATCAAAAGTATTCTACAATAGTTGTATAACTTTCTATAATGAATACAATTCATGCTTTCTGTTCTATTATTGTTGTGAATTAGTCATTCTATTGCACACCCCTCCTCTCCCATGTATATGTTTTAATATGTTGCCTGGAATATCAGGGTTTTTTGATAATTGAAATTTTTATGTTTTTATGTTGTTAAATATTTAATTGAAAAGGTGTTTGATCTTTAAAATGTAATTTGTTTCTATAATAGAAACAAAATCTATCTATTAATCTAAAAATGTCTTTTATTTTGTAGATGAGCCATTATTTAGATATAGCTGAAGTTCATATTGCTAAACAGATATCGATGAGATCTGAAGCTTTCTTTCATGCCATGACGTCACATGATGCTCTAATGGACCAGTTAACAGATGTCATTAAATGTGTATGTGATTTGCGGTAAGAACATTTGCAATAGGATTCAGTATTGTAAAATGAATTTTTTTTTTTTAATGGGTAAATAAATATATATATATATTTATATGCAAGTGTTTTTTGAGTTCCTATTTTATGTCAGTTTATTGAGGAATGAGAGGCTTCCATGTTTTCGCAGATTTTTGCTTTTTTAAAGATATCATCTAAATCTCCCCTTCCTCCAAAACACTCAAATTGTTCTACCCTTGGTTATCTCCACCCTCCATTTATTTTTATTTAAAGATTGTTTAAATGTGTTTTGCTTGATCAGAAACGTAGGTTTATTTAGCAAACTTTAATATATTTTGGCATTTTCCATATCAATGTGATTCTTTTTTCCCACTTAATACTCAAATGATTTTTTTTATATGTGTAGTTTTATTTTTGCTTTCTTCTATCTTCAATAGAAGAAAGTATTGTAATCAAAATTTTTTTGACGGATTTACACGTTTAGGAGTCAGATATCCCCAAAAAATGTTTATAGAAAATGTCTGTCTGTCGCCATTGTACCACCAAAAAGATGTATGAAGTTATGCATTGAATTGAACGAATTTTTTTTTTTTTTATAAGTTTTTGGCGGTGGCAAGCAGGTCCTACTTTCATTTGAAAAAAATCTGCCGGAAGTGGCTGTAATAGCGATTTTTGTACGATTTTGAACATTGTGTAATCGAAAAGTGTATGAAGTTATTTATAGAATTGAACCAATTTTTTTTTTTTTAAGTTTTAGGCTATAGCATAGCAAGCAGGTCCTCCCTTAATTTGGAAAAAATCTGCTGGAAGGGGGCGCTGTAATAGCGATTTTTGTGCGATTTTGAATATTGTACCATCAAAAAGTGTATAAAGTTATGCATAGAATTGAACCAAAAATTTTTTTAAAGTTCTTGGCTATGGCAAGCAGGTTCTTCCTTAATTTGGAAAAAATCTGCTGGTAGGGAGTGCTGTAATAGTGATTTTTGTGCCATTTTGAATATTGTATTATCGAAAAGTGTATGAAGTTATGCATAGAATTGAACCAAATTTTTTGTGTATGTTTTTGGTCATGGCAAGAAGGTCTCCCCTGAATTTGGAAAAGTTCTGCCAGAAGGGGGCGCTGTAATAACGATTTTTGCATAATCTTCTTGATTTTTCTTAGTTCTGTTGTACACCAGCGGCTCAAGAATCGACAGAACTTCCCATCCTGATAAGCCAACTATTTGCGAACAGCTGATATACAACAGAATAACGAAAAACTATTGATTTTAATAAATATCATGATTGAGATTAACTCGTTTTTACTCCGATTAATTGACTGAAGCAGAAATTTAAGATGAAAGTCAAAGTTGATATGGTATTGAACCAATAAAAATGAAATATTGACGTTCGTAACAACAACATTTTGAAATATTAAAATATATAAGATAGGAGAAAGTTTTGGGATTGGCACATCCAACTAGTTTCCATATTAAAAACCTTGATTTTGTTATGATTACTTCTAATTTAAAAAAAAAAAAAAAATGATCAAAATATTATTCAGATAAAACTCAATAATAAAATCTGTAAATATAGATCTAGCAGGGTCAAAGAAGAATCCAACACTACCCAGACTAAAAATCATCTCCTTTCTGTTCCTCCCCATTTGTCCTACCACAACAAAAAAATTACTATTTTAAAATTCATTTCTTGAAATTTTTCTGCCCTTGTTTTGTTTCTTGGAAGTAATAATGAGTAAATAATTAATCATTTAAATCCTCTCCCCCCTTTGATTCATATAGTTAAAAATAAAATTTATCCTAATATGAAAATATGTTGAGATATAGTTGCTGATGATAATGCAGATAAATTGATAGCGTGTTTTTATTATTAAAAGAATACTTCATTTAAGAGTTTGTAACTGTAACTAAGACAAGCAACTCCTGTTGTAATCCCAATATCAAGTTGTTGGTGGGATTCAACAATGGAGCTTTTAATCAATGTCATCTGTAATGGGTAAATTTCAGTATTTTTTAATGATACAGTATGGAAATGGCCGATTATCTGAACTCTAATTAACCAGACATCCAGTTAAAATCTAAAAATAATAACAACACAAGTTTTGAGAAATGTTAGTGGGAAAGGGTATGAAAATTCATGAATATGCTATAAAAGTGGGTTAAACATCTATTCAATCTCAATGCTCCAAAAGCAAGGAATTTATCCAATAAATAAAACTTGCTTTCTGAATTGTCCATGAACTTATGAAATCTTACACAAATCCAGTCTTGTCTTTATTCTTATGAAAGGACTGGTAAATAAGAGAATTCACTTTCACAGAAAGCAACAATTCAAAATTACCCTTTTTATTACAGTATAGCCTCAAAAATCCAGCATCGTAGGGACCGAGACTGAACCGGATTTTTGAAAACACCGGATTTCTGAAGGAGTATCAAAAGTACTTCCGATATTACTAATGACGCCTCTATTTGTAATTTAATTCATAACCAAGTAATAATTATGTGGCATGTGGCAAAAAAAAAAATATTATTATTATTTTTTAATTGATCATTATTTTTCTATGTTACAAATAACAATTTAAAAGAAAAATCTAATAAACAGTAAAATCATTTTCTTCTCGTATAATTGTTAATGTTATTTGTTCTAATTTTTTGGCCGTTCTTAAACAAGTTTTTCTTGTATTTAAGTACAGAATACTTATTTTGTAAACATTTTATTACAGTCTTGTTTCTCTAAAGGGGATATTAATTCTGTCAAATCTGTACATTTTTCCAGTGATACATTTTCTTCTGTCGGTTCCTCGATCTCATCCCTTGAGCTGTTTCTAACAATATTGGCGGTTCTATCGATGTCATATATTCCCAGCTCCGAGTTTTCTTGGACTTTCTATTGTTTAAGGAACTATCGGGTCTGACATATGAAAAAAACCCGCATTCTTCTTAGTCAATTATTTATTTTTTGCACTTGTACTTTTAACTTGAAGTTTTTAATTTGTAAACAATTTCTATTTTTCTTTCTCTCGTAAGTTCGAAGTGTCAATAAAGGGGAAGGAAAAAAGGACTTTGACGCTGGATTTTTAAAGTCACACTCTATCTGTTAATGGTTACTGGAAACTCATAATTGGTTGATGAGATCCAAAAGAAATAGGACATTTGAAATACTGCTTCCATAACAGTAAACATCAAAATAAAAAGAACACTTTTCTTATGATGGAAAAAGCAAAAAATTTCTTATCTTATGAGCTGTTTGTAATCCAGGGGAAAATCGCTGTGTGAACAGTTGAAACTCGTATTGCAATTCGATTCTTTAACAGCAGTGGTGCAATAACTCTTTCTTTAATGTTTCATCAGCGTGCAGTGAGCTTTAATCTGTCCAATTATTTGAACTTTTGTGTATCTGATCTGTGTCTGATTCTGACAGGTTCAGATAATCAGGGCTCTACTGTATTTATTTTATGCTCAGCATATTATTAATTTATTTTATCCTCAGTACCTACTGTAACTACTGAACTGGAATTTACTTAAAATGCACCAGAAAAATGTGAAGGATTTTGCATTTCGGTTTGAGTAGCAGCTGTAGAAGCAGATTCACGGTCGCTATGTGGCGACTAAATATTTTGCTCTGGTCACTAACTTTCAGTGTCTAAGCCGCCAAATTTTTAATTAATTTTTTTAAGATAATTTTTATTTTATAGGAAAACAAATGTTTGAAGTGTATTTTGATTTTTATAGTACAAAAAATCTCACACATTCACATTTTTTTTTATATGTATGACAAAATCAAAATAAGAAATATTGTTTTCCTAATATTACCCACTATCATGAATGCTTAGCTTCTACATTACTTTTTTTAACTGCATCTTTCCCTAATTTATCTTCTGGCTGTATATAGTTTGATTTATATTACACTTAATTAATATTCAAATTTCAAGAATTTTATGATTAAATTAAATATACACATTTGATGTAGTTAGTCTGTGTTTTGTTGTACATGGGTATATATTAAATAGATTATTTTTCACTTTAAATTTCTGATTTTTTTTTTTTTGTTTGTTTAGTTTATTTCCCTCATATAAATGCTATTGTTATATTAGAATTTGTTTCATAATATGGCCACTGGATCTTTTGAGTTTAGGATCCACTGGCTTCTCCTAGGTTTGGGGAATCTTCACCTTTAGTAGCAGCCTACATAAAAAGATACACAAGAAAGTGCAATTTTTGCTAAAAAAAATAAATCGTAATATCAGATAGTTATTTATGTGTTGATGAAGCACAAACTCTTATGCAGTGTTATGTTAACTTATTAATTGTATTTTAACTATATACTATATTGCAGAATGTTTCATGAATGTCATCATCTATATATATAAAAGAAAGTCTGGATTTTGTATTAATCAACGCGCAGCCAAAACTACTGAACCTAAAATCTTGAAAATCGGGGTAAAAATACTTCTTATGATATAGAGTGCCACTAAGAAAGGATTTTCCAAAATTCTACCCCTAAGGGGGGTAAAAAAGAGAACGAATTTTTAAAAAATTCCTTAAAAATCTGATTTTATAGTTATTTTTCAACTGATAACATATTTTAGTGTATTTTTGTATGCTGAATCGAATGGTACTAACCAAATTCTTTTAAGTCTAATAGTTCATGAGATATTTCATATTTTTCTAATTTGGCGCTATCTTTGGCGCCAAAACCTCAAATTTTCAAGTTATAATTTCTAAAAACTCATTTTCTTTATTCTGATACTATAGCAAGGGAATAAATTCAAATTGAATATTTTTTAATCAATTCTTTTGGTTTAATAATTAAAACAACTATGTCAATTAGGGAAAAAAAATACAAACGCCACAAAAACTAAAACTAAAAAAAAAAAAAAAAAAACTGTTGTACTTTATCGTTCTACCAACATGCCAAGATGTATGATGTCACGCCATTTATTTCAACCCTAATTGTGCAAACGATTTTTACTGCAAACTGTGCCAATTATTAACACTTGCTATTTATTGAACGTGAATATTTTTTATGAGTATTATTCCATCGTAATCACGTGAAACTTTTTAATTTGTTATTTTTTGAATAGAAAGCATTTATTATTAATTATAACTTATTTATTACTGATACTGACATAGATTTTACTATTTGGCAGTTATCTGATGAGGAGGAAGCTACAATAAAATTATTTTAGAAGTTAGGAATTATACATATAAAAATGTTTGTTCAAAAAATCATGAATGGCTTCATTCAACGAATGAAATGTTTACTGTAGTGTGAGAAATACGTATTACGTACGCCATGCTGCAGTAGTAAAAGAAATTTACAATTTGAAGACTGCAGTTTAAATTGACTATATTTTATTACTTGCAAAATATTTATTTATGCTTTTATTTTAAGTACTTATTGATTTATAAAACTGGTGTGTTAATCATGTAATTTTCAAAAGTTATAT
Organism: Maratus speciosus; assembly: GCA_963932465.1. NCBI lineage: Eukaryota > Metazoa > Arthropoda > Arachnida > Araneae > Salticidae > Maratus > Maratus speciosus. The sequence continues at coordinate 491,277,350 of OZ010794.1, forward strand.
TTTTTAAATGCTCATTTTTTTATCAACAAAATTATTTTTTTTTTCAAATGTTTCATTTTATTTTATAGACAATGACATTATTTATATTTCGCCTGCGTAAATTACAAAATACTCTTTGATGGTGAAATAAATTTTTTTGGTTTAAGGTATTTTTTCTTATTATTATTTTTTCTTTCCATCATTTTAAATGAAATTAGTTAGACATATGTTTTAAATGTGTGTATTTTAAATGAAATGAGCAAAAGGCATATATGAACTAATGATGTCAATAAAACGAGGTTTTTTTTTTTCATGGTTATAATATAGTATGACGAAATGTACACCCGCAAGCAGTTTTTTCCGCACGTACTGTTCAATGCTATAGTAACGTATATATTTTAAGAAATTAACAATTGTAATCTTAGAAACTAGCTGCCCTTGGCGAACAGTTTGGTCTCCCTTAAAATTTATGTTTGGCAAAGCATGCTAAGCATTGTATCGTGTTACTTTTATTCATAATTTAATTTACTTGAACGTAGAACTCCATTAAATATAATTAATATAATCCCTTAAGCTAATATTAGTTTTTGTTGCATTAAAATATCTCAATTTGTTGATTTTCTATGTAAACAAGTAAACCCTATTGTTTTACAATGGAAGTCTATGGGAATTTGACGAAATATTAGAGATATCGATAAATTGACGTCACGTTTGACGATATATCTCGAATGTAGTGACAAACTTGGCGGCATTTGGCGACAGAACAAAGCCCCCCTATGGTAACCCCCTTTATAGGTATTGAGATGCATTAAATGCTGTTCAATGACTAGAAAATTAAGATACAAAAAGAGATAAACATAGAAGTCAAAATAATAAGAAAACAATGGTTTAAAAATACATACATTACGTCTGGATTACTTAATAATTAAACACAATTTGCATAACTACAGACATACACACATTAAAATTTTTATTAAAAACAATTAAAATATAGTTAAAAATATATATCGATCATGTCCCCGATTTTGAGAGTGCACGAATTGTGGAATCCAATTGCCCCGTCTATTTTAGCCGTGTCTTCCTTGAGGGTTGGAGAACCGTTTTAGCTGAATCGCCAATCAACGAAGCAACCCAAGTTCCTGCTGATTATTTTATCCTACTTAGACCGTGATTTTAACTGTTTTTTCGTTTACTGTGGCTCTTGCTGTTTTGTGACTCTGTTCGTTTACTGATGAGGGCTATGAAAATAGCCGAAACGTTTATATATATTTTTAACTATATTTTAATTGTTTTTAATAAAAATTTTAATGTGTGTATGTCTGTAGTTATGCAAATTGTGTTTAAAACAATGGTTGTTTTAAAACTGTTTTATAACTATTCAATGTTTATATTAAAAATCACACCCAATTTTTTGACCGAAATTCATGTTTTTATTTATTTATTTATTTATTTCCGCTACGGTACATTAATCTAACGTGTGCTTAGAACACGATTATGACTAATTCACTGCTTTTTCTGATGCTTGGTAAAAAACGGAAGCAAACCAATTTATTAAATGATATATGATTTTTACTCTGTTTCTTTTTAAAGTTAGGACAGCTGGAAAGAAAAAAACGAAACATTATGTTATCTTTTTTTTAGGATTTCTAAATGTATTACTTAGCATATAATCCTAAATTAATTAATTAATAATTGATAAAAATATATATTTTTAAAAATATTACATTCTTCATTTTTAATTTATTGTCAGTATTTTTTATTTTAAAATGTTTCATTGTTGCAGTTTTAATCATTTGGCATATTTTGGCGAGTGTTCATTGGCGCATAATTAAATCTATTGTTGTTCCAACTAACATAAAATTGTACGAGGTACAGAAAATATTTGGTGAGTTATCATCTGAGATAGGCTAACAGTAAAATGCCTTAAAATTAATGCATTAATTTATAATTAATTTTTTTCTAATAATAAAGAGTTGCATTGTCATTATTGACCTATAAACACACCTGTAAATATAATGTTTATAATTCTAACATACCAAGAAGTGAGTTAAAAATCAATTAGTGATTGTAAAAATCCATCTTTACATATAAAAACTAGGTTGACTTAAATAAAAAAAAAAAAGGTTCAAAATTAGAATTACTGATTGAGAAATCGTAAAAAAGACAGGCAATCAACCAAAACAGGAAGTTATGAAAGAGGGAGAATTTACCGTAGCGAAGCGCGGGTACTCAGCTAGTCTATATATATAAAAGAAAGTCTGAATTTTGTATTAATCAACGCGCAGCCCAAACTACTGAACCTAATGTCTTGAAATTTGGGGTAAAAATTCTTCTTATGACATTGAGTGCCGCTAAGAAAGGATTTTCTAAAATTCCACCCCTAAGGGGGGTAAAAAATCGAACGAACTTTTAAAAAATTCCCTAAAAATCTGATTTTATAGCTATTTTTCAACTGATAACATATTTTGGTGTATTTTTGTATGCTGAATCGTATGGTACTAACTAAATTCTTTTAAGTTCAATAGTTTGCGAGATATTTCATATATTTCTAATTTGGCGATGTCTTTGGCGCCAAAACCTCGAAATACCTAACATTATCAGTGATAATTCATCCATATTCATTCATCTTATACATCCGTTACTGTAGCAACGGAAGGAATTCAAATTAAATCTTTTTGTTAAATCTTTTGATTAAAGAATTGAACCGGCTATATGAGTTTGAAAAAAATAAATAAATACAAAAGCCTTGAAAAAAAGAAGAAAAAATATTGAATTTATTTAAAATACAAGGAACCGATCCACTTAGAAATTAACATTATAAAACGAAAATATTTAAAAAATGAAAGCAATGTTTGTACGACTTTAAAAATTTTGTGGTACTTACATCCGGGCCATGTCAGATACAACTGCGCCGAGCATGGCAATTACATTTATTACAGCAACCCTTATTTTTTGTCCATTTGATAGTTTATTTAGTATAGTTTTAAATTAATTTTATTATTATAATTTTTATTTATTATAGTTTATAGTATGTAGTTTTATGTTATATATTTTATTTATGTATTTACTTAAAATAATTTGCCATTATTAACAAGGTTATGTATTTAAGAATATTAAATTACTTTTTTGAACGTAATTGGCAAACGATAAACAAGATTGACAATTGTCAACCATTTTTGGCGATCTATCTCATGGTCCGAATAATGCGTAAGTATTACTTTTTTTAATGGAAGAAATTGGAATTGAAATAATACATCGCGATTTATCACTTGCTCCTATGGATAAGAAGAAAAAATGGGTACTTTTATGTCAGCCGTATCCGTACGTAAATATCGCCATTAGCATTTTTAAAATTGCCAATAGCAGTAGTTACATTTCGCATATGTAAATTAAAAACAATTCTTTGTTTTAAGTTATGGCATTATATCCTATTGTTTTACTTTTCATCTTTTTCAATGATATTAGTGTAAAGCATGTATTATAAATGAAATGAGTGAAATGTTTTTATTTTGAATGAAAATAATAAAATAAGAATAAGATATGGAAACAATCTTTGTTGATTTATTACTTGTGTCCGGCTAACATAAAAGTATCACAAAATCCATATATTCACCTTTCTTTGGGTAGTTGTTCATGGAATTTCTGGTTAATCTTCCGTAATCGGATACTTCTTCAATCGGTGTATTAATTACAATGTTGAAAGCATCGTTTATGTATGAAGCAAAAACTTCATGATGAATTCTATTACAGAAAATCGCATCATCATCATCTACTACATATTTCAAACGGAAATTTGCATTTTATTCCCATTCTTTATAATATTTTGATAGGATATGCCACTATTAGTTAGGTAATGTTTTTGGAACATTTTTTTTTTTTTTTTTTTTTTACACACAGTGTTCTACGTTGCTTAGTTTTAGTTATAGAGCTATTGGAAAAACTATACAGAAGGGTGAACGCAATTATGAAAGATACATCTACTGTAATTATATAAAAGATGCAAATTTGCTTTTCCTTCCACCCATTTATAATTTGAGTTTTGCTGGATGTATTTTGATGGGACGTACACTGTTAGTTAGATTATTTTTTGTGGATGGTTGGTACTTCTTGCATGGATGGTACTTCTCTGTAGCGAAGTTTTCTTCTGGGTTATAGTTTTTCTGAAGCACAAACTTGGCAACAAATCAGATTGCAGAAAATTAGATTGCAAGAGAAAGTTCCAAAACTAGGTGAACCCGAATGTGAAAGATTACCTTTTATTTAAAGTTCTACTGAACGTATTTTGGTTGGTGTTGCATAGTTAGGTAATATTAGGGATTGTTGCAATATTTGAAATGTCATTCTACATTGTTAGTTATGGAACTATGAGGAAAGTTCTCAGTGGTGTAGTTGAAAAAAAAGTAGGATAAAATCTACAGGCAGAGAGTATATATGTTATAGTTATGGAGTGCAGAGTTTCTAAAAAACACCAGAAGGTCTACGGCGTATAGTCTATGCTACATTCCTAAAAATTCTACAATCATGTTAACTTGATTATGAAAGATATATTTAATTATCAACTTCAAATATAAAATAAAAAGGGCAATTTCAGTCCGACCGCTTATAACTTGAGTTCTTTTCAATGGATTTTGAGAAGATTTGCATTGTTAGATAAATTTTCAAGAAAGTGTTTCATATATAACACATATTATTCTACGTTGCTCAGGTATAGAATTATGTGCGAAAGTTCTTTAATCAGTGAACCCTATTTTGAAATATTAGCCTTTTTAAAAGGTTCTACTGAGTTAATTAGCACTGTTGTTAGATAATTTTTCAGGAAAGATTTTAGTATATAACACATATTGTTCAACATTGCTTTGCTATAGAATTATGGCTGAATGTTGTATTATCTGGTGAACTCGATTATGAAAAATTAGTCTTATTAGAAGGTTTTACTGAACGGATTTTGATGAGATTTGCATTTTTTAATTTTCAAGGATGATTTTAATATGCTACATATTATTCTTCCGTTCTTTTTTATATTGAATTATAAATAATCAACTAAAAGATTTGCTTCATAACAGTCCAAATTTTGTCTGAGACATTAGAAGATATAAAACTGTAATGGCGTTCACATTGTTTTCAGCAACGCGGATGATCATTAGAGATAAATGTATTTATTGCTATAAAACACAAGATCAAATACACCGATATATTTCGTTTGATTAAAGTTTCGCTTGGAGAAACCGACCAGTGTAGCGGGCGAAGGCTTCTATTACTATATGTAAAGCGTAAATTCCTATTTCATTCCGAATGATTATAACTCAGATTCTACTGAACATAATTTTGCAGAACTTACACTATTAGATAGTAAATTTGGTTTATAAATAGTTTAATCTAAAAATCATCGTTCCAAGTTACTTAGTAATAGTTACGGGAGTTCTAAAACTAGGTGAACTTGATTAGGAAAGATTTTAAGTTTTACTGAACGGATTTTAATGACAGTTGCACAGTTAGTTAGATAATATTTCAGGGATTTTTTCAATATTTATCATATCTTTCAAAATTGTTTAATTACGAAGCTATGCGGAAAAAGTTCTCTGTGGTATAGTAAAGAAAATTGGAGGATAATACGCTACAGACAAAGGATGTATACTAGAATTCTATGGTTATGGAAGTTGTGCAGAGTTTCTTTAAAAATCCAGAAATGATGCGACTTATACCTACCCCTACATCCCTGAGAGTTCTATGTAATCAGGTTAACGCGATTATGATAGCTATATTTAACTATCTCAATGTATATAAAATGCAAAGAGAAATTTCATTCCGGCCGCTTTTAAATTTACTTCTACTGAATTGATTTTGATGGTGCTTACATTGTTAGTTAGATAATTTACAGAAAAGATGTTAGTATAAAATATAATGTTGTACGTTGCTTAATTAAATAATTATGGGTAAAGATCTAAATCAGATGAACCCAATTTCGAAAGATTGGCTTTTTTTTTAAGGTTCCGCTGAATGAATTTTCACGGGATTTAAACTGTTAATTAGATTATTTTTTATGAAATGTTTCGGTACATTTTCCAGTTTAAAAGATCCGGATAAGTGGATTTCGATGGAACTTTCTCGGTTAGTTAATTTCTCAGTGAATGTTTTAGTATAAAGCACATATCATTCGCTTTGTGTTGCTTGGTCGTCAGGTTGCTTGATTATAGAATTAAGGCTGAATGTTCTAGAAGCAGGCGAACCAAATTATGAATGATTAGCCTTTTCAGTATGTCCAATTAACAGATTCTAATGAGATTTGCACAGATAATTTTTCATGAATCCTTTTAGTATATTACATATTGTTCTATCGTTCTTCACCGAATACTACACTAAATGATCAACGAAAGAAGTTGGCCCTTAACAGCCTAAATTTTGTATGGCTCAAACGATATAATAGCGTAATAACGTTCATATTGTTTTCGCCAATAATCTGATGTTTTCAATGCTTTAAAACGCATGATCAAATTCACAGATATATTTCGTTTGATTCAAGGTTTCTTTAAAAAAAACTGACCAGCGTAGCGGGCGTTAGGCTGCTAGTAATAAAATATAATATAAAAAGTCAATTGTACAATCTAAGTAAGTTCATTAATTATAAGAAACTAGCTGAAATACCTGGCGTTGCCCGGGGTTTTAAACATGTTTGATTAGAAAAATCCATTTTTAAATTAAACATCGCATGGACTTTGAATCTCGCGCAAATATGCTCTCTTTTTTAATATATTAAAAACTTTGAGAAATTTTGCTTTTAAAAATGTTTCTTAAGCCTAAATAAATATAGTTTTGAATCTTGAAAAAAATTGAAAAAGAAATGTAGATTCATGAAAAGCCCTTAATGATATCACTTTCTCTTGTAAAAGCCATGCATTAAACCATACATTCTTTTTAAAAATGAGGTCATACGTGAATTAACCTATATTATTCACAACTAAAAAGAAATGGTGCATCTAGTATTTGTCGAGGATTAAATAAAAATCTTGCACTCGTGACATCATAATTCACTTTTTTTATTTTAACAGAATAATAAGGCTACTATAATTTGTAAGTGCTATAATGTCAGGACACATTGCTGTTATCATTATCTTTTTACGCATGAAGGTTTTGCTATAATACTTTATTGTAAAATTTGGTAATTTTTGAAATTCAATATTTGAAAAACAGCAAAATGATTAGATTTGAAATTTATATGTTATCAAGAAAAATACAATTTTTTATGTTTCTAACGCAGTTTGTCTAACAATTTTCTGACAAATACTTTTCGAGGTATTAATTTTTTCAGTAACTTCAAATATTTCATTTTCCAAGATTAATCTGTGGCAACAATTAGCGAAAAAGCCAGTTGTCAGCAATGCATAGCTTTTTATTAAAGAGGATTATACAGTAGAGTCTCAAAAATCCGCACAGCTTGGGACCGGAGGTTGTGTGGATTTTAGAATGTTGCAGATTCTGGATTAAATGATTTATTTTTTTCAACTTACCTGTATCCATTTACAAGAAGAGCTTGTAATAATTCAATTTAAGTAAATCAATACTTGAATCCCTTTTATTTACCTGTACATTATAATTTTAATACACAAAATTATTTTTTATTACAATTTTTAAACATTTCTTGTATAGTTCTTTGCTTGAGAACTTTCATTTTCTCTTGATGAAGTTTCTTTTGATTTCTGCAAACAGTCATTATTTGCTGTTGGTCTGTACAACTCAAAGCAAATGCAAAATAATAATGAAATGAGTGTTGCCAACCTCACATGAAATATAAAATTAATTAATTTGCTACTTTCTATAGTGGCCGATAGATTGTGCCATTACTAAAACCTTATTGGGCTTGTTTACGCTTCACATCAATTTCTATTGTTTTACATTTTGTTGTGTGTAGGTTTCTGTGAAATAAAAGCATTTTATTTGCGTAATATCCTGTGTAATTACCATAGATGCCAATATCTCCGGAAATGTAGGATAAAATACGGAAGTACGGTAATAAGGTAGAAAATATGGAAATTTGAGGCAAAAAAATCGCGAATTTCTTCGACCGATCGCGGCAAAAAATCACGAATTTCGTCAATCGGTCGTTGAAGTATATCGCGAAAATCATCTATTAATCGATAAAACCGCCAATATCTACAATCGCTCACGGCAGAAAATCGCAAATTTCGCCAACCGATCGTTGAAAACAGTTGCAATTTCTGTCAATCGTGAAATTCATCAATAGGTCGTTCGGTTAAATCGCAAATTTAAAATAAAAATGGCAGCCGCTGCAAAATATCGCGAATTGCATTAATCAGTTGGGGGGGGGGGGGAGGAATATCCTGAAATCCGGTAATCGGCCAATGATAAAAATCACGATTTTTGTCGCTGCGCTGCAAAAAAATCTCGAATTCCGTTAGTCATTGGCGGTAAAAAATTGCTGTTTTCGTCAATGAGTCGCGGCAAAAATCGCTGTTTTCGTCAGTCAGTCGCGGCAAAAAATCGCTGTTTTCGTCAGTAAGTTGCAGCAAAAAATCGCTGTTTTCGTCAGTAAGTCGCGGCAAAAAATCGCTGTTTTCGTCAGTCAGTCGCGGCAAAAAATCGCGATTTCCATCAGTGAGTTCTCGGCAAAAAATCGCGATTTTCGTTCGTCAGTCGCAGCAAAACATCGTGATTTTCGTCCGTCAATCGCGGCAAAACATCGCGGTTTTAGTCTGTCAGTCGCGGCAAAACAACGCGATTTTTGTCTGCAAGTCGCGGCAAAACATCGCGATTTTCGTCCTCATGTCGCGGCAAAACATCGCGATTTTCGTCCTCATGTCGCGGCAAAAAATCGCGATTTTCGTCCTCAAGTCGCGGCAAAACATCGCGATTTTCATCTGCAAGTCGCGGCAAAACATTGCGATTTCCGTCTGCAAGTCGCGGCAAAACATTGCGATTTTTGTCTGCAAGTCGCGGCAAAACATTGCGATTTTCGTCTGCAAGTCGCGGCAAAACATTGCGATTTTCGTCTGCTAGTCGCTGCAAAACATCGCGATTTTCGTTCGTCAGTCGCGGCGAAAAATTCGCGATTTCCGTCAGTCAATCTCGGCGGAAAATCGCGAATTTTGTTAATTGGTCGCGGGATTTCACACTCACATCAATCACAGATTTTTTGCTCTGTAGAGATAAAGAAAAAAAAATCCATTTTTATAAATTTATTATAAAAAATTATTAATGCATTAATAATAGTAAAAGTAAATTGAGTAACCTTTATTTAAATTATGTTTGTGTTGATAAATGCAAAAGCTGCTAGAGGACTGAAAATATTTGTAAAAAATATAGCTCGTAAAAAAACTTTGTGCAACTCCTGAAATGACTCCTGAAACATGAACATTTTACTCCTGAAGAATGTCCAAAACTCCTGAAATTTAACTGGTTTACTCCTGATACAGTCTTTACAATGTTGGCGTCTATGAATTACTATTTTCTCATAAATTTACATTAAAAATAATTTTATCTTCATTCGCTGATATTTGGAATAAAAATTGTAAAGAATACTTCTTAACTGGGAATTTTATTGTTTACGTTTTGAAATGCAAGCGGATTTCAGAAGATTGTGGATTTTAGAGACTACTGTTTATAAAAAATTTCATTTTTGGTGTATGGGTGGAGGCTATTCTAGCACCAGCTTGTTAGTCCATTTAAGACATTTTATATGAACATACTCATGTACCGTGTTTGATAGAAACCTGAAGCGAACTGCGCATGGGTGAAAAGGGCTAGTCCATGTCGAAAATGAAGAAGTCCGTACAATCTCGGGATGAGTTTGTTTATTAAACATCCCAGATATGTCACATTTTTTTGCGAATGTCTTTTTGTTTCTGTCACTGAATTATATTTTTTTAAATATTATATTGTAATTCTATTATATTAAATTAAAATAAGTTATAAAAAGACAAATATAGTAAAAAGATTATTTAAAGGTATGATTATTAAACTAAATGTAATAATTTTTTCCTTCACAATATAGCGTAACTTAATTTTTTTAGAATTAATGACTTTAGATGATTAACGACTGCTTGGCATGGAAAAATTACCAAATTGGGAGATTTTTTTAAATTATTTGATTACATTATTGTTTACATTATTTGCTACATTATTTGTTACACTATTTATTTATATTTGTTTACATTGGATCTGAAAATTTAGTTTGATAGTGTACCATAAAGGTTTTTTAAATGAAGCAGTAGACTGTATACACTACCTTTTTCCACTATTTAATTGAAAGTTTTCACAAATTCACAAATAAATTATCCACTTAGGGATCACAACACACACTCATTGAGATCCACAAACTTGATTGGTAAAGAAAAGAATATCAACAATAAATTCCCTGCGCAGAGGGAAAAACAGAGTATGTGTTTTCATTTTTCGCTACGCAGAGGGAAAAGGGCTGGAATATTCAGCATCACTTCAGCACAACTCAAATATATGCAATTAAGAATTATAAAAGCAATTTAAAACTAAACATTCTCCCGTCCTTGAAAGCCGAAAGGGTTTCAAAAATTTACTCTAAAGGTAATTTACATAACTTAGTAATTGGCCTTTTCAATTCACTACTTTCAGTTCTCAGGGTAACTACACAAACCTTTTTATCAGGTCCAGGATGGGTTTTGATCGCTTTAGCTAATTTCCAATGTAAAGGGGAAAGACATTCATTTTTTATTATAACTAAATCACCTATCTTAATATTAGGCTCTTCTTTAAGCTATTTTACTCTCTGTCGTAGGGTTGAAAGGTACTCATTACTCCATCTTTTCCAAAAGTGTTGGAGCATTTTCTGCACTAACTCCCACCTCTTCAATCTTGATGCAGGTACCTCTGAAATATCAACTTCTGGTACTGAAGTAAGAGGAGCACCAATTAAAAAATGACCAGGGGTTAAGGCCTGTAAATCATTAGGATCAGAACTTACAGGACAAAGGGGTCTAGAATTTAAACAGACTTCGATTTTAGCTAAAAGAGTTGAAAGTTCCTCAAATGTTAAAATAGAATTGCCAACGGTTCTTTTTAAATGAAATTTCATCGATTTAACACCAGCCTCCCAAAGTCCTCCAAAGTAAGGGGCTGAGGGTGGATTGAAATGCCAATTTATTTCTACCGAACTTAAGTACTTTGCCACTTCTTCATTATGCTGAGAAGAAGTTGCAAATTTATACAATTCTTTCAACTCCTTGCTCGCACCAACAAAATTTTTGGCACAATCATTTACAATTTCCTTTGGTTTGCCTCGTCTGGATATAAATCGCTTGAGACAAGCTAAAAAGGCATGAGTAAATAAATCAGTCACTAATTCAATGTGAATTGCATGGGTAGAAAAACATATAAATAATGAAATATAACACTTAAAAGATTTTGTACCTCTACCTTTTCTAAATTTACATAATATAGGTCCTGCATAGTCAGTTCCTGGGTCAGTTCCTCCATAGTCAGGAACGGACGGGTAGGTTGCACTCTAGTAGAAGGTAAATCAGCCATGATTTGTTTGGACATAGAAGCAGAAGCACGAGCACAAATTACACAATTTTTTACAAACTTTCTTACAATTCTTCTTCCACTTAAAATCCAATATTGCTGTCTGATAACACGCAATAGTAGTTGAGGGGCAGCATGAAAGTAAGATAAGTGAAAATAACTAATAATCAGCACAGTCACTGGATGATTTTTTGGTAACAATATTGGATGAATTTGATCTTGTGTGAGATTTGAATGACAAAGACGTCCTTCCACTCTGAGTATTCCTTTTCCATCAAGGATTGGAGAAAGATTGATCAATTTGCTATTGCAAGGTAAACACTTACCAGAAGTCATATATTTAATGTCGTCAGTAAATTATGACTTTTGCACTTGTTTGATGATCATTTTTAAGGCACTCTGAATTTCTGTGTTTGTAAGAAAACCTAAATTTCGTTTTGAATCAGGTAAACGGGAATTCGTAAGAAATCTCAAGCACCAAGCAATTACACGTTTTAACTTAGTAAATGATGATATATTTGAGAGAATAGGCATTTCCTCACTTAACTGAGCTGTAGCACAAAAATGATTTTTTCTTTGCTCTATTAAGGCTTCGTCACACAAAACACTACCTAATTGCGGTTCTGGAGAGGTGAAAGATGGATCACTAAGCGAACTCGGAACATTCCACCAAAGATCATACATGCAATGATAATTCTGAGGGTGATAGACCTCTTGATGCACAATCTGCTGGATTCTCTTTTCCTTTTACATGATGCCAGCACTCTGACGGAACAAGTTGTTGTATTTCTGAAACACAATTTGCAACAAAAGTTTGCCATCTTCTTGATTCTGTTGGTAGCCAACAGAGAACTATTGTTGAATCTGTCCAACAGTTAATTTTAGAGATGTCCAAGCACAATGAATCTTGGACAGTTTTTACCAAACGGGCTGACAGCAGGGCAGAATTCAGTTCTAATTTAGGCAAAGATATTGTTTTTAATGGTGAAACTCTTGTTTTTGCAGTTAATCTTCTAACTGATACAGTTGAATCATCGGATAAGGATCTTAAATAAACAACTGCACCATATGCCATTAAGGAAGCGTCACTAAATGAATGAATTTCAAATTTGTTAGCTGAGGGAATAATTGCTAACCGAGGCACAGTAATCGATGTTAAACATGCAAGTTCTTCCTGAATTTTTATTCACCTATTTTTTATGAGTAGTGGAACAGGATCGTCCCATGCTAGATGCAGACTCCAAAGTTCCTGAAGTAGAATTTTTGCAAAAATTATAAAGGGAGAGATCCAACCAAGTGGATCAAACATTTTGGCTATATCTGACAATATAGATCTCTTTGTAACTTCTTTTAATATTGGTTCTATGGTTACACTAATTTTGAAGACATCGTGATTTGAGTCCTATTTTAATCCTAGCACTTTTATTGAATTATCGTTTTCAATTGATAAATTGGGTTTAGCCTGAATTAAATTTTCAGGAATGTTTTTTAGTACACTAATGTCGTTTGATGCCCACTTACATAATTCAAATCCGCCTCTTTTCATTAATTCTTGTAACTCTGATATTAATTTAGTAGCTTCTTCGGGAGATGATGCACCTGTAAGTAAGTCGTTGACGTAAAAATTACGTAATACAATGTTTGATGCTAATGGAAAATTTAATTTTTCATCCAACGCTAATTTTTGTAGAACTTTAGTAGCTAAATATGGGCTAGATGCTAATCCATATGCATAGTTGCCAACTTGTACGGATTGGCCGTACAATGTACGGATTTTGTTCTAAGTGTACGGTTGTACAGTACCATTGTATGGTTTTGTGCACGAAAAAATGCGAATTTCGTCCACGATCGCGTAAAAAATGCTAATTTCTTCAAAGGAACGCGGAAAAAAACTCTAATTTTATCAAAGGATCGCGAGAAAAAACACTAATTTCTCCAAAGGATCGCGAAAAAAGCCCTAATTTTATCAAATATCTTTGAAAAAATGCTAATTTTGTCAAAGAAACGCGAATTTCGTTAAAAATCGCGGAGAAAAACACTAATTTCGCTGAAGGATCGTGGAAAAAAAAAACGCATTTCGTCAAAGATCGCGGGAAAACACTAATTACGTCAAGGAATTGTGAAAAGTACGCGATTTTCGTCAAAAATCGTGGGGATAAAACGCGAATTTTTTCAAAGGATCGTGAAATGAACGCGAATTTCATCAAAGTTCGCAGGGGAAAATGCGAATTTCGTCAAAGGATTGCGAAAGAAACGCTAATTTTGTCAATGAATCGCAAAAATACCCGCAAATATCGTCAAAGATCGCAGGAAAAAACACAAATTTTACCAAAGATATTTGAAAAAAAGCTAATTTTGTGAATGAATCGCGAAAGAAACACGTATTTTGTTAAAAATCGCACAGAAAAACACTATTATTGTCGAAGGATCGTCAAAAGAACGCGAATTTTGTCAAAAATCGCAGGAGAAACACTAATTTCGGCAAAGGATCATGAAAAGAAGGCGAATTTCGTCAAAGGATCGCGAAAATAAAACGAATATCGTCAAAGATCGCGGGAAATAATGCGAATTTCATCAAAGATCGCGTAAAAAAACTCGAATTTCATCAAGGATCGCGTAAGAAAACGCGAATTTTGTCAAAGAACGCAAATTTCTTCAAAAGATCGCGAGAAAAATGCGTATTTCGTCAAAAATCGCAGAAAAAATGCTAATTTTCTCAAAGGATCACGAAAAAAAACCGCGAATTTTGACAAAGATCGCGGAAAAAATGCAAATTTGGTTAAAAGGTCGCGGTAAAAACGGTAATTTCGTCAAAGGGTCGCGAAAAAAAAAAACACGATTTTTTCACAGGATCATGGCAGAAACGTGAATTTCATCAATGGGCCTCGAAAAAACTCATAATTAGCAACTGCAGGGAATTCCCCTCTGTTTCCTCCCCAATCCCTTTGCTGTAAACCTTTCAGAAAATTTGCTGTGAATTTCAGATTTTTTTAACCATTTGGAAAAATGGTTATTGTTCTCGTCAGGGTAGGAAATCAAAAGCATATCTGAACGTTTTCATTGGTTTAATCCGCAATTTATTCGTTATCTGATTGGTATATGCAGTAATCTGTATTTCCCTTTGGTTTCAACAACGATGGACAACAGAGTGTTGCCACTATGACAAAAAAGTAATAAAAACTACAAAAAAAATTAATAAATCAGAAACAAATTGAGATACAGCTTTCAAACAAATTGCATTTAAAAGTACATTTTTTTCTCTATCCGACGGTATAAAAAGTAATATTGTCGGATGTTTAGAAGTTTAAGAATGAAATTTTATTTAAAATTGGTCGTGAGATTTTTTGGAAATCTGATGATAGAAAAGCCTTTTCCCGAACAGCCAATGAAATGCTTGGCTATTACGTAAGTTTCATAGGAAATCTGACGAGTCGCAGGCGATTTTTCTTGCTTCCAATTTTTACGTGTAATAACACTATTAATCTTTAATTCATGGCGTACATAATGTATGACCAGCTCCGTAGAAGTTTAAAAATTTACAGTACCGAAAATTGTAAAACTGAAATTTCTTTTAAAATTTGTTCATGATGGGTCCAGGAATGTTATCGTTTAATCCATGGCGTAAGTAAGGTAGGATCAACTCCATGCGATTTTTTATGTCTTAAATTTTAGTCTTTGAAAAAATCATTTTCCAAATGGTCGTTGTAATTTGTTAAATTGTTTTTTTTTCTAAGTTTGAATTTCCTATGCAAAAAAAATTTCTTATGAAATCTTGCGTTTTTATTTTGGGAAAAAAAAAGACTATACATGAATATAGCATAGAAAATGTTATGAAATATTACTTTTTTCATTGCATGTGCATATGTTATGTATCTTTAAACACGTAAGGATACGTCGTAAAAATTATAAGGATTTCAAAATTGCCATGTTGGCAGGTATGCATATGTTACTGTAGTGAGACGATATTCACTAATATCATCGGAAAATTTATCTTTCCAGAGAATTCGTTGAAAATCTTGATCTTCAGGATATATCTTAATTTGACGAAACATTTTAGCAATATCAGCGTTAATAGCTATAGCGTGTGTGCAGAATCTCAACAAAATAAAAAATAACTCTTGTTGAACCCTAGGTCCTACAATTAAATTTTCATTAAGAGAAACATTATTTGTAGTTTTTGCACTCCCATCAAACACAACTCTAAGACGGGTTGTTGTGCTAGATTCTCTAATGACTGGATGATGTGGAAGATAATAAACTTCATTAACGGGTTTTTGAATTTTGCCTTTCGGTATTTTTTCCATAAGACACTCACTCATAAATATACAATAATTTTCATACAAATTGGGTTCTCTATTAAATATTTTTTCTAAGTTTAGAAATCTTTTCGTAGCTAGTGATTTTGACTTGTCTAATTCTTTACATGGCTTTTTAAATGGCAAATGCACAATATATCTTCCATTCGAATCTCGTGAATGGGATGTATCGAAAATTTCCTCACAATATTTTTCTTCATTTGTGTATATTTCCTTCGAGGGGATATTTCTAACTCCTAGAACTTTTTCACATAATCTGTTTCAACATTTGCAAAATTAACTATAATATTTGGTTTATTTTCTGAAAATGTATCACTATCTCCCGTTATTAACCACCCGTAATCCGAATTTACTGCAAAAGGAAGTCCTGGTTTCCCAAATATTTTTTCTCCTCTAATTATAGATAATGATAGAGACATGTCAAATAATAAGTCTATTAGTCCTGGTTCATTTCACTTCAGGGTCAGCTAATGTTATGTTCTTTAAGTAAATGAATGAATTAGTATCATATGATCCAACTGGTTGATTACTCATTATCTTTTTCAAAATATAAAAAGTACCTAATCGTGTGTTTTGTTTATCAAAATGTGGAGAAAATTCCAATCTTACAACGCCACGAGTTTCTTTGGAGTATCCCATTCCCAAGCATTTAATCTGTGAATTAGCTGAATTTATTTTTTCCTAATAATTGTATAGCATGCTCACTTATAAAATTATTGGTACTGCCAACATCTATAATGCAACGCAATAATTTATTGCCTCCATAATTATCTTTCATATTAATCAGCGCAGTTGCAAGTATGCCAAAGGATTTTGAGTATATTTCACCAAGGCAAGAATTTATTGACATGTTTACATTACTAGATGATTCACCAACAGTCTCACTATTTTGATTCGAGGATTGAGGCGTTGCTTGGTTTTTATATCTGGATAATTTGTTTCTTGCCTTTCATAATGTAATAAGCTATTATGAGTTTTCAAACTACATTCCGAACAAATTCATTTTGGCTGACAATTAATTAATTAATGTTCTGGAGATAAACACACAAAGCAGAGATTTTTAATTTTTACAAATTGCACTCTTTCGTGAACAGATAACTTTAGAAACTCACTGCATTTAGATATTTTATGACTATTCGAAGAACAATATTTACACTCAATATTATTAACAGAAGCAGTCATTGCAGTTGTGACGAAGTAAATTTAAATGTTGAGAATAAACATAAGTGGCGAGAATAGAGTGATCGTATAGTAAAGATGATAAGGTTGATTTGCAGTAAAAATAAATAGGAATAGTCTTACTTAAATGACAACAGTAGACACATTGAAGAGACAGCAGTTACAAAAATCTTCTTTATTCGTTGATTCACTTTGAGAGGTGGAAGGTAATTAGGAGAAGTAGGTCACTGTACGCATACCAAGAACGTTCCACGTAGAATTATTAAAACTTGGAAGTAATTCCATGATAAAGATAAATACTGGTTAAAATCATTTTTTAAAGAAGGTCTTGATAATAAAAAGTCCGAAATCAAATATGCGTTAAATTAAAAAAAACCAGAGACCGAAGATAAACTTTTAGATATCGAGATGTAGCTATCGAAAAACATCGCTCTTTGAATTCAGGCGCTAAGGCCCGAAATTCAAACGACAAATCACATTGTCAAAAATAATGCATACTTTCGTAAATCTTAAAATCTGATCCGATCTTAAAATCTGTTAAAAAACTGGCTGCATTGATATATATACTGCATAAAAGGGGTTTACAAAACTACATGCAGAAATGATTTAAATCTATTTGTTAAATTAAATTTACGTATTAATTGTAGAACGAATGACAGCACGGAAAAACGAAACTACAGTCAAAAGGCAAGAGGAGAGAGACACACCTCCAATATGACGGGGTCGACGTCACGCTTAATCTAAAAATAGATCAGGAAGAGGGGGAAAATCTCAAATCAAAGGTTCTGTTACTTGTGGTAAAAAGAAAAGGAAAAAAAAACGATTTGAACGATGTTTTGCGTTGAAAATAAATAGTTTAAAACATGAGATAATAATGCTGCATTACAATTTAAAAAATAAATAATAAATGTGATTGCTACATCACAGCAGTTAATTTAGGATAACTGTTTTTCTTATAATTAATATTTCCTCTAGCAGATTGTAATGAACAAGCATAATCTTTCAGAAAAATTATCAATTGAACTAATGTTGGAAGCTCGTCATTTTTTAACTAACTGGCTGGCGTTCCCACCATAATTTAATATTATGATCAACTTTTTTCAATATTAAATAAATCAACAAAGTTTCTGAAAAGCCACTTGCCTTCTGATCCAATATTTCGAAAGAACGGACACATTCATTTGTCATATCTACCGAATTGAGTATTGCTGTGGGTGCATCACCTTGCACGAATGGAAAATTTAATAATTTTCTAATGTGGCTGTATATTAATTCACGTTTGTTAGAATATCTTTCAGATAGCAAGTCCCATGCGATACTATACTTCGAATCTTCAATAGGTATTGATTTTATTATTTTCAAAGTGTCTCCTTGACAAGATAATTTCAAGTATTGCAGCTTCTGAGCTGGCGATAGATTTGCATTATTATGTATACTCGTATTAAATAAATCTTTAAAACTCAACCATTCACTAATGTGACCACTAAATGATGGTAAAGAAAGTTTTGGTAATTTTATGTCATTAATCCTTCTTCGGATTGTCCACATTTATTTTTCTCGCTGTAATTGCATGTTCGATTTTTACTATCAATTCATCAAAGATGTCTTGCTGTTCGTCTTTTTCTTCTATAAATGAATCGATGTCTTTTTCTTCACAAGCAGAAAAAATCGTCTTAAACAATGCCTTCAACTCTTCCTCTAATTTTTCTGTTTCCCTTTATAATAACTGAAGTTGCTCTAATTCACACACATTCAGATCAGTTTTAAATAGTTTATTTTTCAATTGCGTTATTGCCAATTTCAACACTCATTTATCAGTTTCTAAATTTTTATCCATTTTTGTCATGCAGTATTCTAATTTGGCACAGTTCCAATGAGTTTACGTTTTCATCTTTCGAACAAATTTTGCATACGCATTATTCTTTGCACTTAGTTCGTTTTAACTCCATTTTTAGACGACCAAATATACCATAAAGGTTTTTTAAATGAAGCAGTAGACTGTATACACTAACTTTTTCTACTATTTAATTGAAAGTTTCCACAAATTCACAAATAAATTATCCGCTTAGGGATCACAATACACACTCATGGAGATCCACAAACTCGACTGGTAAAGAAAAGAATATCAACAATAAATTCCCTGCGCAGAGGAAAAAACAGAGTATGTGTTTTCATTTATCCCTACGCAGAGGGAAAAGGGCTGGAATATTCAGTGTCACTTCACTTCAGCACAACTCAAATATATGCAATTAAGAATTATAAAAGCATTTTAAAACTAAACAGATAGAATTGGAGAATTTATCGCATAGCCGCCAAGTCAGATGCCAAGTAGTCGTTAAATCTACAGTTTAGCCATAAATATAAATGTAAAAATAAATTAAAAATAAACATGCTTTTAATAAAATTCACAAAAATGTAGAAAATTTGTGTATATATTTGGGAAAGACCTAATCCGAGAACTAATAGAAAGTGCATGATCCATTTAATTTAAAATAAAATTTAACTTAGAACAGAAAACAATATTGAACACAGTTTCCTTGGATACAGTGAGCATGTTTGCCAACTTTTACACTTTAGGTGTAATAGTTACACTTTTTGACCATTTTGTACACTTTTACACTTAGGATACTTATTTTTACACTTTTTTGCAAAGTTTCTATTTTGTTTCATTTTTCTCCCCTCAAATTATGAATTACTTCCCATACTTTATCAATTGCTTTTAATAACGATAAATTCTGAATGCAAAGGGGACATTTAATATTGTCAGATGAATGAATTCAGGTTTTGTCATCATTCATTGTCAGAAATCATCAGAAATAATCTTTTCATTTTCATTGTATGTAAAAATAATGTTCTCAATATATTTGCTTAAGAGAACAGCAAAAATTGGGAGAAAAAACCCCCTATGTATATGGCTTTAAAACCAGTTTCCTAATGAGTCTGATAATGGTTTTCATTTATTCTCATCAAACTATCTTTGTAATGATTACCGCTGTAACATTTAACAATATTTATGTAGTATTATCTAATCTAAGAAAAAGGGGGGGAAATGTGTGAAATACTCTTCATGCGTCATTTTACACTTTACTATTTTCAAGCATTGGCAGGTATGAGAGAGGATATCTCAGTCGCAGAGGCTATTCTGCCTACAGTGTGAATGGAATCGGCTTAGCATTCTGCCAACCAGAGTTCCCACAAACGTGGTTAAATAGTATATGTTTTATATCTTTATATATTGTTTTCCTCCTTTGTCCAATTTCTAGGATGCTTTTTTACTATCTCGTATCAGGTAATTGTTGTGCAATTACCTAAATATAACATCAAAAATAAGCTCAATAGCTGTGCTTGTGCTATATCATTTTAAACCAAACTCCTACTTTTAGCCTATATTATTATAACAATAATAGCTTTAGTAATTTTCTAACAGAAGTGATCCATTCAGTTGAAACCTACAAAATATTTCAAAACTAAAAAAAAAATCTGAATTATTTATCAGAAAAATAAACATTCTATAACAATGCTAGAACTGAAGAAGAAATGACTCATATGTCTGCCAAGCTGCAAGAATAGTCAATTTAAGCTTTTTTTATTTTTATTTAGTTACTTAGAATGTCTATAACAGAGCTATCTAACAAGGCGTCATGGCGCTCTTTGAAGATTTTCTTGGTTCCCTTTCGTATGTCACTGAGTTTTTGTGAGGATAAAGATAGTTTTAAAATGCTTTTAGGTAGATTTCGTAAGAAATACTACCTATTGCAGTCGTTACCATGGTGCGACTTTTGAAAAATTCTTTCATAACTTTTCATTATATGACCCCAGGAACCCAAAACCAACCCCATCTATACATATTAGTTTATACACATACATATAAAATGAATTAACTGAATTCATAGGTTTTAATTTCTGTGTTAACTTATCTGTTTTATTCACCTTAATCTTATCATGCTTTTGGATTCCATGTGCGGGAAGGTATTTTGAAAATCAACTGGGAATTTATTCGGTATGTTATGTAAGATTTCTATTGCTATAAATTAAATATTTAATGGGTTGTAGTGTTTTTTCCATTTCATGCCATTTGATAATGTTCTGTTTTCCTCTTGAAACTATTCTTTTGGTTATATTGGTTGTTTGGGTACAGGAGAAAAAAAATTTTCAGCTTTTAGCTTTTTTTCTCACAGAAAACAACTGATTTGCTTATATCATCGAATTCTGTACTCTTGAAAATGTAATTCAATATATAAGTTTTTCAATTCTTTCGGAATCCATATTCTTCTTTTTTTCTTCCATATTAATTCTTGTAAATAAGTATAAGGCACTTTATTTTATACATACAGTTCTATATTATAGGTTTGTGGCATCCATTTTTATTGTCAATCATTCACAATATTGCGGTTTATGATGATGGTCGGTAATGTTTAATTAATGGTTATATATATATATATGTATAGATATATATAGATATAGATATGTATGTATGTATTGTATGTACTAAATTTTGTCCGCACGATAAAAGTCGCAATTATGCACAGATCGTCTTCAAACTCGCCAACAACTTTGAGATGGCTAATATCTCTGCAGGGGATTGAAAATGGGCAAAATCGGCCCAAGGGAATGGAAATGGGGAGGGTTTAAAATTTTGAATACCGTCTTAACATGATTCTAATAAAACCAGCTCTTACACAACGACAGGAAAAAATAAATATTTTTCGTTATAGCAGTTGCCAACAATTAAAAAAAAATAAATAAATAAAATTCTCGCCACAACAATTGCTTTTCTATTGCAAGATGTTCACGTGGAAAATTAAATTAAATAAACAGTTGGACGAATTGAAAATAAATTGAATATTACGTCATAAGTTTTCTAGAGCAAGATTTCCGCATGAAAACTCAAAATGAAATAAATAGTTTGACAAATGAAAAAAATATATATATTGTGTCATATTGGAAATATAATGGACCTCAGCAGGTGAATATGTAATGTCATATGAGTTTGAAGAAACGTATTAAAACATGATAAAAACCCGACTATGGAAATATTAACATATTTTAACACTTTGAGGTTCTCTGAATTTGTTTTAGCCATTTTTAAACCTATTTCATATACATGCGTGTGTGTATTCGTGTATATTAGAATTTTCACAAAATGTTTAGCTCCCTAGAGCTCATTCTTAGTAAAGGAACTGGGTTTATCTCTAAGCTTGATTTAGGTTTTGTTGGTAAATTTAGTACTTAACTTCGAAATCTACCTCCGCCTGTGGGCCCGAGCCGGCAGGGACTTTTTAAAGTTGTAAATAATGTTTGCATACATTTTTAAAATTAATATTAAAAGGTTTCTGGCTCCTCCCCCTACAAAACCCTTTACATGGTTTCCACCTTAATCTCCCACTCGCTTTTAAAAAAATGTCATCCTAAATTTACTTCTTTATGTTATCTCTTCAAATTATTTTTACATAGAATTTATGGTGATCATCGTGGAAGTCATAGTGACTTTATGTCTACCACAATTAAATGCATGTTCAACGTATAAGACATGAGTGACATATAAGACTACCAATGCTCATGTTGTGATTACCACAGGGGCAAACTTCCATCAATATTTCTGAATAGTAAATATTCGCCATATTTATCACAGGAATTCTTCATATAAATTGGGCAACGATTACTATGCAAAAATACTGGTGCATGATTTACAAGGTGAATAATAGCACCATTCATTGTTTGTAATTAGGTGAGGGTGCCCCTGCTTACTGAAAGATTGAGCAGGCCTGGTCTATAACATAGTATGTCCATATCATATATTATTGGTCATATTTTAATGCTACTACATGAATTAACAACAGCAAGAGATAAAGAACAGATAAGGAAGAACAGACTACAGATAAAGGACCAATAGCTGTTTCTTCATGCTTTCATTTTATTCTATCAAATATAATAATAATAAAATGCAAATCTTTAGGAAAAACCTATAAGAATAAATTTTATAAGTGGTATGTGTACAACACTCCTATATTAAGTACAATAGAATTGAACATTTGACAACTTTTTTTTTTTTTTTTTGGGGGGGGGGGGGGCTATAGACAGCTATTAACATCTGTTAGAATAATTCACTAAAGTAAGTGACCTATTAATAAAAAGTTCTTGTTATTTATTTCTTGCAATTTTTTGTGTGATGTTAATCTGCCAGTACTTCTGTGAACTACAAAGTTAATAAGAAAAACACATGTCTAAGTTTCCCATACATTGGCAGGTAACAATGAATGCTCTAATTTATGGGCACCTTTTGTATCACATAAAGTAAAATAGAATTAAATATAAGTCTTTTATGTTACTTAAGTCATAATTTTATTTTCTAGTGAGAGAATTCATGTAATTGAAGCTGTTTTAGTTACTGGGCCTATGAAGATCATGGAATTAAAACGAAGGCAGAAGAATCTCTATGAAATTTATAAGAAGGTAAAAAAAATTCAATCTTTATTTTTCCCTTTTAGGATTTGCAAAGTATAATATTTTGATTTTTGTTTATGCTGCTTTGGGAATGTTGATATACCTTATCAGTTGTTTGACTCACTTTGGACTTTTCTCTCTATTTTAAAAAAAAGTAACTAGTGCTGTCACTGCCGCCGCCGGTTTTGAATTTTTTGCGACCGGAGTCTTTGCTTGCTAATATTAAGAAAAATATTGCATACAAAATATGAAAATCAGTGGTATTATAGAGAAATGTTTGATAAGCATGCTGATACAGACAGTTTTCAAATTGAAGAATTATTTTAAGAGAAATTTAATGTTAAAGTTGGTCAAAATCATTCCATTAAAAATGTTTTATAGGAGCAAAAACTATGCATGGGAATTTAATCATTTTTAAATCATTTTATACATTAGAAGTGCCCGTTGTGCAGGCTGCATTTATTTTTTTAATTTAACTCATTTTTTGAGGTTTTATTTTTATTTGAAATTCAATTTTTCAGCATTTTCAGAGGCATTTTTTACAACTTTTAGAAAAGGGTATTATTTTAAATTGTTGCCAAATTTTAAAACAGCGCAGTGAATAATATGTCCTTCAAATTAAAAATTTTTTACATGTGACTATTCAGAATAAATAGTGATATAACAGAATAACATGAGTGAATACAGAGTAACGTGATATACAGAGATATACATGACAACAGAATAACAGAGAAGGTGAATAAACAGAATAAAACTTTCAAATGAAAATTAAATGATTACGTATTAAAAGCAAGAAGATATTTATAATTACATCATAAAAACTATATTTACACGTGAATTTTAAAAGAGAAAGAAAATTGTAAAATAATAAATCCATTAATATGCATTAAAAGTGTACATGGAGGTAATTACATTATATTTAAAATTGTCAATTCATAATATTGCCAAACAGTTTAAATTAAAAAATATATTTGCACGAGACATTTATTTGATATTTTGAGATAATCTTTTTAAACTATGATTGAGAATTCTAAGAACATTCTAGACCTTTCTAACAACAAAAGTATATTCACATGATTATTAAAACGAAAAGAAAACTTTGGTGAAAATTATGTCAGATTTAAAGCGATACATTTAAAATGTCTTATTTAAAAAACTTATAAAAATACCGAGAGACAAAGACTCTGTTTACTTAATTAATTTTATAGTTATTAGCTTATTTTTACATGTTTTATTGATCTGATTTAATCAAAGACAAAAACAACCCGTTAGCAGGGAGATCACCACTGTTATTTTAATTATAATTCATTCTTCTGAAATTTTTTTAAAGCCGATCAAATTAGTGTGCTTTTAGAATTTGTGGTGTCTGAGCGGGGGTTGGCGAGCGTAGCTCGTAGGGGGTGTTTAAAAATGATGTGTCTGATGTTATTCAAATTTATTGATTTTCATATAAGGATTATCTTGCATCATCCCCAGCAATTCTGTTCATGACTTAAATTGACCTTTAATAGTAATCTCCACTATTTAATCAAAGAAAGCTATCAACTGCTATGATTTTTTTTTTTTTTTTTTTTTTTTACCTGTGTTTTCCAGTAATAATCTTTGCCTTATTTAACTGCAGATTTCTGTGATTAAGTAAGGTGAAGATTACTATTCATAAATAATGGTGACAAAAAGTAGTAGACTATTAAGAAAAAACCAAACTTTGATAGTGAACTCAACTTTATTTTTTTTTTTAAATAACTAAAATGAGAAAATATACTATGTGTCCATACATAGAAGGAAATAATTGTTCCCCATTCATTACCACAATCTGTATCTCATTCAATATTGACAATGTTCTTTAAATGCAATTTTATTTTTGTTAGCGATAATGTTAAAATTAAACCTAAATGTATTTTGAAATGAGTAAATAAACAAACACATCTATATTATAAAGCAAAAAAAGTCTGTGAGTAATGATGTCATATCAATGGTGCCGATGACTTGTGCAATCAATTTTGCTTTTATTAAAAATTTATTAACTTCTGAACATTTAACACTTCAATTTTCATATTGTTGAATTAAGCAACAAAATGTACTTTAAAGCAATGTAACACATTGCTAACTGTGTGTTTGATAACTGTATCCCAATTTACTGATTTTTATGTTTTTAAAATTTATTTTTAAGAAAAATTAATAATAATAATAATCTACCATGTGCAGCCCGATTACAGAAGATTGCCTGTTTGCACTCAAAACTATGTAAATAATTCAGCATTTGTTTCTGGCCAATATTCCATAGCAAAATTAAAACTTCATTAAAAAAAAAAAAAAAAAAAAACATATTTACCAAATGTGTAATCAAACTACTTGCTTATACACTGAAATAAGCTGGATAAAAAAGGCTGCTATAAATAGCAATTTATTTACCCTTGGTATGCAGCTAATATGAAAGCATTTTTTTTATAATTTCAAAACTATTTGAATACATAATTGATATTTTTCATAATATTATTACACAGCTGCCAACTTTTATGCTTTTTTCAAGACAGATAAATGCATTTTGAACCAGCATATATATATATTTTTTTTTATTATTAAAATATAGCTCTTTTCTATGTGGTATGTATTTGGTTCCATTTATTAAGTAAAATTTCATGCTCAAAATATGTTTATTTGACTTCTTTAAAAACATAAAAGTTGGTAACTATGTTATTATTTTTAGTAATGTTTACTGTGCAAATAATGCATATAAGGTTAGAAATTGAATAGTAATAGTTTCAAAAAAGAATATTTTAAGTCAATTGTACTATTTATTTTGCATTTGTGTATCAGTAGGAATTATCTATAATTGAAATCATTTATATTATTTATGAATAATTTAATTGCAGCTGAATTTAATCGCCACAGTGCATCAGACACAGCCAACAATTCAAAAATTGTTGAATACTTCTGATTTTGTAGGTGCTTTAGACATGATTTATACAACTCAAGATGTTTTAGCTCAAGAATTAAGTGGAATTCATAGTTTCAGGTGTGTATGAAATTTGATTAGTTAAATTTTAGCCTTGAAAATAATTGAAATGTTTGCTTTTTACTTTCTTCTATCGTTACAAGAAGAAAGTATTGGATTCGTGAAAATTTTTGACTTCCGGTTTTCGATGGATTCGTATGTTTTAGAAGATCCTGACCATGATTTGGCTGTTTTTAGAAAACGGCCTGTTTGTGGTTTTGTGAGTCTGTCTGTATGTATGTGACACAAATTTTGTGGGCACTCTATCTCAAGAACTAATGCACAGAATTTAATAAAATTTTATATCCAGTTAGCCCAGTGGTCCCCAATCTTTTTTGCCCACACCCCACCTAAGCATCTTTAAAATCATGATTGCCCCCTCCTTCCCTCTGTAACATATGATTTTTATTATATAAAAAAAATGAACTGTTATTCACAAGGAAGAAGCCTAAAAGAGATAATTACGTATGATAAATCTTTTCACATTCAAAAAGATAAAGATTAAAATTTTTAATTTAAATTAGATAAAATTTTTGTTAATAAATATGTTTTCAACATAACTTTCTGAATTTCAATGAGGCTATACATCTTCGCAGTTACATCTAGAAAAAAAGTTTTATTTTTTAACAACTTTCCCCATACACAAAACTGTTATATAGTCTGCATTTTTATCTTCACGAAATTTCTTGATGAGACTCTCACATTTTGCATTGCATTTGATAAAATTGATACATTTTATAATTGAATTTTGCACTTTATTAAGAATATGTGAAGTTTTTAAACACCAAGAGCGTATGAATAACAAAATTCACAAGTAACATTTTCAGATTTGCAACCTTATCATTTTTAAATCACAATGTGTTACCCTATTTTAAATTTTAAAATGTATATGACATATTGCATGTTTATATATTGTGTATGTGCTGTGCACAGGAGCCATAAGAAGTTTACTTTTTACCCATTTTCTTCTGTGATACTCATTTAGGGACTTATTAATTATGTAGTACATTGTTAAAATATTTCAAACATTTTTCGTTTAAATGTGTTCCACATAGTTAATTTTAGATATACAGTCAAGGATCGATAATCCGCGCACCCATTATCCGTAATTTTCTATAATCCACACTGCTTAGCAAAGGTAAATATTGCGAATTTTGCCATCTGTTGCTGAAAAACATTGCAAACTTCGAGATTTTGTTTCAGTAAAAAATTGCGAATTTGGTCAATCGATTGTGGAAAATGCGAAATTCGATAAACGATTGTGGAAAAAATCACTAATTTCATGAAACGATTGCAAAAAATTGTGAATTTCTTCAAGCGTTTGTGGCAAGAGACACAAATTTTGATAAATGATCGTGGAAAAAATCGCTAATTTTGATAAACGATCATAAAAAAAAATCACGAATATCATTAAAAGATCACGAAAACACGTAGTGAATTTTGTCAATGTGCTGTTGAAAAATATCACAAACTTTGACAAATGGTCATGGGAAAAAATTGCGAATTTCAACAATCAATCGTGGCAAAAAAAAAAAGGGAATTTTGTGAAACGATCGTCGAAAAAAATCTTGAAATGATCGTGGAAAAAAAAACGCGAATTTCAGCAATTGATCGCAAAAGAAAAATTTGATTATAAATATATCATATTATCGATGTATTACTCTTTAAGTACATAATTTCCTTAATAAAAAAACTTTAAAATTTGCATTTTATGAAATAGCATATTAAATTATTAGATTTCATATTTATCTTATGCTGTACTAAAAAAAGTGACTCATAATACACCCACTACTCTATTATCTGCAATATTCTATAATCTGCACAACCTTTGGTCCCAACGTGTGCAGATTAAAGAACTTTGCCTGTATGCTTGTGTAATTTCATATGTAAAAGTTCCTTCAGGTGATACACTGCAGTGTGAATAGAAATACAAGTTTCAATAAATAGTAAAAAAAAAAAAAGGTATGTGTAACACTAAAATAATATTAAAATCTGACCTGAAAAATTGTAAAATTTTAAAAATATATAAACGGTGTCTAAATATCCAACAAAAAGTTTCATACAATTATGCCGGTAATAATATGTTTTCAACTTTTATAAGTGGGAACTTTTGGAAAATTTATTTTTATTTGGGTATTTTTAAATGTTCATGTACTATTACTTCTAATTTAAGTGCACAACATCACTTTTATTAAAAGAAAACTTTAAAAAAAAAAGAAAAGAAAGAAACTGAAAGAGAATGGGTTGATAAGAAATCTGCAATTGTCTCCCTGTAAGGTGTATGCCCCATGTTGGAAGCCACTGAGATAGTTCCTGATATAAATTGGAACTGATTACTTTTTGGTGTAAATCGCCCAACAGGTAGCGCTGCTATGCTGCATTTTTCCTGACTTCTGCAATAGCTCTATCTCAAGAGCTTATAAACGAATATTCATCAAACTTCAGATTCAGTTAGTCCGTGATATAAATTTGTGCTATTAGTTTTTGATGTAAATAACACAACAGGTGGCACTGCCATGCAGAATTTTTTACAATTTCCTCAATAATTCTGTCTCAAAAATTAATGCACAGATTTTCATCAAACTTCAGATTCAATTAGACACTGACATAAGTTGTTGCTGATTAGGTTTTGATGTAAATCCCCCAACAGGTAACACTGTTGTAAATGGTATTATTTTAAACATTCACTAAATATAAATTAGTTCATATTTTAACTTTTTTAATGTAATTTTATTATATAATGTAACCAAAATGTTATCATAGTTTTCCTCAGTTGATTTCTAAGTAAATTGGCGATATTTATGTTCATTTAATTTATTCGTCCTAAACAACATTATCAAATTCAGTATGATGAGTGAAGCTAAAATATAAAATTATTTATTAGGCGTCCATAAACTCACAATTATTCTGAGACCTTGTAATCTACCATAACATAATTCAGCATATGTCTAATGATTGCTTTTGCATATTTGTAGTATTTACAGTTGTATATAATGACAAAATAATTTATAACGTTCATTGTATATTTTGCTTAGATACTGTAGAACAAATTTAACTAACTTTTACATGAGGAATATCATATTTGAAAAAAATAAAGCAACTGAAAACAAATTGTCACATATTTGTTGCACTATATTCTTATATTTCCTGAAGTTTATTTAACTCAAACAACATAAGAATCAAGTTGTAAAATGTTGTCTTGTATTTAAAATAATAATAATAGTAAATAAATAAAACAACTTACACAATGTGAACATTCTTTTGTGGAGTTCTTTTAAATATGTCATGCCAGAATGAATTATAAAGTACTGAATATTAGAAAGAACTAATAATTTTTAAATGTTATCTTGTAATTAATGCATCTTTCTTTTTAGTATTATAATCTCCATTCTGGTTTTGAATGTTTACTGAATTATTTTTATACTGTGGCTTCTTAATAATTCAGTCATCTTGTCCAAGCTTCTGTATCTTTTTCATATCAACACAGAGTAAAAAGTGAATGTTGCATAACTAGTTAAAGTAGCATGTTGTTTTTCTTATGTGTGTATAATTAAAAAAAGTACATTAAATCTAACTAAACTAATAATTACTTAAAGTGGTAAAATACTTTTAACATGCCAAAAAATACCTTTATTTATTCATACAGTAGAGTCCCAATTATCGAGTCCCGCTCAACCAAGTCTCCACTTTCACCAAGTTATTTTCATCTGATGGACTGATGGATTCCATTATACTGAAACAAAAAAAAATTATGGCCATCTTTTTTTTGCCATTTTGACCAGAAAACCAGAGTTCTAAATTTTTACGGCTGCTCTTTCACCTTCACCTGACACTTCATTTATAATGGCTGTTTCACAATAATGGAATCCATCAGTCCATTCGAAGAAAATGATCCATTTCAAAGCTATAAGTTCGATTGGAAAAACCTTTTAATACTCTGAGCAGAAAGAAGAGACTACACCTGCAATTTTCATGACACTAATAGAATCACATAGCTGCCAATTTGTACGGTTTTGTAACCTCTAAAATTTAATAAAAAAATTTTCCATATTTAATCGTTAACAGTTTTTGGATTTCGATGATTAAATTAGACAAAATTTACTGGTTAGTTTTAGTGGTAAGAAAAAATTGTAGAAAGTGGTAGCTATGCAAGTGCATAAAAAAAACTGCGGCAAAATTGACATTCAACAAACGAAACACTATCAAGGGCTTTTCCAAATAAACAATTTCATTCCCCATTTTTCTTAAAAGTAAGGAAATGTACATCTCAGAAATGTTACTAGTATACCATAAATTAATGAATATATATTAAGTGAAAATTTACATTTCATCTCCTTAGTTGGTAACGATTTGTGTAAATCTGGCTTATCCGAGTTTTTTGCTAATCCGAGGTGAACTTGGTCCATATTAACTCGAATAATCGAGACTCTTCTGTATTACACATGTTTTATTACTCCGACGACAACATTCTCAATTATAAATATGATAGAGATATTTTCACAAAAAAATTTTTAATTGAAAACGGGTAAACAAAAATCATGCAAACTCAAGCATAATGAAATTAACTGCAATATTAAAAATGGATATTTGTGAACATGAATTATTTAAATTTAAGTTAAAATTTTTTTTGCAAAAATGTTTGTATCATATTTATTATTGAGAATGTTGCTGTCGGAGCAATGAAACACGTCTAATATGAATAAATAAAGGTATTTTTTGCCTTGTTAAAAGTATTTTATCACTTTACGTAAATATTAGTTTAGTTTTATGCATTCAAGTGATTTTTCATATAGTTTTACATTAAATCTATAAATCTATGCAACTTCCTAGGATTGAAGCCTGAAACATTTCTTTTTTTCAAATGAATAGGATTTATTGGTTAGTTTGATTCGAATACGTGTAAAATTACTTTTTTAGGCATCTTGGATCACAGTTAGCTGAGATGGAAAAAGTAATTGGCAAAATGATGGAAAATGATTTCCTCAGATACATAACTGCTGATTTAAATAGGCCACATACAGAATGCCTTATTATGGAAGAGGTAATCATCTACTTATTATTATTGTTGGGGTTTTTTTAATTGTAATCTTCATAATTTTTGCTTGTCTACGAATTAAGGATTTTTAAAAAGTATCTTCATTAACAAAAATGTCATTTTGTTTTCAAGAAATTTTTGAAGTAAATTAATTCCCTTCCTTCCTCAAATTTTCTTAATTTAGCTTTAAGTTTTTATATTGTTGTATTAGTTTAGTTTTTGATATTGCAATTGTATGCTGTATGATTTGGATTTTTTTTTTTTCACAAAACACTGCAATTTTCCAGTGATAAAATATTTTATACAATAAAATATTTTATTAAGCAGTAATTGTGTTCTGACCAAAAATCTCTCCACCAAGATGTTTGTGTATTGTTGATGATTAATAATATAAAAGAAAAAAAAAATTTATAGCTAACGACGATTAAAGAACTAATAAAGAATGCAGTTCTTATTTAACATTTTAGCAGTTTCACATGTCTTTTTTTATTCTGGCGTTGTTATTTCAAATAAGCAAGGTTTTCTTTTACTGTAAGATTAATGTTGTAAAATGTTAACCAAGTTTAAAATAAGATGTAAAAGCTTTTATACCATGGCTGTGTGAGCCTAAATCTTCAAGACCAGGCCCATCTGGGCATAACAGCCAAAAATTCAGCATTCGTTGTTCATATTGTATGGTTTTAAATCATTTCTGATTCAGTCTGGCTCATCCAGGCTCATTTAATTTTTTAGCTCTAATTTACATACTACCATAGAATCTGTCAATAAAATAAGATATTCTTAATTTTTACATATGTATAATTTCAAAAGAAGGAGGTAAATTTATATCATGAAATGGGATATTGAAATTTTTTTTATTCTTAGCAAAGCTCAGGTGATAAAATAACAAATATTGTTCCCATCTCTATTATTGTTATTGCATGGTTTAAGTTAAATAACTTTTTTTTTATGATTGTTTACTCTGATTTAGGATCGGCTTATAGCTATAGTAGCTGGCATGCTTCGGAAAAATCACTTTAATTTTGTGCAGACATTCAAAGAAGAATGCTTTACTACCATTAAAGCAATAATAAAACAGGTAAGTTATATACAGGTTATTATTCTCTTTGTAGTATGTTTATATGTGTAAATTGATGAGAATTAATATTTTATTCTTTAATTATGTTTGCTTATTTATTCTATTATTCCATTTATTAATATTTTATTTATTAGTTCCAGAATTATGCATATTGTTTTTAAAAACTAATTTAACCTTTCTAGGGTTTCGTTCATCCCACGAAACCCTATTCGTCTCACTCCTCTGTCTGTCTGTCTGTGTCACAGAGCCCATTCTCAGAAACTATATATGTTGGAGGCTTGAAATTTTACATACTTTTAGCTAAACACCCCACATCAAACGACAAGTCCTAAAATTTTGAAAAAGTCTTATATTTAACCCTCTGGGCTCTAACTTGTGTATTTTAAGCTTTTTTTTTCTAACTGAGCCCATATTTAATTTGAAGACATGAAATTTTGCATATTTATAGCAGAACACTTGTGATCACATGAAAAATCATAAAATTTTCAAAAAGGCTTATATTATTGACCCCTTTGGGCTCTAACTTGTGTATTTTAAGCAATTTTCCTAACTCAGCCCCTAATTAAGTTGGAGACTTGAAATTTTGCATACTGATAGCAGAACACTTGCAATCACACGAAAAATCATAAATTTTCAAAAAATTTACCCCTCCGGGCTCTAACTTGTGTATTTTAAGCAATTTTTCTAACCTCCCCCCCATTGCACCCAGTGGGTACTTTTTTAACTTTTGACGACACACCTTTGACCACTCTTTTATATTATGCACATAGCCTTACATATTTTAGTTCCACTTTTTAACATCAGGGGGCGCCTACCTATCTCGGGTGCTATGGGCCTGATCCCCTCAACTAATATATCTATGGATAGGTTGTAAAACGGAGTTTCGTACGGATAGAGGTTTGTGTAGAATAGAGTGCGTCCCCTGGTTGCGAAATGTGGAACTAACAGATTTTGCAAAAGGATAAAGTGTTTTGAAAGGATTATTAAACAAAACCCTCTATGCGATCTATGATCACACTTACCCACTTGTTTTAAAAAAAGGAAGTAATATTTTTAAAACCATTCTTTATCCTTTATTAATTTATTACCGTTCCTGAGGATTAGGGCTGGGTGATAATGGAATTAAATATCATGATAAATCAGCATCTTTATATAATGATATCCCAATCTATCACTATTGTGACATATGAAAAATGTAGTACAATAACAAGTTATGTGTGAAACTGTTAAAGTAATATAATTATTGATATTTATTGAACATATAGTATATTTTAAAAAATTCCTTTATGAAAAAATATGAGATTTAAAATCGCCTATGAATAATAATTAACAATAAAAATTAATATACAAATAATAATAATAATAATAATAATAATAATAATAATAAAACAAGCTCATTGAAAAGTTACATCATTGCCAAATAAATTAATAAAACACTATATAAGCTTGGTTTGTCTTGGCTTTAACAATTAACAAATCCACTAAATTTATTCTGTTTTGGGTTTGCCTCGAGTTGTAATTATTATTGTAAAGATTATCTTGTGTAAACCCAACAAAATAATCTTTGCTGACCCGAAGCCGAAATACTTAACCTGAACCTCCACATAACATTAATGTCACATTTTAATGCAATTGTGATGTAATAGCCTACAATCATGCCTCCAATTTTGACTTTATCTTTTAAGAAGAAAAATCATCAAATATATTTATCCATATTAAAACAAAGTCTTTTTCAGATGAAAGCACATTCTGGTCTTTCTTTTAAAAAGTCAGGTTAATCCGTGCTAGACCTGCACAATGCTGAATTCAGACAGATGCTTTTCTTCAGAAACGATTTCTGATGTTCCAGGAAAAGGAGAAGTCAATATAGAGTTTTGGAGAGGAATTTGCACTTCTACAGGGTGTCTCAGAACTTCATGTACAAACTTAGAGGGGAGGTCGAGAGTATGGTTAGGAACCATAATTACATTGGAAAACATGGGCGGAAACGTCACGCTGACGTGATAAAGAGATACAAAGACACAGTAAGGCCACAATGCAAAAAGCTATGTAAAATGCTTTATTACACAGAAAAAAGTTCAATTTATGGCTTATAAACATCACAGGAAGTGTTCGAAATTACGCCCGTTGGCGTGGATGGCATGACACCTATGCGACATGGATTGGTGAACATATTCGAAAATTCCTGTTGTTCTGTTGATCGCAGCCACAGCAATGGAGACTCGTGCCTTGAGATCAATTGTAAAAGTTACATGCATGTCATACACAAGGTTCTTCATGGCACCCTAGAGAAAATAATCAAGAGGAGATAATTCAGATGAGCTGCTGGAGGGGGAGGGCATGCGACAGGGAACGCCACACCCAATGCAATTGTTTCCAAATGTCCAGTCAAAATGGTCACTTATGCCCCTGTCATGTTAAAACCGCATTCCGCGTCAAACATGTGCGGGGACATCATTAAGCATTTCTAGAAGAACCTTTTGAATAATAACGATACTTGCGAGTGTCCAGCCGAGGTGGTAAGATGTATGACCACATTAAACTGTTCGCACATTAACAGTGAAGTGTTGTTTTGTGACTCGTGGTTGTCCGTGTGATTCATGTTGATCGCACGCAGTTGGCATCTACAATCAGGGAGCCACACATGCCGACCTTGAGATCTTGCGTGCAGTGCCATCTATCGATTTCCACCCATACTTTCCTATGCAATTATGGTTCCTAACGATGTTATCTACCTCCCCTCCAAGTTTGTACATGAATTTCTGGGACACCTGAATAACATTAATAAGCATAAAATCCCTCTTCTTGGGAGGGAGGGGGGACCCGATCTAGAAAAAGTTACTCAATCCAATCCGAGTGCTGAGTCATGTTTGTGTGAAATTGGTTTCTCTACTCTATACCAAATATAGTAGATTTAGATGTAGTAGTATTTTCATGGTTAAGCATATTTTCCAATTATCTAGTTAATTTTATTAAACATATATGTATTAAAAAGTATGTATTTTAAATGTATTTAAAAAAATAATTCAATCACAGTTATTTGCTGGTCCGATGTTCTTTTTTTCTTTTCCCAATAATTCCTTACATATTATATTAAATATATTTTACTGATCAGATAAAAGTTATTACAAAACTTTTTTGTTTATTCCTATAATCAAATTTCTATTAATTATTTAAAATGAAGAAATAAAAGAATTTTAACCCTCCTTTTTTTTTGTAGACTGTGATAGAAGTGATATCCAAAGCTGATGATTTTGACATTGAAAGCAACACTGGCAAGTAATGAGATCAAAATTAACTTTATACCTTTTTTATACTTGTAAGAAAAAATGTGCCACTTGTTAATCTGTTTTTAAAAGGACAGCAACAATTTCAAAATCACATTTAAATCAGCAGACATTAGTGTACCTTTTTCTTGAAAACTATTAAAGGGATTTCAATACTTTGTAAAAAATAATTTTGGAAAAGCTAAACTATAAATTGCCTGGCAAGGAATAAAATATGCAGTAATTACATTAATTAAAATATATATATATATAAAATCTACATATTGTTTGCCAAGCATGCAAAATTATGTGACTGTTGTATTTATATTTCTTGTCTAACATTTATTGTATAGTTTAACTACTAAAAAAAAACTATTTAAAGTATTTAAAACAATTGTCCCCTCCCCCTTTAACTATTGTATTTTTTGTTTTTTATTTATTGCAGAATGGTCAATTTATAGTTTATTTATTGGCAACACTATATTAAAAGAAAGTATTGAAATTCTTTCAGTTAGTTCCAGGAAAAAGATACATCAGTCTCAGCTGTTTTACACGAGGTCACAACTGCTGTTGCCCCTTTAACTTTTAAAGGCACCGGCAGCGTACTGAGTGCACTACTCAATGAAAAAATAGTTGTGAACATTGCTCTAAACTAAGATATTATTAAAAGCTGTTATTTTAAGTTTTAAAATTAATGGGGCACAAGAGTACACTGCCTATGTCTTTATGTTAGTACAAACTGACTTTGTTTTTAAAGGTTAAGGAGTATGCTTTTAAATATTTAATCAAATAGCTTTCCTATCTTTGAAAGAGGTTTTTTTTTTAAGTTAAGAAAAGGTGCAAACTTTCAGAAATAATTTGTTGAATGTAATTACAGTAAAACCTCTTTAAAGCAACCACGTTCTGTTCAAATAAAAATTGGTCCCTCTGGGAGGTAGTCTCTTAATGGAGGTCAAGTTTAAATCTAGACTTTAATCGTTAAAAAAAGGTAAGAATTAATGTTACTAAAATTTATTTTTCACATTAGGAAAAATATGAAAATTTTAAGTTTCAAAACAAAAAATATTACATAAGTTAATTACTGCAGAGTTTAAAAAATTAATACATTGACGTTTGTTGTGATTTTATGGTTTTATCTTTTATATCTTTTATTTCCATGTCCTTCCGAAGTTCAGTAAATAAATGCAATTTTATTTTGGACAGGAACAAATAATGACGATTTCATTAATTTATCTATTTCTTTGAGAGTTTCCTGACAGAATATTGCAGGGCAGTTTATTGACTGTCATTCTTAATTTGTTATCAGAGTTAGATTCATTGCCTAAAGAGGCACAAAGGTGTTTAAACACTTAAAAGTTACCGGAATAAAATATTTAAAAAAAATTCTAAACTAAGTTTAGAAGTTTGATGAATAATGCGCTCTCCAGAATTAATTTTCTAATAAAACCTTCTTCAAGCGACCAGGAAAAAACGGAATTTATTTCATTTTCTTCAAAGAAATTGGTCGCTCATGGAGAGAGTTCAACTTGGATGGTCTCTGAATGGAGGTAAAATTAGTATTGAGCCTATGAGAATAAATTTCGTTCTATGAAAAAATGGTCGTTCAGGGAGGTGGACGCACAGGGAGGTTTCACTGTATTATAATATAACTGCAACAACTTTTTAACATACATATATAATTAATCACAGTCATAAGCAATGCATTTAAGTAATATTTTTTATCTTGCACCTGAATTCTAGGCTAAGAAATATTAACATTTTTTATAAAGACAAAAAATATGCTGTATGTCCATTTTGTAATACTACTTTATATTTTCTTATTTATTTAATTTAAATTTTGTTTGGTTTGTTTTTATAAGTAATAATATTCATATCTGTTAAGAATTGTTAATTCAGTTCCATGAAAAATTAATTGTATAACCCTAATTGTTTGAACTTAGCTTCAAACAGCTTAGCTTAAATGGTAAACAGTTTTCTGGTTATTTCATTATTTTGTTTAAATTTATGAGGCATAATCTTGAAATAAATATTATAAGTTTTTATATAAATTTCTATGTTAGTATTTTTAGCGAAAAAGTGCTGTTTCTTTCAATACGGATTTTCTGTCCAGAAATTTGTAGTCCACTTTTGGATGCCTGCCAAAAAGAAGTTGCTATTTTTATAAATGTATAATGATAGATGGTAGAAACACACTGTCACTTTTCCCTTTATTGCTCATACATTATTTTTAAACTTGTCTATAACCCCGTCAAAAATGACGGTATGTGAATGAAAGATCTTCAAAACTACATTTAGAAGTTTAGATCATGAAGATAGGTCATTGAGAAGAATAATGAAGATGGGCTTTCAATCACAGGACTTGTACCCAAAAATAATACTCGGTTTGCGGTGCTGGTGCTCCCAACTTTTTTTTTCTTCTCAGATTAAAAAAATTCCACATGAAATAAATATCAATAAATATGAATAAAAATAAGAAAAACTGCTTGTTGACAAAGGTATGGGCCTTGTTTTGTTTTTGTATTTTTTTTATTTAAGTTCATAGCAAAAAACAAACTTCTATCAAAATATCTACATTTTCTGCTAACATTTAATCATGAAAATTGTACGTTCAAAAAATATTTTTCTGACTGAAGAAAAAAACCCCAAGATGCATCATTTTATGATTTTTGCATTTTGTTAGTTAAAACTTGTTATAAAGTACATTTTCAAATTCATATTACCGAGTAGAAGATTATTTCTATATATTATTCATTACCCAATATTAATTTTGTGACTTATAAATTATTTTACTACTCAGAAACTAATTTTGAATTATTTTGTAGCGCACTAAACAGCATATTTTTAATGATTTTAATCTACACCATTTCTCAAAGTAAATTGCATAATAAGTAAAATGAATTGCAAAAGTAATGCCATATTGAAACTATTAAGTACTTTAATATGATGATTTTCTTTCCTCTACAAACTTCCTATGTTAAAATGGTATTATATATATATCCCTTATAGTTTAATTACAATAAGAATTGATAAGAAATATACATTTTACTTGCAATGCAAAGCTGATAAAATACATAGAAAGGTATGATTTCAACAGAAAGTTTCTTTGTTTATATTAAATCCTGATAGATGGTGCCAAAACAATATATAACAATAAAACATTATCCAGTACAAACTATTTCACAGAAATACACTCAATTGAGCTTATAACACCCCAATCCCCTATCCATTGCCATACTGCTTATAAATGTAAACAAAAGTGAAAAATGCATTTTAAAATATTTAAAAGCTGTAATATGCTTTTACAAATATTTTAAGAGCAGAATCTGATATTAACCGTATTTTTTTAATGAATCACTCAAACAGTTATTCATTTGTTTCTAGATTTGGAATTTTGTGTTTCTGAATGGCAACGGTGTCCGTTTGTTTATATCTGTAATCTGTTGTTGGTAGCTGGTTATTTTTAATTTAGAATTTAAAACATTATAACTGTACAGTTTTCAAAGCTTTCAGAGAAAATGTAGAAGAAAAGATGTGATCCAACATAGATTTAATAAGGCAATTAATCGACTTATAATACAACATCAGAATACTTAAGCCTAACATGGCCACAATGGGGTTTTTTTTTCTGTCAAGGATGAGCACAACCCGGTATCGTCACCTTAGCGTATTATATAAATAGACTAGCAGCCTTCACCTGCTACACTGTTCAGTTTTTCAAAAGAAACCTTAAATCAAAGGAAATATATCTGTGAATTTGATCACACATTTTAAAATAATATGGACATTTACCTGAAATATCCAACCAAATTGCTGAAAACAATGTAAACCTCATTATGCTATTATATCTTTTATTGAGTCATACAAACTTTAGGCTGTTAAGGACCAATTTCTTTAGTTGATCATTTAGTGTAGGATTCGGTAAAGAACGGTAGAACAATATGTAATATACTAAAAGCGTTCATGAAAAATTATCAATGCAAGTCTCATCAGAATCTGTTAATTGGACTTATTGAAAAGGCTAATCATTCATAATAATTGGGTTCACCTGATTCTAGAACTTTTAGCCATAATCCTACAATCAAGCAACCTGACGACCAAGCAAATGATATGTGCTTTATACTAAAATATTCACTGAAAAATTAAACCAAAACCTACCCTAAAAATTATCTAATTAAAAGTTTAAATCCCATGAAACAGCAGAACATTTAAAAAAAGCCAATCTTTCAAAATTGGGTTCATCTGATTTAGAACTTTCCTCATATTATTTAACTAAGCAACGTAGAACGTTATGTTTTAGACTAACATCTTTTCTGAAAAATTATCTAACTAACAATGTAAGTCCCATCAAAATCCATTCAACAGAACTCAAGTTTATAAGCAGCTGAAATGAAATTTCTCTTTGCATTTTATATATATTGAGATAGTTAAATATAGCTTTCATAATCGTGTTAACCTGATTATAGAACTCGCTGGGATGTAGGAGTAGGTATACGCCACATCACTTCTGGATTTTTTACGAAACTCTGCACAACTTCCATAGCTATAACATATGTACTCTCTAGTATATACCCTCTGTCTGTAGCCTATATCATCAAATTTTCTTTACTATACCACTGAGAACTTTATCCGCATAGCTGCGTAACTAAACATCTTAAAATGATATGATAAATATTGAAAAAATCCCTGAAATATTATCTAACTGTACAGCTGTTATTAAATTCCATTCAGTCAAACTTGAAATCTTTCATAATCGAGTTCACCTAATTTTTGA
Organism: Maratus speciosus; assembly: GCA_963932465.1. NCBI lineage: Eukaryota > Metazoa > Arthropoda > Arachnida > Araneae > Salticidae > Maratus > Maratus speciosus. The sequence continues at coordinate 491,317,924 of OZ010794.1, forward strand.
ACTTCAGTAGCTATTACTAAGCAACTCAGAACGATGGTTTTTACATTAAACCATTTATAAACCAAATTTACTGTCTAACAGAGTAAGTTCTACAAAATTCTGTTTAGTAAAATCTGAGAATCAATTGGAATGAAATAGGAATTTGCATTTTACATACATAATATTTGCGATTTCAAAAATGTTATTGGCAATATTTGCGTACATCTAACATAAAAGTATCCATTTTTTCTTCTTATCCAGGAGCTAAACGACAAATCAAATTCAAATTTAAACCTCTGTTTTGGTATTTTTCCATTATGCCAACACCATTGTCGCCAAGCATAATAGTTGGCACAAAATGAAATGAGACATTTGAAAAGAAAATAATTTTGTTGATAAAAAAATGAGCATTTAAAAAATATAACTTTTATTACAGACTTTGACCTACCATTTTTTTTAAATCAATAAAAATAAATACTTAAAATAAAAGAACAAATAAATATTTTGCAAGTAGTAAAATCTAGTCAATTTACTGCAGGCTTGAAAATGTAATCGACTCTTAGTACTGCAGTGTGGTCTACGTTATACGTATGTCTCACATTGCAGTAAACATTTGAATTTTTGAATGAAGACATTCGTGGTTTTTTGAGCAAAATATTTTTGTATGTATAATTCCTAAGTTCTGAAATAATTTTATTGTAGCCTCCTCATCATCAGATAACTGCCAAATGGTAAAATCCATGTCAGTATCAGTAATGAATGTAAATTATAATTAATAATAAATGTTTTCTATTAAAAAAAATAACAAATTTAAAATATTTGCGAGATTACAATTGAATAACACTCATAAAAAAATATTCACATTCAGTAAACAGCAAATGTTAACATTTGGCACGGTTTGCAATAAAAATCCTCTGCACAGTTAGGGTTGAAATAAATGGCGCATTACCATACATTTTGGCATGCTGTTGGTAAATGAAAAAATACCACAGTTTTTTTTTACGCATAAAGCCTTTGAGGCATTTGTAATTTTTTTTCTAACTGGCATAGTTGTTTTAATTATTAAACCAAAAGAATTGATTAAAAAATTATTCCATTTCAATTTTTTCCTTGCTATAGTAACAGATGTATTTTTACCACTCAGGGCTTGAAATTCAATTTTTCATAGGAGGGGAGTCTCCCTACCAACATTTATAAATGGGGGAGTTGAGCTATTTGGGAGGGAGAAAAAAATATGAAACCCACTGTTATTTTATGTGCTTTTTAAAGATTTGCATTAATTATTTTGTCATGTCTGTATGACAGAATTACAGGCATGACAGAATACCATTGAAGCAATTTAAATCAACAACTCGGAATAATGATGCAAAATGTTTTGTTTAAAAAAGTAAGAAAGCAGGAGTGATTCTGGGTAAAAAAAAAAAAATTCTGAAACTGACAGCAAATTTTCTGAAAGGTTACAACAGAGGGGATGAAGGGGGGGGGGGGGGGGATCACTCCCAGCACTAGCTATGTGTTTTTTCGTGCCCCTTTGACAAAATTTCCGTTTTTTCGATCTTTTGATGAAATTTGCTGTTTTACCACGACCCTTTGACGAAATTCGAGGGGGTTTCTCGTGATCTCTGGATGAAATTCGCGATTCTTTGACGAAATGAGTGAGTGTTTATTTCGCGATCCTTTGATGAAATGAGTGTTTATTTCGCGATCCTTTGACGAAATGAGTGTTTATTTCACGATCCTTTGATGAAATGAGTGTTTATTTCGCGATCCTTTGACGAAATGAGTGTTTATTTCGCGATCCTTTGACGAAATGTGCGGGGTTTTTTTTTTCAAGATACTTTGTCGAAATTGGCATTTTTCCGCAATCTTTTGACGAATTGTGCGTTTTTTTCCGCGATCCTTTGACAAAATTTGTATTTTTTCGCGATTCTTTGATGAGATTCACATTTTTTTCGCGATTCTTTGATGAAATTCACGGTTTTTTCTCAGCGGCCATTTGACTAAACACTAAATTCGTGTTTATTCCGCGATCCTTTGATGAAATTAGCTTTTTCCCGCGATCCTTTGATGAAATTAGTTTTTTCCACGATCCTTTGACGAAATTATCTTTTTTCGCGATCCTTTGCAGAAACTCGCATTTTTTCCGTGTTCCTTTGCCGAAATCTATGATTTTTTTGCTATCCTTTGATGTAATTTGCGTTTTTTTTGCGATCCTTTGACAAAATTTGTGTTTTATTCGCAATCCTTTGCGGCAAAATTGGCGATTTTTTCCTCGAACGATTGACAAAATGGATTTTTTCGGCGATCATTTGTCAAAATTCACGATATTTTTCTGTTGAACTGATGACCGATTTTTCACAATTTTCGGAACCTAATGCCTTAAATTTTCGGAAAATTTGTAACAGAATCACCCCTGAATTCGACAATCGGTCGCGGACATTTGTAAACTGATCTCGAGAAAAAAATAATGAAATTTGTCTATCGATCGCATCGTAAATTCGTGAGTTTCAACGATCTTTCGTGGTAAAAAGCGCGAAATTATTGGGAAATTTGCAAGCCGTTCTCGGAAGTTAATCGTAATTTCAAAATTTTCAGGAAAAGGGTGAAATTTTTTGGAAGGGAGTCTCCCGCCCACGATATTATTTTGGGCGAGATTTCAAAATTTTGGGCGCGAATCCCACCATCCCGCCCCGAAATTCAAGCCGTGCCACTATTCTTAAGTTTTTAGGTTCAGTAGTTTGGACTGTGCATTGTTTAATACCCAATCCAGACTTTCTGTTATATATATAGATATCACGTAATTTTCATTTTTATATTATCAAATAAAGGGGAAAAAGCGATGATTCTCCTCAGAAATTAAATTTGTTGGAAAACTTCTAGCTAAGTTTTAGTGACCTTTAAAATAATTTTTTTACCTCTCTTAATCTATCTGAACAGTAAACCTTTGTTTGCTAGTATAGTAGTTTATGAAGTAACTACTGATAGAGTTGTCACAGTTGGTAATTGATTATCCAGAGCAAAATAAAAATTTTTAAAAAGCAGATAATTCATAAAATCAAAATACCCATACCACCACACTTTGGCACTAAACTAAAATCTTAACAAAAAGACAGATTTTCATTTTATGTTGAACATAAAATTAATATCATGTTACGTTAAATTGATTAAAAGATATGCTGCAGTAGAATAGGAAATATGGCCTTGAAGAAGACGTATTGACCTATGGTACGATGGCGAAGAACAGATTGGCGAATTTTCTGAAACATGCCAGATCTTTCATGTCTCGATTTTTCTTTTGTGGGGACAGCTAAAGGCTCTTGTGTATGAGACTCCCATTGAATCCGCAGAAGAACTTGTCGCCAAGCTTTCGGCTGCTGTAGGGGAAGTTCGCGATATGTCTGGTGTGTTTCAGAAAATCCGCCAATCTGTTCTTCGCCGTTGTCTGCGTGCATAACAGCTGCCGGTCAATGTTTTGAGCACTTATTGTAATCAAATGCCATTAAATTTGTTTTCGTAACTTAACTTAATCGTTCATTGTGTGTTTTTGCCTCGTATAAGAACATAACTTTTGGCGCCCTCTAACTTTTTTACGTTTAGTTTTCAACCATGCATTCTTTGATACAAAATGTTTGTTTGGGTGTGTACTATCACCTCTTAAAATTTTTCCCATCTTTTTTAAATCACCCTGTATATGAGTAATTTGCACATTTGATTAACCTGATAACTGGGAAATTTTCTTTGAAAAATCTATATTTTTATGTATTATTAAAATAATTTTTAGCTTAACATATGTTATCTTAACATCATTGATGTTGTGGATGTGTTATAATATATAATGATGTTATTAAATCATTTAAGCAACAGATAGGAAAAGGAAAACATAAATGAAATTGTAATAGGTTTTTGGATGGAAGAAAACATAAATAATGGTTACACCTCCAGAGGTAATAAAAAAAATGGTGGGAATAATTAAAAATTTTGTAGTACACCTACAGTAATTCTTATATGGGAATATCAAACATCTTGCATCAATGAACACCTGAAGAAAATTTACCTTGTCTATTATAACATCTCCATTTACAATAAATTATCTTGTTCATATAAAATAATTTCATGATTATTTTCACAATGGAAATTTTCTGGTAATAATCCAAGTTTTCTTTCAAAATAGAAATTGTTACTTTCTTGCTATTCAGAAGTTCTCAAATATTATATTTAAAATTTTAGCATAATTAATCAAAATTGAGTTAAACTTACAATAACTGAGATATGAAATATAAAAAAAAAAATTGCATAAATTCACATACTTCATATTCAAAATATTTTTATTTCATTCTAACTTAAATTTATTTTGTTTTACCCTGATGCACATGAAAGTTAAAACATTTACGTTGATGGATGCAACTATATAATATTCTATCTATGCTTGGTAAAATTATGTTCATTATGAACTATTTATACGAACCTATTGTGTTTTCCATTTTTTTTACTTTCTTCTGTCTTTACAAGAAAAAAGTATTGGATTTGTAAAAGTTTTTTAATTCTGGTTTTCAATGAATTTACACGTTTTAGAAATCAGAGATCCTGAAAAACATCTTTTTACAAAATGTTTATCTGTGACTCTGTATGTATATGACACAAATATTGTTGGTGCTCTATCTCAAAAACTAACAAATGGAATTTAATAAAACTTTAGATTCAGTTAGTCCCTGATATAAATTGGTGCTGATTATTTTTTGGTGTAAAACGCCCAAAAGGTGGTGCTACTGTGCTGCATTATTCATGATTATCGCAATAGTTCTATCCCAAGAACTAATGCACGAATTTCCATCAAACTTCAGATTCAGTGATGTAATCTGATGTGTATTCTCTGATGTAAATTAGTGCTGTTTAGTTTTGGGTGTAAATCACCCAACAGGTGGTGCTTCTGTGCTGCATTTTACACGATTTTTGCAATCTGCATCTCAAGAACTAATGCATACATTTTCATCAAACTTCTGATTTAGTTAGTCCCTGATATAAATTGGTTCTGATTAGTTTTTGGTGTAAATCCCCAACAAGTGGCACTGTTATGCAGAATTTTTTACGATTTCCACAATAGCTTTATCTCAAAAACTAATTCACAGATTTTCAACAAACTTCAGATTCAATTAGAAGTTGACATAAGTTTTTGCTGATTAGATTTTGGTGTAAATCATCTAACTGGTGACATTGCTATGCTGCATGTTTGAGGAGGTAATAACATGTATGAGATAGAAGAAAGTTTTGGAATTGCCACATCTGACTAGTTCTTCTATGATTTTAGTTATGAAAACTATTTATTTCCAGTGATTCTTAAGTGACAGCTTCTATATATCTTTCTACATTTAGTTTATATGCATACTTAATATTGTTATCTTACTTGTAATTTGTTCAAGTTTCCATTTAAGAAATAGTAATAAGTAATCATTTAAAGTAATGCTTTCTTATTTAAAACTAGTCAGATGTGCCAATCTCAAACTTTCTTCTATCTCATACATATTAATACTTTAAAAATCGCTATCACAGTGCCAAAAATAAATGTCAATCTATGCCCAATATGAGAATTATAAAGATATGAAATCCCGTGATTAGTTCTTGAGATATGACTATCGCTAAAATCATGTAAATTGTACAAAATGCAGCACAACAGTGCTACCTGTTGGGTGATTTAGACTAAAACCTAATCAGCAACAACTTATCTCAACGTCTAACTGAATCTGAAGTTTGATAAAAATTTATCATTAGTTTTTGAGATAGAGCTATTGCAAAAATCATGAAAAATCCAGAATAGCAGCACTACCTATTGGGTGATTAACACCAAAATCTTATCATCAATCTAATTGATGAAAATTCTTGCATTAGTTCTTGAGATAGAGCTATTGTAGAAATCGTGAAAATTGCAGCATAGCAGCACAACCTGTTGTGCGATTTACACCAAAGGCCAAAACACAATCTATCAAGGTATACCTGAATCTGAAGTTTGATGAAAATACATGCATTAGTTCTTGAGATAGAGCTATTGCAGAAATCGTGAGAAATACAGCATAGCAGCATCAACTCATATCAAGGACTAATTGAATCTGAAGTTTGATTAAAGTCCATGCATTAGTTCTTGAAATAGAGGTATTATAGAAATCATGAAAAATGCAGCATAGCAGCACCATCTGTTGGACGATTTACACCAAAAACTAATCAGCACCAATTTATATCAGGGACAACCTGAAAATAAATTTTTATTAAATTCCATGCATTAGTTCTTGAGTGCCCACAAAATTTGTGTCACATACAGACTCACAGACAGACATTTTGTAAAAACATGTTTTTCGGAATCTCTGACCCCCTAAAGCGTGTAAATTCCACGAAAACTGGAAGTCGAAAATTTTCATGAATCCAATACTTTCTTCTTGTAAAAATAGAAGAAAGTAAAAAGAAAAAATTAGGGACAAAAATAATTTCATATAATTATTTTGCTTGTTATTTTCTGAAGCATTATTTTATTTTTATTTATTTTTTGTTTTATTTCAGTTTGTCTGAGCAAATGAGGTCTTTAAATTTCCAACGATGGATAGAACTACTTCAACTAATAATGAAAAACTTGCATTTTCTTTTAGAAAGGATTCAGGTTAGTGAATGTTAAATTATTTATGTATTGTATTAATGTTGTTGAAGAGATTAAATCAAACAGTTTGTGGTCCAGATCAATATTTCATACACTAAATGTTTACTTTTACAGTTTTTGTTCTAATTCTCTTAATATAAAGTATTTCATTTCAGTTTCAATCTTGATCCTTTAAAAATAGCAGTCTGTTTTATTTTAATTTCCAATTCAGTTTCAAATGTACAAGCAAGCTTTTATTTTTACCTTAATTTAAAAATGCATGCAATTTGCATTATATTCTTTTTCAGTTTTTTAATTTTGTTCAGTGGTAATGCTAATTTAAATAATTGTTACATGATGAAATTTAAAAATTAAGATTTTAGTTAATTTATTAAAAACTATTACTTTTAAAAGCAAGGTAAATAATGCATTTTTATAATCTTTAGTTCAAATTATTGCAATTTTTTATTTCAATTTTAATTGTAGGCATTATACCAAGTAATGGATGATACATTAGAGATAGCTGCTGGACACATCTCTAATATCACTACAGATGAAAATGTTCATCGCTGCCACCCCTTACATCTATTGTAAGTTAATAATATTTTTGAGTCTTTATTCGGCTAAAATAAAGATTAAATAAGACAAAAAAAAAATTGAAGGATAAATTTATGCCTAAATCAAAGTAAAAACTATTTTCTTTTGTATTTCAGGGAAAATGAAATTATGGTTTTTGAACAAGATTATTTAAAAGTCAAGCCAAATCTGAAAGAGGCTCTGTGCTCAGTGTGTGATCATGCTCATGATTGTTGTGCAAAAATTTTGAATGCTAAAGCTAAGGTACATTAGAATTATGCTTCCTTATTTATACTTTTGGATTTTGAAATGTGTTTTTATCTTAAGTTTCAAGATCTCTTGTGATAAAAAAACACGATTATATTTCTCAAATTAAAATATATTTTAATTAAGGCTGCTCTCAAATACAAAGGAGCCTTTCTGTCACATTTCTGAATTCATTTTTTTATTTTCGAAAACACGTGAAATTGGCAGATATTCTTATTCAGATACTATATACTTGAATAGTGTTTTTCCTTTTTTTGTAAAGGCGAAAGATCTTTCTGAAAGTATTGTCAAAGTGGACATTTTGAACCAAATCTCTGAATGCGGCAATACAAGAAAGGAGAAAAAAAAAGCCTGTCATCACCTGACAAAAATCACTTGTAACTTAATAAGTAATTTATTTATCAAAAAATGGAAAATGCCATTTGATTCCAAATTGCTTCATTAGTCAGCCTTGACAATTTTATGCCTTTACATTTAAAAATGAGCCAGAAAATGTGTCTAAAAATACTTTTTTGACAGAATGTGTAAGCACGTGTTTGAATTTTGCATGCAACTATTTTCAGGATCACACCTTAAAAATAGTTAAGGCCTATTAATTATTATTTGACCATTATGTGTTTGTCTTCAAACAATGTATGATCCTTCTCCAGGGTTCTCACTAATTTTCAACTAACCCAAAAAGTCAGATTAATTTTTTTAACAAAGTTGCTCCCCAACAATTCCTTCATAAGTAATCCTCTGTGATTACTTAATTCTACTAATTTTTAATGGTCAAGTGTAAACCTTTCCTATTATTAATTATTTATAAACATAATAAAAACACCATATTCCTTGCGTAACAATATATTTCATTTAAAAAGATATCATCAATTTTTCTACTTCATTTACATTTTCCATTAAGATTTAACTCTTTCTCTCTCTCTCTCTCTCTTTTTCTAACTTCAAAGAATGCAAAGTGAGGTTATTGCTACTAACAAAATTCACTACTGCTAAAAATTCTATAAGATCACGCACTTATAACATCACAATTTGGTACTGAAATGTAAATAAAGTGGTTATGATATCCTTTTAATTAAAAAAATCTTCTTTATTTGATCATATAAATAATAGGATGTATTTCCACTTGGCCATTAAAAATTTGTATATATTAAAAGTAATGCCGGAAGATTATGTGTGGAGGAATCATTGGCAAACATCTTTGTTATTAAATTTAACAATGTCAGTTTTCTATAGCAAAATACAGCATCACCTCAACACATTGATGATACAAATTCGACTGACTCTATCAATATCATCAGAAATTTTTTTTTTTTTTTTTAAACTGGATTTCAAACATAAATTCATGAAAACTTGAAGTCATATGCTGAAAACGAAAATAGCACAGAATGATATGCCAAAAATGCATTATGTCATTCATGGCATGATTGGCCATACCCATGATCGTGAAGGAAATGTGCTGAGGAGCGATGACACAACTGGGTGCCAAAGATGAAATAGATTGCTTCTAGTACACAGCAATAAAAATATAGCTCCAAGAGCAAAAACAAAATGTGTAAGAGTCCTCACAATGTGATAGATTAAGGCAGAATGTCAAAAAGTATGATAATATTTATTTATTTGATTTTTTGGGATGAGGGTGGGAGATTATTCAAATATTTGTAAATGTGTTTTTTAAATTATGGGATTCAGAGATGTAAGCAGTTGCGGATTGTCAATAATCATTATTCTTTTTAACCAAACATCCCAACTTCTGAAAGTCTGTTGTTCTTGGTAAATAAAACTGTAATTTATTGTAATTGCTCACTATAATGCCATAATCATTCATTTAAAACTGTAACAACTACTTAGAATCTACAACTTTTGGCATTTCTATAGGATTTATGTTATGCTATAAAACAATTTGTGACAGAAAGAAAGTTGAATATGCATAGTAGATTTACTTCATTCTAAAGAATTACAGTTTCATAAAATTGTAGTGAAGGAATTTAGATTTCACAAAACATAAAATTTGTTAGAGAACTTAAAATATTTTTTTAAATGAGTATTATGAAAACTATAAAAATGCAATATATGTAATTAAAATAATTTAAATTATATACCTCTAAAGCTTCTTGTTTTACAATTGTTCTTTATGTAGGATGGATCCTTAGATAAACTTAATATGTCTGAATTCCTTATTTTGGCTAACAGCATAGAAAACTTTCAGAAGCAAAGTGAAGCAATATCAGGGAAACAAAGTACAGCCTTAAGACTTGCCCTACAAAATCAGGTATAAATATATTTTATTGTTTGATCATTGTCATGTATATATGTCTGGTGCTGTCTTTTATATCAGCCTTAAGACTTGCCCTACAAAATCAGGTACAAATATATTTTATTGTTTGATCATTGTCATGTATATGTCTGGTGCTGTCTTTTATATATATATATATATATATATATATATATATATATATGTATATATATATATATGTGTATGTATGTATTTTAAAATAGTTTATTATATTTCTAACTACATAATGTTTATTTCTGTATTCAGGTGTAATTGCATTCTCGATATACACTGAAATTTCAGCACTTACTTCTATTTCAGAACTGAATTCCAGTACTCAATTATATTTCAGAACTGGAATTTCAGTACTCAATTCTATTTCAAAAATGAAGTTTTAATCTTTCTTATGGAACATTCATTAGAGGTGCTACTTTTCTTCAGATCTGCAAATTTCCATTGTTTTGCTTGTTGCAATACTTTTTGCTGCTGCACTTTTCCAGTTCAAACATTTTTCTTATTTTCCAAATTTATATCACATTCAGGAAAAATGTTAGTTTAGTTACATTTTCTGCAATATTCTTTTTTTTTTTTTTTTTTACTTACAAGTATGTGAGTGTCTTGAATTTCCTCAATTAGTCAATTTTTTAAATATTTTTTTTAGTTTGTACATTCTGCCCAAGCATAAATCAAAGCAGTGAATTTTCCATAATTGGGGCCCATGCCAAACATATGTATTGTAACTGAAAATTTTTTGGAATAACATGAATTGCAGTCAATAAAATCCTTACTTGTTTGCCCTTTTTTTTTTCTGCCATTATTCTTTAAACAGGTTTTAAGTTCACCACAGAACCCTCTCTTTTCATTCTGAAAAACCCTCTTTTTTTTTTTTTTTTTTTTTTCTTTTTTCCAATTAAAGCTATATTTGTGCAGATAAATTCAAATACAAGTAATTTTGAAGAATCCTACGGATGATTTATTAATGTTTTGGCAGTACTGTATAAAATATTTTATTCTTTGTTATGTAAACACCAAGTGATGTGTTTTAAATATAATTTTTTTACCTTTTTTATATTATGCATATTTTCATTGTAAAATTTTCTTTTATATTTTGCTTTAGGCAAGTCGTTTTGTTATAAGGTTTCATGAAGAACGAAAAACCAAGCTTGCGTAAGCACTCATTGTTTTTATGTCATTTTAATTTCAGTTATTTTAAATTTATACTTGTATGATTAAAAGTCCATGTTATTTTATTCATATTTGTTTATATAAAAATGCCCCTTTTTTACTAAACAGATAAAATTTATTTATCCATGTAGATTTTTTTAATCCAATTTTAAGAGTTATTATATTAATCTTACATTTAAAAATTAAATAATAAAAGTTAATTCTGCAATGTGGAAGAAAAATGTATCTATGTATTATTTATCAAATTAAAATTGTGATAATTTAAAAAATAATAATAATTATTTACATTGTTTTATTCTTAACATAAAGTTTATGCATAATCAAGTAAAGTTTAAAAAACATAAGTTTTAACATTTTAAACTATTATAATTAAAAAATGGTTAGCCAATATGGAAACCTGAAAACAGAGAAAATTTAGCAGGCTAGAAAAAATAAAATAAAGTAAAATTCATAGAAAAAAGTTCGGAAATTTTATTTGAAGCTTGGAAATTATATTCAAAATTTGTCAATGATTTTTTTAAATTATTTTCTAAACTTTTTATTTCCCATGGTAGCTACCAAATTTTCAGCATTTTTTTTTTTTTTTTTTTTTTTTTTTTTTTAATGAAAAGTTGCTTTCTTTGCATTTTGTTATTAACTTAACCTTCAGTTGTTGATAATTTTAAGTTTTGATAGTAAATGGCAGAGCAATTTTTAAGGGACTAAAAAAAATAATAAAATAATCGCATGCAGGATAAATATTCCATCCCCCCTCCCCTCTCTTTCTCTTTGTTTATTTTTAGCAATATTATTTTCTTATGCCATATTAAATCATATTTTAATTTTATATATTTAAAGGAAATTTGTTTGAAAATTCCTCTTGAAGAGCTGAAAAGTAATATTGTAGTAAGATTGGAGATTTTATTATTGTTTTATTTGGCATAAAAGATTTTTGTCCTCTGTGTGTGAGAGAGAGGAGGTTTGGGGTATGGATAAACAGTAAGAAGATTACGAAAATTAATTTTGGTAATTTCAGGTATATGTATCTCTTCTCTTAAAACAGGGCGCGAAATTTCCTCTTGCCAGCTCACCATTGGCAAGCAAATATTTAAGATTGGCGAGTAAGTTTCATCTTTTAAAATGCTGTGCTTCAAATCAAACTATATACGCTCAGAATATTGTGCCTCAATCCAGTGACACATGGAAGTGTTTGGCCTCTCAAAGAAAAAATTCTTGAATTTGGGATAGAAGAAATAAAGAAGCTCTTCATGTATTTGAACCCAAATCTCTTTAAGGAAAAAGTGGATATTGTATTGGTAGAGTGGGCAGAATTCAAGTTTATGTTCCTTTCACTAATACTGAAAGGTATGCTGGAGAAGTTTTACAGTGAAAAGTGTTCAGCAAGATTCCCCAATTTGCTCCAGATTCTAACATTTTGTGTTGTTCTATCAGTGAGCACAGCTTCGTGTGAGAGAGGCTTCAGATTTCGCAACATACTCAAGATGCATGCAGGAACTCTCTGGCGACAGACACTGGATGATTTGTTCAGAATTTATATTAATGGACCCACCCTGACAGAGTTTGACGAGCTGCGATTGACAAGCGGTATTTCAGTACAGAAAGGCAATGCTACACAAACATGAAGTGCTAAAAACACAGGAACGTTTTCTTTCATGATTTTTGAGTGGTATGTGACAATTTCTGTAATCATTGAAACCTTACCGCAACCTTATTTTGGGTTAATATATATATTTTTTTTCATTAAATAGGTTTCAATTTTTCAGTTTCTACGTTCTTTTATGATTTTGACACCAGAAAGTTTTTCATACTACATCTGTTAACATTTTAAAAATTGTTCATATTTTTCATGAATGTAAAACATTCTGGATTTAACAGACTTCTAACAATGGTCAATTTAAATTCAGTTTGTCGTAAATAGTTCATTTTTGGGGCAGGTGTGGTGGCCAACATTGCTGTCTGAATGAATGTAAATTAGTGGCGAGCAAAAAGTTTAGTCTGGCTAGTTAACTTTTCAACTGAAATTTCATGCCCTGTCTTAGAGTATTTCATCTTTAAAGTGAAGAAAGATATTACATCTGTTCATGATTAATTATAGATAAATACATTAATTAATCAATAAAAGCAACTAAAAGTTGTTAAAAAATAATATTAAATGTTTTGGATTTGTTTAAAGCCCCTCGTCAGTAGTTAAATAAATAAACGCGAATTCACATGAGATGACATAAATTCCACTTACAGTTTAGATCATGTGTCACAGACAGTTAAAACACGGAGGTAGATCTTTGAATCGGATTAAAATGACACATTCAACTGGAGCTATTATTTGCAGGGTTGCAAAAAAGCCGGCTAAAATTAAAAAAAACCACGCCAGTGGCTTTTATTGGTTTTAACCGGCTTTTTTTGGCCAAAATTGGCCTTTTTTGGCCAAAATTGGCTTTTATACAGTAAAGCATTTTAATTATATATTACAACTTTTTATGTGTTTTTTAATTAGTTTTAAAGACATTTAATTGAGGTGGAAATCAATATAACCCAATTTTTCAATAATGAAGACATTAATATTGAAATAAAAGGCCATACCAATTGCTTTCTCTTGTATACACTGACCTTAACACCCTTTTTTTTTTATTTTTACTGCTTTATATAATTAAAAAGAACAATGGTTGCTTAGTTACATATTTTATTAACTAATTTTAAGGGACATTAATATACAAGTCTTATTTTATTTCTCATAAGCACTTATTTAAAATCACCTATAAAGTCATTTAATAAAAACATCATTTCTCTCTATTAAAACAGTATTATGAATAACTGCATTTATTTATGCATGAATATATAATATATGCACTATTTTAAATAGCAACTAGCTTTTCAAAATTTTAATACAACAAGTTTCATTTGGAGAATTTTTTTTTAATTGTTCTCTTTATTTTATTGCAGTTACATGTACTAAAAATTTCCTCAAATGTTATATCCTTCCTAATTTCTCTTTCAACATTGTTCATTCTATGATTTTAACCTGTCCGTGTGGACATATTTGGAATAAGTTACATAACAGCTTAGTAGTAGAAAAACTTTTTACATATATCATTTTTATAAGTTAGAATATCAATTGCTTATTACTGGGTGTTTGTTCTCAAGTATTATATAAGATAATTTCAGTTATTAAATACATATGTTATTTAGTTTTAATCAATTTTAAAAATAAATATCAGTATGTAAGAATGTTCCTATTTTGATGTGTGACATTTTCCTATTCTTTCATATACTATTTAAAATGTGTGGTATGTGTAGAGTTATAATAAAGAATTCCAAACCAATACTTTAGAGTCTAATTTAATGTATTCTTCTGAATATTTATAATTTTTTTTTTATGATATAATGCCTTCACAGTTGCATTCTAGCAGTTATAAGGACTTATTTATTTGACAAAATTTAATAGAAGTTTTTTTTTTTTTTTTTAGTAGAAAATATTTATAAGTGTATTAAAAATAAATTAATCCAAATTTTATATGAATTATCTATAAACCACCTTTTTGAAAAATAAAAGCCGGCTTTTTTCAATTAAAGCCGGCTTTTTTTAAGTGGTTAAAACCAAAAAAAGCCGGCCGGCTTTTTTTGGCCTGGCTAAAAGCCGGCAACCCTGATTATTTGTTTTTATTTCATCTTTGTTCAGTGATAATATGATAATTTTATTGCAGCTTAATTCTTGAAAATGAACAATGGAAACAAGCTGATGTTCCAATGGAGTTTCAAGAACTTGTTAATAATATTATATCCACAGGTTAGCTATATTCCCTGTATTACTGAATTATACAGTTAAAACTGTTTATAAAATAGTTTGATTACAATAAACTTTTATCTGCAGGTTGTATTACATCTATAAAAAATGCAGTTGAAAAAGTTCGTAAAGACCCACAACCCTATTTAGTTGTAAATGGTGAAAACTTTGCTGTTTGTGGGTAAGTAAACTGCTAAACTTTGCTTCATTGATTTTCTCATATTCTATGAAGTCTCTGTACAAGTTTCCTTTGTTCAAATATGTGTCTTTATCTTATTTAAGACCAATTTTCATTTGGAAAAGTAAGAAAAAATATTATAAAGTTATTGGTAGATAAAGAGTGTGCATTTTTTTTTTCTTTTGAGATATTATGTTGAATTCTACTTGTAAAACTAACAAGGTTGATTAGCTTAAATCAACTTGATGTTAATCATTATTAAAATCAACTGATTTTTTAAAATAATCATTGATTTGAATAAACTTTTCAAAAATCTTTATTTAAAATTTATTTCAAAATATTTTGTAATAAATATTATGTTTTGGCAAAAATATTGTGAATTTTAGAAATGTGAAAGACTGCAAACTCAAAATAACATGGAGACTTTCTGCAAGAATAATGAAAACTTTAGAATAATTATAGGCCTTTCAAAAATATTTTTATTGATATTTATGTAAAGTTCTCATTACGATTTCTGTTGTCTTTGTTCACATGCAAATAACAAATTGTTTGATTTCCAGTGCAGTTTATTTATGCAAATTAACGATAAATTTAAATATAGGGTATGTTAAGATTTAATTAACAAGCAAGTGTTGGATCCAGCACCCCCCCCCCCTTCCTCCCCCATTTGTTATATCTATTGGTTCCGCACAATGCATGAGAAAATTTTAATTCTTACATAGTATCAGCATTATTGTTTATGAAAGAGAAATACTCTTTTTTAGGAATGCTCATCAGACTGAAGTTTCAAGCCAAATTGGAAGAGTTTAATGAGTTTTTGTGCAAAACAAATATTACTACGAATTAGCCCATTAGAGCAAAAGATTTTCGTTTAAAAATATAAAATCAGAACACACTGGAGTGTGCATAGGTTGCTCGTTGCGCTGAAGGCAGTGAGCTCCCACCTTCAGGTTTGTTTGGATAGATTTTTGTGTAAAAATATAAAATCACAAATTTGATAATATATGCTACCGAAAGAAAACGTGCTCCTAAACTTAGTTTCATTTGGAAAGATGTTCATCTAAAAATATAAAACATTCAGTGCTGATTTAAGGTTAACATGTGTCCAGGTAATACCGAGCGGATAGCTAGTAATGCATTAAAATAGTTTCATAGTTAGTAATAGCTTGAAATATACTGTTTTTATATATTCTAAAAAATATCATTTCAATTTTAGTTATGTTATAAATGTAGGCTAATTAATAACTAAAGTTCTAAAAGTCCTTTTAAAAAAATTGCAAACTCTAAAAACCAGGGTTGTTTGGTTTAAACCAAATGATTTTTTTTTCATCTGGTTTTTTTCTCTTTTTCCCTAATGTTTTCCTTTATTTTACACATTATTGAAAAATGCAAAATCCAAGTTATGCAGAAGCTACAAGCAAAGCTTTAGAAAAATGATGAATTAATAAATTTGGAAAGTAACAAGCATTTTTAATCAATCAAACTTTTCTTATAAGCTTTAAATATACATGGCAGATTAACTAATTTTTCTAAAATTAGCTGGGATTAAAAAAACTTGTAGTTAGTTTTCTATCTTCTTCTTTTTTTTTTTAAGCCTTTTATTTTTAAAACTAACCAAAATGGCAGATTTGGGCCAAAAGTACACTTTTACTATTTAGATTGCTTGATTAGTTAAGATTTATTAAGGATTACCTCAATGATGACATAATCATAAGTAATTCTGTCCATTGGTTACTCTTTGTTCTGTATGCTAATGAATGATTGGCTGCAAGTTTTCTTTGCTGTATCATGGCTATTTGGTTTAGTAAGCCTTTGTTTTTCTTGCATTCCTACATTGGGATTGGGGTTTTGCATTATGATTTTATTCTGCTACCAGCAGGGTTGGCACGGCTTAAATTAATTGGTTAAACACCTGGTTTTTTAGAAAAAATCTAATATAATATTTTTTCCTTTTTGTAATTTAAGTGTTTCAAATTATTGGATATAAATAATTTCTATTTTTAACAGTCTTATCCCAGCAGTCACCGTGAGAGATAGTGAGTCTAGGTTATATTTGTATGCATGTAGAATGCAAATTGCATGTATTGATGAACTTATCTGAAGCTCTAAAGAGAAAATTTAAAACATGTGAATTTAGCAAAGATAAAATAGATTAAAAATATTCAATATTTTGAATAAAATATTTTCCTTTCATCAGAAAACACAGATTATTCATAATTAATAACATAAAATGACCTTTAAGATTTCAGTCAAGCTCTAAAAGAAAATTCTCTTGATTGTGGAGATTATCTCTTAAGGCTGTTCTCAACTTCTCTACTCAACAAGTGCAAAATGCTTTGACACATTTACAAATTCATTTTTTAACAGAAAGATATAAAATTGGAAGGCCTGACTATGGAAGTGATTTGGAATCGAACTGTGTTTTCCATTTTTGATAAATAAATTACCTATTGAGTTATAAGCAATTTTGATCATGTGACAAAGATGTTTTTAACTTTCCTTGAGTGGTTATTCTTCTTTTGTGCAGAAATTCGGTTCAAAATGCCCTGTTTTGACAATATTTTCTGAAAGATCTATTGCGTTTGCAAAAAAAAAAAAAAAACGGAAAAGACAGTTACATTACATAGTTTCTAAACAACAGCATCTGCTAGTTTCTTGCATTTCCGAACAAAAATAAATTAAAACTTAAGTTGTCCTTTTGTATTTGAGAACAGTCTTAAGAAAAAAAAAAAGAAACTCATTATATGAAGTTGAATAACAGGACATTAAAAAATTGGGTGCTAGTGAAGCACCTGTTTACTTTTAGCTAAAATATGCAATAAGATATAATTAAATCGTCTATTGCATAATTGAATCTATTATTTAGATGTGACAAAAAGATGGGGGGGGGGGGGGGAAATCGAGATAAGGTTTGCTTGAGACATAATAGAAAAAAGTCTCATAAAAATGCCTAAAAAGATATATTATTAATTTTTAGTTTAGACATTTAAAAGTAATACGTATTATAAAAAAGCCTGTTTATTAAGTCTGATGGCTGTTTAAATGTTTTAGTGGATGGTAACTTTTATAAATCTACTTTCTATTTTAAGATCAATGTTTTCAGTAGTCTAAAAAGCTGGGAAATAGGTATCTCTGTTTATTTTACTGTTGCCTTTTTTTTTTTTATCCGGCACTTTCTGAGAAGTGTCAAATGACCAGAGTTGTATAATATAGGTGCACGGCGTGTGCAGAAAATTTTCTGCAAAGTTCAGAACTTTGCGGAAAATTTTTAGGTAAAAAACGTAATTTTTGTTCTTGTATTTTTTTTTTTTTTTTTTTTAACTACCGAAAAATTAAAAATGTTCCCCAATTTTATGTATGATTTATTTATTGTTTGCTAGGGGTGATTTTGTTTCGAAAATTTAAGGCATTCGGTTCCGGGAATAAATAAAAAAACAGGCATCACTCCGAAAATTCAGACATAAAAAAAATATCACTGAAACATATTGCGGATTTCAACAAATGGTCGCCAAAAATAAACCAATTTCGTCAATCATTCGTAAAAAAAATTCACCAATTTTGTCAAAGCATCGCGGAAAAAACGCTTTAAAGAATCGTAAAAAAAAAAAAGATAATTTTGTCAAAGAATCGCAGAAAAAATGCAAATTCCTTTAAAGAACCGTGAAAAAAAAGATAGGGTAATTAGGTAAAAAACGTAATTTTTGTTCTTGTATTTTTTTTTTTTTTTTTAACTACCGAAAAATTAAAAATGTTCCCCAATTTTATGTACGATTTATTTATTGTTTGCTAGGGGTGATTCTGTTCAGAAAATTTAAGGCATTCGGTTCCGGGAATAAATAAAAAAACAGGCATCACTCCGAAAATTCAGACATAAAAAAAATATCACTGAAACATATTGCGGATTTCAACAAATGGTCGCCAAAAATAAACCAATTTCGTCAATCGTTCGTAAAAAAAATTCACCAATTTTGTCAAAGCATCGCGGAAAAAACGCTTTAAAGAATCGTAAAAAAAAAAAGATAATTTTGTCAAAGAATCGCAGAAAAAATGCAAATTCCTTTAAAGAACCGTGAAAAAAAAGATAATTTTGTCAAATAATCGCAGAAAAAACGCAAATTTCGTAAAGGAGCGCTGGAAAAAAACGAATTCGTAAAAGCATAGCGGCAAAAAGCGCAAATTTTTTCAAAGGATCGCGAAAAAAACATGAATTTCGTCAAAAGATCACAGAAGAAACACGAATTTCATCAAAGGATTGCGGAAAAAGCACGAATTTTGTCAAAAGATCACGGGAAAAAATGCAAATTTCGTCAAGGAATCTTGGGAAAAATTAATTTCGTCAGAGGATCACAAAAAAAAACGCGAATTTCGTCAAAACGCCATGAAAAAAGCATGCATTTTGTCAAGATATCGCGGTAAAAATGTAAATTTCATTAAAGGATCGCGGAAAAAAACTGATTTCATCAAAGGATAGCAGAAAAAAGCACAAATTTCGTCAAAGGATTGCAGAAAAAAATTGATTTCATCAAAGGATAGCAGAAAAAAACAAATTTCGTCAAAGGATCGCGAAAAAAGCGCAAATTTCGACAAAGGATCGCAGAAAAAAATTGATTTCATCAAAGGATAGCAGAAAAAAACGAATTTCGTCAAAAGATCACGAAGAAAACACAAATTTTATCAGAAATTGCAAAAAAACAGAAATTTCGTCAAATGATCACGAAAAAAAGAAGAATTTCGTCAAAGGGCCACAGAAAAAACAAGAATTTCTTCAAAGGGCTGCAATAAAAACTCATTGGTCTCTTTAATGATGATTACCTATGACCTATCCTTACAAAATGTGATTCAATTGTTTCAGAAGTATTGTCGATTATTTCTGTGAACAGAGTGACTGGCATTTTGTGCGAAAAGGTCACAATATTAAGGACTGGGCTGTTTCTAAATGCATTAACAAAATAATTGATAAGAATTCACCCCTTCTTATCATGGATTTTAGCTTTAATTTTTTTTTAACCAACATAATTATTCTGTAAATAATATTAATTAATTTTTAAGTTTAAATTGTAATTATTTTAAAACTACTGTTTTCAATTCATACCGTCAAAATAATATAATACGTTATTTTATTAAACATTAAATTAATTTCCAGAAAGTTTTTGACCCAATATGTGCGCAGAAAGTTTTTGGTTTTATACAAGTCTGCAAATAACTATACGCAATACTTCTTGAAATGTGTAAAGACTCTACTGCTAAATTCAAATCATTCCAGGAATTCTTTATAAAAAGCTTTACTTTCAATAAAAGATAATAATTGTTCATGTAGTGTTCTAACAGAAAAATCAGATATCTCAGGTCGCAAATATTTCAAAGAAATTATTTTGAATAGCCATTGGAAAGTATATTATATTTATGAAACTACATCATATATTTATTTATAGTACTAGTAATCTAAAGATTGTTTATTAAGATTTTCAAGGTATCAATGTTTCACTATGTAGAGCATTTTATTCATAGAACATAAGACATAGCTTTTACAAAAGATGTTTAAATTTTAAATGATTTCAAATTTTCTACATAATTGATTGTAATTATTTAATTTAAATTATTTTTAAATGAAGTTATATTACTTATATATCCAACAATGTTTATTTTTATCAATAAATATGCATGTATATATAATAGGAAAATATATTTAAAAAACCTGATTTAAACCAAAAAAACCTGGTTTAAACCGAAAAAAAAAAAGATTTTTTTTTTTTTTGGGGGGGGGGGGGGGGGGTGTTACCAACCCTGCTAAAAACTAATAAGCCGATGACACATCTTTTTTTTCTAACAAATATTTTTTTTTCTTTTTTAAGTAAATTAATGTGAATAGTATATTGAATATTGATATAAATCACATAAATTCTGCTTTTTACTTTCTTTAAAGGACTGCCCTCATGCTTTTTAAAATGATTATTGAGTATTGTCAATGTGCAGAAGAGCTAAATATGCTTGCTTTGGAACTTGCTAATCGTCTTGTGGATTTATTGAAGGTACATTAATTATTCATGGTGAATTTATAAATCAAATATTAAAAGTTTTTTTTAATAATTTTACATAAATTTTACATGTTTATTTAAATTTTATAGGCTTTTAACTCAAGAACATGCCAGTTGGTTTTAGGTGCCGGAGCCCTACAATTGGTCGGACTTAAAACAATTACAACTAAGCACTTAGGTAATTTCTTATTATGTTTGTGTATGTTAAATCTCTTTGAGGTGAAACTGTGCATTTAAATCTATTTTTGACTAAACTAAAGTATTTTTATACTTTCACATCCATCTCTGGTATCCAAGCTAACATAAAATGACACAAGTATAATTTCAGGAGCAATTAATTATTGGTTCCCTACATCAAGTGGAGCAGATGCACATACACCATAAGGTTTAAAGACTAATTTCTCTTAAACTTTTTTTATAGTGAAGATGTAGGGACCACAGCATTTGCTTATTATAACCAGGGTTCTCGCTGGTTTTTGACCAACATTACTAATTTGGCAAATAAGAAATAAAAAACAATAACCAAATTTTTAAAAAAGTTAGCAAAATAGATTTGGCGTGAAACACTGAAAAATCTAGCTTTAACCACTTATTGTATCCCTTTTTTTTTGATATATTCTAAAATAACTTTTTTTTTTTTTTTTTTTTTTGTAATTGCTTATAAAATAGGAATTTGACTATCTGCTACAGAAACTATTAAAACTAAGTACATTCTAAATGTCTCCTAAATGAGTAAATGTTTCAGACATTCTTTTAGCTGTCTAAATAAAACTTCAAAACAGCTATCTTTGATTTACGATAGTGAAAATATACACTGAAAAGTGCTGTGAGATTTCGACTCTTAACCAATAGAAAAAATTTATCGGTCACATGATACTTTGCATACAACTAATAAACAGTATGGAAAATGGCTAATTTCAACAAAATATTTTCCAGCAAAACGATTCTCTATTTGGCACTTAAATGCAAGCACTTTTGTTTGTATTTTTATCAGTGTGATGCGGCACCGGAGCATAGATAATGATTAAGTGACAACAGAGAAATACCTATCATATAATACTTTCAGTGTCTTTGGCTGTTGCTAAACTGAATTGGTGTTGAGTCAGTATCTCTATAAATAGAGCAATGTAAATGGCACAGTGTCATTGAACATTTAAAGCAACATAATCGTTTAGCACAATGAATAAGAATCTCGGCTATATTGGCACATATTCACACAAAAAAAGAGCAGAATTTGAGCACTCTCTGATTGTTCGTTTACTTGCCAAATGAAGCATTTTGTCGCGATTTAGCACAATGGCGAGCAGCAGCAAGAACCCTGATTGTAACAGCGTTATCATAATAACCAAGTTTAAGATTTTATGTAATGGAACACGAAAATAAGTTTATTAAATTATTAAAAATTACAAAATGATTATTCTAATAAGGGTAATTTGAAATTATTAAATTAGCAAACAAAATTAAATCCTTAATAGTAACTTGACTTTCATTTTGATTACATATAGGAAATAATTCTTTCAAGAGAACAGGAGGGGGGGGGGAGGAATTGGAGAAATCCTGTATCCCATTTAAATGTACTTTAAAAAGAAATTATAAAAAATGGCCATTTTTACATTATACATTTCTCTTATCTACTTCAGTGAACTCATAATCACTCTCTGCTACTATTTGTTTGTTTTTGGAAAAGCAATTAAATTATTTAAAAGAAGTTATTGCATAAATAATAATTTCATCCTGTTCCATTAAAAGTCTAAAATACACTCATGAATATTTACACTTTGTTTAGGAAAATGGTAATTTTTTTTTTTTTTTTTTTTTGTGAGTCTGCAAAATTTGTGCTTAATTTTAAACTAAATTATTTTTAGTTTTACCCATTATTAATCATTTGTTAAGAAACAACTGTTGTTTTTCAATTTTTTTTATATAAAATTAGAAAAAAATAATAAGAAATTTAATATACATATATTAGGTGTGCTAAAAAATTCTACCTATTTTCCATTAGATGGCATTATCTGAATGAGAGTTGTGTTTATGTTGCTAATTCTTGTACAAGCAAGTACAGCTGATTACTCTCTACAAACCGATTACATGTGCTAGATATTAAATTTGAGTACACTAAAAAACTAAGTACTCTGTATTTAGAAGGATAAGGGCAGTGTATTAGAAACTCTTTAATTACAATGAGAAATTGTTACCGGTGAGCCTTGTGCTCTTCAGTTAAATCATTTGGCAGAAAAAAAATCCAAGAAAAGAGAACTTATATTGGATAGTGATATTACCAGTATCAGTAATATTTCAGCATGACGACACCAGGACACTTAGCAATTCCATGGCCTGCTAATCTCCAATTGATCTGCAATGGAAAATTAGACATGGGAAAATAGGGCACCAGACATTTTACCTTTACTGAAGTTTTTGTATGCACGATTACCACCTTTTTTAGCTTGTTATAAAATAGCAACTTTAGGCTGAAGATGTAATGCAAAAAATAGACGATAAATTCATATAGCGCCGAAAGACCAAGCCTTTTTTCCCCACGGAAATGCTGACAAAAAGTATTAGCAGCGGTGTAGGAACTTTGTGCAAATAGGGGGAGCCGGAGCATAATGTGGAAAGCTAGTGGCAGGGATAATTTCACTCATTTCGGGGGATTCCTTCATAGTGTTGAACTTTTCACAAACAGGAGTATAAAATAGAAGCATTATCAAAAGATCATGAACTCTGTAATCCAGTTAAAATAATTTTTATTAGATATACTTCATACGTAGAAACTTAATTTATGGACGATCTCGAATACAATATTCAAATTTAAGGCTTCTCCCACTCCCATTTACCAAAAGTTAAAGTTCTTTCTGGTATTTTGTTTACAAATTCTTTACAAATCACTTCCAAATTGTTTGAAAGGCCTCCTCTTTATAAATAATGCAGTAGCATCAAGTGGTTGACCCATTGTTGTTTGGAAGTGTGTTTGAAGCCGGCGAAGTATGCTGAAAGATCTCTCAGCTGTCGCTACTGATGTCGAAATTGCCAAAATAAATTCTGCCAAAAGGTAAACTTCAGAAAATAATTTCTTCACTAATTCTCCGATGACATAATTTTAATTGCAATCGACAACGCATTTCTGTCAGTTCTGTCCGGGATCAGTGTTGGTAGAAGCGTCAACTGAGCAGAAAGATTTGTCCAGTCAAAATCATCAGCATGTATCTAAGCTTTTGTTTCAGATCTTTTGAAGTGGTTCAATCTTTATGAGAGAGTCGAAAGTTTTTTGACCAAATCATATTTTTAATTCATTGGTAATAGGGACCAGTGCTTCTCTGAAATTTACTTGCAATTTTTCTTCTTGTCCAAGTTGTGCTGGAGCGGAGGGATGGCTTGTCTGCTCATATCTTATTGGAACCATCTTTTGTCTGGAGACGATTGTCATTTTCATTTCCAAATTTAATGTGGACACTTTTCTCTCCCATTTCTTGTAGAGAGTTTTGAAATGGCTTTCCTATCTCATATGTTGTATGGTTTCTTCTAATGTTGAAACGGCTTTCAGGGCAGAAAATTCAGTTGCTTGCAGAACTTTCGCCAAGATTTTGCAAGGACCAAAAAGTTCCTTGGCCATGTTCATGCTAACAAATATCATGGATTTTTTCAAGCTTTTTATGAAACCTTTAACTTCAGCCTTTTTCTCACGACATAGGGCTGTTGGACCTTTCAATAATGCATCAAGAGTCTCTAAAACTCTTGGATAATTTTCCATGAATCTTGATATTGCAGCAAATCGAACTGTCCATCTGGTCGGGCAGAGAGGAAGCAACTGCTTTAGTTATAAGTTTATGTTGCTTTCTTCTTCACTGATAGTTGGGCAAAGAACTATGTTCTAGTATACATCTCTCCGTTTGGACGATTCTCTAATCAGATTCGACATCGTCTTGATCAAACTTAGGGAATCTGCAATTAATCTATTAAATGCACTACCTCTTGCAGTGCAAGGTCCTAGGAATGATTTGCACAATGTACAAAAAAAAGACTTCGGTTGCAACTCCATGAACCTTGTTTGGATGCCTTGCATGATGCCATTCATATTTTCTGGGAATCGAGAGGGTTGTAAACAGTGACAGAAAGGGTGAAGACACAAACAAGTATGCTCACCGCCCTCTTCTCTTTGTTGTTTACTGTGTGAATTTCCTAGAAAAAGTAGACTTTATTTTTTAATTCAACAATCTATCATAAACAGATGTGGTGTGAGAATTTCTCTTGGGGGAACTGAGCCTGTCTGAAATATTTCAGGGGGAGCCACAGCTCCCCCCGGCTCCTATGCCTTTGAGTATTGAGAAGTTAATGGTGGCCATATTGATTGAGGTTTGTATTTTAGTTGATTTTTATTAGTAAAAGAATTGCTAAAAAAGGGTAGCATTTTTTGAACACCTAATATTAGTTCTCAAACAATAAAAACTTTTAAATTCTTTAAATTTGCAACAAAAGTTTTCATAATTAATAAAACATTTAAATAATTGAAAATGCATTTCTTTACTTAATGCTTCAATCAGATTTTAATAGAGTTAAATAAAAGATCAATTATTTTTAATTAATAATCATTTAATGTGTGTAATTTGTTTGAATAATATGTTTTTAGTTTATTGTTATGTTTTTGTATGTCAATGAAAAAGTTTGAAGTAGTTTAATAAATAAATATATATATATATATATATATATATATATATATATATGTGTGTGTGTGTATATATATCTGTTTTCTATTTTAGCTTTGACATCTAGATGTCTGCATCTCATTGTATACTTCATCCCATATGTGAAAAACCATTTCCAGAACAAGATCCCTGTCAAGCAGCATATGTTAGACAAACATTTTGATCAAGTTACTAAAGTAATTGCTTTCTTGTATCTTTTTAATTATTGGTCGTATACAGCATGCAAGTGAGGAGTATTTGTTTATATGGCTGGATGTTATGCCTAGGAATCTCAATGAGCTAATTTGGATATATAAGGTGATCTTAAAATCATGTGTGAATTATCCAAGTTTCTTAGTATATTATATGATTTCACACTAAATCTGATTTGATGGCCAACAAAATGTCAGATAAAAATATTATCTGCATAGAATTAATCCATTAAATCATTTTAAATTAATGTTCGTTTATTTATCATATCTAAAAATTACATAATTTTCATACTGTTCCTAAAAACATATTTTGTTAAAATAATACCCTTTTCTGCTAAATTAATACTCTTTTAGTGCCTAGTTCTCTGCTCTTTCTTTCTAGAGATGGCCCTACTTTTAACCTTTGGAGGTTAAAAACAAAAATGACTATATACTACAATGTCACAATTTTACATTGTCTGGGCTATGTTAAATCTATTATGACATTATTGTATAAAATCACCTATTAGTAGTGTTTTTAATAATTCGGAAAACACACTTTTCATTTATTTCACATGGCTGTTTTTATTATAAGATTCAGGTTGCACAGTTAAAATTCAGAAATTGAATTTTACGTTTTTGCTTAGATTACATTTTAATGCTTATCTCACCCAGTATACTTCCCATTCATACACACTGCTGCAGTTTTCTTTTCCACTAGTTAAAAATATGAACCAGATCAGTTTCTGTTAATTTTTAAAAAATATATCTGTTGTTTTCTTCTATTGCATCCACTGATTCCAAACGTCAGATTTTTTGCACACTACCTTTATTAATGTAATGATTTCAGTTTTTAGATATTCTGTCAATGGTATCTGGCTAATTTTTTCTTCAGTTCTTGAAGTGAAAGTTCTTCCAGAAAACTCATCATCTTCTTTATTCTCATGTCATTTGGTGATTTTTTTTTTCCATTTGCATGCGTATTCGCTAGTGACGTGCATTCCCCCCCCCCCCCCTTGTATGCTTCTGTAAATGTTTAAAAAGATTCCATTGAATTTTTTTAATAAAGGTTTTAAACTGATGTATTATTGAGATGCTAAAGTTATGCTTTCATCGGGAGGGAAAACAGAAATATATGATGAACAATGATTACTGTGTCGACCTTTGTTAGACACATTTAAAATGCATAGCACTTAATCATAATCAGTTCTCACTATTTAGTGTAAATATGTACTTTGAGAGAAAGAAAGAGAGAGAGGCATACAAATAGACAGGAATGGATAATATACAAATATAAATCTGTTCTTGTTGGTAATGTAATCAAGACTGTCATATTAGTGTAGAGTTATACATGTATGCAAAGCATTTTAGCTAAAGCTATATGGTTCTCAATAGATATGAAAATGTAAAGTGTAAAATATAAGACTTTTTTAAATAAATAATTTACAATAACATTTAAATTTTTTTCTCATTTTTTTTTTTTTTTTTTTTTTTTTTTTTTATACTCCTGTATTTTTTCTGCTGTGTTAATCCTTGGTGCATTTGGGGATTTATGTGTATTTTTCAGTTTTTCATAAAGATCAAAATTATACAGAGTTTCATTTTGCAATATGCTGTTAAAAATCTTACTAGTACTTTGTGTACATTTTTGATAAACAAACTGATCTTTTTAGGGTTTCGTTCATCTCACGAAACCCTATTCGTCTCGCTCCTCTGTCTGTCTGTCCGTCACAGAGGCCGTTCTCAGAAACTATACATGTTGGAGACATGAAATTTTGGGTACTTATAGCTGAACACCTCACAACATATGACAAATCATAAAATTTTGAAAAAGTCGTACATTTAACCCTTTGGGCTCCCGCATGTGTATTTTAAACAATTCTTTCTAAGTGAGCTCCTAATTATGTTGGAGACATGAAATTTTGGGTACTTATAGCTGAACACCTCACATTATGTGACAAATGATAAAATTTTGAAAAAGTCGTATATTTAACCCTTTGAGCTCCCGCATGTGTATTTTAAACAATTCTTTCTAAGTGAACCCTAATTAGGTTGGAGGAGTGAAATTTTGCATACTTATAGCTGAATACCTCACATCAAACGACAAATTATAAAATTTTGAAAACGTCGTACATTTAACCCTTTGGGCTCCCACATGTGTAATTTAAACAATTCTTTCTAAGTGAACCCTAATTAGGTTGGAGGCGTGAAATTTTGCATACCTATAGCTGAACACCATCATGCGACAAATCATAAAAAATTGGAAAAGTCGTACATTTAACCCTTTGGGTTCCTACATGCTTTTTTTAAGCAATTCTTTCTAACTGAGCCCCTTATTAAATTGGAGATTTGAAATTTGCATACTTATAGCAGAACACCTGAGGCCAGGCGATAAATCATAAATTTTGAAAAAGGTCTCACGTTTAACCCTTTGAGCTACCACATATGTATTTTAAGCAATTCTTTCTAACAGAGCCCCTAATTAAGTTGGAGACATGAATTTTTGCATACGTATAGCTGAATACCTCAGAACACACGACAAATCATAAAATTTTCTAAAAGTCTTATATTATTTACCCCTCCGGGCTCTAACTTGTGTATTTTAAGTAATTTTTCTAACCTCCGCCCTTTTAACTAGAGGAGAAATTTTCCAACTTTTGCCGACACCCCTTTGACCCTTTTTTCATATTATGCACCATAGCCTTACATATTTTGGTTCCATTTTTTACCGCCAGGTGCGCCTACTGATCTCGGGTGCTATGGGCCCAATCCTCTCGACTAATATATCTATGGATAGTATGTAAAACGGGCTTTCATTCAGATAGATGTTTGTTTAGAATCGAGTGCACCCCTGGTTGCGAAATGTGGAACTAACAGATTTTTCAAAAAGATAAAGTGTTTTGAAAGGAATATTAAACGAAACCCTCTGTGCGATCTGTGATCATACTTACCCACTTGTTTCCTTTGTTTACAATGTCAATTTTATTTAAATCCTCAAACACTTGAAAATATTGGTTTCCTGTACAAATTTTATTTAAATCCTCGAATGCATGAAAAGATTGGTTTCCTATGCATATACATGGATAAATATCAACTTTCCTCAGCTATTTCATATCTACTTACTGCTCCCCCCCCCCCCCTCCCTCACACACAAACTTCTCTAATTACTTGCAAAATACTTCTAAACTGGCTTCTATTATTTTTTTATAATTGTTCATGTTAAATAGCAGAATTATTAGATTGTTATTTTGTTATTTATTTGATTTTCCCAGATATACATGTGCAAGAGTTGCAAACATTTAATCTAAAATCAAACTTGCATCCCTGCACATTTGCAAAAAATTTAAATTTTTATTATTAAAATTTTATGTATTTTAAAAGAGTAAATATTGGTTCATAAAACATGCTTATTCTTTTTCTCTAGATTTATACAGAACACATTCGAGAAATCAGTCATAAACTCGAATCTATCATATGTGATATGTTTGAAGCGCAATTAAAAAAGGTAATTTTAAACAGTGTTATCAGTAAAAGATATATATAATATTCTGTATTGTAACTAAGTTGGGATTAAATTTCTCTCAATAAGCTAATTTGTTATAAATTAATCTAGGTACTTTTCGGTTAGCCGGGTGTCACTGGTATATATACATGTATACACATACATACATATACATATATATTTTTTTTTGAAAGTTTTTGAGTTTTTTATAGTTAAATATTGCAGATATACACTTTCTTTTCAGAGTTATGGTGTTTTTGCATTTTAAAGTAGTGATGAAATATATATATATATATTGTATATATATACACACATATACATGTGTATGCACATATTTGTATATGTATATATAACAGTGGCGCCCGGCTAACCGAAAAGTACCTTAATCTATTATACTTTTTTTAAACTGTTATAAATGAGTCTTGTATTTTTTATGATGTTCTTGCAACACTGTAAATGGATTCGTCTGTAGTGTGCATTTCAATAAATAAATAAAATAAATAAATTTGTCATTTGCTAATTTTTTATGTTTATCAATGTCTATTACTATTTAATCAAACTGTGTTCAGAAGTTGCCATTTTTGTTATCTTTTTATTTTTGTCAATATCCTAGATCTTTTGATTGTTTACTTTAAAAATGTGACCTATGTCTTCTATCAAGGTAACAATATAGTGTTGAAATAATACAATAAAAGCACACTTTTTTTATGCAAATGAGATAATGCCATGATTAATGGAGAAAAATGAAAAAGGTTCAGAAAGAAGTAAACTGTGTAACATTATATTCTGTTGATGGTACATTTCAACTTTGCTAACACTGCCAGAGCTTGAAATTAATTTTCTAAAGCAATTCAACATATATAACAATTTCATGTTGGAGGGGGGGTCTCTCTATCTATCAGATAAAGACTGTTCATTCACTGTTTGAGAAAAATATCTTTAACCCTGCATTTTTTTTAACCAACTATTTAAATTATCTATAAATTATCTATTTAAATTATCTATAATACAGGATGAAATATCATTGTAAGAATTTAAGTCAATAATTCAGAATAGTAATTATAGATGTTTGTTTTTAAAACATTAAGCTTTATGTACATCTAATTTCCAGTTTCAACCAAATGTTATATGTAATAATTGAAGCCTTGTGGGCCTTTAACAATTTTAGCTTTTCTGTTTGTAGTTTTGTGTCATTACATTGTGCTTCTCCCACAAAAAGAAAAAAAAAAAAAAAAGTAAATCCCTTAATTGGGAAAGTTTTTTTTTTTTTTGGTGAATGATTCCTGCCCATGAAATTCTCGTGGCTGGGATTTCAAAAATTTAGGCATTAATAGCACCATGCACCTTTGCTTTATAAGAAATGCAATAACACCATGAAAAAGTGCTTCGAGTGTATAGCAATTCTGTTAGTGACCCCATATGTAATCTCCTAGGCATTCTAAAATATGTAGCGTATGTAACAAAATATGTTCAGCACTATTTTTGAATATAAATGTTGACCACTTCTACCATTACTCTTAATATTGTTGCTTTTCACATAAAGCAAGGGAAATCTGTTTACAATTTTTGCTAAAATATCTTTATTATCTTTAAAGTTATGAATAAAAATTTGGGTTGGGACTACAATGAAATACCCTGTATTTTAAACTGAATAAATGGATTACAATACTGGTTGCATATTGAAAAAATGTTGTTGTGTTTTCTATTAGCCCATTAAATTTTAGTCCAGGACACCCTGTGTATATTCCTTTTGCAGGTCTTATTAAAGGCATCAAGATTATTTTAAATTATTTAAACGCCATCAGAAAAATAATCATTTCAGCGTTTCAAGGGTAAGCCAAAGAAAGGGAATCTTCATTGTTTTTAAAACTAGAGTTCTTTTTTTACTTCATCAATTTTATGGATTTAAAAGAAAGTTATAATAATATAACATTTTTTCTACACTCTTTTTAGAAAAAAAAAAAAAATCTTATGTACTATGTCTGTTTATTTACTATTTTATGTTTTAAATCAAACATTTTTTAATTAACATTATTTATTAATTATTATTGCAGTGGGAGGTTAAAGCTCCTGTTCCTTCACCTTCATTTAATGCAATTTCTAAGCAACTCAGTAAGCTGCATGAGCTAGTTAGTAATGTTTTATCTCCTGAGGAATTAAATACCATTTTTCAGAGATGCAACAACACTTTCAAAAGCAAATTACGAGAGCATCTGGCTAGATTGCAAGTAAATGCAGATGGTGGACCTCAACATGGGTAAGAAAGATGTAACTAATATATACATATAAGTCTGTACCCAAATACCTTCTTCCTGTAACCATATTTTATGCAATGCTCAAAACTGGAATCATCATCTTGAATTAATCTTTATGTCAGGAGTGCTATTGTTGTAATTATAGTATTGAGTAATCAATCAATAATTAACTGAGCACAATAATATATTCATATTTTTAGTGTGGCTTTATAAGAAAATGGTTACTTATACTATTCAGGTTTTTTTTTTCTTTTTTTTTTTTTTTTAAGAAGATGGTATAGTCTACATCAACAGTACTCAAACTCTTTAGAAACTTAAATACAGTCAACTCTATGATATCTGCCGATGTATAATCTGCAACCGTGTATTATCTGCACTACATGTTGGAATGTAATCAATGAAAATTGCCATTCTAATGTTAAACTCATAAAGTTAAATTTATCATATATTTTTTTTCAGTTATCAATTTTCCAATAGATAAATATTTAAATATAAATTGGATATAAATATTTAAATTTTCTTGAGTAAGAAAATTATATCTCGGAGCAAGGAGTAATGAGTGCTCATAGACTCCAGGAAAACATTACTCACAGCAAACCAAAACTGAAACTACCATTATGTTGTGTCAATGTGTAAAATTTGTGCCGTATATAATTTGATTTTTCTTTAATCTTAATTATTAAATATGTTCAACCAATGTTGCTTTTTTCCCGTTGTAATTATAATTTTTGTGCAGTTGTTCCAACTTTATAGTCAAACTTTAAAAAATCAAATGTAAACGAAGGGTGATCTATAATCCGTAAAAATGTATAATCCACAAAACTGTTGGTCCCTAAGTGTGTGGATTTCACAGAGTTGACTGTATATACTTTTAAATGTTAGGGCTCAGATAAACAGACTGGGAGGCACAAAGAAAGGTCCTTATCAGATTCTTACAAAATTTTTGCAGGATTATTCGAAAAATATGTTTGACATTTTAAAATTCAATTAACATTTCTGCTTTTGATTTACAAATTAGAAATGAAGTACACTAGCCTTCCTCTTAACCGGAACTCCGCTTTAACCGGCTGACTTTGTTTCCCAACATCAGCCAGAAATTCAGAAAGGAAAATTTCGTTTCTCATGTCTTTATGGTTAATTAACGCAAATTTACGTAACGTAGAATAATTTCAACTTCTTATAAAAGTATGTGACAAGATTTTCAACATGTTAATTTGTATTAAATATTGTTCATTATTTGTTATTAGTGATAATTTTTATTTCAATTTAGTTAATTACAACTAGTATTCATTTCACAAAATATAGAAAATATGTAATTTTTTAAACTACACAAATTAAAAAACTAAATGCATCCTATGCATTTAATTAATTAAATATGCAGTTACTTATTTAATTTTTATTTTCTTTGCTGCTCCGGTTTAACTGGTTTTTCTCTTAACCGGCTAACCCTCGGTCCCATTTAGGCCAGTTAAGAGGGAGGCTACTGTATTTCTTTATATGATTATGTTTAATAATTACCATCAAAGTAATCTAAATATGCTGTATTGAATATTTAATTATTGATATACTAGCCGATCTGCCTGATTTTGCCTGGCCCTGTGTTAATAATCATAAATAAATTTAAAATCAGTGTTGAATTTGGACATTTTTCTGTGGGAGAGATTTTGTGTTGTAGGCCCCAGTACACACCCTCAAATTTGTATGATGTTATATTTTTAAATGAAAATCTATCCAAATGAATCTAGAATCAGGAGCCCTGCTACCTTTGGCAGTGTACATCTGGGAATGCTATGCACGCTCCAGTCTGTTTTTCCAAAACAACCCTCAAATTTGTATGATTTTATACAGGTTTCATACTCATCAGGGGAATATGGGAATCAGGGGATAAATTTGGGGTTGTAAAAATCAGGAGAATCTCAGGGGATAATGCAAAAGATTCCCAAAACCTGGGAAAACCTGGCAAAATTACTGGTTACTCCGGGAAATTAAGGGCAATTGCTGCTGTTCGTCTGCTTTATGATATTACGTCTGTCTTGTCTACATCCATTCATTCACTAGATGCACCTTCTAACATCGTGAGGTTTGATAACACTTCAAGAAGAACTTTAAAAAACTAAAAGACATTTAAAAATTGATATTGACACTTGCAGCCTTCATATTATTCATTCATAATGCTTTTGAAGAAGTAATAAAAGCGTGAAGTGGAAATTAAATTCTTGCAGCCAAACTACCAAGTTTTTAAGGACAGCCCCACAAGCCATACAGACTTCATCTATTTTACACAAATTAATGTTTTTCCTTTAAAGTTCTTTTCATATTGTTTATATAGGTGATACATAAACTTTATTTTTGAGATTATCTTGTTTTTATTTTATTTCTAAAAGGTGAGTGTCATGATACTGGTTTAAAAAATGTCTTTAATTGTTGACATGGAAAAATTGTACCTCTCGAAAAATACATCAGGGGATTTTTTTCTTGGAAAATGAATATGAACCCTGTTACATTTTTAAACGAAAATCTATCCAAACCTAGAGTTTATGGCTTTACTGCATTTTGTAGCATATGCTGTACATGCTCCAAATGAACCTTGCTAAATGCTTTTACAAATGAACCTTGGATTTGTGTGATTTGGCATTTTCAACACAGTGAAGAAAAAAAAACTTAAAGTACCGAAAGTAAGCCCCCTGCAAATATACGGGGTTCATACTCTTCAGGGGAATCTCGGGGGATAATGCGAAAAATCCCCCAAACCTGGGAAAACCTGGCAAAATGATTGGCTACTCTGGGAAATTGAAGACAATCTCTGCTGTTCGCATGCTTTGTGAAGTCATAATGAAATCAAACTAAGACACACCTTCTAACATTGCGAGATATAGAATTGGAAACTGGCTACTCTTTTTTACATATTAAGTATAACGTATGTTATATTTAATCTGTGCTCCTTCTGAATGTCTGACCACATCCATTCAGTCACTAGACACAACTTCTAAATTCGTGAGGTTTGAAAACTGTTCAAGAGGAACTTAAGAAAAACAAAGGACATTTTTAAATTGATATTGACATTTGTAGTCTTCATATTATTCATAGTGTTTTTCAAAGAGGTAATAAAATAATAAAGTGGAAATTAAATTCTTGCAGCAATCAACCAAGTTTTTAAGGACATTCCCTCAAGGCATGGAGACTTCATTTCTGTTATACAGTGTGTCCACGTAGAACCTGACTGATCTTTATTTTCGCAACCGTTGGTCCTAGATACATACTTTCAATTACAAAAATGGTGAAAATCAGGTGCAGGGTTAAGATTAAAAAAAAAGTTTGAAGTGAAAAAACAATTTAGTGAAGAATTACAGAATCTAAATTTTTATACGGTCCCCTGGTCCTATAAGTTATATTTAGTAAAATTTCCCTGTTCTGAGTAATAGCTGTTTAAAGTTGGAGTATATTTTTTTTTGCTGCATATTAGGGGTCATTCACAAATTTAGTAGAAATATAATTTCGTCAGATATATTAAACAAATGGTTGAGAGTAAAATTAGCATTGCAATATAAATTTGAAATCTTTAATCATTCTGACATATTACTGCAAAATGTATAATTTGTACTGAACATTATAAGAGGATAAAAATAACAGATTTTTTGTTAAATAAAAGGATGAAGAACAACACCCTCAATTCTTTACAAAATGATATATATTTTAAAATGCTGTTAGATTACACTGTCTTTCAAATTTTGGGTTGTGGCCTGTTTTTTTAGCTTTTAAAAATTGATTCTTATGTATTTTTTAGCACTGAATCCGAAAATGACCTTCATTTTAAACCATCACATCAGGAATTTTCTCAAATTGCAAATTTCAAAGTTAAAAAGCTAACAGTTAAAATTGATCCTCCCTCCCCTCCCAACCTCATCGGACCCCCGAGCTGTTTAGCTGTAAAAAACCCAGTATAAGCCAAAAAATCTAATAAATTATTGAATTAAATAAAATTAAACTGAATAAAAAAGTCTTTCATCTATTTTATAGTATCAGATTTTTCGCTATTTTTTAACCTTGAAATTTACGATTTGCGGAAAATCTTGACATGATGGTTAAAAGTGTAGGTAATTGTTTGATTCAGCATTAAAAAAATGCATAAAATGTAATTATAAATGTTAAAAAACACAACTATCGCAGGTTTATGTTATCTAATCTAAAACTCTTTCTTAAACTTCTTGACGGTAATCTATCCGAATTTTTTTGTGTTATCCTCTAATATAAGTATGTATAAGATGGTAAGAGCCAAAAATCATAATAATATTGCATTGTCATCGGATTTAAGTCAGTATGTAAAATTTAACTTCGATTGGATATTTGAAAGTAAGTTAAAGTTCGAGTATAAATTTTAAACTGGAAAGATGATCATTGCAAGTTAAATAAAACCTTATTTAACTTGCATAACATATAAGGAATAACACAATTTTAGTTAAAAGAAATCATAGCCTCAAATCCTTACAAAATAAAACATATGTTAAAATACAATTATTTTAACTAATCTGAAACTTAACTAATAAAAGTTAATTGTAATATTTGTACAATTTCTTTCAAAGCGCAGATACCTTGAAAAAAGTTTAAGTACTTTATACATGACCCCTGAAAGCATGGTCAAAATCATCTGTTTTGATATGCAAAAAAGTGGTATAAGTCATGCATTTCAAAATTTCATAACTCTGTCAATTTTAATGTTAGATGAATGGGACCTCTTTTGTCTTACTTGTTAGTATCACAGTAAATTTTTAGTAAATATCACTTATAAGACCGGGGGACCGTATAAAAATTTAAATTTCGTAATTTTTTAATAAATGTTTTTCTTGACCCAAATCGCTTTTAAAATAATCCTTTACCTTATTTAAACCATTTTTGTAATTGGAAGTATGCATCTAGGACCAACGGTTGCGAAAATAAAGGTCTGTCAGGTTATACGTGGACACACTGTATACAAATTAAGTTTTTTCCTTTAAAGTTCTGCTCATTTTGTTTATATAGGTGATAATTAATCCTTTTTTTTTATGCATGCTATGGGATGTCATGATACTGGTTTATAAAATGTTGTTAATTGTTGACATGGAAAAATTATGCATTCCGGAAAATACATCAGGGGATTTTTTCTGGGAAAATGAGTATGAACCCTAGCCCCCCTCTACTCCATACATGTGAATTTTTCCTTTTGTGAAAAAGTGCCATTTATAAGCCCTTCAAGTTTTATTTTTTGACGCATTCAGTTCCATTGTTTTTTCAGGAAATTCCTTAAGTTTTTTGCCTCCATATCTTCTGAATGGATATATCTTAAGCAATTTATTTTTATCTAATCTCTTTCTATATCATTGTATCGGAATGGCATACTTCGCTATGCACGCTACCAAACCATTTAATGGAATGTTCCTTTCGAAGGATACTATTAATGTTTTCCTAGATTTTTATGCACTAAGATTTAATAGATATTTAAGTTGAGATTAAGCTTTAATTTTTTTTTTTCATATTTCTTTGATATCTAATTTAATTAATTTAAATTTGTTTCATTAATTTAGTATTTTTATTTAATGGAAAGTGCTTAGCTTCTGTAGAAGGGAATTTTAAAACCAAAAAATTTTAATTTGCAAATTGTAAAAATCCTGTGAAATTTCATAAATTTCAAATATACTCCCATCGCCCCATCCTCCCAATTTTGTCATCCTTTTCACAAAAGTTCCAATTGTAAGCCCCCCTTAAAATCATTAGAATTTCCTGTCTGCCAAAGGGGGGGTTACTTTCGATGCTTTACAGTAATAATAATCTCAAAACTTAATCTCTTGCCGTCTTTTAACCCTTTATGTATTGAATTATGAATTCATCAAAATTTTATCTTCTAAAGCATTTTTGGGGAATTTTTGAAACTACATTAGAAGATTTACATAATCATTTAATAAATTTTAGAAGGAGTGAAGGATTTAGAATGATTAATTAAATTTGAATTTATAGGGATTTTGTGCAATATTTATAACCCCACTCAAATCTTTTATTATAAATATTTTTCTTAATATTTTTTAGAATTAGGAAATGTACAAATATAATGTTCTTACAATAGAAATATAGAAATATTTCCGAATTAAAAAATCCCTCCTCCCCCCCCCCCCCCCCATCCCTCCCAACGCTATGAAAAGATGCAAAAGCAAAAAAAAAAAAAATCATCCTTTTAAACATATTTCTGTTTTGTGTAACCCATAATGTAATAAAGTAATACATCTATAACTCATTCTAAACATTATTACTACTAATTGATGTATTAAATTAATTTTATAATAAGTTATTTTAATGATACTTATAAGTACCGTCAGTAGATAAAGGGTTAAAAAAATCGGGAGGGTGGCTCTATGTAAATTGTATAATCCTATCATGTCAGGAAGTGGTTTAAAAATCGATTCCAAAATTCCATCTTTACATACATAAACCAGGTTGAAAAATACTTCTTCCATGCCTTGTTTGTAAAAGGTTAAAAAAAAAAGAACAAAAAAAACTAGATTCTTATTAGGTTGTTTTTTCTTGGATTAAATATATGGACTTATAAACGCATCGCTGGTTTTTCTTACTTAAGAGCGTTTGTCTTTCTTGTTGTGAATACAAAGATGACATTTCTTTCCCTAATTAACAATTCGGTCTTGTGGTAAATGAAGCGAAAAACTTATCTTTTAACTAACTTGTCACGCGTTTTCCTACAGTAAATAGTATCTTCCGGTTAGATTTTGTGGATTGTTTGATGAGGCAGGCAGAGTAAAATGTATTATTACTCTTTTAAATGAAAATTATGAAAATTATAGTTATATGTTTAGTAAGTAATTAGCTCATTAAGTATAATTTCAGTGAGCAATGTCGCGGGTTTTGTAAAAAAAAAAAAAAAAAGAGAAGTCTCAGAATCTCTGAGAGGCGAAAATGACGAAAAACCCTTGCATAATTCTCTTAAAAAGCAAATTAATGTATTCAAAGTTGTACATATATGAATTCAAAACTTGTTTTCATTAAATAAATGATGCGTACCTTTTAAATAAAGTATGGGTGATCCATAAAGATCACAACCATTTCTAGTTCAGTGAGAATACTTCAAAATTAATGACAAACAACAATATGCACATCCACGGCTAACAACTGGAATTAAAGAGAGATTCCTCCTGCCTCTGAATATTTTTATTTGGTGACAAATATGCTACTATATTTTGGAAATTATTGCACATAATTTTATTGTAATGGAGGATAAGTGAAAAGTTTGCAAACATAATTTTTTTTCATAATAAAATTTAGTTTACATATAAAGTAATTTTCAGGGGGAAAAAAATACATTTTTGAATGAATGATATATTTATCACATTCAAAAAATGAATGGAAATGTTAATAGAAAAAATTATGTATAACATGTAATAGAAGTTTACATGTATACCTCTATTCATGTAAAAATAAAATGTCAAGTGCGAGTATTACTCACACTCAGAGAGTTCCGTACAGTAAATATATGAATTATTAACTCTATTATTAAAAAAATTGTTGCTAAAAGAGTAATAAGACTTTGTAAAAAACTATACAACCTAGGGTTGGGTATAGCTGTATGTACTAGAAAAGTATAAATGGGTATACCATAAAAGTTCAGAGAGATATAAAGCTTAAATAAATTCAAATATTGCTATTCAGTATAATTCTTTTTTTTAATCTTATCCTAATATGTTTATGATGTTCAACAATAAAAGTAGCGCATATTTAAACTTCATTTGGCATTTCTTAAAACTAAATTCAGCGTAGTAATAATCTTTTTACAGTATAGCTAAAACAAACCCTTGTTCAAAGTTTAAACTTGGCATTGCACTAAGTGCACTTCGAAAGGAGGTCGCAAAGTTGTAATGCCACTTTGGGATATGCCGCGTTTGTAATTAACTTTTAAAGACACGGGAGGCGTATTGAGAGATCCACTCAATGCAAACTAGTCGTAAATCCCATAGTATTTATGCGATTAATTCTAATTAAATTAGTCTGTTTTCAACAGTTTGACGTTTATTGTTTTTATACTACTACTGGGCATTGCATTGCACAAATATATCATTAAAAGTTGTTGTGTTTAAAACAGTGTTCAAAATTTTCCATTCCAGCTAGTTATTACAAGGCTGGGATGCAACATTGTCTAGTAAAATTAAGTAAAAATTCTTGGTATTTAAGTGCTTTTAAGAATGAATAAATAATGGAGATTTGGATAATTTGACAGTATGTTTATTGGTTATAATAAAATAATTATAGATGAAAAATATGTAGAGGTAATCTTTTTTTTTTTTTATCTGGAGGTAAGTAAAAACAAAAACACAGTACTATAGTTTTATGAGCAGTTAATTAGCAGCTGTCTTCAGGTGAATAACAGCAAATAGTAGTTAACCCAACCAGTGTTAGACTAACATGTTTTAATCTTGTTGAGTTAACTACCCTCTGCTATTAATCACCAGATGAAGAAAGCTGCCAATAATTGCTCTTGAAACTACAATAATATATTTTTACTTGCCATCTGGAGGGAAAATATCTACTTCTATCTAGTTTGATTATTTGCACGCTTTGCCATTTATGCTTATAAACTGAACATTTTCTTTTTTTATTATTTTTCATTTTTTTAATTCCAGGTTGGTTGCACAGGAACTCACTTTCTACACCCAAAACCTAAAGAAACTGAAAGTACAATGTAATTTAGATTTTGATGATCTGTGGCAGCTTAGATAGTGAAGAATGATATTTATTTTACAAATTTATAAAACTGTTTAAAGTTAATTGTAAATTAATAGGATATATTTTTCACTGAATCATTTTGAAAATAAAGGAATTTATTGTTTATTCTTTGACCTCTTTATTTCAAGTATAATCACAAGGTAAAACAAATACCCATTATTTTGATAAACTGAAGGAGTTTAAATTTGCCGTGCACTGTAGAGCCAGTGAATGTAAGTTTTTTTTTTTCTTGTGTAAAATAGGATTAATATCTGAAGCATTTTATAATGATCAAAAGCATACTAAATTGATAAAAAAAAATAAAGAAAGAAAGTTGCCTAGAATATAACAAAAGCCTTTAGCTTTCAAGAGAAATATTAGCTTAATTTAATGTGGTTTACTAAGCAGTGAGGCGTTTATTTTTTATGACTTCAATTTGCCTTCATACTTTTTTTAATTTCAGTCAGAAAATTAAAATTGTGAATTATTTTTATGTGTATTGTTCTTTAATGATGTTACCTTGTCATCTAATTATTGCATTGTGAAAACAGCTGATAGATTTGCAATAACACAGCTCATCAACCTTTTTAAGATTTGAAAATTAAAAAAATAAATATTTTTTCAATTAGACAGCAAAAAGATAATCTCCGAAGAGTACACTAGCATAAAAGAAATGTATCCTTTGGTCATAGGTTTAACATTGCAGAGGAGAATTTCAAGTTTGACCGATAACGAGCCTTGGGGATTTGGAAAAATTCAATTTTCAGAACCAATACTTGATTAGGTTGTGTGCAATCTAGCTAAAATTCAACAGAAAAACATAATCATTACTAGGTATTGTAGTGAATAGTATTTTTGGCCAAATACCCTTATACTTCAGAGTTTATATGTATTAAAAAATCCCTGGTGACTCAGCCTACAGACGCTGGTAGATTTCGAAGTTAAATACTAATTTCAAAAACTAAATCAAGATTAGAGATAAACCCAGTTTTATCTGGCCGCTTTAGACAAGTTTTTAATTTCATTTTTCTGTAAGCTGGTTTTATCAGAATCATGTTAATATAATTTTTTCATCAACCGGGATTCTACTGCAAAACATATTTCAATTTTAAGACTTAAAGCACACGCTTTTATTTTATGTAAAATGACGTCATTTGCATTAAGATTGATACTTAAGATTAAATATAGTTTATAATAGCTCCATGTTTTATCATAAATCCTTCATTTATATTTTTCTCAAAATAGCACGTATTTTAATTAATTTTTTTTTTTTTTTCAATTTTTATGACAAAATGGCAACAAAAAGATATAATTGCTATTTTCCAACTAATTTTTCTTTACTTTCTACAGAAATGGAGTACTTGAGTTGCCAAAATGAAACAAATGTCGCTAAAAACTACAAAAAAATTAATATTTCAAAAATAAATGGAGATGCAGTTTTCAAACAAATTGCATTTAAAAGTACTTTTTTTCCAATACGATAGTATAAAAATTGAAAATGTGCGATGCTTAGAATTTTTAAAAAATGCTGTAGAGTATTTAATCACACAATGAAACATCAGCTTTTGTTTTACAGCTGGCATATACAAGGTAACGTTATTTTTTGGACACAAAATAAGCTGGGAGAAAGAAATAGCATACTGTACTGGAGTTTAAAAATATATAAAACCTAACCCCCTTTCATGCACAGGAAGATAGTCTCAACATTCGCGATTTTGACATTGGCGGAGGTCTCTACGAACCTAACCCTCATGAATGTTAAGGGATTACTGTATAAAAAATAGCTAATGCAGGCTCATCTACAAATAAAGAGCTTTCAATTTTTTACTTTCTTCTATCTTTACAAGAAGAAAGTATTGGATTCGTGAAAAAAGGCGACTTCCGGTTTTCGATGGATTTATACGTTTTAGAAGTTCCTGAACAAGATTTGATGGTTTACATCTGTAATGAAAAAACTAGTCGGATGTGGCAATCCCAAAACATTCTTCTATCTCATACATGTTAATATTTCAAAATTCGCTATCACATAGTGCCAAAATTAAACGACAATTTATGCCCATCGTGAGGATTCTGAAATGCCGTGCATTAGATCTTG
Source organism: Maratus speciosus (assembly GCA_963932465.1). Lineage (NCBI taxonomy): Eukaryota > Metazoa > Arthropoda > Arachnida > Araneae > Salticidae > Maratus > Maratus speciosus. Next base: position 491,360,274 of record OZ010794.1, read on the forward strand.
AAATAGGACTATTGCGGATTATCGGGAGAAATGCAGCATAAAAGTGCCACTTATTGGGTGATTTACACCAAAATATAATCAGCAATAATATTTATCAAAGCGTAGCTGAATCTGAAGTTTGATGAATATTCGTGCATTAGTTCTTGAGCTAGAAGTATTGCGGAAATCGGGGAAAATGCAGCATAGCAGCGCCACCTGCCTGGCGATTTTTACCAAAAAACTAATCAGCACCAATTTATATCGGGGACTAACTTAATATAAATTTTTATTAAATTCCGTGCATTAGTTCTTACACTATAGCGCCCACAAAATTTGTGCCACATACAGACAGACTCACAGACAATCATTTTCTAAAAAATAGTCAAATCGTGTTCAGGACCTTCTAACTAAAAAGTATAAATCTGTCGAAAATTTTCACGAATCCAATACTTTCTTCTTGTAAAGATAGAAGAAAGTAAAAAAAGAAACATTTAATTATGTCAGAAAATTGCAGTGGCGTGGTCAGATATCACTCAGCCATCGTATTTAATCGGTTAGTCAAATCTGATTTTTCTTTATCTTTAACAATGAAATAAGGATGTATATTTTGAATCCCCCTGTGATTTAGTTTAATAGTGATTTTATTCCCATTGGAATTGTAAAAGTTACTGGCCAGTCATTTGCCTTGATTCTAGGAACTCTAACAATTCGTTTTGGAGTGTTTCAGACATTTGTGTTGTTCAAGTTTGATGATGAATTTGGATTGCTCATAAAAAATAACAGAACTAGAATACAGGAATTCTACTTTTTCAGAATTTAGTGTCGCCCCCGATGAAAAAAAAATATATGTATATATAAATAGTGCAAAACATATTTCAATTTTAAGACTTAAAGCACAAACTTTTATTTTATGCAAAATGATGTCATTCGCATCCGCTTAAGAATTCCACATCTACGATCCACTCTTAAACATCTACAGTAAAGCATGCATAGGATGTCACTATCTCAAAATAATACATAAATGCAGCAAAAAGATGACGTCATTAAAGAAACTGGACTAAAAAAAAGGGCTATCTAATGATTCATGGGCATTCATTTATTTGTAACAATTAATATAGACGATTTCAGTCATGACGTTTTCGTTGGAAACTGACTCCAAACAAACGGTTGCTATGTTGTATTTTCCATTTTGTTTGTGTGTTGCAGCTATATCTTATATCTATATCTCACATCTAAGTGTTTTAATATTTGATATGTACTGGTAACATTTTCCACGATTTATATTTAAAGAGAAATGACGCATAGCAACCGTTTGTTTGGAGTCAGTTTCCAACCAAAACGTCATGACTGATGTCACACTGAAAGGGTCTACAGATACTTAAAATTAAATATAGTTTATAATAGTTCCATGTTTTATTATTCATAGAAATTATTCGTTTATATTTTTTTCAAAATAACACGTATTTTAATTACATTTTATTAATGGCAACAAAAAGATATAATTGCTATTTTTCAACTATTTTCCCTTTATTTTCTATATAAATGGAGTACTTGAGTTCCCAAAATTAAACAAATGGTGCTAAAAACTACAAATAAATTAATATTTCAAAAATAAATGGAGATACAGTTTTCAAACAAATTGCATTTAAAAGTACTTTTTTCCCCAATACGACGGTATAAACACTGAAAATGTGCGATGCTTAGAAATTAAAAAAATTGCTATAGAGCATTTAATTGTACATTAATACATCTGCTTTGTTTATTGCTAGTGTCTGTAAGGTAATGTTATTTTTTGGAGACAAAATAAACTGGGAGAAAGAAATAGCATACCGTTCCAGGGGCTAATAAGTTGTTTCACCTTTTATAGATTGAAATCGTACTTAACCACTAAAGCATTCCCCAACCCTTGTCAATCTTCCGTAATCAAGCTAGGCATTGATTTATATCAGCCTTTATGATTCTAATAATTTAAATGTTTAAGCGCCTAATTCCATTACATATCTTTTAAACTTTGTGTTTTATTAGCCCTCGGTATGCTATTTCGGTACTTTTCCGTTATATGGACACCATTGTCACCAAGCGTAATTGTTGTCGCAAAATGAAAACCACATGAATTGAAACATTTGAAAAATAAAAGAAAAGCATTGTCGATAGTAAAGTGAGCATTTAAAAAATATAACATTTGAAAATTACAGAATTTTGAGAACTATTTTATTAAATCACAAATATATACTTCATATATATAATCACATATATATATATATTCATATATAGTCACAAATATATAATTCACGTCATTCATGTTTCATAAATAGCAAATCTCAATGTTTCACATGGTTTACAATAAAAATCCTTTTCACGATCAGAATTGAATTAACTGGCGCATTAGCATACATTTTGGCATGGTGTCCGTATAACGGAAAAGTACCGCTATTTCTTTCTCCAAGCTTATTTTATGTCGTCTCCGAAAAATAACGCTACGTTGTATCAGCCAGCCGTAAGACAAAGCTGATGTACCACTGCACTGTTAATACTCTACTGCCATTCTTTAAACTTCTAACCATAGCACATTTTCGATTTTTATACCGTCGTATTCGAAAAAAAAAGTACTTTTTAATGCAATTTGTTTGAAAACCACATCTCCATTTATTTTTGAGATATTAATTTTTTTGTAGGTTTTAGCGACATTTGTTTCATTTTGGCAACTCAAGTACTCCATTTCTGTAGAAAGTAAAGAAAAAATCGTCGGAAAATAGTAATTATATGTTTTTATTGCCATTTTTCCATAAAAACTGAACAAAATGTACTTAAAATACGTGCTATTTTGAAAAAATATAAACGAATGATTTCTGATAAAACATGGAGTTAAGACATAATATACGTAGTTAAGACATAAAATAAACTAAATTTAAGTATCTATATTAATATCGCAAACAAATGAAAGCATAGGAATCATAAGATAGCCGATTTTTTTTTTTCTTTTTTGTTGAGTTTTTTGAATGACGAAATCTGTTTTTTTTGGATTTGTGTATTATTCAGCTATACTGACATCCTGTGCGTACTTTACTGTAGATGTTGTTTAATACCGGATCGCAAATGAGGCATTCTTCCGCAGATGAGGATGACGTCATTTTATATAAAATAAAATCGCATGTTTTAAGTCTTAAAACTGAACTACAGTACAGTCCCGCTTAACCGAGTTGCCGCTTTAACCGAATTATTTTCTTCTGATGGACTGCTGGCTTATATTATTATGAAACAGCCATTATAAATGAAGTGTTAGGTGAAGATGAAAAAACAGCCGTGAGCCGTGTGAAGAAAATGATCCATTCCAAAAGTATAAGTTCGATTAACTCGGATAATCGAAACTCTACTGTATCTATCATGGAAGACGGTAGTATTTCGAGTGACGCAGCCTTAAGCCTAAAATCGTATCGTATCGTATCGTATCATAGAATTCGTAGATGGCGGAACTCATATATACAGCTAACTCGACATCAAAGAAAACGCGAAAAGCCGCCTTTTAATAACTCAGCAGATATATGTCTTATTGTTCTGAATTTTGTAGAACAGTCTTATATCTGCAGTCTAATCATATACTGAAATTTTTGCATTTCTACGTGCAGTATATTTTGAGATCTAAATAACCATTTTTAAAGTGAAAACGTTGGTATAATATCGAGGAAGTTCCTAATTTGAAAATCTCGAAAACGGTTCTAACGATTATTTTTAAATTGATACATAATATAAATGTGATTAAGGCGAGGTGAATAACACTTTTCTTTTTTCTGGGAAAACTCTCGTTCGTTAAATAATTCGATTTTTTTTTCTCTCGAAAATGACACGGGCGATTTTTTAAAAATCAAATAAATATGTTTCAGATGAACCAAATAACAATTTACTTGTTTCCAGCAAGACTCTTGTTCGTTTTATAATGCGCATGAAAAATCGGACTATATTTCTTCGCCATTCTATGGAAATTTCACCGAAAATGCATGACACTGTATTCATACACATGCTTTCTTTTTAACCACTTTTGGGGAGAAAAATTTTGTCTTCCCACTGGCTGAGTGGCTAAGGGCCATCGTTTACTGACCTTAGGATAGGCAGTTCGATACTCTGTGATACGTGTTTTCACATGTGAATTTTTTTTTTTTTTTTTTTAAGTCTGCTAGTTGACCATTATTCTCAGTTCCTTTGTAATTTTTTTAATTGCTATTAAGTTAAATAAAATTACAATTATAATGACACCAATTTGATGATGATTATTTCTTGGCAATTTTTCAACAATAAAAATATTACCATAAATTTTATAAATATATTTAATTTCAATCACTTTACAAAAAATATACATTAATAATTATTATTTGAATATAAATCACACGATCAGAAACGTAAAAAAATAATTCATTTCAGCTCTTCTTTTTATAATATCATTTTTTATTATTATGACGGTCAATCAATATATAATCACTGACATCCATAATATTATTATTATTATAATTATTATTTTCCTTGCATAAAAGCTATTGTGATGTAATAATTCTTTTATAATAAATAATTTAGTTGAAATGTTTTATTTATAAATATCAATGAAGTTTGATAACCCCGAGACAATTCTTTTTATTTAACTTTGCAATATTTACAGTTTACATAATAGGGTCATTCCACGTAAAATGAGCAAAAATTAAAAAAAAAATTGTGGCCACATACTAATCAATTTTAATAAAATTCGATGCTCAGGTTCAATTCATATTCAAGTAATGCTCTGCAAAATATCTTGACAAAAAATAAATTTTTTTAGCAGTTTTGGACATTTAAAAAACTTGTGTTATAGAATGACATGTGCGCAATCGTCCAAAGTTGCAAGTTTGAAGTTCTGTATCTTGAAAACTGTTTAACAGAAAGGAATTTTTTTTATAATTTTGTAAACTCTGAAAAATTATCTTCTTATTTACTGAGTTATAATAATCAAGTAACACCATGATTATTTATAAATTGGTTGCAAAAATTGAAAATTTGTGAATTTTGAGAAAATTAGAAACGTTATAAAAATCAAAGGAATTAAAAAACCTCTGTGAAATTAATGCCTGATGTAGTATGTCATATGTAGATCGAATTCCCCAAGTTTTAAAGTGGCCATTTATTTCCTTCATCTTCAAAAAAACTTAGAAACTTTTAAAAAAATTACAAAATCATGATTTTTCCTCTTCTGTATAAGCAAAACATAAATAAAGGACAGGCCCGACATTAACAATATTGCTCAGACATAAAGATTAATAAGTCCATGATACGTTAAAAAAATTTCAAGATTGCCTTTTGATTCCTATCATAAGAAAAATGGGTTCAAAATAGTAATGTTTTCTGCATTCCATTAGCTATACCTCTTTGAATTCGCCCGCATATCTTAAAATATTGCACGATTGCATGGGGAAAAAAAATTAGTGCTGCCATCTAGTTTTTTTATTTGAATTTAGAATTGATATATAGTTTTTCGTTTAGCTCAGTCTGATTTCTACTCTAATTTAAAATTCTCTTGAGGCAAAAATAAACTGAAAGCAAGAACAAAAGTTTCTGCATTTAAAGTATACACATTTATCTGTAATATAAAACAATTTAAAAGTTTAATAAAGCTTTCCTTGACTTAAAAAAAAGTAATAGAAATATTGCATTTTACCCTCAACATTTTTTACTATTTATTTTTTTTTCTCATTAAGGAATAAAAAAGGCATGAATGAAACTTCCGATATTTCAAATATATACTTTTAGCTATAAGGTGTAGCAATTTGCAGCTTGTCAAGGCTGCCCTTCGTGTGTAAAGGATTAATAGAAATATTGCTTTTTTCTCTTAAAAATTTTCAAAAATAATTTTTTTCTCGATACGAAATAAAAATACAATTACTAACTTACGCCAGTCTGTTAATTATCATTCATTCCTAATTATAAATAATTTTTAATATATTCTTTCCATTACTAAGGCTAATATTTGAAATTGAAATTTTAAGCACGTAGACAATACCTCGATTTTACATTCACTTTTAATGTAAATTTTAATACTTAAATGAACAATCCAGAAATCTATTATTTTGCATTTACTCATAAATAGATATGATCTACTTATAGACTGATTTTGATTAATATCTGTGACACGTGTGCCACAGCTGATTTGCTCATTTTGCATGGAATGACCCAATAAGCATATCAGAATTCTGGTGTCGCCATCTTTTGACGCAATTGCGTAGTATTATAGAGAAATGTTTGATAAAAACGTTGAAGCAGATAGTTTTTAAATCGAAGAATTATTTAAAGAGATATTTAATGTTAAATCTGGATAAAATTGTCTCATTAAAAAAGTCTCATAGGAAAAAAAATATACATGGGAATTTAATCATTTTCATTCAATTTAATTATTCAATAGAAACTCGAAGTTTGCAGAGTGCATTTATTATTCTTAACTTGCCTAATTTTTTGACGGTTTATTTCAATTTTAAATTAAACTTTCAGAATTTCCAGAGATATTTTTTACATATTTTAGAAAAGATTATTTTAAATTGTTGCCAAATGTTAAAACAGCGCAAAGAATAATATATCCTTTAAATTAAAAATTTATTCACACGTGACTATTATAAACAGAAAAAAATCCTTTTAAATTAGAATTAAATGACAACGTGTTAAAAGCAGGAAAATATTAAACATTACGTCATAAAAATTGTTTTTACACATGCTTACTTAAAATGAAAGAAAATTATAAAATAATCAATTATTTTCAAATTAGAATTAAATGATTACGCATTAAAAGAAGGAAAACATTGAAAATTACGTCATAAAAATTATATTTACACGTGAATATTAAAAGAAAAAGAAAATTTTTAAATAATAAATTCATTGATATGTGTTAAAAGTCGTAAATGGAGGAAATTACGTCATATTGGCCAAAGTGGCCAAAACAGTTTACAAAACACATTGCAAAACATATTGCAAAACAGTGTACATTAAAAAATATATTTATATGAGAGATTTATTTCAAATTTCGAGATGATATTTTTAACTATAGTTGCTAATTTTAAGGTAGTGCAAATAATAATATTATCTTTCTAATAATAAAAATATTTTCAGTTGAATGTTACAAAGAGAAAGGAAAGTTTGGTGAAAATTATGTCAGATTTAAAACGTTACATTTAAAATCTCTTATTTAAAATCATTTTCTTATAGCGTTGTTAAAAAATACCATAAAGCAAAGACTCTGTTGACTTAGTTCCTTTTATATTTGGTAATTTTCAAATGTTTAACTAATCTTATTTAATCAAGCAGGGAAACAGCAACTAACATCAGCTGATTCGGTTTTGAAATCCCTCAGTAAAAGAGAAACCCGTTTACAGTAAGATCGCCATTGATTTTTTAATTATACAGAGCAGCCTCGATTATCCGAGCTAATTGGGACTGTTAGTAAATCGGAATCGGAAATCTCGGTTAATAGAAACTGTGTGTAAAAACTCGCCGTGCTTGCGAATTTAACATCTCTTTTAAAAAATATATATAGAACGTTTTTTAAATAATAAAAGTAAATATATGTAAAGTTCTGTTTCACAGCTTAACAAATTTAAAAAGAAAATCAACTAAGAGTAGTAAATTTAAAAATGCAAATTGAAAAATTTACGAAAGTTCACACAGCCACTGGAAACAAAGCATTGTTCGCTATTGACTTCTCAGGGTCCAATGTTTCTTTGGAGTTGAGGGCTTTTGGGGGCAGAAGGGCCTGTATAGCACGGACAGTGAGCTAAAGAGTGTGGTTATTTTTAAGGCTCATTCAAAAGGAAAAAAAAATCAGACTTTGTTATCGGCTCGGTTAACAGAAACCTCGATTAATCGAAGCTCGGTTAATCCAGGTTCTACTATAATTCAATCTTCCGTAATCTTTTTAAAGCAGATCAAATTAATGGACTTTAGCACAAAGTCACATAGCTGATAACTGCCATGCTTGTTGGCCACCTTTTTTTCAAAAAGTTTGCTTCACCTTATTCAATTAATGAGATATCTCCGATAAAATAAGTCACATTTTCCCGTTCTAAAATACTGGTATCCAAAAATCGTAGCATGTAACTGACACTACAAGTACTCATGGAACTAGACTATTTTAAGTCTGATTTTTATTATAGACTATATAAAATTATTAAAAATATATATTATGATAGGAACTAGCGGGCTTCGTCCGCTATTTACGTTACGGATATAAAAATCATGTTTTTTTTAGGGAAAAAGAAATAAAAACCTATTTGACGATAGGTTTATAAAGACACATTTTGTATTTGTTATATTTCCGGGGATGAGGAGGGGGGGGGGGGGCTTTTTTGATTAAATATCGCAATTAGTCTACATGGCAGATATAATTATGATAGACATTAGCGGGCTTCGCCCCTCTATGGCGCCTTATGGGTCCAGCTTCCATAACTCAGAAACTACCTTTCGGACATCAATGCAACAGATTCCAAACGTTATAATTAACTTAATAATCACCCTATATAGCATTAAAGTAAATTTATGAGTACTGCATACTATTTTTTTATCGTAATTTCTGAAGAGAAAAAATTATTTCGGTTCCATTCTTAGGTACTGGTCTGAAAAATTTTGAAAAAGGGGGGAAGGAGGGGACATGAGACTGCTGTTTGTCAAACAACACAACGGGCTCTGGCTTATTCAACTTTGTTTTTGATGACTCAATTGGAAGGTGGTTTGTTTAAAAGAGTGCGTTACCTGCCCCATGAAAATTGGAACTATTGGTGCTACATCTATGTAAGGATTTAATAATTATAAATTAACATTTTGGATTTATTAATTTAAGGATAAAGTGTTTTTAAAGGAATATCAAATGAAACCCTCTGTGCGATCTGCGATTATACTTACCCAGTTGTTTTTATATACAAACTGCTATAAGGAAAATTGTAATAAAATAGTAAAAATTAAATCTGCATTAAATTCCATAAGTATCTTTTTTTTAATCATTTTATCACTAACCTCAAAAAAGTAATGATATCAATGCAAAAACCCTTGACGGGTTAAAAGTTTCTGACGCAGCACTTTATCTTATGCTCTAAGAATTTTAAATATGGAACTTAAAAATACTGATATCAAATTTTGAGTGACGTTATGCTATTTCTTAAAAAATATATTTGTATTTATTTCACCATTTTATTTTTGTTTTATTTATAATCGCATGTGCAAAAGTTATGTTCAATATGAAAAGCTGCATAAAATTTTATTCGCTGTTGCTTTATCATTTACATCTCTCATAAATTCAAAATATGTGTTTTAAAAGATATGATATAAAATTTAAGTGACGCCTTGATGTGACTTTAAAAGGTTTGTTTTTTAAAATTCAATTTAAATTATTTTTGACTTGGTTAAAATATTTTTTTTACATCTACACAATACTTTTAATTTTCCAATTCACTGTTAAATATATCACTTTCATTGAATCTATACTATGCATTGAAATGTATTTATTTCAATAAATTGATTTATCTTTTGTGTCACGCTATTCAAAATTGTGAGTAAGATTTATGTAAATGGTTTCTTTGCGTCATTGTGTCCAAACTACATGAAATGTATGAAAAAGGATAGTTTGACGCAAATAAACCATTTACATAAATCTTACTCACAATTTTGAATAGCGTGACACAAAAGATAAATCAATTTATTGAAATAAATACATTTCAATGCATAGTATAGATTCAATGAAAGTGATATATTTAACAGTGAATTGGAAAATTAAAAGTATTGTGTAGATGTAAAAAAAATATTTTAACCAAGTCAAAAATAATTTAAATTGAATTTTAAAAAACAAACCTTTTAAAGTCACATCAAGGCGTCACTTAAATTTTATATCATATCTTTTAAAACACATATTTTGAATTTATGAGAGATGTAAATGATAAAGCAACAGCGAATAAAATTTTATGCAGCTTTTCATGTTGAACATAACTTTTGCACATGCGATTATAAATAAAACAAAAATAAAATGGTGAAATAAATACAAATATATTTTTTAAGAAATAGCATAACGTCACTCAAAATTTGATATCAGTATTTTTAAGTTCCATATTTAAAATTCTTAGAGCATAAGATAACGTGCTGCGTCAGAAACTTTTAACCCGTCAAGGGTTTTTGCATTGATATTTATATACATTTTTTTTTTTTTTTTTTTTTTTTTTTTTTTTTTTTCATCGGGGGCGACGTTAAATTCTGAAAAAGCAGAATTCTTGTTTTCTAGTTTTATTTATTTATTTTGGAGTGAAGTTTTAATTCCCTTCTGAAATAAATAAGTGGGGAACTATCTTTTTACTTTCTTCTGTCTTTACAAGAAGAAAGTATTGGATTCGTGAAAATTTTCAATTTCCGGATTTACACGTTTTAGGGGTCAGAGATCCCGAAAAACATGTTTTTACAAAGTGTTTGTCTGTGTGTCTGTCTGTATGTGACACAAATTTTGTGGGTGCTCTATCATAAAAACTAATGCACGAAATTTAACAAAAATTTATATTAAGGTGGTACTTAATATAAATTGGTACTGATTAGTTTTTGGTGTAAATCGCCCAATAGGTGGCGCTGCTATGCTGCATTTTTCGCGATTTCTGCAATGGCTCTTTCTCAAGAACTAATGCACGGATTTTCATCAAACTTCAGATTCAGTTAGTCCTTGATATGAATTGGTGCTGATTACGTTTTGGTGTAAATCGACCTACGGTTGGCGCTGCTATGCTGCATTTTGCCGGATTTACACGATTTCCGCAGCAGCTCTATCTCGAGAACTATTGCACGAATTTTCATCTAACTTCAGATATAGTTAGACGTTGACACAAGTTGTTGCTGATTAGGTTTTGCTGTTAATCGCCCAATAGGTGGCACTGCTATGCTGGAATTTTCACGATTTTCGCAGTTGCTTGGTGGTTTTGGTGTAAAGCACACAATAGGTGGCACTTCTAGGCTGCATTTACCCAATTTTAGCGATAGCCATACCCCAAGTACTAATGCACGGAATTTCATATCTTTAGAATCCTCATGATAGGCATAGGTTGCCATTTAATTTTGGCACTGTGATAGCGAATTTTGAAGTAGTAACATGTATGAGATACAAGAAAGTTTTGGGATTGGTACATCCGACTCGTTTATTTTAGCTGCAAACGGATTAATCTTCTGTAATCGAGCTTCACGTTATATCGTGTAGCCCGATTACAGAAGATTGGCTTATTTTAGTGAATGTAACTTGCACTTTTTTATGCTTTTAAAACAATACAGTTAGTGTCCAGCATAACTTATGTTTTATGTCAATATTTTACATGCAATCCAATTATGAAAGTCTAACATTAATGACAAACATTTTCCGGCGAAAACAAAAAGTATTGGTTTGTCGTAAAGAGCTCCAAAGTTTACGAATGGCATGCAGTTAATACTGAAGTGTGTTAAAAACTAAATATTTAAAAAACAGATTGTCCAAATCTCGTTTATGAAACGCCCTCATTAATTTGTCCAAAATTAGATAATCCGATGCCAGTTCTAGTAACCTTGCCATTTTTTCTTTAGCTTTTCAGATTTATTTATATGCCAATAACTCGTTGAAACAAGTGAGCAGGCCCCTGCCTAGCTGAACGAGTTGTGATTCTGGCAGCGGAGCGAAATCCGCCTGATCGTCGCATGGCTGTGACCTACGCAGCAAGCATCCTGGCCGTCGTGCCTGCAGCGCTTCTTGGTGACAATCTTCAGTTACCTACGTAGTCCAGTCGATTCCTAATTGCTAATCTGCTTTGTTGATTTGGCTCTGCACAGTTCAGAAATTTACATCGACATTCTAGTTGAACAAAATGTGGATGTTTTTGGGGTTGAACATATAATAATGTAGGCTTGGATTAAATAAATGATTTGAGTGGTGGGAAAGAAAACAAAAGATTGCCGCTAATGGAATGTTGCCCCTGAGAATGGAGAAATGAAAGGCAGACCGAAATTGTTGCGGGAGTAGTCGAGACCCCGTCTGCCTACCGTTAGCCACCGGGTTAAAAAGGGCTCCGTAGGCTGTCCCATTGGAGCGGATCCAGTAACTCTTTCAATTCGGTTTGAGATGTTTCAATCATTTGTGTTGTTGGAGTTTGTTGCAGGACCAAAACTAAGGGGAGGGGGCATGTGCCCCGGGTGCTAGAACGAAGGGGCGCCAAATGAAGGATTATACCTTTGGAATGGATCCTTTTCTTCTGATGGACTGATGGCTTCCATTATTATGAAACAGTCATTATAAATGAAGTGTTAGGTGAAGATCAAAGAGCAGCCGTAAAAAGTTAGAACTCTGATTTTCGGGTCAGAATGGGGAAAAGAAATGGCCATAATTTTTTTAGAAAAAAAATTATGGCCTTTTTTTTATTATTATTATTGAGGCATTTACGATGCTTTTGTAATTATTTTATCTCATTATTTTGGATAATTTGAGAATTATGGTTTAAGCTCTTGATTACGGGCCCAATGGTAGGGGATGAAAAAAAGGCCGAATTCGAAATTAATTTGGGGAAAGCTAAAAATTGCTGTAAACCCTTCGGAATAGGTAGGAAATTAACAAAAATACATGCATATAAAAATTGGAAGCAGTGTGGACTGATAACTTGATCTCTCCTGGCTTCAGCCTGTGATTAGCGATTAAGGCAAAGATTTGAAATTGAATTGCGGCCTTAATATTGAACAAAAATATTGATGTGGAATTTCATTCAGAATTTTAGGCTCTACAACATTTGTATTGACAACGTTTTTGACAGAGTTAGCTGTTTTGAGATATTGTTAAGCTAACTTAGTCTCTCCTGGCTTCAAGCTCTTGATTAGCGATTAAGGCAAAATTTTGAAACAGAATTGCGACCTTAATTATGAACAAAAATATTAATATGGGTACTTATTTTATTAACAATTTTAAGCTCTACAACAGTTGTACTGACAATTTTTTGATAGAGTTAGCTGTTTTGGTCTCTTCTGTCTTCAAACTCTTGATTAGCAATTAAGGTAAAATTTTGAAATAGAATTGCGACCTTAATGTCGAACAAAAATATTAATGTGTATACTCATTTTATTCAGAATTTTAAGCTCTATAGCATTTGCATTGACAATTTTTTTTATAGATTTACTTGTTTTGAGATATTGTTAAGGTAACTTGGTCTCTCCTGGCTTCAAGCTCTTGATTGGCGATTACGGCAAAATTTTGAAATAGAATTGGGAGCTTAATGTTGAAAAACATATTATTGTGTGGATACTCATTTTATTCAGAATTACAAGCTCTACAACATTTGTATTGACAACGTTTTTGATAGAGTTAGCTGTTTTGAGATTGTTAATGTAATTTAAAAAAAAAAAAAAAAAAAAAAACGTGTTTTCCGACAATAAATATGTACGCATTTTCTAACATTTACCGAGTACGGCGGGGAAGATTTAATACGGGCATTCTAGACTTAAACTGAAGGGATTAAAACAATTTACAGATTTCCCCTAAATCTTTCAGAGTTCAATCCCCTGACCACTGGGATAAAACTTTGAAGTAAATTTGCGACCTTAATGTTCAACAAAAATATTAATCGTAGGTACTTATTTTACTCAGAATTTTAATCTCTACAACATTTGTATTGACAATGTTTTTGATAGAGTTAGATGTTTTGAGATATTGTTACGGTTATTTAAATAATTTTAAAAAAAAACTGTTTTTTGACTATAAATCTATAAATATTTCTTAACGCTCACTTAGTACGACGGGGAAAACATAGCAGCATATTCATTCTAGACCTAAACTGAAGAATTAAAACAATTTCCAGCTTTCCCCCAATTAATTCCGAATTGAAGCCCCTAACCACTGGTCTATAACTCTAAAAGAGGGAAATAATTTTTCATAATCGTGATATTACTTAATTTCAAATATTTTTGGGATTCGTATACCGCAATGTTCGTGCATTCGAGAATTTTTTCTTTGATTATCAGGAGCGTGAAGTACCTGTATACATTTCTTATAATGATTGTGACATTGTAGAATTCCTTGTATTTTTTATATTTGTGTACAGCGAGGTAGCCGAATCTCAAGTAAAGAGTCTCGAACTGGGAATTTTGCCGAGTTTTGAAAGCGGTGTCCATTAGCCAGGGCCGAAACTAGGGGGGGGGGGGGGGGGCAGAGGGGGCATGTGCCCTGGGCGCCAGAACGAAGGGGTGCCAAATGAAGGATTATATCTTTGGAATGGATCATTTTCTTCTGATGGACTGATGGCTTCACATTATTATGAAACAGATATTATAAATGAAGTGTTAGGTGAAGATGAAAGAGCAGCCGTAAAAAGTTAGAACTCTGATTTTCTGGTCAGAATGGGGAAAAAATGGCCATTTTTTCCCCCCATTCTGACCAGAAAATCAGAGTTCTAACTTTTTACGGCTGCTCTTTCATCTTCACCTAACACTTCATTTATAATATCTGTTTCATAATAATGTGAAGGATCGGTCCATCAGAAGAAAATAACTCGGTGAAAGCGGAAACTCGGTTAAGCGGGACTCTACTGTATATTTCATTTTAAAAATGATTTTTAGACTATTTTTGTTGGTGTTCTGAGGGGTATAATGACCCCCGTGACCTCCCCCTTGGATCCACCATTGTAGATTACGTAGTTCAGTATTACATATTTTATGATTACATATTTTAAATTTTAAAATAAGTCGCTATTAGAAAATTAGTAAAATTCACTTTGTAAATATACTTTGCGGAAGAGGAGGGGAGGGGCGCCAAAATCCATGTTTGCCCCGGGTGCAAAAAAGGCTAGTTTCGGCACTGCCGTTAGCAATCATATTTTCATTATTACATAATTCGTTGCAATATCATATGCGCATATGAAATCTTTGATTATTAAAACTCTTTCGAGAATTGTGTATGATTTTTCGTATGTTTCAACTATGGAATTGACGCTAACCCTTCAATAATAGCACGTATGAGCAAAATTTATGTTATCAAAACATCCTTTGATTTAACCACAGTGTCAAATCTCCCCTCTCTCTAACCAGAAGTGTGTTGGGGTTAACCCTTTATCTACTGACGGAGTCACTTTGAACTTTCATCCCATAGTGAATATTACTAATATTCTAATGGTACTTTGCAAAAACCCTCTTTTAACTCCACTTTATCCGGATACAAGGCAAAAGTAGATCTAGGTTTGTTATTTTAGCGAGGAAGGAGGCTATCTTTCAAACAGTCGGTGTGTTTTGTGCCGACATTTTGCACAGATTGCCATGCTCATCTTTTTATTGCTGCAAACACAGTAAAGGATATAAGATAAGTGTTGAATTTTTTTATGTGTTCATTATGATCTTAGAATACAATTTTATTAGTTATTTTAGGTGAACGGTGTATGTATTTGATTTAACAGTTGAATTACTCGGTGGTACTTATAAGTACCGTCAGTACACTGGGTGTTGGAGAAAAACTTCCTGTTTGCTTTTCGTCTGTGTAGTTACCCATCGTTTTCATCTGCTTTAAAATGTAATCACTAAAATGTAGTGTAGTAATAATTTTCCTAGTATTTCTTTTCTGTTTCATTATTACTTTTTATAGGACATCGAAAATGTTGTGCCACCGGCTCTTTTTTGCTATGCTAGAAATGGGATATGTAAATTCATATATTGCATATGTGGAGATGCGAGAGAATATGTTGTCCTTGGAATACAGACGCCGCATAACTAAAGGACAGCTAACAAGATCGAAACCTGAAAGAAAAATAGTTTTTTAATCCTTTCAGGGGCGAAACATTTTCAATGCCAAAGTGTTGAAATAAATGATTGACACCGGAATTTGCCAAAAAAATTATTTGCAAATAAGAAAAAGGCTATATTACACATACTTATTAAATTGAAAATATTTTACCACAATTCTGGTGCCATTTGAAATGCCTTGTGGGTTTGCTGTTACGATATTTTAGTCATAGTGTACTGACGGTACTTTAAAGCACCACTTTAATTAATTACCTCTAAGGAATTAATTCACTAATTAAATCACTCATTCAAACTCAATAACTCACTCAATAATTTCTCACGGGTGAGTATTTTTTTTTTTTTTAAGTTTATCCCTTAATTTTCCTTGTAGTAACTGAAAAAAAAATTACATGAAAAAAACTGCAGTAGATCATAATGCAGTAGATAAAGGGTTAATAGAAAGTAACTTATGGGTTGGATTAATTGGGATTTAGAAGGGAATGCTGACACTCTGCTAATTCAACATGGCCTCTTATTACAACACTCTCTTTTATTTAACTCAATTTGGTTTTTGTCTGTAAAGATGCAATTTTGAAATAGATTTTACTCTCATTTTCTGGTGGACTAGAATTATAAAAAATGTGTTCACGGGGTTTTTCTTCCGATGACAATATAAAATTAAAAAATTTTAGAACTTAATTATAAATTGATAAATTCATTTTAAGGTATTTTTTCGTTAGCACATCACCCCCCAACCCAAGTGGTAATTTGCCAAACATTCTTTATAGTTGCAAATATATACGAGTTACAACTTCAATGGATTTAATGATGTATCAAACCACGCCCGACAAAATAGGCCAACTTGCTGTGAAACTGCAACAATAAAATATTTTAAGGGGTTTCAAAACTCTTAAAACTTCAGAATTTTCGAAAATTTAATTTTTTTAAATGTTAAACTTCTTTTTTTTTTTTTTTTTCGGAACATTTTGGTATGTTTCTTGAAATTCCCATTAGAACAGAAGTTATGGCTATTAGAATTATACCCGCTCAGATAAAGGTCAATAATTATTCTCTTATTCTTTTTTGCCAGAATGTATTACTTTACAAAGTAGTATATATATATATAAAAGCCGTTCTCTGTGTCTATGTCCTTTATACAAATCTTCAATTTTTGACGGATTTGCACGAAACTTCATTTACACAGGCTTTAGAACGTGGAAAAGAGCACTGTCTACTTTAAAAAATCATCAGAACACTATTTATCCCTTTTTTCTACCATGTTCCGTAATTTAACATTATAGATATATATCTTTTTAATTTTCTAATTAAATCGTTTCTTTCCCGTTGCCACACCCTAAAAAATGACACAATAATGTGAAAAAAGTAACGATAACGCGTTGCTATATTTTTGCATTTTTGAAATTGACGTCATTCTAAACAGAAAACGCACATCTATATATATAAAAGCCGTTCTCTGTGTGTATGTCCTTTATACAAATCTTCAATTTTTGACGGATTTGCACGAAACTTCATTTACATAGGCTTTAGAACGTCGAAAAGAGCACTGTCTACTTTAAAAAATCATCAGAACACTATTTATCCCTTTTTTCTACCATGTTTCGTAATTTAACATTATAGAAATATATCTTTTTAATTTTCTAATTAAATCGTTTCTTTCCCGTTGCCACACCCTAAAAAATGACACAATAATGTGAAAAAAGTAACGATAACGCGTTGCTATATTTTTGCATTTTTGAAATTGACGTCATTCTAAACAGGAAACGCACATTATTTATATATAAAATAAAAACTTCAACTATAAGAGCGGTAAAATGACGTAGCACCTTAATTTAATAGTTTTTTTAAATTAAAATATCTACTTTAATACAAACAGTCAAATTTCATGAAAACAATTTAGGAGCAAGAAAAAAAAGACTAGATATGACCTCACATTCCATCAAATCTTTTCAACGTGTAGTCAACTCACCGTAAATAAATGGCTCCTATATTTTGTTTACTTCTTCGATTGCATACTACAGCCATAATATGTTAAGTTCGTGTTTTATTTTATGTTATTTTTGGCGTTTTAATTTCGTTTGCCAATTTAGTTATTGGATATTACACGAAAACAAACAAATTTTAAATTAGTTACAATGTTTTTGAACAATTGAGTTAATATTTTGTAATTGGATTGCAAGCATATTTAAAAAATATGCATGCTTGAAAATTACTTTAAAGTCCATAAAAAATCTGTAAATTGAGATAAACATTACAAACAAATCTTACTGAATGTACTTTTGTTTTCTATAAGACGTTGAAACAATCGAATGTGCGAGGTTTAGAGGTTAAATTGCAGTAAAAGGAAAATTAATTATTGTGTTAGGTTGTTGCCACAGAAAATATGATACCAGGTTTCTCATAGACATGTCTTTTCTTTATACTATTGCATTAAGAGTAAACGGGTTCATTTTTCGTAATCGGGTTGCACGTACCTTTAAAAATATCCATGCTTGAAAATTACTTTAAAATCCATTAAAATCCGAAAATTGAGATACAATTTTTGTCACATGAACAGTTTGTATATTTATACTTTCACGTAACAGTTTTATGTACTTCAACTTTAACTTGAGTGTTCCAATAAATTAATGGTTTCGTTATGGTCAGTTTAGTATTTTGTAACTATCTTATTATTTATAACATCTGAGTTAACAGGATGTTACATGGCGTCAGAAGTGTTGAAATTAAATTAAATTAAATTTTGTTGTTACTGACGTTATTAAAATGCAGAGAGAAGCTACAAACGCTCGCCTTCCGGCAGAATTGGAAGTCACTGAAGATAATATGGCCATTAAATGGAAGGTTTGGAAACAGGGATTTGAATTTTATTCAATTGCTACGCAGTTAAATACTAAACCAGCTGAAGTTCAGGCTGCTACTTTTGTGTCAGCTATAGGATCTGCTGCAATAGTTATATTGAATACCTTTAATTTGACGGATCAAGAGCAGCAGAATGTCGATGTAATCAAGCAGAAATTTGATGAATATTTTTCACCTCAGATTAATCAGACCTACACTCGATATGTATTTTTTACATGCATTCAAGGTAAGCAAGAAACTTTTGATTCTTATATTACTAAGTTGCGTACAAAAATTAAAGATTGCGCTTTTGGCGATTTGCAAGATAGTTTATTACGTGATCAACTAGTTCGTGGTATTAATTCTGATAAAGTACGTGAATTACTATTGGCTGAAAAAGACTTAACGGTCAATAAAGCTATTGATATATGTAGAGCTAGCGAACAAGCTACTTTTCAATTAAAAGAAATGCATTCAGTTGTTGATAATACAGAAAAAGATATTATGATGATTCGGAAATCTAAACTGAAATCCGATACTAAATCTGATATGGTTTATTCACATAAAAATAAGCCAAAGCTCAATAAAGCAAATAAGATATGTTGGCGATGTGGTTTAACGCATGATTATCGTAATTGTCCAGCCTTTAATGTTACTTGCAATCTTTGCGCTTTAAAAGGGCATTATGCTCGCCAATGTAAATTTAAAAAGAAATACCGATCAAAGAATCGAGCCATACAGGAACTTACAGAAGTTTCTAATGATAGTGATGATGAGATTAATCATTATTTTAGCAATACATTGCATGTCGGAGAACTATTGAGCTCACAGAATAATGCTTGGTTAACAACTGTTACTTTTCAAAATAGAGTATCTGTGAAATTTAAATTAGATACCGGCTCTGAAGCCAATATTATAACAGAACGTTTAGCTAAAAAGCTTAAAGCACTTATACGTGAGACTAAAGTAAAACGCTTAAAATCTTTTAATAATGAGTTTACACCGGTAATTGGCGAAACCGATATTAAGTGTATTGTTCAAAATACGCCAGTTATTCTGAGATTTTTAGTAGTTAATGGAAATTTTAATTGTATATTGGGATGTTCTACATGTGAAAAACTTGGCTTAGTCCAACGTACTCCTGAGTCTGTACAGGTTAATGAAATAGGAACTGAAATACCAGATGCAGTTTTTCAAGGTATAGGTTGTTTGAAAGATTTCGAATATGATATTGAAATTGAAGATGATGCAGATTTGAAAATACATCCACCTCGACGAATTCCGTATGCAATTCGTGATACTGTCAAAAAAGAAATTGATCTTATGGTTAAAATGAAAATTTTAAAACCGGTAACACATCCTACTCCTGCTGTCAGCCCATTAGTAATTGTAAAAAAAGGTGATAGAATACGTTTGTGTTTAGACCCAACTGATATTAATAAAGTTATAAAACGGCGTCATTTTCCTCTCAAAACAGTTGAAGAGATAGCAGCTCGCATTGGTTCAGCAAAGTATTTTACAATATTAGATGCTAAAAAAGGATTTTGGCAGCTTCCTGTGTCTCGACGAACATCAGATTATTTAACAGTTAATACACCTTGGGGAAGGTATTCGTTCCTAAGAATACCATTTGGGCTTGCATCAGCACCAGAAATATTTCAGCAAGTAATGCATTCGCTCTTAAGTGAATTTGAAAATACTGAATGTTCTATGGATGACATATTATTATGGGCAGACACAAAACAAGAACTACGAAAATTAACTGTGAAAGTAATTAGACGTCTTTTTGATGCCGGACTTCGTCTAAATAAAGAAAAGTGTGAATTTGAAAAAACAAAAATCAAATTCTTGGGTCACCTGTTTACATCAAATGGAATCGAGATTGATCCAGCAAAAGTGAAAGCTATTGAACAACTGAAAACACCAACTTGCTTAGCTGAATTGCAAAGATTTCTCGGAATGGTGAACTATGTGTCGAAATTTATACCTAATTTCTCTGAAATTACAGAACCTATACGTAGGCTATTGCACAAAAATGTATTGTGGGAATGGTCCGAAGATCAAGAAAATTCTTTCTTTAAACTGAAAGAGGCTCTTAAAAATACGCCAAAGTTGGCCTACTTTGATGTTAATAAACCTACGATAGTTTCAGTTGATGCCAGCTCACACGCTGTTGGTGCAGTTCTTCTTCAAAATGGTAGGCCAATTGCGTATGCGACTAAAGCATTAACAGATTCACAACGAAGATATCCTCAAATCGAAAAGGAATGCTTTGCTATTCGTTTTGGGTGTAAAAAGTTCCACGATTATATTTATGGAAAACCAGTTACAATTGAAACTGATCATAAACCTTTAGAGGCTATTGCAAAGAAATCCTTACAGGCAGCTCCTGCACGTCTTCAAAGAATACTTTTTGACGTTCTTCAATACTCGCCCAAGATAGTATACAAAAAAGGTAAAGATATACCTATTCCAGATGCATTAAGTCGTGATTGCATTATTGATCTTATAGAAGATGAAGAGATAGAAACTTTTCAAGTTTTATGCGATGTTCCTCTTCCATTATTGACTTTTTCAGAACTGTTAAATGCGGTTAACGAAGATTCTGAATTGCAAGAGTTAAAACGTTTAATTCTTGATGGTTGGCCACCTAGTATTAGCTCAGTTTCTCCACAACTTCGTAAATACTGGAACTTTAGAGAAGAATTGGCAGTTTATGAGAATTTGTTATTCAAATCAGAACGTTTAATAGTTCCATCTGCATTAAAGTCAAAGTATTTGAATTTAATTCACCAAGGTCATCTAGGAATTAATTTGTCTTTGCATCGTGCTCGAGAAATTATCTTTTGGCATGGAATGACCCGTGATATTGAGTTCTTTATACAAAAATGTCCTGTTTGTCAACAAACAGATCGTTCACCGAATACAGAGCCATTACAAATGAAACCTGTTCCTCAATTCCCGTGGCAACGAGTGGCTTCTGATATGTTTGAATTTTCCGGAAATCAATATTGTCTTATTGTTGACAGTTACTCGGGATATTTCGATTTTAAAAAACTAGTGCATCCTTCATCACATTCGGTAATAGAATATTTGAAAGATACGTTCGCAACTCATGGAATACCAGACATTTTGGAATCTGATAACGGTCCACAATACTCATCAGATGCATTTCACAAATTTACTAAAGATTGGAAAATACAGCACATTCCGTCTAGCCCGCGTTATCCTAAATCTAATGGCCTAGCAGAACGCTATGTTCAAATAGCAAAATTGATTTTAAGAAGATGCTCTATAGATCATACAGATGTCAGATTGGCACTTCTAAATTGGAGAAATACACCTCGTGAAAATTTGCCTTCTCCAGCTCAACGTCTCTTTGGAAGACCTACTCGAAGTTTAATACCTATACATCCCTCTTTACGTTTGCCTCGAATGTCATCTACCGTTCCTCTTCAATTAAGTAGAGAAAAGCAACTTGCAGCTTCGACCACTGACTCACGAAATGAATCTCCATTACTGACTAAAGGTCAATCTGTTAAGCTCCAAACTGATCATCGTACTTGGATTCCTGCTACTGTGTCAGATGTTGCTAATACTCCCCGTTCATACTTTGTTACCACTCCTACAGGCAAGATTCTCCGTCGAAACAGCGCACATCTACGTCCAACAAAGGCTGAAATTTTACCAGACCGCCAGATTGCTGTTAACCCTTCAGGTTTTGTTCGATCGGAGAATGATAATAGTACATCACTTGACCCTCTCGATGTTTCTCGTCTTTCTGCTCCAGTTTTTACTCCGCCCAAATCTAAAACAGTGGTTACCCGCTCCGGAAGAGTTATACGCCCTTCAGAACGTTTGAACTTATAAAAGAACTCTTATTCTTATTTTTTTTATTGTAAGGGAAGATGTCACATGAACAGTTTGTATATTTATACTTTCACGTAACAGTTTTATGTACTTCAACTTTAACTTGAGTGTTCCAATAAATTAATGGTTTCGTTATGGTCAGTTTAGTATTTTGTAACTATCTTATTATTTATAACATCTGAGTTAACAGGATGTTACAAATTTCAGGAAACAAATTTCATTTGAAAGAACTTTTTTCTATTCTAGATTGTAAAAAATGAAATTGTGTGATGTTTAGAAGTTAGAAAAATTGGAGTAAAGGCGCAATTTACGGGTTACAATTTA
Source organism: Maratus speciosus (assembly GCA_963932465.1). Taxonomy (NCBI): domain Eukaryota; kingdom Metazoa; phylum Arthropoda; class Arachnida; order Araneae; family Salticidae; genus Maratus; species Maratus speciosus. Next base: position 491,383,041 of record OZ010794.1, read on the forward strand.
TGGGGCACAATTTATGGGCACTGACATAGCGTTTATGTATTGTACTTTATATATATACCATGCAAACGAGAATTTCACTAGATGCTGCGCGATTTGGTGGATTTTTTTTTTCGTATTGTGAGGAAAATCACACATTTTTCTCTTACATCCGGCAAAGATAACGCGCATTCTGTTATTAAAGCTCAGGGATTTTATTATGGTTGCGAGACAATAACGTCATGTTTTCTGATTGCCTTTTTAACGTTTTGTGGATGGGAATGAATGCACAAGTTTCAGTTATTGTGATTGCCGTATTATTTCGTTTTAATTTATTTTACCTGGAATGCTCCTTATAGACGGGCGAAGCCGGGTAGTTCTGCTAGATTTTAAAATAAAACAGTTCAAAAAATTATTCAATTGTAGTAACGTTTTTTATAGATTATCTATCTACCCTATATATATAAAATCCTTATGAAACGAATTTATGAAACGGAAGTATGAATCGACTGATTAAACAACTGATTATGTTTCACGGCGATTTCTTCTAAAATATGGAATACTTTGCGATGAAATTAACACCAAAAATCAATATTGATCCGCAGATTTCAAAACTGGTATTAGAATTTTTAAATTCGAATTAGTTTTCGAAATATTAATTTTTTTCTAATTTTATATACATTTTTCTAACGATGGCAACTCAAATTTTAATCAAACAGATATTTTTTTTTCAGATTTTAGATAAGGTTACTATTTTAAATTAATTTGGCGAGAAGTTTGGCCTCCCTTAAATGTATGCTAAGAAATGTATCATGTTAGTTTTATTCATAATTCAATTTGTATTTCATTATCATTTTATTTATTACAAACAAAAATATTTAAAATAAATGGCTTTCACTTCTTTATTTTTTTTTAAACGAAATAAAAAGAAAAATATTAGGCGCAGATGTCATATACGCACCGGGGTACCTAATTGTTGCCAAAATGGCATTATTTTGGTTGACATGGTAACCCGGCTGTTGTTGTTTATTTAATAATAAATGTTTATTTACTTTATTTTCATTTTTTAAACTACATAAATTGTTTTGTTCTATAGTTAATTATTTTTTTTTGGTTATTTTCCTTTAAAAATAAAAAAATAATAGAAAATAATTAAAAAATACAGTACTTACTTAGTTATTCCATCGACCCATTTCGCCAAATTATATAAATCGCCGAACCATTCGCCAAATTATACAAATTGACATAATTTTTATTTTAAATAACGAAAGAACAAAGAAAATAGAATAACATTAATAAATGTACAAATAAAACGTCGAAATAAAAATCACTTGATGACGTAAAGACGTGTAACTTGCTTAAAGTCAAGTGAATGTGACATTTACGATCAACCATTATTGGCATTTAATCTTATAGTTTGGTGATAGATTTTTGGTCGACGGGATAACTAATAGTACCAAAAATACATATGTAACTGGTATTCGAAAACGAGGATTTCGCCAAATTTTCGTAAAACAAATCACGCCAAACTGGGTGCGTATATGGCATCTGGCTAAATATTAAATGATGTAACAAACGATGACATTTAATTTCAACTTCAAAGCAATGTTTTAATTTACCACTCGAAAAAAAAAAAAAAAATGCTAACTAGCGAGTTGAAAAATAGTTATTGGCGAGATTTGCACCCGGCTAGCGTAACAGTACCAACAATTCTTTGCGACAATGCTTTTGTGTAGTATTATTCGAAAAAAAAAATTGTTTTTTTTTTTAAATCGAAATCGAAAACTTTCAGCACAGATGCCACATACGGTCCCATATTGGCGCTATTTTTTTCTGACGCCAATGTCATATACGCAACGGGTACTTAACTGGCGCCATAGTACCGTTATTTTGCTTGATTTGATAAGCCGGATGTTGTTGTTTATGCTGTTGATGTTTTCCCCAAATTAGCGTCGGAAAAAAATCGCGTCAATATGGGGCCGTATATGATATCTGGGCCAAACTTTCATATGAAAAGCGAAGGGATCAGAGCGTATTTATTTATGGCAGTTACATGACTTCGACTATTATAATATAGATGAAATGATGGCGATAGAATAATATTTGGCGACTTATCACCTGTATCTGGTTAATATTAAAGTACCAAAATGGCACCAGGAATATAAAAAGCGCAGTGGTTCGCCCGGAACTGTTGATGATAGTCACATGACTTAGGCTATTGTTATAGAAATTGTTTTAAAATACCGGGAGACAAAGACTCTGTACACTTAATTCCTTTTATTTTAGCTTCTTTTCAAACGTTTAACTGATTCTCTTTAATCAAACACGAAAACAACCATTGGATGTCGTAACAGCAACTGATTCGGCCCTAAATTTTTGAAATCAAAGGAAATTGAATGGAAACCCGTTTACAGGGAGATCTGCACAGCTTTTTTCAGTATAATTCAATCTTCTATAATATTTTTTAAACCGATCAGATTAGCGTGTTTTTAGATTCTGCGGTGTCTGAACGGGGGTTGGCGAGCGTAGCTTGCAGGGGGCAGAGCCTCCTTAGTATGCAAATAAATAATAACAGAGCAATTTGTAAAATTTATTGTTTATTAATAATCATCTCTTTTCTGACATTAAACAGTGCGATTTCGTAACAAATGATAAAACAATCGTTTCAAAAAAAAAAAAAAAAAAAAAAAAAAAAGACTTAACAGCTTGTTCAATAAATATATGTCTATTTTTTTGTGAAATTATTTTTTTTATCTTTAAATAGGAAAAATTTTCATTTTACTTGATAATGTTCCAATATGCTTATGTTATTTGCCAAATTCACACAATAATTAAATAGTTCTTTTTAAACCACCGCAGTTGTATGACGGTTATTTCTATCCGCTTTCTCGACTTCTTTTTACCTTCAATCCTATCTTCGATCCCATCCCTAAGGGAAACTATCTCACTTGAGTTCATTGAAGAAAATTCAGCGGCTCGGCGGGAATGATTCCCTATCCAATCCATTCCAAATGTTGTGTTGTCTGTGTTTATTGTAGGACGCAAAGATAGTAGATGTAATCTATCTGCTATCCAATCCATACGATAATACGTCATATCCATAGATCTATACACTTCAGGAGGCCTACTACTATTACAGGAGGTAAAAACTTGCGGTATACTGATCTGGATTATCATCTTCCCAATCCATATGAAGCACAGCTCCTTGACGTGAATCATTTTCTATCCATTCCATACAAGACTCAGTCATATTTTCATGAACTGCAGGAAGCCCACCTACATGACGTGTATTATCATCTGCCCAATCCATATGAGATGCTGGCTTGTTTGAATTTGCATTTGCTTTAGGAAGCGTAGTTGCTTGACGTGAATTACCTCCTATGAAATCCATGCAAGATTTTGTCACATCCGCATTCATCATCCGGCAGTTCTGAATACCACTACCATATTCCGTATTACCTGGAATCGATGGATCGGATGTTTCCACATTGCCTTCTTTTTCGAGTCTTTTTCTTTTTCTTTACGGTGAGTGATAGCTCACATAGGTTGGGCGTACCATTTTTTGTCGGTATACAGCTTCCCGACGGAAGTTTTCAAAACTGGGAAAACTTGAAAAATTATGGCATTCCGTTTTTTCCTCGAAAGCCATCCCATTTGTATTTTTTAAATTGATCATTTCTGGTGTCGGACTCAAACTTTCTGACTGATTTACTGGAACAAGACTTCCATAAGAATCATTGGTTGGGGAAATTCCATTATTCTGAGCATGTGAACTTGGAGTCAGGCAAAAATTATCCGATTGATTTACTGGAATAAGACTTCCATAAGAATCATTGGTAGGCAAAATTCCATCATTCTGTGAACTTGGTGAAATTTTTAAACTTAAGTTTCCTTGTTGAATGAACTGATACACAGAGCTTCCGTTTTCTGAAAATTCATTTAGATTCAAAGCTCTTTTCTTGCGCACAGGAGAATATGAATCCTCTAGGCTTACACTATCAAAATTCTGGGATTCATGCATCTGTGAAAATGTTCTTCTCCTTATATTCTGATTTCCGTACAATGAAGAATTACTTGAAGACATACGATTCCTGTCGTTTTCAAAAGCATTTATATTTGCATTCTGTAGCTCATATTCACGAGGCAGACTGTCATTGTGTGAATCAGGGGCATCGCCATGGGGGGGGGGTTAGGGGGGGGAGCCTCCCCCCCCCAATATATGTGAAGTTGGGAAATTTGAACTTAGAGTTGGGAAATTCTAGATTTTTGAGACATTTCCTTTTTTAGTAAAAAAATTACGAAATTTTTGTTTTGGTGATTATGTTTCTGCGTACTGTAACAGTAAACATGTTAAATTATCAAAAGAAATCAGCCACATTCAATCTATCATTGTGTTTTTCAGTTCTAAAAAAATATTATACATCTACCAGACCAAAATTTCTCTACTCCTAACCATCAATAGCTGACTATCCAGTTCCTTTATTTCCTCCAAAACTTTGTTCCTTTCTCAAAAATTTCACCCTACGTCCCCTTCTCGTCCCAAAAGAGAATCCAGCTATTTTAATCCAAAGGGATTGCATCTTCTTTTGAAAATTGGAGACAAACTTGTAGCACAACAAAAAGGAATGTAGTTACCTACTTGAAAACACAGCTGGGCAAGAAGATTTGATGAGTTTTCACAAATTGCACTAATTTTTGAGCTAATTGCGTGATTTTTGGACAATCCTTTACTCATTTTCATGATTTTTTCCGCAAAAATTAGTTAACCCTTCGCTGTCAAGAAAAAAACGTTATATAAGCAAATATGAATATAAGAAATCGCTAGTTTAGATAAATTTGTTACATTTATTTGTGAGCGGAAATATATATCAGTCCTGTTCGTTTATATTTATAGGTGCTTATGAAATTTTAAACCAAAAATCCAGTGTTGTGTCTTTAAAACTCTACTAAAAAATGACTATAAATCTCAGCACGAAAGAACCCTTCATAATAAGGAAAAGATTTTTCGTGCAAGGTTTTGGAGCATCTAAAAATCCATTCGAGGATGAAAAAGGTAAAAAGTGGACCATTTGAATTTGGAACAGAAATATGACCATAAAAGCACTCCATCAACTGAAGAAAAAATCGCCATGCATTGTAACACTGACGCGTTGCACTTGAATAAAATTTTGAATCAATGAAGATTTCCCTATAGACAAGTTCACAAACAGTTATGAATATTAGAATGTAACTGAAGAAGCTGACTTCCGAAAGCACCGTAGAAAAATGGTTTCACCAAAGGGAATAGATAAAAATAATAGTACCGCAATGAACATTGATACACACAAGTTTTACAGGAAAGAAATATAAGAAATACAAAAAAAACTTAGTAATGGGCTTAAATGACAATGTTCCCTATATCAGGAGAATATTGCACCAATACATTTCATATTTAAATTACAATTGTGCAAGACAAATTTGAGTATCACTAATTTAGGAAAGTTAATAATGTTAATAAGAAAAACTTGAACTTACGCTGTCAAAATTTAATAATTAAAAACTCTTATGATACTCATCAGCGTACATATAAATAAAAACTATATTAAAAACACATTAAAAATTAATCCCAACGTTTCATGCTAGTTTGATGTTGTGAAAGTGACTGTGCTGTTTGTAACTTTGTTTCGTGGAGGTCAAGAACCCTCTCCCCTGATGATGGCTCATTAGAAAGAGCATAAAACGTTGGGATTAATTTTTAATGTGTTTTTAATATAGTTTTTATTTATATGTACGCTGATGAGTATCATAAGAGTTTTTAATTATGCTAATAATGTTTCCACCTGGATATGAGAAACCGGATGTACATGACTTGCAGAGTCAAATAGAAATAAACCAAATCCCAACTCACTTAAAAAACCTTTTTCTCATGCCTTGAAATTCAAAGATGATTTGAATACGTCGTCAAACTATATACTCGTATCTTAACATCCACAGCAGCTTATCTTTATGGCATTGCATCTAATGAAAGAATCTTTAGTCAAATAAAAATTAAAAAAATATATATTGCAAACTACAAAGAGGGATGACAGACTTGACAGCCTAATGATTTTAAAATGTGAAAGTGGAATTGTGATTTTATTAAACTGGACGATGTTATCATCAGGTTGGCTTCTTTGAAGACCAGAAGAATTAATGTTAAATGAAAACTAGTCGGATGTGCCAATCCCAAAACTTTATTCTATCCAATACATGTTAATACCTCAAAATTTGCAATCACAATGCAAAAATAATTATAAAGGAATAGATCCGTTTAATTGTGTGAATTTAAAAAGGAGATAGAAGCATCGCATTTTTTCAAGAAATCATTGAATTTGGGTGCACACCCTATTAGATGTCTGTAACGAAAATTCCAAACCCAAAGAGCACAAAAGCGATACCTTTGGACAGCATACACCCAAGCCCAATAAGGAATTGCAACCGAATATGAAATTTGGCAAATTCCGTGCATTAGTTTTTCAGATATAGCTAACGGAAAAATCGTGAAAAATGTTTCACAGCAGTGTCACCTGTTATATGATATACGCAAAAGCCTAATAAGCACCAAATTATGTCAGGGTTTAACATAATATGAAGTTTGATCAAATTCCGTGCAACAGTTTTTGAGATATAACTATCGCTAAAATCATGTAAATCGTGAAAAATGCAGCATACAGCGCCACCTTTTGGGTGATTTACACAAAAACTAATCAGCATTAATTTTTATCAAGGTATAACTGAATCTAAAGTTTTAATAAATTCCACGCATTAGTTCTGGAGATAGAGCGCCCACAAAATTTGTGTCACATACACACAGACAGACATTTTCTAAAAACAGTCAAATCGTTCTAAAACGTATCAATTATAGGTGCACATTTCCAAAGTTTTTAAGGAGCCAGTGGCTCCTAAACCCAAAATAATCCAGTGGCCACATTGTGAAAGAAATGCATAAAAGCAATAGCAATTATATGAGAAAAAACTTCAGGAAATGAAAGTGAAAAATAATCTACAAATGTACAAAAGAAACAGACTAATTACATCAAATTTGTATAGTTCATTTAATCACCCAATTCTTTTAATTTGGATTTAAATTAAGTATAATATAAATCTTAAGCTATGTACTGTCAGAAGATAAAGTTGGGTAAGACAGAGGTGACAAAATATATATCTATAAGAATAAGCTAAGGAATCATGGTAGGGGGGAATGTTAGGAAAACAATATTTCTTATTTTCATTTTGCCATACAAGAGTTCATAAAAGAAAAAAAATAAGAGTGTGTAAGATTATTTTGCACTATAAAAGTCAAAACAGAATTCAAGCATTTGTTTTTCAAGAATACAGAAGAAAAATTATCTTAAAAAACAATCTCGTCACAGATTATTACAGGGGTGGGGAAAAATATCAAGAATTTCGACAAGTGGACGCCGAAAAAATCAATTTTGTCAATCGTTAGCAAGAAAAAGCGCGAATTCCGTCAAAGGATCGGGGTTGGTTGGTTGGTTGTATTTATGTCGGCCAATTATCAGCACGTGGGATATAGGCCCTAAGGGGGGAGTGCCTTCCGTGGAGGTCTTTCTAAGGGAACCTAATTCGTATTAACGCTTGGAGAACCAAGGTTCGAAGAAAACCACGAAAACTCCGAACGATTAGGCCGACGGGCGCGATTGGGATCGAACCCAGCACCTCCCGTCTACCAGCTTCGAGAGCAGAACCTCTCGGCCACTGGTGGGGCTCAAAGGATCAGGGAAAAAATGCTAATTTCGTCAAAGAATCCCCAAAAACACGCGTCTTTTTGTCAAAGAATTGCGGGAAAAATGCGACTTATGCCATTCTTTGCAGAAAAAAATCATCAACTTTGTCAAAGGATAACAAAAATAAACCCCACCAATTCTATAAGGATCACGGAAAAAACGATAATTTTGTCAAAGGGTCGCAAAACAGACAACGTGAATTTTGGCAAAAGATTGCAGAAAAAACGCGCATTTCGTCAACAGATTGCACAAAAATGCAAATTTTATCAAAGGATTGCAAAAACCCCCGCGAATTTCATCAAAGCATCGCGAAAAAACCCGTGATTTTCGTAAAAGGATCGCGAAAAAAAACGTGATTTTTGTCAAAGGATCGCTGGAAAAAAACGCGAAATTCGCCAAAGGATGGCGACTTGGATGTCGAAAATTAGTCGCCAAAGCAAAAAATTAAGTCGCCACGTGGCGACTGGCGATCGTGAATCTGCACCACCAATACTATCAATCCGTCGAAAGTCGGAAGTCGATTTTTTTTTTACGAATTCAATACTTTCTTCTTGTAAAGATAGAAGAAAGTAAAAAACTGGTTGGTTTTCTTATTAAAAAAACAATAATTGGAATTTTTATGTTTCTAGTTTAAAAAAGTTTCTTTGGAAAGAAATTTTTTATGCATAAGTTTCCTTATCACTATTACACACGTTATGCATATCACTTTAGTTGAAAATTGGAGCAATTTGTTTCAAGTTGGGAAATTTTCGAATTCTACCCCCCGAAAAAATATCTGTAGCTACGCCCCTGGTGGGAATGCACTTTTTGATTTGAACTTGCAGGAGTTTCTGACATTTTTAAAATTAAAGAAAATACACCTCTCTACAACTTTAGTGGAGGAACACTTTTTGTTGTTTTTTCTTTATGTATTAAGCAGGATATTTCGAAATTTCAATAAATTATCTGAGATTGAAAAGTTTTACTAAATTTTTACAGTTTTATTAAATTAAACATTGTAGAATTAAATAAAATTTTTAACAAGAAAAAGAACCGACTTTTAATATTTATATAATTATATTTATAAACATTAATTTGATTTTTTGGAGTCGATGCCAGCCAAGCAAAGTTAAATATAATTATGCAAAATATAATTATGTAATACACAAACATCCATAACATGAATGTTATGTTTTTCTCTTGTGTTAACTCTCAGGGTAATGTTTTTGGCAATTGCATGCAAGAAAGGTGTTTTTCAACGCAGATTTTATATTATGTTTACAAGCATTAAAACGCCGGTTTAATGTAACATTAGTGCGTTTATACAGGCTTTATGTAAAAAAAATCGTAGCCAACCACAGATTTTAAAATACAGAATGACGTCAGAGTTGATTGATTGAGAATGAAATTTCTTTTCGCAAAGTTTTAGCTGAATCTCGTGTCAAGTAATAAAGATTATGTATTAGTATCGTATTTATACTTGTGTTACGATTTGTATTAGATATTTATTTTTTATTTTGAACTTTGCTTGGCTGGCATCGACTCCAAAAAAATCAAATTAATGTTTATAAATATAATAATACACATAATAAAAAGATTGCTGTGGTCTCTGCGGCCGAGTGGTCAAAGCACCACGCTGCTAATCGCTTTCGTTTACGAGCGTAAGATTGTGGGTTCGATACCCGCTGGTTCCATTGCACACACTTTAAATGTATCATTTTAAATCTGACGTAATTGTCACCAAAGGTTTCTTTCTCTTTTTAATATTCACGTGAAAATACTTTTATTGTTAGAAAGGAAATATTATTTGCCCTGTCTTAGAATTCTCAACACAAGAGCAATGCGACTCTTGTAGGCACTTCAATAACTGGTTCATTGGTTCAAAATATCTCAATTTGCTGGTTTTCTGTAACCAAGTAAACCTTATTGGTTTACAATGGAAGTCTGTGGGAATTTGGCGAAATATTAGAGATATCGCCAAGTTGGCGACAAACTTGGCGGCATTTGGCTACAGAACAGGGTCCCCCCTATGTTAAACCCCCTTATAGGTATGAAGATGCATTAAATGTTGTTCAATATATATATATAGATTAGTTTTGAAAGATTATCTCGAAATATGACATAAATGTCTCGCGCAAGTATATTTTTAAATTTAAACTGTTTGGCAATTTTATGGTTTGGCAATTTTAAATATGACGTAATTTCCTCCATTTACATCTTTTAACGCATATTAATGAATTTATTATTTTCTCTTTTAAAATTCACGTGTAAATATAGTTTTTATGACGTAATTATCAATATTTTCCTTCTTTTAATACGTAATCATTTAATTCTCATTTGAAAGTTTTTCTCTGTTTATAATAGTCACGTGTAAATAAATTTTTAATTTGAAGGAAATATTATTCTTTGCGCTGTTTTTAAATTTGGCAACCATTTAAAATAATACCCTTTTCTTAAAGTTGTAAAAAATATCTCTCGAAATACTGAAAATTTGAATTTAAAATAGAAATAAAATCTCAAAAAATGAGTCAAATTAAAAAAATAAAGGCAGTCTGCACATTGGGAACTTCTAATGTATAAAATAATCTAAAAATGATTAAATCCCTATGTATAGTTTTTGCTCCTATAAAACTTTTTTAATGGAACGATTTTGACCAACTTTAACATTAAATATCTCTTAAAATAATTCTTCTATTTGAAAACTGTCTGTATCAGCGTGTTTATCAAATATTTCTCTATAATACCACTGATTTTCATATTTTTTTTATGCAATATCATAGAAACTCGACAGAGTTTCTCGCCAAGCAAAAGAAATAACAATGAAATGAACCGCAAATGAAAGGAATTTCCGCCAACTGATGCCAAACGATTTTGCAAAAATTTTTTAGTACTCTGTCTAGTTTATATTTTCCGGACTGACCAAAACGGGATTTTGACACATCTATATCTCGCGTTCTATTTATGATAGAAACGAAATTCTTGTTTTTACGGAATGGGACGTGCCACGTGACTCAGAAAACCAAAAGGAAAGTGGAATCCGGCGAATAGTTTTACTGTAAATGCTATTTAAAAAGTGCTGTTTTTTGCACTTTTTAAATTCTTGTTTTGACCAAAATCTGTTGACAGGACTACAGTCATGTGTAATTATCGGATTTTTACGCGCTTTACGTCATCTGAATTGTTTTCATGAGTAGTTCAAACCTTTGAAAGTTTCATGCAAAAATATTAATTAGTTTTTGATTTATACCAATTTAAAGTAATTTATTCCTATATTGCGCGTGGCGTACGTAATATAATTTATTCCTATCTTGCAGCGTGGTCTACGTAATACAGTAGAAGATCTTTATAACGCAATTCTATATAACGCAATTCTCCATATAACACACAACTTCTCAGATGTAAACAATGAATTTTGCAGTTAAAAAGCACCTTCATTTTGACATTGTAAAATATTGCTACTCTCTAGAGGACTAAATTTGATGCATTAGTTCAATTTTATCCTCTAATTTAAGACCTTTTTACTGAAAAAAATGGTATGCAATAAACATTTTTGAAAAATGTTTAATATAAGGGATGGTTGTGTCAGTTATATTTGATCATATTTATAAAGTAAATTTAACAATGTCTGATCTATATTATGCAAAAATTTATATTTTGGATAACTCTTGGTTACAGGGAATGCAGTATAAAAATATTCTAATGTATTTTGATATGTTTCAGACATATTTGGCCATGTTTACAAGGTGAATTTAATGATGTGATCCATATAACGCAAAATTCTATATAACGCACAACTTTGCGTTTTTAGGTTTGCATTATAAAGATCTTCTACTGTATGTATATCTCTACTTATATTTGCATGTGAGCTAAAAGAATTATCGTAATACCCGCTACTCCGAACCTGCCAAAATAAATTTCTCGACCCACAACCCGACTCGAACTCGCCCAAATAATTTTCGGAAACCCTCAACCCGACCCGAACCTGACATATTTCAATCCGCACTCCACCCGAACACAAAATATTTTAACCCACAACAAGACCCGAACCCGAAATGAAAGGAAAAGCGTAGGAATATTTTAGATAGAAAAATGGACAAATCTGTATTCTTTAATATTCGAATAAGTAAAACCTCTGAATAGCACACAGATCGTTGAATAGCATCCTGCATCGGGTCGGGTTGTCCTTAATTTTCTTTTTGCGGGTCGGTATGACTTTTTTCCTGCTGGTCGGGTTCACGCTAGAATATTTCTTGCTGTTCATATGTAAGTTTATTGCAAGTCTGGTTTTGGGGAAATATGTATTTGAATATGAATGAATATACCAGTACGAGTACACATCGTATATTGAATTTACTGCATGAGATATAAAATATACATGTTACCGGCCAAACCCTTTTTTAGGCCAAACTAGTTTGGCCTATAGGCCAATCTAGTTTGGCCTTATTGGTTTATCCTAACGCGCATCGGATAAAGTAGTTTTTCCTAGGCCAAACTAGTTTATCCTAACGCCCATAGGATAAATTAGTTTTTCCTAGGCCAAACTAATTTATCCTGACGCCCATAGGATAAACTGGTTTTTCCTAGGCCAAACTAGTTTAGCCTGCTATTCATTAGTCTGAACTAGTTCATCCTAGGCCAATTCAATTTGGCGTGCTTTTACTGATCCCAAAGACCGCTTCGGCGCCAACCTTTCAGTTTATCCTAGGTCAATGTAGTTTATCCTAGGCCAATTCAAACGCAAATTCAATTTCTCGAAAATGGATCAAGTTCACACTCAAATTCAAAATTTTTCAAACGAATCCGCTCAACTCAAACACATCTATGGAAGTGAGCGCAAAGTTAACTAAAAACTCGTTTTTTTTTTAAAATATATAATAAAAGTTTAGCGTCCAAATTTACGAAATTTTGTGATCTAGTATTTAGGTTATTCGATGTAAGGTCTTTACGGGGCCGCCCAATTTTACTTCCCGACACTCGGTCCGATCTTGGTTTGGGGATTGCTTTTTTCGAGAGGTTCGAACCGTGATGGGCCGGGACTCAATTTTTTTCCGGCTTAAGTCGGGACTGGACTGCATTCTTCTTGAGGTCTGCACATACAGAAATTTTCAGTCCAATTCCCAACCCAGCTCATATGAAAATCATTTGAACCGGCAGGATCTCTGCTCTGTTCAGTAAAAATATCACTAACATTTGGCCGGGCCCAACATTTTTTTTAATGCACGTATTTTTAAACGGCTATTATTCCACAATTAAAATTTATATATTTATTATTATTATTTTTTAAGATGTGTAGGTGCATTTTTATAGGTAATAAAATTAAAGTACGATATAAACTGAGAAAAATAACTTGCCTATGACGGAATCCCGTGTTTACCAAAAGAAATGTGTTGATCTATGTAAAATGAGGATATTAGTACAATAAACTTCCTCTACTCCGGCACGTTCAGGACTTGCAGCATGCCGGATTACGAAATTTTCCAGATTACAGGATGAATGTCGGAAAAAACGGTTAGAAGTTAGAATTAAACAGAAAAAACCAGTAAAGCATGTTTTTTATTCAGTTCCTACTATTAGTTCACACTCTCCCTATATCCTTCTATATATAAAAAAAAGTTTTGATTTGGAAATGGACCAATGAACATCTGCGTAGACATTCCGGGTAGATCGGCATCCAATTTGAATGCTTAAGCATGGCCTTTCATCGTTAACATTAAAAAAGCTGTTGCATACAAAATTATGAAAATCGGCGGTATTATGGAGAAATGTTTGATAAACACGCTGATGCAGACAGTTTTCAAGTCGAAGAATTATTTTAAGATATATTTAATGCTAAAGTTGGACAAAATCGTTCCATTAAAAAAAGTTTTATTGGAGCAAAAACTATACATCGGAATTTAATCATTTTTAGATCATTTTATACGTTATAAGTTCCCGGTTTGCAGATTGTATTTATTTTTCTTATTTGACTCATTTTTTGAGGTTTTATTTCAATTTTAAATTCAAATTTTCAGCATTTCGAGAGAAATTTTTTACAAATTTTAGAAAATGTTATTAATTTAAACTGTTGCCAGTTGTATAAACAGCGCAAACAATAATGTTTACTTCAAATTAAAAATTTATTTACACGTGACTATTACAGACAGAAAAAAACTTTAAAATTAGAATTAAATGATTACATGTTAAAAGCAGGAAAATTACGTCATAAGAACCATAGGCAGATATGTCATATACGCCCCATATTGGCGCAATTTTTTCCGACGCCAATTTGGCGAAAACATCAATAGCATAAACAACAACATCCAGGTTACCATATCAAGCAAAATAACGACACTTTAAGCACCAGTTAAGTACCCGTTGCGTATATGAAATTGGCGTCAGAAAAAAATTGCGCCAATGACATCTGTGCCGAACCATATTTAGACTTGAATTTTAAAAGAGAAACAAAATCTTAAAATAAAAAAAATCATTATTATGCGTTAAAGCTTGTAATTTGAGGAAATTACGTCATATTTAAAATGGCAAAAAATATAGAAAAACAATTTAAATTGAAAAATATTTTTGCGCGAGATATTTTGAGATAACGCCATCTTTTCAACTATTATCGTGAATTCGAAGACAGCGCAAATAATATTTCCTTCTAACAACAAAAGTATTTTCACGTGAATATTAATAAGAGAAATAAAACTTTGGTGTAAATTACGTCAGATTTGATACGATACATTTAAAATGAATTATTTAAAAGAACTATCTTATAGCGCTGTTAAAAAATACCGGGAGACAATGACACTGTTTACTTAATTCATTTTACATTAGCTCATTTTCAAATGTTTAACTAATTTTTTTAATTAAATACGAAAACAGCCATTGTATCTCTTAACAGCAGCAGATTTGGCCTTAAAAATCCCCAATCCAAGGGAAACGAATAGAAACCCGTTTACAGAGAGATCGCTACTGTTTTTATTTTAATTCCATATTTTTAAAAGCAGATCAAATTAGCGTGCTTTTTGGATTTTGGTGTGCCTGAACGGGGGTTGGCGAGCGTAGCTCGTAGGGGGCAGAGCCCCCTAGTTTATTTATATATCTTGTTTAAATTTTCAATCGTTAATAAAATACTCATTATTCATCCTATCAAGTTGAAATATTTTTTTAAAACTTGTACTGGATGACAATTGATGTTAATATAGTTTTTTCAAATATTAATTAATTAATTAAATTTTAATTAATTAATTTCAGTTTTGCATGGGAAACAAAATGGCGGCCATTGGTTATTGAAGATCAATGAAAGTATTTTCAATAAGGGGTTACCATAGGGGGGATCCCTGTTCTGTCGCCCAATACCGCCAAGTTTGTCGACAACTTGGCGATATATCGCCCAGTTTGGCGGCCAAAATGAGTCGCCAAAAGTGACGCCAACTTGGCGATATCTCTAATATTTCGCCCTATTCCCATAGAGTTCCATTGTAAACCTACTTGCTTATAGAAAATCAACAAATTGAGATATTTTAATGCAACAAAAACTAATATTAGCTTAAGGGATTATATTAAATTTTTCTTTGATGACCTAAGTAGGAATTGACTTTAAAAACAAAATTTTTATATTACTTGTTTTTTAAACAGATTGAATAGAATATTAAAAACACTCAATAATGTAAGTTTTGTACAACATATATACACGAGTATAAAATGAAAACGTGCACTGTAGTCCTACTCGTAGAAGCCATCTTAAGCAAATCTCGAATATCAGTTCGTTTTGTCGTAGTCTGTTCATTTTATTAGGATGTTATTTTTCATGATGTGAAGTTTAATACTTTCCGCATGGTTGAAAGAACGTCTGCGCGCAGAAAACATGATAAATATATTCGAGGCATCAGCTGCTTGATTTCAACTGATATTTGACTCGTGCACATCATATTCATCCGAGCCAACGTCTTTGGGACTGTTAGGTTGATAACACTCTAAATGATGGCCTCAGGGCGCAACATGATCTATAAGAACCTCCGACACGGGTCCATGCGACTGCTTCCTGGAGCACTCTATAGCACTAGCCCTTCAATGACAAACTCCCTCCCTATGAGACAGGATCATTCCATTTCTTTGGCAGGTGGGGAAAGGTAGAGCAGTCAATTGAAATGGTGGCTCCATCTATCAATTTCAAATTAAAATACAATAGCGGAACATTGAAGATATCATCTTTGTTTTGTTTTATTTATTATTTGGTTATTAAATAAAATAAGAGAAAATCATTTTTATTTATTATTGAAATCGGATTTTTAAAATTCAAATCTCACTAATGTTATCTAGTTTAGCTGCAGTGATAGCATCTCCTTGCTAAAATTATGTAACTACAGAAATGCAACTGGAGCAAGATTTAGCTAAATTTTGCTTTTTTGGCGAAAAATAAAAGTAAGTAAAGTATCTAAAGCAAATTACTAAAATTTTTTCGTATTCGATTTCATAATTCTTTAACTTTAAACTATCTTAAAATTGGTGAAAAATAAAAGTAAGTAACGTATCTAAAGCGATAATACTGACTTTTTTTTGTATTAGATTTCATAATTCTTTACGTTTAAACTATCTTAAAATTGTGCCATTTGTGCCTCCCCTCCCCCCTCAAAAAAAAGTAGATAAATTAATAATCGGACAACTTTATTTACGAGCTTTCGAATTGCTTTGATTTTACTTTGTAAGCAGATACATCCTAAGTAATAATAATGTTGAAGTACTCCTTTATGGAAAAATTCAAAAGAAAAAAAACCAATGCTCTCCACAACCTTCAGCATTTTTCACTTTTTTCTATCTTTACAAGATGGAAGTATTGGATCTGTGAAAATTTTCGACGGATTTTTATTGAAATAGGCCTTTTGGTTATAAAATCATTAGACATAGCGCAGGCTTAATCAAAATATCAAAACGAGGCAAATACGGATCCTATCGGTTCCTACTACATCCATTCCCTTCGTACCGCACGCCGCGATCACTCCCTATTTTTCCCCACCTGCTAAAAAAATGGAATGATCCTGCCTCATAGGGAGGGAGTTTGTCATTGAAGGGCTAGACTCTATAGCCCATGGTATTAGAATAATCTCCTTGGTATAGCCACTAAATATGTTAGTTCCACTTTCAACCGCCAGATCCGTTATTCAACTTATCCGTAGATACATTAGTCGAGGGGGTGGAGGGCTGAAATAAGAATTTTAGAAATTTGCTTAAATTACTATTCGGAAATAATGATAACCACTACTCATAAATTAAGGGAACATGTTCTGTACGAACATCCGACAAGGGTCCCCGCTGCCAGCGGTGCCGTATAGCAGGCGTGCGATAAGTTCAAAAGATTATTCTCTATTTAAAAGGCACAGATGTCATATACGCACCATATTGACGCGATTTTTTTCTGACGCCAATTTGGCAAAAACATCAACAGCATAAACAACAAAATCCGGGTTACTATATCAAGCAAAATATCGACACTTAGGCGCCAGTTAAGTACCCGTTGCATATATGACATCGGCGTCAGAAAAAAATCGCGCCAAAATTGGGGCATATATGACATATGTGCCAAAAGAAAACATCCTTAATAGTAAGGATCGACCGAAACCGAATTTCGGTAACCTTTCTATTTTCGGCCTAAAATGAAAACGAAAATGTCCAAAAAATATTTTTAAAGTAATTAATACATACATAAATATACATAATTATTAATTAATTATGCGTATAGTTATACATGTTGCCCAAGTTGGCTCTCTGTGCCTCTGACCAAAACTTTTTATTTTCATACAAAATAACATGTAATATATTCATCAAAGATACAAAATAATTTTCTAATTATATGAATTTCATCTCATTAAAAAATGTTTTAAGTGTTATTGTAAATACCTCGATTTATCTTTTATAATGATTTTTGTAAATGACCATCTGTTATACTAAAAATTTCTCAAAAAGAACAACGAAACACTTCTTCGGTTTCAAACTAAAAAATTTCTATTACTGTTAAGTCGGCAGCTTTTAATGAGCACGTGGAAAGAGTATTCAAAGTTTAGTCATATAGGCATTTCTTGCTTTACAATTTGCACTCCCGTCTTGAGCCAGTATGTGCGGTAGATTTAGCTAGCCATCGCAGACAGACACACACGCAGGTGAGCGAAACCTCCTTTTTTAGTATAGATTTATTTTTAAAACAGTAAGCAACAGATGTCGCAGAATCACCGGGCTTAGTAGTCTCTTTTTTTACGCTATTTTGGTGAGAAAACCCAATTTTCGAATACCTGTTAGGCCTATCGTGTGAAAATAGCATGTTAGATTTATTTTATTATGAATATATATTACAATTTTATTATAAAATACACACATTTAATTTTATTACAAAACATACATATTTTATTATTGCGATACAAAGCAAAAATTGATGGGTTACCACTCCAGGCAAAAAATCCTGATTTTGACGCCAAAAAAGAAACACCGGTGCGTGATCGATATTATTTCCAACCAAATTCGCTTGTTGAAAAGTTACCCAGGTTACATGAAATCAAGGAACATCAAACAGCGCATGAGTAGAAGTTGATTATTTTTCTATAAAGTGGTCGACAAAAATGCAAACAAGTATATTATGAATAAATTCTTAGGAATATTAAAACAAATCACTGATAAGCATATCACTTTTTTTTTTATTAATAACCATTGCTTAGGAATACTAGTATAAGTGTAAAAATTCACACTAAGTTCCATTCACTTTAACATAAAAATTTATTTCATCTTTAACGCAAATGTTACTTATAAGAAAAAAACAAAGTGGTCCAGGCTTATATTTAACTGAACAGACTTATTTTCCACCTGCGAGTTGCTCATATAATTTAGGCACATAATCATCCCATTTAGCTAGAAAAAAATTACCAGCAATTGGTTGACCAAGTTTGTACTTTTTGGCAAAGTTGCTGATTTTGAAACAACCGCGATGCTCACCAGAAGTACTGGACAAGCGTTTCTCATCAGGATTCAACTTGCCAAGTTGTTTATACACCAAGAACACATAGCGATGAAGACCAGTTCCTTTAGGTGGAGCAGGGCCAACATATTCAGAAAGAACAGTACCAGATTTAACATCAGTTCCCGGAATATTAACAACTAAAAAATGATGCCATTCACGAAATTTAGGATCCTGACGACTGGGTGCATCAGGATCAGTCATGCATAATGTATACAATGCATTTTCTTCAACAGGATATTTAATATGGGTAGGAGGATCTTTCACTTGAGTAGGAGCCAATTCATTTCCCATGGAAACACCATTATCGTTATAACTAACTTCTACAGTGTATTGTGGAACAGCATCAATAACATCTGGAACAACTCCGTGCTCTTCCATAATTTTCGCAAGTTGAGAATAATAGGCAAAATGAGAATGGGTCAGGGGTAATTTCCTTATCAAAATATTGCAGAAATTAGATTTCGAATTTACTCCGACAGCTGTAATTAAAACTCGGCGAATAACTCCAAACACCATTTGCGATTCGTGAATCCGAAAATGAAATTCGAATTCCAGACATAAGCAAAAATAGAGTTGAGTTGTACTATTGAAATTGTATTTAAAAATAATTAAAAAAAAAACAAACATTGAGATTATTGTAAAATTAAATATATATATATATACTGCAAGAGTGTATTTTATTGTTTGATATAAGGTGAATATTTTAATATTAAACACTTAATTCCAGACTTATGCCATTTTTAACGTATTTTCACGTTTCGGAGCGATTTTTTCTGAAAAGAAAAAAAAAACAAAACTCTCCAGTAAATTAAAGGTATGTATAAATATTATACAGACATACAAACAATAAATACAATAAACCCAACTGGAGTGAAAAATTAGCCAGAGCCAGGAATCGAACCCGGGACCACGGTTCGATTCCTGGCTCTGGCTAATTTTTCACTCCAGTTGGGTTTATTGTATTTATTGTTTGTATGTCTGTATAATATTTATACATACCTTTAACTGTTGAATGCAGGCGTTATTTATGTGTGTATGTGTGCTTTAATATATATTGTAGTATGAGTGTTTTATTATCTCCAGTAAATGTTGCTACCGTGGCGTACGCACACGGATATAAAGAAGGCATACTCATTTGCCTATAATGTGTGAAGTCGATCACCAGAAGGCGCTACAACCTACATTCAGAATTCTGACATCCGTGCAATCCCTGAATCAAAACTCTGACCAATCCTCTTTCCAGGCAGGGTAGAAACAGAAATTGGCTACTTGAATGATGATTTGGGCAGTGTTTGTGCTAAATAATGTGGCTAAACAAAACTACGATTTTTTTTTTTTTTTTTTTTTTTTTTGGCGGTTTTCGGAAAAATGAATTCAACTTTCTATAATTGCGCACTACTGCTGTGATTAAATTAAAATTAGAAGAATGCCAAACGTGAATGACGATGCTACAGTTATCATTTAGTCTGTAATCCCAAATAAAAAATCCCAAAACTGCTAGCTTCCTTTGATTCGAGACTCTTGCGAGCACCGGATTTTTTTTTTTTTACGAGTGTCATAAAATCGCCCCGAAACGCGATAAAACATTGAAAAATAGATAAAAAATTCGCGAAAAATTAAAAAATCACTGTACAAATTCCGAATAAACTTTATTAAAAGCACAGAAAATTTACTATATTGGACTAAAAGATTTAAACCGGATTTATTTAACTAATGTGAAAAATCGCTAAATATTGAAAAATGATAGAGGAAAAAATTTACTATATTAAACTAAAAGATTAAAACCTGATTCCTTTTAGGAATGTCAAAAATTGCGGAGGGGCGCGAAAAAAATTCTTTAAAAGTGAAAAAACACTGAAAATTCGCTAAAAAATCGATCAGTATAAAATTTATTATGTTGGGCTAAAAGTTTGAAACCGGATTCCGTTTATAGGACTTCCAAAAGGTCCGCGAACTAAATACCAATGTTTTTAAACAGAAAATTCCATGGTAGGTTTCTGCAAGATTTGCTTTAGAATTAGCCTCCGTAGGTGATTTCTACAAAATTTGCAAGAAAAATCTAAAAAGAAAAATTTTCTAAAAAAATACGGGTATTCAAAAAGCGCATTTGGGAGCCCTGCGTTTACGAATTTAAAATAATCACTGCAGAATGCAAAAATTCGCGTAAACAAATTCCCGAAAAATTAAAAAATTGCTTAGAAATTTCGAATAACCTTTATTAAAAAACAGACAAAATTCTATATATTGTGCTAAAAAATTTAAATTAGATTCCTTTAATTAATGTGGAAACAATCCCTAAAAATCGCATAAAAAATTTAATAAAGATAAACCAAAAACTGGCTTTAAGGGGCTGAACTTCTATAGCCATATAGGTTACCTTTGTACCAAATCTTTGCATTCAACGGGTTCTTCCGAACACAACAGACAAACTTCTATCTTTATTGTATTATAGACTAGACTAACTGACCCGCCCGACATTGCCCAAGCCCGTGTAGTTTAAGTACACCTAAAATCAGTGTTGAATGATTTTATATTTTAAAACGGAAAATTTCCCGCTTAATCGAATATTATTTCTGGAACCGGCAATATTCGTTTAAACGGGGACGACTGTACTATAGACTAGACAAACTGCCCCGCCCGACATTGCCCGGGCCCGTGATAGTTTAAGTACACCTAAAATCAGTGTTGAATGATTTTATATTTTAAAACAGAAAATCTTTTCAAACGAACCTGATGTTTTAGGCAGCGCTGCCATCGAAATAAACGAACCTAGAGTTGGGTGAATACCCTTCAGAAACGTACACCAAACGTGGTATGATCGCTCAGGTCTGTTTCGATTTTATATTTGTAAACGAAAATCTTTCGAAACGGACCTAGAGTTGGAAGTCACACTGCACTTCAGCAGCGTACACCAGGCATGTTATGCACGCTCCGGTCTGTTTTGATGTTACATTTTTAAACAAAAATCTATCGAAACAAACCTAGAGTTGGCGGTCCTAATGTCTTCGGTTCTTCGGTAGTAAATACAGGGAGCCGAGCACGCTCCGAACTGTGTTTATTTTATATTTTTGAAAGAATTTTTTTTTTTCACATTTGTATATTTTTATATTTTAAACGAAATTCTATCGAAACGAACTTAGAGATGGGGGCCCCATGTGCTTCCCATTTCTTTTTTCTTTGCTTCGAAACCTGGACGATTGGCGGCGGCGTGCCATTTTACGATACTATGATTGTTAATTAACATCTGGTAATAATAAGTGGGCATTTTTTTTTTCCTTTTGAAAAACGGATGCGCTGCAAAAATGTCAAAAAAGGGAACGGTGTTTTCCAATTTCTTTTCTCTGCTTCGAAACCTCGGGCGATTGGCGGCGGTGCGTCATTTCACGACGTTTATTATGGTCTTTAATTAATATCTCAGCTAATTATTTAAAAAAAAAATGAATCCCAGGTGCCTTCTGATCTGCTCATCCAAATGTTCAGACTTTTACTTGAGGTGTATTTTTCTAGCGATCGCGGAGAGCATACACACACACGCACCAAACATCTTTCTTCTATTAATATAGACTAGTTGATTTGCCCGGCGATTCCTGAACTCGTGATAATAATTTTAAATTTACCTAAAATCACGATATTTTTTCCAACAGTGAAAAAGTGCCCTGCCGAACCTTTGGCGTAAATTACCAATATTGAGCTACCCGAATCAACAAACAACCGACGAAATTCATTCAGACAACCTTATTGGCAATAACATCTGGTCAGCCATGCAGGCAGGCCAGCAGAATATACCGCTTGAAATGTGTAGCTAAGCTTGGATACCTGGCAGATATCTTTCATTGGTGAATGAATGAAATATAGCATTTCAAGATTAATTTTAGGTGTTCAAACTTCAAAAGTAAAATAAATATTTTTCAAAAAAAAAAAAAGAAAGAATGCTATGGTGGTTGGATTTGAAGATCTGTAAAATTTTAGAACAATATGATAAAGAAGGATGTCAATCAGCAAGTTGCAACTATTGTTCAACAGCACCGTACAATCACTCAGAGAATCTAGAAGTCATTATAGTGAAAAAAAAGAAGATACCAGACATGGTAATATGTGAATAATAGAATCATTTTCAAAAAATATTGAAGGGAGGGTCAGTGTTGATTTCAGGGGTGGCCAAGGGGGACATTCCCCCCCGGAGCAATGAGATGTCCCCCCCCCCCGGAAGATTTGAGATTTTGTGTTTTCAATGGCCAAAAAATGTAATCCCCCCCCCACCCCCCGAAACTGTATAATGTCACCCCGGAGCCACAGAAATCCCTCCCGGAGAAAAGTGTCTGACTTCAACACTGGGGAGGGTTCAGTATGTGAGAGAGAAGGATGGCAATCAGCAGGTAGCAACCATTTTTAATAGTACTTACAATCACTCACAATCTGTTGGTAATTATTAGCAAAAGAAAGAAGATCCCAGACAAGGCTATAAGTGAATAATAGAATCATTTGCAGAAAACATTGGTGCAGTGGTTGATGGCTGAGCATTGACTTATTTTGGCCATATTCCATTAGGTAAAATGCTTTCAGGGAGTGCATTTGAAAGGAAAATGACCAAAATTACCATTCTTGTACAAAGAAAATCCTGAAAACCTAGCCTAATTATTCTCTCAGACTGACCTCGCATCAAATTTGTTAGCATTGGCTCATGTTTCTCATTTTGCAACCAGTATAATAACTGCTGAATTGAGTGGGCACAGAAAACATTGAAACTAGCAATTTAAGCATGAACTAAAAGAAAACATCATGTATCATTCAACATCAGCTTCAAATCTAAATTCCCGTCATCCATACCAAAATCTCATAAGAGGTGAATAATTATTGCTAAGATAAGATGAAAAGCAATGAAAATTTTTATCAAATTCACAAAAACATATTTGTGGCTAAAACACACTTTCATCTGTCACAGCTATTAAAACTAGGCAGCAGTCTCAGTTTGAAATAAAAATGGCTCTCTGCCTTAAAGTAACGCCATTGGAATCAAAAGTCTGTGACACAAGCATAAACAAATATTATTACACTAAAATAATGTGATGCTTAAAAAAGTTTCAAGTATTTTATAATAATTAAACTAACTTTAATAATTGTGTTACAATTAAACAACTTTTTAAATTTTTTGTTATGATTAAATGAGCAGAAGTTTCTTATAATTAAATATGAAGGTTAGTTGGAAAATAAGATTTTCCCCTTTTTTCATGAGAAATCGTAATGCAGTAGCAGGTCCGAAACTAAGGGGGGGGGGGGCAGAGCGGGCATGTGCCCCGGGCGCCAGAACAAAGGGGCGCCAAATGTGTTAGAAAATGCTCTTTTGTTTCAAAACATTCCACCAGATGGCAGCATCAGACAATCCTTTTTATTTGATCTACTGTGACAGACTCTCAGAACAGTTAGTGTTACTCCTTCCTTATAGCAGTTGGCAGCAAAATGCTGGTGGATTAAAAATCAAATAATATTCCAAAGGAATATAATATGTTAAAAAAAAAACTGCAACAAACCATAATTCAAAGTATTTCTTTGTGTTTGTAAATAGTCTTATTCATCTGTTTTGTTTTATTTTGAAGTGTGATCAGTATTGTGTCCAGCATATATATTATTCTAGTGTATTTAATCTTCAAATAAATGTTTTTTGTTCATCCTAAGAAGAATATATTTCTATTGAAATACATCAAAACATAAAGGTAAAACTTTTTAACTTTTTATTGTTTACCTATTGAGGAATTTCGTATTCATGCCTTCCATATGGAATAACATTCCAACAAAATGAAGGATTATACCTTTGGAAAGGATCATTTTCTTCTGATGGACTGATGGCTTCCATTATTATGAAACAGTCATTATAAATGAAGTGTTAGGTGAAGAAGAAAGAGCAGTCGTAAAAAGTTAGAACTCTGATTTTCTGGTCCGAATGGAAAAAAAAAAAAATGGCAATAATTTTTTTTTTTTTTTTTTTTTTTTTAATTACGACCATTCCCCCCCTCCCCCCCATTCTGACCAGAAAATCAGAGTTCTAACTTTTTATGACTGCTCTTTCATCTTCACCTAACACTTCATTTATAATGACTGTTTCATAATAATAGAAGCCATCAGTCCATCAGAAGAAAATAACTCGGTGAAAGCGGAAACTCGGTTAGGCGGGACTAGGATAATCGGAATTCTACTGTATAAGCAAACACTGTAAATAGCCGGTAATACATGCGAATTCTTTTATGTGAACGAACTATAATTGCAACAAACGTCACATTGAATTTTTGTAGTTCAATATTACATATTTTATGATTACATATTTTAAATTTTAAAATAAGTTGGACATTAGAAAATTAGTAAAATTCTCTTTGTAAATATACTTTAAGGAAGAAAGGGGGGAGGGTGAAATTCATGTTTGCCCTGTGTGCAAAAAAGGCTAGTTTCGGGCCTGTGCAGTAGAGCAAACTAGACATCGGCATAATGCTAGAGACATCCATATGTTATTTGGTAGCGTACGACAAAGATACTGCAGATGATGCTGGGTGGCTCAGTGTGGGCTCACCATGGAGAGTAGAGCTTTTTTACTATTGTGAACAAATAAGGGAATGAGAATTTTGAGCGATATGAATAGTCATGGATGACGGAGAATACTGAAATCCATAAAATGCACCTGGATGTGTATAGCCCAGGTGTAATTGCCACTAATGGTTGAAAATGGCTTGTTTACCCGACCTAAAACCCTAATCTGGTTCCAAGGGTCTTCCATCTCTTTTTGGCACTAAAGATGGTTATCAGAGAAAAGCTATTTGGCACCAATGAATTAGTGAAGGCTGTCGCAAAATAGTTCCCTTAAATGCAAGACGCGCATTTTTTCAAGAAAGTTTAATAAAGTTTGTTAAGCGCTATGACAAAGGCACTAATGTGCTTGGTGGTTGTGTGGAAAAATAAAATAAGCCTACTACCGTATGCCCAGTTCACAATATATTACTTGTGCGTTATGGAAATACTGCCCTTAGTGAGCCTAGAAAAATTTATTTTTCAGCTAAACCTCATAAGTATTTATTATTTTGTTACATTAACACTTTATACGACGGCGGTACTTTAAAGTACCACAGTTTTCGATCCCGATTAAAACACACTCATTGAATGCATTTGCAATGGTTCTTTTAAGAAACAATAGTAAATACTTCCCTGGACCATCACTAGATTGTAATAGCAGTTCCAGAAAGCTGAAAATTACTCACGAAGCTATTTTGGCACGTGCGAGTGTAAATTTTGCTTCCTTTTTTCTTGTCTGTCATGGTATCCCTAACTTTTGCTCGGAAACATATTAAATTTTAAAGGTAAGTCTATCATATTTTTTTTCTTGTTTTAAATAGACCACTTGACAATATGTTATGCTAAAAAAAAAAAAAAAATAAATAAATTTCAGCTTGTTTACGTTACGAAGAACTTTTCAAAGCAGTACTTTTGAGTACCGTTCGGACTATATTAAACAGGATTTTTACTTAGATTTTTATTGTTTGAATACATATGGGTATAAAAACATATATATTTACTAGGGATGCTTGTCTGCTACACAGGTGGATTTTGATACAATGTAGGGGAATATATTGCATGATTTTTGCATTACATTGATGAATAATAAAGCAAAAAAAAGGCTTTTTTTATCCTTAAAAAAAATTTTGTATTTTTATTAAGCAAATTGGAAATAAATTACAAATTAAAAAAAAAAAACTTCTTTCAGATATGTTTTCCATTGGACAGTGTTACAACTATAGAATATTCTTCTGCAATTTCCCCCCTCAAGGAATTTGATATTTCAAAATGTATCAGTCAACTCGTGTTGCTCAATTTTTTTTTCTGAAATTGCACAAAAGCCAAAATAACGTCAGTTTAAAAAAAAAAAAAGTTATCCTTAAAAAGCAGTTTAAGGACAGATAATTATCAATACAGACAATAAACAGATTGATAATTATCAATAATATTTTCTAAAACCTTGTTATTGGAAGATTCTCAAAGTGAGATGCACTTATGATTAATAAGTACTTTGGCTAATTTTTAAAAGATGTGTGATAATCAAATTGTATCAATAATGCTTCTCTTCAATAATGCAATGTATAGTGCTCCTCAGATATATTCAACAAAATCCAAAGAAATGTTTGCCCCCCTCAAGAAATTTCTGAAATGGCGCCCCTGTTCTTCTGATGGCGAAATGCTCACTAATAATGCACTAGCATTATCATCTCATATATACATCACAGACATATATACACTAAATATATGCACGATAAGTTACATTAAAATAATAAGAAAAAATTAGATATAGTTTTTTTTTCTAAGTTTCGTAGTTTTTTTCTAAGTTTTTTGTCCAAGTGTTATGACTAACGGTACTTTGAAGTACCACATCAAGTAATTAGCCATAATTAACAAAAAAAAAAGAATGAATAAATAAATAAATCCTTTATTTCTACTGCATATACCTTCAAATGTATCATAGTAATTGCAAGGAAAAAAGTTTTGAGGAGATAGTTTTTAAATTCATAATTTGGGATATAAAGGGTTAAATAGGTTCATTTCACATTAATGAAACGGAAATTCTCTGGATCATTATTGTACATGTGTATTTATATTTTTCCAAAATACATATTAGTGATATGCGGGATTTAACATTGTGAATTTAGTGGTCTGTGAGATTTGAAAGGCTGGCAACCACTGTCATAACATAGTCAGAATGCAAGAACAGTTCATCAACTATTGCACTATAAATTCGAAACAAAATGTTAAAGTTTTGTGAACTTTTGGCTATACAGTTTATTTAACTAATCTATTTGGCATCTATTTTCTTCTACTTATGATTTATTTTCTAATTTACCAATTTTATTACATTTCTTGCTTTTTAATAATTAAAAAAAAAAAAAAATCCCTGTGATTAACCTCTTGCGCTCTATGACGTACACAAGAGTACGTCATGGTATTTTGATCCTTTCTAATAATGATGTACGGCGTCAGGGATGCCGCGGACGCGCTATAACGCGTAAATTACGCGAAAAATCGGAGACGGGACGCAAAAAAATAGCTCTTACGCGTCCCATGCGACGCGTAATTTCGTCAAAAAATCGCGGAAAAAAGCCGATTTTTGTCAAAGAATCGCGAAAAAAGCGCAAATCTCATCAAAATATCGCGCAAAAACAGCGATTTTCGTAAAAGGGCCGCAAAGTAATAGCGTATTTCGTCACAGAATCGCGAAAAAAAGCGAATTTCGTCAAAAAATCGGGGAAATACGCGCAAATTTCATCAAAATATCGCGGAAATAAGCGCAAATTTCATCAAAATATTGCGAAAAAAACGCGATTTTCGTAAAACGGCCGCGACAAATTAGCGTATTTCGTTAAAAGATCGCGAAAACATAGCGAATTTCGACACAAAATCGGGGAAAAAAAGCCGAATTTTGTCAAAGGATTCCTCAAAAATAACGAATTTCATCAAAATCGCGGAAAAAAGCCGATTTTCGTCAAAGAATCGCGAAAAACACTCAAATCTCATCAAAATATAGCGCAAAAACAGCGATTTTCGTAAAAGGGCCGCAAAATAATAGCGTATTTCATCAAAAAATCGCGAAAAAAAGTGAATTTCGTCAAAACATCGCGGAAAAATAGCGTATTTCGTCAAAGGATTCCTCAAAAATAACGAATGTCGTCAAAAAATAGCATAAAAAAAAGCCGATTTTCGTCAAAGGATCGCGAAAAAAGCACAAATTTCATCAAAATATCGCGAAAAAACGCTATTTTCGTAAAAGGCCTGAGACAAAATAGTGTATTTCGTCAAAAGATCGCGAAAAAATAGCGAATTTCGTCAAAAAATCGCGGAAAAAAGCCGATTTTTGTCAAAGAATCGCGAAAAAAGCGCAAATCTCATCAAAATATCGCGCAAAAACAGCGATTTTCGTAAAAGGGCCGCAAAGTAATAGCGTATTTCGTCAAAGAATCGCGAAAAAAAAAGCGAATTTCGTCAAAAAATCGGGGAAATACGCGCAAATTTCATCAAAATATCGCGGAAATAAGCGCAAATTTCATCAAAATATTGCGAAAAAAACGCGATTTTCGTAAAACGGCGCGACAAATTAGCGTATTTCGTTAAAAGATCGCGAAAACATAGCGAATTTCGACACAAAATCGGGGAAAAAAAGCCGAATTTTGTCAAAGGATTCCTCAAAAATAACGAATTTCATCAAAATCGCGGAAAAAAGCCAATTTTCGTCAAAGAATCGCGAAAAAAACTCAAATCTCATCAAAATATAGCGCAAAAACAGCGATTTTCGTAAAAGGGCCGCAAAATAATAGCGTATTTCATCAAAAAATCGCGAAAAAAAGTGAATTTCGTCAAAACATCGCGGAAAAATAGCGTATTTCGTCAAAGGATTCCTCAAAAATAACGAATGTCGTCAAAAAATAGCATAAAAAAAGCCGATTTTCGTCAAAGGATCGCGAAAAAAGCACAAATTTCATCAAAATATCGCGAAAAAACGCTATTTTCGTAAAAGGCCTGAGACAAAATAGTGTATTTCGTCAAAAGATCGCGAAAAAATAGCGAATTTCGTCAAAAAATCGCGGAATAAAGCCGAATTTTGTCAAAGTATCGCGGAAAAAACACTATTTTCGTGACAGGATCGCGAAAAAATAGCGAATTTCGACAAATGGATCGCGGAAAAAACGCGAATTTCGTCGAAGTAATGCGGAAAAAACGTGAATTTAGTCAAAGCACCAAAAAAGATGTGCTAACTAAACTTATAGGTAGAAATTCATAAAATGGGATTTAATTTTTTTTATGAGATTCTTAAACATACAGCATGATTTCAGTGCGCTTTGATAATGTATTCAGTAGGTAGACCAGTGAACCCCCCCCCCCACCCCTTTCTTACTGCATTGAAATGTCTCCCGCCTTCAGAACATTTAGATTTGATGCTTATTAATGATTTAGATGTAAACTTTCCTTCCAAGGAAAATGTCTGATTCCAACACAGATCTATGCTGACAAATAATTCAATGGGAAGTATAATGAAAGCACCTATTTATTTAATAAAAAGTACACCTTTACTTAACATAAATATTCTTTTTTTCAGCAAAAATATCTTTTTCAATAAACCCGTCTTGTCCCTTTTTAAAAGAAATGCGAACATTAGTGATACTTGTTAGTGGAACTTGCTATCTTCTACTCTCAAATAAACATTATTTTACAATTAAAATTGTATCTTGCATTTTTACTTTTAAAAAAATAAAGAAAATTTCTCTTAATATATTTTTTAAATATCTTATTTGAGTGCAAATAATACTGGTTTTCATTCATTATTTAATTATTATTAAAACAATAATTAATGCATTTCATTTATCTTTTCCAAATAAACAAGTTTCATTTATTCCTTTAAAATATAAATTATTATTGATGGAGACCCGCTTTTGTAAAAAAGGGACCCAGATTTTTGGAAATCCTGGGTCCTGGGGACCCAGGTAAATTTCCATGGCTTTGTAATCAAAGCCATTTTTATGCTTATAACCCAGAGTAGATTATGAAACTATATTTCCAAGATACGTTTTGTTTTGTAAGCATTTGATGTAGTATTCGTATTTGTTTTATGCCATCATTTTGTATTAGCATTAGTTAAGCTAATTTGCAAACATTAATTACAATAGTTTAATTAAATCTACTTAATTAATTGAACTTGATTAATTAAATTTGTTTTTCCCTTACAAAGTCATCCACACACATGACATAGCTATCTTGCTCTAAACATTTGGAATAGCCGACACAGTTTTTGTCCAAAAGTTCATATTATCATAAAGCCTTGTCGCTAGCGACATACATCTGCTAACAGCACTAAAGCACAAGAGGTTAAGATTACCATGTCAAATAATCCTCACATTAGTGATGGGCGATAACGAGATGTTTTTCTCGATTTTCTCGATTGTATGGACATCTCGATACTTTTCGATTGTGTAAATTTTTTCTCGATGACTCCAGTTTGCCAATTGCTTTTATACATCATATATTATATATTATATACGTCATACATTTATCAAGAATCGTCTGCGGGTGAACTGGAATGAGTCGGCGTTAACAAAGACTAGGTGACTTCGCCCGCTAGTGGGCCCCTCCTTTAATCGGGGTGCCTAAGTTATACGTAATCTTGTAATATGAAATCACGAACAGGATACCCGCTATATACGACACCGTATAGCAGGCGTGGTGTGCACGCAGTACAAAATCTTGTAAAAAAATATAATCTCGAAACGAACGAACCTCGGGCCAGATCTCTTGGGGGAGGGGGTCAAAGTGAGCGGAGGGACACAGTAGCTGCATAATATGAATAAGTCGTCACAGGTCTTTAGGCCTTTCGAACCATATGTCACATGAGTGGTCCTTCCCGTGGGGGCAAAGAGGGGGAGGGGTGCGAGAGGTGGATAACATGAGTAAGTAGTCATAGGCCTTTCCAACATGTTACATGAGGGGTCTCGGCTAAATTTAGGAAAGTGTCCCCCGTGGGGGAAAAGTGAAGGGGCGGTCACCGGAAGTGCAGAACATCAATAAGTAGTCACAGACCTTTCCAACCATATCTCACATGTGGGGTCTTGACTAAATTTGGAAAAGTGTCTCCCGGGGGGGGGGGCAAAGGGGGGGGGACGGGCACCAGAGGAGCATAACATCAATAAGTAGTCACAGACCTTTCCAACGATATCTCACATGAGGGGTCTCTGCTAAATTTGAAAAAGTGTCCCCCGGGGGGGCAAAGTGGGGGGGGACTGTCACCGGAAGAGCATAACATCAATAAGTAGTCACAGACCTTTCCAACGATATCCCACACGAGGGGTCTTGGCAAAACTTGAAAAAGTGTCCCCCGGGGGGCAAAGTGGGGGGGACTGTCACCGGAGGTGCATAACATGAATAAGTAGTCACAGACCTTTCCAACAATATCTCGCATGAGAAGTCTTGGCTAAATTTTGAAAAGTGCCTCCCGGGGGGGAAGGGGGGACGAACCCCCGGGGGGGCAAAGTGGTTGGGATGAACACCATAGGTGCATAACATCAATGAGTAGTCACAGACCTTTCCAACGATATCTCACATGAAGGGTCTTTGCTAAATTTGGAAAAATGTCCCCCGGGGGGGAAATGGGGGGGACTGTCACCGGAGGTACATAACATCAATAAGTAGTCACTGACCTTTCCAACGATATCTCACATGAGGGGCCTTGGCTGTATTTGGAAAAGTGTCCCCCGGGGGGCAAAGTGGGGGGACGGCCACCGGAAGTGCATAACATCAATAAGTAGTCACAAACCTTTCCAACGATATGTCACATGAGGGGTCTTGGCTAAATTTAGAAAAGTGTCCTGAAATTTCATATATTATAAATAATATTTATCGGAGGGCTCCATAAAAAAATCCGATCTAAAATGATAAAAACGGAAAAACTACCCCCCGCAGTGGGAGCCAAATTGGGGAGGGGAGGAAGAAAGTCTCATAATATGAAAGAGTCATTCGAGAGCTTTCCGATAACATATCACATGACCAGTCCATAAAAAGTTTGAAAATTGCTCCCCCTCCCGCCCCCCTTGGGCCCACTCTTTCGCCCCGGAATTTACGCAGCTCTCACTTTAAAATTTTTATGTTCAATAAATAATATTTACCGGAAGACATCTAAAATGATATTTAAATTTATTATAGAAATCGGCTACGGTTTTAAAAATTTTTCGCCCCCTCCCCACCCCCTGAATTTTACCTTCGGGGGGAGAAAGGTTCATAATATGAAAGAGTTGTCAAAGGGTTTTTCGATAATATGTCACAGGAAGAGTTCGGTATTTTTTTTTAATTGCGCCCCGCCCACTCTCACGTCCTCGGAATTCACCCGACCCACCTTCCTCTTTGAAATCTTTATAT
Source organism: Maratus speciosus (assembly GCA_963932465.1). Taxonomy (NCBI): domain Eukaryota; kingdom Metazoa; phylum Arthropoda; class Arachnida; order Araneae; family Salticidae; genus Maratus; species Maratus speciosus. The sequence goes on from OZ010794.1 coordinate 491,415,672, forward strand.
TTAATAAATAATATTTATCAGAGGGCTCCGGGTATGTGACAGCTTGGCAGGGCTAAAATAAGAAAAACATTGAAAATTAAAGCTTCATTTCACAGATCATTGTCATGCTTATTTCTCTGTCCAGCTTACCCCTCGATATCTCATCTCGGCCCTTCTTGGCCGAGCGTGAAATGACAATCATCGAGAGTAACATTTCGAGGAAGGACGAAAACTGATTTCTCATTCTCGACAATGCCATATGAAATGTTGAACAGAGACCGAGAGCGAGAAACGAGAATGGCAATGGGAAGTGATGAGTTACAATCGGTGAGATATCTCGAAGCAAGCGAGAGGTTTGGCCTCGAGAGAGTTCTCTCCTCGAGGTAAACGAGGAGAGAAGAGCAGCAGAAAATATATCTCGAAGTGCGAGAGAGAGGGCGAGAGAAAGTGAAGCTTTCCGAAGAGTCAAACTTACCGCGCTTCTGGTGTAAGTCATGATTTCCCAAAGGAGTACATGTTCTTTTCCATTCGCTTTTGTTATTAGCCGATATTGGTTAGGAGGCATAGTGGTTTAAGTTATCAGTTCTTGATATAGAAGTTTTCTAGTGAATTTGGCGGCGCCAGTTTGTCTTTGATTTTCAATGTTTCTCTTATTTTAGCCCTCCTAAGCTGTCCCATATCTCTTAATATTAGAATGTTATTGTTAAAACAAAACTGCACTGCAATTATGTGTTTTCAAGATTTTAAGTGTCGCCTCAGGAAAGAGGATTTTTCAAAATTATTTTACCCCACTCATGTAACATATTAAAATAAGGGTAATCTCATAACCTTTCTAAATCTACCTTCCTTTTGTCAATCCACCGTTAATTTTAGACCCCTGGGATTAAAATGCTCTAAAGGAATATACTTAGCAGCGGTTTTTTTCGTACTGTGGTACGGTATCTTGCACTCATAGGAAAATTATAAGACTAACATCAAATTGTGTCTAAAATCGAATAAAAAATATGGACATATGTTTCTTAATTTTAACTCCCTTCTTCGCCTCAAGAGGGCGCTTTAAAGTTTTGTTTCTTCAAACCTTTAGTATACTGTTTGTCCAAAAATTATAAAATTCACAAAATAAAGTTATAAAATTCACAAAATAAAGTCTTTTCACTCTCCCCTATCTTCTCGTATCAATTTTATTTTTACTACCACCAGGGGACGCCGCCCAGTGAAACATTTTACTTTTAGCCTCAGGCTATTGGTATTTTTCATCTGTTTTTTATAATGTTTTGTCTCATTGTTTTTCTTCATTGTAGATACTATTCTCCAAGTTCTTGACCCATTCTGACTACTTGGGCACTCATTCTGGACCAGCTGTGGCCCATCGGGCCCCTCTTCATTTGTCTGGCTCTAATCACACGCTTCACTTGTTCTTTTACCATTTTTCTTTTCTTCAATTTTTTTCTTATTCAATGGTTTAGTTTTTTTTATCATTCTCAACTTCCCCTAGTCTTCTCTTACATGAAGTTAACTTTCATCCTTGGTCTGCCCTGTCAGTTTGGGGCCTAATGCCCCCTTTTTTTGGGGGGGGGGGGGGGCGTTTCTTATACCTTTTCCAGACCCATCATCTAATACCACGTTGGTAAGGATTGGAAAATTAAAATTATCCAAAATACCAAAAATGAAGTCCATTGATGTTTTATTTTAGTTATAGAATTCCCTATTAGCGGATATATTTGTCTGTTTACTTTTCTATTTTTCAATAACACTCCTTTGTTTTCGATAAACGGAGAAATTCAACAGCATTAGACACACTTTAGACATTTAGGGAACTTTCACTTGTATCAAACCTTCTGTCTTTATCGAAAAGAAGAAAATGCTAATCGATTCTAGCTAATGCGCCTAAAATAAAAAATGAGCAGTAAATGTGTTAGAAACTAGCTACTTTGGATTTTGATACAGACTTCAAGAGTCATGTTGGAATCCCTAGGCACTGGAAAACAATTTCCGTGTTAGACAGGTTCCCTCTTAGCAGTTATATTTGTCTGGTTGCCCTTATGTTTCTCGATAAACGGAGAAATTCCACAGCATTAGACACACTTTAGACATTTAGGGAACTTTAACTTATATCAAACTTTCTGCCTTTATCGAAAAGAAGAAAATGCTAATCGATTCTAGCTAATGCGCCTAAAATAAAAAATGAGCTAGTAAATGTATCAGAAACTAGCTACTTTGGATTTCGATACAGACTTGAAGAATCACGTTGGAATCGCTGGCACTGGAAAACAATTTCCGTGTTAGGCAGGTTCCCTCTCAGTAGTTATATATGTCTGGTTATCCTTACGTTTTTCGATAAAGCTGTCTTGTTTTCGATAAACGGAGAAATTCCACAGCATTTGATACGCTTTAGACATTTAGGGAACTTTAATTTGTATCAAACCTTCTGCCTTTATCGAAAAGAAGAAAATGCTAATCGATTCTAGCTAATGCGTCTAAAATAAAAAATGAGTTTTTAAATGTGTCATAAAGTAGCTACTTTGGATTTCGATACAGACTTAAAGAGTCATGTTGGAATCGCTAGTTACTGGAAAACAGTTTCCGTGTTAGGCAGGTTCCCTCTTGGCAGGCATCTTTATCTTACTATCCTTACGTTTTTCGAAAGAAACTTTTGTTTTCGATCAATGGAGAAATTCCACAGTATTTGACATTTAGGGGAACTTTAAACTGTATCAAACTTTTTGGAGTTATCTAAACAGTAGAAAGGTTATTTGATTCATCAAATGCGCCATAGTTACGCGATTTGGACATTGCAGTTTCATAAAGAAGAAAGGGGAATTTATTCCAATGTAAAGAAAATCATTTTAAAGTACTGAAATTCAAATGAGATATCTTTATAAATTTCTTCCATAAGATTAGCATTAGCGAGCAGGTCTTTTCAATTGACTGAAGTAACCCCTTAAGCCTAAATCAGGAGAAAATAATTACGATAGCAGAATTATCGAGCAAACCCTATCACTACTATGAAAATTTCGGACAGAATAATAGCTAAGTTTTCCAACAATTGTTTTTAGCTCTCTCGTTATAATCGATTGTAAAACATCTCGATTGTAGATTCTAGGAATTAATCGATGGCTATATCGATTGTGATTTTTTACGATGACGATTTTTCTCGATTGTCGAATTTTCAAGAATCGCCCATCACTACCTCACATATCCTTAAAAGAAATTTGTTGATTTTTTTTTCTGTTCATTGAAAGTTGTTAATAATATTGTTATTTTACACTTGAATTGCCAAAATTGAACAAAATACACATTTTTGTGCTTCAACTCTTTATTATGACAAAGCATAGTATGAATAATACATGTTATGAATGGCGATTAAAATCCAAAGTTCTGCTCAAAATTATGAATGAAATTGTTAAACAAAATGCTATTTTATTGAAACAAATTTTTTTTTTTAAACACATACGAATTAGACTATAGTTACAATTTTGTTTATTCCATTATGTTTAACAATTAACACAAGATTTATGCAACTGTTTCAATATGTGTATAAAAGATATATTTTTCTTTTTTTTTTATGAATCTGAGGGCTAAGATTTAATTAATACTTTTCCATTTCTATTTTTTAAAGATATATCTTTTTTTCTCTTGGGCCAAAAGTAAGACATGCAGATGAGGCAACATTTTAATATATCGGATAAACAAACAAAATAAAATAAAATAAATAAATCTCCATAATCAATCACAAATTTAAAATGAGGATGTAGCAATACGTCATCTACATTTTTTTATGACAATGTTTTGACTGCTATTGAAACAATTCTTTTTGCTCAAATTCTAATTAGCCTGTATGTTACAACTGAAATGGAAAAGTGTTTTCAGATATACTATGTGCGCTTATAATTTAGTTATGATCTGTAAAAACATAATACTTTTATTGGCAATGTGATTGTGCTTCAATTATAATATGCTTTGATAACAACTTAGTAATTTTGTGATATAAAAATGTTTTAAATGCAATATTGTATACAACATCAATAAACTGTTTTCATTTTGAATGAAAGTTTTTCTGATTACTCAGCAATAAAATTTTATTAGGATGAGCAAAGCGAATTCTCTACTAGGCTACACAAATTACATTTTGTTGTACACTTTACAAAAAAAAAAAAAAAAACTATTCAATATTTTGACTTGAAATTAAACATAAAAATAATTTATGATCTGTACATTTGCACAATATTATTATTATTTTTTTTTACAGAATAACCTTAAAAAATGTATCATTTTAATTAATTTATTTTACATGTTTTTCCATTATGGATGCAGTTTTGCAAATAAAAAAATAAACACATATATTTTCAAAAGAAAAAATAAATCATGGAGTTAGTAATTATAGATATAATCATGATGAATTAAATAAATAAAACATATCTTCATTATTCCATCAAAATATATCAAAAACTGTTTTTAAATTTAATTAAGGAAAGAAATATTTTTGGACTTGATAGAAATAAAATATGATCTGTACATTCTGACAATATTCTTTTTTTATTGAATGATTTAACAAACAACATTTTTTATTATTTTGTTGAATATATTTTTCCATTATAGGAATATATGTTTGTAAACAATAATGAAACCTACGTATTTCGTATTTCTTGCACTTAATAAAAATCATTAAGTGAGCAAAAATAAATAAAGAGCAAAGTTGGCCGATTATAAAATGACAAACAGACTTAAACCATTTCTTAGTTTATCAATTGGGCCTAAAGTAATGTTAAGTTCTAATTTGTGGACCAAAAAAGGTTTATTAAACGGGGCTTTAGGCTATGTTACAGATATTATTTATGAAGAAAATCACGAGCCTCCAGACTGGGTGCCACGAATAATCATGGTTAAATTTGAAAACTACAGTAATTCAATTTATGAGAATAGCTGTGTTCCGATTCCAACTGTTATAAAATGCAACATCTCTAATAGTAAATAATCTCAATTTTATTATTTATTTATCTTCCTCAATCTTAAATTAATATTTATTCATTTTAAACTCAACTTCTAATCTAGAAAATTATCTTCAAAATATTTAAGTTTCCTCTTAATAAAGTTATTCTAAATTTTATTTATTTTCCTCAATCAAACTTAAATTCTATCTTTCAATCATTCATTAAAATATATTAAACTAAACAATAACAATAATATGTGTAAACAAAGTTTCACGTTCGTGTTGACTTTTCCGAAAAGATCGCGATTCTACATTCTTTATAAGTTTAAAACAACGAAAATAAAAATAATTTATATTTTAATATTGCATGCTCGATCTATAATCAATAGATAGAATATATTTTTCTGATTAATTTGATATAAGTTACAGCAAAATCCGTCAATAAATATTGGAGATATTTAATTTAACGTTTTCTGCATTTTCCTACTTTTAAATATTGGCGCGATGCTTTCTGTCCGCCATTGATAAAAGGATGCTTTTCTGCACCATTTTTTTTGTACAATTCGGTGACATCGCGAAACACCCACGCGGATAGTTCATTGAACTCATGCGTTCCCGGATGGACGCGCGGTACTTGAATGCATCGGATTGGCTGTTTTCAAAATCTTACACATTCTTTCAGGCTGAGATCTGTTTGGTGTCTGTCATTTTGGGGATTAAGCAGAGAGACGTTGGTGTGTGAGCTCGGCGCAGCTTCGGCTGCGTCCGGGCAGAATGAGTTTGAGATGTAGGTGGAATAACTAGTTTTTTTAAACGCTGCTTCTATATAAATTTTGAAGAAGATACCAGTGCCATATTATGTGTGTAGTTTAAATCATCGAATAACAAGAACCTGAACCTTTCTTTATTGACAAAATAAGATATCCAGAAGTTTCATCTTACAACGCCGATATTCAACAATCATTTATCACTGAAGATAGAGCTTTACTTTCAACTCAAGAGTGGTGAAATACAATAACAGCGCAATACTACAAAAAAAAAAATTATATAATCTTATTCCTCGATTAATGAAATAGCTTTAAGAAGAATATGTGCCCCTGCTCTAGTGATCAGCGAAGTTTCTAAAAAGGTTTGTGGAGCAATCCTACTTAATTTCTTCAACATCAATCTTCTGGAGCGGCTAAAAGATCTCTAAGTGCTGCTGTCTACAGTTAATACTCCCATTATCCAACGTTCTTCATTTGAACATTCTCTTTCCGCAAAAACTGTTTAGAACTCAATATTAAAGTCTACAACCTTCACATCTCAATATAGGACAGTGGAGAATTCTCAACCACACAGAAGATCATCACGTATAATTTAATATTGAATCCATATGAAATAGAAAGATTTAATATGTTTATTTTATACTGGTAAATTAATTGATCAACGAATATTTTAAATACAACTTGGCCAAGCATTTAAATTTTGAGTATATATTTTATAATCTGCATTAATAAGAAATAAAATTATTTGTCTTAATATTGTAAGTATTTCTATCTCTACACATCATACGGGTGAGTCTTTTTACTTTCTTTATTTTACAGATGTTATTACAACTTAATGAATTCTTGAAATTTAGATAGATGGCTTTAATTCTATTTACATTTCAACGCAATATCTAACCACTTTCTTTCCGGTCGGTATGCGTTTTTGGATAGAGGGATTTTATGCCTTTAAGATGTTAATTTAACTTTATTTATTCAATGGTTTTAATTTCTTAAATATTGCCCACTTAAAAAGTTTATTTTATTAACTTTAAATCCCTTTTATCCAACACCGCATATCACCAACAATAACTAAATTCTGGAAAAATGGAAATATACATTTCTCAAGAAAACAACTTCCTTTGCAGTTAGCTTTTGCAGTTACAATTCATAAATCCCAAGCTTTAACATTAGATAAAGCAGTTGTAGATATTGGGGATAAAGAGACATTACTTGGCTTAACGCACGTAGCATTGACGAGAGTGAAAACCCTTCAAGGTTTAGAATTCAATAGAAAATTTCCTTACGAGAGATTCTACAGTATCAAAAATTCTCATATGCTAATGTGCAGAAAAAAGAAGAAATTGGAATGAAAAGTTTTACAGATAATAATTCTTAGTATAAACAAGAGCAGATTTCAAATGTTTTACCAGAAAATAGGATTTCGAAGAAGTAACTTTCTTAAAGCTCTCCTCGAATGTATTATTCTAAGATTGCTAGAATAATCTTTGTAATTAAAATCAAAGATTATTTGATTTTAATTACAAAGATTGGAAACATATCTATTTCAAACCATTTGAGGAAACACCGGAGGCCATTGGAAAATGTAAAAACATCTTTAAATTAACTTTTAGTTGAAAATTTAAAAGTATTTTGTAAAATTTTGCTTGGAAAATATTTTTATTTATACAATTCTTATATCATAAATAAAACATTCCGAAGAAATTTTTAGTTATTCAGCTAAATTTACGTTTCTAAAATTAAAATGCGCCAAAATATAAAATAACGTTTATGCTTAATAAAGATGCAAAAATAATATAAAAAAATATTTTTACTTTCAAATATTTATCTTATTAAATAATGCTTCGCGAATCCAAATAAGGCATAGCTTTTGCTAGTTAGGTAGATTTCATAAAAAATACTACCTATTGCAGTCGTTACCATAGTACGACTTTTGAAAATAATCATAACTCCCACCTAAAAAGTTCATATATATATGTATGTACTAAAATGGTCCACATGATAAAAGTCTCAATTATTAATATCTTGGCAGAGATTGCAAATGGGCAGAATTGGCGCGCGCGCGCGGGGGGGGGGGGGGAGGGGGGGGGGGGGGGGAATAGGGAGGGGCTTTGTGAAAACAGAAAAAACCTCATAACTTCTTAATTATAATGCATATCAAATCAGTTTAAAGTTATTATTACTTCTAGAAAAAGGGCCAAAAATTTATGTATGACAGACTTTTTATAAAATTAAAAATGGGCCCAAGGGGCAAATAAAATAATGGGATCAACCCTTACTGCAAAAATAATAAAAAACGAAAGCAAAAAAAGGGTGGTGGTGGTGGTGGTTGGGGGGGGGGGTTGAAGAAGAAAAAAATTCATAACTTCGTCAATTCACAAGATATCAAATCCGCTTAAATTTGTTATAAATCTTAATATTATCTACAATTTTCTTATTGACAAGTTTTTGATAGGGCCAATTCTTACAGCAAAAACAAATAAAAAATACATAGGAGTTGAAGGAAAAATTATTGTATTAAATTGATTATGACAATACCAGCTCTTACAGAAAAATGAAATTAAAAACTCGTCAAAATTGTCCAGATAAAATTGTTAAACTGGGTTTATCTCTAATCTGGATTTAGTTTTTGTTGGTGAAATTAGTATTTAACTTCTAAATCTACCTGTGCCTGTAGGCCGAGCCAGCAGGGATTTTTTTTAGCAATGCTTTGCCAGCATACAAGTAATCAGAAAAAATAGCTTTTCAAGCATAATATTTAGCCTGTCATTGTCACAAAAAACAAATGTGCAACTTTTTGTAAACTTAAAAAAGTATGTTGTTATCATAGCATTCTTAGCTCCATTTTTGATACTATTTTTATTGAATTGTACACAAAGAAAAGAAAGCAATGCAAAATAAATTAGTCAATATTTCTTTTTATCCATTTTTATTAAGAAATATACTGAAGATGATAACTTAAATACAACGAGAAAGAGAATGAGTTCATAAATGCTTTTAGGAAAAAAAAAAAAAAAAAATCAATGTTTGATGAAAAATCAATATATACACCATGCCTTCATTTTATCACCTTTAAAAATAAGATACACACTGGTTTATTTCTAGCAGATCATCCACAATCTGAAAAAAAAAAAAAAAAAAAAAAGAATGAATAACATAAATAATAATAGATATAGTGCGATTCAGATATATATACTAAAAAATAAGAGAGATGATGCAGGTACATATCAGAATTTTTTTGTTTGTTTTCTATGAAAGCTAGAATTAAAACTGACTTATTGTCAGGAAACATGAGATGTCTCACTTGTGTATAAATCTGTTTTTATAAACAACTTCAATGACAATGAAGATATCATATTGAAAATTTGATCAATCTGTTTTTGTGAAATATAATGGTGATATACTTGAAGTACACATTAATTTAACCAAAAGCACTGGGAGTTATATTTCAAAATATGGAGCACTGAATTTAATGTTCACTAGACACAAAATAGTTTTAAAGTGAGATGTGCCCCCCTCCTCCCTATTTTTGCTAGCAATTTGCTAAGATTCCTCTAGACTTAATAATTTTTTAATACTAATATCATCTATACTAGATTGTACCCGTCAAAACTTGACTGTACACAACTTAAAAATTCCACAGGAAAAAAGTTCATAACATCATTAAAATGCCAGAAATTTTTATTAAATATTTGTTAGCAATAGTTAAAAGAAATGAAAGCCTGTCCATTTATAAGCTGGATGGGGTGCTGCATATTAACTTTTTTTACACAGATACAAACAACAGAACATTTTCCAGATAATTCAATTTTTATATTGGAAAAGATAACTCCAATTTCCTTTTTCTTAAAAATTTTACAAATAAAGAATTTTTGGAAGTTAAAATTTTATTAATTTTATCGAATATAAACATTTAACTGCATCACAGTACCAATAGTTCAGTACCACCACATGGAGTCAAAGTCGTCCATTTTACAAGCAGGTCTGCATTGTTGGAGTCTGAGTCGGCCCATTTTTGAGCGAAAGAGTCGGAGTCGTCCATTTTTCCCACCAACTCCACAGCTCTAGTATTAAACATAATATTTTTACATTAGCCGAATGGTCGATGTTCATGGGATAGGAAAAAAAATCTGCGTATTAAGTGCGATCGCGTATTAACTGGGTTTACCTGCAGGGATGCCGCGGACGCGCTATAGCGCGTAAATTACGCGAAAAATCGGATACGGGACGCAAAAAAAATAGCTCTTACGCGTCCCGTGGGACGCGTAATTTCGTGAAAAAATCGCGGAAAACAGACGATTTTCGTCAAAGAATCGCGAAAAAAGCGTAAATCTCATCAAAATATCGCGCAAAAGCAGCGATTTTCGTCAAAGCATCGCGAAATAAAAAGCGAATTTCGTCAAAGCATCGCGAAATAAAAAGCGAATTTCGTCAAAAAATCGCGGAAATAAGCGCAAATTTCGTCAAAAAATCGCGGAAATAAGCGCAAATTTCATGAAAATATCGCTGAAATAAGCACAAATTTCATCAAAATATCGCTGAAATAAGCGCAAATTTCATCAAAATATCGCTGAAATAAGCGCAAATTTCATCAAAATATCGCTGAAATAAGCGCAAATTTCATCAAAATATCGCTGAAATAAGCGCAAATTTCATCAAAATATCGCTGAAATAAGCGCAAATTTCATCAAAATATTGCGAAAAACGTTTATTATTTTATTGATGCTTATTAGTAATTTAGATATAAATTTCCCTTCCAAGGAAAATGTCTGATTCCAACACAGATGTATGCTGACAAATAATTCAATGGGAAGTATAATAATGAAAGCCAGCATTCATTCAACGAAAAGTACTTTTTTTCAGCAAAAATATCTTTTTCAATAAACCCGCCTTGCCTCTTTTTAAAAGAATGCTAACATTAGTGATACTTGTTAGTGGAACTTGGTATCTTCTACTCTCAAATAAACATTATTTTACAATTAAAATTGTATCTTGCATTTTTACTTTTAAAAAAGTAAAGAAAATTTCTCTTAATATTTTTTAAAAATATCTTATTTGAGTGCAAATAATGCTGGTTTTAATTCATTATTTAATTATTGTTAAAACAATAATTAATGCATTTCATTTATCTTAATAAACAACTTTCATTTATTCCTTTAAAATATAAATTATTATTGATGGGGACCCGCTTTTGTAAAAAAGGGACCCAGATTTTTGGAAATCCTGGGTCCCGGGGACCCAGGTTTTTTCACGTACAGCGGCATCACTGACCTGTATGTACCACAGGATTTGAAATAGTTTGCAGAGATTTTAGAAGGATCATGAGATTTTGCAAATCACACAGAAAATAGGAAAACCTTGCAAAATGGAAAATGCTAAGTGAGATTTTCTCCACTCTCTTAATTTTTTTTTTTTTTTTTTTTTTTTTCCTTAAGTGAAATAACTTGATCTTCAACATAAATACAGTGTAAGTCAAAAGTTTAAGTGCACCAACAATTTTTAGATAAAATTTTGAATGTTCACTAATTTAAATCCATGCTCATTTGTGTTGCAACTTTCAGTTTAAAATAGATATTTAATACAATTATGATTTAAACTTTATTTTAAAACACTGAATTAAGCAAAAGCATAAATATTAATGTGTCAAATATTTTAGAACAGTAATTATTTATTTCTTACAGAAGAATAATAACAAAAAATACATGATATTACATTGATAAAACCAGGTTCTGTTTTGGTTCTGGCTTGATTTCAAACAAAGTATTCTGAATGGCCTATTTCAATTCTCTAACTAATAAATACTGATTACGATTTAGATAAACTGTGAGTGTGAGACTATCCCAGATATTTTTTAATGGATTTAGGTCATGACTAAGGGCTGTCCACTTCATAACTGATGCCACATTTGACCAAAGTCAAAGAAAAAAAATTCAATCTTATCCACCTCATTTTTTTTTTTTTAAACAGGGAACAGATTGACAAGTATCTCTTGATAGTTTTCAGACATTTGAGGGCTATTGATAAACCCTACGGACATCTGCCCAGGGTCGTACTGGCCCACCGGGCAACGAGGCAAATGCCCGGTGCGCCCATCGTCCTTTTTTTTTTTTTTTTTTTTTTAAGCACGCTTAAAGTTGTGTATTCTGAAAGGCATAAAATTTTCAAAAATTTTCATTTGGAAAATTAAAAAGTAATGCTTTTTATTTCTTAAAGTATAGCATAAGCAAACTATGTGTGATCAAAGACAATTAGATAACCCAATTTCGAGATAACAGGAGTTATCGACAATCAGTTATGCCATTATTACCCATGGTATCCTGGACCAGACTTTGTTTCAAAGCTTGTACTGAAGATAAATTCTAAGAAAAATAATATTAAGTATTAACTTATTTAGATATACGCCTAAATAAGTTCTGCTCTAAGAATGCTTCTAATAAGTCTGCGTCTAATATGTTTGCATATTTTCTGCGTCTAAGTATTTAGCGACCCTGGTGTTGTCAGGTATTTTTGTATTTCTGTCTTTTGTGCAAGTATAAGCGACGAAACACTGTATAAGAAACATATTCTCATTTTAAATGGATTCATTGGCAGAGAATTTGATAGTCATGGTGCCCTGGTCCAGATTTTATTCAGTACCCCGAAGAATAGTAACTTCCACATAAATTAATATTAGTATTAATAACGTATTTAGCATATTTTCTGTGAAATATTAAGCGCCCGGGGTTACTGCCCGGTAGTTTGATATTTCTGCTTTTTGTAAAAGTACAAAAGACAAGAATAAAAAGGGAATGACAATTTAAGACAGCATATTTTTATTTTTATTTCATTTGGTCCCATTGTCAGAGGCGGCTTTGGTAATCATGACGCCCTTGTTCTGATTTTTTAAAGCGTTTCTGTAAAAATAACTTTCAAAAAACTAATATCGTGTTTTTGTAATCATGGCGCCCTTGGTCAGATATTTTTCAGTGCCTCTTTAAAAATGCCTTTCAAAAAGTTGTTATCGTGTTTTTCTAATCATGCGCCCTTGGTCAGATATTTTTCAGCGCCTCTGTAAACCTGCTTTTCAGAAAACTATATCGTGTTTTTGTAATCATGGCGTCCTTGGTCAGATTTTTTCAGTGCCTCTGTTAAAATAAGGTAAAAAAATAACTAATATCGTGTTTTTGTAATCATGGCGCCCTTGGTCAGATATTTTTCAGCGCCTCTGTAAAGATGCGTTTCAAAAAGCTATTATCGTGTTTTTGTAATCATGACGCCCTTGGTCAGATTTTTTTTCGGCAACTCTGTAAAAATAAATTTCAAAAAACTAAATCGTGTTTTTGAAATTATGGTGCCCTTGGTCAGATTTCTTCAGCGCCTCTGTAAAAATAACTTTCAAAAAACTAACATCGTGTTTTTCTAATCATGGCGCCCTTGGTCAGATATTTTTCAGCGCCTCTGTAAAAATGCCTTTCAAAAAGCTATTATCGTGTTTTTCTAATCATGCGCCCTTGGTCAGATTTTTTTCAGCGCCTCTGTAAAACTGCTTTTCAGAAAACTATATCGTGTTTTTGTAATCATGGCGCCCTTGGTCAGATATTTTTCAGCGCCTCTGTAAAAATGCCTTTCAAAAAGCTATTATCGTGTTTTTCTAATCATGCGCCCTTGGTCAGATTTTTTTCAGCGCCTCTGTAAAACTGCTTTTCAGAAAACTATATCGTGTTTTTGTAATCAAGGCGTCCTTGGTCAGATTTTTTCGGCGCCTCTGTAAAAATGCCTTTCAAAAAGCTATTATCGTGTTTTTCTAATCATGCGCCCTTGGTCAGATATTTTTCAGCGCCTCCTTAAAGATGCGTTTCAAAAAGCTATTATCGTGTTTTTGTAATCATGGCGCCCTTGGTCAGATTTTTTTTCAGCACTTCTGTAAAAATAAATTTCAAAAAACTAAATCGTGTTTTTGAAATTATGGTGGTGCCCTTGGTCAGATTTCTTCAGCGCCTCTGTAAAAATAACTTTCAAAAAACTAACATCGTGTTTTTGTAATCATGACGCCCTTGGTCAATTTTTTTTTTCAGCACCTGTGCAAAAATAAATTTCTAGAAACTAATATCTTGTTTTAGTAGTCATGGCGCCCTTGGTCAAATTTTTTTTCAACGCCTCTGTATAAATAACTTTCAAAAAATTACTATCGTGCTTTTGTCATCAGCCATTCTTGATCAGATTTTTTAAGCGCCTCTGTAAAAATAACTTCTAAAAAACTAATATCGTGTTTTTGTAATCATGGTGCCCTTGGTCACTTGGTCAGACTTTTCAAGTGCCTCTGTAAAAATAACTTTCAAAAAACTATTATCGTGTTTTTCTAATAGCAACCTTCCCCCCCCCCCCTCCCCCCACAGACACACACACACACACATACTTACATACACGTTCACGCTTCACAAACAGACACATAAATTGATACTCTTGTTCTACTAAAGTGGAGCATTCCATAGTTTCCTAATGATAATATAAGTGTTAGACCGTCAAGACTAATTCTTCACAAGATTTTGCAATGGAAACTTATATAAATTTTGCTTTCGAAAGAAGAAAACGTTAATTTTTCATATATATTTAAAAATTCGATTATACTTTTAGCATCCGAAAATGCCAATATCTAAAAACGTTTTTTTAAAACCGGATCTGCTTAACCGCTTTAAACTTCAAACACTACCTCGATTTATAAATTGAAAAATACACATGTAATGAAAATAAATAGACAAACCACTAAAATTGTAAAAGATGTTTTACAAAAGAATGGGTGAATATAAGTAAAGAGAAGTGCAGTTTGTGTTCAGTTTTCAATGCTGTTAGTCAATAACGTCGGATGGGATCTTGTTCCTAAGAAGACAAATTACCATTTCTGCGGGGTTTCAAGTTAACTAGATAATGGGTTCTATAGACACCCAATGGTTTCTGTAGTAATACCAGATGTGACACTTTTTATTGATTATACTGTATTCTGAGATTTCTGGTGCTCAATATCTTTCTGCTGGAGGTATTTTCCCATGAAATACTAATTAACGCACGACACAAGATTCTTCTTCTTCTTTTAATTTTTTTTCCACATTAAGCAATTAATGGGGTTGGTCACCCAGCTTCCGATTTCTCCTCGCTAATGTAAAGTCTAAGGACATTGGATAGATTCATATATTTGAAATATCTCCTCGGGAAATTAATATTTTTAACTTCTATTTTTTGTGTACACTTCCTAAAAGTTTCTTTTTTTTTCTTAGTTCTCAAGATATTTCTAAGGTATAGACTTAATTTTATATGAAGTGTTAAAATCTTACGAGTGTGTCAAGTGTTAAAATTTTAAAAAGAATTCACAGAAAAAAAGATGTTAAAAATGTGAATTTTCCGAGAAGATATTTTAAATATACGAATGCATCAAAAGTTTATAGACTTAGCATTACGGAGGAGAATTTGGAAGTTGAGTGACGAGCCCCCTCAAGTATTTCTATTTTCTTTGACTTTGTTTTTTATTTTGTAATACAATGCTTAAATATAATTTTGATACATATTACTTTTGAAAAATGTAAATATATTTGAAATTATTGCCTCTTTTCTGGTGCGTTTTTTGTGCGTGTGAGTTGCGGCGAACATTGTAGTTTAAATTTAGCTTATCTGAAATTAAAATATACAGTAATTTTTAATTAAATATGACTTATTTTAGTGACTAGACGGGACAAAGAGTGGAAATTACGAAAAGCTTTTTTTATTTTTTATTTTATTTTTTTATTATTATTATTTTTAATGCTGATTATTTGAAGAGGGTATTCAACTTTTACCGTAGAAAAATACTGATTTATGATGATAAAAAAAAGTCCTTAATGCACTGCATAATTATATAAGAAAAAAAGCTGACAAAAGTAAAACAATTCATTATTATTATGTAATCGTGTCATAGTCAACAATTTGAAAATGCAATTTTGAGAAAATTTTTATTAGTTTAAATTTTATGTTATAATTATAATATAATGCTTATTGTATTTTTTTTTTTTTTTTTTTTTCTTACATAGAATCGTCTATTCCAGATTTTGGCCACATAAAGAAGTTTTCCGTGGATAAAGCCGCTAAAATAAAACTCGATTTTCTGAAATTTATAAGTTATGATTACGTGGTAAATCCTTAAAGCGGTTCTCAAAGAAATATTTTTTAACGTTAAATAATGCGAAAAATTCTGCTCATTTACAAACATAAAAATAGTGTTCGACAGAAACCGAATTTCGTTTACCTTCCTAGTTTCGACCGAAAATGAAAGCGAAACTGTTTTAAAAATAAATTTTAAGTAATTAACATAAACATACATATATGCATGTTATCTGAATAATGTTTTGAGTAGAAACAGCAGTACATAATTATTAATTAAAAAATAATTTGATTGAAACAAAAATAATTCAATATAAGGTGCTATAAACATAAAAAAATATTAAAAAATAATTTAATTTAAAAATAACGATTAGTAATACCTTCTAAATTTATCCCCTTGTATGTGAATACATACTATGTGCGGCTCAATAGATGGGAGTGCCGTTTGGGGGAGGCTAGGGAAGGGCAGTTATAGTAATATCGAATATTCGCCAGTACTTTCGCCGAAACTAAGATTTTGGGCTGAAAACAAAAATGAAACCGAATATTCGGCCAAACTGTACATAAAAGAAAAGACTTGTAGTAGAGGTCTGCACGGGCCGACATTTCCAGGCCCGGGCCCGGCCTGACTCAGAGAAAAAAAATTCGGCCCGGCCCGTACAAAAAAAAATATTGGCCCGGCCCGGTAAAAAAGTTAAAAGTTCGGCCCGAGCCCGGTATACAAGTTAAAATCTCGGCCGAGCCCGCCTCGGCCCCAGTGAATTTCTACAAAACATTGATTTTTACGTCGATTTGGTTAAAAATTTGTCTCGTACGAGGAGTTCAAGCCAAAAATATTTATCTTAACTTTTCTTTTCATGTTTATAATCTTCATTTTTATAGAAGTGCCGCAGGGTGCGATATTTATTTTTTTAATGAATCTCTATTTCTTGTATGTAAATGTTTCAGTTATCATTAATATTGTTAATCCATATTCCATGTATTGAAGCGTTAAATATCTGAAAAATGCTATACAGTAAAATCTAAAACTGAATTGCATAGAAAAGGAAAAAAAAAAAATGCGTTATACACAAGTTCCCTTCTTAGCAAGTGTAAATGTATTACATATTATTTTCTTACGTAGTAGTATATTAATTTTGCATGGATCAACACGTTTTTCAGTTTAAAACGAGATTCCGTCATAGACAGGTTCTTTTTCACACGTTTTACTATATTTTAATTTAACTGTATTTTAATAAGCGTAGAAATCTACTACTCTTTAAAAAGAATGAATTTGAATGTTTAATTGTAGGATAATGGCGATTTAAAAATGTATGCATTTTTGGACAAAAAATTTGTGCCAAGCCTAATTTTACTGACATTTGAACGGACCAGGCGACGCCGAGACAATGATTTTCATACGGGCTGGGTGAAAACTAGGAATGAAAATTTTGGGCCATGAAGATTAGGAATGAAACCAGTACCCGTGTGTGTGCAGACAAAATAAGTTAGGGCCGGCCCGACCCGAAACTTCAGGGAAAAAGTAAGGCCCGTCCCGTAAAGAGTAGGCTAGGTCCGGCCCGATTGCCGTGAATGAAAATAGATGCGCGGCCCGATCTCGGCCTGCGGCCGGGCCGGGTGTTTATTAGTTTGGATTTTTGTGAAATCTTCAAAATTTGTCTAATGTATTTCTTTATTTTCTCTTTATAACTGTTGCGAAAAAATAAAAAATCCCTGCCGGCCCGGCCTACAGGCGGAGGTAGATTTCGAAGTCAGGTATACTAATTTCACAAACAAAAACTAAATCATGATTAGAGATAAACCCACTTTAACAATTTTGTCTGGCCGCTTTTGACAAGTTTTTATTTCATTTTTATATAATGGCTAATTTTAGCAGAATCATGTTAGGGTGGTATTAAAAAAAATACTTTTCCATGCTCAACAACTCGAAATTTTCTGCCATAACTCCAGATTCATTTTTAATAAAAAAAATATGAAACTTGCTGACGCGATTTTTGAAGAGATTTATGAGCGACCTGTATTTTTATTTTTCGTTCAATTAATTAAAACTTGATATATAAAAAATTATTTTCTTAGAAGGACAATATTTTTCGTTTCTAACACAATCGCTTCGGGAAATTCCGTTCAAAATGCCCACTTTGTCATCATTTTTTGAAATATATTCCGCCTCTATCAAAAAATCGATCATTACGATAGATTATATAGTTTCTGAATAAGCGAATCTACCAATTAAATTCGTTTGAGAGCAAAAATTAATTTAAAAATGAGTCAGAAAATAGGCAGTTTGGATTTGAGTGCATCTTTAATACAATGATTTTTCCAACACAATCCGCTTCGGGAAATTCGGTTCAAAATGCCCACTTTAACAGCATTTTTTAAAATATATTCTGCCTCTATCAAAAAATCAACCATTACGGTACATTATATAGTTTCTGAGTAAGAAAACGTACCAATTGGAAGCCTTTGAGAGCAAAAATGAATTGTAAAATGAGTCAGAAAATAAGCAGTTTGGATTTGAGTACACCCTTACTAAGATGATTTTTTCTTCAACCGCTATTTGCAAGACATTATTAGAATGACACTTTCATTTTCAGAACTGGTTTTGAAAGTGAAAGTAACTTTATTAAAAATATCAGTGACCAAAATCGAAAAAGTGAAAAAGGTGCGCTGTAGAGATGGACCTCGGCTATCCAATGCAAAAAAAATTATTTAAAAATGTCGAAATGCAAACAAGATATTAGAAAAATCCCTCCTCATAGGATTAGCATTAGCTCGTCAGTGTCTTCGCCGGCAGGGACAGGACCCTCAAGTCATCAGTTCGGGTTTCAGTTGTTGATATAGAAGTTTTCTAGTAAATTTGGCGCCAGTTTGTCTTTGATTTTCAATGTTTCTCTTATTTTAGCCCTCCTAATCTGCCCCATATCTCTTAATAT
Organism: Maratus speciosus; assembly: GCA_963932465.1. Classification (NCBI taxonomy): domain Eukaryota; kingdom Metazoa; phylum Arthropoda; class Arachnida; order Araneae; family Salticidae; genus Maratus; species Maratus speciosus. The sequence goes on from OZ010794.1 coordinate 491,434,388, forward strand.
TAGAATGCTATTGTTAAAACAAAATTGCACTGCAAATTATGTGTTTTCAAGATTTTAAGTGTCGCGCCCCAGGGAAGAGGATTTTTCAAAATTATTTTACCCCACTCATGTAACGTATTAAAATAAGGGTAATCTCATAACCTTTCTATATCTGCCTTTCTTTTGTCAATCCACCGTTAATTTTAGACCTCTGGGTTTAAAATGTTCTAAAGGAATATACTTAGCGGCGGTTTTTTTTTCGTACTCTGGTACGGTATCTTCCACTCATAGGAAAATTATAAGACTAACATAAAATTGTGTCTAAAATCGAATAAAGAATATGGACATATGTTTCTTAATTTTAACTCCCTTCTTCGCCTCAAGAGGCGCTTTAAAGTTTTGTTTCTTCAAACCTTTAGTATACTGTTTGTGCAAAAATTATAAAATTCACAAAATAAAGTCTTTTCACTCTTCCCTATCTTTTCGTATCAATTTTATTTTTACTACCACCAGGGGACGCCGCCCAGTGAAACATTTTACTTTTAGCCTCAGGCTATTGGTATTTTTCATCTGTTTTTCATAATATTTTGCCTCATTATTTTTCTTCATTGTAGATACTATTCTCCAAGTTCTTGACACATTCTGACAACTCGGGCACTCATTCTGGACCAGCTGTGGCCCATCGGGCCCCTCTCCATTTGTCTGGCTCTAATCACACGCTTCACTTGTTCTTTTACCATTTTTCTTTTTCTTCAATTTTTTTCTTATTGAGTGGTTTGGTTTTTTTTACCATTCTCAATTTCCCTAGTCCTCTCTTACATGAAGTTAACTTTCATCCTTGGTCTGCCCTACTGTCAATTTGGGGCCTAATGCCGCTTCGGGGGAGGGGGGGGGGGGGCGTTTTTTCTACCTTTTCCAGACCCATCATCTAATACCACGTTGGTAAGGATTGGAAGATTAAAATTATCCAAAATACCAAAAATGAAGTCCATTGAAGTTTTATTTTAGTTATAGAATTCCCTATTAGCGGATATATTTGTCTGTTTACCTTTCTATTTTTCGATAACGCTCCTTTGTCTTCTATAAACGGAGAAATTCAACATCATTAGACACACTTTAGACATTTAGAGAACTTTAACTTGTATCAAACCTTCTGCCTTTATCGAAAAGAAGAAAATGCTAATCGATTCTAGCTAATGCGCCTAAAATAAAAAATGAGCTAGTTAATGTGTCAGAAACTAGCTACTTTGGATTTTGATACAGACTTGAAGAATCATGTTGGAATCGCTAGGCACTGGAAAACAATTTCCGTGTTAGGCAGGTTCCCTCTCAGCAGTTATGTATGTTTGGTTATCCTTCCGTTTTTCGATAAAGCTGTCTTGTTTTTGATAAACGGAGAAATTCCACAGCATTTGATACACTAAAGGTTAAAATTCAATATTTGCTTTAGTAGCCAGTGGCCGGTAGAGGCTGTATGTTTAGTAGCCACTACTGTCAAGTTAGTGGCCACTTATCATAGTTTGTAGATTTAAATAGTTTTACAAGTAATGTTTTTAAAATATTTATGTTACGAAGACATCTTTTAAAATATATAAAAATAAAACTATCCACAGTGTCAGTTTACTTACCCCAACAAAAACAATTAACAGTTATTTTACATTAAAAAAAGAGAGAATTTATCGAACAATGTCGTACAAGACCTAAGTCAAAGATTGGTTCACATCTCCAATACGTCACTGTGTAGCCCGAGATCAGAATTCTTTCTGAAAATAGGCCTAAAATATTTCCCGTTTGACAAAATTCGCAATTAATTTTTGAAATTGTTTTAAGAAATTTGCAATTATTTTACGCAACCTCTTGCTAAAATTCACAATTTTTTCGCGATCGTTCAACAGAATTCACGATTTTTTTCGCGATCATTCGACGAAAGTGACGATTTTATTATGCGATCTCTTGATGAAATTCGCGATTTTTTCTACGATCAATTGACGAAATTCGCGACTTTATTTCCTCGATCTTTCCCAAAATTAGCGATTTTATTCCGCGGTCGTTTGACGAAATTTACTTTTTTTGCGATGTTTAGACGAAATTTGCGTTTTTTTCGCGATCTTTTGACGAAGTTTGCGTTTTTTTCGCGATCTTTTGACGAAGTTTGCGTTTTTTCGCGATCTTTTGACGAAGTTTGCGTTTTTTTCGCGATCTTTTGACGAAGTTTGCGTTTTTTCGCGATCTTTTGACGAAGTTTGCGTTTTTTCGCGATCTTTTGACGAAGTTTGCGTTTTTTTGCGATCTTTTGACGAAGTTTGCGTTTTTTGCGATCTTTTGACGAAGTTTGCGTTTTTTTCGCGATCTTTTGACGAAGTTTGCGTTTTTTTCGCGATCTTTTGACGAAGTTTGCGTTTATTTCCGATCTTTTGACGAAATTTGCGTTTTTTTGCGATCTTTTGACGAAGTTTGCGTTTTTTTGCGATCTTTTGACGAAGTTTGCGTTTTTTGCGATCTTTTGACGAAGTTTGCGTTTTTTTCGCGATCTTTTGACGAAGTTTGCGTTTATTTCCGATCTTTTGACGAAATTTGCGTTTTTTCGCGATCTTTTGACGAAATTTGCGTTTTTTCGCGATCTTTTGACGAAATTTGCGGTTTTTTCGCGTTCTTTTGACGAAAATTGCGGATTTTTCGCGATTTTTTGATGAAATTTGCGGTTTTTACGCAATCCTTTCACGAAATTTGCGTTTTTTCAGCGATTTTTTGATGGAAATCGCGGGTTTTTTTTCGCGATTCTGAAATTCACAGCAAATTTTCTGAAAGGTTACAGAAGAATGGAGCTGTTTTTCTGCACCTGATTAACGAAATTTCCGTTTTTTCAAGATCCTTTGACGAAATTTACTTTTTTTCGCGATATCTTGACAAAATTTGCACTTTTTTCGCGAACTTTTGACAAAATTTGCGGTTTTTCGAGATCCTTTGACGAAATTTGCAGTTTTTTCGCGATTTTTTGACGAAATTTGCGATTTTTTCGCGATCTTTTGACGAAATTTACGGTTTTTTTCGCGTTCTTTTAACGAAATTTGTGGGGTTTTTCGCGATCTTTTAACAAAATTTGCGGTTTTTCGTGATTTTTTGACGAAATTTATGGTTTTTTGCGATATTTTGACGAAATTTACCGTTTTTTCGCGATGTTTTGACGAAATTTGCGGTTTTTCCCCTATCTATTTGCGAAATTTAAGGGTTTTTCGCGATCTTTTGACAAAATTTGCAGTTTTTCGTGATTTTTTGACGAAATTTACGTTATTTCGCAATCCTTAGACGAAATTTGCGGTTTTTTCGCGATTTTTTGACGAAATGTGAGATTTTTTTCGCGATTTTTTGACGAAATTTACGGTTTTTCGTGTTTTTTTAACGAAATTTGTGGGTTTTTTCGCGATCTTTTGACAAAATTTGCGGTTTTTCGTGATTTTTTGACGAAATTTCAGATTTTTTTCGCGATCTTTTGACGAAATTTACGTTTTTCGTATTCTTTTAACGAAATTTGTGGGTTTTTTCGCGATCTTTTGACAAAATTTGCGGTTTTTCGTGATTTTTTGACGAAATTTGAGATTTTTTTCGCGATTTTTTGACGAAATTCACGGTTTTTCGTGTTCTTTTAACGAAATTTGTGGGGTTTTTCGCGATCTTTTGACAAAATTTGCGGTTTTTCGTGATTTTTTGACGAAATTTCAGATTTTTTTCGCGATCTTTTGACGAAATTTACGTTTTTCGTATTCTTTTAACGAAATTTGTGGGTTTTTTCGCGATCTTTTGACAAAATTTGCGGTTTTTCGTGATTTTTTGACGAAATTTGAGATTTTTTTCGCGATTTTTTGACGAAATTCACGGTTTTTCGTGTTCTTTTAACGAAATTTGTGGGTTTTTTCGCGATCTTTTGACAAAATTTGCGGTTTTTCGTGATTTTTTGACGAAATTTGAGATTTTTTTCGCGATTTTTTGACGAAATTTACAGTTTTTCGTGTTTTTTTAACGAAATTTATAGGTTTTTTCGCGATCTTTTGACGAAATTTGCGGTTTTCCCTCTATTGGTGAAATTTAAAGGGGTTTCGCGATCTTTTGACGAAAATTGCGGGTTTTGCGATACTTTGATGAAATTTGCGATTTTTACGCATTCCTTTCACGAAATTTGCGTTTTTCCCGCGATTCTTTGACGGAAATCTCGTCTTTTTTCGAGATTCTTATGAAATTCTCGTTTTTCCCGTGATTCTTTGGCGATTTTTTTGCGAACGATTGACAAAATTGATAATCTTTCGGCGACCATTTGTCGAAATTCGCGATACTTTTATGCCGATTTTTTTTAATTTTCGGAACCAAATGCCTTCAATGTGAACAACGCGATTTTCTTTTTCTTTTACGATTCCGCAGAAATCGCTGATCGATTTAAAAAAAAAAAAAAAAAAAGGAAAAGTGGCATTTCTGACATGTACTATTACATGAAAAATAAAGATCGCCACTTTGGCGATCAGATGCACATCATAAAGTCGCCAATTTTTTACATTTAGTCGCCCTGTGGCCGGTGGCGACCGGGAATTTTAACCTTTATGATACACTTTAGACGTTTAGGGAACTTTAATTTGTATCAAACCTTTTGCCTTTATCGAAAAGAAGAAAATGCTAATCGATTCTAGCTAATGCGCCTAAAATAAAAAATGAGCTAGTTAATGTGTCAGAAACTAGCTACTTTGGATTTTGATACAGACTTGAAGAATCATGTTGGAATCGCTAGGCACTGGAAAACAATTTCCGTGTTAGGCAGGTTCCCTCTCAGCAGTTATGTATGTTTGGTTATCCTTCCGTTTTTCGATAAAGCTGTCTTGTTTTTGATAAACGGAGAAATTCCACAGCATTTGATACACTTTAGACGTTTAGGGAACTTTAATTTGTATCAAACCTTTTGCCTTTATCGAAAAGAGGGAAATGCTAATCGATTCTAGCTAATGCGTCTAAAATAAAAAATGAGTTTTTAAATGAGTCATAAAATAGCTACTTTGGATTTCGATACAGATTTACAGAGTCATGTTGGAATCACTAGGTACTGAAAAACAGTTTCCGTGTTAGACAGGTTCCCCCTTGGCAGGTATCTTTACTATCCTTACGTTTTTCGAAAGAAACTTTTGTTTTCGATCAATGGGGAAATTCCACATTATTTGACATTTAGGGGAACTTTAAACTGTATCAAACCTTTTGGAGTTATCTAAAAAGTAGAAAGGTTATTTGATTCATCAAATGCGCCATAGTTACGCAATTTGGACATTGCAGTTTCATAAAGAAGAAAGGGGAATTTATTCCAATGCAAAGAAAATCATTTTAAAATACTGAAATTTAAATGAGATATCTTTATAAATTTCTTCCATAAGATTAGCATTAGCGAGCAGGTCTTTTCGCTTGACTGAAGTAACCCCTTAAGCCTAAATCGAGAACAAATAATTGCGATAGCAGAATTATCGATCAAGCCCTATGACTACTATGAAATTTTCGGCCAGAATAATAGCTAAGTTTTCCAACAATTGTTTTTAACTTCTCTCATTATAATCGATTGTAAAACATCTCGATTGTATATTCTAGGAATTAATCGATGGCTGTATCGATTGTGACTTTTTACGATGGCAATTTTTCTCAATTGTCGAATTTTTGAGAATCGCCCATCACTATTGCTACCTACGAACTAAAGTGAATAATAACGAAACCTGTAGTAATAATGTTAAAGAATATTTTCTTTCATGCAATTTCAGACTATATATATATATATATATATAAACTGTTTAAATAGCGGGATTCAAACCAAATGCTTCTCTATGATAATTTTTTAATGTTGAAAAAATAAAGAAATAAAACAATTTTTTAAAACAATTCACGTAAAATAGACGTCATTCTTGCCCTAAACCAAAATTAATTTTCTGAAATTTTTTACACCATAAATAGTATTTGTATCCTAGAGATTGTATTATATAAAATGTTATTCAATTGTATAAAATAATGTTTTGCACTTTTGAGTTTTGACCCAACGAAATTGTTTTTGTTTGTTTTATTTTAATATTTTATTTTCCATTTGGAGATAATTGTATGGAGATTGTTATTCGGATATTCGGGGTAAAGTTTGAATTAACTCATTAGATAAGGTGAGCAGATTTCGAAAATAGAGATAGCTTTTTTAGAAAAGTGTGGTGGAAAAAAAAATACCTCTAAGTTGGCAACACTGGTCTAACATCAGAAGTGCAATGTTTTGCGGGGAACTATTTTTGTGTAAATTACATTTCTGTAGTATAAAATACTAATTTGGTTGTCATAATTATTTTAGGAATAAAGTTTTCGCTATAACAAAATAGTCATATATATTTTTAAAGTATTTTTTTATACATAATTTGTATAGTATGTATGTGTGTGTGTGTGTTCCAATAAAAATTGGTCGCTCCAAGAGGTGGTCTCTTAAGGGAGGTCATGTTTAAATCTAGATTTTAATTGTTGAAAAAAGGTAACAACGTTACTAAAATTTATTTTTCACATTAGGAAAAAAATATGCAACTAACTTATGTTTTGATACTTAAACTTTTATAAGTTAATTACTGCAGAGTGTAAAAAATGAATACGTTGACGTTTGCTTTGATTTTACGGTTTTATCTTTTATAACTTTTATTTCGAAATCCTTTCGAAGTTCAGTAAATAAATGCATTTTTTTTTTTTTTTTTTGGATGCCAACAAATAATGACGATTTCATTCATTTATCTATTTCCTTGAGAGTTTCCTGACAGAATTTGGCAGGGAAGTGTATTGACCGTCATCCTTAATTTGTCACCAGAGTTAAATTCATTGTCTAAAAAGGCACACAGGAGTTTAAACACTTAAAAGTTACCGGAATAAAAAAAATCTAAACTTAGTTTAGAAGTTTGACGACTAATGCGCTCTCCGGAATTATTTTTCTAATAAAACCTTCTTCAGGCGACCAGAAAAAAACGGAATTTGTTTCGTTTTCTTCAAAGAAATGGGTCGCTCATGCAGGGAGTTCAACTGGGATGGTCTCTGACAGGGAGGTAAAATTAGTATTGAGCCTATGGGAATAAATTTTGTTCTATGCAAAAATGATCGTTCGGGGAGGTGGTCGCACAGGGAGGTTTCACTGTAAGTGTATATAAGGTGTGTCCCACCGAAATAAAGCCAACGTGATTGTGTGCTGTAATTGGACACGAAAAAAACCAATAAGAACGAAACAAATATATTAAGAAAATATATATACAAATACATATTTACAAGGAGTAACTCACTCCCTGCCTTACTTGGGCAGGAAAAAAATGTATTTGTAAAATAAGGAAGGGGGGGGGGGGGGAAGTGTCCCGCCGAAATAAAGCCACTACTGTTAATAGACAATATATCCACCATGGTTATATATGACGTGGAATATACGATGTGGCATACTATTTACCAATCCTTGGAAGAAAATAGCATCAATATTCTCCCACGCTTCAATGATGACGACCTTCAATTTTGTCACAGACTGAAACTGTCTGTTATTAGCATATACAGCCCTACTGAGGATACCTCATACATTTTCTTGGGGATTGAGATCAGGAAAAATGTACAGGTGATTCCATGACATGTACCCGATTATCCAAAAACCATTCCCAGGAGGATTTTTGAACGTGAATGGGGGTCTTGTCCGCCTGGAAGATCCAACTTAGTCTACAAAGTCTCTTTGCAAATGACAGTAAATGGTTTTCTAGCATTTCTTGGTAATCGGTAGGCTTCATGCGGCCTGAGAGAAAAGCCAGGTTATGTTTATCTACATAACCGATGCCTCCCCACACCGTTAATGAGCCTCCACTTTGCTGTCTTTTGGAAAAAATTTCTCTTCTTTCCTCATGTCATACCAATAGAAAGCAAGGTCGTCTGGCCCATCCAAATTAATGTTTTTCTCATCTGAGACTATAACACGATGCCACTGGTCCTTCCAGGTTCGATGATATTTGGCCTAATCGACTTTCCATTGCATGTGGATAACTTTCAACTTCAACATGGGCAGCTGTTTCCTTTTCTTGTGTTGCAAGATGCCTATACGTTTTTCAATTCGTTTCAAGGTTGATTCTGTCACAGGGATGTTATCTTCGTTTGTCAACTGTTTTAGGGAAATACCATCTCTTGAAGACGACGCAAAACTTCTCTTTTCTGCCTGGAAGTCATTTTTCTGCATGTACACCACTTTTTTTTTTATACCCGTACGTATTTCCCTGATTTACAAAATTGTTTGTTACGGTTTTAGATCGTTTGATTTGCTTAGATATTAGTCTATGTGAAAGACCTTTTTCCTTAAAAGTTGTTATTTGTCCTTTTTCGAACTTTGATAGGTGGGTTTTCATTCCCATTCCAATACTGAAGGAGAAATAGAAAATTCAGCCTTCTAAAGCCTGCAGAAATTCCGACTGACTCAGAACAAGTATTTGACAACTTCCTGACATCATAAAAATGTTGACCTGCAGCAGCTCGAATGTCGGTAGTTACCAATACATACTAATATTGACTGTGGCTTTATTTCGGCGGGACACTTTTTCCCCTCTTTTTTTACACATTCATCTTTTTCTCCTGCCCAGGTGGGGCAGGGAATGAGTTACTATGCATTATGCATTTGTATATGGACTTTCTTAATATATTTGTCTTGTTCTTATTTGTTTGTTTCGTGTCCAGTTATGGCACAGAATTAGGGTGGCTTTATTTCGTTGGGACACACCTTATATATATATGCATTTGGGCCTTTTTGTAAGGCAATCGGCGCCCTTTTTATCCATTTTGCCACCGCCCTAACAGTTATGCCAGTACGACCCTGCATCTGCCTATTGAAACACAATGGCCCTATACTAATACGGAACCACCACTCTATTGTCTAATAAATATTTTTTGTAAATATATAATAAATAATATAGTTCCATTTTTTTTCTTTTTTCAGAGATAATGCCAACAGTAGGCAGATGGCTAAATTCTGTTTTTTCTTAGAGCTGAATATGACACTCAGCGACTTATCACCAAACGACATGTGCTGCTTGACCCACTGTAATCGAGCTTGTTTATGGCAGGGTTTCAAGCACAATAATCAACCATCGTATGGGTTTTCATTTCCCCTGATTCTAAAACTATTCTATGAATAGTTCATTTCCATATTTGCCCTCTAACTGTATTTTTTAATTTAAGAAAGAAAATAATTCCCAGTCAAAGTCAAGTTTCTGATGTGATTTTTTTGTCAAATCTAATCATATTTAACCATTCTGAATGGAATTTTCATTTGAAATCTTCATCATGAGCTAAAACATGATTAAAACATATTTAGTTATTTTTTCATGCAGCTATAATTTCAGAAACAGACTATGTTTTGCTCTCATACTCCAGATTTTCAATACCTCCTTATATGAGAATTTTTCTTGACTTTGCTGTTTGTCTTACTATAATATCAACAACCTCTTTCTCCTTATATACCCAGAAATCATACTTTCTTTCAACTGCTTACATGACTTTGTAAATTTTACATAAAAAGTTTATGCACAAATATGTTGTGCTTAAACTTTTGGAACAAATATTTTTTATTCCATTTTTAAAATCAACAGTTTAGAATAAAATTTAAAACATAATTTTCTCATGTATAGTTTTAAGACTAACTATTAATGCATATAAACAAAATATAGGAAAAAAAGCGAATATTTAAAGTTTTATTTATGCTTAAACTTTTGATACACACTGTATATTACTGTACATTAATGTTTTACATTTACTTGTGAGCATGGAAACCTGCACAAGAGGGCAATTGTCCCTTGGATTTTCAAATTTAATTAACAAAATTTTCTTTTTAGAGGATGATTTTGAAATAAATAAAATTTATTATTTTCAAGTTTTAAAATAATTAAACACTGAGAGAACAGGAACTTTTTTTGTCAGGGAGAGAGGACTGTTCTGCTGAATTCCTCATGGCAAGCAATTTTTAATTATCTTTTCATTCATGAGTTTAAAAATAATCCTAAAACAAAGGTTCTGGAAAGTAGAGCCTTTTTGATAAAAGAAAAATAATAATAAACTGTTTTTCAATCATTCATTTTGAAAAACGCCAGTAGAAATTTATTTTATAATATTTAATATTTCTTATTTGTTACATTTCTGAATTGCTATTTATACTGACATGTTTAATCCATTCGCTACCAACCACGAGTATACTCGTGGTTTTAATTTATTAATTATTTTGTTACCACTATTTTAGAATTAAAAAATTTGCCTTACATATTGGCAGAAATTTCGCTGCATTAGTAAAGCGAAATTTAACTTTCTGAATTTGTGGTGGCAAACGACTTTTAACAAGAAATTGAAAAATATTTGTAGTTTTGGCAGCGAATGGGTTGTCTTGCATGGGGTGGTCAAACAAAAAATTCATAGTTCACTTTATTTTGTGTTTATATTCTCCATTGAAAAAAAAAAATGAAGCCTAGACTACAGGCACATTTGTTCCAAAACCTTACTTCTTCCTGGATTTTTTTTATTTTTTGCAGTTTCACATGCTTGTAACAAACTATAATGCACTAATATTTGCAGATGTTTCAGAAATATTTATTCCAAAATACAGAGGTGTATATCTGAGCTATGTGATTATATAAAATGTATCTTTAATAAGCCAATAAGCTATAAATAAGCAGAGAGAATCATATAAAAACAAAATAAATTGAAATAAAAATCGCCACTATAATTTAAACCTGACTGTGCAAACTAACTTCAACAGTTTTAAAGCAAATCAGGCAAGCTAAATTAAAAAAGTTTAATTGCATAAGATATTTCAATAATTTAGTTAAAAGAAACCACTTCACCTGGTCCGGTGTGGTACCAATTTTCTTAGACACTTCCCCCTTTTCCATAATAGAAAGATTAAGAAAACTTGTAAGCAAATCTCCATCTAGTATGTTTTTGTGGGGATTTTGGAGAACTTTCCTCTGACTCTTGAACATCCTTCAAAAAATATAAATTGAAATAAAGATTAAAACAATTTTTATAAAAACAAAAACATTATAGTGGATTAATGTAAAATATATAAAAAATAAGTAACAGGGAAGATAGGTGTACCTAGACCTGCCATATTTTTAAATGCAGAAAGAATTATTATTCTTAAAGTTGTTAGATTGATATGGATAGATAGTTATAGAATTTACTTTTAACAGAAAATAGGAATAGTGTAAATAGTTAAAATGATAAATTAAGACAGATAGCAGTTAACCCATTGTACCAAAGGGTGATTTGCTTATCTCATTATTTTCAAGACAAGATTTCCAGTCTAATGCTGTTTTATGCAAACATTTGTTACCAGGTGTCGATGCAGAATTTTTTTTCTTGGGGCCCATTTTGTGAAAAGTGAAAGTTATTTTTGTGAAATACATTATATTTTTGTGAAAAGCAACATTTTATAATGAAAGATAAAATTCAGTGACTCAAATTCGAACCCGATTCATTTTATAAATAATACCTTCTTTTTTAAGTTCTCGTGCTAAAGTTTTCTTTTCTGGTAAACTTGTTTTATTTAAATTACATTATAAATTACACATTTTAAAACCTAACAAAATAAAAACAATTAATGAAGACTATGTTTTTATGGAATGACATTTTGTGAAAGCCCTATTTTATTAAAAGGAATTTTGTGAAGGAGACTGTTCTATTAAAGGAAATTTTGTGAAAGGGCCTGTTTTATTAAGAGGAATTTTGTGAAGGGGCTGGTTTTATTAAGAGGAATTTTGTGAAGGGGCTGGTTTTATTAAGAGGAATTTTGTGAAGGGGCCCCAAATAGGTCCCAAATTTTGTCTGGATGTACACCTGCTTACACTTAGGAAATGAAATAGAATGCATTTTCCATTTTATAAACTGTACCTAGTGGAAATTATTATTAAGGACTAATAAATGAAATAATCAAATACTTTGATCAATGGTCAGTGGATATGCACATTAATACCTGTCAATAATAATACTAAAATACCATTTCCATTTTCACTAAAATTCAAATCACCTTTTTGCATTACTGTTTTTGCTCCTTCTCTATTTTTTTACCTGTTTACAAATGAATCACACAATCAATCCCCTATAAAAACTCAGTACCTTATTTTGGAATGTGATTGGCTGACACTGAAAACATTTTCCGAAAACTTCCAGTGTAAACAAAGAAGCTATTTAATATTTTGTAAACGAGAAGCTAAAGTTTATGTAAGGCAATTTTATTTGTACAGTCCTGGGAAACCTTATTAACTCTGCAACGAATCAGTGTATAAAAACATGACTGGTGCCAATTAATTAGTAATAATGTCTACTAATTAATGCTATACTTAAATTTTGCTTAGAGAGTCGCCTACATATAGAAATTGTACTAAAATTGAAAAAAATTAATACCAACATCTAATTTTGGAATCATACTTAGATTCTTTGGCATAATTCCTAGAAACTATTTGACTGAATGACTTGCTGTTTGGTCTTTAAAGTCATTTGTCTTTAAACTTGCCTGATTAGAACTCCTAATATTAAATTCACTTTAGATTGTTGCAAAACAGATTGCAATGCAAATAATTTTTTTAAGCATAACTCAAAAACTACTTGGCAGAAAGAGCTGTAATTTTGGATTTGCATACTTGCAGTTTCTGAACAATGACTTGATTAACAATGTAGGAGCTTTACTCAATATACTGGATGAATAACAAGGTTTTGCAAAATATTAAAAATGAATTTTTCATAAAATTTTAAGAGGAACTATAATGAATTTCAAAGTATCTTTTAAACACAAAATAAACATTTGAAAAAATATACTTACAAAGCACTGAAATACATCTTTGTAAATAGAAAAACTTCAATCCACTTAAAATTTTAATCACTACCCTGATAATTTATAACCAAGCTTTTTCCCTGAGATTTTCCTGATTACCAGGTTCCATTGAGGAGTCCCTGAAGTCTTTTTATGAAACTTTTTTTTTGCTCATCTTCCTGGATATTCAGAAGTAGTATTAAGATAATGTTTTCCTATAAACATTAGTTGCAAACACAGCTGATTTTGATTTGATAATTCCAATATGAATGTATTCTTAAAGTTCTATAGCTGTCAAAATTTTCAAATATAACACGGACAGATTCCAAAAAAGGTACCATATTTTATATTTCATATGGCATTAATATTTGATGTAAAGCCATAAAAAATGCTGCATTATAAATTTAATAACAAACTTGAATTTAAAAATAAGATTTATTTTTATAAAGATAAAAATATGATACAAAGGATGCAAACAACATTTTTTTCTTTATCCATTACATCTATATATAAACCCACCAAATAAAAAATGCATTAACTACTATGCAAATTTTATGCTTGAATGAAAACTTCTGATTAACAAATTCCCATAACCATGATAATAGAATCTCCCCAGTGGAATTTAACAGAGGACTTGTTAAATAGATATGTTTTCACCACTGACCAATAAGCTGCAAATTTTTAAAGAACTGTTAAATACAAGTATCTAAACTATCGATACTGCTGTCTAAAAACATGCAATAAATAACAGTAAATTTACCTAAATCCTTTCGGGTTTAGACCAGCTGTATGTGGGATATGAGTAACTAAAACATTTTGTAACATTAACAATCTCCTGTATGTCTTTTCAGGAATAGGCATTACGAAACCCAAACCTCCATCTAAGGTAGCTAATTCAGAAAAAAGAAGAAAAATATATTCACAAAAATTATTGATAATTAGAAGATGAATAACAAAACAATTGATACAATCAGGTATATCTATAATAATAAGGCAAGAAGTTTGTGTGTGTGTGCGTGTCGACTCGACGGTGTTCTGATGAGACCGTTGCACGTAGAGCTATAAAATTTAGGAGGAAGGTACCTTTATATGTGAAGTTTTGCTCCCCGAAGTCCAATTTGGGATTTTTTTTAACTAATTAAATATTTTATCTGCTGGTCTTGATTTCCAATGAAAATGAAAGATAATGACAATTTTTACTAATTACTTAAAATTAAGAAAATTAATCAAGATATCAATTTAAAAATTTCAGAGAAACTGTAGAAAATTGTTCTATATCTGAATATCAAATTTTTGAAAAAAAAATGGTCTGCAATTTTTCGTAATTTAAAAAAAAAAGCATTAAATATTAATAAGTTGTTAAATGCTAAAAACATAATTTAAAAGGATTTTATCAACTTAATCGAAGATTATTAGTGTGTCCTGTGGCAAGAGTCCCTTGATATTAGCCCATAAGGGTTTCTCCCTCTTTATTTAAATTTAATTTTGACCAAGGACTCCAATAGTCTTAATTAGTCATTTGTTGAAAAGTATTTGCATCTTCCCTCACCCCCCTTCATCAATTTTTGCTTAACTGAGCCCTATCTTAAAAGCCCAACTCCTATTACTCAAATCTCTTCAAAACTGATTCCAAATTACATTAATATCTTAACTATCACTTCTCAGAGTCTTAGTAGTGGTTACCACTATTTTTGAATAGTAATTTCAGCAAATTTCTTAAATCAGGTTTCCAGCACAGGTACCAGTTAACATTTTTGTTGACCAAAGATTCCTGTAGGCTTAATTAGTCATTTGTCGAAGAGCACTTACATGTCCAATACCACCCCTTCCCCTTCATTGATTTTTGCTTGACTGAGCCCTATCTTAATAACTCAATTTCTATTACTCATAGCTCTTTGAAACTAATTCCAAATTCCATTAATATCTGAATTATCATATCTCACAGTCTTAAAATAAATTTACGAGTAGTGGTTATCAGTATTTCCAAATAGTGATTTCAGCAATTTTCTTAATTTAGGTTTCTGGTTCAGGTTCCAGTCCAAATTTTTGACTAAGGACTCCAGTGCTTTTAATTTACCATTTGTCAAAAAGCATTGACATCTCCCCCATTTACCCCCACCCCCCCAGGGGATTTTCCTCTTATTTGAGTCCCCATTGCCTCAACTAACATATCTCCAGAGAGGTTGAATAGTTTCATTCGGATAGAGGTTTGTTTAGAATCCTCGATCCCAGAGTGCACCTTCTGATTGGTGGGCAGTGAAACTAAAAAATTTTGGATTTTAGGTATACTTATGGTTATTATCATGGGCCCGGGCAATGGCAGGTGAATCAGCTAGTTATAAATTTAGATAATTTGTTAAAAGCAGTTCCTAAAACCTGTGCTCTGCAGGGTCTTAACTGCTCCAATGAAAATAAACAAAAATGAAATAAAATTAAATATTAAGAGACTAAAAAAAAAAAATAATAAAGCTAAAATTGATTTTGCCTGAGAAAGCAAATTAGTATCACTGACTTTTTCCAACATTTGGAATAACAAAATGGAATAAAAATATTCATGTCAAAAGTTTAAGTGCAAAATACTTGTGCATAAACTTTTTATGAAAAATTTACAAAATTATGTAAGCAGTTGAAAGAACGTATGATTTCTGGATGTATAAGGAGAAAGAGGTTGTTGATATTATAGTATAGAAGACAAATGGCAAATTCACGAAAAATTCTCATATAAAGAGGTATTGAAAATCTGGGGTATGAGAGCAAAACATAGCCTGTTTCTGAAATTATAGCTGCATGAAAAATAACTAAATGGTGTTTTTATCCTGTTTTAGCTCATGATGAAGATTTCAAATGAAATTCCATTCAGAATGGTTAAACATGATTAGATTCACAAAAAAAAAAAAAAAAAAAACATCACATCAGAAACTTGACTTTGACTGGGAATTATTTTCTTTCTTAAATTAAAAAATACAGTTAGAAGGCATATGTTTTATTATAATACAGTAACTGAAAAAAATTACAGAAGCTCTTTTGATGCAAAATCAGACATTTGCCTATAATTATTATTAATGATATCAGAAAATTGTGCAAAAAATGAAACAAGTCTCATTGACCCATTCCCTGCCACAATAACTATTTAATTTTAATATTTTATTTATTTATTTATTTATTATTTTTTTTTTTTTTGCTTCATACTAATATTTTATGATTGTAACGGTAATAGATCATATTGTTGACAAAAACTCCAAAGAAAAATTTTACCTTTTTAGTTTAAAAATTATAAAATAGTGAAGAAGCACACCATAATAGGAATTAACAAGAAATTAGATACAATCAGATATTAATAAAACAGCGAACAAAAGTATGACTTACATGAATTCTTTCTAAAATGAAATTCAAATTTTAATTATTTATGAAATATTTCAAAGTACTTAGCATGTATAGTCAGTCACATTCCATTTTTTGCAAAGAATTAAAAACTATAATTTCACATTTTTTTTAATATAAAAAAATTGCAACTGATAACCAATTAGTTAAAACAAGCATTCTAGTTTACAAGAAAAATATTGTTGTTGATCAAAGCATTTATTATTCTCACAAAAAACAAAACAAACAAACAAATGGCATGTTTTTGCATCATCAACAAGGAACGAGTTAAACATTTATGTATTACTCTATAAACCATATTGTTGTCTACACTTACAATCTAAAATCTGTTGTAAAGCAAATGGCATGATTTATTTATTTTTGGAAGGATTTTTATGTATGATAACTTTTGACAATATCATGAAAGTTGATGGTAGTGCATAACAAATTATGTATTATGATACATTCAAAAGTTTTTTAAATATCATTCATTTCCTTGCACAACAGTTTAGACATTTTAAAATTTTTTTATCTAACACCTGTTCTTCCACTCTGCAACATTACTTCTAAATACAATTAATATGACAAAAGTACGATACAGTACACCTGAGGGGCTATGGTCTCAAAATAAATTCTAAAACTGGCATCAGAAATCGAAAAAGTTAGAAACCACTTGTCAAAAAGATATAAGAAAGATAAAAAAGTATGCAGTTAAGAAAGTAAAATGAAAATTGGCCTTTGAAAATAACACATATAAGCATATTTTGATTTAAAAAAAATTAACCCAGCAATTCATTTATTACTACTGCTAATATTACTACTTAATTATATGAGTTTTAAAATGAGAAAATATGATGTTTAATTAATTAAATAAGCTACAAATATATATATATATAATTCAATATATGAACATCATTCAATCTGTTTAGATATATAAATGATTCATTTTTAAACTAAAAAATTTATGTTACAAAAAAAAGGACAGTATTCTTGTGACGTTACAGTAGGTAAAAAGGCGGCATGATCCTTTATTTCAGCTTTGCATTCACCAAGGTTTTTTTTCAGTATTTCTCTTTGTAACGTTATTTTATTGTCACGCTTATGAGCTCAGAAACCAAACTAATGAAAATATATGCATATTCCTTCATTATATAATTACTAAATAAGGAAAAACTCAATAAAAGCATGATTTGCAAAATTTAAATGAAAAAATTTCTAAATACTAAAAATTAACATTAAAATCTTGAAGTAAAAGCATATTTAAGTAAAATAAGTTTAATTTACATAATTTATAAACAAACCTCAATTTAAACACTTGAAATTTTACTCATTTTTACAGACGTTGGCTATAACTTAATTTATTTTAACACTATATTTCTAATAAATTTGAAAATTAAGGCAAAACTAATGTGATATTAAACGAATATTCCTTATATTATTCAGATCAGTTAAACATTTCAATTCTTTCAGTAGAATAATAAAAAAAATAAGTGAATTCTTAAGGAACATAATGCTTTCCAATGGAGCGATTTTCCAATGTTTTTTCCCAAACAGTTGGTTTTTTATAGCCCTGAACCGAAAGGAAGAATAGAGTCAGATCTTAATTGTAATTAACTGTAACATTAAACATCTTAGATTGGTATAATAGCAATGTATATAACTTGATGAAAATTGCTTTAATTAGAAAATTTAAAAAATGTACATCCTTATCATAAAATGTTTAATAAACAAATATTTTTCAATAAAAAAAATGCAATTTTTGATAGGAACAATATAAAAAAAGGTAAAAAAAAAGCACTAAACAAATCCAAAATATTGAATAACAAATTAATAATTAATTACCAAACATAGTGACATGACGCTTATCAATCAGGTTAGCTTGTCTTTTATCATAATTCTGGATATCTCCAAGTTTGCATTTTATGCGAAAAAAGGAATTAACATGGTAACCAAGATGAAAATCAGCTTTGCGCAGAAGCTTAGATCCACCAAAACTTTCTCTGGCTTCTGGACAGTACATGTACATGATCAAATTTTTCTCTGAGTCAGAAACTGAAAAATTAAAAGATTGAGAAAATTATAATTAGTCATGGATTATAACTCAGCCTGTATGTCATATACAGGGTGTTTCTATGATCATGGGACAAAGTTGGAGGGGTGGTGTAGCTAACTAAAACAAACATGTTTTGCATAGGAATGTATGGTTGGAAATGAAAAGTTTTGGCAAAAAACAAGAAATGTGAAGGAAATGTAAACAAGCATTTTATTGACATAGCAATCACAGTAAGTGCTCAAATGTACCACTGGCAGCGTCTAGCAAGTGATTGGCGTACCTTTTCACAGATTCCAAGTGTATCACATGCAGCAATGACTGAAAGTCTTCTAATGAGGTCCTCATCAGAGCCAACTGGTGTCTCATAGATGAGACATCTGGAACTTTCGAAAGGGTATGCCAATCGCTAGACGCTCTCAGGTAGGTATGTATCGATGTTGGTGGTGGCACATTTGAGCACTTACTGTAATTGTTATGTCAATAAAACACTTGTTTTCATTTCCTCTGCATTTATTGTTTTTCGCCAAAACTTTTCATTTCCAACCATACAATGCTATACCAAAATAGCTTCTTTATGTGTATTTTATGTTCCCTTAAAGTTTGTCCCATGATCTTAGAAACACCCTGTATATATATAGGATATCTAAAAAAATTAATTAGATAAATAATTAATTATACCAGGATAATTTGTATGCTAGAATATGGTTACAAATCCATTTTATATCTTTTGAAGTAGCTCCACTGTAAAAGCAACACACCATTATAAACAAGTCAATCGGTCCTAATATACGTTGGCCAAAACAGGTTGGTCCATGGCTTTGAAAGAGTTAGTAATGATACATGGAAAGAAAATAGCTAACAGAAACAATTGGTGAAGAAAACAAATTTATAGAAATGCAGAGTTACTTGCAGTACAAAATAAGGCACTTTATGAGGCCGGTATTCTATATAAAAAGATGATTTATTTACAGATGATGATAACAGAATAACTAAACACAAATATTCCAGCAACAAACTGAACTAAAATCCAGATTCAAACATTATCTTCTATTTATAAGCATGTATTAGGAAGCTTCTAGAAAAATCGCTATCATGAGAAAAATAACAAAAACATCAAAATAGGTTACGAGTCAAAGTGAAGGTAAATAAACTTATGATGTTGACGAAAACAAAAACAAGGAGAAAAGAAAATGTTGATTAAATAGACCACTAACAAATTCATCTAAATTTGCATTACTCATCAGTCAATTTATAATGGACAGAGTATGAGGAAAAGATAACCAATTGGCTATCTACTTTCTTTCCATTTTCAGTAATTATCAAATTCTCAAACGAACTTCTTCAAAAGAAAGAAAGTAGATTTACAGGGTTCGTACACATTTCTTTAAATAAAAATCAAGTACTTTTAAGGACTTTCAAGGACCAAAACCAAAAAAATTTAAGGACCTTCAAATTAAATAAACTAATAAAATATAACATGCATTTTTTAATAAAGGGTTTCTTTCATTTTTGTAAAAGTTTTAAATATTCAAACAGACGGGAAGGGGGGGGGATTTCACCATGTGGCAGTAGAAATTTAGAAAATTTTAAAATAACATACAGCAGAAGAAAAAACTAGTCAGATGTGCAAATCCCAAAACTTTCTTCTATCTCATACATGTTAATACTACAAAATTCATTATCAGAGTGCCAAAATTAAATGGTCTATGCCTCTCATGAGGATTCTAAAGATATGAAATTCCGTGCATTAGTTCTTGAGATACGACTTGAAAACCGTGCAAATCCTGCAAAATATAGCATAGCAGAACCACCTGTAGGGTGATTTACACCAAAACCTAATCAGCAACAACTTATGTAAACATCTAACTGAATCTGAAGTTTGATGAAAATCCGTGCATTAGTTCTTGCGATATAGCTATTGCAGAAATCGTGAAAAATGCAGCATAGCAGCGCCATCTGTTGCGAGATTAACACCAAACCATAATCAGCACCTATAATTATCAAGGTATACCTGAATCTGAAGTTTGATGAAAATTCGTGCTTTAGTTCTTGAGATATAGCTATGGCGTAAATCATGAAAAATGCAGCATAGCAGCATCACCTGTAGGCCGATTTACATCAAAAACTAATCAACACTAATTTATATCGAGGATTAACTGAATATAAATTTTTATTAAATTTTGTGAATTAGTTCTTGAGATAAACCACCCACAAAATTTGTGTCACACACAGACAAACAGAGTCAGACTCATTTTGTAAAAACATGTTTTTCAGGATATCTGACCCCTAAAACGTGTAAATCGGTCGAAAATTTTCCTGAATCCAATACTTTCTTATTGTAAAGATAAACAAAGAGGAGAAACATAATTTTTTCTTATTATTGAGGGGGGGGGGGGGGGTAGTTTAACAGATTTATAATTAACTTACAGTTTAAAAGACTTTAAATTTTGTATGCTTGGTAAGTAAGGGGGAGGGCGGGGAAACGTCAATTTCGGTGGAGGGGGGGAGTAAAACTATAAGATCGATTAGTTATTGTTACAATAAATTAACTAATGGAGCAGAAAAAGTTTTAAAAAAAGCAATGATTTTTAAGATTTTAAACTTTATAAGTTGAGGGGGCAAAGGGACAAGCATATTTTTTTTAATTTTTTAGGGAGGGAGGGAGTTTATTAGATGACTTATTTATTTACCTTACAAGATAATACAAGATTTTTAATTTCCAAGAAAAAAAACTGAGAGGAGTTTTAAAGACTATAAATTCCATGTGTTCTTTAAGTGTATGTGTGTGTGTGTGGGGGGGGGGGGGGGGGGGAAGGAAAATTTTAATTTCGGGTGGGAAGAGAAATCTTGATTGATTATTTATTGTGGCAATAAAATGACAAAGCAAAAAAAAATTTAATTAAACAGTTTCGAAGAGTTTTTAAACTTTGAGTACTGTGGGGGAGCAAAGAAAAACGGAGGAAGATAAATTTTGAGGGTGAAATTCAGGTGAAATTTTAATGAAATGTGATGGAATGAATTGTTACAGAAATTTAGGACAGATTATTTATTCAATATAAAATAAGAAATAGAGTACAGGTATGAAAGTGCACTAAAGCCATTTTGTAGCAGCAAAAATCGAATTTTGGAGCAGTAAAATCTATTTTTGTAACAGCAAAAATCTGATTTTGTAGTAGTAAAATCCATTTTTGTAGCAGCAAAAATTAATTTTGTAGCCATAAAAACTGTTTTTGGAGCAAATTGAAATTCTAATGCTAATAAAAAACAAATTTGCGTATTTTCGCGATCTTTTGATGAAATTTGCATATTTCTAGCGATCTTTTGGCGAAATTTGCGTATTTCTCGCCATCTTTTGGCGAAATTTGCGTATTTCTCGCGATCTTTTGACAAAAGTCGCGTATTTTTTGCTATCCTTTGTTGAAATCAGTGTGCTGTTCGCTATTTTTTGACGAAATTAGCGTTTTTTTTTTATCTTTTGACAAAATTTGCGTTTTTTTGTGACCTTTTGATGAAATTTGTGGTTTTTTTAGAGATCTTTTAACGAAATTTGCATTTTTTCACAACCTTTTGACCCCATTTTGTTCGTTTTTAGAAGTAAATGGTAATCCCTTGACAAAATTAACGGGGTCTTTTTTCGCTATGACAAAATTCGCATGTTTTTCACGATCTTTTGACGAAATTTGCGTATTTTTGGCAATCTTGACGAAATTTGTGTATTTTTGGCAATCTTTTGACAAAATTAGCGTATTTTTCGCGATCTTTTAACGAAATTCGCGTTTTTCACAATCTTTTGACCGCGTTTTGTTCGTTTTTTGATGAAGTCAGCTATCTTTTTGACAAAATGCACATTTTTTTCGCGATATTTTGACGAAATTCGTGTGTTTTTTGCAACTTTTTGATTAAATTTGCGGTGTCTTTTCGCCATCTTTTAATAAAAATAGCGTTTTTACGATCTTTTGATCGTGTTTTGACGAAATTAGCGATCCTTTGGCAAAATTCGCGATCTTTCGACAAAATTTGCGCGTTTTTCGCGATCTTTTGACGAAATCGTGCGTTTTCCGCGATCTTTCGACAAAATTTGCGTGTTTTTCGCGATCTTTTGACGAAATTTGCATGTTTTTCGCGATCTTTTGACGAAATTTATGGTTTTTTGCGACCTTTTGATGAAATTTGCGGAGTTTTTTCGCCATCTTTTAACAAAATTATCGTTCCTTTGACAAAATTCACGTTTTTTTTTCGTGATCATTTGACAAACATCGCGTATTTTTCGAGATCTATTGACCGCGGTTTTTTGCTTTTTTGACGCAATTAGCGGCCTAGAAAAAAGGTTAAAAATGGATTTTTTTTTGTTTCTCGGATCGACGAAATCGTACTAAATTTCATCTTGGCACTAAGTACGTTTTGGAGCAGGTTTGGTGCAAAATGAAAAAAAATAGCGGTTTCGTAGAAGCTTGGAGCAGTAAAGCGATTTTGGCTTCGTCTGGCGCAATTAGCGCAGGTCTTACATCCCTGAGAGTAGAAAAAGGTTAAAAAAAAAATGAAGTTTTTAACTTTGATATTACGAAGGGGGAAGTGAAATTTCAGAAGGGGAGGAAAGGCGGGATTAAGATTTTTTTAAAATCAGAAATTAAAAGAAATGCAGAAGAGTTTTACCTTTGATTAAGAATTAATATGAGAGTAGAATTAAGCACTTTTAAGGACTTTTTTCAGATTTTGCATGAAAATAAGTACTTTTAAGCACCAAAAATTTCCTTTGAAAAATTTAAGCACTTTTAAGGACTTTCAAGGACCATACGAACCCTGATTTAAGAAAAATCCTTGGCGGCTCGGTCTACAGACACAGGCATATTTCAAAGTTAAGTACTAATTTCATCAACAAAAACTAAATCAAGATTAGAGATAAACCCAGTTTAACAACTTTATCTGGCCGCTTTTGACGAGTTTTTAATTGCATATTTCTGTAAAAGTTGGTTTAATCAGAATCATGTATAATATGATGACTTTTTCTTCAAACCTTATTTTTTTCATCGCTTCAAAATATTTTTAGTAATATCCATCCATTAATAGAGTTCATCTTATCAAAAACTTGTTACTAAAAAAGTTATAGATAATATTAAGAAGATTTACCGTATATTTCCATGTATAAGCCAAGAAATTTGGGCATTTTTTAAAATTCAAAGTGGGGGAGTCAGCTTATACATGAGTATAAGAAAATTTCCAAAATTGATATTCTAAAATAAAAAGATGTTAAGTATAAAAAATATTTAAAAAAAAACATACAAACTTTTAAAAATGCTGTAATAATCCATTCTTGTACAATGAAAAATGTCAAAAATCATTATTCACTATCCAAGTCACTATCAGAGTTTTCAAGCAACTCTTTAAAATCGTTTTCTTTCATTAATACATCAGAATGACTATCGTCAGTGTATCATCATCACCATCTTCTTAAAAAATGGCAACATCCTCAGTTCTATTCATAGTATTACTGATGCAACATTTTTTGAAAGATCGGGCGATCAAGTAATTTCTGTCAAGCTTCTTTTACCTATTTACAGATAGTGATAATGTCAACTTTTTTAAAAAATTACCATCATTTGTCACAGCTACACCCCCAGATGACATCCATTCTGTCCATTCCGAAGGCAATGCTTTCCGTTTAAAAATTATCATTAGAGATAAATGTGCTTTGTCTGCATTGCAGCTTAAAAACAACTGTGAAATGGGTTTTCTCATAGCCAGTTGTTTTAAAAAGGATATACACCTTCCTTCTCCACTGTGCGATTTGTCAGTAAATTAAAGCATACAGAAGTTTCATCCATGTTTCCTATTTGTGAAAGCTCAAAGTTATATTTCTTTCAAAATGTGATAGCATGCTTCTCAAAAAAGTGGACATTAACTTCTAGCTCTTTCAAAGTTTTTGTGCAATTTTAGTACGAGTTTGGATACACACCCCATATCGATTGATAAAACAATTCCACCAGCCAACAGATGCGATAAAATTTGCTGGTTTAAACGGCAGTAAATTTGGATCTTTTATCATATTCAGAACCCTAATACGAATATTTGTATGGGTTACAATAAACCCGCTTTGCTGAGATACTATTGCACTAACACTCTAAAGCGAAAGCTGAGTTCCTGAGGCGATCATCGCTGCAACCATTCAGCCAGTTTTTATTCAAGTGCAGGAAATGTTGGTTTGCATCCACATGCAGCTTTCATTACTTTTGAATTTGTGTCTTCTTTCTGCTTTTTCGTCTTTCTCCGTTCTCGCACTTGTTTTTCATTAAGTATGAAATGACAAGAAGATACTCAAGTTATTCGGCTGCTCTGCAAAATTGATGACTTTTAATTCAAAGCCCACATTATAAGCTGTGCCATCCACCTTTCCTTAAGCTAAAGTAACAGTTAGTAGTCAAGTGAAGTAGAGAAAGGTTTTCCCATTTACAAAAGTAGGAAGTTTGTTTTTTATGAACAAGCAAGTCATAATAGGATGAGTGGAACACAAACATATTTGGGAGCACTCCAAGGGAGAATAGGAGAAATAAATAATTTCAAAGAGGGCATTTCTTTCAATTAGCCATGCACAAAAAAGTGCTACATTTTCGTTCGCTGAATTTTTCATCAACTTTTTTTAAGATCAGCTTATATACGGGTTTCCTGTTTTGGACAATTTTTCACAGAAAAGTAATATACTCAGCTTATACACGGAAATATACAGTGTATAATAAATTTAAACCATGTGGTGATTGTTTCATTAAACTAACCACACACTATATTTTAAATTCTGACATTCTTTTTATTGAGACACGCACATGTGTAATAATGCAGCCCTATATACAGCATCTCTGACGGTTGTCAAAAATTTTCATCACGCCAATGATACTTTTTTATCTCCTTAGAGGCAGATTAACGGAGATGTGATTTTTTTTCTTCTACAACCTGAACGTCCCCATTTTGTTTTTGCTGTTAGAGTTAGTCCTATCAAAAACTCGTCAATATGAAAGTTGCAGACAATATTAAGAAGGTTTATAATAAATTTAAGCAGGTTGATATCTTGTGAATTGATGAAGTTATGACTTTTTTCTTCTTAAACCCCACCCCCTTTTATTTATTTATTTATTTTTTGCTGTAAAAGTTGGTCCTATCAAAAACTTGTCAATATAAAAGTTGTAGATAATATTAATAAGATTTATAATAAATTTAAATGGATTTGATATCTTGTGATTTGACAAAATTATGAATTTTTTTCCTCCTTAAAACCCTTTTTTTTTTTTTTTTTTTTTTTTGCCCCTTGAGGCAATTTTTAATGATATCAAAAATCTGTCATACATAAAATTTTGGCCGTTTCCCTAGAAATAATAATAACTTTAAACTGATTCAATATGTATCATAATTAAGAAGTTATGGTTTTTTTTTCTGTTTTCACAAAACCCCTCCTCATTTCCCTCCCCTTTATCCAATTTTGCCCATCAACGAACTTGAACCGGATTTTCTACCCCTTGATTTTATGCATCAGTTTGGAAGAGATTTGTGCAGAATTATGGAAGTTACCGTGTCCATAAAAAAGTGATATATATACATATATATAGAAAGGTCTATATATAAAGTTTTGAACTGGGGGTGGTTTGGGGTTCTAGGGGTCAAATCAGCAAATTTTTTTCAGATATTCCAACATAGGGCAGAATTCAACAGGCAGTGTTTCTTACGAAATCTACCTAATATCATCAGGTGTACAGCTTTACAAAGCATTTATTTTATTTTCTGACAGATATAACATGATGAAAACAAAAAGAAAGTGCTTACCTAAAAATCCAACTTGAGAATTGTCTATTAGAAATTCTGTAGAGTAAACTTCTAAAGGCTTTACATCCTGGAAAAAGAATAGTACTAGAGGTTTAGCGCTGATACAAACTAAGTCTAGCAATTGTAATTTACAAGCTATCATGCAAAAAGAAAAAGCCAATTTTCTTAATTAGAGGAATAGAAAACATCAACGTTAAGGAGACAGTTTACATCGAAATTAGTCAAAATGTCGATTTAAGAAAAAAATATATTATTATTATTAAATGAAAGCCTGTTTAATTGTGAATATTTGACACCTCATTTTTACCCATACAGTAATTATATTGTGAGATATTGTAAATTTTGTTAATACAACCAGCACAATTCCTCACACAATCGATTTTAAAGGTATCTTTTCATAGATTTATAATTAGTTTTGGTGGATCATTCGAGATGACAGCCATGCCGCTATAGGTCTCAAAGCCCCTCCCCCCCCTTTCAAACTTCCACACACAAATGAAAACTTTAAAGGGCTTTTTCTCCATGTTCATATTTTCTTCATTTTCATGTTTTCATGATGCTACGGCTTTTTTTGTATCCGAGATAGAGATAAAATTTTTTGTACATGCTCTTTATTGCACATGTAATAAATCTGAGTATGGAATTAGCCTTCAGTTTTTTGTTATTTTTTTTTAAAATAAAAGTACATGAAGATATGTTAGATTTCATCATTTTACACTATATGTATCAATAAAAAAATTATATTAAATGTAATATTAGATGTATCTAAAAATCAATATGCAGTCTTATGTAATATACATTTGAAAATCTTTTTTTTAGTAGGGATTTCAAAAAATTCAAATTATTTAAAACAAATTAATTCAATATGCAGTTAAATTATTTTTTTCAAAATGTACATTTTTTTTTCACATTGGACAATTCCAGGAGAGCTGAGATAAAATATCAGGAATTTTAAAGATTCTTCAGGAGCAATGGGAAATTAAAAATCATATTGCATTTAAAATAAAACTTAAAAGGAATATTTTACAAGGATTTTCATTACACATCTATAAATAAAAAGATATTTTAATTTTCAAACTATAAAATCAAAATAATTATTTATATTTTTTGTACACCTTAAAGGCTAGTCTTCTTAATGTCAAAAAGTATGGAATTAGTAACATATAAAATATAGATTTGTCATGTTTGCAAGAATAATATTTTTTTTCATTAGTCAAAAATTTCCCATTCTGTATGGAATTCCACTCAATTTTCTATGCATGCAGTTTTTCCGAAACAAATAACATAATGTATAGAGTTGCAAATTTTTTATGTAAGAAACTCTGGACATTTCAGAACAGCTGGCAGTCCTGCAATTATAATCTTTTTAATATTTGCTTTTGATTTTCCTACATCACTAATGCTTTATTTTTTTATACTATTTTATTATCCAAGAATATCCCTATTCTAAAAATAAGTAATTTACACCGCTGTTGCTGTAATTGAATGTGATTTTTTTTACTTTCTAGGCTTATCCTGTAACTACTGAATATAAAAATAGGTAGTTTCACAGAAGAAATGTATGATAAACAAGTTGACAGAGACAGTTTTTTTTTTTTTTTTTTAAATCAGGCAAGGCAGTTCAGTTAGATAAGTTTTTATATTTTTATATTAGATAAGTTAGATAAGATAAGATCAGTTAGATAAGTTTTTATATTTGACTAGATTGTAGTGTGCAGTCCACAGTGTTCAGCCATTTTTTAAATGTTTCTAAGGGTTTTTTTTTACATTGTTTTTATTTAAAATTTCACTATCTAAATAGAGATTTAATTCACAGTTTGAAATAGCCATTTTTATCTACTGTTCCCAGATTTAAATAAGGTCAAATAACATTTCCAATTACTTTTAATTAAAAAATATATTTACATGTAATTATGAAAAAATAAAGAAAACTTTAAAATAAATAAATTATTACACACAAAAAGCATTTAATGGTGAAAATTGTCATATTTGAAACAATTTTCTTATAACGTACAATATAAAACTTTTCTTTGACACAACATAAAAGTCCAGGAGGCAGCAACCTTATTGCAGAAGATTGCTACTGGTCATGATAATATAATTCAATCTTCCATAATTGGATAATCTTTTTAAAACAGAGCAAATTAGCATGTTTATAGAACCTGCAAGGTCTGGAGAGGGGTTAGAAGGAATAGCTCATAGGGAGCAGAGCCCCCTAGTACAAGAAAAACAAATATTGAAACAAAAAGAATTTTTCTTACAGCTATTTTGTAAATACAGTAGATGTCTGATATAATGCAAGGACGTAACATATATTCGTGTCATCTTTACTTTTAAACACAATAGGGGAGCTCTGCTTCCCTGTTCGCTACGCTCACCAGCCCCCCGCGTAATCGCTTCACGATACCAAGCAATTCCTATTTTCCAGCCAATCCCAGACATAATTGTATCGCCTTTCTATTCTGGATCGCTTTGCGATCCATTATTTTCTATGCATTCAATTTTTAGATTCCAATTGGTAAAAACACACTCCTCCCCAACTCCTGACAATTTTATTTCCTTATCTCCAAGCACATAATCAATAGAGCTTACAGAGTTTCATAATTATAAGAATTATTAAATATAAAATTATATATATAGTGTTATGAATACTGTAAATAGTTAAGTGTTTGCGCTTAAAAATAATGTAAATAGTTCAATTAAGCTCTATTCATAAGCTAATATTAGTTTTTGTTGCATTGAAATATCTCAATTTGCTGATTTTCTGCAAGCAAGTAAACCCTATTGGATTTCAACAGGTGTCTATGGAAATTCGGCGAAATACTGGAAATAGCACCAAGTTGGTATCACTTTTGGCAACTAATTTTGGTCGCCAGATTTGGTGATAAATTGCCAAGTTGGCGACAGAGCTAGGTGTTCCCCTTTTGTTAGCCCCCTTATAGCGTCAGAAAGCTCTGACCAATCAGATGCGTTTTTCAGTATCTATGCAGATTTTCATTGGTCCATTTCCAAAGCGTTACTTTTTTTTTATATAGAGAAGGATTATATTGGGAATATTATTCAGAAGCCTTATTATTAGATTTATTAGATATAATTAGATATAATGTTATTAGATATAATTAGATAATATTATTCAGAATGTTGTATGGCTTTTTTTTTTTTACATTATTATTACTGTCTATTTGAACTAGTAGCTTATTGAGCCATATTATATCGTATTTCTACTGTATAAGTAATAAAATTAAACATGCTGAGATCAAATCAGAAGGGATGAGGATCTTTATCCCATTTTTGACAGGTATCTTTCTTGGCAAATGCATACATTAAAAAAAAAAATAAATAAATAAAATAAAAAATTAACTGTTTCTGCTGGAATATGAATTTTTTCTGTTTAAGGCAGGATTCTATTATATAGAAGTTCTATTTTACATAGATTTTACTGCAGTTATATTTTAGTAAGTTGATGTAAGTATTATACGAGGGCTGTTTTTTAAGTAAGGGCCGTTTTGTTGTATACACTAATAGGTGGAGTGCACGCCACAGCGAGTGCTTGCGTCGTGTCCCGGTATTCCTTGGGAACAACTGGGCCCAGTTGCAGCTGTGTAGGTAGCCTGTACGGTCTGTTCTGTGTCTTTAAAATGTTCAAGATTTTCGAATTGCCTGCCCTGTGCAGGTACGGTCAGTGATATGTTTTTTGTCACAAAGCGATTCAAAACATAAGACGCAGCATGCTGACAGAGGGAATTTTGCTACCCCATGACAATGCAAGACCTCACACCGCAGCTCTGACCCTAGCTTTGTTGGACACTCTAGGTTGGGAAGTTTTGGACTCCCCCGCCCCACCTTGTGCTGAGCGATTTCCATCTTTTCCGCTATCTCAAACATCATCTGGGTAACAATCACTACAAGGATGATGAAGACGTGAAAACGGCTGTGACCTCTTGGTTATCGGAGCAGGTGACAAGTTTCTATGAAGAGGGTTTTCTAAATCTAGTTATAAGTTATAATAAGTGTTTAAACAAACTTGGCATCTATGTTGAAAAATAGAAAAATGTATGTAGAATCTGAAAATAAATTTGGTTTTTGAAAATTTCCTTTCATTTAGTTTTTATTTTCAAACGGCCTTTACTTAAAAAACAACCCTCGTACATACATATTTTTTTTTTTCAAATAACAGTTAATATGGGGATGTTTTTCAACTGCAAAAAATATTTTATTACATAAAATATTTCAGAAGAGGAATTTCTTTTCAATTACAACATTATAAAACAGATTACTAACAATTTTCTGTGACATGTTAATGACCAAATATTTTCGAGCTGTTTAAATAAATAAATAAAGATTAAAAACTGTAGAATATTTTATAGACAAAATTACAAACATACAAGATTTAATGTTAACTTTATGAAACTAAAGAAATTTATTCACTTATCACATCAGAACACAACACCAATAAGTTTTTTCGAACATATACAGTTGAACCCGATTAAGATGCTCATGGTTTATATGCTTAATATGCAGATTTGTTTCTGGTCCCTTGAACATCACCCATAAGGCTAATGCAAGAATATCATGTGTAATATGCAAACGGTTGTTATGCGATCTTGCTTAATACATGATAGATTTTTGGACCTTTGAGGCAAAAAATCATGCTTAAGACAAAATACATAGATCAAGATGAGAATTCCTTCTCTCTTTCCCAGTATTTGTACCACTGTTTCCTAATAGTAATAGTATTTGCTTTATTTATTAACAAATTAATTAAGGCCAACATTAGTAATTGGAAATAGTGGTAGACATTTGAATAAAAAAACTCTTGCTAAATTAGCAATGCTACAATTCCTCTTTGATCCCACATCCTAACATTCTTTGTCTCTCTCTTCGTGTATGTTTTTATTCTAGCAGAGAAATATAGAAGAATTCAGGATGCTCAGATAGATCATAAAAATTACGATTAGAGATGTTTATACCTGTAGTGTTAGTGAGGTTTTAAATGTATGTTATATTACTACTATGTATTATAATGTATCTTATAAGGAAAAAATGAAACTCATGAAGATTAAACAAATACGACTGTGGCTGAATAATTCTTTTATGTTTTCTATGTTTTGTTTTCATAACGATATTTTATAAGGATAGTTTTTTTCGTATTATATTAATAAAGAAAGACAGATTATAATAGTACTCATCATAAGTACTACTAAATATTACAATAACTAGATTGTGGTTCAAAGATTTAATATTTCTCTTTTTGTTAAAAAAATGACGCTAGCAGAAAAATTATTTTTGCCGTCCTATTTTTGGTTGTAAAATATTAATCAGCAATGAAGCCATGTTCAAATCCACATTTATTTTCAGTTTTTATTCCTCTCGGTCTTAGAAAAACATCCAATGTGTTAAAGTTGAATACAGTTAAAATTTAATGTAAATATACCTAAAAGACACCATCTTCGATCCTAAACATATAAATGAAAACTCTAAAGTTCATTTAGATGATTAGATGTGTAAATAAGTCCAGTTCCTGCAGCACTATACAAATCACGTTTAATATGCGATTCCACTTAATATGCGACTTTTGTCCACTCCCTTGAAACTCGTCTTAAATACATTCAAATATATTTAAAAGAAAATATATTAAATTTAAATTAATATGGCTTATCAAGAAAGGAGTAAAAACGCATTCTAATTATTTGTTTACTTTTTTATCTTATAGCATTATTATTATTTTTCTTTTACACTATTTAAATATAAGTTCAACTTACTCTGCTGACAAGTGACAATGTTCTACTATCTTCTTGGTACCGCAGAAGAGAAATAGATTTAAAAATATCAGCCACAATAATTATATTTTTTAATGATATGGCTGAATGAATACAAATTTGAGTATCAATGAAAGCCACACCAATTAAGTCATTATCTTTCAGCTGCCAAATATATATCTGAAAATAACAATAATAATAATTGCATAAGAAAAATGCATAAGAATTTATCAAAACATTTAACATATTAACCGTCACAATTATCAGAGAATAATTAAATATCAGGTAAAAATTAAGTACAATCAAGTTACATGTATTTAAATTCATGGTTTGAGAGTATAAATCAAACATACAGCTTAAAAAATATATATTATTTCGCATAACTCTTAGATGGTACACTTAACAGATTATGAATCAATAGCTTAATTTAGTGACCAGTTTAAATAAAGATATTTTGAACCAGGAATTTCATTTAATAAAAGAGGTCAAATGTATGCAACATAGAAATAAGCTACATGTTATTAAATAAAACTTCTGGTAGTAAACATGTTTATGAAAGACGTGTTATAAACACAAGAATTCTCATGATCCATCTGCAATGTTTTAACATCATAGGCGTAGCGTGACCAAAAATTTTGGGGGAGCACCAAGGTCGTGCGAAATAAAAACGGCGCCCCGGGCGAATTTTCAATTTTGCACCCCCCCCCCCCCCCCAAAAAAAAAATAAATAAATAAAATCTTTATTTTTGCGATAGGTGTAATAAAATTGATAAAGTGCAGAAACATAAATAAATTCTATCGAATAAATATTTTTCGCGTTTATTTTGTAACTTTAAAGGGTTTAATTTTAATTTAGGAATTCGGAACAACTAAATAACATAAAAGAAAATTGCATTTATTTGTTAGAGAGTTCATGATGTTTAGCGACAGGGGAAAAAATGATCAAGAGAGAAAAAGAAATTCCCCGA
Source organism: Maratus speciosus (assembly GCA_963932465.1). Classification (NCBI taxonomy): domain Eukaryota; kingdom Metazoa; phylum Arthropoda; class Arachnida; order Araneae; family Salticidae; genus Maratus; species Maratus speciosus. Next base: position 491,467,154 of record OZ010794.1, read on the forward strand.
AAAATGAATAAATAAACAAAATCGTGGTTTGCAGCGTAAATTTCGCGCCCGGGGCGCTCCTTTAGACGCTCTTTGCACGGCCCTGAGGGGCACAACAGAGGTCTGCACGGACCGCAATTCCAATGTCCAGGTCCAGCCCGGCGAGAAAATTAAAAGTTCCACCCGGGCCCGGCCCGTTTATTTTTTCACAGTTTACCAGGCCCTGCTCGTACAAAAATCAATGAAAACAAGCCCGGCCCATGAAAAAATCATTTAAATCAGTCCCGGTTCGGTTCGGCTCGACACAATTTCTCAAAAAATTCAGATTTTTCTTAACATACTATTGCAGGGCTGCCACTTGCTACTAAAAGCGACTATTTTCAGCATCGGTGGCTATGGCGACTATTTTAGGCCAAAAACCATTAAAAAGCGGCTATTTCAAGATAAAAGGCGACTTTTTCCGGATTTCAGTGACTATTTTTACTGAAAATATTTGATTTTTTTCTTCAAAGCACCTGTAAAGTCATCTTCCCAAACACACTTTTTCAACAGTTGTTTGAAGAGATTCGCGATTTTTTCCTCGACGAATTTCAAAATTCTCGATTTCGCCCCCCCCCCACCCCCCTCCAATCTATTGACGAAAATACTTATTTTTTTTCCGAGATCTTTTTATACAATCGTTGAAGGAGATTTTGCGATTTTTCCGCGATCCTTTGCCAAATATCGCAAATTTTTCTACGTCAGATTGACGAAATCGATTTTTTTTCCGCCACCACTTGTCCAAATTCGCGATATAGATTTTCCGCGACCGATTGATGGTCGTTACTATTTGTTTCAGAGATCTTTTGACGAAATTCCCGATTCTTTTCCAAATCGTTTGTCAAAATTCGTGATTTTCTTTTCATGATCCAGTTATAAAATTCGTGATTTTTTGCGCGTTCATTTGGTTAAATTCTCATTTTTTTGACCAAATTTGCGTTTTTTGCCCGCGACCATTTGACGAAACTTGAAATTTTTTTGTGATCTTTTGTGATTTTTTGTCCATTCTTTTGACGAAATTTGCGATGATTTATCCGCGACCGAATGACGAAAATCACCATTTGTTTCCGTGACCTTAGGCAAAATTCAAGATATTTTTTACAGATGTTTGAGGAGATTCGCGATTTTTTCCACGACAAATTGCGAAATTCGCAATTTTTTCACCAATTGACTAATGATAATAGTTATTTCTTTTCGCTATCTTTTGCTACGATCGTTGAAGGATATTTCGCAATTTTTCCTATGACCTATTGCAAATTTCTCAATTTTTGGGGATGGGGGGCGATCGTATCACGGAACTCATAATTTTTTTTCCGTGTTCCTTTGCCAAATTTCGCGTTTTTGTTTCCGCCGATCGTTTCACTGAATTCACGATTATTTTTCCGCGATACTTTGCAAAAATTCGCGAATTTTTCTAAGACAAACTGGGGAAATTCTTTCTCCGCCACCACTTGTCGAAATTTGCGATATAAATTTTTTCCGCGACCGATTGATGGTACTCGCTGTTTGCTTCAGATATCATTTGACGAAATTCGTAATTCTTTTCCGCGATAGTTTATCGAATTCGTGATTTGTTTTTCAAAACCGACTTACGAAATTCTTGATTATTTGTTTAAATTCTCGATTTTTTACGCGATTATTTGACCAAATTCGCGTCTTTTCAGAGGTGATTCTGTTCTGAATTTTCCGAAAATTTAAGGCATTCGGTTCTGAAAATTAAAAAAAAATCTGTCATCAATCCTAAAATTCGGGCATAAAAAATATCGCGAATTTCGGCAAATGTTCGCCGAAAAAATGAATTTCGACAATCGTTCACAGAAAAAAGTCGCCAATTTCTTCAAAGGATATCAGAAAAAATTAATTTCGCCAAAGAATCGTGGAAAAAAATACAAATTTCGACAAGTGATCACGAAAAAACGCAAACTTCGTCTGGGAATCGCTAAAAACACACACATTTCACCAAGGGATCGCAAAAACGCAATTTTTTTCAAAATATCGCCGAAAAGCGCAAATTTCGTCAAAGGATCGCGATAAAGAAAGGCAAATTTCGTCGAAGAATCGCGGAAAAATGCGAATTTCGCTAAAGGGCAGCCGAAAAAACGCATAATTGGGGCCGGGAGATTTCCCCCCTTTCACTCCTGCGCTGTAACCTTTCAGACAATTTGCTGTGAATTTCAGATTTTTTTTTTTTTTTTTTTTTTTACTCAGAATTACCCTTGTCGTCTTTTTGTCCGCGAATGTTTGACGAAGTTTGCTATTTTTTTTCTCTTGGTCGTTAGACGAAATTCGTAACATTTTGTGCATTCTTTTGACGAAATTTGCGATGATTTTTTCGTGACCGAATGATGAAAATCGCCATTTGTTTCCGCAACCTTTGATAAAATTAAAGATATTTTTCCACGGTCCTTTTAGGAGATTCGCGATTTTTTCGACGACGAATTACCAAAATTCGCATTTTTTTTCCGCCGATCGTTTTATGGAATTCACGATTTTTTTTTACACGATTCTTTGTCAAATTTCGCGAATTTTTCTATGACCGATTACGCGAAAATGATATTTGGTATTTGTTTCAGAGATTTTTTTGACGAAATTCTCCATATTTTTCCACGATCTTTTGTCGAAATTCGTCTTTTCTTTTGTCGACTGACTGAGGAAGTTCAAGGGCAAGGAGGCAAAAAGAAGTGAAAAGATCATTTGGAGGAGAAAGCCAGAGGCGGATTTATTAGCCATGGCGCCCTGTGTGAGATTTTTTATTGTACCACTGCAAATGCTATACTCATTTTTTTTCTTTTAAAGAGTTTACTAAAGCATTTTACTTTGTGCACTCCTTCCAGGTCCGAAACTAGCTATATTTCCACCCGGGGCAAACATGGATTTTGGCGCCCCCTCCTTCCTCCGCAAAGTAAATTTACAAAGCGAAATTTACGAAAGTTTCTATTAGAGGACTTATTTTAAAATTTAAAATGTGTAACAGTAAAATACGTAATAATATTGAAATATATAACCAGCTTTGTCAAATATTTATGCATTAAAACCTGTGAAAAAAAAAATCGAAAGGAAACGGAAATAATCCCGCTTTATACAGGTTTCCGTCTTAGCAGATATAACTTTTGGTATTATTTCTGTTGGAACCATGCAGTTTTTTTCGTTTAAAACAATGTTCCATTACAGACATATTTCATTTTTCTAGATGTTTAATATTGTAGCATTACAAATTATTACAATTGAGGTACTTTAATGTCATAGTGATATGAGTCACATTGTTTCAGGAATTAAAAAACCAGGATTTACTGTAGGCATAAAAATGAATTCCAGCATTGTAAAATATCTTCCTGTACTATCTACACCAGTTTTGTGGAATTATCACTTATATGACTCTTCTTATTTATAGATTGATATGTCTACATACTTTCCTCAACTTTTCAAATTTAATTTTCAAAGCTAATTTTCAAATTTATGTGTGATTCAAAACAACAACAACAAAATTATTAAATTTTTACTTTTCAATTTGTGAATTTTCGACCGCTTGGTTTTTAATATCCCAGTCAGCCATCTGACCTCGCCCCATCTAAGGCCAGATATGGTGATATGCATGTAAAAAAGTAATTATAAGAAAAAGAATAGAGTTATTCATTTGCTGTCTTGTATATTGTAGGCAAATCTTTTTATCTATTCGACAATTTTAATGCACTTTACTCAGCTTTTCTTTTTGATTTTTCAGCTAAAAAATATTTTTTTACACAAATTTCACACACACATATATAGATTGTATAAAACGGTAAACCAAATTTTCATCTGGCGCCCCCTTCACGTGGCGTCCAGGGCACATGCTCCCTCTCCACCCCCTTAGTTTCGACCATGACTCCTTCTCCCGTTAATTTTTATTGTCCCGGGCAGCCTGGGTGGGGCTTGTTGAGCTAAAGCCAATTACTAGGCCTCCCCACCTAGCCTAACCTGTCCCGGGCAGCCACCCGATCTCGCCCATATCAAGACGGGAAAAATGAAAGCTCAACACTGCTCAGGATGAGACAGAAAAGAAAATTGATCAGTCTTCATGGAATCTATTCATCAGAAAAGTCAGAGTCAAACAAAATCTTCATTTGGCGCCCCTTTGCCTTTTGGTACACTTCGAATTGAAGAAAGAATAATGCCTAAAAAAAAGCTCTTTTTTTCCAATTCATTTGCAGTCTTCTATTATAGATGAATATTTCTTATATATTTGTAAATTTCAATGCATTTGGTTCAGTTTTACTTTTGGATTTTCCGGCTGTAAGACATTTTTATGCAAATTCCATGTAAATGCATATATATTTTTGTATGTAAAGACAAAAAAAATCTTCATTTGGCGCCCCTTACGCTTTCTGTTCTGGCGCCCAGCGTGTAGAAGGTTGGGGGGGCACACGCCCCCCCCGTGCCCCCCCCGACGCTACGCCTATGTTTAACATAACATAATGTAATATAGGATGATATTGTGGAAGTAATTCTCATTAACTATTTCTCTTATAACATTTATTTACTTTAACAGCGACGAGGATTACAGCAAATTTATCCTTTTTGTAATAATATAAACTAGTATGTTGTGGCCATCACAAAACTTTCTTCTATATAAATCACGTCAATTAAATCCTTTAAATAGTACAAGAAATAACGATTTAGCACCAATTCATATCAAAGTATATCTGAATTTGAAGTAGAAAATGTAGCATAGCAGCGCCACCTGTTGAGCGATTTACACCAAAAATAAACAGAACAAAATGATATCAAGGTATAGCTGAATCTGAAGTTTGTTGAAAATCCAAGCATTAGTTCTTGAGATAAAGCTATTACGGAAATCGCAAAAAATACAGCATAGCAGCACCACCTGTTGAGCGATTTACACCAAAAATTAAACAGCACTAATTTATACGTCAATTCATGTCAAGGACAAACTAAAGCTGAAGTTTGATGAAAATCCGTGCAATAGTTCTTGAGATACAGCTCTTGCGGGAATCGTGAAAAATGCCACATAGCAGCGCCACCTGTTGGGCGATTTTCACCAAAAACTAATCAGGTCCAGTTTATGTCAAGCTCTAACTAAATATAAAGTTTTGTGAAATTCCGTGCATTAGTTCTTGAGATAGAGCGCCCACAAAATTTTTGTCACACACAGACTCACAGAGTGACAGGGTGACAGACAGACTCACAGACAGACATTTTCTAAAAACCATCAAATCATGTTCTGGGCATTCTAAAACGTATAAATCCGTCGAAAACCGGAAGTCGAAATTTTTCACGAATCCAATACTTTCTTCTTGTAAAGATAGAAGAAAGTAAAAAGAGAGATCAAATATGGAGAATTGCTGGAGCTTAATTTACTCAGTTCATGCAGAGCAATTAGTAATACGGAACATTACAGAGTAAATTACAAAATATTAAATGATATTGTATAGATGAAAACATATGACAATAAATACGAATATCAAGACATAGGAATTACAATGATGCATATAATCTAACTAGTTGTGCTGATAAAAAGAGAAAATAAATCATATGAAACAGGTATAATTATGAATTTTGTATTTCTGCATTCACCTTCTGTATGCATTACAAACACTGCATTTGTTATTTACAAAACCCCAAAATATTATTTTTAAATCTGACAGCAATAAGAATCCATACAAATGTGTTTAAAGTTATTATTTTGACAGATTCAAAATTTCAAAAGAGCTACACATACAGTTAATTCTTGCTTTGTAAAATTAACTTTTTTTAAAATTTTAACTGACACCAAGATCAAAATATTTCTATAGCGTTAGTCGTTCATGTTAACACTGCATGCTCAAGTAAACTTAATTCTTAATAGGATATACTTGTTCATAACCTATGTGATACCATGGGGCATATTTAGTAGTCAAAATATTTCTAAAATATATACTTAATTTATAATTTAAATTGAATGTGTTAAAATAGTTGTAAAATAAAGTAAAATTTTAACATTTCAAATAAAATTAAGCATGTATTTTTGAAATATTTTGACGACTAAAAAGGAGACATTCTTCAAGAAGAGTACACAGAAAAAAGAAGTTACAAATATTAATTTCTGGAAGAGATATTTTAAAAATACGAATGCATCACATGCTCATAGGAAATTGATATCTTGCTAGCCAGCAACCTTAACCCCAGCCTTTTTTAAGGCATAGAAATTTTTAAGCTATCATGAATTATGTTACATTCGTCAACTTTTTTCTTCTAAGATCTCCCTAACAATGTTTAACATTTTTGAAGGTCAGTCATACTGACCCCATGGTAATTTTGTGATATAAAAGAGATAGCTTTCTTTTTTAAGTTTTGGGACGTTTAAGGCAAACCCTTCTTTCCATTTCATATAAAGTGCCATTGGGTCTCAATATGATTCCAATGTCCAAAATTATCAAAAGCTATATTACATTAAAGCACAAATAAACTGATTGTGTGCTTAGCAGTGCAAAGTCAGATCTGTAAACTTTGGCACTGAGTTCCTCTTGTTTGAGGCCAACATGCTTACAAGTTAAATGGGTAATCTTCCTCCAACAGAGAAAATAATTTATAAAATATTATAAATACATTTTTTTAAATTATGAAATAGTTTACTTCTTGATGAATGAAAATTTTCTAAAAAATATACCATATTAAGAAATTTAACAAATGAAAGTTCATTATGTGAAATTTAAATTGATGGTTGGTTGTATTTATGACAGCCAATTATCAGCACAAGGGATATAGGCCCTAAGTGGGGAGAGTGCCCTCTGTGGGGGTCTTTCTAAGGGAACCTAACCCGTATTTATGCTTGGAAAACCAAGGTTTGAAGAAAACCAAGGTTTGAAGAAAACCACGAAAACTTCAAACGGTTAGGCCGACGGAAATTTAAATTGAATTTAACAAATATTAATAAACTGTTTCACCATTTAATCTACTGTCCTAATAATAGCTCTAATTTAGCAAGACAAACTTTTAGAGACCAAAAGGCAAACAAAAATAACTCTAAAAACCATGAAATGAATAAATATAAACAGAGCATAAGATTTATAATTTTTAAAAATACTGTCACAACTCATTGAGTGGAATTTTTAGCAATAGAAATTCCTTCGATAAATATCTTTTATATCAGCGGTTCCTAATCTATAGGTCATGACCCACTGGTGCATTGCAGCAGGAGCTTTGGTGGGATGCGCAATAATCGAAGTTTACCACAAAAATATATCTTTTATTTCATCTATATAAAAAATATAACAAATACAATGTTTTACAACTGCAGTAATCATAAAAGATATTAGCTTAAATTAAAACTTTGTGAGAAATCAGTGTTTTCTTAAACAGTTAGATGGTATTATGTTATGACCTCGTCGTGAAATATGGCAGCAGTCGTAGAAAGAGATTAAAGATTAACCAGTTTTAACACTGTTATAAATGCCCTCATTGGTAAATGCCAGTGCCGCCAGAAATTTCACTGATTGTAAAGTTATATTATGATAATAATTAAATAAATTTTTCATTATCTTTGCAATATGTGTGCTGTTTTAATTATATTATTCCACTTACACACATTGAGATTACACATTCTTGATTTGGTTGATAATGCATCCTTCATACTGAATTTTGCTTCTTCATAGGGTAGGGGTAGCCAATAGCTTATAAAGGTCATACAATAATTTCCATGCTGATATTAGATACATTCTCATATTAGGTGAGTCGCGAAAATGTTTTTTACTTAAAGGTGGGTCACATAACAATAAAGGTTGGGAACCGCTGCTTTATATTATAAAAATTTATTTTCATGTACATTCATTAATAAATAACAGCAAGAATGAATTTACATTTAATCCAAAACTAAAAGTTATGAGAGAAGTAAGCATAGAAAGGTACAAACTTTTTGACCAATTGCAGTCAACAAGAAACCTGATACTTGGCAAATTGCTGTTACTGGGCCTTTTTGTTCTTTACTGTACACTACCTAAAACATAAATAACATGAATAGTAAAAGCAATAGATGAATAATAATCCAGTTATTTATTAATTTGATGATGGATTTAATTTACATAGCTATAGCTTAAGATAAATATTTTATAATAATTTAAAATATTTTATAATTCTTTTCAAAACACTCAAAAATTTTTTCCAAAAAATATGTTAACTTAAAAAATAAGACTAAAATATTTAAAAGAAAATGAATTTCAAGTTATATATTTACATAATGAAATAATAGCTAATATTCTACATTATCAAGTTTTTATTTTATATATATATCGAGCAGAAAAAAAAAGAGGAAATAGTTATCCGCCTTCTTCCTTTTATACATTTTTTGAAAGAAATTTAATTTTCCATTATGTATTCCATTGTAATAACAATAATAATAGCAATTAAATGCTAAGCAAATTATTATACTAAATTACTTATGTATTATCATCAGAAGCTTCTAAAATTCATAAGAAAGAAAGAATTGTATGGACTTACTTTTATTTTATTTTTCGTCAAAGGTTGCCCAGGTTCAGGTACAACATCTATTATATCCAAGATCAAAATCTAAAAATGAATAAAAAGTAAAAATATAAAACCCTACTTTTCCTAAAATGTGTAGGCTCAACAATGAGAATCAGACGAAGGAACTGTCTGTTAATGAACTTAACAGATGACCTGATCAAGCCACATTTTACATTCAGCACATAATGCAAGGCATCCACCAAGGTTATTGCCCATTAGTTAAGTTCTAAAATTTTAGCTATAGACATATATAGATGAAATGTATTAAAATATTAAAATGCCATTTTAAATCTAAAATTTAAATTAATTTTCAATTAAAAATATTTTTTAACTCTTAATATCAGATCCCGAGCCCTTTTAAGTTGTTTTCTGGGCCTAATAAATACTATTATTAAATATTAAATTCTATCTGACTTTAAGATTCAAACCATAATTCAATGTAAATGTAAGATTCAAAATAAGTGCTATCTGCAAGAGTTGCCCAGGGTTTGAATTGCCCCCTTGTGATCAGAGGCCCACACCTCCTTCACATGATTCTAAACCAATTAAGTTTAAGTGCCCATGTAATGACATCTTCTCTCCCTGCTGGAAAATATTACAAGTTTTTGGTTAAAAGTCAAGATAAGACTATAAGTCAAGACTAAGAAGGACTATAAGTCAAGATAAAAGTCAAGACTAAGAAGGCAGAATTTAAGATAATCAGTTTCCTCTAGTAGCCATGAAGTAAACATTCCATAATTAGCTTTCAGCATTTATGTGAGTTGTGGTTTTAGAGTTCCCAAAACACTCTCCACATAACAACAAGATACGGTCAGCAGTTCCCATGAGAAACTTGCAACCTCAAAACCGCAGATGGAATTTAACTGCTGATGTGTATTTTTGCATCCTCTGAGCTTGGAAACAATAAACAGCTCAAGTTCAGATTTCATTTCGAAGTGGCTGAGATCAGATGGATCTATCTAGCTCTAGCCGAGGGCAGAAGTCGCTATGAAATCAGACAAGAGTCCGATATGAATTCTCAGAAGCTGCGGGCAGATACCACAACCCCCCTCCCCCCCCGTACTTTGTAAATATGGTATTATTTTGAAGTGTAAATTATAATCCAGAACCACTAAACTCCTTTTATTCATTAATTATGGCCTTATTCTTCTATCATATGGGGCATCAGCCTCTTAGAACCTAATTAAATTCCCTTAGACCCCAGGCCCTGCCACTGGATTTTATGCGACTAACTTCTGGAGCAACTAACTTCAAAGACATTTTTTTTTAACTCTGAAGACAGTGGAGTTATTTCATTTCCATCGACATAAGACCGCTGTGACCCATCGAAGATACCGATTTTTTTTCCCTCTCTGTTTCTTTTCAAGCTGTACCACAGAAAAGTCATATCAAGAAGAAATTAGGTCAAACCCAGAAGATATGGATTCGTTTCTGTGCACAGCGTATGTGTGATTCAAGATATTTCCCCCTTCTTCCATTCAAAACAAGATCATTTTCAGTGGAAAAGAAAAACAGTGCGAGCAACTTAAAGTATTTATTATTATTTTTATCTATACATACATAACGGATTAACATAAAAGGAAGTAAGTGGTATATTTTACATTACTTTGAAAATGATGTTAAAAGATATATGATGTTAAAAGATATCAAAGTTGTCGTTAGCCAAATAAATTCCACGAGGACTGATCACATTAAATTATTACATAATTTAATTTTTAAAACAGACAGTGGAAGGTTGAATAGGAAGGAATTAAGAGAATTTGATGGATTTGATTTTAAAGAAGGAGATGATCAATTTCAAACTAAATTAACAGACATTCTGGGTGAATTTTCCCAAATTCAGTTAGTCTCTATAGTGAATTTATTGCAACTAGACATTCACAGAGGCGAAGCAGATATTGCGAAATGCATATTACAGGCTCTAACTGACTTAGAAACTTTTCGAAATTCCCTTACTCCGAATACAGGCTCCGAAACAGAAATTGCATATGAAAACAGTTCACGAAACACATTAAATGACACCATAAACTCTGACTGCACACAAGCCCCTGCAGATAATACGCCAAGTGGCACTCAGTTTGCACCATGCCACACGATTGCATTTTCTGATATTGAGAACGTGTTACAACCATTTTCGGGAAACCTTTCGACAATATTCTAAAATGGTTTGAGCGATTCGAAGGTTTAGCAGATAGCTTCGCGTTGACCGAGATTAAAAAATTCATCTTCGTTGAGAGAGCGCTTACAGGGACAGCTTTATTATTCGTGCGCAGTGAGTCAACTATTACCTCATATAGCACGCTGAAACACGCCTTGATTAATGAATTCAAACACATCTCATCACCTTAACAAATCCATGAGTCGGCAGCACGCAGCTGCAAGCCCAACGAAAAATTCACTGAATATTTCTTCGTCATGAAGGAAATAGCCCAAAAGGGTAATGTTGACGACACATCCCTCATGCACTATATTAATAGTGGTATGCAGAACACTCCTAGCAATAAAGCTATATTGTTCGGGTGTGCCACACTTGCCGAATTTAAAAACAAGCTACAAATTTACGAACGAATTTGTGAGCAGAGCTCTAAATTTTACCACACAAAGTCACCGGCTACACCTAACACTCCTAAAATTAACCAGACGGAGAGAAGTGCAAAATTAACCTGCTTTAACTATTTGACTTCGGGCCACCGTTCTAGCGAATGTGTGCATTTAAGTTAGGGGAAAAGTGCATGAAATGTGCACATTTTGGTCACGTTTCCAATCAGTGTATGGAACAAACTCCAGAACGCAAGCGTTCGACTCAGGATACCTCCCCTTCACGCAAGACAGCACCAAGCCGAGACAAACAAATTCACATAGTAGAGATGTGCCATTCTCATCCGCGAATGCAGAAATTTGTAAAATTTCCAACTTACAGATAAATTCAATTTTGGACACAGGAAGTTCTCTGACAATACTGAGAGAAGACATTTATCAACAAATTGGGTCTCCCTCCCTCACTGGAGCACCTGTCCAGTTATCTGGTATCGGCAACGTTACTATTCAATCTAAAGGATCGTTTTTTACAGACATAGAAACTGATGATAATAATTTTTCTACTACTGTTTATGTAGTTAAGTCTTCTCAAATGTCCATGCAACTTATTGTGGGGACAGATGTTATATTTCAAGACACTCTCATGTGCGACAAAAACAGCATTACATTAATGAAATCCCCACCACCAGAAGTCTTTATACATTATGTTACTGTGTCTGCGGATGCATCTGCAAGTAAAACTCAACATAAATCTGATGTACGTGCATTTCCTGACATAAGATGCACTACAGAAACATTTCTTTTAAATTCTTCCCCCCAAGATCTGAAACCCCCGAGTATAATTAAAGATTTTTCGAATGAAAATATTACAAGTGTCGTCGAAACTGATCCCATGAATGACTCAACACATCTGAAGCATCTCGCAACATTATCGCCAGAGTATTTTTTCATCAATTCTTTCTTTTCGTACAAATTGTTTATGATGGTATTCATTGTATTGATCATCTATTTATCACCGTTTAATTGCACCAACGGACTCAGTCATCAACATTCTGCACTACATAAGTACCAACCATCTCAACATTTGAGTGACGTTGCTAATTAGAGCGAAATCCTGTATACCGATATTGTTCCTTGTTTATTTCTTATAGACCAAAACTCAGTGAAATCAATGAAGAGAAAGAAGAAATGCAGAATTAAACGTGCGAAAAGAAATATGCTTCACATATCTCTATAGGTCACTAGTGCAACCACCGAATTTACCATACATGTGTTCTTTTTCTTGTCATTATTTTTCACTCTTTTTATATCTCCTGTGTGTTACATCCATATATGTGATTATTTCTGAGAACATTTACAACATACAGAACTATAGACTGCTACTATCTGGGACTTTCATAGTAACTTCATTTCAATATCTTCGGGTTTTTTTCTTGATTGCAGCAAGCATGAATGATTTTTTTCCATACAAAATAGTAAGTTTACAACTATGACTAAGCATCTTACAGCCAATTAGTGATGAAAACCTTCTACACAAAACGTTTGATTTTCTCTTTATTGTGTTTTATGGTATTCTAAAGTGCAATAATCTTCAAGTGCTTTTTTTTAAAGAAGCAATTTTTATTATCAACAGTGTTTCTTCTTATTCTTATTTGTTTGTGGAATATGCAACAGTGTGTTTATAATTATTTTTTCTTCTTATATTAACAGAATTTCCGTGTTTTTTTTTGTAGAAGTTCTGTTCAACATTTTTTTAAAAAAAATCTCTGAGCAATGTAATATATGCTCAAAACTTTTTTATTGAACCCATGCTGTGATTTTTTTTCCGCATGGTAATTTATTTTTCTCTCGGACTGCAAATGGTGTTTTATTTTTTTCATTTTGCCTCAAATCTTTTTGCTACACATATACATTATGCAGCACATGTTTTTTTTTTTTTTTTTTTTTTTTTTTTTTTTTTTTTATGTTGCATAAATAACAACTTTATTTAATGTGACTATGACTACTCAGAACTTTATTTATTTTTTTTTGGACATTCACTTTTTACAAGAAAAAAGAAAATTGTTGTATTTATAATTTTTAAAACTGTATTTCTATGTTTTAACTTTATATTGAAGTGCTATAAATATGTATGTGTTTTACAGTCCACCCCCCCCCCCCTCGCACATTTTTTTTTTTTTACAGAAATAATAGCTGGCTGTCGAAAGAAAAAAAAAAGCCCTTTTGGTGTGAAATCTTTTTTTCTTAGACGAGGCAAAAAAAAAAAAAAATTCTCTTCCCGAATAGACGTTTTGGGATAATGATTTTTTTTTTTTTTTTTTTACAAAATTCTACCTAAGATGAGACAGATTTGAGCATGTTTTCTTGATGATAATATAATGGGCAGATGGCCTTATCACATTATATTTTTTATTCTTGATGATGGCGCATGAGGCAGATGGTCTCATGACGCACGTTGATGGCAGCCAGAGATTTTTTATTCTTCTTTTAGTTTCTTTTGTTGGAGATATCCCACGGCAGCTCAGCATGAATATACATAAAATTTAGACTTATTTTTTTTTTTAGCTCGATTTTCTTAGTTATTTAATGAGAGTTTTTTTTCTCTCCTTTGGATTTTAATTATTTTTAGATAGTTTTTTTTTTTTTTTTTGTCTTTTGATATATCTTGCTGCTTATTTCCCACATTGACGGGACGTCTAGCAATCAAAATGGCCGAGTGTGAGTTGTGGTTTTAGAGTTCCCAAAACACTCTCTGCCTAGCAACAAGATACGGTCAGCAGTTCCCATGATAAACTTCCAACCTCAAAACCGCAGATGGAATTCAAATGCTGATGCGTATTTTTGCATCCTCTGAGCTTGGGAACAATTAACAGCCCAAGTTCAGATTTCATTTCGAAGTGGCTGAGATCAAATGGATCTATCTAACTTTAGACGAGGGCAGAAGTCGATACGAAACCGGACAAGAGTCCGATATGAATTCTCAGATGCTGCAAAAAAACCCCTACCCTACTGTACTTTGTAAATATAGTATTAACTTGAAGTGTAAATTATAATCCAGAACCATTAAACTCCTTTTATTCATTAATTATGGCCTTATTCTTCTATCATATTTATGTAACAGTGACCAAACTTTGATGAACGATGGACATACCGCTTAACATGATAATAAAGAAGTTTGGTTCACAACAAGGTTTCGAGTAAAATTATTTTTCTAGCTGCCAATTTGCTACATATTTATATGAAAGGTATTAAAATCCCATTTTTTAAATCTAAAATTTAAATTAGTTTACAATTTAAAATATTTTTTTACTCTTAATATCTTATTTTGAGCCTATTTTAAGTTGTTTTCTTAGCTCAACAAATTTTAAACTTTTTAAAGGCCTACCAGGTTTTTAATTCTATCCAACTTAACAAAACAACAAAATGCACGCTAAGCGTTACTTGCAAAAGCCTGCAGTTTCAGTTGCATCCATGACTTGTTTGTGATCAACAGCCCAGAGATCAATCAAATGATTCTAAACCTATTAAATGTCCACCAAATTGTCACCTTTTAACCCAGCTGGAAAATGCTACAAGTTCTTGATCAAAAGTCAAGACCACAGTCTAAGAAGGCAGAATTTAAGACAATCAGCCATTTCCAGAAGTCATGATGTAAACTTTAAATTATTATATGGCTTCTGGGGTCTCCGTAACAGTGACTGAACTCTGATGAATAATGGTTGTACTGTTAACTAGACAATAAAGAAATTTGGCGAGGTCCCAAGTTAAATTATTTCAACTTGCTGATTATATATATATATATATATATATATATATATATGTATTTTCTATGAATATAGTACCAAATGCAAAAATGTTTAAAATGAAGTCAGGAATTATTTCAGGTTGTGTTTGTGTCAATAAGTGCATTTCTATAAAATCATGAATAAAAAATTCTAAATAGCCCCTGAGTTTCTAAGCTTTATTTAATGCAAAAATCTTTAAATATTAACTTGTTAAAAAAGTCTTATGCTTTTGTATAGTTACTGAAATAATTACCTAATGTTGAAATATTTTTTTTTTTTTTTTTTATGAAGTGGGAATTAAACACAAATTTATTAGAGTCAATGAGTAACTAACAGTTGGGAAAAAATTTACATTATCATCTAATACATTAAAGGCATAATTCTTTGTTCCAATACAAAAAAATCCATGTAGAAAGGATAAAATACTTTATGCAAGTATACATTACAGGAAAGGAGAAAAGAAGAGGAGGAATAAGAAAGAAGGTTAACTTTTTTTTTATTACAGAAATTGAATAATTATAAGGTTTCTATATAAAATATGCAATTAGTTTTTTTTTAAAGTGAAAAAAAAAATGTTAACAAATTTACATTTTTGGAAAAGCCATCATGCGAGAATTCTGTGTTTTAATGTTTGTTTGTTTTAGACTATACAAATTAATGCGAATAAGACCTTTATTTTTCACATCTTAGATCTTTATTTATCATCATCAAACAAGTTTTTAGAAATAATATTCGAAATAATATAATATACATTAAATTTTGATTATTAATAATATTTTTGAGTGTGATATATTTCGAAACATGCAATACAAAGTCCAACAACACAATCAGTGCCACAAACCAAACCCAAATGCTAATATTCAAAGTCTACACACGGAAATGCCCGTTAAATTTTTCTGGTTTCAGAAGTTTTTTCCAGCAATAAATTTCCAGCCTGTAAATATGACGGCACGAGAAATAACGAACGACACCTCAGCCTGTGATATTGACGGGAGCGAGAATTAAGGGGTTAAAGGACATAGGGGAAATGAACAGCCTGATTTACTTACAAAATGAAACAAATTCTAAAATGTGATTATGATCCATAACTCAAAATATATATTTTTTAAGCAGTGAATGATTTCATTATGACAAATAAAAAACTTTGACATTGCAAGAAAGGAGGCTAATCTAAAAATCTATACACTGAATCCTTTATGAGTCATGGGTTTTTAGAATCCTTGGTCTCAGAGACCCAGGCACTTCCAAAAAAACTGGTCCCTTTTCCCCAAAAGTGGGTCCTCTTTAAAAAAATATACAGATTCAATATATTTAATATAAAATATGCTTCTTTTGCGATTTTCTAAAAGATATTTTATGTCTTGCAAGAGAAAAATTATGCATCTGGGAGGATGCATTAAAAATTTTTTATGCATCTTTTCTCAATTTTTTTGTTTGACTGACACACTATGACACATCTGCGGCATCACTGATGATGCTGTTTGTAAATCATGGGTAGCTACAGCAAAAACAAAGATAATAAGAAAAAAGATAATTCTTTTTTAAAATTACTAGAAAGGATGTAATGTAAGACGTTTCTTCAAAAAAAAAAAAAAAAATAAAATAAATAAATAATAATTTGGAGGACTCAGAATCAATTAGCATAAGTAAAAAAAATGCTGGAACACAGATATTTAAGATTTTAAAGTCAATAAATAAATAAAATATCTGCATTGTTTCACTAAAAAACTTTAACTCTATGGAGTTTTTCACAAAGATAGAAATAAAAATAAAATGACTTAGAAGAACTGTCTACCAAAATTTGTACTTCCTACTTGCAATATTAAAGATGATTTTCAAGTATAGCTTAAAAGTTTTCATCACACCAACAACAACATGCTTGAAATACATAGCTCATATATATTTTTTAAATGAGATCTAAAGTGATTGACTTCTGAGCTTTTCATTTATAGAAACCTTTCTCTAAAACTTTAAGACAGTCTTAAAAATTATGCTCATGGTTTTAGAAAATGAAACAGGTTTATCTCCTACAAAAGTTTGCTTGGGAGCAGCCAAATTTTTAGAATAGGCAAGGAGTGTTTATAGATGAGAAAAAGATGAAAATTGAAACCCGTACTTGTTGCATAGAAAGTATATCGTAAAAATGCTAATAAATCTTATTTTTATTTATATTTTGTATTTAAAATTTTCTCATAGTAGTAACAATAAATATTATTAGATTGCAAGGTATATGATTGTTTTTCTTCAAATGCCCTTGCAAAACAACACACCTGCATCTTTTGGTACTAGGGAATTAATTACACCAAATTTTGACACTTAACACAATATAACAATTAGATTGTTAAAAGAAGAACATTGAAAAACATATTACCCAATATTACAATACTTTAGAATAGAATAAGCACATGTATTTCAATAACACTAAAAAACACAAGAGAAACTTTCTATAAATTAAGAATTTTTTCTATATGAGAATCTTATAAAATTATTTACAGTAATAATGAAAATTTAAACAAAGAAAATATACACACTTTGCCTCTTATTGTAACATCTTCCCCATAATTGTAGCTTGTACCCATAGCCAAATAACCTTTAAGTCCACTACGTGTACCTTCTGACATTAAATTTACATTTCTTAAACAAGTCACATGTTCCCAGTCTTCTAGTTCTGTTGTTGTGTTAGGTATAGTCTCCCAGCTGAGAGGTGAAAATAACTGCATACTAAATTTTTCAATCATTGGATAAATATATCGTTCATCAGCTGCAAAAAAAGATAAATAATGTTAACGAAAAAAAGTTATTTAAAATTTGAAAACTTATTATTTGTAACTAAAAACCAATATTTGGGTATAATATAAGAAACATCATAAGTACGAGGTGTGGCTATTAAATAACAAGACTAATGCTGTAAAATATTTTATTTTAAATTTATACATATTTAGTTATTACCCCCTTCAATATACACCCCTCCTTTATCACTACAATGCTCCATGCAAATTTTCCATTGTTTGAAAGAGTGCTGAAAGTCTTCTGTGAGCTCCTACATGATGTGTGCCGTTTTTTCTTTCACAGCTTCAATGGTTGGAAATCTGGTTCCTTTTAATGTAGATTTGATTTTGGTAAACAGATAAAAGTCACATAGTGCCAGATCAGGCAAATAAGGTGGATGGTTCAACACTGGAATGTTATACTTAACTAGAAATGTCTTGACAGACAATGCAGTGTGAGCTAGTGCGTTGTCATGATGAAGCACCCATGACTTATTCTTCCATAATTTGGGTCGTTATTTTTGCAGTTTTTCAAAGAGTTGAGCAAGCACCTGAAGGTGGTAATGTTGATTAATTGTTTGACCATCAGGAACCCAGTAAAGGTACATAATACCATGAATATTGAAAATTTCCTTTGTTGTTAACATGGAAGGGCGACCCAGACAAACATAATTTTCAATGTCTTCTCGGCCATCTTGGAAATACTTAAACCACTCAAAACCCACACATGTGATAAACATTCATTATCGTATACTTCTCTTAAGAAATGACGAGTTTCAATAGCGTATTTCACAAGTTTTCACATTAATTCGTTGCTCTTTTAAAACACTCAACATTTTCCTGGCAAAACGATAAAACAGGGTCCAGAACAAAACGGCTAGATTAATTGGAATACAGCCAATTTAGAGGCAATAATTGATACAGGAGGCTTTGCTCTACACAACTATTAGTCTTTCGAATTTGGCGCATACGCAGTTCTTCTGTGGAAGCATTAGTCTCGTTATTAAATAGCCACACCTCATATTTTAAGTTAAAAAGTTTTTTAAAGTATAAATAAAAAATATACAAAAATCTGACAATTTCTTTTTTCTTTCTTTTTTTTATGGGGAGTGGGTGGGATGATGCTGTATGTCGGTACAGGGTTTGTACTCACAATGAAATGTGATGAGCAAGAAAGAAAGCCTAACTTAGTGATAGATAACTCTAACCTGAGTTTCGATATTTTACTAGGAACTGCATCAAAAATAAATGGCTACAGTTTAAATACTTATAAGGGTTTAGCAACATTTTAATATTTTATTTACCTGTTCACTGCTATGGCTGGGTATGCTTGTCTGTAAAATGGAACATTTTCTTGACAAAAGATGCCATTGCCAGGGATGGGGAATTTTTAGAAAATCTTAGCAGCCAAGGACTTTTTTTACCAGCCAGCAAGAGTAACGAACAATAAAAAATTGTTATGACAAAATGTTGCAAATGCAAAAATTGTTAATTACTATTAGTACAATGCATTTTCATAATGCTTTTTCTCTAAAATTAAGAAACATTTACAACAGCGGAAAGTTTAGTATAAGATAAATCTTAGTACCATGTTTACATCACGGTAATCTGAAAAGTCGCAAAATATAGCTTAGTAAAAAAAAAAGTAAAGTTTTAGGCATATATTCTGTAGCCTGCAGATTTTCAAGGACTGCCTAAAAATTCACCCGCCCTGTCAAAAAATCTACTCGCCAGTGGTGAGTAAAATGATGTATTTCCCCACCCTTGGCCATTGCCTGAATTAAGAATTATAATGAGGTAATTGAATGTGGCTTCTTTTATACTATAATCTACTGCAAAGTTTAATAAAAATTATAAGGTACTTTTCTCAATTATCCTGTCGGCTACTTTCCATTAAAAAAAACTTTCGTTAAACTATTCAACAGACTCTAACGCTCAGTAAAGAAATGGAAGAAAGAAGAATGTGAATGTTGCCATTAGAATCTAAAAAATGTACAAGAAATTTTGAAAGGCCTCCCTCACTAAAGTGTATAACTATCAATAACTTTACACAACAGATTTTACAATATATTAATGAAAACACAAAATATAATCTTGGCTATTTATTTATTTACATTATTCTTCTTAATTATCCCTCTCAGCAGGTGAATGTTTGTGAAGACAGTAAAAACTGTTCTATTGTATGTAGCTATGCATCACAACATTTTTCAATGCTTTTTCTCTTTTAATAACATGTCATCGCCATTTAAGAACGTAATTGTTATTTTAATTAACAAAATCTAATATACTAGATTAATTTTAACACAATTATTCTAATTGGTAAACAAATCATATTAGATGTAAATTTCCAACTGGGCGAAAAATGTCCGGACCAGGATTCGAGCACGGGACCTCCTGGCTGAAGAAGCCGCCAGTGCTCTGCCATCTGAGCTATCCCGGACGGTTCTGGTCGAACTTTTTCACCCAGCTAACCTTGAAGATTACAGCATCTGGTCTGAAACCTGGTTCAGCTCATCAGAATAGATCTCAGGTAATGGAACTCCAGAAATCGCTGGATACGAAATTACACTAGATTAATTTTAACACAATTATACTAATTGGTAAACAAATCATATTGATTGGTAACCAAATTGGTAACCAAATAATATTATTTGTTTTTATGATTTACATTTGAAAGAACGTTAGCTAATTATTTCTGTGTTTTACGTTAGATTTTGAAATTAATATTATACCAGCAACATTAGTTATTGTTTTCAAACAATTTTCAGGCACTTTATTGCTTTTATTTGTGTTTAAAATTTAAATTAGTTTATGAAGCTGCTTTGAAGTAATTTTTTTTTTTGTTCGTTCCATCATGTACAATTCAAAGACAGTTTGACATTTTTTTCTTTTTATCGATTATTGCTCCAGTGATGAATGGAAATAAACTCATTTATAGAGCTGTATTGTTTATTGTTTGTTTTATATTACAGTATGAAACCGTTTATCCGGAGACCAGTTGTTCGGAAAATCAGTTATCCAGAATGATATTTCCAATTGACTAATTTCAAAATTTTTCAAAAAAAAAAAAAAATTGCCAAACATTACCAATTTGACATGTGCCTTGCTTGAAACAATACAACATGCATTATAAAACTTGATGCTAACATCTAGGATTTGAAATGGAAGAATATTTGACATTTTAGTTTTTATGCAGAGGAAATAGATTTTTTGTTTGCAAGGTATTCTCATAAAATGCCTTTTTTAAAACTCTGATTAGAATTTTTGATCTTGTTTGGGTATGATTTTTAGTCTGAGCCTGAGTAATCTAAATGTTAATTTGAAATCAGAAACAATGTTATAACTATTTATACTCTATCAATCTGAACAAATGCATGTTGTTTTAGTGCTCATCCAGTTATCCAGAATACACCTGACCCCAACTATTCTGGATAAATGGTTCTGTACTGTATATGTTTAATTTTGAAATTGATTTTTCAAAACAAACATTCTTCAAATTTCTAGCAATGCCGGGTACTTTAGGTAGTAACTGATAGATCAGTAAAACCTCATTAACAATACAGATAAACACCAAATTAAAAATTGCTTGATGGCAAACAAACATGTATAATGCAGTTGATGTCAAGTGAATGTGATGCTATGATGATGCAATTTTGGCACTAAATCTTATAGTTTAGCAATAGTCTTTTTTATTCTCAGTTGCCAAGATAATGGAGAAGTACCAATTATAATTATAAAGTTTAATAAATATTTTTTAAGTATTTTTTTTTTTTTTTATTGTAGCATATCATTAAGCTAAAAGATGAGAAAAAAAAAAAAAAAAAAAACCTGGCAATGAACAAACTAAGACTGTTCTCAAATCCAAATCCATTACTTTCTCAGACTGTATACCCATAATGATATCATGTCACTCTACTGGCTTTTGCAGCATTTACAAGTTTATAAAACTTATGCTAGATTTAATGAGAAAAGCACCAAATTGATTTTTACAAATATCAAAGAATAAAAAATTAACAATAAAATGATACAAAAAAGGAAAAATGTTATATAAAATCATCAAATAATAAACAGTAAAACAAACAAAATCAGAATAATAATAATAAAAAAAAACTTTAATGTATAGAATTTTGAGCTGAAAGTAATGAAATTAACATAGCACGAAATCACACAAATTAACAATAAAAAATTAAAAAAACAAATATTTCAATTACTTCTCTCAATAGTTTCAAACTCCTTCTCATCTCCATTAAATCGAACAAGTTGTGTGCACAATTCCATGTTGCTAGTAACAATACAATAAGTTTTTGTATCAATGTGATAATTAACAAAATGTGGAGTACATCGAAGTGGTACTTTACGTACAGGCCAAGGTGCATCATAGTTCAGATGAGTAGGCAATACACATATTCTAAGCTCACCCTATATGAAAAAATACACAGATCAAATATCTCATTTTGAAATATAATAATATCAAAATACAAACCATTCTTAAATTATGACATATTTCTACATTAAACTACCCATATCCTATGTTCCATTATGAAACACTAATCACACATTATTTATATCCTACTACTTAAGTTTTAATGATGTGGTCTTTTTTGTCATAACTTGTTTGCTTCCTAAATGTAGATGTTATTACCTAGTGTGTAAATTTGGCCCTTTTTATTGGCGCAGGTATATAAATATCTTATAAAAAGCAATGAGAAAAGCCAAACTGCACAAAACAAGAACATTTTTGCTCTCACCTTTTTGGGGGGGAGAGGAAATGTTTCATATAACAGGAGGGGTTAGATGACCAATTATTTATTGTTGCCATTGGCGCACCCACGGGGGGAGCTTGATAGGTATACCCTTAGTTCTTGTTCCTGTACATATCTTTGCCAGCCTTTACTTTGTGTAATTTGTGTACCTACTGGTGCACATGTCAAGCATGTTTACACCCTTTAGAACCTAACCTATTCACAGCTATATATTTATTAACTTCATTTACATTCCATTATATTTCATTAACTTCACCCTTTCATTCATCTTCATTCATTCCAGTAATTACATTTTATTAAAAGATCGTTCTGTTTTATTCATACAATATCAAATATAACTTTTACTTTTATTAAAAGCACTTTCTTTATTAAAGATAAGTTTACTTACCTCTTAAATAGCCCTTTTCCATTACTTGTTATCACTCATGGTTTACTCTTTTCCTTATTTACTTCTCATAAATCTTCATATTTCCCGGCATCTGTTTTTCATTTCCACCACACACTCTTGCCGGACACACTCCATGTGTGACGTAATTTAATCTCTCCGATCACCGCCAGAGGGCGTGATCGGCTTGTGTCAGTGACGTCTTCACTTACGTGAATCGACGATGTGACTTATTGACCAATCGTATTACTGGATTTGGTAGGTGTGTCTCGTGGGGTGTGATAGGAGGCTTTTCAATCCGGTGAATCATTTATATACTGGAGCTTCACCGTGTAGCAGTAGCTTCGTCTGTGTATTTCGTGTTTATTTATTTGTTACGAGACGTAACAATTTTTCTGGAAGATGTCTCGTTCTTTTAAAAATAGTTTTTGTCAGATGTATTAAAGTTTTGGTTTGTCTCTCCAAATATTTAATTAGAATGGAATAGTGTTTTATCTTTGAATTGTCCATAATCAGTGAACACTGTCAGTCGCCGAACTCTCGAAGTGATTTACATGTGGCCATCTGTTTTTAAAGTAATTAAGTTGTCGCTGTTTGAAGAACGTTTCACTACTGTAAGAAATGGTTCGTTCGGCTCGACATGTTTCTAGTGAAAGAAGGGGATTGGCTTTATTGTGAATCATGTGAGGAGGATGGTGACGTAGTGGTTTTACTCTAATGCCCTTTAATACTCCATTTCATCTGTTTGGTTTGAGGAGGTGCTGTTGATTCTCCACGAGGCTGTAATGTTTCGCTCTTCGAGATGTGGTTCGGTAAAGAACATGGTGTCACAGTTAGTGTACTGAATTATGTAAAGAACATTTACAATATGCAATAGTGACTCTCGGGTGGACTAGTGATCGGGATGGACTGCAATATTTTTCCTCAGCTGATTGGATCTTTAAAACGCTTTTTACAGATTGTTAATAAGCTCTGGTACATTTTCATCATGACAATAGTAGTTTAATTTATTTTGTGTTTGTTTAATGTGATCAAAGCAGTTAAGTTTATTTCAATTTAAATCTTGTTTAATAGAGTTATTGTGATGTTTAAGTTTAAAATACATTCTATTCCTAATGGCTATTATTTTACTTTATCAATATACTTTCTTGTTTTTATATTAATGAACTAATAAATGTTATTGTTGATTTTAATCAGTTGTATGTTTTTATATTCTTTAGATTAAGTTTCTTTAGGTTTCTTTGAACCAATTAAATACAGGATATCATATTTAAATATTTCTTTTGGGGGTAACAAAATCAGCTAACGCTTCTATCTGCCTTAAGCAGCTCTGTTAACCTTTAACCCCTTGGATACTACGTAAGTAGTATTCATCAGAGCTAAGGGGGCTGAAGCCCCTCCCAGACTAGACTAGATATTTATTTATTTATTTATTTTTATGAAAGAGTGTTATTATTTTCAATAGGCCCTTAAAAAATCTGAATTTTTGTAAAGATGTTAATTTTGTCACACAATTTTTTCTTTTTCATAAATTTTATTATGAAATTCGAAATATTAGCATGTTTAAAATTTATTTAATTAAAAATTTAAGACTATGTGCAACCTCTTGCTCTCATTAACCTCCCTAATATTTTGATAATTTAATAATAAAACCTTAAATCGTTGTTTGCAAACACACTTTAAAATTATCCAAATACAGAAACAGACAAAAAAATCGCTAAAACTAAGCTATATTTTAGTACAGTATTTCATTATTTAACATGTTAAAAGCATTCAGAATTAGCCTCACCAAAACTTTCCAGAGCTTCTTCTGGCTGGTTACGACTCTGCTCAAGTCAGCAGAAAAAATGTGACTCAGGAGTCAGGACCTGATCTGGCACGTCCCATCAAATGGAGACAGAGTTCGGCAGCGGGCCGGGCCAACTCTTGGCACATATAGGCCTCTAAAATATGCTAGCCCCCTCCAAAGCGTAATCCTGAATGTGCCACTGATTGTTACTAGGACATAACAAATAGTATAACAAAATTAAAATAAATAAATTTTAAAGATTTCAAACTTTGTGTGCTGGGAGGAAAAAAAGGGGTGTGAAATGGAAATTTTGTTGAGGAGAGGGCAATTTAAGCGATTTTTTTTTTTCTTTGCTATGAGTACCAAAAAGGGTAGGGAAAAATTTTAGAAACTACAGCTTTTTAAACTGAGTGTGTCTGGTGCTCAAGAGAGGAGCCAAAGGAGAACGTGGATGGGTAATTTAGATGAATGGTAATTTATTGTACAATTAAAAAAAAAAATATGGCAGATTTTTTTTTTTTTTTTCAATTGAGGAGTTTTTTAAAAAAGCAGAAATTTTCTAAAACATAGAGGATTCTCAGACCTGTGTAAAAAAGTGACCTGGACTTAAACGTAAGTTTTTATGATTTGAAGCCAAATAAAAATAAATTCTTAATGTGCTAAAACATAGAAATACAGATGTTACAATATTAATTTTTGTTTAAAATTTTACTTATGTTCCACCCTCCTCCCTGTCACATAACTCAAAAAAGGAATGATATTTAAAAAGATATATATCTTTACATTTGTTTACTTTACATACATAAATTTGAAGCAAATCTAATTCCAAATCTAAGGTATAAATGGGTAAACTGCAATTTAAAAAATAACTTTCATTTATTCATATGTAAAAAGTTTCAGCTGTAACAATTTAGACTCATTATTTATCTTACTTTATTATCTTACTCATTAGCTTTCTTTCAATTATGTTGGAAAGAGTTCAAAATGAGCGATATTACACAGTGAAGAATTTAACATCTTTTAATGAACAGGGATGCCATTTGAGGGGGGCTGGGGGGGGGGGGCAATACCCCACCCCCACCCCCCCAAGGTATTTGATATTTCAGAAAATTTATCAACCATCAAATGCAGGGATGCATCGAATAGTGATTTTGGCTGAATACCGAATGCCGAATATTTGGCCTGCAGGTAAACCGAATACTGAATATTCGGCTAGCCGAATAGTAATTGTTAGGCTCAATGCCCAATATTAGGCCAGCCGAATAGTATCTATTCGGCTGGCCAAATACTTTTATATCTCATGTTTAATGTTAAAAAGTTAAATTTTAAACAATTTTTTATAATATTTACCACAGATACTTCCAGTTGGACAAACAAGACTATTTTTATAAGTAAATTTTGTGCTAAAAAAAGTATGTTTTGAGTTATTATTTAAGAAGAGGCTGGTTTAAAAAAAAATTTAAATAACAAAATTTAAATTTCATGACTTCATTTAATTCAAACAAAGAAAAGAATTTTCTTAAATTGAACAAGAAGCAACATATCATTCCACTTCTTTCATAAAAAATGAAAGGTGTACGTAGCAGTATTTTCGTTTATAACTGTATAAAAATGAAGATATTTTAGCGAAATTTGCATCACATTAATTTGCTTGCATAGAATGTGATGACATCCTTGGAAGAGACTGGATTTTGGCCAGTGGTACAGTATAAGTATTGTTAGCTGCATTCTTAATAAGATAATGCCTAGCTCAGTGCTGTTTAGATATGAATGGTTGCTATTTCCAGCACTTCTCGTCATGTTATATTTCACAGAACTGGACAAAAATTTGCCTGTTTTGATGCTTATTATTACCCCTGAAATTTTCTTCCATTTTGTTTAGAAACACCCTGATTGCGAAAAAGCAAGAAAGGGATTATTTACCAGACAATGCACAGTAACTTGCATTTCCACATTTATTAATTCCCATGAACAAATGAAATGTCATTAGTGGTTAATTTTTTTAAGTGACATTTTTAAAACAACAAATAAATAATATAAAATCATTCTCTTTTATTTAAAGATTCTAATTATTCTGATTATCTTTATTAATTGACAATTGAAAGTAAAAGTTGTGTAACGTTTTAAAAAATATTTTTAAGCGGTTTTTTAAGTATTCGGCAAAACAAATAGTTTATATTCGGCCTAACCGAATATTCGGTAATATGGCCGAATACCGAATATTCGGTGCATCCCTAACCAAATGTCAGACTCAAACAAACATTAGAAAATTGCTCAAACTCTAAAATGACTTATCAGATTTTATTGCAATAAAAACATATGCATTAAATAAATGCTTATGCATAGAAATAAATAATTATAAAAAAAAAAAAATCCTAAAGCCTTACTATTCGAACTCCCTCAAGATGACACATATCTTTAATGAGTACTTTGGTTAATTTTAAAAATACATGTGAGAATTTTTTTTTTATCAGTTGCTTCACAATTGTGTACAAATTGATCATGGGAAAACTCGTCAAAATCATTGACACAACAATCACAATGATTTTCTTCTAGCCAATTCTCGAATTAGCGCAAAGAAAATAATAACATTTAAATCCCATTGATGACGTTCTTGTGATGACTGAAAACGTTCTGGGTTTATCTAATGTATTTTAAATAATTTTAAATTGTATGTATGCACATCAAAGTAATTCTTGTGCATTTATTTGTGCTTTTTATATGAATATTAATTATAAATTTTACCTTTTCTGTAGAAAAATGAAGATATATACATAGTATTCATTAATGTTCAAATATGTAGTTTTTTTTATCAGAAAAATATACAGAATTTTGTTGAAAAATTGGATTAACATGAAACCATCTCATAATAGTGAAAACTCAATCCAAAAAAATTAACGTTTTACAACTTCACTTGCAGAAAATCACTGAAGAAAATTTTCTTATACTTACAGATCACAAAATTTGCAAATTTCGTGATCTATTCATAACGTTCGTTGGCTGATTATCTCATGACTGATTGAATTTCATGATTATTTTTTCGCGATCATCTGACGAAATTTGCGATTTTTCCGTGATCGATTCACGGAATTCACGATTTTTTTCTGAAAGCGTTATACGAAATAGATTTTTTACGCACGAGCACTTGTCGAAATTCAGAATATTTTTCCGCGACCAACTGATGAAATTCGATATTTGTTTTTGTGATCTTTTTGACAAAATTCACGATTCCTTATCACTATCATTTATTGAAATTCATGATTTTGTTTTTGCCACCGACTAATAATATGTGATTTTTTTGCGCGAGAGTTAGACAAAATTTTGGACCTTATTACGCGATCGTTTGATGAATTTCTGCTGAATTTTATTGCGCGATTGCTTGACTAAATTTTCGCGATTTTTTGTGCAATCTTTTGACGAAATTCGCGATTTTTTCGCAATTCTTTTACGACATTCGTGATTTTTTTCGCAATCCTTTTACGAAATTCAAGATTTCTGTTTGTGCAATCATTTGACGAAATCAGTATTTCTTTTCGCGATCTCTGATATAATTAGCGATATTTTCCACCGTCATTTGAAGAAATTAGCGATGTTTTAAGCGACCATTTTGAGACTTTTTTTTTTCAAAATTTCCAAGATTCGCGATTTTTTTCTGCAGCCCATTGACGAACTGATTTTGCGGATTTTGAAAGAAAGAAAAATCGCGGGCTTTCACGAAAACTAAAAAAAATAAATTTGTGGAATAATCACATGCTTGTGAAAGAAGTTATGCAGACAAAATCTCTTGGAGCCTGTTTTATTGTGCGGGATTTTTTTTTCTGTGTGTTTGTGCAGCTCTGCAAGTTGTGAAATTTTACACGTCCCTGTTCCACAAGGAAAAATTTTCCTTGTCCTTCGTCAAGAAACTCATGAAATGGCGCCCCTGTAAGTAAAACTTCGAAAGGGACTAGAAAAAAAGCTCCATTTAAACAGGTTTCCGTCTTAGCAAGTATAATTGTATGATGTTTTTTCAACGAAATTTGATTTTTTCCCCTTCTAGAAAGAAATCTGTTATAGACAGGTTTCGTTTTCACAAGTTTTACTCTAATGCATCTCTTTTCAGAGCTATACTATAGAGCGGATGGTTTAACAGTCAGTGAGGATACCTGTAAAAATGAAACCTGTCTACAATAGAATCCTGTCTAAAATGAAAAAAAAAATCATGTCCAATATATTAAAATTTTACCTTCTAAGACGAAACCTGTCTAAAACGAAATATTTCATTGATTCTGAGTTTCTGTATTCGAAGTTTTTACTGTTATTGTAAGCATAAGTCAGTAAACGTTTCTCATACGAGGGGGGGGGGGGTGTCCTAGCCTTAGCTATATAGCATCCCTCGAAAAATGTTTGCCCCCCCCCCCCCTCCCAAGAAAGTTCTGAAATGGCGCCCCTGTTAATGAATCACCAAACATTAAGAACAAGAATCAAAACACTGAGCATTTAATAGCAATAAACATTTCAATAAAATGGTTATGCAATAAATGTTCAAGCAATAAGTTTCTGTTCAATGTGATTTTCTTAACCACTGACAGATGGGATGTATTAATCAGGATTCAAATTTTCACATTATGAATTTAAATTATTGCTTCAATGAAGACAGAAGTTGCTGATGATGTTTTGCCCCAACATTTAACTATTAATATGACGATGGAGGAGGACATATAGAAAGTTATAAATATTTAAAATAAAAACACTTGTAATAAAAATGAAGATACTGACCATAAATGAACTTTTTAATCAGAAACATAAGATAATAATAATACAGTTGCAAAAAACTCTATGTAAAAATTAAAGTTCAAAAGGGGAAAAAATTACACACACATAAAAGAAAAAAAAAAGAAAAGAAAGAAAAGTGATAAGTCATTCAAAGTGCTTATTAAAAAAGGGTTTTCTATAGTTAATTTAATTATTCTTTCTAGACAAATTTTTGATGCACTCTTTTTCACTATAAAAATATTTTCAGAAGTTAAAATACCAATAGGCTAATTTAAATTGCACATAATTATGTATAATGTATTTTTTGAATTGATATTAAGAAGAAAAAAAAATTGTACACCAAGAGGAGACGGGGGAAAAAAAAAAAAAAGACAAGAAAAAAGAGGCATATTTAAAGTTTAAGAAATAAACAAATATCACAAATGTGAATTTTTTAAAAAGAATTTCAGCTTGCTCTATTAGAATACAAATAATCAACTACTCAAATACATAAACATGACAAGGAAAGAGGAAAATACCTGTTTGTTGAAATACAGGAAACCTTTGGGGCAATTAACATTATGGAATGGGGCAAAACAGGTAACAGCATTATCAATAGTCATAGGATGAATCCTGAGTTCACCATGAACTGTTAGAAATAACCAAAATGGAGAGATTCCACAGACAAATACCTGCAGCAAAAACGATATATAAATAAATAATCATAAAAATTAAATACAAAATTTACAAATTTTTTTAATAAATGAAGAAAAGATGTATTTTTTTTTTTAGAAATTTAAACAGTGAAAGAGATATATTACTTCATTTATTCCTCCCTCTCTCCCTTTATTATTATCACTATTGGTTTTCAAACTGTTAAATACTTTTGATTTCTAACAAGAGTAGTTAAATTTATAAACAAAAAATATTTTTAATTCATTAGTGTTAGGAAGAGAAATAGGAAAAGAGATTGATAATAAAATTAATATGAATAGTTAATTTAGAATAATTAACTATGAAGAAAATAAATTAAATAAGTATCAAAATTCTAAAAGGGAGAGTGAAATTAATTTGGCACATGCAATAGTAGAAGTGCACTAAAGCATTGTGTAATATGTATAAACTGATCCTAACTCTAACATCCTATAATTACAGATGACAACAAATTTTTTGGCCGAGTGTAAATCCTCCCACTTTTGAGTGTTCACTGGATGTTTGATTATCTATAAGAATGTTATCTAAACAGTAACACTGATCTGAAATAATACATTATATTTACGTGCATAGTTAATTTGATATGATCATACGCTATCCGTACAAACAGGATGTAACTATCTTTCGTTCCCACTATCTCTAGCCATGAACCTCTTCAATATCCTTTGGATAATAATGATCAGATGCAATGAAATAATGTTGATTAGTACAGACTACTGAGACTATAAAGTACAGTAGAACCTCGATTATATGAAGTAATTGGGACCGACCATCTTTCGGAAAATCGAAATCTTCGGATAATCGAGAATGCTTCTATTTTAAAATTAAGGAGAAATATATGCACTATTTCTTATTATGGTAACATGGGCTTAATAAAAATAAATCAAATTTTATAAAGCAATAGCAAAATAGAAACAAGAATAAATTACCTGAATTTTAATTTTGAAATTAACTACCTTTTAGATATTGCACAAGGGTTTGAAAAATGTTTTGTTTGTCGTAGTTTCGATTGCCTTTGCTTTGAAGCTGTATCATGGAGTTTTTTAATATTATTAGTTCACCAGTATCACAGTCTTTCTGCTGCTCCAGTCATGCCAAACTTTTTGCAAAACATTCCAAAGCTTCGGAATTGCTAATTTGTTCATTTTCTTTGTTCCACTCCGCAGCTTATGGAACCTCAAGCTAAATTCAAAGGAATTCTATGAAAAGAGTTCGAAAATATTTATATGCACTTGTGGTTCGGAAAGGACCACTAGTACACAAGAAATATGATAGTTAAAAAAAAAGAAGAAAGCTTTCAAAATGGATTTTGCACACAAGGAATGTGATAGTTTTAACCTAATTTCTCCAAAAGTTGGTAGTTGGCTCAAGAATATCAAAGTCAGGTCTTGCAGCAGGGAATTTCAAGTAGAGTCAACTGAAGGCCAGTATAATCATACAACTTGGTGGCCAGCTCTGCATGACAAAGAATTTTTCTTTCCTTAGAATGTCCACCAAGAGATACTATCCTCTCCCAAGTTTCATCAGAAAAAGCATCTTGCTCAATTAGAAATGCTGATCCTTCAACACCACTGAATAAAGGATTAAAATTTGTACTGTCGATAGTAATCTAATTGTGAAATCTACTGAAAATTTAGTCAGTTTGCATGTTCGATTTTTGCAAATGAATAGAATGATGAAATTAAATTGTTGTATTGGCAACTTTGAAAATAAGTAAGAGTATTTCAAAGTATGCAACTTTGAAAATAATATTAAGAAAAAGTCCGTTGAATAAAAGATGGAGTTTGTAAGATGATAACTGATTCAAAAGATGCAGCTATTCATCTAATGAATAAATACACTATCATTACTGACCATAAAATGATTTCAAAATAAAATTTAATTAAAGAAAACGATTGTAAATTATGGGAACTATAAAATTTTAATTGATTCAAAAGAAAATAAAGCATTTAGAAGGGCAAATTATTATTATTTATTTAATACTACAGATTGCCAATTTGAAAAAGACTGCAAAAGTAAATATTAGGATTTTAAATTAGAAAAAAATTATATTTAATTTCTCAATAATTGAAAAAAAATGTTATCTTGTAACAATTAAAAAGATTTATTACAAAGATTTATCAAATGCTTAAACAATAGAATATAGAATTTATAGCCCTCCCACCTATTATATACATAAATAATTACTTAGTTTCAAAATTATATGTATATCACTGCCACATGAACGTATAAAACAGGCAAATGAAAAACAATAATGAAAATTAGTAATTAATATATTGTCTTCCACAGTAGAGAAGGGATAAGGCATTATTTAAAATTTTATGAAAGTGATGTATCCAATTCTAATCATAACACAGACATTCAAATTTATTATAGAAACAGGATATTTGTTCGGATTATTTACATAATGTCAACAAATAAAAACTTTTATTAAAAAACTTTTTAACAATAAGAAATACTATTAATTATTTTGATAAATACACATTTTTTTTTAAGTAGAAATTTTAAAAACTGAAGACCATAAATTTTAAATAAAGTATTCTTCAATTACATATCTATAAAATAAGCAGATATTGTAATCATTTATAAATACAGTAAAATCTGTCAAGACACAATCATAAGAGATCGTAAACAAATTTTACTTCAGACTGACATCTATCTGAGGCATGTCAAAACCAGTGGTATAGTCATAAAAAAAGCAGAGGGCATACACTCTAAGCAGAGGGTATATGCTCAAGGAAGAGGGCATACCCTATAGCTTTTTTGAGAAACAGAGGGTATACAGTGTTCCTTAAAAAATTTCAGAATGTATACGGTATATACCAACATATACCCTCCACTACATCCCTGGTCAAAACTTTCAGTAAGCAAGAGCACAACCTCAACTGACCGTAAAAAATGAAAGGCACCATTATTCATATGAATGGAAACATGCAATATTATCTCCCTATAGTTGCAGTAGTGACGCACACATGTCTACATGATACTCATGTATCTCAATGGTAGCCACAAGCCTCAATGATGCTGGGCTATATGTAAAAATAAATTGCAGAAAAAGCAAAAAGCATACAAGAATTATTGTCACCTTTTAAAATGAGTTTTTTTTTTCCTTTTTAGGTGCATTCGTAATTATATAAATACGTAGCACCTACAGTCGTCATTAAGTCCATTTGTCTGTCCGTCCGCATATAACAGACCAAAAACTACCCAACCGAATGGTCTGAAATTTTAAATATATGATTGTTGCAAAATTTTGTCAAGCCATTTCAAATTTTATGAAAATTGGATGTATACTTTAATTACAGGGACAGTCAAAAGTTTTTCTTTACATTACGGCCAATGGGAAAAATTACTGCAAGTGAATTTTAATGATGTTACAGCCTTCCGAATGGTCTGAAATTTTAAATATATAATTGTTGCAAAATTTTGTGGAGCCATTTCCAATTTTATGAAAATCGGATGTATAGTTTAATGACAGGGACAGTCAAAAGTTTTCCGTTACATTACGGGGAATAGGAAAAAAATTATTGCAAGTGCATTTTAGTGATGTTACAGACTATGAACTTATGAAGCGCAAAAAAATATACATTCAGTACAATATGGGGTGCAAAAAATAATTATAAAACTAGTTATAGTATGAACGCACCTCATTTGCCACATTCAACGAGCAATTTCCAACTTGTTTTAACTAGTAACAGGAAACATTTGATAAGGTGTCAATAATATTTCAAAGGGCACTGCAGTATATATTATAATTAAAATATTCCAATACAAAAATAGCATTTGCCCAGAAAAATGCAATGTTATAGTTTTCAACAACACAATGCTCTCAAACTTGTACAGATATTTTGTTTTCCTCTTTTAATTTTTCTTTTTAAATCTTCCAACTGTGTTGTATTCTATTCATCAGGACTATGGAAATTTCTGTTTGCATCAAGATTCTGTTATAGACAAGCTGCATTTCCCAGGTTTTACTGTAGATAGAAAAGATAATAAAAAAGTTGGGAAAAACTTACACCACTGTAGCCAGATATGTCACTAAAGTAGCGCAACCAACGTTTATGAGAAGCTGCTTGCTCTTCTTCTTCAGACTTCTTGTTTTTAAAAATCTTTCTTTC
Organism: Maratus speciosus; assembly: GCA_963932465.1. Lineage (NCBI taxonomy): Eukaryota > Metazoa > Arthropoda > Arachnida > Araneae > Salticidae > Maratus > Maratus speciosus. The sequence continues at coordinate 491,501,262 of OZ010794.1, forward strand.
TCGTGTTATTATCTCATGATTTATCTGCGTATGGAATAAAATATATGGTATAGCAAAATATTCATCTATTATAATTTTAACTGAAAAAAACTTACAAAGAAATGCATTTACATCAATTTATTATTAATCAAACATATACTATAAAAATACAATTTCATAAAGAAAGACATCTGCATTTCTAAAAAGTAATCAATATTACATTAGCAATCAGAAAAAAAAAAAAAAAAAAAAAAAAAAAAAAAAAGTGTCCCAATAATATAGACACAAGGTTAAAATAATTGCATTTACAACCAATGACACAATATTAAACTGATATGCATGCACTACTAATCCCTTTGCTGTAGGTAGAGTTGTTGTATGTCGGTGGGATTCCAAGCAAATAAAACATTGCAGAACTGTAGAACAAAAAATGAGGGGTATACATTTATATATACATTTTATACTATGCTGCATTTCAATAACTTTTTGTGGTTTTTACTACTTTTATAAGATTGGTCTCTTCATTTTTGGCCATTGACATTATGTCTTCAATCACTTACTGACTGGCATCTGGTATTTTACTAGTATTTTGTCTCTTTTGTTTATAAATGGTGATTACATAATTTTTGGTCAATTTCATATGTTTAAATGGTTTTATATATATATGTTACATTATTAGATCTAATTCTGCGATTTCCTTATCTTATTCTAAATTACTACTTTATATTCACTAAATCCCTATCCTTAAATAATCTCTATTGTTAACTCTGTTAAATTCCCTTTAACTTAATGTCTCATTTGTCTAAATTGCTTAAATATTACGCTTTTAGTATTCTTAAATTAAATGTTCTATTTCTGCGCTTTTTTCTTTCTAGAATATTCTTTTAGCTTCCATTTTTACTTTCCCGCGCGTTTCGGAGGTTATCCTTTTTCCCTTCAAATCCATCCGCTTGCTCTGTCCGCACTTTTTTTATGACGGGATATTCTTAATTATTCATTGGTTGAGAGCGCGATCTACGTCATATTTGTATTCTTACACTTGAGGAACAAAAAGTCAATATTCGCTGTGTTTCAGCAGAATTTGTCGTATTTCTACTTTGATAACTTCCCCTGGTCGTCGTCTGATATTTTCTATTACCATAATTAAAAACTACATAACGATGGCTTGATTAAAATGAATTGGTGGAAACTGCACCGCCAAAAGCTCTATCAATAAAATCCTGAGTTAAATTATGCATTGTCTCAATTATTCTGGAGAAACCTACACTGGATAAATGTGTTACCTGGCCTACCACTCGATGACTGCAACTACTTTCCAATATCCATGTTGATTTACTACGAAACATTCTCTTCATTAAAATTCAAAATTCGTTATATTTGTCGACGAGGATTCAACTCTACCTGTGTTTCTATTATTTCAACATTGCACTACTGGTAACATAACAACCAGTTATTTCGTTCACTAGTAAAACCTTCCAATGTTAGAATAATGTTAGTTATACAACACAAACTTAAAAGTTTCAGTTTCAGAATTAGACATTAACAGTTAGAAAGTATTTAATTAGAAATTAATTTAAATTTGAGATTTAAAATTAAAATAATATTTTGATACCCCCCCCCCCCCCCCAATTATATATATATATATATAAATGCACCCTTTAAGTTTGTTTCTCAGAATTACTTTTAGATCTTAAACTGTAATCAATTTTAAAATTAAAGAATACAAGCTTAGCTCAATTTGCAGGCATTTGTGGTTAGTTATGCAATTCAGGCAGCTCTTGATCATGCCACAGCCACAGACCTTGGCATTAATCAAAAGCTATTAAACCAATTAAGTTTAAGTTTCCTTCTAATTTGACACTTTTGGTCCCCTCCCTCTCCTGCTGCAAAATATTACAAACGTTGATCAAAAACTGAGAACATGCGTGAAAATGGCAGATTTTGACCCGCTAACTATTAACTATAAAGCAAGAGAAAAACATTTCAAAAAAATATTATTCAACTTAAAAATCTCACAGCTATTCTAAAAATTGTACATTATTTCCAACATACATTATTCCCTTCATATATTTTTTAACATTTAAATACAAAATGACCTTGCAGTGACTTTATACAGTGAACAACGATCATATATACAGTGGCCAGTGATGACACAATAGGGTGGGAGATCCACAGATGAATCTCAAATTCGATGTTATTAATTATTAAAAAATGAGATGTTTAAGTGTGTTTTGTCCTCAAAATCTTTCATTAATAATGGATAAGAGCAATTTTCAAAATTATGGTATAAAAAAATGAATCAGTTTTTAAACTTATACATTTGGTTGATACAAACAATTCTTCGGAGGTATATTGTCCGAATGGAAGTTATTAAAAAGTTTCTTGAGTTCTTGCTGCAGAACCATGAATTTAGGAGATAATATAGATTTCATTTTAAAAACGATTTTCAGAAACTTTAACCTATAAGAAGGAACATGCTACAATTTGCTAAAATTGTGCAACCACATTCAGTAAACTATGAGAGAGGCTTCAGTGTGATGAACACAACAAAAACTAAATTGTGAAATCAGATGTATATAAGAAATCTCAAAAATGTCATTTTAGTATGTGCTAGCAGGTCCAATAGGTAACAGTATAACTTCGAAACTGGCTTTAAAGCGTAGGCATCAATGTAAAGCTAAAGAATTCTAGTTTTTGACACATAATTTGTTGTCTATATTTTGAACTTTCAGAATTCATTGAATATAATATCCTTAAATGTTGAGTTAACAGGGATTGGAAGTTTTATTTCACAACATTTTTATGAGTTAAATTGGGTTTTGAATTCTTTTCTTGATTGTGCAAACATTATAGAACATAGTTTATTCAGAACATATTTGGAAAAGTTTTAGAATAGAATAAATTTAAAATATAGTTTTTTTCTTTTTTTTTGTAGCACATAATTAAATTTAGATGAATAACTAACCTATAAGGAGTCACAAAAATTCAGGTTATTTTAGAACATATTGAAAAAAGGGAGGTCAGTGCATTAAGGAGTTAAATATTGAATTTTCAATGTTTCATAAAGAAGTTATTTTGCTAATTTTTTTCCCATTTGGCGAATGTTTTTTATTTCTGATTAACCAAATTGCTAACATTGGTATAAAGTCAGTGAGAAATGCTTATATCATATGCTACTTTCATGGTCATTGACAAATACAGAGGCAGGCAGTTGTATTTAAAATCCTCATGTATCACACAAATTATTTTAAGGCTGTTCTCAACTGCTCTGCTCAACAAGTGCAAAGCGTTTTGACACATTTACAAATTCATTTTTTAATGGAAAGATATAATTGGAAAACCTGACCATGGAAGTGACTTGGAATCGAACTGTGTTTTCCATTTTTTGATCAATAAACGACCTATTGAGTTATAAGCGATTTTGATCATATGACAAACACGTTTTTCAATCTTTCTTGAGTGTTTTTTCTCCTTCTGCGCAGAAATTCGGTTGAAAACGCCCACTTTGACACTATTTTCAGAAAGATCTATTGCGTTTGCAAAGAAATGGAAAAAACAGCTCGATTACATAGTTTCTGAACAACAACACCTGCTAGTTTCATGCATTACCTAACAAAAATAAATTAAAACTTATGTCAGATAGTTGCCCTTTTAGATTTGAGAACAGCCTTAAAGGGAAAAAGTACAGGGTACACAAAAAAATGCGATATATATCAAAGATGAAAATGACAAGCATCCAAAACAGAAGAAGGTACATATAAACGAAAGAAAAATACACACATAACTATTTTTAACTAATTAACAGTTTATTAAGATAACAGAAAAAACATCTGCCAATGAGTAGTGCGCAATTGCAGAAACTGTTAATATTACACCATTTTAAAAACCAAAGATCTTATTAAGGTTTTATTACCTTCCTAAACCTTAGCTTAAGGTGATTATCAGTCTGAGTTTCATAAAAAGGGAATGCTTCGTATACTAGCAAGTCTTCATCAGCTCGAGCCTAGCAGATGAAAGAATAATAATAATATAAAATAAGAAAAAGGATACAAAATTAAATTTTAAACAACACACATTTCATCAAAAATAAAAATAGCAGTATAAAAATAAAAAGAAAATATGTGAAGGTTTGGGGGAAAAAAAGAATGTATCAACAAAAAGAAGATATAGGTATCTTTTTTTATGTATCCCTGCTGTTATTGCATAACATATTTTCCTAACAATAATTTTTAAAAGGATATTTTGCTTTAAATTTAAAATTAGTGTGTTGTAGCCATCACAAAACTTTCTTTTACATAAATCAAATCAATTAAATGATTTAAAGAGGACATAAGAAATTACAAGAAATGGCCTTGCTCATAAATCGTCTGTTCTACAGTTTCTCCCTACATTGTTTACAATAAATAAATAAAATATCCCCTAGATGACTAAGGCTAAGGTCAGACGGACGTCTTTTTGCATGCTTTTTTCCTTACGTAAGGGATAATACGTAAGGAAAAAATCGTGCAAAAAGACGTTCGTCTGACATTAGCCTTAAAATTATGTTTATTCTTGAAAAATCGTCTGCTTTACAGTTTCTCCTTATATCTTTTGAAAAGTGAGCGATTCTGGCAACAATGCAGTTAAAAGAGTATAAGAGATACAAGACTGAAGTTAGTAATAATACTGCTAACTATGCTCACTAAAATCCATCAACTGATTAGGGACCCAATTAGGAATCTTTTTCCAAGTACAGGATAGCAGCTCTCCCTGTAGAGTGATCAAAGTCAAAATCGAATTAGCATCTATTTATTTCAAGGTCTACCAGAATATGAAGTTTGATGAAATTCTGTGCATTAGTTCTTGAGATATAACTATTGCAGAAATCTTTAAAAAAAAAAACACAGCATTGCAGCAACATCTGTATGGCAGTATACAAACAAACCTAATCAGCCTCAATTTATGTTAAAATCTAATAGAATATGAAGTTTCATAGTATTCCTTGTATTAGTTCTTGAAATACAACAATTGAAGTAATTGTGAAAAACACAACACAGCAATTTACCCTGTTGGGCCATATACACCCAAACCTAATCAGCATAAATTTATGGTTAAGGTCTAACAATGTGAAGTCTGATTTATTTTTGCACATTGTTTTTGAGATAGAACACCCACAAATTTGTGTTACACACAGACAGGCACACAGAATGATGGGCAGACATTTTCTAAAAACAGTCAAATTGTATTAAGGACCTTCTAAAAAGTATAAATCCGTCGGAAACTACAAATCAGATTTTTTTACGAATCAAGTACTTCTTGTACAGAAAGTAAAAATATATATACATAAAAAATTAAGAATTTTTCATCTTCTTTTCTAAAGTGGTAAATGTAGTGTAAAAACAACAGTTTTGTTAATTGCATTCATCCCTCCACAAATTAACCCTATTTCTGAAAATAGTACTTTATTAAATATGCTGTGTGCTCATTAAAAAGTTTTTTTTTTTTTTAAATACTGATTCTGGTAAAGTAGGAAAATTAGTAGTTAGTATAAAAGATAATAGATTTACCATTGCTCAACCAATTATGAAACTGATAATTAACGAATAAAAATGATGCAATTATTATTAAATTATAATATTTGTAGTGAAATTGAAAAGAATCTTAAAAATCAATATTAACAGAAAATTTAAATAAGATAAGAAAGAAAATAAATTTAATCGTTAACTAATCTTACAAAATTTCAATCCTATAAAAACAAATGAGTAAATAAATAAAAACTAAAAAACAAGGTGGGAAAACATAGTGCAGCCAAATGGTTGAATACCAGACTTAAAATCCTACCAAATATCCCGTGATCAATCAAACTTACAGCCAATTTACCTCTTATTTGCTTTAAAGGTTCATTAATTTTAAACTGTGACAAACAATTAAAAAAAAATCTTACTAAAATCATGGGTCTTGAACAGCGGATTCCAAGTCCAACCACCAGAATTTCATGAATTACAGGTAGAGCTTCATGTTGCTTTTCTGAAGCTTTATCTGAAGACACACTATCAAAAGAAATAAAACATAGCAATTAAATAAACAAAATAAAAACAGTATACATAAAATCATGCAAAAGTGGAAAAGAAAGGAGATTGCATAAGAATTTTGGATGAAATGTTTGACAAAAAAACCCCTCAAATTCTTACCCTGGTAAGGTTGCTTGCCCACTATCCACTAAATACTTTTGACCCATGGGAAAGTTTTTGACTAAATAACACAGCTTGTAATTTGGTAGGCTGTATACCTGAAAAAATACATATATATAAACACATATTTTCTCCATTAACAACAATAATAATAATAAACACAGACATAAATCATGTAGAACTAAAAAAAGATGCACAATAGTAAGATTTAATTATACTCTGTTCAAAAAGAAGAGAAACCGAGAAAATCAAAAGTGTTACCATTTTACACGAAGGAGTTTGAATTTCGCACTTTCTTCATGAAAAAGACAATTTTATAAGGTACTAGCTGACCCACCTGGCGTTGTCTATGACCTGGACAAATTACCTTAAACATACCTAAAATGAGGGGCAAATTCAGACATTTTCTCCCGAGAGGTATTTGGTGTTGGAGGCTATGCCTTCAGTAGCATACAGCCTTGATTTTCTACGATTTAATATTTTTAAATGAAAATCTATCCAAATGAATCTGGAGTTGCAGGCTCCACTACCTTCAACAGCATACACTCAGGCATGCTAAGCACACTCTAATCTGTTTTTGCAAAATGAACCCTGATTTATATGATTTTACATTTATTAAACAAAAACATTTCCAAATGAACTAAGAGGCCCCTATTATATAGTCTGACACTTAGATATATTATTCTTTCAATTTTGACCAAAAGTTCCCCAGAAAAAATTAAATAATAATAATAAAAAAAAAAAAACAATGCTCCCTAGTGTTACTGATCTTCATGGAATCTATCTTGTTTTTTCCCTCTCTTTTAATAAAGAAAAGTGGTAAAAAAAAAAAATCCCATTGAAATCAGTCAATTAGTTGCAGAGTTTCCCTCTCTCTTTTTTAACACTATTTCTACAAGTGTCAAATGACACCCTTTTAAAGTTTTGATTTATATTTATTTTGCTAGTTTTTTAATGTAAAAAAAAGAAAATATTCAATGTATTAAAAATGATTTGTAATTGTTTCAATCTAAAAATTACAAATGAAAAACTACAAATTGAAATCTTTTAAAAGGTGTCATTTGACATCAGTAGAAATAGTGTTAAAATGTGAAATGAAAGGTTTTCGAGGACATCAAGCTCCTTCTTGCGCAGAAGGGATCGCAGGCACAATAGCAAGTTTGTTCATAAGTGTTGTTTGATGAGGGAAATCAACATACAAAAAATATTGATATTTTTTTAAACAAAAGTTATTGATACAACCAAGAAAATACCCTGATGTATTTTCATCCGGAAAGGCATTTTCAAACTGCAGGAAAACAAAAATCAATAAAATGAACATAAAATTGATATTAAGATTTTTTTTTTTTTTTGAAATAGTAAATATTAATATTTTTTAAAAGAAAAGATAACATTACAACTAGAAAGGTACCAATAAGCAGGTATTTTTTCTTTTTAAACTTTTTTTTTTCTTTTTTGGTATTTCTATCCAGATTATGTGGATAGCAGTTTAAAACTGCAGGAAGAAAAAACATGAAAAATAATACTAAATGGACGTTCAGGAAAAATGTTTTTTGAAGTAATACATATTATTATTATGAAAGGTACCGTGAAAACATTCAGTTTTTTTGTAACTTCATAGGAGTCATGACAATTACAATTTCAAAATTTCAAAACTTTTACTAGGTCTGTGCTTGAAATATCATAGCCTCTCCAGACAGGAGTGGAAGCAATCTTATCGCCAGCGAATTGCTAAAAATTGAAGTTTGTTTATTAGGGTTTTTAAGTAATATTTTGGCTAATTGTCAAAAAATGAAAAATCTGAATCTCAAGTGCATTTAGACTTATCTTGGTCTACCCTTATCCAACTTTGCAGAAAGGATTACCAACCAAACAGACAAAATCTTTGTTGTGACGATTTGGACGCCATAACACACAGGGTCACGCGACAGTAAAATGATTAGTACAATAGAAACAGTTATCCCGATCTGCGTTGTGAAAAGATCTAATGGGATAATGTTATTTAATACATTCGGAGAGAAGAAAATTTTGGAATAAAATTAATTTTGGCAATAACTCAAGGACGACTTATTTAACGTTGAAATGGAGATATCGAACTTGTAGGTTGCATAGAGAAACATCCAATTCTAATAATTCCAAAATATTAGATACCATAAATTACGAGTATTATCTAAAAGGGAACAAGGAAAGAATTCAAGGAAAGACTTACAAGTATGCACACATAAACAAACTTTATTTTCATTTATATAAAATTCATAACTCAAATATGACTTTTTATATCATAATAACCTTTTCAAATTATCTACTATTTTATCAGAATATAACATAGTTCCATTCTCATTAGAACAGCAAAGCTTTCATCAAAATTATGCTTTGTTACTTATTTTTTTTTTTTTTTTATCAATTTATGTTATCTTATACTTGCCCCTTTTTGTTCACAGCACGATCCGATGATGAGGCTTTTGCCAAAATTTTAATCAAAATTTTATTTATGAAAAATAGCATTCCCGTTATCATTAAAATCTTTATCATAAACAATCATAATATTCAATGACATAAGATTATGTACTTTAGTGGAAGTTTAGAAAATTAGTTGCTTAATATTAAATGTACACATCATAAGAAAACATGAAAATAATAGCCACGAATATATTGAAATAAATATAAGGAATTTCTCACCCAAACAGACTTCGATCTTTTCTGTAATCATCCAAATCATACAGTTCACTCATAGTTCATGGAATCCTAAACACAAGTAAGTTCATCGGGGCATAAAGTTCCTTATATATATATATATATATATATAGTTCATGGGGATCTTTCACAAACCAATTTCACTTTCTTTCGGCGCTCTGTGACGCATGAAAATTAGAGCTCCATCTCCACAATGTACACTTTCATAGGCGAAATCTGCTGATATGTCATATCTTCGTTGCATTCGCATCTCATCACTAACCACTGTACATCTCCAAATCAGGTGAATACTTCACTTTCATAGGCGAAATCTGCTGATATGTCATATCTTCGTTGCATTCGCATCTCATCACTAACCACTGTACATCTCCAAATCAGGTGAATACTTCTGTAAGATTCTGCATCAGTTAATTTCCCGGACAAAGACTTGTCTGCTCTCAGCGATCTTTGTCAATAGATCATGACAAGGACAGGTCAACTCTCAGCATTAATTTTCATCATCATTTCCTTTTTTTCTGCATCAATCATTTTTTGTGACAAAGATTTGTCTGCTTTCAGCATTCATTTCAATCACTAAATTTTGTATTGTCCTTAAAATTTGCTGCGAAAGAACTTGGTGTAAAATTTTGAAGTATCAAGTCACATCTTAACAAAAATTATAGAACCTCTTGAGGACGAGACATAAGACTTAATCCTCTTTTTTCCTTCCTTCTTCCCAGATCCAATTTTTTTTTGGGGGAGGGCTAAATTAACCCAGAGCTTTCGTTCTGATTGGAGGCTACTCCTGGTCCCTTATTGGTACTCTAGACATGCCTATCTATGGGCGTGCCAATTTATTTTTCACTGCATAGCATTAACTTAATTTTTGCCCCTTGCGCCAGGTTTCTCATGGGAATCACCACCCACGTTGAGTGTTGTAAAACCATCTTAATTGATAGAAAATTTATGGTTTCAACATCGTAAATTTTCTATTCTTTCGCTATACATTTACTGCCCATGTCTGGCGTCAGCAATGTTCTCTTTATCTATAATTTCCTATTTTCTGTCTGGTCTTATTTGGGGAGTTTTATTTTATTACACTGTTTTTGCACATATAAATATTTACAATTCGAAATGTTTTATTTTCAATATTAATACAAAATAAATTCACAATTCATATTCCTTATTTTTTTCTAAACATACCAATACCAAACAACATATATATTTTTATTTTTTTCTACGCATTATATACTTATTCATTTTAATATACTTTAATTTTGGAGTATTTTTTATGTTATTTTAATTTATTGTATAAATTAATTACTAAAGAATTATTTTCCGAGAATTCAATTATTTTTAAATGTTATTGGATCGTGCGAAAATTATTTAATTAGTTAAATTAATAACAAGCCTTGTTGTGTAGATTTCTACACTACATTGCTTCTTCCCTCTTGTTTTTAAAAAATAATAATATGTACACCACAAAAATACACTTATAATACATATATATATTACAAAATATCAATCAAACCTGATATATATAGTAAGTTCTTCAGATTGTTCATCATACCCTGTAAGTACACTTGAATAATATAATACAAAATATAAAATAGTATATACATTTTCTCTATTGTATAGGTGAGAAATATTTATTCCAATATAAGATGGCTATTTCAATATCAAAATACTGCAAAAATGCTATATTAATTTTAGTCAACAATGTTCACTAATTTTTTTTTTTTTTTTTTTTTTTTTTTTTTTTTTTTAATGCTACGCATACTGAAATCTATAAAAATATGTACAATCATGCAGCTTGTAGATAATAAAGTTTACTTCAAAATTTTGGCCATAAAATAAAAATATGCGCTATCTACATACCTACAGTGTGGATATTACGTAGAACTATGTTTTTACAAAAAAAATTATAAACCAAAGTGCGTAAATATATATGTACATCGCTCTCTGCTTGAAAACATTCTTTTTTTTATCTAAGAATGCCTTTTCATCCCCGCATCATTACTCCGGAATATCCACTTAAAATTTTCTCCTCGGAGAAAATGTGCCGAAAATCCCTTATAAAATCCCTGAGTGGTCTCCATGTGTCCTTGACAGTGATAATAATCTCGGAACAAGACGTACAGGTCAGTACTAACATGCCAAACAGGTTTGCTCGTTATCACGTCTGTGAACGTAGTAATCACTTTTTTTTTTTCTCTGAATGGCTTTATAAAAGTGCGCGATTTGTTTGTATTGTGTTCATATAATATTGGATAATCTCTACACTGCATAAGGTAAGTGTCATTTATTTTAAAATCCGAAGATTTTAGTACTATCTAATAACTGTTATTATTTATATAGTTTATCATCCCTTATTCTTAAAAATGTCCTATAAACAATTCCCCTTTTTTTTTTTTAGATATCATGTCGGACACTGCTCGCCATTTTCTCCCCATTATGAGCGTGTTTTCAAATTGTCTCTCACGTAACAATAATTTATTTTCATACTGTGATTGTTCTTAAATTTTAAAAATATTTTCCTTACCTACTATATTTTACTTTCATATGCCTTAATAGTCCATATGTGTTTTTTTTTTTTTTTTTTTTTTTTTGTTTCTTTATTTTTAGGAGTCTTAAATGTATCCTTTTTATTTTTCCTCGCAGTATTTATATTATAATATTTCGTAATTTTCTTCTGACACATGTGTATTTTTTATATATTTTGATTTTATTTCACAATTTATATTATGCTTTCTTCCGTGTGCACACAGTGTGGTTTTCGTGCGTCATTATATAAACTATGTTAATGAAAACAAATTTTTCTTTTTCGTAAAACGTATCCTTTCCAATGTGTTATTTTGTATATTTTTTGTGTTTGTGAAATGTTTTAATCCGAAACTCCTAACAAACTGTTTTGCTATATATATATATTTTATACGCTACTATGCGTCATATGACTCAAGGTACTTTGCTTAACATCTTTTGAGTTAATTTTATATTATTTATTTATTTTATACTACGATTTTCTAACACATGTGTGAAAGATGGTACCCTCTATTCACTCATATATTAGCGGTAAATATAGTGTTTAAATATGTCGTTCCGTGCTCAATTTTGCCGTTTTATATTTATTCAATTGTTCAATGGGTTCCCAAATTAATATGCATCCGTTTTAATTTATTATTTGTTTATATTTAGAAATTGTGAAATTTTTAATGTATGTTGTAATAATTCATCTATAATGGTTTTGTTTTTGTTTATTCCCGAATATGTTTTCATTCTAGCACAATGAAGTTAATAAATTTTTATATATTTTTTTCGTTCCGTTAAGGTTGTGTTGCAAATCTACCATATATAATTTTTGAATTTTAGGCATAATATGGTTTATTTATTATATTAATATATTAATTTAGGTATGTGTGTTTTAATATTTTGCTTCGATACTGAAAAATCCGTGTACACTCCCATGAAAATATCTTGCGCAATGTCATCCAATCGACCCGCAATCAAAATGACACTTTCCATGGAAAATTTAAATATTTCCATGCGATTATCACAGTTTTTTCAAACATTATTATATTCAAATTACTCTGTGGTTGTGAATTTTAAAGGTTTTATATACGACTTGTAGGTTTTGCCTTATACTGTTGTTTACAAACGGTGCGCTTTTCATTTTGAACCCTTCTGTGGTCATCCATTTTATTTATTTACCTAAATGAGTCTGTAATGTTTATTTTAATATATGTATTAATTTGTTTACTTATTTATGTATTATTTTTCAGATTTTTGTAATGTTTAATCTTTTATTTTCATAAATTTTTAGCAATTTTACACAATTACTCTTTGTTTACATTTTCCCAATTACTACTTGTTTTTTTTTTTTTTTTTTTTTTGGTAGCAATGTGTAGAAAATTTTTATTTTCTGATAAATGGTGTCTTAAATCGTTTTTCTTTACAAAGAGTGTGGTATGTTGTATAAATTATATACAATTTTATCCATTTTTGTGTCATAAATATGGTAATCAAAATAAATGCCATATTTAAAAGTGCTTCCGTGACATAACAATTTTAAATTATTTGCATAATTTATGTCCATGTGTGTTTCATAATGTTTCATTTTCGTGTCAAAGTCATAACATTTTGTGAATATTTTCAAATATGTCTAATGGAAAATACATTTTCCATCCAATGTTGCTAATTTCTACTTATTTATCTCCAAAGTGACCGTTTTTTATATTTTGTACAACAAAATTTTTCATTTTTCATTTTTTTTTTTTTTTTTTTTTTTTAAATATGTCAATTTAATATATATATATATATATATATTTTAGTCCACTTTGAAGTAAGTATGTGGTTTGTCTATCACTAGCGATCAAAATATTTTTCCGACATGTTTTGAAATACGTCAAAACAATTTTGAAGTGTAAACAAATAAATTATATGTACCCTGTTTTCTGTTTTTCTATTTTTTTTTTTTTTATTAATATTTTTTTCTAATTTTTATTTTCCAGGATAATCCTTATGTTACGCTTCATTTTTACTCACTCAAAATATTTCTTTTCTAGCCATTGTAATTAATATGCAATTCAATATTAATTTTGTCATTCAATTATTCAGCTGTGTTGGCTACTCAAATTGCCCCTTCATTCCTATCGTGCGCCCCAGAAAGTTTTCCATCGCTGAAAGAATTCGCTGTTCTCCAGAAACGCCCATGTGAAACAACACGGCTGCTCGACTCAACGTAAAGCCCGCAGCCAGCTCACAACAACAGTATTTTTTATGCAGCCTAGAGTATGCCCTCTATAACTGGCGAATGTCGTAGTCTTCAATTCGTCTTCAATACCGGCTCGGTGAGAAAACATTTATTTATCTTTTTATTTATTTTTTTCCCTAGCGATCTGCTCCATTGCATATCTCATTTTTGACCCTAACCGGTTCTCCGAAAGTGGTGAGTGGGTTTCGTTAGAAAATGAGTTTCATTTTCTCACTTCTTTGAGCTGCAAGATACGCGTTATTCCAATTCTCCTAAACACCTTCGCTCCGTTTTTGAGCTCTTGCTGAAGACAGCTAGTTTCAAGGTCGTTCCTTGCCCAAAACAAGTTTTGAGTAAAGCACTTGTTTCGATTTTACTTTTCCCCTGCATGTTCTTCCGTTGCTATGGGAACGCGTTTACTCCTGGCTTATTTTCTCTGGTAACCAGAAGAGAGAAAAAGTGGGTGTAGTGTTAATTCCGCTGCCTCGTGGGAAAAGGGTTTTGATCCGCCTCATCCTTTCTCCTAGCTATATACATCTTCCTGCATCTTTTTCTCTTTTTGAGATGCTCGTACATAGCGCCCCTCTTTTGCGTTTGATGCTGCCGCCGCATACCAATATTTACATTTTTTTTTATTTTAGTAATTTTTTTATGTCATGCTTACCTGTGTATAATGTAATACATTCTGTTTGTGTATATTATATATTTTTTTGTGGAGGGATGTATGAAAGAAAAATTATCTGTTTTACTTGTTTGCAAAAATCATTCCTATTACTGTGACAAAATATTATATTGTTATTTTATTTATTTTGACTATTTACCTTTGATTTATTTTGGGTTAATATTTCAAAAGGACTTCCTTTATACCTCCAGAAGTTTTGCACAAAATATTTTTCTGACATGTGAATTTCTTGGGCAGTATTTGTCCAATTTCGTTGAATTTTATTTTATTGAGGGAAAACGAAATTTGAACACATTTATGCTTTACTACATGTTTATTAAAATTATTTATTATTATTATTACCACATTTTCTACCAAAAATTTCTACCGCATAACATTTTATTTTCATGGTATAAAATACACATCATGGCTCCATAAATTGTATTAAAAATTCAAATTTTGCTTCTTCATTCATAATAATTTTCCAATATTAACTATTTTATTAAAATAATATAATCTAAGCAAATATAAGTATATTTATTAATATTTTTATTATTATTATTATTATTATTAATTCCGTGTTGCCGTTGAAAAAAAAAATTTTTTTTTTTTTGTATTTTTGCTATGTTTTTGTTTAATCAGTTTGCACTGATTTAATTTTTTTTTTTTTTTTTTTTTTTTTTTTTTTTGCATATAGTATTATTTTATAAATTACCTGGTTATTTATTTATTTATTTTGTTTGCGATGTTAGGCGCGAACAATTTTGAGATGTGAATAGTGACGGGTTTTAATTCAGGCTTGTCCCTGTTTTTGATTAAGTAATTGTCGTTTCTAAAAATTCTTTCGACAAAATATGGTCCTGAAAATTTTTGGTGTAACGCTTTAGGTTTTATTAGAAGTTTTAAATAAACTTCATCACCTACTTGTAGCTGTTTATGTTTTAATTTTGTGTTTTTATTTAATTCTTGATCCGATTTTTCTTGGTTTTTCATGACCTCGTGTCTGATTTCGTACATATGTTTTAATTTATTTTGCACATAGGTGCTGTACGAGTCCATTTCGTGTGTTGTGAAATTTTTGAATGGCGTTTTTATTTCACGTGCAAAAAATAACATGCTTGGTGTAAAATCCGTTATTCGATTTTTTGTTGTATTGTGCATAAGCACAAAATATGGAAGTCTAATGTCCCATTCGTACGTTTTAGTACACATGGATGCGATGGAACTCTTTAAGTCCCTGTGGGTACGTTCAAGAATGCCCTGCGAGGATGGTTTATAAATGCTTGACGTAATTAACTCTATATTTAGATTTTCCATATAGTCTTTGAAGTCTTTTGACCTGAAATAGGGTCCATTATCACTCGCTAGAAATTTTGCCAATCCGTAGGCACTAAAATATTGATTTAAAGCCTTAATTATGACCTTAGTGTCTGTCGATCTGAGTGGGAATGCCTGTAGAAAACGTGTAGCTGTATCTATTACAGTTAAGATATATTTGTTCCTGTTTAATGACACAGGCAAAGGTCCCACAATATCAGTTGTTATTTTCTCCCCTGGGAGATAGTTTTTGTCCATTGTTTTCAATGGTATCTTGATTGTTTTATGTGTCTTAAAAGTATTGCACGTTGTACATTTTGTACAGAATGTTTTTATCTCCTGATACATTCTATACCAGAAAAAATCTTTCTTTTATTATTCCATAAGTTTTTAGAAAAGCAAAATGCGGTACATGTGCGCTTTTTATGATGTCATCTTTCAAGCTTTGCGGTGCAATGTACAATTCCTCGTTATTTGAATTTTGTGCATTTTTCAAAATTAATATTCCATCTTTATTCAAACAATACTTTTCGTATTTTTTTACCTTTCTTTGTTGCTTTAAAGCTTCTATAATTTCTGTTAGTTTAGGGTCTTTCATCTGTTCCTTTTTTATATTATCCTCAGTTAAATTTTTATTCACCGTGAAAAGGTGTTTATTTAGATTATCTGCAATTGTTAAATTGTGTAAGCAACGAGTATTGAAATCTGCTGGATTGTTATTTCCAGAAATGTGAGATATCTCATAGTCGTAGTCTTGGAGTTTAAGTAACCATCTTGCAACAATCTCAGGCTGTTTTTCTAACTGTAAATGGTACGTTAGGGCTTTTGAATCGGTCAGTAATATAAATTTTTTTCCTAATAATATATTCCGAAAATATGTAATAGTTTCGTAGATCGCCAATAGCTCAATTTGCAAGCTTGGATATTTTTTTTCTGACTCTCTTAACTTTCTTCCTGTAAATTCTATTGGTATCATTTTATCACCTTGCTTTTGTGCCAATATACCTGATGTTGCGATCTTGGATCCATCTGTGATTACATAGAAAGTTTTTGTGTAATCCGGCGGGTGAATTGTAGGTTGCGTCATTATTATTTTTTGTATTTTTTCAAATGAATGTTGTGCTCTTTCATTCCATCTGAATTTTTGGTTGCTCCTCGTAAGATCTGTCAGAGGTGAAATAATTTCCGCATAATTTTGTATGGTCGATTTAAAATATGTGCATAGACCTATGAATGCTCTCACCAGTTTTTGAGATGTGGGTCTTGCAAAATTGGTAATTTTCTTTATATTTTTTTCTGAGGGTGCGTATCCCTTTTCGCTAATTTTATAGCCTAAAAATTCTATTTCCGGCATATATAGTTTTAGTTTTGTAGGTTCAATAGTCAAATTGAATTTTTCCAATCTTTTTAGTACTTCTTCAAGTATTTCGTGCATTTGTTCTATATTTTGAGCTCCAAGAAGGATATCATCGATGAAATATTCAATGTCGTATTTTTCTTTTAAGTCACTTAGAACTATGTCCATTAAGCGAGCAAATAAATTCGTCGAAAATTTTAATCCGAATGCTAAACGAGTCATTTGAAAGTGATTGTTTTCCGTAACGAAAGCCAATTTGTGCTTGTCTTCTTCCCTCAGCTTGATTTGAAAAAACGCTGAATGTAAATCTAACACCGTGTATATTTTCTTTCCTGACATGCTTTGTAAAATCTTTTTTGTATTTGGCACAGGATATGGGTCGCTCTCTACTATATCATTAAGCGATCTAAAATCTAAAGCTAATCTTACTTTGATTAAATTTTTGTCGTTAGTTTTTGATGTGGAATTTTTTTTTACGAAAATTACTGGAAATGCATAGCTGGAATTCGTAGGTTCGATAATACCCGCGTCTAATAGATCTCTTATTTCTTTTTCCGCACTCTTCTTTATATCGTGTGCTAATTTAAAAGGTTTGGTTTGGATCGGAAAATCATGCTGTAATTTTATTTTAGGTTTAATTACATCCGTCGCTCCTAGCGTTTTATAAGATTTACTGAATGCTGTCGCATGTCTCATTACAATATCCAAAACTTCCTTTTGCACCTTCGGTGGTAAATGATCTACTTTGAAATCCTCTCTTGACAATTCCTTTCTTCGCAATTCTCTAATTTGTGTTATATTTAAATTGTTAACTTCATAAATACTGTCAGTATTTGTTTCATTTTGTTCTTTAATAGAAAAATCAGTTGTAATCTTCCCCATTTCTTGATCCTTGTATAATTTTAAATATTTGTTGGAGAGATTCTGTACTATAATTCGAAATGAATTATTGTCGGATTCTTTACTTTTATGAACAGAATTCTGAATTGCTAATTTTTTATTATTGTATTTGGGTTGAAAAAAGAATTGTTGGTCTTTTTCTAAAACTCCGTCGAAAATTAAATTTACTAATTTCGATTCTTTAGGCCTTAGAGTAATTTTGTTTTCTACAAATGCTCTTATGTTATTTTTAGAATTATAATGATCATTAGAATTAATTTGTTTGGGTACAGTTTGAAAATTGTCATTTTGTTGTGTTTTTTGAATCCTGTTAGCTTCTGTAAATTGATTTTCATTGGAATTTAATTTAATTACCGTATTGTTAATTTTTAAAATGTTGTTTTCCAAGTCCATGATTATTTTGTTACTTTTTAAAAAATCATATCCTAAAATAATCTTGTAATCGCGGTCAAATTCTTCTTTTGTGACATAAAATGTCCCATTTAGGAAATTATTCTCATTTTTAAATTTAAATTTTACGCAGTTTTTGAACGGAATCGTTTTATTTGACAAAGTTGTAATTTTAATTGAATTGGCTAAATATTTAATTTTTATATCTGTCTGTTTTATTTTTTCAAAAATTTCTGGTGACAATAGGCTAATACTTGCTCCACTATCTACTTAACTGGGTATAATTAGTTCCTTTTTTATCTTTAAATTCCATATTGGTAATTCATTGTTTCTTCCTGAGTTGCAACTTGCTATCAATTTTTCTTTAACCTTAGAATTTTGATTTTCCTCAGCCTCAAACACGTTTTTTTTCTCATGTTCATGTTTCTTTTTTTTCAATTTTTTGTTAAATTTTGTTTTTATGTTATAACCCTGTTTTTCTTTTAATATGCGGGACCTACGGGTTTCTACTTGTGCTAAATTTTGAGGCCCCCTTATCGGTTTAAATGATGGTGTCCTCTTTTTCCTCTGGTATTTTGTCTACCCCGTCTCTGTTGATTTTCACTTGGGAAGGTAATAGTGGGCTGCGTTTCTTTATTTCTATCATTAGGTGGTTGAGAAAAATTGTTTTGCCCGTTTTGTATATTTGTGACGCCTTGGTGTTGCCCTGTATATTGAATTTGTGCATTATTCCCCTGTATAAAATCAGCATTTTGGATTGGGACAGTGTTTTGAAAATTGTAATTCCCTTGGTGCATTTGATTTTGACCTATCAGCTGTTGAGAATCATTATGCCAATTGGGCATCACATTGTACATATAATTTTGTCGAAGCTGATTGTAGTGCGGTCTTATGGGATTGAAATTTTGAGAATTTTGAAAATGCGGTATATAATTTTGTGGACTTCTTTGGAAATTTTTATAATTGTAATTTGTATGGTAGTTCCTTGGAAATCTTGGCCTAACATTGTATTGTTGTGCTCCCCTAGGTTGTACAAAATTTTCGCTTCTTTTATTAAAAAAACAATGTTGTGTTTGGTGATTTGATTTGTTGCATATGTGACAGAATTGTTGGGTGATGTGATTAATTTCCCCTTCGTTTTGTTTGTTTTCATGTGTCTCAAGCTTTAAATTATTTATCTGTTTCTTTAGGTCTTGTATTTCAGTTTTTTGCTCTTGGGACATATTGATTAGTGCCTCATACAATTTTTTTTCACTAGTTTCTTTTAAGTTGTTCATTTCGCCTGTGCATTTTCCGTTGATTGCTAATTCGATGTCCTTGGCCCGTTTAAAAGCATCGTCAAATTTTGTTGGAGGATATTTTTTTAATTCAAAAGAAATATCCGGTCTCAACGCCTCAAGGTATTTTGTTAATTTCATCGTTTCAAGCAGTTCTTTTGCTCCATTTTTTTTTTCGTGTCCCGATAAAGCTAAATATTTTTGTGCCTCAATATTGAATTTTTTAGTGAATTCCTCAATCGTTTGATTGGCTGTTTGTTTCGCGTTAATGAACTGTAATTGCGCTTTTGCGAAAGATTTTTCTTTTTGAAACTGCTTTATTGAATTTTCTTTGAATGTTTTGTAGTCGTTTGCCTTATGAAGTTCTGTTGTATTTTTCATAATTTCCCGTGCTTGCCCTTTAAATTTTGATTTTGCAAGTACTAATTTGATATCATCGGGAAATTGTGCCGCATCGGCTAATTCTTCAAATTCGTCAAAAAATTGTGTAATTTCTTGGTCTGGTTTATCTTCAAAATTTTGGAGAGAATTTATTAAGGTATCTACTCCTATCGTAAATGTTTCCCTTTCAGGAGAAGTTTGTCTCTTCCCTCTGCCGCCTGTCATGATTTTATTTTTATGTCTTATTTTCCTAGCGGCTGCAATTCCCAAATATATAATAGAATAATTTCTATTTTGTTTTGCTTCTATCCTAGTTTCTCAGAAATTTCCTACACTGCAAAT
Source organism: Maratus speciosus (assembly GCA_963932465.1). Taxonomy (NCBI): domain Eukaryota; kingdom Metazoa; phylum Arthropoda; class Arachnida; order Araneae; family Salticidae; genus Maratus; species Maratus speciosus. Next base: position 491,521,459 of record OZ010794.1, read on the forward strand.
TATTATTTTTTCAATTTTAGAATATAATTGTCTATCTCTATTTTCAAGATCATACTAATTTGTAAAATAATATTTTTGCATAAATTCTACTGAAATAACACTGAATATTCTGCATGCATGCACATAAATAAAACACAATATGAAATTTTCACCAATATTTCTTTTCATAGATATTAATTATAATAATCACTCGTTATGCTCATACTAAATTATGTGCTGTGAACTGAACTACTCTTTTCCTTAATTTTTCTTTTTGTTATACACATAAATAATTTTTTATATAACATACGAAAATGATTTTGTTAGTAATTGAAAAGAAAAATAAAAATAGAGGAAAATAATAATAATATATATATATATATTTATATATATATATATATATATTTTTTTTTTTTTTTATAAGTTAACTCATTGCAACCATTTAATTTTACGTTCTAAATTCCATTACTAACACCTGGTATTAGCACCATTAAATTTTGGTATGTTGTGACGATTTGGACGCCATAACACACAGGGTCACGCGACAGTAAAATGATTAGTACAATAGAAACAGTTATCCCGATCTGCGTTGTGAAAAGATCTAATGGGATAATGTTAATACATTCGGAGAGAAGAAAATTTTGGAATAAAATTAATTTTGGCAATAACTCAAGGACGACTTATTTAACGTTGAAATGGAGATATCGAACTTGTAGGTTGCATAGAGAAACATCCAATTCTAATAATTCCAAAATATTAGATACCATAAATTACGAGTATTATCTAAAAGGGAACAAGGAAAGAATTCAAGGAAAGACTTACAAGTATGCACACATAAACAAACTTTATTTTCATTTATATAAAATTCATAACTCAAATATGACTTTTTATATCATAATAACCTTTTCAAATTATCTACTATTTTATCAGAATATAACATAGTTCCATTCTCATTAGAACAGCAAAGCTTTCATCAAAATTATGCTTTGTTACTTATTTTTTTTTTTTTTTATCAATTTATGTTATCTTATACTTGCCCCTTTTTGTTCACAGCACGATCCGATGATGAGGCTTTTGCCAAAATTTTAATCAAAATTTTATTTATGAAAAATAGCATAATGGGGATCTTTCACAAACCAATTTCACTTTCTTTCGGCGCTCTGTGACGCATGAAAATTAGAGCTCCATCTCCACAATGTACACTTTCATAGGCGAAATCTGCTGATATATCATATCTTCGTTGCATTCGCATCTCATCACTAACCACTGTACATCTCCAAATCAGGTGAATACTTCACTTTCATAGGCGAAATCTGCTGATATGTCATATCTTCGTTGCATTCGCATCTCATCACTAACCACTGTACATCTCCAAATCAGGTGAATACTTCTGTAAGATTCTGCATCAGTTAATTTCCCGGACAAAGACTTGTCTGCTCTCAGCGATCTTTGTCAATAGATCATGACAAGGACAGGTCAACTCTCAGCATTAATTTTCATCATCATTTCCTTTTTTTCTGCATCAATCATTTTTTGTGACAAAGATTTGTCTGCTTTCAGCATTCATTTCAATCGCTAAATTTTGTATTGTCCTTAAAATTTGCTGCGAAAGAACTTGGTGTAAAATTTTGAAGTATCAAGTCACATCTTAACAAAAATTATAGAACCTCTTGAGGACGAGACATAAGACTTAATCCTCTTTTTTCCTTCCTTCTTCCCAGATCCAATTTTTTTTGGGGGGAGGGCTAAATTAACCCAGAGCTTTCGTTCTGATTGGAGGCTACTCCTGGTCCCTTATTGGTACTCTAGACATGCCTATCTATGGGCGTGCCAATTTATTTTTCACTGCATAGCATTAACTTAATTTTTGCCCCTTGCGCCAGGTTTCTCATGGGAATCACCACCCACGTTGAGTGTTGTAAAACCATCTTAATTGATAGAAAATTTATGGTTTCAACATCGTAAATTTTCTATTCTTTCGCTATACATTTACTGCCCATGTCTGGCGTCAGCAATGTTCTCTTTATCTATAATTTCCTATTTTCTGTCTGGTCTTATTTGGGGAGTTTTATTTTATTACACTGTTTTTGCACATATAAATATTTACAATTCGAAATGTTTTATTTTCAATATTAATACAAAATAAATTCACAATTCATATTCCTTATTTTTTTCTAAACATACCAATACCAAACAACATATATATTTTTATTTTTTTCTACGCATTATATACTTATTCATTTTAATATACTTTAATTTTGGAGTATTTTTTATGTTATTTTAATTTATTGTATAAATTAATTACTAAAGAATTATTTTCCGAGAATTCAATTATTTTTAAATGTTATTGGATCGTGCGAAAATTATTTAATTAGTTAAATTAATAACAAGCCTTGTTGTGTAGATTTCTACACTACAATCTTTCTTTTATTAATGTAGATAAATAAATTTTTTTGTTCTTAAAAAATTCTATAACAAAAAAAGTTTAACAAATATTTACTACAATGAATGTTTTCTCTTGGTATTTATGTTCTTTTTCTATTTTAAATTACATGACAAACAAATATTTTATAAAAGAATAATAAGAAAAGATATAAAATATAAACCATTTTTAATGATGCAGTACTAAATAAGAATAATGAGAAATTCAAGGGTATGACTTACTTCTAAAACACCATTTTCTCGGACAATAAAAAGCCAAAATGTAGGCTTTACTTCATTTACTTCAATCTTCTTCCTAGGATGAGAGGAATAGACATTACAAAGAAGAAATACATCCAAATTACACGACATACTTAGTGCAAAGAAATCATCCAAAAAATAAATTATATTTCATAAAAGGTATTTAAATGACAAACTAATAAAGATTATAACCTTATCTTTCTGCCTGGTATTTTCTGTTCTTCTGTGATTCTTTCTGATGGAACAACAGGCTCACCATATAACAGTGCATCTTCATCATCAACAGCTCTGAAAAATAAAATTATGGTCAGTGCAAACTAATAATTGATAAAAAAAAAAAAAAAAAATATGTAAAATATTATGCTGCATTAATTTCAAATCAATATACATAAGGTTACACAGAGAAAATATTTTGCTAGCAAGAGCATACAACAGCAAACATTGAATGTTCATTATACAATTCTGTGCTTAACACCCCATTATTTTTTCCTCCCAAAGTTTTAAATAGTTTTCAGACAAAAACATAATACAAATCATTTTCTCTAAAAAATATAAAATTTCAAAAACAATTTTGGAATTCTTAGAGAGAAAATTTTGAAGCACTAAAATAGCATTTGTATTTTAATATGTAACTTTTTCCACTTCTATGTTCTAGGTTAAAATAGGTCTTTTAAATGATACTAAGTTTATCACAAATGAGCTGCATTATGAATCACTATTTGTCTAAGGCATATTAAAACCCCAGTTTGCTTGAATTTAACGGTTCAGTTCATTTATATTTAACAAGTACAGCATTACTGATGCTTTTAAACATACATCATCTCTCTTATTTCTTTATTTCTTTCTGAATTTTATGGATTTGCAGTATGTGATACAACAGGCGGATTTTTCCCAAAGATCATATAATCATGAATTCATCAAATCATCATGATCTAATAAATATAATACAAAAATCATTTAAATTGTTCACAATGATATATGTTATATCCAATGTTCACATCAATCAGCTATGTATTTTGAAGTTCTTATAACATTAAGATATCTGTTATTACCTACAACTACAAGACGTGGCAGGTATCTGAGAACAATGCCTGCTTTCAAATAGGAACAGGCACTAGAGATAAAGCATTTTTTACATTTTAACATTCTGTACAGGTGACTACATACACAATGGATGACATCATTCATTGAAACCACCGCCAGCTACAATAACCGCCGCTGACAAAACTGATTGCAGGAAATAATCAGATGGGCGTTGGGAACATTTACCATTGCATACATAATGGCTGCCCTGAGAGCTGCAACAGTGTTGTGTCAATGACTACTGCAGCCCCTCTCAACCAGCCCCATATGTAATAGCTCATTGGGCTAATATCTGAGGAGCTGGGGAAGAGCAAGATGAGGATGACATGCTCATGAACGTTTTTGGCCATCCATTATTGGGTTGTATGGGATGGTGCAGAGTCTTGTTGAAAAACATATGGCCTCCGAAAATCTAAAGAAGTAGTCCAGAGCTTTAACACCTCAGTATAAGCAACGTCGTTGACTCTGGCACCTTGAAGAAAGAAAGGTGGAGAAATCAGGTCATCTTTGCTACTCACACCCCCCAGTGAGGCTAAAATATTATAATACAAGGTTATTGAAATTTTAAAAACATATTTCTTTATTCGAAACAGCAATATATATTGAAACTGACCTTCTCCAACATCTAAACACACATTTGCATGCTTAAGTATGTTCATGAAGACTCATTTCAGGATGTCAGGTTATTGTATGATCATTATGAAATTGCTGCAGTTAATCGTTGAGGCAACACATACTGTTTACCAAACTTCTTACAAAACAATCTTCTCATTTCTTTGAACTATTTCTTGTTAGAAAAATAAACTTCTATAACAAAACAACATTCTTCCAGGAAAAATATCATGTTGACATACACAGGTATTACATTTCTTGTCATTATTTTGAACATTCATTGTTCGCTATGCCAATTTAGCTGTAAAGTTCCAACTCCAGTGTTGCACGTGTTGTTTTCAAATGTCCATTGCACTTGTCTTACAAGCATATGACTATGGTCGAACAAGGTTAATACATGATTCCTCTTAACCTCTTGGGTCCCTGGGTCCCCATACAGGGACCTCTGTTCTTTTCCTTATAAAAACTAAAATGTCTGATTATTTTACATTTTCACATCACTTCTTAATAGCTGAATGTTTTTTGCGTTTGTGGCAAACGAATAAATGGCAGCAACTAAACTGATTTCCATATAAAATAAATGTTATTTTCATCTGAGTTTGCAAAATGCCCAAAAGACAGTATGACCAAGAAAGTGAGAAATTTTCATAAGTATTTAACTTAAATCTTTTTCAATAAAAAATTTTGAGGATTTGTAAATTATTTACTTGTGTAAGGCTCTTAAATTTGTGATTGCGTTAATAGGTTAATGGTTATTAAATTCATGTTTTAAGAGGTTTTGTAGTTTTAGATCCATATTTTTTGACCTAAATTACTAAGTGCCTAAAGAATCAATTTCAGAAAAGATATTTTTTCTGCCATTGACGATGTCATTTTGATTGGAAAAACACAATGAATAAGCATTTGTATTATTATTTTAGCTTCGGAACTGAAGAGGTTATTACCTGAATTTTTCTGGTTTCTTGAACATTGCCCATAAGACTAATGCAAAAATATAAAGTTTAGTATGCAAACTGTTTGTGGTGTTTATGTTCCATACCCAGGACCACTAGCATTGTAAAAACTCCAACAACATTTTAGAGGACTTGTAATACTTTATTTAAACTTTCAGAAGGACCATGAAGTACAGAGGAAATGGGAGAAGTAATGTAGACCACCCATAGGGCAAGCACTGAAGCAGTATTGAATTCAGGGGGGGGGGGGGGGGACACTCCCCTCCGGAACAATAAGATGTCCCCCCCCCCCGGAACCACAGAAATCCCTCGCGGAGAAAAGTGTCTGAATTCAACACTGCACTGAAGGCACTTCAGTTAACATCTATATAGCTCGAAGGCAGCAAGCATAGTGATGTAAGGCTGAATTACATTCGCCACCGGTTGGCAGGTACCGGACGAGAGCATATAAGATAGTGGTGAGAATGCGAAAAAGTAGACAAAGTATTGGCAGAAAACAGAAATTATTCACAGGAGTTAAGTTACAAGCTACAGAGAACTTTTAGGGTTGCAAGATAATGAATTCTTGTGGTCAGGTGGGGTACATGAGAAAAATAGCATTACACATGTTTTTACATGTACGCTACAAGATTTTAGACAAAGGCCTGCATTACTCAGCAGGGCATATAGAAGCTATGTGTCATGAGAAACGGGTGAGATATGACACAAATACGAGCATGAAATAATAAGAGAATTTATAGGCGCAGCTCTGTGCTAACCACAATCTATGTATCACATGTTTCCAGCTGCAATGAAAAGGAAATTCGTTTATATTCTATTTTTTTTATCTTAACGGAAATCACTGGCGGTTAAGATTTGTTTCAATCTGTATGTGTGTGAAAATGAAAAGAAAAAGGAAAAAGTACGACAGAAATGGCACACACAGTTTAATTGATGAGAACTTTAAAAATATTAATTTAGCTTGCACAAATGTGAGGGGAGGGGGGGGGGGAGAGGTGAACAAGCCCAGAGGTATGATATTACATGTAAAATGGAAAATTAAATTAAAGACTGTATTTGAAGGGAGGGGGGGGGGGGGAGAGAAATCATGAAAATTACAAAATTCTAAAGAATTAAAGTTGAATGTTGATTTTCTTAGGGGGGTGGGGGGGGGAATGGCATGCACAGTTTAATTGATGAGAACTTTAAAAATATTAATCAACTTATTCAAATGTGGGGACAGGGGAATGAAGAAGCCCAGAGGTATGATGATATTACATGTAAAATGTAAAATTAAATTAAAGACTTTATTTGAAGGGGGGGAAAGAAATCGTGAAAGTTACAAAATTTTAAAGAATGAAAGTTGAATGTTGATTTTCTGAGGGGAGGGGGGTTTAAAAAAATATATATAACAGGGAAAACTGTTATACTGTTACTATGCGTTCACGCTTAATACGCAAGTTAATAGACTAAGATGCAAAATTTTCTTTCTATTACAGTGTTGCTAATTTAGTGCGATTTTTTTATTCAGATATCTAAAATTATTTCTGAATAGTAATTTACACATTATTCAATGACAGATATTATTAATCGCAAATAGGGGTAGATATTTGAATAAAAAAAATCCCTTTAAATTAGCAACATTGCAACTTGTCTTTGTTCCCAAATAATAATATTCTGTGTCTCTTGCTTTGTGTATTTAAAAAATACACAGGAAAATATTTTTTGTTGTTTTATTCTTGGTTGCAACATATTAATCTACAATAAAGTCATATTTGAATCCATACTTTTTTTCCAATTATTTCAATCCATGCTGTAAAAACCCAATGAATTAAAACTTGAATACAGTTAAAATTTTATTGAAATATGTGAAAAAAACACTATATTCAACAACATATACACAAAAACTCTAAAAGTCATTTAGGCGATTAGATGTGTAAATAAGCTCAGTTCTTGCAATCATGTTTAATACACGACTTTTGTCCAGTTCCTTGAAACAAGTCTTAACCGGGTTCAACTGCATTTATTCCCACTAACAGGTTTTCAGAACTTCAAAAACCAAACTAAAAAAAACCCATTTATTTATTGTTATTTTGGCAGTTATCAACAACTTTTGAGAACCAAAATTTTGAGTTTAAATTAGTTAAGATCAGTGTAAAAGTTTATTTCTAGGCAATGGCATAGTATTAAAGCAGAATAAAAAATATGAGGAAATAGTCAATTAACCACAAAGTTTTAAAAAAATTCTTCTCTCAATAAATTTAATATTCGAATCACAATATGCTAACTTAGTAATTAAAGCTGGCATTGTTTCAAATTCTAAAATAAAGTTTAGAAAGTTGTGTATGTAGGAGAGAGGTGGGGGCATATATATCTAGTTTTATAAAAAAAATTTCACAAAATTAAAAAAAAAATAAAATACATGAATGTACTTAAGATAAGTTTCAATTTAAAAAAGTAGTGATATTTTGCAAATAATGCTAAGTAAATATTTAATAGATGAGCATTTTCAAAAGTGGATTATTATTATTATTATTTACACTTTTGAGATGGTTACGTCTGGGTTTGTTGTATTACTTTTAAATTAAAGATAATATTTACATTGATTACAATATAATTACCACAAATAAAAACACAAATACATGTCTACCATAAGAAATGTGAAAGAATAAGTTGGCTTTATTTCTCTTATTTTAGACAACATAAAATAGATTTTTATGTTTCCACTTTATTGTATATTTATTATCATGATTTTCATTTGTTATTTCAACAATTTAACTACAATTTCTGAAAGTTTTCTTTTTAATGCATAAAAATGATTCCATATAACAGAATACAAACATTTTATTTTCAGTGTAAAATTTTCAAAAAGAAAATGATATTGTTATTGGCGGAGTTTATTATTGCATCAGAATGGTTCAGATTTAGATAAATCTTTTATTATTTTTTACATTACTTTTATTTTAAACATTCCTTAAAGATCTTTCCTTTATGGGTACTAACATTACAAAAGGGGCCTACCTTCTGTGACATGAGTATGTCAGTGATTGGAGTATATTTTAAATTTGTGAATTAAGAGCCATTATTTTGAAAATCAGACAAAGTGCGATAGTTGTATTTTTTGTTTTGCTTGATTTTTTTTTAATGTTGAAGTAGATCATATTTAATGAATAATATGCAATTTTGAAGCTCTGAAAAAATTTCCTGTATCCTGTACAAAATGTCAAAGTTCAAGACCATGAATCCCATTTTTCATGAAAATTGAAATGCCAGTATGTCTGGATTGCTATATCGCTGGAAAGAAACAACATCCCAAAATTCTTTTGTCATAAACTGTTAGTATAACACTACATGCTTAGTAAAATTTATTTGGTTCCATAGGGCATTGTTAATTTTCATTGTTATGTTGCCACAAAATGCAATCAAAATTACGTTTTTGTCCGTTTTCTGCACTTATTATCTTGGTTAAGCAATAGTACCACAAAATTTTTCTTATAGAATATGAAAGTTTACTATTAGGACAAGCTAAGTAATATAGAACTTTACCGGGATGTCGATGCTGTTAGCAGATATAATCTGTTAAATATTCAAAAGTTTCAAAATCTGCAACTTTTGAATTAGTCCTATCGCAAAACAGCATCACAGTTGAATAAAACAGAATATATCAGGTAGTAGTTGAACATATGTACAAAAACATGGAAACGAAAAATAAGTGGTGTTTCATGCTATTTTCAGAAGAAAAAAGAATGACAAAAATTACAAAAAGGCAGTGCAATAATCAAGCTTTTCCCCTAGAAGGAGAAAGAGAAAAGGGATGTTCCATTTCCTCATAGGGAAAAACATAGCAAAGGGAGAGAGAAACGGGATAAATCATTTTCTTATAGGGAAAAAGCCTGATATTGACGCAGCCTTTTTGTAACGTTTGTCATTTTTTTTCTTCTGAAAATAGCATGAGACCCCACTTATTTTTTGTTTCCATGTTTTTGTACATAGGTTCAACTACTACCTAATATATTTTGTTTTATTCAACTGTGATGCTGTTTTGAGGTAAGACTAATTCAAACGTTGCAGATTTTGAAACTTTTGAATATTTAACAGATTATATCTCAGTAAAGTTTTATATTACTTAGCTTGTCCTAATAGTAAACTTTCATATTCTATAAGAAAAATTTTGGGGTAATATTGCTTAACTAAGATAATAAGTGCAGAAAACAGACAAAAACGTCATTTTGATTGCATTTTGTGGCAACATAACAATGAAAATTAACAATGTTCCCTGGAACCAAGTAAATTTGACTAAGCATGTAGTGTTATTCTAACAGTTTATGACAAAATAATTTTGGGATGCTGTTGCTTTCCAGAGATATAGCAATCCAAACATACTGGCATTTCAATTTTCATGAAAAAAGGGATTCATGACTTTGACATTTTCTACAGGAAACAGGAAATTTTTTCAAGGCTTCAAAATTGCACAATATTTATTAAATATGATCTACTTGAACATAAAAAAAAATCAAGACAATTAAAAAATACAACTATCAAAATATCACTTTTTTGTCTGAATTTCAAAATAATGGCTCTGAAATATAAGGAGAGCCATATCGATCGTACTGAATTGCTCGAAGAATCAGAAAATTCCAATTTTCTTTTGCATTGTAAAAGAAATAACCCAATGCAACTAAGTTGCAGTCCTTTTGGCCAATTCAAATTATTAATATTGAAGAGAAATAAAAAGGTAAAGATAAATCTTACTTAGAAAGTGTTGAAAGTGATACACACAATGAAGAAACTTTTTGGTTGGAGACATCAAACATTCTTTATTTCAGTTGATTAGTGTAGAAAATTAATAAAAAATCTTGCTTCTGGTCACCAAGTAGATATAAAAAATGGAATCTCTTATAAAAGAAAAACATAAGTTTTCATTGAACTATTCCACTAGATTTTTAGAAGAGACAGCACAGATTATTTGAATGAATTTGGGCATGACAAATGCATCCACATTAAAAAGGGATTACCGGTCTTTAGTACAATACCATAATTCTTTTGTAAAATGTTTTGCTCGTTCCTTTAAAGCGAAGCCGCACTCGGTAAAATTCTAAAAGAATTTACATCTTTAACAGCACTTCATCACAACCAATTCTAATCTTAAAATTAATGGGTTTTGGTTTATAAATGACAACTATGGGGGTTGACAAAGTAACAAAACGACAGATTTAAAATAATTAGATAAATTTAAAAGACAACAGCAACGCGAGAAACAAATCGGAATTTCTAAAATGTTCCAATTCGCTAAGCAAGAAACATCATGACTCTGACATCATTTGGAGTGATCAGATAGGAAGAAGTTCAAAATACCTACTATGCATGCACGCCACATGCAGTAAGACTGGGAGGTGAAGAAAAGAAAAATGAGCGTTGAAACCATGTATTGGGAGAAAAGAAAACTTACAGATTCGCTCCAAAGGTGACGATTGATAAAAAATAAACATTGCGGTCGGAACATCAATGACTGAATTTAGATAGATATTGATGCAAAAAATAGCTGAAAAGGAACAAACATAAATAAAATTTACAAACTGTGAGAAGTAATCTCACACATTCCAAATTTGATCATATAAGAACCAATGGGTAATGATGGACATTAATGTGTTACTCATTGTCAGTTGTATGAGTTCTCATAAATATTACCATAACTTTTTAAACAAATACCATGTAAAGATATTAAACAGATTAAAACTTCTTTGCAAAATTTCCAAACAATGCAAATACATAAATACCTTTGAAATTTGTTCAGTTGAATTTAAGTTTCAAATTATGTCTGTTTTTCATAACTGGGGTACAATAAATATAAACAACCATTTTATCAATAAATAAAAGCAATGATTAATAAAAAGAAATCTTTCATAATCCTAATTCAAACACAACAATGGTTTCTTTCTATGATCGAAGGTGCTTTAATCACAAATGTCACAATGTTTTTTAAGGCAACTGAAAGCTAAGAATAACTCTGCCACTTAAAAGAAATAAATTTTAATTTAATAAATTTAATTTTAAATCATGTTTCTAAAAAATGAAAGTATTGTGACTTATACACAATATAAACTGAAAAATGAAATGGCTATTTGAAGTCATGAGTTGTTTACTTACTCAGGATTCATTCTAATAACATCTGCAAAATTCACAGGTGGAGCTGGGGCAGATGACGAGGAAACATTTTCTTCATTTACTTGCCTTGGTACGACTGTAAAGAGGCCACTAACATCTTTGTAAACACATAAAGTAGATACACGAGATTTCTGTAAAGTTATTGACACAAATTTAAAATAACAGCTGTTTTACCTTGCCACATACATTCATTGCAATAGGTACAATATAATTTACCAATAGTTACAATATAATTTATGTATATTTAAAGATTCACTTTTATATAAGTTTAATAAAGTGTGTTTTTAAAAACTTACAGATTTGTTTCAGAATTCACACTGCAATAACTTAAACAAAATAAAACATTAGAATTATTAATACATTTTTTAATGTTATTGCAATCACTAGATTAATATTAACACAATTATTCTAATTGGTAAACAAATCATATTAGATGTAAATTTCCAACTGGGCGAAAAATGTCCAGACCAGGATTCAAACCCGGGACCTCCCTGGCTGAAGCCGCCAGTGCTCTGCCATCTGAGCTATCCCGGACGATTACAGCATCTGGTCTGAAACCTGGTTCAGCTCAACAGAATAAATCTCAGGTAATGGAACTCCAGAAATCGCTGGATACGAAATTACACTAGATTAATATTAACACAATTATTCTAATTGGTAAACAAATCATATTAGATGTAAATTTCCAACTGGGCGAAAAATGTCCGGACCAGGATTCGAACCCGGGACCTCCCTGGCTGAAGCCGCCAGTGCTCTGGAGTTCCATTACCTGAGATTTATTCAGGGTTCATACAGAGTTGGGAAGAAAAAATCCAAGGAGTCCAAAAAGTTTTAAGGATTAGCCTTTTTTTTTTTTTTTTTTTTTTTTTTTTTTTTTTTTGGTCGATGTTTTTATGTGCTGCATCGATATATGGTATGCACACTCAAATTTTTAATGCCCAATTTGGAGAGAAAAACATTTCAAAAACAAATTTTACTCTATTAGAATCTAATTGTTAGTGCTGAAATTGCACAGTATTCACAATATATTGCTTATTGATTTCGTAAATTTAAACACAAAATTGACAACCTACTTTTTTATGCAGTGACCAGCGGTCAATTCAGAGGGGTGATTCTGAGTAAAAAAAAAATTTCTGAAATTCACAGCAAATCTGAAAAGTTACACCAGAGAGGGGGGGAAGGGGGAAATTCACTCCCGACACTAGCTATGCCTTTTCTCGGTGGCTCTTTGACGAAATTTGTGGTTTTTTTTGCGATCTTTTGACGAAATTTGTGTGTTTTTTGCGATCTTTTGACGAAATTGGTGAGTTTTTTGCGATCTTTTGACGAAATTGGCGAGTTTTATTGCGATCTTTTGACGAAATTGGTGAGTTTTTTTCGCTATCTTGACGAAATGTCGATTTTTCGCGATCTTTTGACGAAATTTGCCGCTTTTTCGCGATCTTTTGACGAAATTTTTGGGTTTTCGCGATTTTTCGACGAAATTTGTGAGTTTTTACCCGTTCTTTTGACAAAATTTGTGGGTTTTTACGCGCTCTTTTGACGAAATTGGTGGGTTTTTTTCGCGATCTTTTGACAAAATTTGAGTTTTTAAGCGCATTTTTGACGAAATTTGAGAGTTTTATCGCGATCTTTTGGCAAAATTTGTCAATTTTTCGCGATCTTTTGACGAAATTTGTGAGTTTTTACGCGTTCTTTTGACGAAATTTGTGCTTTTTTTTCGCGATCTTTTGACGAAATTTGTGATTTTTTTCGCGACCTTTTGACGAAATGCCGTTTTTTCGCGATCTTTTGACGAAATTTGCCGTTTTTTCGCGACCTTTTGACGAAATTTGCCGTTTTTTCGCGATCTTTCGACGAAATTTGTGTTTTTTCCCGATCTTTTGATGAAATTTGTGGGGTTTTTTTCACGATCTTTCGACGAAATTTGCAGGGTTTTTCGCGATTATTTAATGAAATTTGAGTTTTCCTCGCGATCCTTTGACGAAATTGGCGATTTTTCTGCAAACGATTGACAAAATTTATTTGTTTCGGCGACCATATGACCGAATTTTCCGATTGGTGACCGATTTTTTAAAATTTCCGGAAATGAATGCCTTACATTTTCGGAAAATTCGGACTAGAATCACCCCTAGGTTATATAAATAGAGATTAGTCAAACTCCAAACACTTATTATGTATATCACATACATGATACATCTTAAAGAAAATTTTAAACGGCAAAAGAAAAAAAAAGAAGAATGCTAAATGCAACATCTTAAAGAAAATTTTAAAAGGCAAAAGAAAAAAAAAAAAAAAAAAAAAAAAAAGAAGAATGCTAAATGCAACATCTTAAAGAAAATTTTAAAAGACCAAAAAAAAAAAAAAAAAAAAAAAATGCTAAATGCAACATACAAGAAAAAAATAACAAATTTTTAATTTATTCTTTTAGAACAGCGGTAATCTCTTTCTTTGAAGGTGAAATTTTGACGAGTTCGCATTTTTTTCGCGATCTTATGATGAAATTCGCGTTTCTTTCGCTATCTTCTGGGAGAAATTCGCGTTTTTTTTTCGCGACCTTCTGGGAAAATTCGCTTTTTTCGCGATCTTTTAATGGAAGTCGAGTTTTATTTCGATTGTTTAACGAATCTGACGTTCTTTTCGCGAGCTTTTGATGGAAAACGCGTGTTTTTCGCGATCCTTTGACGAAATTTGCGTGTTTTTCGCGATCCTTTCACGAAATTTACTTATTTTTCGCGATCCTTTGACGGAATTCGTGTGTTTTTCGATCCTTTGGCGAAATTCACGTGTTTGTCGCGATTTTCTGGGGAAATTCGAGATCTTCTAATGAAATTTGCGTTTTATTTCGATCGTTTGGCGAAAGTAACTTTTTTTCGCGATCTTTTGATGAAAATTCGCGTTTCATGCGATCTTTTGAGGAAATCTTTTTTCTCGATCTTTAACGAATTTCGCGTTTTTTTCGTGATCCTTTGAGTAAATTCATGTTTTTTCGCTGTCTTAAGAAATTCGAGTCTTTTTAAGAAATCCGAGTTTTCCCGCGATCTGTTGGAGAAACTCGCGTTTTTTCACGATCCTTTTTGACAAAATTTACGAATTTTTTCCGCGATCGATTGGCGAAATTTGACGGTATTTTTTGGAACATATGTGCGAAAAACGCGATTTTTCCGAGATTCTTGGCTAAATATGCCAAACATCGATCAAATTTAAAATAAAGGTCGGCTAACAGTGTCAAAAAACGGACTTTTCGGACCTAGTGGGAGCCCTGCTATTAAGATTACCCTACCCAATCAATGTTGTGCTTCAGATAAATGACGTGCATAAAGGATTTACCGTGCGTTTTTCAATCACGATTTTTTTTCCCTCGGCAGCAATATCGCTTGCGTCCGAAGCCGCAATACAATATAAGGAGTTTCTAAGTAGTGGTTTGCTTATCTAAGTAGTTCTAAGTACTACTTGGGAATGTTTTCATTTCTAAGGAGTTTCCAAGGAGTCTGTGCGAACCCTGTTATTCTGTTGAGCTGAACCAGGTTTCAGACCAGATGCTGTAATCATCAAGGTTAGCTGGGTGAAAAAGTTCGACCAGAATCGTCCGGGATAGCTCAGATGGCAGAGCACTGGCGGCTTCAGCCAGGGAGGTCCCGGGTTCGAATCCTGGTCCGGACATTTTTCGTCCAGTTGGAAATTTACATCTAATGTTATTGCAATCATTTAAGGAAGGCACAAAATCTTTTCCTGATTACAAAACGATAGAACGAAATAACCATTGAAGATATTAATGTGAAATTGTTATTTCTGAGCACTGTTCTTAAAGGTTTTTTTACTGTCAAATAAATGGAAACTAATCCATAAACTAAGTATTGAATTTTTAATGCAATAGCTTTAATGGGAGAAAAAGCATAATGTGTTTTGTTGTTCCACGAAACTAGTTTGCATATCTCTGTGAAACTGGAGTTTAGATGCTGTTGTGGATGTAGTCCTGCAGATCTCAAGAGCATAAAGCAATGAAATGAAAAGTTTAAAGAAACTGGCAATGTTGGTGGCCTTCAAAGAAGCGGTAGGACAAGAGTGAGAGATTGACATTCTAAAAGTTAAAGAGGACAGACATTGAAATTTACTAATGTAATTGGCTTTTTTACAAACTTGCTTACTGTACTTATAATTTACAATACTAAACATGCATCTAAACATAATATAATAGTTTTGCACAATAAGTTTTAGTACTTAGAAAAAGGCTCTATGCTCACCCTGCATTCCTATCATTTAATTGTTATCAGAATTACTATGATTCCACAAGTTCAGCAAAAACTCTTTGTTAGTTTAATATTTAAAATTAATAATATAAAAAACTTATCGAAACTGAGAAAATACAAGTTAGTTCATAAAAATAGGTAAATACTAATTCTGATGTCTTAAAAAAAAAAAAAAAAAAAAAAAAGGCGTGACTTTCACATTTATTATATACAGTAAAGCACCTTTTAGGTTACTGAATGAGATAGAAAGATGGAAAAAGATATATAAAAGAAATAATAAAAACATATTGATTTCTGGTCAGTTGACAGTGTACTTTGTATGGTATCTAAACAATGCAATATTGTATTATTATTATTATCATCATTCAGTATTGTGATAGGTAAAATGTTTCCAAAAAGCATCCAGGTGTTTAACAAGCTTTATTAAAATTTGGAGATTTGGCACTATTCTTCAGAAGTAAATTTGCAAACAAATCATCTCATACAGCAACATTAATCATTTCACTTCTATTTGGGAGCAAAAATGCTTACGATTAAAGGGTCAACTTTAGAAAAACTATCTATGACATACCTTTTTCTTGTTACCATTACACCATACAGCTGAAATTTGATGCAATACTTCCAAAATATAAGATTTTATAGTTTTAACGGTATTGGTGTATGTTAGAATAAAAAATCTTCAGAATTTTAGTTAATTAAATTAGGGGTAAGTTATTTGGACATAACAGCTATTTTCTTAGTGATATAAAAAAAGAAAGATAATGAAAAATCTGATGTCACAAAGAAACATTTTAATACTATTATATAGAGGAACACTTTGAAACCAGCAAAAAGTGATGCACAAACAATAATAACATATAAAGGAGAAGCGTATTGAAGACAGTTTACTGTAATAAGAATGAGCAAATAAATATATTTATGATCTTACCACTTGAGCAAGTTGAGGTCTTGAGACAGCTAAACGCGCTCCAGAACCAAAGTCATCAACTCTCAACATTAACTGTATAACCAGTCCTTCAGCACTCATTATCACAACATACGGATCAGCTATTGAAGCCCAGACTACAGAAGAACCAACATCTAATGGAATGTGTTGAACTTGACGAGATCCTTGTAATAAACGTACACCCATCTGTGACACTTGCACTATGAAACGGTTGTTACCAACATTCCCAGCAAATATGGTTGGAGCCTGTGTACTAAAACCACTATGATCCAATTCATTAATTTCTTGTCCTGTCTGAAGAATCTGAAAAGATATTACTTTTCAATCTATTTATAACAGGTAACAATAAATTTGGAATGACTGATAACTTTGAAAGTTTAAATTAGCATTTTCAAATGCAAGAGAGAAAACTTATATTTAATAATTAATATCTAAAAATGTTAATGCCGCACACTATGAAAAATCCCCACAGCTTGGGACAAAGCACTTTGCAAATTTTAGATCATTGCTTTGTTTGTAATTTTGAAAACAGATCAGGATAGTTGCATCTTTTAAAATAACAGTATAACAATAGGAAGCCAGGAGATCCCTGGTTCGAATCCTGGTCCGGACATTTTTCGCCTAGTTGGAATTTTACATCTAATATAACAATAATGTTTATATGTTTATAATTTATAATATTAAATGTTAATAAAAATCAATATATCTAATGAAAGTACATCCATTAAAAAACTATTCGTTTAATGAATATTAATAAATTATAATTACTATTACAAATTATTATTTGAACTTGTTAAATATTTGATTAGTAGTTTTAAAAAATACATTTTATGTTTTGACATCATTTCTTGCAACCTGTGAACAGCCAGCAAGCCATACTTGCTCAATTACAAAAGTTTATGTCATTAGAATATTCAAAAATTTTGCTCCACAAGCATAATCAAAATTAAGTTTTTCTGCTTCTTCCTCTGATTCAGTGCCTAGTTAATGCTATGAAGACTGCAAACTAGCTTAATACAGTATCGGACCTTTTATCCGGCATTCTGAAAACCGGCATTTTTTACAATCTCATCATAGATTAAAAAAAAAAAAACCTTCAAAAAATATTTTTAGCCCAAAAAAAGCCCACTATCTGAGCTACTCCAACAACAAAAAAATGTGACAATTGTGTAGTTTGTTTTTATCGTGATCAGAGAAGTCAGACGTTATCAGTTTGAATCTGATCATTTTCTTAGCTATGCAGAAGGGATTCATTATTACGGTGTGATAACTGAGGCAACACAAGTGAATCATACTGAAGTTAATCTTCCAAGCTTCCATGTGCTTTATCCGGAAAGGAAAGATGTCTAATAAATAAATTTAGAAATTACATCCTAACACAAAACATTGTTTATTTTTATTTTCAATTCAGCAAGAATAACTTTATCAAATGCAAATTTAATTATTTCATCAACTTCCTGATGACAGGAAAATAGCCTGAAAAAAAAAATCATTTTTCTGTTTCACTACTACATCAATGCACTCTCCCCCATCTTCTTTCATGACAGATTTTGTAGCGCTTAAGTATCCAGAAAATCGGCATTTCCCGAACATGCGAGTTAATTGAGCTTTTACTGTACAGGTTGGGGAAGGGGGAGGGATTTTGCAGATGTGATATTTATGATTTTGGCATGGATCCGAAAACCGGAATCGGATTGATCCTCATGATGCCGGATAATGGGTCCTTTACTGCACTTACTAACTTAACTTTACTAACTTACAATTTCTTTAAGATGCTAAGCGACTGGTGCTTCATAAGTACAAGTTACCAAGTATAGAATCAAATTTATAAAAAAATAAACCAATCAAATGTTACCATTTTGATTGCTTTTGATGAATTTTAATTAAAAATATTATCATTTACATTATGAATGTATGCAGATTTTAGGGAGTTAACAGTACATATTTCTAAGGGCATTACTTGAAGTCAATTAAGTAATTCAAAAAAAATTTCCTGAAACTAGGGGAAAAGGGGGTGGGGGAGTTTTCGATTGATTGAAGCGCTAAAAGTTGTAAAAATTATAACACATTGTTTAAGACTTGTTTAAGACACATTGTTTATTTAAAACAACTATACTGATATCTATAAAAGAATCTAAAAGATTATCAATTAATCATTAGTGAGTATGAAATTATTTATAACATAAAGCAGTAAATTTGTGTTTTGTTCAATGGCAAAATTTATGTTATATAATCATAATGTGCAATTTTCTTAATCACCAAGAAAAAAAAGATATCAGTTTATAAAATAATATTTGTTAATATCATTGAATAAATTTGAAGTAAATACTGCTTAAAATAAATAAATAAATAGACTGTAAAACATTCAGAAATGAAAATAAAAAACAATGAGACCAGTGCCTAAAAGTGCAATGAATGATAGAAATGTACAAATTTTAGATGAAATGTATAAAACTGGCAATTTGTATACAGTACAAAATCAAAAATCCAGAACCCTCCAGGCCTCGGCAATTTCAAATTTTAGATAATTTTCAGTTTATTTGTCAAAAAATTAATCCCCCCCCCCCCCCCAACCTTGCAAAAAAAAAGTGTGTGACTTATGTCAAGAACACATTTTCAATACTAAAAAATGATAAAATTAAAGCAGGTTTTTTTTTTTTAAAAGGTAAAAAAAAAAAAAACCTATCTACATTGAACACCTCTTCCCCGGTGAATAATTTACATCAGAAATATGTTTACAATGGAAGTTAAAGAGAAAAAAATACATCCATTGTTTCTTTCTGCATAGCAAAACATATTATCCACCCAAAGTTGATGACCTGATTGTGTAAACATTCGACATTCAACTTCGGATTTCACAGAGGGAGGTGAATAAACAAAAACAAACCACAGATAGTTTCCTACTTTTTCTTCCAGTTTCTGTAAAGTGGGCATTTTTGGCAGGCGTTGTAACTTTCTAATAACTGATTATATTTTAATAAAAATTTGTTACACAGCCTAATTTACTATTATTTCAACTTGCTGAAAATTTGAAAGAAATTGGTCAGTTTACATAGGCATTATAGTTTTTTTTTTTTTTTTTTTTTTTTTTTTTTTTTTTTTTTTTTTTTAAAGTAAGGAAAAAAAAAAAAAAGATTGGTTTTCACACCTTTTTTTTTGTTTGTTTGTTTGCTTGCAACTCAATAGTTTTTGCAAACTTGTTGGTGCATTCACTAAGTCCTTTTTATATTTAAAAGAATATAATTTGAATAGTTTTTTCTTGCGCAAAAAATGAGAAAGAAAAATACAGTAAACTCTGTCTAAGGCAGAATCGATCGGGACCAAGAAAATTTTCCGTAGTAGACAATATTCCGCCTTAGACAAATTTTACTCTATGTCTATGGATTTGCAGGGACTTGATTATCTGTCCGAGTTAGACAGAATTCTGTCTTACACATAGTCCGCCTTACAGAGAGTTTACTGTA
The DNA here is from genome assembly GCA_963932465.1 of Maratus speciosus. Lineage (NCBI taxonomy): Eukaryota > Metazoa > Arthropoda > Arachnida > Araneae > Salticidae > Maratus > Maratus speciosus. Next base: position 491,541,572 of record OZ010794.1, read on the forward strand.
ATAGAGTTTTAAATCATCACGGCTTTTAAAAAAGCCATCCTGGAAAGAGCGTTGATGTAGGTATCTCAGGCCTAGAAAAGCATTACAGAAGAACAGATCGTAAGATCACTTTGCCCAAACTGGACACGTGGAAGGAAAAGAGTATGAATATCTTTGTTCTTTAAAAATTGTTAGAAGAGCGGAGAGGTTTTCAATTTGGTTTTAAGAATCCCAAATTTATAATATATTTTTTTTATTGTAAAAAAAAAAATTAAAAAAAAAAAAATACTAGTTAGCAAAACGTCTGGATTTTGGAGAATTCCGAATGCCCGGATTTGAGACTTTGTGCTGTATATCAAAAAAGCTCGTTTGTTGCAAAATGTTAAGAACTTAGCAGTAGGTAAATTCTAAAGTAATCAAGAAACATAATTTGTATAAAATTATTTACACCATTTTCAAAATTCTAAACTAACTCTCAGGACAATATATAAAGGTTTTCTTACCATACTACTATCTGCCCTGCTAAGAATCAGAAAAGAATGAGAATTTTTTAAGGGTTGAGGTTTACTTTGACTTTCTTCATTAGTTTCATCTTTAGCCTCTTCTATTTTCTCTTGCATTTTCTAAATTTTCCATATAATGATATAAGAGCAAAGTCATTATGTAAGACAAAAATAAGTGAAAACAAATGTTTTCATGACACAGTAATTTTAAAAAGAGTAAAAAGAGATTCTACTTCTTTGGCCTAAAATTCATGTGATTTTACTAAATTTTTTCTTGGTTACAAATAAAAGAGAAGAGATAAACCTAAGATTTTTTGCATTATATCAAAACTTTAGTATGTGAAAAATTAATAACACACCTTGTGTCCTCAGGAGCACACTTTCAATTGTGCAACCATTTTTCTCCCATCAGAGAAGCATATGAAACAAATTGGGTTCTCAAATTATGACAGGGCATTAAATTCTTTGGACCTTGTATCGACATTTAGTTTAAAAGTTGATCTTTGACAAAATGGTGATTATTTGAACAAAAAAGGTAATTTTTTTGGCCTTTTGTTTTACTTTTGGCCAGTTTGAAAAAATAATTATTGAAAATTATACTTTTCTTTGGTATTAGCTATGGCAAAAATTATCATTTTTCATTTAAATAAAAAAAAAATGAAGGAAATTGATTGAATAGTTCTCCAGAAAAATGGTCATCCAGTTTGAAAAACGCGATTTTGGGAAAAACAAGTTCAAAGATTTACAATAGCATTGAATTCAATGAGCAAAAAAGATTGCAAGGAATTGTAATATCACGAAACTGCTTTAGGCCAACAATCTATACACAAAAAGAATGCAAGTGAAATTAAAAAAATAAAAAAATTTGACACAAAGAAATAGAATTTCCTGTTAATTAATGATAATGCATGACAATATTTAAAAATTCTCTTAATCAACTAGTCCTAAAACGAAGTTCATATTATAAAGTGCAACGTTAAATAACTAATAAATAAAAACAATAATAATAAATTTCAGATACTACATGAATAATCAAAGAATAACTATTCATAGACAATATTTCTAAATTCTGCAATGCGGCCCAATTAAACAATAATAATAAATGTAAATTACAGTAACTGTTTTCAAAAAAAGAGTTTGTTGTCTTCCATCTCAATGAAATGCTGTAACAATCTGAGCATTTTCATGAAAACTTAAAAATGAATAGATAAGATTTTAGATAGAAAAGTTTGCATGAGATTATGTGTATTAAGCAAACATTTAAACATAACAGTACTGGTGGCAGGTTTCACAGGCTATAAATATACAAAAATTCAAGGTCTCCCTACAACTGAACACATTTGGAGAAATTAGTTGCAACATTTAAGAGTTCTACAAAACCGTTTTACTAATATAGTGGTTTTCTATAAACATGGAAATCTTTGGAACAGATAAGAGTCTTAAACAGGAGTTTAGCTTTATTTTCAAAGAAATAAAACTATGCATCTAAGATCGATTAACTATAATTGATTTCCATGTCAAAGTTGACAAAATTGCCCGATTTGTAAAATAAATAACCTTTAACAAAGAATCTTAGGCATTTGTCTCCTTTGCTCCCATTATCCTTTAACACGAACACAAAGATGTGCGTGCATGCAGGCACACACATGCACAAACATGGTAAAAATCAGAACTCAACTCATGTAAACACTGTTAATATTTATTTGAGAGTATATATCTTCACAGTAAATATCTTACATCAAAATAAAATTGTAAACACTTTATATTTTATTTTTTTGTGATGTGCTAGCAATTTTATTATATATTAAAAAAAAAAAAAAAAAAAAAAAAAAAAATGCTAACAAATTACAGTCGATTTAGAGATAACTCAGTACCTCACTTTAACTTGAGAGGATGTCGAATTAGTGAAGCTTTACATTATCGATCTGCTAAAATGTTTTTAAATATTGTTTAAGCTAATGATTAATTATTAAAATTATTAAGTTACATAATACCACTTAACACATTGACTCTTACCCCCCCCCCCCAACCTCCTCCTCCTGAAAACATAAACTTTCTCTTAAATTATGGAACTGAATAACAAAATTAACTTTTGGCTACTTCATAGGAGAAAAAAAAATGTTTCCCAATTGTTTCTCTTTTTTGTTAAAAACTCCTTAACACTAATTAATTTATTATTAAGTGTTCTCTAGTGAATTTGAACGAAGCAAGGATTAGTTTCTATTCAGCTTTCAATATACTATTATCAAAATGAATGCATAAAAAAGTCCCTTTATCATGAAATAATACTTGAACAGATAAAGCTAGAACTGTTAAACAAGTGCAATCTATAGTAAATACTATCCATAGTAAAACAATTATGCGCTATCATGTGAGCATGATAGCAGTTTCCCTAGTGGTGCAATTTAAATGTTATTGGCCCTATCTTGAAAACTATGAAAAATGGAAAAACAAAGTCAATTATAAAAGTATAGAGTATCTCTGAGTTAGTGTGAAAAAATGCTTTACATTTAGGAATAGTTTTATTATAAGCCCTCAAATGTTTTTTTTTTTTTTTCTTTAAGCGATTACCGGTTTAAATACATCATTAATCGCTTATAAAAGTATGGTATTAAAAGGCAGATACATATTAACAAATAAAACTAACATGTGTATGCAAGGTACAATTTATTTCGATAAAAGATAAATTTAAGTATGTTCAAATGCCCACCATATGCAACAATGTATGTGCATGCGTAATAGCTGGATGAGTATTACTGCTGATGCTGGACACATTCAACATACTAAAATATGCAATTGCCTTACATTGGCTACACTTTTACAAGCGATTAGTGAGATATTTAAGACGGGGATTGTTTATTGTAAAATTAACTTCTCATAAAGTTATTTTTAAATGACATCATTTCTTACAAAACTGATTATGATTTACACTTCTACAATTGATTTGTTTGTCATTATCTCTCACAAGAGATAACTTCCAAATTTCGCCACTAGAGGTTCTAAAGTCACTATAATATGATAGTGCATAGTTATTTTACCATAGATAGATACATATTCACAATTCTAGCTTTATCTATTCAAAAGTTATTTCTGCATGGAGGGATTTTCCTATGCACCCTGTATATCTGTAGAAAATAAGGCAAAATCCAGGGCTCGAAATGGAAAAATCCACGAACCGGAACATTATTTCAAAATTATTGTCGACTAATTTTTTTTTTAGGTACAATAAAGTCCCGATTATCTGAGTTCTGCTTAACCGAGTTATTTTCTTCTGATGGACTGATGGCTTCCATTATTACTGTTGCACTTTATCGCTGCTCCCATGGTCTTAATTATAATTGTTTTTATTTTGTGCTTCGTACAAACGATATTTTTTCGTTGACAAATGAATTTGTGTAGAACTTTATGAACTAAAATGTAGCTACGAAATATTATGATGGAAGATTTTATTGAAACGAAAGTATGTACGCGAACGTTATGTATTTTGTTTTGTGATGTTAAAATATATGTTGTTAAGTCTACAGTTTGTTTCTGCAATTACTCCATACACAGAATGAACTTATATTCTGAAAAAATTTAAATGAGCCTTTTTGTATCCCGATAAGATGAACTTAGGTAAGCCTAATCAATTTGTATGATTAAATAGTTATATTTTTAACTGTGAAATGAATATTGACAATTAGATATCAATATAATAATATTGAACATAAGATTTTATAAACGGGGACTAGAATCAATGTTATTTGGCACCAACAGCTGGGATATTATATTATTTAAGAAAGTAAAATAAGATAATGAAACAAATTAAAAAATTACGCACTCCATTAAGAAGCGCTTTTATGCAAATTGTTAATTTACTTGAGAACAGATTAAATGATGAAAGTAAAGATATTGAAGAAATTGAGATTTTATACGCTCAATTAGATGAAAAATGGGCAGATCTACAACCAAAAGAAAGTGAAATGTTAAATCTTCTTTTAAACGATCAATCATGTTCTCAAGAAAATTATGATAAAGAATATGAAGGTTTTAGCGTGTATGAAGAGAAATTTATTAAGTTAAAAATTAAAGTTAAAAATTTTTTAAAGGTTTCTGAAGCTGAAAATATCACGAAACGGAAGTTTAAACTTCCTAAGATAGAATTTAAATTATTCAGGGGAGATATTAAAGATTGGTTGGTCTTTTGGGCTCAGTTTGAAAAAATACATAACGATTCTGAAATCGCCAAAGAAGATAAATATCAATATTTGTTACAAGCAACATTAAAGGGTCCAAGGGCAAGAGAAATTGTCGAATCGTATCCCGCTACTGGTGATAGTTATGAAAATGTGATTGAATGCTTAAAGGCTCATTTTGGTCGTACTGATATGTTAATAGAAGTTTATATAAGAGAAGTGCTTACTTTAATGATGAATATGAATAATACAATGGGAAAAGGTCCAAGAATTCCTCTTTTTAAATTGTACAACAAAACTGAAACATATTTAAAATTAAAAATGTTAGGTGTTTCAAGTGAACATTATTCTGCAATTCTTTATCCATTGATTGAATCGTGCTTACCTGTTGAAATATTGAGAACATGGGTAAGAAATTTAAATTCCATTACTTTTGTACTGTAAAGGTTTTTTAAATGAAGCAGTAGACTGTATACACTCACTTTTTCCACTATTTAATTGAAAGTATTCACAAATTCACAAATAAATTATCCACATCACAATACACACTCATCGAGATTCACAAACTTGACTGGTAAAGAAAAAAGAAAATCAACAACAAATTCCCTGCACAGAGGGAAAAACAGAGTACGTGTTTTCATTTATCCCTACGCAAAGGGAAAAGGGCTGGGATATTCAGCTTCACTTTAGCAGAACTGAGATATATGCAATTAAGAATTATAAAAGCAATTTAAAAACTAAACATTCTACAGGCCTTGAAAGCCGAAAGGGTTTCAAAAATTTACTCTAAAGGTAATTTACATATCAGGTCCAGGATGTGTTTTAATCACTCTAGCTAATTTCCATTGTAAAGGGGAAAGACCTTCATTTTTTATTATAACTAAATCACCTATCTTAATATTAGGCTCTTCTTTAAGCCATTTTACTCTCTGTTGTAGGGTCGAAAGGTACTCATTACTCCATCTTTTCCAAAAGTGTTGGAGTATTTTCTGCACTAATTGCCACCTGGTCAATCTTGATGCAGGTACCTCTGAAATATCAACTTCTGGTACTGAAGTAAGAGCAGCACCAATTAAAAAATGACCAGATTTTAAGACCTGTAAATCATTAGGATCAGAACTTAAAGGACAAAGGGGTCTAGAATTTAAACAGGCTTCGATTTGATCTAAAAGAGTTGAAAGTTCCTCAAATGTTAAAACTGAATTGCCAACGGTTCTTTTTAAATGAAATTTCATCGATTTAACACCAGCCTCCCAAAGTCCTTCAAAGTGAGGGGCTGAGGGTGGATTGAAATGCCAATTTATATCTTCTGAACTTATGTACTTTGCCACTTTTTCATTATGCTGAGAAGAAGTTGCAAATTTATACAATTCTTTCAACTCCTTGCTCGCACCGGCAAAATTTTTGGCACAATCACTTACAATTTCCTTTGGTTTGCCTCGTCTGGATATAAATCGCTTGAGACAAGCTAAAAAGGCCTGAGTAGATAAATCAGTCACTAATTCAATGTTAATTGCATGGGTAGAAAAACATATAAATAATGAAATATAACACTTAAAAGATTTTGTACCTCTACCTTTTCTAAATTTACATAATATAGGTCCTGCATAGTGAGTTCCTGTGACAAGGAACGGACGGGTAGGTTGCACTCTAGTAGAAGGTAAATCAGCCATGATTTGTTTGGACATAGAAGTAGAAGTACGAGCACAAATTACACAATTTTTACAAAACGAAGACTTAGTTTATTTCATGATGAAAGTCCAAGGGAGAGGTACAGGGGGAAGCAATAAGGAGCCTCTTTTAAGACGTCATCACGAGGCTAGAGACAGAGCAGGAAAGTGTTGAATATACAGTTACAACTTTCTTGCTTGGCGGACTACAATATCGCCAATTTACAAATATTTTGCACCATGCACAGGAGTGGAGAACATTAGCTGATATGGATTCGCCAAATACATACGGTAGGCTTCTACCATATTAATTGTGTAGGGGGGGGGGGTGGCAGATTGTGGGCTGCAAACATTCCTGAGTCATGATAGCCGCAGACTAATCTGTACATTGATACAGCTGCTGTTAAATGTAAAAAAATAAAAATTGTTATCTGGATAGGGCATAGTAACAGACCGAATTCGTTAGGCTAAAAAGCATGAGAATGTATTTTTCTAGACCAGATGTTAGATCAAAGATAAACCGCTTTACCACAAAAATGCAGAATTGACATACATATGAAGAAAAGGGTGTGAATGTTAGAGTGTATTGGGAAGAAAATTCTAATGAATAGATTGCCTGTTAAGTGATTATAAATGATGAGTTATATTCATGCCCAAATAAGGAAATGACCGAAGTTAAAATGCTTTTGAAACTAACAGTCAGCCGTAACGAATTTTCTACAAAGTTAAATCGTATGTGTGAAAAAATCCTAAAGTAAAAATTGAAGACTGAATCACTGATTTTATTTTATTAAAGAGATGAGTAACTAGAATAATTTAATTTAAATGTGAAGGGCTGTTAATACAATCGATTTAGTTTTTAAATGTTGAATTTAATTTAGGGGCTGCACTGTTTGACTATAGCGCACTAAAATAAATAAATTCTTAAACAGAATTTTAATTGAAACTGCCTGGGGGGGGGAATGGAATGTAAACATATATAACGAGATAATCGTTATATATATCTCCTGGGACACCACAAAAAAAAAACTTTTTGTTGACCCGTGTGCATGGGCAAAACAGCAAGAAAAATAGTTACACATATAAATATATTTTCAAAACATAAAAGTTTTTTTTTTTTTTTTTTTTTTTAAACAAGTTGCTGTCATGAACACAAAAAAATCTCTTTCATCAATAGTTCCAACAGTCCTAAGAGATTTTATGAATTGATATTTCTAATTGGTTTTAATGGATATCCACCTTAAGTAACTTTTTCTTGAAAATTACGTATACCATGGCTTTTTTTTTTTCCTCTCTTTTTCTATAAAAGGTTTAAAAAAAAGACCTTTTGTTTATTTTTAAGTTGTGTATTAGTTTTTTTTAATGTGATTATTATATTATTTTATTTCATTATTTTATTTGCTTTGCATTTTTATCTGTTTATATGTGTCATATTTATACATGTATGCAGAATTTCAGTAACAATTTTTGATTAGAGAATTTGTGTTAGGTAAACCGTTGACCATGTCTGCTAAACAAGTTCAAATCAACATTAACCAATTTGATGGAGATCCGGATTTGCTTAAATTCTTTTTTAACCAAATTAGGTCGGTCGCTGAAATTAACAAATACAGCCCTCGGACTACCATTGCTGTACTTGTAGGGAAGTTAATTGGTCCCGCGCAAAAATTTTATGCTCAGAATCCGGAAATTCAAAAAATCAACGATCTAGATACACTTGAGAAAGAATTTGCGGCATTTTTCTCACCCCCGAGCAAGTGCGTGGCTGGCGTTGAACTTTCAAGCTTATCTCTTCTGCCAGCGGAGTCAATTAAAAATCTGGCACACCAACTAAACGTGTTAGCCGCAACCGTGTATGCTAATAGTAGTTGAGGGGCAGCATGAAAGTGAGATAAGTGAAAATATCTAATAATCAGCACAGCCACTGGATGATTTTTTGGTAACAATATTGGATGAATTTGATCTTGTGTGAGATTTGAGTGACGAAGACATCCTCCCACCCTGAGTATTCCTTCTCCATCAAGGATTGGAGAAAGATTGATCAATTTGCTATTGCGAGGTAAACACTTACCAGAAGTCATACATTTAATGTCGTCAGTAAATGATGACTTTTGCACTTGTTTGAGGATCACTTTTAAAGCACTCTGAATTTCTGTGTTTGTAAGAAAACCCAAGTTTAATTTTGAAACAGGTAAATGGGAATTCGTAAGAAATCTCAAGCACCAAGCAATTACACGTTTTAGCTTAGTAAATGATGATATATTTGAGAGAATAGGCATTTCCTCACTTAACTGAGCTGTAGCACAAAAATAATTTTTTCTTTGCTCTATTAAGGCTTTGTCACACAAAACACTACCTAATTGCAATTCTGGAGAGGTGAAAGATGGATCACAAAGCCAACTCGGACCATTCCACCAAAGATCATACAATGATAATTCTGAGGGTGATATACCTCTTGATGCGCAATCTGCTGGATTCTCTTTTCCTTTTACATGATGCCAGCACTCTGACGGAACAAGTTGTATTTCTGAAACACGATTCGCAACAAAAGTTTGCCATCTTCTTGATTCTGTTGATAGCTAAGAGAGAACTATTGCTGAATCTGTCCAACAGTTAATTTTAGAGATGTCCAAGCACAATGAATCTAGGACAGTTTTTACCAAACGGGCTGACAGCAGGGCAGCACTCAGTTCTAATTTAGGCAAAGATGTTGTTTTTAATGGTGAAACTCTTGTTTTTGCAGTTAATATTCTAACTGATACAGTTGAATCATCGGATAAGGATCTTAAATAAACAACTGCATCATATGCCATTAAAGATGCGTCACTAAATGAATGAATTTCAAATTTGTTAGCTGAGGGAATAATTGCTAACCGAGGCACAGTGATCGATGTTAAACATGCAAGTTCTTCCTGAATTTTTATCCACCTATTGTTTATGAGTAGTGGAACAGGATCGTCCCATGCTAGATGAAGACTCCATAGTTCCTGAAGTAGAATCTTTGCAGAAATTATAAAAGGAGAGTTCCAACCAAGTGGATCAAACATTTTGGCTATATCTGACAATATAGATCTCTTTGTAACTTCTTTTAATATTGGTTCTATGGTTACACTAATTTTGAATACATCGCGATTTGAGTCCCATTTTAATCCTAGCACTTTTATTGAATTATTGTTTTCAATTGATAAATCGGATTTAGTCTGAATTAAATTTTTAGGAATGTTTTTAGTACACTAATGTCGTTTGATGCCCACTTATGTAATTCAAATCCGCCTCTTTTCATTAATTCTTGGAACTCAGATATTAATTTAATAGCTTCTTCGGGAGATGATGCACCTGTAAGTAAGTCATCGACGTAAAAATCACGTAATGCAATGTTTGATGCTAATGAAAAATTTAATTTTTCATCCAACGCTAATTTTTGTAGAACCTTAGTAGCTAAATATGGGCTAGATGCTAATCCATATGTTACTGTAGTGAGACGATATTCACTAATATCATCGGAAAATTTATCTTTCCAAAGAATTTGTTGAAAATCTTGATCTTCAGGATATATTTTAATTTGACGAAACATTTCAGCAATATCAGCGTTAATAGCTATAGCGTGTGTGCGGAATCTCAACAAAATAAAAAATAACTCTTGTTGAATCCTAGGTCTTACAATTAAATTTTCATTAAGAGAAACATTACTTGCAGTTTTTGCACTCCCATCAAACACAACTCTAAGACGGGTTGTTGTGCTAGATTCTCTAATGACTGGATGATGTGGAAGATAATAAACTTCATTAACGGGTTTCTGAATTTCGCTCTTTGGTATTTTTTCCATATGTCCCATATCAAGATATTCATTCAAATATACAATAATTTTCATACAAATCGGGTTCTCTATTAAATCTTTTTTCTAAGTTTAGAAATATTTCCATAGCTAGTGATTTTGACTCCCCTAATTTTTTACATTGCTTCTTAAATGGCAAACGCACAATATATCTTTCATTCAAATCTCGTGAATGGGATCTATCGAAAATTTCCTCGTCACAATATTTTTCTTCATTTATGTATATTTCCTTCAAGGGGATATTTTCTAACTCCCAGAACCTTTTCACATAATCTGTTTCAACATTTGCAAAATTAACTATAATATTTGGTTTATTTTCTGAAAATGTATCACTATCTCCCGTTATTAACCACCCGTAATCCGAATTTACTGCAAAAGGAAGTCCTGGTTTCGCAAATATTTTTTCTCCTCTAATTATAGATAATGATAGAGACACGCCAAATAATAAGCCTATTGGGCCTGGTTCATTCCACTTAGGGTCAGCTAATGTTATGTTCTTTAAGTGACTGAATGAATTAGTATCATATGATACAACTGGTTGATTACTCATTATCTTTTTCAAAATATAAAAAGTACCTAATCATGTGTTTTGTTTATCAAAATGTGGAGAAAATTCCAATCTTACAACACCACAAGTCTCTTCGGAGTATCCCATTCACAAACATTTAATCTGTAAGTTAGCTGAATTTCTTTTTATTCCTAATAATTGTATAGCACGCTCACTTATAAAATTATTGATACTGCCAACATCTATAATGCAACGCAATAATTTATTGCCTCCATAATTATCTTTCAGGTTCAGGTTAATCAGAGCAGTTGCAAGTATGCCAAATGATTTTGAGTATATTTCACAAAGGCAAGAATTTATTGACATGTTTACATTACTAGATGATTCACCAACAGTCTCTCTATTTTGACTTGAGGATTGGGGCGTTACTTGTTTTTTTTTATAGCTGGATAATTTGTTTCTCGCCTTTCATAATGTAATAAGTTATTGTGATTTTTTAAATTACATTTTGAACAAACTCTTTTTAACTGACAATTAATAAATTTATGTTCTGGAGATAAACACGCAAAGCAGAGATTTTTATTTTTTACAAATTGCACTCTTTCGCGAATAGATAACTTTAGAAACTCACTGCATTTAGATATTTTATGACTATTCGAAGAACAATATTTACACTCAATATTATTAACAGAAGCAGTCATTGCAGTTTAGGATAACTTTTTTTCTTATAATTAATATTTCCTCTAGCAGATTGTAATGAACGAGCATAATCTTTCAGAAAAATTATCAATTGAACTAATGTTGGAAGCTCGTCATTTTTTAACTGGCGTTCCCACCATAATTTAATATTATGATCAACTTTTTGCAATATTAAATAAATCAACAAAGTTTCTGAAAAGCCACTTAGCTTCTGATCCAATATTTCGAAAGAACGGACACATTCATTTGTCATATCTACCAAATTGAGTATTGCTGTGGGTGCATCACCTTGTACGAATGGAAAATTTAATAATTTTCTAATGTGGCTGTATATTAATTCACGTTTGTTAGAATATCTTTCAGATAGCAAGTCCCATGCGATACTATACTTTGAATCTTCAATAGGTATTGATTTTATTATTTTCAAAGCGTCTCCTTGACAAGATAATTTCAAGTATTGCAGCTTCTGAGCTGGCGATATAGATTTGCATTATTATGTATACTCGCATTAAATAAATCTTTAAAACTCAACCATTCACTAATTTGACCACTAAATGATGGTAGAGAAAGCTTTGGTAATTTTATTTCATTAACTTTCTTCTTCGGATTGTCCACATTTATTTTTCTCGCTGTAATTGCATGTTCAATTTTTACTATCAATTCATCAAAGATGTCTTACTGTTTGTCTTTTTTCTTCTATAAATGAATCGATGTCTTTTTCTTCACAAGCAGAAAAAATCATTTTAAACAACACCTTCAACTCTTCCTCTAATTTTTCTGTTTCCCTTTTTAATAACTGAAGTTGCTCTAATTTACACACATTCAGATCAGCTTTAAATAATTTATTTTTCAATCCCATTATTGTGGATTTCAACACTCGTTTATCAGTTTCTAAATTTTTATCCATTTTTGTCACGCAGTATTCTATTTTGGCACAGCTCCAATAATTTCATGCTTTCACTTTCGAACAAATTTTAGATATGCATTATTCTTTGCACTTAGTTCGTTTTAACTCCGGTTTTAGACGACCAAATGTACTGTAAAGGCTTTTTAAATGAAGCAGTAGACTGTACACACTCACTTTTTCCACTATTTAATTGAAAGTATTCACAAATAAATTATCCGCTTAGGGATCACAATACACACTCATCAAGATCCACAAACTCGACTAGTAAAGAAAAAAGAAAATCAACAACAAATCCCGTGCGCAGAGGGAAAAACAGAGTACATGTTTTCATTTATGCCTATGCAGAGGGAAAAGGGCTGGAATATTCAGCTTCACTTTAGCAGAACTGAGATATATGCAATTAAGAATTATAAAAGCAATTTAAAAACTAAACAACTTTAAATTCAAAAGATAAAAGTAATCATAAGTTAGATTCCTTGATGAAATTTTTACGACACAAAATCGAAAGTGAAGAAAAAGTCCGTTTGGCGAGAAGTGGCTTTAATCTAGAAAATGTAAACAAAAATATTTATCCTGCATCAACTAGGCGAGAAAGAGATATTTCAACAGCTGCGGAGTTATATAATTCATCAAAAATGAAAAGGGAAACTAAAGTTTTTTGCAACAAGTCACAAGTACCGAATCTAGACATGCTACTGGTTTATTTCACGAAGAGAAAAAACAAATACTAATGAAAAAGAGGGCTTGTTTTAAATGTTTAGAGATAAGAAAACACATATCCCGTTTATGTAAAACGAAAATATCACCCTGTGATTGTGGTAGATTACACTTTAAAATAATGTGTCCAGTGGAAAATAATAATGAAAACCCGATTATGGAAAAGTCAGATATCAGAATTAAAAAAGATATGGTTTTATCCAATAAAACAATGACTCGCCACATATTTTTACAAACTCTTATTGTCCGTCTTAGATATAATAACAAGATGAAATATATAAGAATATTAATTGACTCAGGTAGCAGTAAATCTTATTTATCAGCTTTTGCAATGGCCGAGATGGGATATGAATGCATAGGGGAAGATAATTTAACACATAGTTTATTCGGTGGCACAGACTGTAACATCACATAAGAAGTATTTGATCAATCTGAGCGACTTCTTTGATAATTATCGCTGTCATGTCGAAGTGTTAGATCAAGAAAAAATTTGTTCAGACATTCCTAAAATTCCTCGTGGCTCATTTATAAGTGAAATTAAGAAACAAAAAATCTTTCTCTCTGATTTGAAACCAGGTTGAATTGCTTTATCAATTTTCACCTAACAAAATTCATGGGTGTCGCGTTGTGAACGCACCATTTTTATCATAGTCACGATCAGACATTTGCACGTGGTTGTACCTCCCATTAATTAACGTAATTTTAACTATTTTTAGTATTTTATCCTTAATATTTAATTATTTCAGTATTCCCATTGTTCAGCATTCGTGTTTTCCATTAATTTGGTATATCACTTTTGTTCCTACAGCAATTCGTTCATATTTTCATGTCCCATCACTACGATCATAAGTATTTATTTATTTCCAGTTTTATATATGCCGTTTTCAGCAGTTCGCCATGTTGGATTGACGCGGGGGGGGGGGGGGGGGGAAATGGTAATCCATTGATCAGTTATCGTTCGAAGCGTGTTCCGATTGCATTCGTTATCGCCCTTTTTGATGTGCATCGCTCACTCGCTTTTGGTGTTATGCAGGCGTGGCTAATATGCTCTGCACCTGCTGATTGGTTCGATTGCTGGTCGAGTCGCGAAATAGCGCACGTTGCTTTTCTTGGGAATTTTTTTTGGAGCAGAAGAGTCAGTCGTTTTAGAATCTTACACCTGGTAGGTGATTTTTTTCGTTAGAGTAGTTCGCCCTGACACGGAAGATGCCGACAATGGCTCTTGCCGGTGTCGTGCTTCGTCAAACGCATTCATATAAAATTCCGTAGTTTAATAACTTCTTACGTCGTAAAAATTATTGTGTGAGTCTGACACCAGCCCATCCCAAATTCAAGAGCTCCTGAATTAATTAATAAACATTTGTTTTTCTACAACGTCAAGTCTTGTGTCTTCTACTTCACTTTCCACGATGTCACGAGTCGTCAGTGTAGTATCCATAGCCCTACCATGGTAATCCAGTTTATTTTTTTATGGAGAGAGGTAAGATGGTTCTGAAGTCATATTAATTATTTTTAAACAACATGTCAAGTTCAGCAGAAGTAACGATCAGCGAGTCTACCTGGAGTTGTTGCAAAGGTAGATCGTTCCCACGTGTCTATCTCAGGGCTAAGGCCAGACACGATACATTAGCCACTATACAATGAAATAATAGTAAACATATCATGGAAGTGAATTTTATTTTTGCGACAATGGGCTTATTGGGGTTGATGTAGCAGGAAAGTTGTACACCGGAAAAATAAAACAACTGATTTCTGGCTTAGTATTAATGGAAACACGTCTTGGTTGGACTTTGATGGGGAAAACTGGCATATTTAACGTATCTGATAGCACGAACAGCGTCATGTCACTACATGTAAATGATGCAAAGATTTCAGATTTATGGCGGCTAGACACACTTGGAATTCTCGATCCTGGTGAAAGCGAAAAAGCAACTGAAGAACATTTTAATAGAAATATAAAAGTAGATACAGAAGGAAGGTATGAAGTGAGCCTCCCATGGATTGAAAACCATCGTCCATTACCAACTGCTCGAAAAATCGCTGAACGACGATTAAGAAGTTGTGTTGAATCATTAAAGAAAACAGGAACATTACAAGAGTATGAAAATGTATTAAAAGAATGGATACAAGAAGATGTTAAGGACTCCTGTAATGACAAAAGTGAGCACTACTTGCCACACAGAGCTGTGATTAAAGAAAATTCTACTACAAGAATTAGACCAGTCTTTGATGGTTCAACAAGACAAAAAGATTCACCTTCAATCAATGATTGTTTAGAGAAAGGTCCTAACATCGTAGAACTCATTTCGACTATTTTAAATAAATTTTGACTGAAGAAAATAGGCGTGATTGCGGATATTCGAAGAGCCTTTCTACAAATTGGTTTGAATGAGCAGATAGACCATTTCTGAAGCTTTTGTGGTGGGAGGAAGGTGACCCCGAAAAGTTGAAAATTTTCCAGCATAAAAGGGTAGTTTTCGGCCTTACATGTTTGCCTTATTTGCTTGGTGCAACTATCCGATATCTTTTGAAGAACGTACCTTCTAGATTTGAAGAAACAGCAGATAAGTTGTTAAAGTCTTTTTACGTAGATAACTGCGTCACTAGTGTAGAAAACCATTAAGAGCTTGAAAAATTTACTGAAGAATCCAAAGTTATTTTCCAAAATGCTAAATTTGATCTTCGAGGGTGGGAGTATAATCTCCATAAAACAGAAGCAGAAAACTTTCCGTTATTAGAAGACAAGAATGTTCCAGTTTTGGAACTAATGTGGAATTTGAAATCTGATAATTTGAAAATAGATCTACGAAAAATTTTTGAAGACTGTACTACTGTAACGAAAAGAACAATTCTGAGTGCTGTTCATAGAATTTTCGACCGCATCGGATTCACGTGTCTTGTCACCTTGGGAAAAAGATTCTCCTTCAAGAATGTTGGAAATTGCAAGTTTCATGGGATGCTGAATTGCCTGACTCTATTGCCAAGAAATTTGAAAAATGGCAAAAGGATGTCTCTAAATTAAAGGAAATAGAAATCCTCGATGTATTATTTCCAATTATGAAGCACCAGAAAATCTGTCTTTGCACATATTCTGCGATGTAAGCAAGAATGCCTATTCTACAAGTATATTTTTAAGATGTGTGACTAAAAATACAATATCTTGTCAGCTTATACAGGCTAGGTGCAGAGTTGCTCCAATGAAAACCATTTCTATTCCTCGATCGGAACTACTTTCCTGTAATATAGGAGCTAGACTAGCACAGAGTGTGATATGCAAACTTCAGTTGAAACATATCCTAAAATTTTTATTGTCTGATTCAGCAAATGCTCTATATTGGATCAAGGGAACTGAAAATTGGGCTCCTTTTGTTTTCAAGAAAGTTAAAGAAATTCGATCATTGACAGAACCTGAAAATTCATATAACATCCCTGGATCATTAAATGCAGCAAACCTCCCTTCTCGTGGTTGTAATGCAGAAACTTTAGTGAAATCTAAATGGTGGGAGGGTCCAGAATGGTTGTGAAGACCGGAAAAAGAATGGCCAAAATCCAACGTTGTTCTTGATTTCAACATAGTATATTCCGAAAAGTGAAAAACTATTATTAGCACTACAAATCATGAAGAATCAACTGAAAAAATTTATAACAGATTTTCGTTGTACGATAAATTGATCAGAATTATTGCTTGGATTTATAGATTTTTTAGTAACTGTAAAGTGGAATGTACCAACCGGATTTCTGGACTCTTAACTCTAGAAGAAATAAACAGAGCTGAAATAGGTTTGTTAAAAATAGTACAAAAAGAATCATTTTTCGGAACTGAAGATAAACGCTTAAAATCACTTCAATGTTATGTAGAATCGAATGGACTATTTAAAGTAAAGACTCGTATTCTGATGAGAGAAGAGAAAAGAAATTTCCGATTTCCGATACTGTTACCTAGTAGCCATCCAGTTGTGGAAATACTTATTCAGAGAAGACATATTAGTTTAAATCATGCTGGTACCCAGATATTGATGAGTAATTTAAGAGAAGACTTTTGGATTTTGAAATGCAGGAAGACTGTTAGAAAGGTAGTTAAAAACTGTGTATGTCATAAAAGATTTAATTCAAGACCAAAACCGATTATAGAAGCACCACTTCCAGAAGATTGTGTAAAAGAAGCTGCAATATTCGAAGTTGTAGGAACTGACTATGCCAGTCCTTTACTTCTTCAAGGAGGTCAGGAAGCTTGGATAGTTATTTTCACATGCGCTGTCTACAGAACCATACAGTTAGAGATAGCCACATCTTTATGGATTGACAGCTTTTTGCAAGCATTTAGAAGATTTATAGCACGAAGAGGTAGACCTGCGATAGTATATAGTGACAATGGAAGAAATTTTACGGGTGCTGAAAATTTGCTTAAGAAAATCGATTGGGATGTCATTTCTCAGTACAGCAAAGCTCAGAAGATCACTAGGAAATTTAATCCTCCATCTGCACCGTGGTGGGGTAGATGGTGGGAATGTTTGATAGGCATAATAAAAGGGATCCTTTGAAAAGTTTTAAGACAAAGCTCTTTGAACTTACAAGAAATGCAAACTTATTTGCGATATTGAAAGCATTGTTAATCAGCGGCCTTTCACCTATGTTTCAGAGGAAATTGATGATTTAATACCACTTACTCCTTCTATGATTTTACAAGACATTAGAGAATCAGGTGTTCCAGATTTAACATTTTGGATTCATCGTCTATTAATAAGAGACATGCCTACAGACAGCGAATAAAACAAGATTTGAGAAAAAGATTCCGCACTGAATATTTGGGATATTTAAGACAATCCTCGAAATTTTACAAAACTCAGAGACCTATTCAGATTGGTGATGTTGTTCCAGTATCTAGTGACAATGTTAAGAAACTTGAATGGCCACTTGCCAAAGTTATTGAACTTTATCCTTCTAAAGATGGAAATGTACGATTAGTAAAGGTAAAAATGAAAGGCGGCGAATTTCTACGTCTTGTCCTCAGATTGATACCTCTAGAAGTAACTCATGAAAGAGGTACTGAACTGCATTCTATAGCTCAAAACTCAATATCTTCCGAACAGACTGTTCAACCGAATGGTAAAGAGTGTCCTTTAGATCCTACTTCTACTAAACCGATGATCCAATATTCTGTTAAAGACTGCTTTTTAGACACTGAATCTACTGAACCTATTTTCCAAAAAGGTGTTGGTGACTGTACCTGAAAAATGATCCTGATATGGTCGTGTATATAAACCCAAAATAAAGTTTGAGTTTCAATGAATTCGAAACTCAAAGGTGGGAGTGTGTTGTGTTTTATTGCTGCTCCCATGGTCTTAATTATAATCGTTTTTATTTTGCACTTTGTGCAGACGATATTTTTTCATTGACAAATGAATTTGTTTAGAACTTTATGAACTAAAATGTAGCTACGAAATATTATGATGTAAGATTTTATTGAAACGAAAGTATGTACAGTCGTGGAAAAAAAAAGTAAACACCTTTTACTAACTCTGCAAAAAATTATCGTAGAAGAAAGTTACTGGTAACACACGATTGGTAATAAAGTCTACTTTTAAATGATGCATATAAAATTTTCTTAGGGGGCCATATACATATTAAAACGAACCATAACTTTGCTTTTTTCAATAGCAATACACAATTCTGACAGCATAAATCAACTCTACACCCTTCAATTAGCCTAAAAACAATTTTTTATGCAATTCGTACGATAAGTTTTCGAGAAATTAATTATTTTAAAGCGAGCGTATTTTAGGGGCTGTATTGAAACTGAAGTTCGGTACTGGATTGTTGACCAAGAGAGCTCCTTTCTTGATCAAGGCATCTTCAGCGCCTGTTAGATTACAGGATAGCATAAGAAATTATAAAATATCTAGTCACTCCTATCATAGACGGCCCCTTAAAGCATCATTTTGCTATTTTTTAAGCATAATTTGAAAACTACTTGGAAGAAAACTGTGAAATTTTTTATTTCCATAATGCAGGACTTAATAAATCTAAATCCATCAAAAAAATTGTAGGTTGCAATTCATAATTTTTCCGAATATTAATTTCATAATTAATATCATAAAATTATAAAAATTGCAAATTCAACGTATTTATGTTTAGGTATTTTAGTATTATTGCTATACAAAAAAAAGCACATTAGGAGTATAATTGCAGAAGATATTAGTAAAAATATGAAAATGTAATTTAACACCAGAGGCACTAAATTTTGAATGTTTATAATTCAAATACTTATCATTCAAATGACTTGAAATATGGTATTTAGGCATAGTTTGAACCGAAGATGTGAAATATCTTCTTAAAATTGGGTATTGCCATTGAAAAAAATTAAGTTTGGGTTCGTTTTAATATGTAGATGGCCCCCTAAGCAAATTTTATATACATAATTTAAAAGTAGACCTTATTTCCAATCGTTCGGTACCAGTAACTTTCTTCTACGATAATTTGTTGAGGAGCTAGTAGGGGGTGTTTACTTTTTTTTTCCATGACTGTACGCAAACGTTATGTATTTTGTTTTGTGATGTTAAAATATATGTTGTTAAGTCTACAGTTTGTTTCTGCAATGACTCCATACACAGAATGAACTTTTATCCCGAAGAAATTTAAATGAACCTTTTTGTCTCCCGATAAGATGAACTTAGGTAAGCCTAATCCATTTGTATGATTAAATAGTTATATTTTTAACTGTGAAATGAATATTGATAATTAAATATCAATATAATAATTTTGAACACAAAATTTTATAAACGGGGACTAGAATCAATAATTATGAAACAGCCATTATAAATGTTAGGTGAAGATGAAAGAGCAGTCGTAAAAAGTTAGAACTCTGATTTTCTGGTCAGAATGGGGAAAAAATAACCAAAAAAAATTTTTTTTTCTTTTTTTGAAAAAAAAAAAAAAAAATTATGGCCATTTTCCCCCCCATTCTGACCAGAAAATCAGAGATCTATTCCAAAGGTATAAGTTCGATTAAAAAAAACTATTTAATACTTTGGGCAGAAAGAAGAGGCTGCTCTTAAAAGTAACGGAAATTTACATGAAAGAAATGTTACTAGCACTATAAAATTTAATGAATTAAGTGAAAATTTATATTTCATCTCTTCAGTTGGTGACGATTTGTGTAAATCCGGCTTATCCGAGGTGAGCTTGGTCCATATTAACTCGGATAATAGGGACTTTTACTGTATAGCAAATTTATATTTAACTGTAGAAAAAGAAATTTTAAAAAATGCATTCAAGATTCTAAATAATTAGAAAAAAAACGTTGCAGAGAGCATAGTAAACTACACTCATGTTTAAAATTAAGGTCACAAACATAAAATCTGTGCAAATTGGTGAACTGTTCACTGTGTTACAACGAATTTTTGCACAGTGTGGAATTTCGCAAACCTCTTCTTTTCTCAGCCAGACTGATTAGGCGCCAGTGATCCCAGGTCACGTGGTCTGACTAGAGAATTAATATTAAAAAACATTTTTTCTTTCTTGTTCCTTTTTTTTTTTAGTTGGTTTTTGTGAATGTGAATCTTGAACGCAGCAGAAAAATATACTGCGTATAGGTTTTTTATCGTGGTCTTCTATTAGAAGAAATGATGTTTAAGTTTAATTTAAAAAAAGGGGAAATTTATTTCCAAATATGAAATCATGCTTGACTTCTTGTTAGAAGAAATAGTTTCTGAAGTATTAATTGTTTTAAAAGCATTTCTCTTGTTTATAGTTCAGTTTAAATGTGAATCTCGAAAGTAGCATGCTGGCTGTGTATTTCTTGTTCTTCCGAAAAGGGAGAAATAAATATTCTTGAACATATAAAAGAAATTATCTGGAATTCCTAGTGAGGAATAACAAATATCATTCATATGTTTTCGTTGTACATACTGTATATATTTAAAGGTGTAAATATAGAATTTTCAAGTTTTTTAATCATCTTGTGCTATTTTATACTAAACAACACCAGCGCCATTTTCAGTTGTGAAATATGTTTTATTATTTAAATGTGATTTTACATGAATCGTGAAGTCTATAATTATGCTCTCCCAACCTTGGATTTAAATCGTGATAACGTGAAATTTCGTGCAACATATGAAGTTTATTCTTCATGTTTTGGTGCCGAAAAGACCCGGAAAAAAGGTAAGAAATACCTTTATTATTCTGCATGACTGTTGATTTCTTGAAAATATACATTTTTCATGATCATTTATTTTGAACATTGAATTTAAATTTAAACATGGATAAGCCTGATAAGCTTAAAAGTAAAAGAGCTACTGTTCGTGCAGCCATTACGAAATTAATCACAAAATGTGATACATTATTATCTGTTGATATTGATAAAACTGATTGCGACTCATTAATGGAATCGTTAGAGCTCGTAAATGAAAAGGAAGCTCTACTAAAGGAATTAGATTCCAAAATAGATGAGCTAATTCAGGAAAAAACTGAATATGAAAAAGAACTAAAATCGGTAGAAGAATATTCTGAAAAAATATCCAGTTTGAAATTTAAAATTAAGATGAGGCTTAAAAAATGTAAAATCGAAACTGAACCAAAAGTTGTACTAGAATCAAGTAACGGTTCAAAAATCGGAAGTAAACCAGTTTCGGCAGTGAAGCTTCCTAAACTTAACATAGAAAAATTTTCTGGTGATGCAAGCCAGTTCTTAGAATTTTTTAATTTATTTACTAGTGCGATAGATTCAAACGAATCGTTATCAAAAATTGAAAAATTCCAATATCTCAAATCCTTGTTGTCTGGTCCTGCATATAATATTGTATCTGGTTTTGAACTGACAGATCAAAACTATTCTACTTGTTTAAAATTGTTAGAAGAGAGGTATGGTAAGCGGGAAAATATCATAAACTGTTACATGAATAAAATTCTAAATCTTGAACCAGTGAAATCCTCTAACAATGTTATTTCTTTAAGAAAGTTGTATGATAATATCGAAACTTGTATGAGAAATCTTGATACGTTAGGAGTGACATCAGGCTCCTACGGCCATTTATTACTACCAATATTATTAAGACTGTTACCCGAAAATTTGATACTAGATTTCCATCGAAAACGTGACCCCGATAAGGACTGTGAAGTCACCGATTTAATAAATTTTATTAAAACGGAATTAAGATGTCGTGAAGCTACTAATTTAGTAAATAATTCCCAAAGCAAGACTTATGAAAATTCTAAAACTAAATATGAAAATCCTTCAAGTAAATATCAAAATTTTCCTCAAAAGAAAAATATACCTTCAGCTGCTGCTTTAAATACATCTACAAAACAGTTTTGCATATTTTGCAAGTCTTCTGATCATGTAGGACTGAATTGTTCGAAATTCACTAATGAACAAAAACGATATAAATTAAAGAAAGAAGGTCGCTGTTACAAATGCTTTTTTAAGTCACATTTATCTGTAAACTGTAGAACAAAAATTAACCCTTGTTCCAAATGTGGTAACACTACCCATGGTCCTTTGTTTTGTTTTAAAGAAACAGCAAAAGAAAATCCTGAAAAAGAAATGAAAGGTGCAATTGTATCTATGATGTCGGAACAAAAATATAAACAAAATAAATCTACATTATTGCAGACTTGTACAGTTTCGGTGTCTGCTGGTAAGGAATGCTTGTTGGCTCGCGTTTTATGTGATAGTGGCTCAGAAAAATGTTTTGTGAAGAGATCTCTAGTACAAAAATTAAAATTGAAGCCATTGCGAAGGGAAAATTTATTAGTTTATCCTTTTGGGCGGAGACGCCCTTATGAATCTTGTTATGAAGTTGTTGCTCTAGAATTATCCAGTGTTGTGCAACCTATTAACTCGATAAATATCGAAGCACTTGTGGTTGATAATATAACTGGAGCTTCTGTGAAAACACTAGAACCAGAACTTCTAGACATAATGAGAACAAGAGGCTTTAAGCCTGCTGATACAGGTCTTGAACAGGAAATAAATATTTTGCTAGGGTCTGACTTTTTGTGGAAAATATTAAAGGGGATCGAGGGAAAATTGATAAAAGAATTATACGTTGCAGAAACTATTTTCGGTCATACGGTGCAAGGGCAGATAGAGTCGAATAAAAAAGAAGTAGCTTGTTTACGTGTTTCAGTTGAAAATATAAATACTCAGCTGAAAGCATTTTGGGATCTTGAATCAATTGGCATTGCTGAAAGCAATGAAAAGAACATTACCGATCATGAGGTAATAAAAGAATTTAAAGAAAATTTAAAATTCGTAAATGGGCGTTATGAAGCAAAATTATTGTGGAAAAATTCTCGTGAATTGCTTAGAAATAATCTTGAAGTAGCAAAGAAGCGGTTTTCTAGTTTAGAAAATAAATTCTTGAAAAACGATTCTTTAATTAAGGAATATAACTCCATTTTGCTAGAGCAGTTTAATGAGGGTGTGATAGAATTGTGCATCGAGAAACATTTTAATAATTCCTATTACATGCCCCACAGACCTGTTATCCGTGACGACAAAACTACAACAAAAATGCGTATAGTCTATGATGCTTCTTCCAAATATGATGATTCTCTATCATTAAACGAATGTTTGTATCATGTCCCTAGCTTGAATTCTAATGTTTTAGATGATGAAAACATTCCTGTTTCTAGTCCCGAACCTCCAAATACTTCCTTGAAAATTTTAGGATTGATCTGGAACAATACAGAAGATAAATTAGGACTAGAATTACGACCATTGTTAGAAAATTTAAGCAATGATTCTTGTACAAAACGGAACGTTTTGAAAATTGCAGCTACGTTGTTTGATCCAGCCGGATTTATTGCCCCTTTTGTTATTCGTGTCAAATGCCTTTTGCAGCAATTGTGGATAATGGGAATATCATGGGATGAAAGTTTTTGTGGTGAACTAGAAAATAATTGGCAAAATTGGCTTTCAGAAATCCCTGATCTCACACACTTGAAAATTCCCCGACACTATTTCAACAACCTGATCATGGAAAAGGAGCATCTCCAACTGCATATTTTCACTGATGCTAACCCTAATGCGTATGGTGCAGTGGCATACTTACGGTATCCAATTTCTAAAGATAAATTTAAAACTAGTTTTATAATGTCTAAGTCTAGGGTTGCTCCCTTGAAGAAGTTAACTCTTCCTCGTCTTGAACTCATGGGAGCACTTATTGGTGCCAGAATGGCAAAGTTTATCACGAACGTTATCCAAGTAAATAATACTATTTTCTGGTCGGACTCAGAAATTGTTCTTCATTGGCTTAAAGGGCCAAAAGAAAAATGGAAACCATTTGTTAGTAATAGAATAGCTGAGATTCATAATTTGTCTGATCCTAGTTTATGGAGACATTGTGATGGCAAACTTAATCCCGCAGATTTAATAACGAGAGGTTGTTCTGTGAAGCATTTAATAAATTCTCAAAAATGGTGGTATGGTCCTGAATTTCTTTCCCTTCCCGAAAATCAGTGGCCTAGGGTTAAAATTGCTGCATCTCGATTACCTGATGTTTCTGAAGAGAAGTCTAAAAAAGCAGCCACCATTTCTTGCGTTGTTCAAACAAATAAATCTGATGAAATTCCCATTTTTATTCTTGAAAAGTATAGCTCCCTAAAGAAATTGTATCGAGTAACTGCATGGATATTTAGATTTATTTCTAATGTAAAATTAAAGGTAGAAAAAAGAAAATTTTCAGAATTATCAGCTGAGGAAATGTTACATGCTGAAAATTTTTGGTTAAAGCTAGTGCAGGAAGAAAGTTTCCCTGAAGTTATTAAAAGCTTGAAATGTAACAAGAGTATCCCTAAAGAATCGAATCTTCTACAGTTAAATCCTATCTTGTCAGATGAAGGTTTGCTGTTGGTACGAGGACGGTTACAAAAGTCTAACTCCTCATTTTATGAAAAACATCCCGTAGTGATTCCTGCAAAACATAAATTGACTGAATTAATCGTGAAAGATGCACATGAAAAAGTTTTTCATTCAGGAGTGTCCAGTACATTGGTACAAACGTGTGAAAAGTTTTGGATTTTAAGATCAAGGCAGTGCATTAAATCAGTCCTGAACAAATGTACAATCTGTAAGAAATTTAACGTACGCCCTGGTCAACAAGTTATAGCCCCTCTTCCAGGTGACCGTATTAACGAAGCTCCACCGTTTTCAGTAACAGGTCTTGATTATGCGGGACCCCTATATGTGAAGGGGAATGAAAATAAATATTATATTTTATTATTTACATGTGCTATCACAAGAGCACTTCATTTAGAACTAGTAAAAGACATGTCAACAACAGAATTCCTGTTAGCATTTCGCAGGTTTATCTCACGAAGAGGACTCTGTGCTGTAATTTATTCAGACAACGCCAAAACTTTCAAAAGAGCTGATCTTGAACTAAAAGAAATGTGGAAAGTAATCCACCATCCTGATGTTAAAAAATTTTTCGCCAATCACAGCATATCCTTGAAGTATATTGTAGAGCGTGCAGCCTGGTGGGGTGGCTTCTATGAGCGAATGGTTCGCTCAGTGAAAACTACCTTGCGTAAAGTTATTGGAAGATCTTCCTTAACATTGAGTGAATTAGAAACGCTTCTAATTGAAGTAGAAGCTGTAATTAACTCTCGTCCGCTGACTTACACGTATTCTGAGTTAGAAGAACCATCTCCTCTTACTCCTGCACATTTTTTAATCGGAAAACGTATCTTGTGCCTACCTACCATAAAAGTGAACGATTTAATTTTACCAACAACGAAAGAATCTTTAGTGAAACGCTTTCGTTTACGTGAGACTCTTCTAAATCATTTTTGGAAGCGTTGGAAAAATGAGTATCTTCTCAATTTAAAATCTGCTCACTACACGGACCAGAATAATACTTCTGACTTTGAAATATATGATGTGATTCTTATGCATATGAACATTATATCAAAAGACCTATTAATTCTTGTGTATAATTTAGAAGTAAAAACCTCTGAACTTTATTATTAATAGATTCAAAAAACTCTTACTTGACTGAAAAAAAAAAAAAAAACTCTATTATTAGAGACTCAAGAACTCTCTTGTTTATTGACTTTAAAAATTATTTTTTTTTCACTAAAAAAAAAAAAAAAAAAAAAAAAAAAAAAAAAAAAAAAAAAAAAGAGTTTCTTGTTTGATAATATTTCTAATTTTTAGTTTAATTTTTTTTGTGATGAATATTCCAGAAAAAGTTGTATAGATTTAAATTGTTCTTTCTATTTTTAGTAGCAGAAACCTGCCAACCAAATATTTTTAATTGTTTTATTATTTTGTTTGAAGTCCAGTATGTAAGTATATATTTTGATTTGTATTGTATTTATGTATAGTGTAACTGATAATTTTTTAGAATAATTTTATTTCTACTTTAATTATTTTGAATCCCCATTTTGATGAACCCTTGTTCATCGGGGAGGGGGGGGGGGGGGGTTGGGGTTGTGGAATTTCGCAAACCTCTTCTTTTCTCAGCCAGACTGATTAGGCGCCAGTGATCCCAGGTCACGTGGTCTGACTAGAGAATTAATATTAAAAAACATTTTTTCTTTCTTGTTCCTTTTTTTTTTTTAGTTGGTTTTTGTGAATGTGAATCTTGAACGCAGCAGAAAAATATGCTGCGTATAGGTTTTTTATCGTGGTCTTCTATTAGAAGAAATGATGTTTAAGTTTAATTTAAAAAAAGGGGAAATTTATTTCCGAATATGAAATCATGCTTGACTTCTTGTTAGAAGAAATAGTTTCTGAAGTATTAATTGTTTTAAAAGCATTTCTCTTGTTTATAGTTCAGTTTAAATGTGAATCTCGAAAGTAGCATGCTGGCTGTGTATTTCTTGTTCTTCCGAAAAGGGAGAAATAAATATTCTTGAACATATAAAAGAAATTATCTGGAATTCCTAGTGAGGAATAACAAATATCATTCATATGTTTTCGTTGTATATACTGTATATATTTAAAGGTGTAAATATAGAATTTTCAAGTTTTTTAATCATCTTGTGCTATCTTATACTAAACAACACCAGCGCCATTTTCAGTTGTGAAATATGTTTTATTATTTAAATGTGATTTTACATGAATCGTGAAGTCTATAATTATGCTCTCCCAACCTTGGATTTAAATCGTGATAACGTGAAATTTCGTGCAACATATGAAGTTTATTCTTCACACAGAGGTATATTACAATGGGAGAAAGCATATAGCAACATAAACATATGGAAAAGATTTTAACTGTGAATTAAGATACAGGGTATACCAAAAAGTGCAAAATCATGAAGAGATAAAGCATTTATCTCGGGAAAAGTCTGTGTAATATGGAGTGTGACCACCGTGCGCTGCTATACAAGCCTCACAATGAGCTCTCATACTTTTTATGAGGGTGCCAATAAATGTTTGTGGCAACAAAGCCCATTCTTGCAAAAGCGCAGTTTTAACTCCTGGTGGGTCATGGAAGGGGGGTTACGCTGTGCAATGTCTCTTCCTAGACCATCACAAACATGTTCAATAGGATTGAGGTCCAGAGACCTCGAGGACCAATTCATATGGCGAATATCCTCTCTTCAAGAAAATCCTGAAAAATGTGAGCTCTGTGTGGCTTTGCATTATCGTCCATAAACATGACGTCCAGGTCTACAACACCCCGGAAAAACCTCATATAGGCTTCAAGGACCTCATCCCTATAGCGAAGTGCATTGACAGTACCCGCATCGAAGACGTGCAGTGGTGTGTGACTGTCCAACATTATGCCGCCCCAGACAAGGATTCCTTTGTCACCGAATCTGTCAATTTCTTTCACGTAGGATGGATGATAGCGAGTTCCACGTTCTCTCCAGATGAAGATTTGACGAGAATCACACTGCGTGGTGAATCTCGACTCATTACTGAAAAGAACATGCCCCCATTCTTGTTGTGTTCAACACTGATGTCTTCGGCTCCACAACAACCGGGCTCTCCTGTTGGATGCAGTGAAAGGGACACACATGACAGATGCCGAGCGTTAAGGATGAGGTCCTTGAAGCCTATGTGAGGTTGTTCCGGGCAGGGGTGCAGAATATGTCCGATCCGGCGATCTAGGATCGGGGGAAATTTTTCAGAAACATATACAATTGATTTCGATTTTAACGAATTCCATAATTCCTTGAGATAGAACAATTTCAGTACAAATAAAAATATCCGTATGGCGGCCTTCACAAAATCGATCTCAGAATAATATGTACTGTATATGAGGGGTGATTATGTTCCGAATTTTCCGAAAGTTTAAGACATTCGGTTCCGGAAAAAAAAAAGTCGGTCATCTGAAAATTCGGACATAAAAATACCGCGAATTTTGGCGAAGAATTACGAAAAAAACACGAATTTCGCCATAAGATCGCAAAATAACCGCACATTTCGTCACAAGATCGCGAAAGAACCGCAAATTTTGTCAAAAGATCGCGAAAGAACCGCAGGTTTCTTCAAAAGATCGCGAAATAACAGCAGGTTTCGTCAAAAGATCGTGAAACGAAAGCAAATTTTGTCATATGATCACAAAATAAATGCACATTTCGCCAAAAGATCTCGAAACAATCGCAAATTTCGTCAAAAGATCACAAAACAACCTCGAATTTCGTCAAAAGATGTCAAAACAACCGCGATTTTCGTCAAAACATGGCGAAATAACCGCGATTTTCGTCAAAACAGGGCGAATAACCTTCAATTTCAAAGAAAAGCGAAAAAAAAAACGCAAATTTCGTCAAAAGATCGCGGAATGAATGTAAATTTACTCAAAAGATCGCAAAATAAACGCAAATTTTGTCAAAAGATTGCGAAACAACCGCGCATTTCGTCAAAAGGGGCAAAATAACCACAAATTTCGTTAAAAGATCGCAAAAAATCTGCAAATTTCGTCAAAAGATCGCGAAAGAATCGCAAATTTCGTCAACATATTATGAAAGAATCACAAATTTCGTCAAAAGATCACGAAAGAACCGCAAATTTCGCCAAACGATCGCAAAACAACCGCGAATTTCATCAAATGATGACAAAACAACTACGAATTTCGTCAAAAGGAAGGAGAAATAACCGCAAATTTCGTCAAAAGATCGCGAAAAAACGCGAATAGTGTTAAAAGATCCATGAAAAATACATAGTGTTGGGAGTGGATTTCCCCCACTCTGCTGTAACCTTTCAGAAAATTTGCTGTGAATTTTAGGAAATTCTTTTTCACTCAGAATCACCCTTGCATACACATTGCATACACCCTTGCACAAAAATAAATTTTCTATACCTATACGGTAATACAGCACTTAACTATAACATACCGTAAAATTTTGGGGAAATTTTCGTGTGGATTGGGGGAAATGTTGGGAGTAGAAACATTTTCTGCACCCCTGGTTCCGGGATGCTGTAGGATCGGACTTCATGTTTATGGAAAATAATGCGAAGCCACACAGAGCTCACATTGGTGACGATTTTCTTGAAGAAGAGAATATTCGCCGTATGATTTGGCCATTGAGGTCTCCGGACCTCAATCCTATTGAACATGTTTGGGATGGTCTAGGAAGAGCCATTGCACACTGTAACCCCCCCCCCCCCTCCCAGGACCCGCCACGAGTTAAAAGCCGCGTTTTTGGAAGAGATGTTTTGTTGCCACAAACATTTATTGCCACCCTCTTAAACAGTATGAGAGTGCGTTGCGAGGCTTGTATAGCAGCGCACGGTGGTCACACTCCATATTACACAGACATTTGACGACATAAATGCTTTATCTCTGATTCATGATTTAACACTTTTTGATATACCCTGTATCATAATTCACAATTAAAATCTTTTTCATACTGTTATGTTGCTATAGCCTTTTTCCTATTGTAATATACCTCCGTACCAAATTTCGTGGCAACACAGTGAATAGTTCATCAGTTTTTACACATTTTATGTTTGTGACCTTAATTTTGGACATGAGTGTACATGTATGGAACTGTAATAATATTTTTTCATAATTCCACGAACCGGAACAATATTTTCCATACTTTCACAAACTGGAACAATATCTGTCACAATTTCACGAACCTGAACATCATTCCAGTTTGCTCCGGTTCATTTCGAGCCCTGTCAAAATCTAATTCTCTAAAACCACTTTTCATAACACTGCCATGCAGCCAGCCGCTTGCAGCTATGTTTCAAATTCTTACAGTCTGCTATAAAACAAAAGTAACTGCTCTGGTTCTGGAGAAAATAAAGTTTAATCTCTGATTGCAACTTATCTACTGTTAACAAAATTCTCCAGAGATGACATTATTATGAATATCTAACACAAAATAACAAAAGTAAATACATATAAATATAATAAAACTCGTTTTACTCTTTTTACTTTTATGGTGGTTATTTCACATTAAATGTTCATCATAGCACAGGGGTCCTTGCGTGTGTATTACAGGATTGCCCGACATGCCTGAGGCATGTAAAATTTCCAATCGGGCATGTACTTTTAACATGCCCGAACGGGCATGTATTTTTGATGGCATTTGAGGTGCAATAGTGAGTATTTGGGATGCTATCTATCAGTGAATGTTAGAAATGAAATCTAATATAGCTACTTGCAGCAATAACTGAAACAAGATATCACCAATATTATACTTTTATTGGTTGAAATAATGTTTTGTTTTTCGCTTAGTACATCTGCATGTGAAAGGGGCTTTAGATTTATGAATTCAGTTAAAATCTCCCGTCGGTCTAGTCTCTTGACGGAAACTATGAATCACTTAAGGCGAATAATCATTGATGGCCCTTACCTGACACTTGTACTTATGACACCTCACTGGCTACTGAACACTGGCAATTGACTGCCAAAGGTACACGACACATTAGTGGACATTCTCTACACTAGCAATCGAACGTAGTGAATGTAACTTATAATATAATATAACAATGTTTAATTAATTTTGTGATGTGATTTTCATTTCTTAAATAAGAATCTTTTATTTAAAAAAAAAAAAAAAAAATGAATCATAACTTTCCTATTCTCTTGAATAAACAATATTCGGTGTATCGTTTATTATTTTATAGATTATGTTACATTTACGAGCTTTAAAATTACAGTCATGAAATTTAGAAGTGCAAAAAGTCAGACATGTAAATTTTTTGTTGGGGCATCTATATTTTTCTGCCACTTGCCCGACTGGGCATGTAAAATTAAAAAAAAATTTCTGATCCTGCGTCTAAGAATACTTATATAGCTAAATGAAAATTTCACATATAATTTTAGTAAGAGGGAAGAGGAGGGAGATAATATTTGCCAGAAATATTTAATTTTGACAAATATTTTTTATCAAATCTCTGATATTTTTAAAATTTTTCAAGTACTTAAATGACTTTTTTCATATATTTTCATATAAGAACTATTAATTTATTAGACTGGAATAGTTGTGAGATATTATTATGTTTTCCCATAATAACAAACAAAATGTAATAATTAAAAAAAAAAATTAAAGATACAACCTCAGCTTCAGAAGGTGGAGGTCCAACCACAGTCCACATATCTGCACACCCAGGAAGTTCAAAGGTTGTTACGACTTGAGGTCGAATACATCTCTAAACAATAAAGAAATATATGCATTTTACCACACAACTGAGAGATTATGAATATTCAAAACATACATTAGAGTAAAAAGATTAGTTCACAACAATAATCTACAATTTCATAAATTGAGACTATCAAATAAGTTTTAAAAGAAAATAAATAAGAATAAAAAAAAAAAAAAAAAAAGACCAGCTATTACTTGATTCATAAAAAGAAGAAAAAAAATGTATTTGCACATTACCACTGAATTTGTAAGTGAGCAAATGAAAGGATAATCCTTTGATAATCAGTGCTAAAACTGTATAAAGTTCTTAAATTAGATGACTGTTAATTACTGCTGACTAGCATGCTAATTCAAAAAGTAATTCAATTAATATTTTGAATTAAGATTATTGCTTAGATACTTAACTTAGAAAAAGCATAACGTTTGGTTAAGTCTTTGATTAGTCATCTCTTTTTTTAAATTATAGAATAAACAGTACAGCATAGCATGGTAATATCACTTTATATCATGCTTGTTTAACCCCTTCTGTACCAGTAGATCCACGTATGGATCCATGGCCTGATTCTCATAAACACGAGTGGAGCCACGCGTGGATCCATGTTGGTTTTAGATAGTTGGAACTGGTTTTACATGTAATCTTCATATACATATGCTGGTACAGAAGGGGTTAAGAAACATAAAACATGCTGTATTTACATAACTAACAGAATGATAAAGATAACATACAGATGACATTCTGCAAAGAGAAAAATAAACAAAAACAGTAATGATTGTGATATTATACCTGTATTACTGATAAAGCTCCATTTTTTCCATAACCAGATGTAGTTACTAACTCAAGATCAGGTTCTGGGTTAGTTGAAAATTCTTCCGAGAGAAATGCATTCTCTCCCATACATATTTTTCCACAAGGACCAATATTTAATAAGCTGTCACAAACCTATAAACAAG
The DNA here is from genome assembly GCA_963932465.1 of Maratus speciosus. Lineage (NCBI taxonomy): Eukaryota > Metazoa > Arthropoda > Arachnida > Araneae > Salticidae > Maratus > Maratus speciosus. Next base: position 491,574,068 of record OZ010794.1, read on the forward strand.
AGAAGAATGCTGCAATTAAAATGTATGCAATATCTTTCAGAAAAATATTATTTTTTAAATCAAATATCAGCAAAGTCATAGTGGCTAAACTTTCTTTTAAAATTACTAATATCTCCCTTAGAAATTAATTGCTAAATCAAACTGACACCCCCTCCCCCTCAAACACTGTAATTTAACTCTTAATTTAGAAAAATAAAATATGGTATGTGGTCTACAATATCTAACTACATTGTTATCGATGATTTGATGTTATTGTAAAGCTATTTTAATTAAAGCAAGTTCAATAATCATGAACCTGATAATTCAATAGATTTTATGACTAATTCTGCAAGGTATTTGTCGATGAGGCAGTATCTCACTATTTCTTAAAAAGATTTAAATCAGATGATTTAAAATGCCAAACCAATTTTTTTAAAATGTGACATGTTTTTAAACAAGGCTGCTATTTAATTTCTGCAAAATTTTTGTCCAAAATTTTAATTCATTTTTTAAATTAGCTAAAGACATTGAAAAATACATTACAAGAATAGAAAGTCAGAGTCACAACCCATTTACATTTCTTATTACCAATCATTTGCTCTTCTTCTTCTTATTATTATTATTTTAAATGTTTATTAACATATCAAGCACAGCAATGCATCTGAAACAAATATTCAACAGACTGAACAATTTTAAAACTAGTTTTTCATTTTTGCTATTTTCATAGTCCAAATAAAAGGATGGTGCAAAAATTGTCACATTGAAAAATCAAATGAAAAGTTTAGATTTAAATTCAGAATTTTAAATGTTTGTAGCAAATTGTCTTAGTAAGGCATGAAAAAAGCAACCCCTTGCCCCCCCCCCCCCCCAGGGTGTAAAATTTTCTAGCTATATAATGATAACAAATTTTTATAGCTCAACTCAATCATATTTTAACACAATAAAATGAAACATGTATATGCTTATACATTGTAGAAAATAATACTAAAAACTGGAACTAGCAATAAAGGTACAGGGATCGTTGAATCAAAAGACAATAAAAAGCAGTTTGCTAAAGTTTCAATGCCAATAAATCTGATAAATTTATTTGAAGGAAGATGGTCCATTTTTTAAACCAAATATTTTTCGAGATAGATTAGCTATTTGCTTCCAAGTTTTCCTTCTTTCTTCTAAGAAAAAACAGGATTGCTTAGTCTATACTAAATATACCCACAACTGAGGCCATATTTAGACATGTGCAACACATATATTGTTGCATGGGGTGGTTGTTATGGGATTGTTGTTAAATGGGTATGAAAAATTTATGAGATACAGTGGAACTTGTTCAATACGAATTACGAGTATGTCTAAAACAAGGACACGGTAAAACAAGCAATTTAAAAGTGAACAATGATTCATCATTTAAACTATATTATGATTTTTACGAGCTACAGAAGCACAGCTAATACAAGCAAAATATATGTTTATTTCAATATAATTTCTGCAAAAAGTAGGGTATAATTAGGAAAGAAATCTTTTTCTTATTGATTGAACCAGTGGCACAGCCAAGGGTGGGGTTTGGGGGTTAAAACACCCCCCAGAACTAAGAAAAATTACTATAATTTTTGCTTATATGAATCAAAACCAAAGTTAATATTTAAACTTTTTGGCTTTTTTTCAGAATCTGCCGCTTTGTTAAATCAAATTCTATTCAACAAAGTGACTCAATTAAACGGCGAAAATTCCACTTAGAACTGTGAAACTGCATATTACATGCATTGGTTATTTGGACTAAGTCACTTTTTCGAGACGTCTTATGCTAAAAGAATGGTCATTTCCTGCCACACAGATGCTTTGAGTTTAAGTATATTATACAGTAGGCCGTTTTTTAATTGCAGTTCTGTCTTTGTTCCATGTTCAAAACAATAATAGAACATCGAATGGACTTTATTCCAAATCTGGGTTCGAGGCTGAAAAAAGTCATGTGATACCGGTAATTTACCCAAAGAACTTCTAAGTGATAAGAAGGGAGGTTACTGCTGCTTCCCGTATGAACTGTTTCACTGGCTGGAGAGGGCTTTTCATTACATCTACAAAGCCTTCCCTTCTTTATGCTAGAAGTTTTTACCTTGACCACATGATCAAAACGTAGATGGAATATCCTCCATTGAGAAAAAACATAAAACATACACTTTGTAGATCTCTCTCAATTTCAAACGCCCTGTTTTACGCTTTTTGCTCTCAATTATATCTAAGAAGGCTAGGCTTTTTGCAAATCCAGGCAAAAATCTTTGTAAGAATAAGAATTAAAAAATAATAATACTATAAAGTTATAAAAAGCTGTTTTTGATTGTGATTGAACAAATTATTTGATTTTATTTGATTGTAAATATAACTGTATCTAATCCCTCTTTAAAATTTCGTGAAAAAAATTTGCATATTTAATCGTGAAAACATGAGCCAAAACCGAGCGAACCCACGCCGAAACACCTATTTTTTTTTAGCATTTTCATCAAAAAATACTCAGATTTTTTTTTTTATTATTCATCAGAGCATTTCGAAATGTTTGTAGGTGCTGTAAATTTGGTTTTCCGAGATGCTCTTAAAAGGTTGTGTCGAAATTACAGATATTTACTTATTTTTAGCATAGAAAAAGATTGTCTTCAAAAGGCTCGAAGTGACGTGCGGTTCTGAATAAATTGTAATTTAGAATGTTTTCAGCTCATTTCACACCTTTAAATTTCTAATTCTTAATAAACTGTTTATGCCGGGCATCGAGCATCTGCGTCTCAAAAGTAATCTCTATACTAAATTTAAAGTTTATAACGTTAACAGTTTCAACTAAATCATAATTTAGAACGCTTTTAGAACGTTTCCCACTTTAAATTTCGAATTTTTTTAAAAGCCGTACTAAGGGAGCATTTACTACATAAAAGTAATCACCGTGCCAAATTCCAAGCTTTATACCAACTGTATCATATAAATCGCAATTTTAAAATGTTTCTTGCTCTTGCATTCTTTTAAATTTCAAATTAAAAAAAAATTGGGTGGGGATTATTTACGAAAAAATTATGTGTCTTTTAAGTAACATTCATGTAAAATTTCAAGTTTCTTCAGTTCTAAGTATATTATGATTTAGAACATTTTTCAGAAAGTTTTCCGCTCATTTCACTCTTTTAAATTTCGAATTTTATAAAAACAGTTTTGAGCGAGTATTTATACCTTAAAAGAAACCACTGTGCCAAACACCAAGCTTTTATACCAACTGTATCGCATAAATCGCAATTTTGGAACTTTTTCGCTCTTGCATCCTTTTAAATTTCGAATTTTTATAAAACTGTTCTTGGTTATCATTTATGTTTCTAGAGTAACAGCCAGGTCAAATTTCACATATCTAGCCCTAACAATTCCTAATAAATCATAGTTTAGATCTTTTTCCGCTCATTTCATCCTTTTAAATTGAAAATTTTTTTAGAAACCGTTCTTGAGCATTTATACATAACAAAAGTTACCACCATGCCAGATTCTAACCTTCCAACTGTATCACAGAAATCGCAATTTTAAAACGTTTTTTGCTCTAGCACCTTTTTAAATTTTGAATTTTTAAAAAATTATCTTTTAAGTCTCTAAATTAACAACCATGCCAAATTTCCTGTTTCTGCACCAAATAAAACGTAATTTAGAAAGTTTCCTGTTCCCTTCCCCCTTTTAAATTTTGAACTTTTTAGAAATCATTCTTAGTTATCATTTACATCTTAAAAGCCCGGGCGCAGAATCGGCGCACGTCGCAGACTCTTGAAAAGGCCTGCAGACTATTTTTCAACTGTTAAAATTTAGAAAAAAAAAAGTTTGCTAGAAATTATTTTCTATGTGCCATAATAATACGATCCGCGCCACATGCGATTGACGAAGCTCCGATTCACTTTAAAATATAAATAATTAACGGAGAAAACTCTCGACACGCGATAGTGAAACGCACATTATTAAATGAGCCAATCCTCGTAGGGGTGATTTCTTAAGAAACTAAAAGCAAAATCAGTCATTAGTCCGAAAATATCACTAATTTCGAGAAATGTTCGCCGAAAAAACAATTTTGTTAATCGTTTGCAGTTAAAATAGCCAATTTCATCAAAGGATCGCGAAAAAAAATGCGAATTTCGTCAAAAGATCGCAAAGAAAAAAAGAAATTTTGTCATAAGATCGTGAAAGAAACATCAATTTCGCCAAAGGTCTGCGGATTAATAGCAACTTTCGTCAAAGGATGGTGAAAAAAGGCTACTTCCGTCAAATGATCGCGGAAAAAACACGAATTTCGCAAAAGAGCTAACAGAAAAATAGCATTTTTCGTCAAAGGATTGCGGTTAAAACGTGAATTTTGTCAAAGGATCGCGGAAAAAATACAAATTTCGTCAAAGGATCGAGAAAAGAACGCGAATTTTATCGAAAGATCGGTAAAAAATGAGAATTTCGTTATAAGAGCGTGCAAAAAAGGATGATTTTTCTAATTTTCGTGGAAAAAAACGCGAATTTCGTCAAAAGATGGCGAAAAAAAAAAAACGAAATTTTTGTGACAAGATCGAAAAGCCATTTCGTCATAGGGCTGCGGAAAAATAGCAACTTTCCTCAATGGATGGCGGGAAAACGCGAGTTTCGTCAAATGATCGGGGAAAAAAACGTGTATTTTGATAAATGATCGCGGAGAAAGCGCAAATTCTGTTAAAAGATCGCGGAAAAAATGCGAATTTTGTCAAAAAATCGCGAAAAAACTCTAAATTTCGTCAAAAGATCGCGAAAAACTCTGAATTTCGCCGAAGGATCGCGGAAGAAACGCGCATTTCGTCGAAAGATCGCGGAAAAAAGCGAGTTTCGCAAAAAGATCGCGGAAAAGCACGTATATCGTCAAAAGATCGCGGAGAAAGCGTGAATTTTTTTCAAAGGATTGCGGAAAAAACGCAAATTCCGTCAAAGGATCGGGAGAAAAAACCCGAATTTCGTCAAAAGACCTCGAAAAAAAAACCGCGAACATCGTCGAAAGATCGCGGAAAAAAGGCGAACATCGTCGAAAGATCTCGAAAAAACGCGAACATCGTTGAAAGATCTCGAAAAAAAAAAAAAAAACGCGAACATCGTCGAAAGATCGCGAAAAAACGCACATTTCGTCAAAGGATCGAGGGAAAAAAGGTGAATTCCGTCAAAGAATTGTGGAAAAAGTTGCTGCAACATTAATGTTTTCATGAGATTTTTTTACAGCTGAGTGGCAGGTTAAATATTAGTTAGCCATCTTTTGAGTGAAATTCATGTTAAATTTTGAATTGGGCAACCAGCTAAAATTGCTGAGTAAAACATTGCATTAGAATTACTTATAGTATTTACATGAATTACTCAAATTTGATTCCCTCAGGATTTCAATCTGCTCCAAAAACAGCTTTTATTGCTACAAAATTAGATTTTTGCTGATCCAAAGCGGCTTTACAGCACTTTCATCCCTGTATTATCACATTATATATCAATCTTTTCATAAATTTTAGAAATTGGTGTTCATATGTTATTTTTGTAACTTCACAGAAATTTTGATAAATTTCTGTGAAAGAATTTTATGAAAGATTTTTCAGACAGTGATGTTAAAAATTTTGAGGACAAAGCTAAATTATTTTAAAAAGTACTTTCCTTATGTTAATCACAAATACTCGGGGGGAGGGGTGAGTTGAGTGTATGAGGGATTGGAAAGAGGGCGTTTGTCCTTAAGTTCTGCAGACTGTTTTTAAAGTTTCTACTTGCGTTGCAGACTGCTTTAAAAAATTCTGCTACTGGAAGTAACCACTAGACCAAATTTCAAATTTGAACCGATAATTTCGCAGAAACCACATTTTTTAAAGCTTTTTTTGTCCCTGTACTCCTTTGGAAGTTGTTGTACCGATGTAAAATATACCCTATGTTGGAGCGGAGATGGTCACCAGCATTTTGTCACAATTATTCGCTCAGGGGGGGGGGGGGGGGGGGGGGGAGTTGAGAAGTCTCCATGTACCTATCAACGTAGAATCATTCAAGTATTGCTGGTAAAGATTTTCGATAAAATGTGTCTGTAATTAGCCGAGATATCAATGAAAAACCCATCTAGAAAACAACGGCACGGATCAAAACAACGTTGCTACTTTGCGACTTCCTTTCGAGACGTTCTTGTCACAATGCCAGGTTTAAACTTTGTACAAGATATTTGTTTTACGTAATGCGAATCATATTGATAAGCAACATTTTTAATTCCAATTCAGTTATTGAAGGTAAATATTAAAAAAATATTTCATATAATAATTCCAAGATATTACAAGTCAGTAATTTTGAGACAACAATTGCTAATAATTCAGTAAGTAATTCATTTATAATGAAAAAACTTTTCGATAAGAAATTACTTGAATAATCATACCTGCATATTCTTTAAATTTTAAAAATGAATCGGAAAGTTTCACGTTGTTAAACGTACTTTTTAAAAAATTGCTTTAAAATTGTTTACTATTACGGGGAATATGATTGAAAAGTGACTTTTCGTGAGAATCTCTGCAACCTCTTTCCGAAGCGTAGTTGGTTCTCTGCCAGGTTTAAACTTTCTACAAGGTCTTTGTTTTAGAGTGGGAAATATTCATCGGTTTTCATTCCAATAGAATCAAATTGGCACGTGGTATTGTTATACGTACACGAGTATATTGTCTTTGAACAGATCTGATATTTTGTATGGAACCCTCGTATGCAAGTAAAATTCACACACGACCGATTACCTTTTTTAATTCGTTCGGTAATTCCAGAATTAACGCCTACAAAAAAACAAACGTTACTTCTTTATAATACTAGTACAGATATGACTTCAGTTTAATAATGGATATTGTTAGAGAACTTTAACAATCATAGAGATTTTTAACGCAATTTTCAACAGATTAACATTACTTAATGCAAAATTCGATGTCATGTAAAGTGCACCGTAATTAAGTCAACAATACCGTGTTTAATATAAACTACATTCCAAAATATGGATTACCTAATCGAGCACTAATTGGACATGAATGATGATAAATTCCACCAATTCTCGTGATGTTGTTACAATTGACAAAAAGCAAGGTAAGTCTATTGAAAATTTTGTTAAAATGGCTTCATTATTATTAAAGTTAAGAACAAGAATTCGAGATTTTCTTGGAATGAAGCCCGTGAATTTTTGATTGAACAAATGGATTGGAACCCTATTATTTTCTATGCAAAAATTATTTGCTGGACTGTGCTCTTGCATCTCTTAAAGTTTTTGTCATCATTTTAAAATACTTTTTATAACTCTCTAGTTTTGTGTTATTTCATTGGTGCATTTTACGTTTTCTAACTCTAATATTGTAAACGCTGTTTAAATGAAACATAACAAAGTAACTTCGGAAAAAAGCATTACGATTTGATTCATTAAAAATACTGATTATATTAACAGGTGATTCAAATAACCGGCGAACACTTTATCAGAAACTCAAAACCCTCCTAGAGCCGAATTCTGGCTGCGCCACTGGATTGAACATTACCCAGATAGCATGAACAATTGCAGCAAGATTAATTTTTTCTTGATATTTTCTTGTCACGACAAATTTGAAGTAATAATATTGCCGCAAGGGCACTACTAGGTAGACGGAATGTAATCAATCGCTCCCTTGCAACGCAACTTTGCTCTAAACGTGATACAACATCGTCATAAAATAACGACAGAAGCGAAAAATTGCTTTTGTTGGAAGGAGAACAGATATAAACAGCGCATGCGCGGAAATTTGCATCCAAAGACAAAATTACGACACTTCCTTCCCATGATTAGCGAATCATTGACCGGGATCTAGATAAGTTTTTCACTGTTAACCAAACGAGATTGACCAGTCAGAAGCCTGCATTTTTTTAAAACTTTTTTTGCTGTTTGTAAAAATGCAGGCTTCTGATTGGTCAATCTCGTTTCGCTAACAGTGAAAAATCTACTTAGATCCAGTTTAGTGTTGAAGATGAAGACCCAGATATAAAGGTATTATTTTAATTATTGAAATTTGATTGTTTTTTGTAAAGGTTGGTGCAGTTTCTTATAAAAATTCTGATAAATTAAAAAGTTATGCTTATTTACTGAGGTTTTGGTCCATGTTAAACCAATGTTGAAAATTTAAATTTTTAAATGATTTTTTCTCAGTTATCTGAGAGTTTCTCAGATATCGTTTTAATAAATATACCTTTTTTTTTTTTTTTTTGATCTTTCACGCTGTTTGAGCAGTGTTGAATTCCGACATTGTAATCTGGGAGCAATTTCAGTGGCGGGGGGGGGGGGGGGGGCATTTTTGAGATCTGGTGAGGAAATTACACTTTTGTTCATAAAAAAGCATAAAATCTCAAAACTTCGGGAGGGTAACTCAAGGTTTTGGGGGTAATGTACCCCCGCCGGCCAACCCTGAATTCAACACTGCGTTTTAGTGTAAAATTTTTAAATTTAAATTATGTTTTCATTGCCATTAAACCATTTTTTCTACATAAATATAAAGTATTTTAAACAGTTTCTTAGTTGGCTATTCTCCAAGATTCTTAACAATTCTATTGTACCCTGTTTTCTATTTTTTATTATTTTTAATTGAAATTATTAACAGTATTTTCTACCGGTGTCAGTTTTATTTAATTCTTTTAAAATTTCTCTTTCCTTTTGACATAACTGCTTGTTAATCGGATGTGTATAAGTCTTTATTTCGAAATTTTTTTTTACATTTTAAATATGAATATTTTGAAATTTGTCATTTTTCGCGTCAGAAAACCAGGGCTTGAATTGTACCGGAGCAAATCGGAACAATATTCCGGTTTGTTAAATTATGCCAAATATTGCTCTGGTTTGTAAATAATTATGGTAAATTATCGTTCAGATTTTTTGAATTAACTAAAATATATTATTGTTACAGTTTTATACATGGATCTTTTATTGTGCAGTCTGTAACTTTTTTTGATTATTTTGAATTTTGAATGCATTTTTAAAAATATTTTTTGTATTGTTAGACATAAATTTGCCAAAAATTAAAAAAAAAAAAGTTAAACTTTTAAAAATAGTTTTCCTATTCGTAATTTTTCCTTTTCGAGCCTTGCCGAAAGCAATTTTACTAAAACTTGATTTGTGAGTTTTTTTTATAATGAATTGAGCTAAATAACTAAAATGCATTGAATAGTCACATCAATCCCCCCCCCCCCCTCCAAAAAAAAAAAAAAAGAGTTATAAAATAGTTTTGTGTGATAATTAAAACTGTGGACACCTTAACACCAACATAGTCTAAATCTGACATTAATAATATAACAATGAGATTAAGGGGTCGAAAGTTTCAATTATCACACAAAACTATTTTATAACTATTAAAATGATATGTTGGTTTCTTTATTTATTTGTTTTATTATTAAAGATGATTCGTTTTGTATTATTTTTTACATGTACAAAATTGTTCAACTGCATTTTTATGCTTTATCATTTTCTATGATAACAATCTTTCATAAAAAATAAAATTTAAGTGCCGACACTAGTCACTCGGAGAAACACTCCAGCTAATGTGAATCATATGGATAGTTCTTTACAGATTTCGGGCACACATTTTAATATTTTTTTCATGGGATGCATCTGTTTGATATCTATTGTTGGGCAATTGTACTTATGCAGTGTTGAATTCAGATAATTTTCTCCGGGGGGGGGGGGGGGGGGGGATTTCACTTTTTGACCACTGAAAATACAAAATCTCAAATCTTTCGAGGGGGACAATTCATTATTTCGGGAATGTATACCCCGGGCCACCCCTTGTATTCACCACGGCTTTCAATTTTGAAACCAGTTCTGAAAATGAAACTGTCCTCACATAAAAGAAAACTCTAATAAAATTTTAAAAAGTACAACAGCACAACAATATAGAGTAGATGGGGGTAAAGATACGAACGGGGCAAAGATACGCACTGGCTGATTTAATATGAAGCAACATTTCTACAATCCTGACCGCTAGGTTGCTTGTGTGTTGGTGTTGTTTATGACGGCCAATTATCAACACGAGGGATATCGGCCCAAAGGGGGGGGGGGGGGTGCCCTCCATGGGAGTCTTTTTAAGGGAACTTAACCCATATTTACACAAGGAAATCCAAGGTTCGAAGAAAACCACGGAAAACTCTGAAAAATTAGGCCGACGGGCGTGATTTGGATCCAACCCAGCACCTCTCGGCTACCAGCTTTGAGAGCAGAACCTCTCGGCCACCGGTAGGGCCGCTAGTTGCAGTTTGGCTTGAAGTGTAGTAGTCGTGTGTTCAAACCTTGTGAAAAAAGTAGCACTCCATGCCAAAACAAAAGAGACAAGTTTAAATTTTCGAATTTTCGTGTAGTATTTTTTAAATTTCACTTTATTGTTTAGCTGACAATACCTCGATTTTTTTTCAAAACCAAAAATTCAGTGGAGAACAAAAGTTCTTTAACTTCTAAATGCCGTGTGGTTAACCTTGATCGCATTTGTTTAAACTTGTAGGTAGTCGATTAAGCAAAATACTACAGAATGGGGTAAAAGTATGCATCCGTTTTGGGGCAAGATACCCACAAGTTTAACCCCTGAACAGTGTGGCCCGAACTGGATTCGGGCAAGAACACTTTGCTTGCTTCGTTATTAAAAGCATTTTGATACCACTAATTTGTAACTGTAAATTTATCTTTATTGATTGTCAGATATTTTTCGATTAAGTAAGGTAAATATTTTAGTATGGAAAAAGTGGTGTCCAGCCCCATTTTTAGTTTATGTTGTAAGAAAACAAATGTCACAGTTAAGGGGTTAAGATGCGGGGCTTTGCCCCATCGTTTTAGCTAGATGAATGCTTTCCAGAATCACATTGTTTGAAAGCTTTATATTTTTTATAAGATAGCATTGTATAAAATATCATATCTACTTAACTAACATAAGGTAGTTAACAACTTTTTCCTTTTTTTAGTTAAGTTTTGTAAGATTCCGTACTTAAAAAGTGAAAACGAAACCATTATAAGATCACTCTTGTGTCTGTCACAGCTATTTTACTCGTAAGCTATGGAACGTGGAAAGTTCAAATTGGGGTAAGTAATAAAAACTATTGACCCACATATTTGCAGATTATTAAACATTCACAAATATATTCAGGAAAAATGTAAAGAGGCTAATTAAGTTACTTGAAAAAAAAAAATCTTTTCTTTGTTTATGAGTAGAGTATCATGTGAAAGCTTTCGTAACGCTGAACTCAAAAATACATTTCTTTTACTTTTAAGTATTATATTTTCAGAGATATCGTCGAAAATGTAGTGCAAAAATATGCCCCCCCCCCCCCACACACACACACACACACCCATCTATTTCCGAATCTACTGAAATTAAAATTATGAAGAAATTAGAGATAGTAGATGTTAATTTAAACCTTGTAGGAAAACTATAGCGAATACCCTAGGTCACATAGTTTTAGAGAAAAGCGCATTTTCCCATTACACACAAATTTCGATTTTCAGGCGTTCAACAAAGGTGTTGCGGAGCGCGGGAGGTACCTATCGTAGCAGAAGTATAAAAACATTGTTGATAGAGATTTTCGAGAAAATCCGTCGGTAATTAGCCTAGATATTAACCCTTAAAGACACGGCCGGTTTGGACATGCATAATGACAGGGGCGGCGTACTCTATGTACCATCGGCTTTTAAAGACCAGATAACAACTTTTAATGATTCATTTTTGTAATACAATAACCAGTAGCAGTATAAAAGCAATAAACGTCAAATTGTTAGAAACAGACTAATTTAATTAGAATTAATCACATAAATACTATAGGATGAGCGACTAGTTTGCATTAAGTGGATCTCCAATACGCCTCTTGTGTCTTTAAAAGTTAACTAAAAACATATCTGGAAAAACGCGGCACGGATCAAGGCGGCGTTAAACTTTGAACAAGGGTTTTGTTTTAGCTACACTATAAAAAGAAAAGATTATATACTACGCTGAATTTAGTTTTATGAAATGCCAAATGAAATTTAAGTATGAACTACTTTTATTGTCAGGACCGAATTAAGTTCATCACAAACAGATTAGGATAAGATTAAAAAAAGAGTTATACAGAATGGCAATATTTGAAATTATTTAAGCTTCATATCTCTTTGAAATTTTATGGTAAACCCATTCATACTTTTCCAGTATATAGGGGAAATTAGGGTAATGACGCTCAGAGGGGCAATCCCGCTCAGCCAATATCTCTAAACAGAATAGAACTGAAAACGTGCAATCGGTACCGGCACCTAGCGAACTTCATCGTAAGTTCCCAGTAAGGATATAATGACCGTCGGATGGAAAGTATTTTTGTGTCCTCACGTTATTAGTTTGTAGTTGTTTTATTATAAAATTCTACGATATCTAACTTGAAGGTAAGTGGACACTCTTATTTTCAAATATTAATTTACTCATTATGTCTACAAAATATATACATTTAGCTGTACTTTAATGCTTTTATTTATTTTTGTAGTGCGTTGTTACGCCAATTATAATGCATTAAAACCCAACATGGCGATAACGGGTAATGGCGCTAGCGTGGAATCCCAGAAGTTTTGCCAGTGGGCAACTTTTTTAAAATTCAAATTTTATTGAGAAACACCACTTTTTTGAAATGGTAAATTTTCCCTGTTTTCGCCTTAATTAATATGTCATTAAACAAGGAGAATTTCAAAAAAGGGGTGAAAATAAAAAAACCTAAATTTTAAAAAAAGTAGCCCACTATATGTGTAACACAATATGTGTGAGGTGGTCGCAAAAAGTCTGCAGTGGTGTGAACAGTCCACAGAACTACATATGTGACTTTTGTCTTACTTAAATGTTGTATTCAAACTCTGAGTTCAATTACCCTACCATGTCGGGCATAACCGCTCAATCGATGGTTATTTAAATAAAACGATAAAAAAAAAAAATTCCTTAAACTTTTATGCAAATTAGTTGATTGTAAACTGTTCCTTATGCTTTGGAGTTATACTTCGTTAATAAAATATTGATTTTTTTCTCTAAATTTGACTAGCTATTCATGTTTTCCCTTAAGTGACCGCCATTCCCCTACTTTCCCTACAGCTATACCCAACCCTACATTGTATAGTTTTTTAGAAAGTCTTATTATTCTTTTAGCAACGATTTTTTAAATAATACAGTTAATAATTTATATATTTATTGTACGGAACCGTCTGAGCGCGAGTAATACTCACACTTGATCTTTTTTTTTTTTTTTTTTTTATAATTTTATTTAAATATAGAACATAGGTATCTACCTACCTACTTTTAAAAATCAATATTATTGTTTCATGAAATGCTTTTGTTTTAAGTCTTAACCCTTAACCCCTTGGGGACGAGCGACACGTATACGTGCCGCATGTTGCGTTGTCGGTGAGACTGCAGGTTCGGTAAATTCAAATTATTTCATAATGCATCGAAGAATAAAAACGTCTTCATAACTTAGTTCTAATATATTGTAAATAAAATTCGTAACTTGAATAAGTAAACACACTCTACAGTTCAAATTAAACTTCTTTCTTAAAAAACAACTATGTACATTTTATTTACAAATATAGGTATATTAATATTATTATTACTCTCATTTGAGAGTTCCATTATTACCGTCAGACCGGTTCAAAACAAACTTTACATCTACACTGAAAAGAAAATCGGAAAACAATAAAAAGGGGGTTGCCACAATGCCGACTAACAGAAAATGGCAAGCATCGCCAAGTTGGCATTCTCAACATCCTGCCCCGGGCTGAACACTTAGTTCAGCATCTATATTAAACAATTTAATAAACATAAGAATATACTTACATACATGACAAATTTTCAGATACATACAGCTACAGATATAAAAGCAAAAATAATAAGAATGCTGCAATCTACGAAAGAAAATAAAACACATGAATTGTATGAAAATTAAACAATAATAAGGGTAAATATGAGTAACAAAACAAATTAAATGTTCGATAATAGTTCTTATTTTTAGTGTAAGAGTTTTAGTGTCTTTTAGTCCACTAAGTCCAATTTAAGATTATATAGCAATTGCACAGGTCTTTTAAGATCGCCTTTTGCAGTCTGTAATACACATGATCTGATTTTAGAGTCACGACCAAATATGAGTTCTTTAACACGACCACACTTCCACATATGTTTTGGGAGCTTTTCATCATGAATTATCACTATATCGTTAACTTTGAACTGAGGCGATGAATTTATGTTTTTCACTTGAAAAGCAGATCTAAGTTCTAACAAATATTCGTTTCTCCACCTTTTCCAAAAGTGGTCAGTAATTTGTTGCTTATATTTATATTTTCTCGTCAACAAAATCTTATTGGATTTCTCTTGCGTACAGACTGGTAATCCATAAGAAGGTAAGGACATTAATCGTTTACCAACTAAAAAATGAGATGGCGTTAAAGGTGATGGTTCAGCATTTTCTTCGTAGAGATAACATAAGGGACGTGAATTAATCACTGCTTCAATTTCTGTAAGTATTGTTTCTAGCTCTTCATAACGGAGACAAGTTTTTCCTAGCACCTTTTTTAAAGGTGTTTTGATGATTCTATCTTTCGGTAAAGGTGCTATTTCCACCTTTCCAGGAATAGCATTAAGTTTTCGACATATCATACACGATCTTAAGACGGATTTTACAAATCTTCTTCCCTTTAATATAAAATTCCTTTCACGAAGGTGAGCTAAAGTGACAGCTACACCAAAATGGTGCATTCTTTCATGAGCATCCTTAATTAGTAATTTTACAAAATAAGATTTATTAGGAAGTATCCACAGATGTTTTTCCTGCTCTGTAACTTCAGAAAACTGAAGTCTTCCGGATAAAACAAGTAAGTCATTTTCATCGAATTGTGGATTAAGGTTGTACAAAGAAGAATCTTTATTAAGTGGTTTTTTTTGTTTAGGTGCTTCTATTTCAACTTTAAATGAAGTTTCCTGAGTTTGTTTAATCCAGTATTTTTCTGCTATTTCTATTTCTGGGGTAGTTAAAGGTCCTAAAATTTTAGGGTTTTTCGAATTGGCATTATGAATAAAACGCATTATCCAAGCAGTAATATTATACACGCGATTTAAACTACTGAACTTTGCCATATCAAATACTGGCTTAGGGATAGAGTTTGATTCGTTACACAATAATGTTAAATTTGGTTTTGCTTTCATTTCATTAAAAGCTTCGGGAACCATTTCTATAGCCATTTTGAAGGCCACATATCTTCTGATAGTGATAACCAAGGTGGGCCGCACCACCATACATTATTACCCATTAACTTCGATAAGTTTTCCCCTCGCGTAAGCAGATCTGCAGGGTTTTCTTTTCCGGGACAATAATTCCAGTCCTTTGGATCTGTCAATGACTGAATTTCGGTTACACGATTGGAAATAAAGGGTTTCCAGTTTGTAGTAGAACTCCTAATCCACCAAATAGTTATTTCTGAGTCCGACCATAACTTTATATTTAAATTCGAAATATGTAATTTTTGTTTTAAATATTTCCACATTCTAGCGGCAACTACTGCACTGATCAATTCCAGCCGTGGAATAGTTAACTTCTTGAGGGGGGCTATTCTACATTTACTCCAAACAAAACTTGTTTGAATTTCGCCAGTTAATGAAATGGAACGCAAATAAGCAACTGCTCCATACCCTTTGGGACTAGCATCACAGAATATGTGAATTTGTGAATTTTCAGAAATGTTTATCATATTAGGAAAATATTTTCGGGTTATTTCAAATGTGCGTAAATGTACAACTTCTGAACACCAAGTGTTCCACTCGCATTTCAAATCTTCAGGTAATTTATTGTCCCACTCTAAACCTCTTTGCCATGTTTCTTGCAACAAGGCTTTAATACGTATTACAAATGGATTCACAAATCCTAATGGATCATAAATTTTCAGTAACATTTTAAGAACTGTTCGCTTCGTGGGATCATCGATGTAATATTCTTCAAAGGGCTGCGCATCTAACATCAAAATATCAGATTCAGTATTCCATATCAGTCCAAGCACTTTTAAGATACTACCTGTGTTTTCCTCACTTATACCTAAGTTACCAGATTCCCACATTTCCCTAAGTTTAATAGAATTTGTTTTTAATTTCCTCAAATTCATCCCAGCTTCTTTAAGAATTTCAGAAGCTGTAACTGATAAATAATAAGCTTCGTTATCTAAATCTGATCCGGAAATTAAATCATCGACATAGAGGGAATTATCTAACATATATACAACATTTGGATGTTGATCTCGATATTTCTTTATATGATGTTTAATTGTGGCAGCCAAAATAAATGGTGAGCATGTAACGCCAAATGGTACACGTCTAAATCTTAAAATTTTGAAAAAGTTGTTTGCGTCATTATCGAACCAAAGAAATTTAAGGTAATCTCGGTCTTCTTCAGCTACAGAAATTTGAAGAAAGGCCTTTTCAATATCTGCACAAAACGCAGTATTGAATTTTCTGAAATTAATAATAATTTCTAATAAATCGGGGTTCAAATTTGGGCCACCGTACAAACAATCATTTAATGATTTGCTATTTTCTTTTGAGGAAGCATCAAATACCATTCTAACTTTAGTTGTGGGTTTATCATCTCGCAAGACAGGTCGGTGGGGCATAAAATAACCGCTATCTACAGTTTTATTAGAACATGCTTCCACTATGTTATTTAATTCCTGTTCAATCACAATTTCTTTATATTTCTGCAATAATTCCTTATCTTTAAGCAATTTTCGATTTAAGTTAATAAATCGGTTTCTAGAATTGTTATAATTACTTCCTAAATCTCTTCTATCATCTTTCCATAACAATTTAGCTTCGTATCGGTGCTCAAGAAAATGCAAATTGTTTTCGAATTTTTCGATTATCTCTTTATCTAATTCAGAAATATTTTCTTCAGTGTTCATCCCTAAAGTTTCTAACTCCCACAATGTTTTCAAATCATTTTGAATAGGTTTCATAACCTGAGTGGACAAGACCCCAGCTTGCTTACTCTCACTATTTTTATTTACGTCAATTGTCCCGCAGAGGGAATGCCCAAATAAATTTTCACAGACGAACAATGATTTATTTATGGGGTATGTTTTGTCATTAATTTGATATAAATAATCAGCTCCTATTAATATATCAACATCACTATTTTCCAAATGTTCCCACGTGTCAAGACGAAATTTGGAAAGTTTTCTCTTAATTTTGATTGGAAGAGGAGGAATTTGTATCAAAGAATTAGTTATTAGCGGTGTGACTAATGCTTCAATTATTATACTACGTTTTCTGTTCGTCAAGTGAATTAGCTTTAGCTTAACGACATCATAACATCGTTCTTCAGATTTTCTCGAACCGAAAGTATAGACAATTAATTTTTCCTTTCTAATGACCTCAGGTTTTAATTTTGAAACTAAATTTTCTGTAATAAAAGTTCGATGACTAGCAGAGTCAAATAAACAAAGAGCAGTTTCTGAATTTTCACCCGCTTTCACTTTTACATGAATTGTTTGCAATATTACTTCTCTACTGATATTATTTATATTGCCTTTGCAATGAGATACGGAGGAAATAATACTATCTGAATTTTTTGATACTTCTGTTTTTTTATTAGAATTACAAAGTATAGTATTATGATATGTTTTATCACACACTTTGCAGTTTTCATTCGAAATTTTACAAAAATTCGCGATGTGAAATTTACGGAAGCATTTAAAGCACCTTCCTTCCCTTTTTAATTTTTCTCGCATTTCCGGAATGGTGAAAGACTTACACTTTTCAGTATCGTGATCAGTTTGATTACAAAATATGCAGTTATTTTTAATATTTGTGGTTAAGGCAGAAGCTGATGGAATGAATTTTTTATAATTTTTCTTATAATTTTCCTGCTTCTCAGGGATTTTTTCAAAATGGTTTAATTGGACAGAGGTCTCGCGAGATTCAATTTCATCTTTAATGAAATTTATCAGCTCATTAACATCCCAGTCAGTGTTTTTAATTCGTTTTCTATTAAATTCTAGTGCAATATCTGATGGAATAAGTTTCAGAAGAATCGGACATAACAAGTGCCCATATGAACCTGATACAACACCTAAAGAATTAAGATTTCTTATTTGAATTTCGCATTCATCATACAAATCTCTAAAAGCCTTAATGTTACTAGAATTTCGTACTGGTTTCAAATTTAGCAGTTTAGTCATGTGACTATTTATTACCAGGTCATTACGACCAAAACGATTTTTCAATAATTCTATAGCATGAGCATAATTTTCCTTAGTCAGCGAAAAGCCTGCTATAGTATTTGCAGCACTTCCGCCCAAAAGTGACTTTAAGTAGGAAAATTTATCAATCGGAGTTAAATGCTCATTATTGTCAATCGCATTCGAAAACTGACTCCAAAATTCGAGCCATAAACACGAATCACCATAATATTTAGATATTTTAAGTTTAGGAAGTTTAATCAAATTTTGATTAAGAATTTTCTGACTTTTTAGTAGAGAACTATTGTTGCTACTACTATCACTTTCAATGTCTGAAGAATCTTGTTTAGTTTCAGGAGTAACTGTGTTATCATTTAAAAATTTGGAAATTTTATATTTCCATTCAATAATATTCTCATTATAAGATTCCGATTTCTCGATTTCTTTTTCAAATTCAGTACTTGGAACCAGTGGTTCAATTTCAGAATTTAATGATTTTAAAGTTTTCATTTTGTCATTCAATTGCTGTTTAAAAAGATCCAGCTGGGATTTTCTATTCTCAAGCTCTAATTCTTGTGTATTATCTAATAAATCCCTTATTTTATCAAATATTTTCGTAGTTTGACTACGAATCGTAGCTCTTTTTTTTTTTCAAAGTTTCGCAATCCATCATAAAATAAAGAATTCAATTTATTCGATACAGTTCAGTTAATAAATGTATTCATAATTCTATTTATTCAATATAATTTAATTTGAGGTACTTACCTCAATCGATGATGAAATCCAGACATCCTGGAGCTTTGACGCCAGAAAAATGTTGCGTTGTCGGTGAGACTGCAGGTTCGGTAAATTCAAATTATTTCATAATGCATCGAAGAATAAAAACGTCTTCATAACTTAGTTCTAATATATTGTAAATAAAATTCGTAACTTGAATAAGTAAACACACTCTACAGTTCAAATTAAACTTCTTTCTTAAAAAACAACTATGTACATTTTATTTACAAATATAGGTATATTAATATTATTATTACTCTCATTTGAGAGTTCCATTATTACCGTCAGACCGGTTCAAAACAAACTTTACATCTACACTGAAAAGAAAATCGGAAAACAATAAAAAGGGGGTTGCCACAATGCCGACTAACAGAAAATGACAAGCATCGCCAAGTTGGCATTCTCAACACCGCATGAAGCGCTTAGAATTCTTGTTTTTCCTCACCAGTAAAATTTGCCTTATTTAATCAGCGCGTTTTCTCGATTCAAGAAGACACAAATTTCTGTTTTTAAAAAACGGTAAGAAAAGATTAAAAATTTCGTAAAAGTCTCCCGTCCCGAAGGGGTTAAACCCTGTTAACGGTCTCGCAGACCGCTACTATATTCAGTTTTCACAGTTTAACTTGTAATTTTCAGTTTAACTATTGATGTTAGTTTAATTTTGATTCATTTGGAAACTTAGTAATATCGCTAAAGACATCTAAATAAGGGAATTTTTATTGTAATAGCCCTTTATATAAAGTTTAGCGCAGAAACAGTATCTTACGAGTCAGTCAACCCTTTTTTTTATTCACTCTAAGATCAAGCGTTCTCGGACATCGCTCACAGCATTTATGGAACATTTTTTGTCAGAGCAGTTAAGGTTTAACCGCTGTTTGTGGCCATACTGACCACTGTTTTTTTTTTGCGGTTTAAGTTGTAATTTTCAGTTTAACTATAGATTAGTGGGATTTACTATGGATTCTAATTTAACTATGCGTATTAATTTCTTCAGGTGTTACACTAGAGAACTAACGCTACTAACGCTTGAGACTTCTGAATAGGTGAGTTTTAATTATAGTAGTACTCGCTCACAGTATTTAAGCAACAATTTTTGTCACAACAGTTACCGGTCAACTGCTATTTGCGATCTTACAGACCGCCGTTTTCTTTTTTCATGGTTTAACTTATAATTTCAGTTTAACTTTTAACTGATGTGACAGAAATCATCACATAACTACTGTGAAGTGGTCTGTGAGACCGCTCTATCGAAAGATGAATAAAAGGCGCGATTAACTCGTAGGATGGTGATTTTGTACTAAACTTTTTATACAGGGCTGTTATAATTAAAATTAACCTATTCAAAAGTCTCTGGTGATAGCACTAAATTCCCAAATTAAACAATATTTTGATAGTGTTTGTAGTTAAACTGAAAGCTACAAGTTAAACTATAAAAATTGAAAAAAGCAGCGATCTGTGAGACCGGTAACATCAGTTAAAGGTTAACTACAAAATACTAATTAAAATAATAAAACTTGTAAAAAATCACCATAAAATAAAAAATAAAACAATAAAACTGTAAAAAATCACCATAAAATAAAAAATAATTAAAAGAATAAAACTTTGTAAAAAAATCACTTATGGCGATTTTTTAAAAGTTTTATTCTTTTAATTATTACTTATTGCCAGTTTTTGGTGCTGTTTCGCAGTATGTGTACAGTACTAGTGACATTTACTAATGCTTTTACATAACTCATTCGTTTGAGTGGAAATGGGACAAAAAACCCGCAGTAATGAGGCATAAATACGCACTGGGTATCTTTGCCCCACCACTGCGTACTTTTACCCCAACCAATGGGACAAAGATACGCAGAACAAAGTTTTTTTTAAAAATTGCAATTTCTCACGGAAGTATAATTCAACGGAATGTCGGCTGATGGTGGCATGTGCCTAAGGCGCATCCCACACTGAGACGACAAGCGACATGTAGCCGCAACATGTAGCGCAAAAACCGGTCGAAACAAAGGACGAAGTTGTTTCAAACCAGTTTTTCCAGCGAATTCAAGCGACATGTCTTATGTGTCGCTAGTGTGTGACTTGCCTTATTTATCAATCACCAAACAGATGCCAGCTATCGCGGCAGCCGTGGCTATGGTAACCGAAAAATACCCCATTAAAAAGGAAAAGCATAGCAATACGACTACAGAAAATAGTCGCCGTCCGTTCGTGATAACATCATTATTTGTAACAGAGTAGTCTTTTTCAAGCAGGATATATTACCATGTTTTTAGAGGCTGCGAAGTCTGAATGGTGGTTGCTGAGTTTAGCTCGTTATATGGTTGTTATGGTTGACTAAGTTTGGAAATTTCAAACGTTATTTATTTATTATTATTATTTTAATTATGCCAAGTTAAGCCAGAGTTAACTTTATTATTGTGCAGTTTTCCAGGAGCAATTTCCACATTGTTAAGTCTGGCTTGACTGAAAGTTTGGCAAAAAGATCTATGGCTTATTACCAGCAAAAATAGATTTATTTATTTCTTCTGGAAACCTTTAATGTTTTATTACATTTCGAGAATATCACCCTTAAACAGCTACTTCACTCCAGCGGAAACGATAGCTCGCTAACAGGACATATTATAAAAAATATCTCGTTTTCATTTCAATATTTTTAAATGACTTTTTATATACTTTCACTTTTAGAGCCAATGAAAGTGTCCACATCAATAAATAAATAAATAAATAAATAAATAAAATAAAAACTTCAACAAAATTAAAATAAAATAAAAAACGACGATTTCAGAAATTGACCTCAGCTATCGAATATAAAAGAAAAAGTATTTTAAAAATATAAAAATACAAACACTTATTTTTAAAAATATGTCCCATTGTATTAACATTAGCGTTAGGAATTCTAATTTGTGATGGCCTTTAGAACTAATTGTAAGTAGAATTTTTTTAAACTGTAAAAATTTATTCATACGTGGAAATTATTCTAAAGAGAAACATTCGCATTGCATACAATATTTCAAATGAAAATCCAATTTCAAAGTAATTGCTTAAGAGAGGCAAAGGCCAACTTAGTGAAAAAGTTTCCATGCCGGGACTCGAACCCGGGCCATCAGTATAGCGCACTGACGTTCTACCGACTAAATCACATGGAACGATGCCCAGCCTGGAATTTCCAGGCTGTGTAAATGCCTCTCAAAATGCCTCACGTTTTGGTAAAATGCCTCTCAAAAAAGGTTTTTATTAAAAAAAATCAATTTTTTTATTGTTTTAGGGAAAAAGTATCTAGAAATTCAGAAAGTAGACAAAATTTGCAACAAGTGAAATAGATGACATTATGACGTAGGATGAATGTAGAGGGGCTGATTTGCCTCAGAACATGCGCCGCGGTGCTGCGTATACTAAGTTGCGCAATTCCACTTAACCACTCACATCGTTTACATTCGTCCTCCCGTCTCCCCTCCGAACTTTCCTCCCTATAAGGTTTACTTTAAGATTTTTGGGTCGCTGAATCCGAATTTTTAACTTCCCCCAAAATTCTACACCCTCCCACCCCCCCGCAACCACCACCCAGAAAAAATAGTTCTTTTTAAATTAAATTTTTTATTGTTTTAGGGGAAAAGTATGTAGAAATTCAGAAAGTAGACAAAATTTGCAACAAATAGGATATATGACATTATCACGTAGGATAAACGGGGGGAAGGGGGCTGCCTCGGAACATTCCCCGCGCGCTGTTCTCAAAAACCAATTTTTTTCAAAAAATCAATTTTTTTTTTTTTTTGGGGGGGGGGGGGGGGGTTGCTGGGGGAATTTTTGATGGGAAGTTACAAATTCGGATTCAGCGACCCAAAAATCATAAAGTGAGTCGAAATCCAGAACTAGCATTAATTTTTCCAGGTAAAATCCCTATTGCCTGGACTTGCATAACTTAGTGCACGTAGCGCCGCAGTGCATGTTCAGAGGCAGCCATCCCCCCCCCCTACCCCCCCGTTCATCCTACGTCATAATGTCATGTATCCTATTTGTTGCAAATTTTGTCTACTTTCTGAATTTCTACATACTTTTCCCCTAAAACAATAAAAAATTTAGTTTTAAAACAACTATTTTGGGGGATTGTGGAGGGGGGGGGGAGGGGATTTTGGAGGATTGTGGAGGGGGGGGGGGATTTTGGAGGAAGTTAAAAATTCGGACTAAGCGAGCCACAAAACTTAAAGTAAACCTTATAGGGAAAGTTTGGAGGGGAGACGGGAGGGCGAATATAAAGGATGTGAGTGGTTAAGTGGAATTGCGCAACTTAGTCTACGCAGCACCGCGGCGCATGTTCTGAGGCAGATCCCCCCCCTCCCCATTCATCCTACGTCATAATGTCATGTATCTTATTTGTTGAGAATTTTGGCTACTTTCTGAATTTCTAGATACTTTTTCCCTAAAACAATAAAAAAATTGATTTTTTTAATAAAAACCTTTTTTGTGGGGCATTTTACCAAAATTTGAAGGGAAGGGGGGGTACCGGGGGAAATTTTGGTGGGAAGTTAAATATTCGGATTCAGCGACACAAAAACATATAGTAAGCCTTTTTCCAGAACTACCATGAATTTTGCTAGGTAGAGCCCCCATGCGGTCTCTATTACCTGGACTAAAAGTAAAAAGGATTTTATTGAATCATTTTTCACAATTTTGTTTATGGATGGAAGACCAGCTAATAGTACTGATTATGAAAAGAAGTGTACCACTTGAAAAGTTCACTGCCCCCTGTGTTCTACAAAACAAGATAGTCGAATTTCCCTTTAACAAAGTCCCTATTTAACGAAGTTTTCTACTTAACGAAATTTTCTGCTGAACCTTGACTTTGAACACCATTAACATACAAATAAGTCTGTATGTTACGGAAAATACATTCTATATAACGAAGTTTATTCCACTTTCGTGCGTGTAGAACGTTCAAAATGAGAGGTTGCTATTGCGATGAAGGTATGAATTTATTTCAGCGTATTGTATGAAAATGAAAATTTTTATTTATTTAATCATTTCCATTCAAAGGAAAAAATGATAGAAGTCTTCGATACAATAAGAAGGGGATTCCAGTTTCACAAGAATTTTACTGATGAATTGTTCGGGTATATTAATACATGGAAATTATTCTAGAGAGAAACATTTGCCTTGAATACAATATTTCAAATGAAAATCAAATTTCAAAGAAATTGCTTAAGAGGCGCAACATATAATACTGAGAAATTTACCAGGCTGGGTATCGTTCCATGTGGTTTAGTCGGTTGAACGTCAGTACGCTATACTGATGGCCCGGGTTCGAGTCCCGGCATGGAAACTTTTTCACTAAGTTGGCCTTTGCACCTCTTAAGCAATTACTTTGAAATTTGATTTTCATTTGAAATATTGTAAAAATTTAACTTGTAATTTCTTTAAATGCACTCTTTTGTTTCTCTATTTTAGGATTCAAAGACATGAAACAATTATAGAGAAGAATGTTGCATAATGTTAATTTGGTAAATACTATACTTTGTTATTATGTTGTATATATATTTGTTGTATACTGTGTTGACTGTGAACTGTGTGAACTATTATCTGTAACTGTGTGAAAATAAACTTTGTAATTATGTTATAGCCTGTACTGTTTTATTCTAACTTTGTTCTTATTAAATTCTTCGAACTTTTCAAATATTTTGTTATTGTTCGCTTAGTAAACTAAAAACAGTGCTTCAATGTTGAAATTTAATGGCTTGGTTTATGGTATTATTTATTGTTTTACTGTTTTATAAAAATTAAGTGAAAATTAAGTATTTTAGATTAAAGTTATGTATTTTAAATAAAATAAGTGAAAGGATTATATTTTTAATGAAATAGGGAAAAAAAATGCGATGCGATTTTGGATATTTGGCGATGTATCACCTGCACCCGGTTAACATAAAAATACAAATTTCTTTATTTCTCTATCAGAATCTTCCGATTTGGCGAATGCTTAACCAAGTAAAATAAATTATAACATGCAATAATTACCATATATTTTATGGAGAACCAAACGACTCGCCAGGGATGGCTAGTTTTGCAAGAAATTAGAATTTCTTGATTGGCAGCTATGTCTTGATATGATATGATATGATACTATCATATCACATCATGATATGATAGTTATGCCTAAACTAAATTTATTTCCTAATTGCGTGAAATTTATTAGTAAAAATAGAAATTTAAGAGCTAATATACTCTGATATAATAAATTATTAATCAAATTAGACATATAATTGCCGAAACGTCAGTGAAGGCTTACTGTGGAGACACGAAAAGTTTTGATTTCCGTTTGTCCGTCTGTCTGTCTGTCTGTTCCGCGATAACTGCCGCAAAAAGCACCCGATCAGCTTGAAATTAATTGGGCATATTCGTAAGATACCCGGACGTAGCTGTATAGTTTTTGGTTAAATTTGGTTCATTTGTTCGGAAAATATGGAAGATTTTATTTTTCTTTATAATGCTTTTCTATGGCAAGTCAGACGATTTTCAATTTTCCATTTGTTGAAAGAAAATGGCACGTTTGATTAATGGATTTAAATGTCAAATTATGGATACTAAAATTCCAAATAAGGGTTTTAAATTATTCCTATTATATTGAAGTTTTATCAATATATCTATCAGATTTTTTTATTTACGTGTATAATGTTTTGAGGACATTTATACATGTATTCCAATAATATAAAGAATTTTTAAATTAATTTTCTTGTTTTACATGATACATATTTCTTTTTTTTTTCCTTTTCTTCGTTGCCTAGCGACTGTTATTCGTAGCCTATCATTGCTTCAAATATGAATGAAGTTAGTAAATTACGTTAATTTTGTTGCAGGTACTATTAAAAGGCTATCACAAAAAATATTTTATCGCGCCAAATCGATGCAATTTATGCAATTAACAGTGGGCACGATAATGAATTATTTTCCAGTAGATTTATAGATCTCCAGATATGCATATTTTGGGGGGCTTTTAATATGTTATTGCTTTCGCATGGATTAGGATGTTTAAACTAATGTTTAACCATGCTATAAGTGAAAAAAAAGTACAGTTAAAGGCATGTAAATCCTTTTTAACACTTTCCAACATGGATGAAAAGTATTTATGACTTCAGTTTTTCTATCTGTCGCCTGCCGTGTTTCTCTACGTGCTCTAACTCGCGTAAATATAGTCGGGATTGCATGTAATTGATATACGTTATTGAGGTTTGCCAAAGTATGTTTGGTATTAAAAATGAAGAGTGTAGCATTCATAGCTTAATTACAGGGGCATTCAAAACTATTCCGATACATTATAGTCTTTGGGAAAAATCGTCTGCGGTGTATTTTAATAATGTTACACAATTTTAAACGTAATGAAATTTATATACTTTATTAAGGTGCACTAGAACCTGGTTACTATAAAATATGTTATGTGTAGCACTTACAGCATGCGTACAGGGAACTCAAAAGTATTCATAATATTACAATCTTTGAAGAAAATCCTTTTGTGGCGTTTTTTAATGATGTTACTTTGTTACAAAATAATAAAATTGATATGTATTTTTGAAACATTTTTGTAGTATATGGAGTGCAAAGCATATGTTTTTTTCAGAGTCACACAAAAGTGGTCGATTAAAATGTGGTCTACGGGGGGAAAAAAACTCTTCACAGCTTATTTTAACACATTAGCGACGGGAAACGAGAATTCTCGTTTTTATTCAGAATACGTCATTGGCTAAGGGAGTGACTTCTACCTTACAGAAACGACATTTATATTGTGTTGTCCATATTTTTTATAGATTGTAAGACATTATATATTACATCCGTACATTGAAAGATATTTACTGCTGCATAAACATGAAAAACACATTTCAGAAACCAATTTCCGAGACACTTTCAGAAGAGGGAGGAGCTTCTACTGTTTTTAAACCCAAATTTAATTAAATTGCCTGTCGTCAGTGTGTTAATTGTGTTGCACTAATTCAAACATTATGAAATTAAATTACATTACTGTGGTTGACTACAAGAAGCTTGAATATGATTTGTATCGTATTTATCGTTCATTTATAGGGTCACATAAAAAATTTCGGATACAGTTCTGGTCTATTAGGGATGATTGCTGAAGAGCATTTTCGATTGTGGTGTGCGTTTTAACGTTAAGTAAATTTGTGCTTAATAAGTAGTGCTTAAATATTGTATAGACCATGTACAGGGATATACAAATGAATTCGTAAGTATAAATGAAAATGAGCGCAAATTTTTTTTTTTTTTTTTTTTTTTTTTTTTTTGAGTTATGTATTTCCCAGCCCAATTACATTTAGTATACTAACAAATGTTTGCAGAATTTAAATAGAACCATATACAGGACTCCGCAGAAACTGGATATATGGTGCACACTATGCATACTAATCCCCGGAAATGTGATATGAGCAGTTTTAAGAGGGTTTTTTGTCTGCATTAAATTTAAATGTTATAGACGACGCGTAAAAATCTTCACGTAATATACAGGGCTGTAGAAAAGAATTCATGCACGTTTCCGTCTATTGGTAGAATTTACTAAAGGACATTAACACAATTAATTGATAATTACAAATGTAAATTAAATTACACTACGAAGGGGTTCAGGGGGGCAGAGCCCCCCTGAAGAAATCTACTTTATTATCTAAAAATTACCAGAATAAGTAGCTCATGAGATTTTCAGAATACCATTACATAACAAGGGGTTTAATTTAACGCTTCTAATGTCAGAAACCTTCGAAATATTTTTTCGTTTTATAAATGTTTATGTAATTTCAAAACTTTAAATTTCGTTTTTTGTAGAAAGATTAATATTACTCAAAGGGTGCTAAACACAATGAATTGTAGAGCTGACGTTGAGGCTCCTGATCTGCAGATTTACTAGTACAGTTTGCTTTGAATTGGTTATGTAAATGGACTACTTGTTTTTAGATAATGTTTTCAATTACTTTCTAAGAACTAGAAGTATATGCAATTAATTGAGAATTGATGTGCCTAATAAATCTCCTAAGCAAATTAAAGTACATTATTGGAAGTTATTGGGGATTACCTACCAGGTAATTGGTTAACACCGTGGCCTTCCATTCAACTATGTCGGATTTAATTCCTAGGTGTGGTAGAGTATTTTTGGTGATTTGGAATCTACTTTAAACTATAAGTCCTTGTCTACTCAGTCTATATAGCATAAAAATGTCGAGCATTTGACAAACCTCCGATTATATAGAATCCTGCACAAAACACGCACAACAATGAAAAGTACGACTATTAGCGTACAGGTAAAATATACGAGGTGCATTCAAGTTCTCCGATTTTTTTTCTAAGTAACTACTCACGCGAAAACTATGAAACTGGTGTTACTTCTCGACGTAATCTCCCTGCAGACGTACACATTTTTCATAACTTCGACGCCATGATTCCATGGCCGCGGCGAAGGCTTCTTTAGGAGTCTGTTTTGACCACTGGAAAATCGCTGAAGCAAATTGTGCTGTTTCACCCGCACATCGGGTTAAAGTTACGTAACAGTTTCTTCGCGAAAACAACTTTGAAGTGATTTCTCATGCTCCCTACTCACCTGACCTGGCTCCTAGTGACCTTTGGCTGTTTCCAATAATGAAAGACACTCTTCGTGGCCCCACATTCACGAGCCGTGCTGCTATTGCTTCAGCGATTTTCCAGTGGTCAAAACAGACTCCTAAAGAAGCCTTCGCCGTGGCCATGGGATCATGGCATGGACGTTGTGAAAAATGCGTACGTCTGCAGGGAGATTACATCTAGAAGTAACACCAGTTTCATAGTTTTCGGGTGAGTAGTTAGTTAGAAAAAAAATCGGAGGCCTTAGAACTTGAATGCACCTCATATATACCAAAAATTGAATAATATACGACAACTGATGGCCATTCGCGAAAATTTGGGAAGAACTTCGTTTTAACACTAAAAATGAAGATCCAATGAGTCATCAAAAAATAAGGTTCTTTTACCGTGTTTTGGGAGCATTTCTAACTCAGGGAGTGGGAGGGGAAAGCTGAAAAATTTTTAAGTAGGTCAAGAGACGGATATCGTTTATTATGTTTTTTAATCGAATGATGCCATTTGCAAATCAATACGACCATTTGTTACATAGTTTCGTTAAGTTTTATGAATGTAAAATCGAAAATTATACTTTAGTGCAGGTAAAGTAAGTTTTTACAGCAGCAACTGATAGCCAATCACAAAAATTTGTTAAGAACTTTGGCACTAGAAATAAAAATCCGATGAGTCCCTTAAAAAATGAAGTTCTTTCATCAAGTTTTTTTGTGAGGAGAGGGGGGGGGGGGGGGGGGGACTTGAACTTATTTTTAAAAGGTCAAAGGCGGTATCGTTTGTTATGAATTTTTTCATTCTGAATCAAATGACACCGCACGCAAGCCAATACCGTCATTATTTACAAAGTTACGGCAGGTTATAAGTAGTGGATTTTGGTAAATTGACTTTGAAGTGAACTCAAAACTATCCTGATTTTATTTATTGCTATTTTGAGGACATTTAATAATTTTGAGCTGACTTAATATGATATAAAGAACTTGTTTTGAACGTAAAATAAATGTGACAAAAGTATGCTCAAAAATAAAGTATAATTTTCCAATTTGTATTGATAAAAACTGCAGTAACGGTTTTACAAAGGATCGTTTCGACTTGCAGATAATGTTATTCAACTCGGAATTAAAAGATACATACGAAACGATATCCTACTTGCCCTATTTAAAAAAAGTTGAATTTTGCCCCTCTCGAGCTAAAATGCCCCCCCCCCCCAAAAAAAAAAAACAAAAAAAAAACACGGCAAAACAACTTTACATTTGGGGACACACCGGATCTTAATTTCTAGTGCGAAAACGAAGTTTGTTTCAAGCTTTCGTGAATAGTTGTTACTGTACACATCCTATTTTACCTGCAAAAGTATAATTTTTGGCTTTGTGCTCATTAAACCTGCCGTAACTTTGTAAGAAATTATCGTATTGACTTGCTGATGATTTCACCTGATTCGGAATTAGAAAATACATAATAAATAATATCCCCTTTCACCTACTTAAAATTCTTTTGAGTTACCCCCTTCCCTGAGCTAAAAATGACCCTTTTTGCCTACAGAACATGGTAAAACAACTTTATTCCTTTAGTACTCATCGGACTTTCATTTTTAGCATCAAAACGAAGTTCTTCCCAAATTTTGGTGAATGCACATCTGCTGTCTCAAAAAATTCTATTTTACCTGTAAACGCAAAATTCAGAGAATTAACAACATTTCAATGAAATTACTGCATATTTGCAGCTATGCTTGTCGTGAACTTGTCATGACAAGATTCCAAGTTTGCAGATGTTCTGACATGACAAGATTGCAAGTTTACAATGCGTTTGCAAATAGTCTGACATCGCAATATTACTAGTTTGCTATGAGTTTGCAGTAAGCTTGATGCAAGAAGACTGCAACTTGCACGACAAGTTAGCTGCAAGTTCAAAGTATGGTGACTTCGGAGTTTGCATAATCTTGTTGCAGTCTTGTTATGAACTTTCAGACTTGTCATGCTGAGCTTGCTGCAACTTTGAAAGTCTGCAAAGTAAGATTGCTGAAAATTTTCTGCAAATTAAAATTGCTATCTGGGTATTCTCTCCGAGTGATAATATTTCTGCATTATAACAGTTTGTCAAAATGTAGTAATTTAACAGTTTTGCCAAAAAGAATTTCAACCTTCAAGTAGACTACATCCCCCCCCCCCCCCACAACCTTAGAAAAGGAAGGTATCCCAGATAGCATGAACATTAGCAGCAAGTTTGATTTTTCTGACATTATCTTGCTGTGACAAATTTGAATCGAGAAATTTGCAGCAAATTTCCCGCAAGATATACCATCCTCCACTTGTATGAGTAGTTTGTTGTGAAACTGATGGCAAGACTGTCTTTAATGCATGAAAGTGACAAAAGCAAAAATTCCCTCTGCTGAGAGAATAGACAATCAGCACATACGCAGAAATTGCAGAAATTTTATTCAGTTGGCACAGCTTTTTCTAAACACTATACTTATCAAATACCAAAAAAGGATTGTATTGAAAAGTCCAAATATTACTCTAACTTGTTTATGGTGGTAAAAACGATGCATGCACCTTAACAGTACATATGCATCGATAAACCTGATCAGGTCAATGGACCCCTTCGAAAGGATTAAACTTATAGTGCAACAGTTGTAAACAGTTAATGTGGTATGGAAAGATTACTACTTTGCAGTATTTTTTATTACTTGTTTGCCGTTAATTTGCAATAAATGTGATACAGCATGAATTTAACTTACACGACAAGTTAGCTGCAAGTTTAAAGTGTGGTGACTTCGGCGTTTGCGTTATCTTGTTGCAGTCATGTTATGAATTTTCAGTCTTGTCATCCTGAGCTTGCTGCAACTTTGCAAGTTTTCAAAGCAAGACTGCTGTTAATTTTCTGCAAATTAAAAATGCTATCTGGGATGTGGTCTCGAAAAAATGAAGGGACAGATAAGAACATTTCAAATGCTGTCATTTTGTAAAATTTACAACTGAGCCATGGAAATAAAGAAGCATAGAAGAAAGCCTTTATTTGTTTCTTTCTTTAAATCAAACTCTGAGTCATATTGACCAGTCTTTTTATGTCTCTTTATGCATTGCTTCAGAGTGTTCTAGGAAAAAATGAAGTGATCATTTGCATTACTGTATGTCTTTTATGTTTTTTTAAATTACTAGTTCTTTAGAGGCTTTGATCATAGTACTGTGATTTTGTCTAAAGAAAATTACACTCATAAAAGTAAGACTGGATATTTTATGTTAATTTTATGACATTAAGCTATTTCAGCATTGAGACAAATAGAGCAATTAACAGTAATAATTAGTTTAATTATATGAGTGTTTTTTTTTAAATCTCGCCAACCCTTTTTTTCTTGCCAATCTTATAACATTAGCCAATAATAAAGAGCTAATATTTTAAAATTGCAATGACAGATATAACTCTTTGCAAATAAATGAATAGATTTAAATATTTTGACAAAAAATAATTAAGATTAGCTATAAAAAGTTCGAAAATTTCTATTATAATGTACTATTAAAAAACAGCTTAAAATAGCAAAACATGATAAAATACGCAAACACAAACATATAAATACATATAAGAAAATCTCATGTAATCAAGTCTATTAATGATTAGGCTTAGTCAATAACATAAATGTTTAAATAAGAGATAACATAAGCTAGAAATATTTTATTTCATAGTATCTAATTTTATATATACAAAATCAGAAGCTTAACTTATTTAGAGTAAAAAAATCTTTTAATATCATTTAGAATTTTTTTTAAATGGATCATTAGGGTTTCAATTCAAATGATGCCAATTGAAACAAGATTTGGCAAGTTATCACTAGTGCCTCACTAACATAATACTCAGGGATGTAGAGGAGGGTATACGGGGGTATACACCGTATACCATCTGGATTTTTTAAATTAACACTGTATCCCCTCTGTTTCTCAAGAAAGCTATAGTATATATAAACTAGGGTATATCCTCTGTCTTGAGCGTATACCCTCTGCTTAGAAGGTATACCCTGTGTTTTTTTTTACGACTACACCACTGATAATAGTACCGATTTTTGATATCTTTATGGGTATTACAAGTAAAAGAAGACTTTTATAACACCTTTGCTTCTTGTATTAACTGAGTTTGACTGTATAACTGTTAAAATGCTAACACTGGAAATGCTACAACAGATTTTAGTCTGATGAAATTTCAGGTTTCTGCGATATTGTCTAAAGGGGCAATTAAACAGTCTTGGTAATTTTCCTTTTATATGGCATGCAATTTACTTTTAGAATAGGTTTTTAATTTTTTAACTTGAACATTTGTTTTATGAATAGTATATGCAGTAAAGTTTAAATGCTTTAATACAGTTTAATACTTAATTAAATAATTCCACTACTCATTTTTGTATTTTGCAGTTGAATAGCTATGACGAAGTGTGAGAAGAGAGACATAAAATAAATGACTGCACAAGGGCACCACACATCTTCAATGTGGACCTGTCCACATCTACATGATCTTTAACAAATTAATACATATCAAACACACTGAAATTACCCAAAGATATTCACATACAGATATACCAAAATATTCTACTTCCAAAAGAAACTCTTGCAAAATACTTCTTTTATTAAAGGCTAAAAATAACTTTTCTCAGTGCGAAGACACTTTAAACAACATAATTCAGATGATTTACATATGCTTATAAACATAATTAATCTTTGGTCTGAAGACTTTTGCTGTAGTGCGCTTCATTTTAGGGATGGGAGGAATAGTGATTTGGCAGAATAGCCGAATACCGAATATTCGGCCAAATTTTAGGCCGAATACCCGGTAGCAGAAAGTTCGAGACACGCGACGTGCGTCGCAGATTTATTTTGGACCTTGCAGATGAATTTGCCAACTTGAAGAAAAAAAGTATTTCCTTAACAAAAAAAAAAAAAAAAAAAAAAAAAAGTACGAAAATTTTGACAAAAAATATCGCGAATTCGACAAATGGTCGCCGAAAAATATCAATTTCGGCAATCGTTTGCATAAAAAATCGATATTTTATAACCAAAGGGTCGCTATAAAAACGCGAATTTCGTCAAAAGAGACCGGAAAAAAAAAATCCCTGCCGGCTCGGGCCTACAGGCGGAGGTAGATTTCGAAGTTAAGTACTAAATTCTCCAACAAAACTTAAATCAAGATTAGAGATAAACCCAGTTTCTTCAAAAAGAGTGAGCTGTAGGGAGCTAAACTTTTTGTGAAAATTATAATATACACGAATACACACACACATGTATATGGAATAGATTTAAAAAATGACTACAAAAAATTCAGAGAATCTTAAAGTGTTAAAATATGTTAATATTTCCATAGTCGGGTTTTTATCATGTTTTAATATGTTTCTTCAAACTCACATGGCGTTACATATTCACCTGCTGAGATCCATTATATTTCCAATATGACGCAATATACATATTTTTTTAATTCGTCAAACTATTTTTTATTTTGAGTTTTCATGCTGAAATCTTGCTGTAGAAAACTTATGACGTAATATTCAATTTGTTTTCAATTTGTCAAACTATTTAATTTTACACATGAAAATTTTACATTAGAAAAGTAATTGTTGTGGTGAGAATTTTATTGCTTGTTTTTTTAATTGTTGGCAACTGCTATAACGAAAAACTTATTTTTTTTCCTGTCATTGTTGTGTAAGAGCTGGTTATATCAGAATCATGTTAAGACAGTATTCAAAATTTTGAACCCTCCCCATTTCCACCTTCTTGGGCCGATTTCGCCCATTTTCAATCCCCGCCGAGATATTAAACATATCAAAGTTGTTGGCGAGTTTGAGGACAATACGTGCATAATTGCGTCTTTTATCGTGCGGACAAAATTTAGTACATACATACATACATATATATATATATATATATATATATATATATATATATATATATATATATATATAAACTTTTTAGGTGGGGTTGGTTTTGGGTTCCTGGGGTCCTATAATGAAAAGTTATGAAGGAATTTTTCAAAAGTCGCACCATGGTAACGACTGCAATAGGTAGTATTTCTTACGAAATCTACCTAAAACATGAATCTCGTCCCAGGGTTGTAGAAAAAAATGCAAATTTCTGTCACAATATTGCGGAAAAAACACGAATTTTGTCAAAGGATCGCGGAAAGAATGCGAATTTAGTAAAAGGATCGAGGAAAGAACGTGAATTTAGTAAAAGGATCGCGGAAAGAACGCGAATTTAGACAAACGATTGTGGGAAAACGCAAATTTAGTCAAATGATCGCGAAAAAACGCAAATTTATGTCAAAGGATCGCGAGCAAATGCAAATTTATGTCAAAGGATCGCGAGCAAACGCAAATTTATGTCAAAGGATCACGAGCAAACGCAAATTTATGTCAAAGGATTGCGGAAAGAAGGAGGAATTTCATCAGAAGATCCCGAAAAGCGTAAATTTCTGACAAAAGATAGCTGTACAAACTTGAATTTTATCCAAAAATCCTGAAAAAAACGGGGATTTCGTTCCAGGGGCGCAAGAAAAACGCAAATTTCTGTCACAAAATCGCGGAAGAAACTTGAATTTCATCAAAGGATCGAGGAAAAAACAGGAATCTAGTCAGACAATCGCGGAAAAAATGCAAATTTCTGTAAAACGATCGCGAAAAAACGCAAATTTTTGTAAAATGATCGCGAAAAAACGCAAATTTTTGTAAAACAATCGCGCAAAAAACTCAAATTTTTATAAAACGATCGCGAAAAAACGCAAATTTCTGTAAAACGATCGCGAAAAAACGCAAATTTCTGTCAAAGGATCACGAAAAACGCAGATTACTGTCAAAGGATCACGAAAAACGCAGATTACTGTCAAAGGATCGCGAAAAAAGGAAAATTTATGTCAAAAAATCGGAATTAAATTTGCGGAATTTCGTCAAAAAATCGCAAAAAGTGCAAATTTCTGCCAAAGGATCGCTGTAAAAACGCGAATTTCGTCAAAAGATCCCGGGGAAAACGTGAATTTTGTCCGAGAGGTGCCGAAAAAACGCAAATTTCTGTCACAGAATCGCAGAAAAAACACGAAGTTCGTCAAAGAATCGAGGAAAAAAACACGAAGTTCGTAAAGGATCGCGAAAAAAGGCTCACTTTTTTCTAAGGATCGTGAAAAAACGGCAAATTTCGTCAAAAGATTGCGAAAAAAACAAGGAATTTCCTCATAAGATCGCAAAAAAACAGCAGATTTCGTCAAAAGATCGCGAAAAAACGGCAAATTTCGTCAAAAGATCGAGATAAACGGCATATTTCGTCAAAAGATCACGAAAAAAACCCAAATTTCATCAAAAGTGCGCAAGAAAAACACATAATTAGTGCCGGTAGTGGATTTTCGCTCCCTGCCCCCCCCCCCCCCCTCTATTGTAACCTTTCAGAAATTTTTCTGTGAATTTCAGAATTTTTTCTTTTTTTACTCAGAATCACCCCTGGTATTAATCAGTAAGAACACTGTTTATTTTAACACTCATAATGTTTGCACATAAGAAAATGTAACACGCTACTCCCGCAGACAATTTTCATCCCACTAAATTGCTGTCGCAGACACAACCATAACTTTCTGCTACTGGGGCCGAATACCAACATTTTTTTCCAATAAAGAAAATAACTTTTGATTATATATAATTTAAAAAATAGTAACTTATTAATCATTACTATTCTTAAAACTACTTTTAATATTTGGAAATTTTTCCAGAGAGAAACATTCGCCTTGAATACAATATTCCATCTTGTGCTGCGTTTGTAGCCTTGCCAACTTGTTATAGTGAGAAGTTCCAGGCTGGGTATCGTTCCATGTGGTTTAGCGGTAGAACGTCAGTGCGCTATACTGATGACCCGGGTTCGATTCCCGGCATGGAATGTTTTTCACTAAGTTGGTCTTTGCGTCTTTTAAGCAAATATAATTTGAAATACTACTTTTAAATTTGTTTTTAAATTTGATAAACTTATTTTAGCACAAAAAATTAAAAAATTGCATTATATCCTGTTATTCTAGGATATATTAAATTGATTTTCAGTAAGTCAGGATGGTGAATTATTTCCATTAAAATATACAGGATTTACTTCACTTTCACTATCAAATGATACTTTTATCCTTTCTTGCATTCGAAATCAATAATTCTTACTCACTCTCATAACTCACAAGGAGATATTTTTCTGAAATAGCCTTTAATAAAGTAAATTTTATCATTGAGAATTTGTGTCCCTAATGATAAAAGAATTTGCAAGAATGAGTCTGTTCTGAAATCAGTTTCCAAGCCTTAAATTACAAATTAAATTAAAGCAAAATGTATAGTTAAAGTAGAATACATATGTTAACAAAATCTTTGACATTTGAACCAACACATACAATATTCCACTTATTCAGCAAGCAATAAAAGCATAAGCAGAAACTGATAACAATATGGATGAAGAAAGATGTAAATTGAGAAATATATACATAATGTTACTTATTAAAGACAGTAATCATGCAAATAATTAATTAAAAGTGAAAACTATAGAATTAAAAAATTATTTTGTTCAATATTTAGAATTTATATTTAAATATTTATAAAACCCTCTTCATAAAGCAAGTTGTACCATGTAGTGACTATCTAGTTTGACACCAATTCTGTTTTCAGATGTACTGTTGTTGTACTTGGAATTGTGATATTTGATATTCTATCTTGAAAATAAATCTTAGCTAATGCACCTAGTGAATAAATTTTTACATTTCTTACTTTATAGAAAATAGAAAGCAAGTTATCATGAATTTCATAAGAGCCTTTTTATATGTGCATGGAATTTGCAGGCAGTAATGAATATTCAAGTGTTTTAGAATGAGACAGTGTTTTTATTTTTTTTCCCATAAGAGTTTTTACAACTTGAGTTGTAATCTATCATTCTCTAATGAAAACATTTCCCAGTCAATTGAATCTCTAATTTGGGCAGCATTTTCTAAAAGATTCCTAACTTTTATAGGAAATACAAAAAGGCCATATATTTTTTAGTATCTGAATAATTATACATTTTGTGCTAGTAAGAATGAGAATAACTTCATCAATGTGCCAGAAAGTAGCCAATTTGGATTAGAGAAAAAAAAATTGCAAGAAATGAAAATTTTTTTTAATCCTGAATTTATTTGGCAAGATATCTATCAC
The DNA here is from genome assembly GCA_963932465.1 of Maratus speciosus. NCBI lineage: Eukaryota > Metazoa > Arthropoda > Arachnida > Araneae > Salticidae > Maratus > Maratus speciosus. The sequence goes on from OZ010794.1 coordinate 491,611,789, forward strand.
TATTCGGCGAAATTTTAGCAATATTCGGTGAGATATCTCTAAATATTCAGCCACAGGTATTCGACCGAAGCATTCGGTCAACAAGTCTTCAATATTCGGCCAACCAAATATTCGGCAAAAGGGCCGAATACCGAATAGTGGCCGAATATTTGTCCCATCCCTACTTCATTTTATCCAAATGAAACAGATTCTCAAAACATTTTCATGGCAGTTTAACATGGCCACCACAAGGTTTGGATATCAATCCCCAAAATTCTTCCTCTTGTACATTTATAGTGAACTGGTGCGGCTAACTTATTTCTTATGTTTATCTGGAGAAACAATGAATTTTAACTACTTGACAAAATGTTGCTAAACTTTTATGAATGTTTCCATATTAAATTTTACTCTTAGGCTATTCTTTACTGGAATACAGAAGAAATGTGACCTGTATAGCTGCTGTCTTGATATAGGAGGGAAATTATTTTTCCTTTTTAATATCAAAAGGAGAAAGTTTACCTGAAATGTACTGCAGGTGCAAGCAACCATCACCACTTTTCAAGAGACTGACAGAAGAATTGTTGTAAAATAGTTCCAAATATGAAGGATCATTTACGAGAGATCATATGTTAAAAAAATAAGTTTTCTTAGACAAATTCTGCAAGCAGGCAAATTATGGGTATTTTAATACTAACATACAATAGAACATTTTGTTTAATAAATATTTTAGAAACTATTTTCAGTGCAAGACATTTTGTAAACCACCATGCATAACAACATAAGCTTAGATGCTAACAACAGCTGTACCCAAATAGATATACAACAAAATACAAAGTTACCAGAACTCAATAAATATTTCTAAAAAATATAAAAGACATGTGTTAAATAAGTTAAGCCAAGAAATGAGAGAAGTTATACAAAATTTCTATATTAATTACCTCAAAGGAATACGATGTTACTTGCTTGGTAGCTTGTGCTGATGTTCCATATACTTCTAATTCTTCAGGATCTTCAATTAATGCAACATCAGAGGCTATAAAAAATATGTTTTCATTTAAGTCTTATTTAAATCTTCATAGTATATGATATGATAATAGAGTGGGAATTTGCTAAGAATTGTGAAAACTGCATTTCATGCACGCTGACTTTATAAACAAATAAACAACAATAATAGTATTAGCGATTTAATCCTATAACGGATTATATTGCCCACTGACCCGAAAGTTAAAAGTGCTTTGGGAGTGACTTTATTTGATTTTAGAAAACAGGAAAATTTTGTATGTGCACTATTTTATAATAAAAATGAATATTAAATTATAATAAAATATTATATTATGCCATTCTTCTTTAAACCAATGCTTTTAAGCAACAACACCATTCAATAGATAACTGTAAAACAGATTAAATAGCTCAAAGACATTAATCAAACATCACTACGTAAATGTGCATTCAATTAATTCATTTTTCAGTACGACTAGTGAATGCATTTTGCCAAGGATTAAAGCATTTGTTAAAAAGAAGAAAAATGATCCACAACTGTTTTTTGCAAGAACAATGAAGAGCAATATGAAAGAAGGGTTCATTTTTTATAGTGTGAAGATGTTTTCATAAATAAGTGACATTCTTAACAAATACAGAGTTGTAGCAACAGATGAAATAGAGCACACATAATGCTAGTATGTACTCAAGGATTCCTGGGGCATTCTCACAATCTTTTGACTTTCAGGAATAAAAATCTGGTGAAATTAAACTTGCTAAAATAACGTTTTAATCTCATAGACGAATGCCTTAAGGATTCAAAATAAAGAAAAAATGGTCAGCAGCAAAATTTTTGTTATTTAACTGAGGTTTAAGTTAAACTTGCGAGTTTAATTTTCCTTACCATTTTACCACTATAACTTTCTATTTTCTTCTAAACTTTTACTTATAAGGAATTTACATAGTACCCAAAGGACATTCAAATAAGAAATAATAACAATGTAGTATTTTTAGAACAAAATTTTGGTATGACATTATCTTAAAGGGGTGTTAAAAAAAGGACGGAAGGGAAAAAAAGGGGATGGTATAGGAAAAAAGGCACGGTAATGGGGAAAAAAGGGATGGTAAGGATGGAACGGTAAGGAAAATTACCACTATTTTTAGGCAAATCATGTTAAAACTAAGTAATAGCCACAATATTCATTGATTTTTAGAAACAGTTATTTACATTGGATTAAGTAAAAAAAAAAAAAACTCGAAAAGTGCAGGAATAAACCTTGGGGACAGTAAGACTACCAATAAAGCCACAATGCTTGAAATTGATATTTAAATGCTGATTTAAATTTGGCAGAAAATTTCCTGTCAAAGAATTTTAGACATACATTCTCTCTGAAATGTCTTCCCCCAACACTTTTTTTTTTTTTACCTACATAAAAAAATTACAATCTTTAAAACTATATTTAAAAAAATTGTTTCTCCAATTTGTTGCACTCTAGTAACAATAAGTAACTAATCATTTAAATTACAAACTCCTTCTCTCCAAAATTCTTGCTTCCTTCTTTCCGCAGCATACAAAGTTTAAGCTCTTTAACACTTTATTTAAAAAAACAAACTTTAGTCCTATTTGTTGCTCTCTAATAACAATAAATCTGCCATCTAAATTACCTCTTTACACCCAAAATGATGTTCAGATGATTTATTTATTTACTTTTGAAGTGGAAATTCAACAAAACGTGAAAGTTAACTACTCTATTATTTACCCTTTTACCGCTAAATTAACAGTAAAAGATTTTAAAAATTATTATTATTTTTTTTTCTCTCGATTATTAGTTCCCACACCCTAAATTTAACTGTTTTTGTTTTTGGAAAAAAATGGTTTATAATCAGAAGTTTATAGTAAAAATTTTTTTAAGTATAATATATATTCTAAAGAAGAATTACAGAAAGGTTTTAATGCAAAACATAGAGTAAAATAATGTGAACAGAAATATTTTTAATATTAAGGATTACAGATTTCTTACCCATCCACTCATCCATATTGTCACACCGAGCTTTTTTAGATGCTGGTTCATCACTCTAGGGGAGTAAAAAAAGAAAAATTTACAAACAACAAATAATTTATTTTCTGATACATACTGTAAATCCTCGCATCGGCTAATTGAAAAAATACAGTAAACACCATAAAACGCAATTATGCACACTTAAAGGTTTTCTCAAAAAACTATTTGTTCCTGTTCAACAACAGGAGACTTTCTGAAATATTTACAGGCTCATTTTTTAATGTAGAAGCATGAGACTTGCACATTTTTCAAAAAACGTATTGCATCTTCAATTATAAGTGATTGTTGTCTCATGATCGTAGCTTTTTCACCCTTTCCGATGGTGTCTTGTCTTGAAATTTGACTCAAAATGTTAATTTTGACATCATTTTTTGACGGATCCTCTTTTAGCCTTGATGGGCTCTTCAAAAGTTTCGCTGGAGGAGATTCTGTTCAGTGCTACAATAATTCTGCTGTTATAACTTCTTTAATGTCATTGTAAAGATTACAGTCAGATTGTGAGGAGTGGATGTCTTCTGGTGCTTTTGTTCAGCGCTACATTAATTCTGCTACAGTCAGATTGTGATGAGTAGATGTCTCCTTTATAAATCTTCAACATAATTAATTTGAAATACCTGAATTTCTTCCTTTTTGATTTTATTATGCCTTAAAGAAAACTAATTTATCGCTATTTTTACAACTAGGAAGTATCAAGGAGTGGCTATATTTCTCAGATGTTAGAAGCGGTGGCCTTATGGTAACTGACATGTTATGTAATTTTTTGTTTTGAGGAGCAATAATTCTCATTTCTTTCAATTTTCTTCTTAATTTCAGCAGTGATTCTATGTCATAAAATTGGTACTTTTCTCAATAATTGCTTCATTCTACAGTGAAAATATTCAACTTACAACTATATTTGTGAAGTGATCACCTTTCTTCATCGTGATATCCCATATTGTTCATCATCTTCTATTATAATTAATAATCCCTTCAGGGCTTAATTTCTAAGGAAAAAAGTACCGGAGCCCTAATATTATGTGGCACTGGTACTACAACTGTACCGTTTCCCCCTAACACTCCCCCCTGTCATTCCAATCTGCATATTTATATTTCGTACATTATTTGCAAAATTTAAAGCATTTTTTCTTTCTTTAGCAAAATAAAAATTTTAAAAATATCTATCAGCATATACTTAGCTGTCAACTATTCGACTTTTTAGTTATCACTCCTTCCGAATAGCAATCTTTGCCTAATTTTATGCGATTAAATATGGTAAGGATTATGAATCGGAAATTGTGTTAATACAAAAATGGATAGTTCATAGCTATGCATTTTTTACAAAAATGGATAGTTCGTAGCTATGCATTTTTTCATATAAATGCATAGCTACAAATTGCACCGGGCTCCGGAGCCCTGTATTTATGAGCTCCGGTTAATTCCGACCAATATTTAAATATTTACTAAAAACAAAGAAGTACCGGAGCTGGGCTCCGGCGCAAATTAAGCCCTGAATCCCTTCCAGCGACAGTTTAAAACTATAGTGACTTTTTATCAAATAGAAACTATTATAATAACTGTTTACAATAGATAAAAACTCGAACTCCATATGCTAATTACATAATCCTGTATGATACTTAATAATGATAAGTGTGTCTACAAATCTGACCGATCATGATACATGTTAAATGAAATAATTCTGTTTAAATTGGGATCAGGATCCAGTATTTTCTAATGAACTTCAGTGTGTGTTAATAAAATCATGTTCAACTTCCTGTTACTGTTTGGAGTATTTTATCTTGAAACATTTCGCAAAATGGGATAAGTGTTATCTTTTATCTTTTGCATTTTATTTAAATGAGACATCCACTGCAGATAAATTTCTATCCTTATGATTAATTAATTTTCGTTTCCTTGGGAATCTGAATGCTTCGTGTTGACCCTAAGCCGTTTTAGCAGGGCGCAGCATCCGGGGGCCCTTTTTAACCCTTCCGATGCACCCAGCAGCCCTTTTTAACACTTCCTATGTACCCCATGGCCTTTAAGGGAGTTTCATAGCACCGTGGGTGATTTCAGGGCCTAATTGCTCTTCTTTAAAATCAAAATCCACCGTATTTTTTTTTCCTACAGTATTTGTACGAAAGCAAGTGCATATATGTTTCTACCCGGTCCCATTCTTAGCGATGTGATAACGACAATTTAGAGCATGGGATGTGTGAATTGCAAAATTCAATTGATCGCTTGAAAATATCGCAAATTCATTAGCGGACTCTGAACAAGCCAGTTCAAAATATTTTTTGTAAACAAGGTACAAGTGTACCCTTTTTTAGAATAGTGTGCTCCTTTTTTAGAATAGTGTGCCCTTTTTGAAAAATTCCCGCCCGGCGTCCCTTTTTTTCTAGAGTCAACACTAATGATATAGATCTAACATCACAGTACAGCAACCATTAAATCTTTCACTGATTTAATGACGGCAACAAAATATCATAAATGAAAAGCCTACAGTGAAAGAACTTTGAAATTCCAAAGACAAACAATCATAAAAAATTACAAATACAATACCAACAATAATTATATTATTATGAAATCATAATTATTATTGTAAGCAATAGATAGTCAGAAAACATAAAATCAACTACTATGCTGTGGCCCTTGCTACCACTAAGCTTTCTTCTATTTCATTCTAATACATTAATTTAAAAAAATAATTACGCACTAACAATTATGAATATTAAATAAAACACATTTTTTAGAATTTAACCTGAAATAGAGGTGAACAACCGCTGGCCACCAAGATTCAGATTTTACACAGAATAATTTGTCTTATTTAATGACAGAAACTTTGCTATTAAATAAGTCAAAGTTACCTTTAGGATCTTTTTGGTAGCAAACAATTTTCAGGCAAAAAAGCTGTGCAGTACTAGGTTATAGTGATCACTTTTAGAATAAACAAGAACGAAAAATCATGCATCAGGCATAGAATATGAAACACCATCAATATCTAACAGAATATTATTAAGAAATTTTATTTTTTCATGCAATGAAAAAAGATGCCTAAATAAGCAACTTAAGAAAACATATAACTGATTGTTCTCTAGAATAAACTGATTATTAAAGCTTGACTATATAAAAATGTTTTTTAACTTTTTAAAATTTTCTTGAAAAATGTAATTTAATGAAGATTTTTTTTTTATCATCATCTAGTCGAGTATAATATTAAAAATGCAGTAATTTTAGCATCTATATAACTCAGTTAAACTGAAATGCAGGAGCCATATACATGGAAGATCTGCCTGGTGTTCACATTTCTTTTGAAAAAGGTGCAGGGTAGTACGAGATAAGTTCTCACTGTTCTTCTTCTTATTATTATTTTTGCAGCACTTAAACTTTAAATTTTACTTTTACATTTTAACTTTAAAATTTATACATCAGTGAGAACTAACCTTTTCATTAATAATATTTTCTTCACATTTCGTAATAAAATTTGACCAAAAAAGAACACACAGTTAAATTAAGCTGTGGGTTATTGTGTTATACAATGATCTTTGCACTTTTGACTCCTATTCCGACTCCGGGCTGGCAACACTAGTACTAGGGCTGGGGTACTAGTATTGTCTGTTGGTTAAAATAATGATGGAATATAAGAAAAATAAAGCTGAAATTTCACTATTTCGGCATTGATTATTTTTTTAAGGCTTCAAAAATAAAACAGAAAAATATTACATTTTCCGATTTATTAATTTTACAGTTTTGCCCCCAAAAACACAAAAAATCCAACTATTGAAGTCTAAAGAACATAAAATGGAAATAAATTGGGCTTGTTAGCATGCTCAATTTTATTATCAGTCTGATCTGACCCATTAACGTAAATTGTCTTAATTCTACTTACTGTTTGAAAAATTGCCTTCATTTTCCAGGCCTTGGGTCCTTCCAGACCTTTGTAATTCGGGTTCTATCTGTAAACTCCAAAAATACAAGGGGAAGTACTTATATAATAAATGTAAAATATCTACTCCAGTTATGAATTAAAATAGTTTTCATCTACTCTGTACCTACCCTTGTATCTACTTTCTACACCACAGTAAATCAGTCATTTTTAACTTGAGTAACCTGATATAGTCCATAAATAATAATAATAATTTATTTTATAGATTTAAAATTACATCTAATTAGTTTAATTTCACTTTAAAATGTCTAACAAAAAAATCTGGAGTCGGAGTCGGCTTGTCTTTTAGCGATTTTGACTCTTTTGCTCAAAAATGGGTCCGACTCCGCAGCCTTGCGTCTTCTAACAATAACAATGCAACTTTCTCAAGATCAATTCAATTTAATTTAAAATAGTACCAAATATTCTTATGTTATATTATTTTTAAAGCACAGCAATTAATAGTTTCGTCACAGGTGTTGTTTGATTTATCCATGAATAATTTTAAAAACAAAAATCAAACCCAGGAGATTAGAACAGCCATTAGTGGTTGAAATAGTTTATTGAATAAAATAAAGTAATAATCCATGTCATCATGAATAATCATTAAACTTATTTAGATGGTTCCATGATAATACAACTTCTCTGTCTGAATACAGAGACAAGAGATGCATGTGCTCTTTGCTTGAATACAGAGCCAGGACTAATTTTTTCTGGAAGGATTCATATTAAAAAAAAAAAAAAAAAAGAAAAGAAAAGAAACAAAAATAAATTACAACATTCTAATTGCAATATCACAAAACATATTAAATTAGCTTAAAATCATTATGTTACTAGTAAATCTTCATTTGGCGATTCCAAAATCATTATAAAACTAATAAATATATTTTAATAATCCTCAAATCATTATGTTACTAGTAAATCTTCATTTGGCAATTCCAAAATCATTATAAAACTAATAAATATATTTTAATAATCCTCAAATCATTATAAAGCTAATAAATATTCATTAAATAACTCTAAAATCATTATATAATAATAAATCCTCATTAAGAGACATAACTGCAAACGAATTAAATTTCTTCTATCCTGATCAAGAATTTCATCATATTTACTTCGCAATATAAACAAACTATGTTTTCATGCTATGAATGATAATTAGAAAATTAAATTATAAAAATTAAATTGATTACCTCTTCAAGAGGGGGCATTATGCCAAAACAGGTGGATTTATCAAAAGTGCACTTTCTATTTGAGTAAAAAGGATTTTTCTTAACTCTCACTGGATTATTGTACTTGTTTCATACATTACATTTTGAATTGTTGAATAACAAACAACTTAATCTTATAGAAATTATATAAAATTATAATATATATGTTGCCTAATTATATATATACTGCATAAATGAAGATTTTTACTTTCTTTTTTTAAACATTTAAACTGTATTCTACCTAAAAAAAAAAGGCAAAATACTTTGGTATTACAGCATGAAAACTTGATGCTTAATGAGCAAGGTGAATTTTTCACTTCTGAAAAGGGTGCATCGTCATTTTAAAAAGGAAGCACATTTAAAAAAAAAAAAAAAAAAAAAAAAAAAAAAATTAACAGGAACACTAGATCTGCCACACTGCTTAAACAATATTAAATCACATTTTTACAATTTGAACTATCAAGTACCCATTTTTACCATTATTAAAAGAGAACAACAAATAATGGTTAAACAAAACAATGCACATTTTCAAATTAATCTCCTTAAATACCTCTTCATTTTGTTTCTCTCCATTTTGCATCATAGTTTTAACACCAAGCTCGTTGACATCTACTTTTTCCGTGTACCTAAGAAGAAGAGAGTTTCCTAATCGAGATCCAAGGAAGAGATAACCTTCTTCGCAAACACACATCTATATTAATAAAAAAGATAAAAGTAATTTTGAAAATATCAAACATTACACACAAATCTAAAAAAAAAGCATTTTATACAAATTATTCAAACACAGATATTTACACAGACTCCTTTCAACTTCAAATATGCGTCTTTAAAAAAAGTACCTTATCTAAAAACAAGAATTAAACATCTCAGCATAGCTGATGAGATACCATTTTGGGTCAAATACTATAAAAATAATTCAAATAGTATGTGGTTGGTTCCAGCAAATATCAGCCGTAAATGATAATCCATTTATATTGATAAGGTCACATAAAATCATTTGTTGGTTCCAATACCCACAACAAGAAAAAACTTGGTGACTCTTTTTTTTTTTTTTTTTTTTTTTTTTAAAGGAAAGGCATGCATGAAAAGACTTTGGATAGTAGTTCTTCTTAAATCGTATGAATCAAGATTATTCAAGATAATACCAGCTTACTGTTGGCATATAGATGAATACAGTACAGGGTATTTCAAAGAATAGGAGAACTTTTATGAGGTGGTAGAACATGGTAATACAATAAACAATTTTTGTACAGAAAATCAGACTAGCAATCTAGTTACTCAGTTAAAAGTACAGTGTGTTTCTCATTTTAATCTGCGCCTGAAATATTGTTAACTTTATTAATAATAATGATATTTAAGCAAAAAATTAAACATCATGAATGTGTAAAATGTGATATGATGAAAAAAGCTACACGTGCACAGTAATTCTATTAATGACATCATATGTATTGTTGACAACATTTTAAAATATAGAGATTTGGATATAGATGACGACCGCCTCTATCACATATTACAATATCATTACATTTTATATAAAGCAAGAAAGTCTAATGTCTATAAGCAAATATTCACTTTATGAAGGTGTACAATATGGAAAGTATCTCCCTATTGTTATTTAATGACACTGAATTGAATGCTAAAATATAATCATAATCATGGAAGACGGTAGTATTCCGAGTGACGCAGCCTTAAGCCTAAAATCGTATCGTATCGTATCGTAGAATTCGTAGATGGCGGAACTCATATATACAGCTAACTCGACATCAAAGAAAATGCGAAAAGCCGCCTGTAAATAACTCGGCGAATATAGGTCCTATTGTTCTGATTTTTTAAAAACAGTCTCATATCTGCAGTCTAATCCTATTCTGAATATTTTACAATTCTACGTGCAGTATATTTTCAGATCTGTAAATCCATTTTGAAAGCAATTTCGATGGTGTAAGTTTGTCTTTTTTTTTTCTCCGAAACGGTCTAGATTTTTTTAAAAACATTAATATATAAAATGAATCTGTTTTTGATTAAGTGGATAAGACTAACCTAGTATCTAGGAAAACTCTTAATTTTTATATAATCCGCATGAAAAATAGGACTTCTTAGGATCGCGGATTACATGTTATTCTATGGGCTAGCAGACAGAACGTTGCACATCGGTTTTGCGCGGTTTAGGTCACAGTTAAAAATCTGAATATTCTCAATAAATCTTTTTTTAAACTACAAAAACAGTTTATTATGTGCTTTTAAATACTTAGACTGATTTTTTAAAATGGAGCAGTATTTTATAATTATATGTATTTTATTTCATTGTTATTCATAGCAAGTAAACATTTTTTAAGGAGAAAATATTTCACATTTTTAAAAAAATTCTCGTATCGAAATTCGATATTTATCGAAAATTCTCGTGTCGAAATGAAAATTCATCGCGTTCGCCATAAGACTTCGCCATGTATCACTACGCGATACGCGAAGTTGACTGAAGAAATAAGAACTATCAAAAATCTTGAAATGGTATTCCAAGGGGAGAAAGTGAGTACAATTTCTAATTATCCAGACAGCATTCTTTGCAACCGATCCTTTCTAATTAGTATAATGTTCTGAATTGTTTTTATTTTCAACAATACTTATAACTGTTTTCTTTACAAAATAACATTCATGTGTGGCATAGGTATTTCTTGTGATATGTGAGTGTAATAATGATAGATTACTAATTTAATTTTGTGTTTTGAGTTTTCTTTTAAAGAAATTAAACAAAATCTTTCATTTTTAAAGAACGCACAATTTAAATAAAAGGTTTGACGAAATCAAAATTAAGATTTCCAATCCCGTTTATAAAAGGATTCATTTGCGAATCGTTTCTAATAACATTATAAACGAAAAGTGACTTAAAATCACATCTTTTTCGAAATATGGGTATCTTTTGTTTATTTTTTTTATATAACTCTTTTCAGCTTCAAAAATTAAAGCATCGTAGTATTTTATTTTTATAAAATTAAACCTAAAGGGGAAAAAAATTTCTTATTGTCGTTTATCTCTGTAACAAAAGAAAAACAGAAGAAAATAGAAACTAAAAAAACCCTGAAGCATTTCTTTTAGGCTAATTGATTACAGCCATGGGTGCTGCAAGACCTTCAGTCTCAGGACTGATTTCAGTCTTGGACATATTTTTGACTGATAGAAAATTCTACTTTATATACTTAAATTATCACGATTAGCTCAAAATGAACCATTTTATCCTGACTGGTTGTTTTGAGCTCCTAAAAGTAAAAATTTTCATCATGATACTTTTCCTTATTTAGTAATTAAAGTTTATAGATAAATAAGATAAAACAGCTTTTTTGCAAAAGTAAGATACTTGTTTTTATTTAATTTTAAAGTTAATATGCTTAAAAGAAAGCTTTAAATAATTTACTTTTAAAATATATAAAAGTAGCCAGCTCCCTTATATGGTATTTGTGGTAATGAAGTATTATTGTAAATAAGAACAATTCAGGACATGTTACTATTTAGAAAAGATTAGTTTCACAAAATTTCATTAGCAGCTGCATTGTAGCTGTCATGATAATTAGACTTTGTATAAACTAATAAAGTGATTACCCAGTAACCATTTCAATTAATATATTAATCTGACTCGCATCTTAAATTAAATATTAAGTTTTTATTCTGCTTTCATTAAACCATTCACTATTCTTTAACATTCCGCATATTCCGACTACAAAAACTCTTTTTATCAATTCAGCCTGTACACTGGAGGGTTGCCGTGCCACTTACAGAGTAGCGCGTTTATCGCCTAGTTGTGCAATAGTATTTGAAAGATCACCACACTAACATAAAAAAGTAGCAATAAAAGAAAAACAAAATTAATCATAGTCCAGGGAATAGAGACCGTATAGGAGCTCTACCTAGCAAAATTCATGGTAGTTCTGGAAAAAGGCTTACTATATGTTTTTTGGGTCGCTGAATCCGAATTTTTAACTTCCCACCAAAATTTCCCCCTGCAACCCCCCCGAATTTTGGTAAAATGCCCCCCCCCCCAAAAAAAGGTTTTTATTAAAGAAATCAATTTTTTTTATTGTTTTAGGGAAAAAGTATCTAGAAATTCAGAAAGTAGACAAAATTTGCAACAAATTAGATATATGATTTAGGATGAAGGGGAAGGGGGGACCTGCCTCGGAACATGTGTCGCGGTGCTGCGTGGACTAAGTTGCTCAATTCCACTTAACCACTCACACGTTTACATTCGACTACACATCTCCCCTCCGAATTTTCTCTATAAGGTTTACTTTAAGTTTTTTGGGTCGCTGAATCCGAATTTTTAACTTCCCCTCAAAATTCCACCCCCCCTAAATAGTTGTTTTTAACTTAAATTTCTTATAGTTTTAGAGGAAAAGCATTACGAAATTCAGAAACTAGACAAAATTTGCAACAAATACGATATATGACATTATGGAGTAGGATGAACGGGGAGGGGGCTGCCTCTGAACATACACTGCGGCGCTATGTGCACTAAGTTATGAACTTCAGGCAATAGGGGATTTTACATAGAAAAATTAATACTAGTTCTGGATTTCAACTCACTTTATGTTTTGTGGGTCGCTGAATCCAAATTTGTAATTTCCCACCAAAATTTCACCCGGCAACCTCCCAAAAAATTGATTTTTTGAAAAAATTTGGTTTTTGAGAAAAGCGCGCGGGGAATGTTCCGAAGCAGCCCCCTCTCTCCCCGTTTATCCTACGTCATAATGCCATATATCCTATTTGTTGCAAATGTTGTCTAGTTTCTGAATTTCGTAATGCTTTTCCCCTAAAACAATAAGAAATTTAAGTTAATAACAACTATTTGGGGGGGGGGGGGGGGAATTTGGGGGTAAGTTAAAAATTCGGATTCAGCGACCCAAAAAACTTAAAGTAAACCTTATAAGGAAAGTTCGGAGGGGAGATGGGAGGGCGAATGCAAACGTGCGAGTGGTTAAGTGGAATTGCGCAATTTGGTCCCCGCAGCACCGCGCGCATGTTCCGAGGCAGATCCCCCCTTCCTCTTCATCCTAAGTCATAATGTCATATATCTAATTTGTTGCAAATTTTGTCTACTTTCTGAATTTCTAGATACTTTTCCCCTAAAACAATAAAAAAATGGATTTTTTTAATAAAAACCTTTTTTGGGGGGTCTTTTTACCAAAATTTGGGGGGTTGCCGGGGGCAATTTTGGTGGGAAGTTACAAATTCGAATTCAACGACCCAAAAAAACATAAAGTAAGCCGATTTCCAGAACTACCATTAATTTTGCTAGGTAAAATTCTCTATTGCTTGGACTATACGCTATCCTGTAATCTAACAGACTTCATAGACTGCTTGAGTGACGCTTAAGGTGCCTTGATCAAGAAGGGGGCTGTCTCGGTTAACAATCGAGTACCGAACTTCAATTTGGATACAGCCCTTAAAATACACTCGTTTTAAAATAATTAATTTCTCGGAAACTTATAGTACGAATTGCATAAAAATTTGTTTTTAGGCTAATTAAATGGTGTAAAATTCATTTATGTTGTAAGAATTGTGTACTGCTATTGAAAAAAAAAAACAAATTTATGATTCGTTTTAATATCTAGATGACCCCTTAAGCAAATTTTATATGCATCATTTAAAAGTAGACTTTATTTCCAATCGTTCGGTACCAGTAACTTTCTTCTACTGTAATTTGTTGAGGAGTTAGTAGGGGGTGTTTACTTTTTTTTTTCCACGACTGTACATTAGGGAAGTTAGTGCTTATTTATTTATTTATGTTAGTGAGCAACAAATGTTGCAGATTTTTTTTTCAAACTAATTTTGAAAGATTTTATTATTTAGGTAAGCTGGAGAAGTGGGTGCAAAAGCAGAAGTGGAATCTTCGGAGCTCAGGGGATTATTTTATATGATTTATTATTATTGTTAATAAAGAATTTTAAATTGGGAGGGTGAAAGATTATTTTATATAAAATTAAAGAATTTAGAATGTTTAATTTTTTTGCACTAGGAATGAGAAAAGGGAGAAGCAGAAATTTGTAGTTATGGATTTAATATAAATGTATGTAATTACTTTTATAAGTGAGCGATGATTGTTATATATATATAAAGGTTTAAAGAGTAATATTTCTTGCTATTTTTCTTAACAAAGTAAATTTTTTATATAGTAAAATTTAACATAGCTTTTTATATCTCTGAAACAAACCAACAGAAATACACTCTAAACATCCATGCTGTACATTACTTCCATATCTTACCAAAGAGTTCTTATAAAAATCTCATTGCACAGTGCTCTTTAAAATTGAAGTATGGTCATCCTTTTTGCGGGAAGGGAGGGGGGAGAGATTTAAGGTGAATGGAAATCCTGAACTATGAATTCTTTGTATTGGTCTTTATTTTTTTTATTTTATTATTATTTTTTTTTTCAATAACCTCAAAAAAGTAATGATATCAATACAAAAACCCTTAACGGGTTAAAAGTTTGTGACGCAGCATTTTATCTTATGCTCTAAGAATTTTAAATATGGAACTTAAAAATAATGATATCAAATTTTGAGTGACGCTATGCTATTAATTATAATCTCTCTATATATTATTTATTTCATCTTTTTATTTTTTTACAATCGCATGTGCAAAAATTATGTTCAATTTAAAAAAAAAATGTATAAAAGTTTATTCATTGATGCTTTAACATTTACACCTCTCATAAATTCCAAGTATGAGTTTTAAAAGATATGATATCAAAATTTTAGTGACGCTTTGATGTGGCTTTAAACGATTTGTTTTAAAATTAAATTTAAATTATTTTTGTTTTGGCTAAGATATATTCACACATCTAAATAATAGTTTTAATTTTCCAATATACTTTAAATATGCCACTTTCACTGGATTTATATAATGCATTTAAATCTATTTATTTGAATAAATTGATTTATCCTTTGTCCAATGCTATTAAAAATTTAAAATAAGATTTACGTAAATAATTTTTTGCGTCATTGTATCCAAACTAAGTGAAATGTATTCAAATGGATACTATGAGGCAAAAAAAATTATTTACGTAAATCTTATTTTAAATTTTTAATAGCATTGGATATATATACACTCATGTCCAAGAGTTAAATAACAAAATGAAAAAGCAGATAAAATAAAAAATACTTATGTGAATATGCTCTCAGCTCGTAAAAGTTGTGGAGTCAAGATGAGACGGGCTTGGGCTCAAAGTGAAAATTTTATTTATTCACAAATTGAAAACAAGAAAAAAAAAAAAATGTTATTTCAGAAACAAGAATGTAGATTAAGTTTTTTTAATAAAGTGTTTTACAATCTTTTAAAAATTAGTTTGAAAGAGAATTGAATTGTTATTGATGGGATATAAGGGGAAATATTCTATCTGATTTTGAAGCCTTTACACTGTCAGTGTTAGTAACATAAAGAAACCATGTTCACTTTCTGTTTGAAGTCTTTTTCAAGAACTACCGGAAAACAGAAGTAATCTTTTTCTGCTGTAGTTGTACAACATAATTTTAAAACTAGTATGTTGTGGTTGTGACCATCACAAAACTTTCTTCTACATAAATCATGTCAATTAAATCATTTGAAATTCATATCAAAGTATATCTGAATCTGAAGTTTGATGAAAATTCGTGCATTAGTTATTGATATAGAACTATAGTGGACATTCTGAAAAAGGCAGTATAGCAGCGCCACCTTTTGAACGATTTGCACCAAAACATAAACAGCACTAATTCATATCAAAGTATACCAGAATCTGAAGTTTGTTGAAAATCCAAGCATTAGTTATTGATATAGAACTATAGTGGACATTCTGAAAAAGGCAGTATAGCAGCGCCACCTTTTGAACGATTTGCACCAAAACATAAACAGCACTAATTCATATCAAAGTATACCAGAATCTGAAGTTTGTTGAAAATCCAAGCATTAGTTCTTGAGATAGAGCTATTGTGGAAATCGCAAAAAATGCAGCATAACAGTTGAGCGATTTATACCAAAATATATAAAACGTCACTTTATGTCAAGAATTAACTAAATCTGAAATTTGATGAAAATCCATGTATTAGTTCTGAAGATTGAGTTATTGTGGAAATCGCAGAAAATGCAGCATAGCAGCGCCACCTGTTGAGCGATTCACACCAAAATGTATAAAACGTCAATTCATGTCAAGAACAAACTGAATCTGAAGTTTGAGGAAAATCCGTGCATTAGTTCTGGAGATTGAGCTATTGTGGAAATCGTGGAAAATGCAGCATAGCAGCGCCACCTGTTGAGCGATTTACACCAAAAACTAATCAGCACCAATTTATATCAGGGACTAACTGAATATAAATTTTTATTAAATTCTGTGCATTAGTTCTTGAGATAGAGCGTCCACAAAATTTGTGTCACATACATACAGAAAGACATTTTGCAAAAACGTGTTTTTAAGAATCCCTGACCCCCTAAAACATGTAAATCCATCGAAAAATGAAAGTCGAAAATTTTCACTATTCCAATACTTTCTTCTTGTAAAGATAGAAGTAATAATAAGAATTGTGACTTTTGCAGATTTCTGTGCGTGGTTCAACACAAATAACTAATTTTCTATTTTAAACAGATTTTTAGAGATATGAAAATCACGAAACAGTGTCATGAGGTATTATTTAGGATTATCACCACTTTTTCCATGTAAGAAGATATTTTTAAATGAGAAAATTAATCTTGAAACAATTTAAAAATGTTATTAACAATTTTATGACAGGGTACTTTCGATAACGAGGTCAGGCTCTGATAACACAAAATGTTTTGAGCTCTGACTTTAAATTGTCAGATTAAGGTTCAGAAAAAAAGAGCCCAAACTCATCTTTATTGTGGAGAACGTCGGGGAGAAAATATATATGCTTCTGAAGATTCTCTCGGATTCAAGTCTGGTGATTTTGATGACCATACCATAGGAATAATTTATTTTAGTTCAAGATGATATATGATTTTTAAAAGTTACATTGCATGTGAAAGTATAAAAAATGATTTAGAGCATATTTTGAATTCACTTGTGGTTTTCAATTATCGATTAAAGCAATGCATTTTTTTTTTTTTTTTTTTACAGAATTTCTTTATGTAAAATTACAGAAAAGCTTTAATCTGAATTCTTAATTGATATATTTAAGAACACTGAAATATTAAAAAATAATTGCATTATTGAAAAGTTATTTTCCATTTTATTTTACTTTTTAATGAAAAACAATGAAATTTTTTATTTCTATCAGCAGAAAACAAATAAGAAGTTCTTAAGCTATGTATCGTCCATTAAAACTTCAATTTCGATCAAAATTTCAACTCAAAAACTTACTGTTTTAGAAACAAAAAGAGGGTGTTATGATCTTAGAGCTTTTTAAACATTTATATTTTTTCAAAAACTTTAAAAAACTAAGTTGAAAGCTGTTTTTTTATTTTTCTCAAAAGTGATTTTTTTTTCTGTAAAATTGTGTTGAAATAATTGTCATAGCTCAATAAATAATAGTTCAATTACCACAAAATTTTTAAATTATATTTTAAATATATATTCAAAGGAAGTAGACTATTCTCACACCCTCCAGCAACCAATCCAGGGAGATCTGTACAGAATTCCAAGATCTTGAGTCTTGGTTAAAAAAAAATAAAAAACAAGTAGGCAAGTGTGAGCACAGATCGCACAGAGGGCTTTGTTTAATATTCTTATCAAAACACTTTATCCTTCTGCAAAATCTGTTAGTTCCACATTTCGCAACCAGGGGACGCACTCTATTCTAAAGAACGAAGCTCCGTTTAACAAACTATCCGTAGATATATTAGTCGAGGGGATCGGGCCCATAGCACCTAAGATAGGTAGGCGTCACTAGCGGTAAAAATTGGAACTAAAATATGTACAGTTATGGTGCATAATGTGAAAGAGTGGTCAAAGGAGTGTCGGCAAAAGTGGAGGTTAGAAATATTGCTTAAAATACACAAGTTAGAGCCCAGAGGGATAAATATAAGACTTTTCAAAATTTTATGATTTGTCGTTTGATGTAAGGTGTTCAGCTATAAGTATCCAAAATTTCAAGTCTTCAACTTAATTAGGGGCTCAGTTAGAAAAAAATGCTTAAAATATACAAGTTAGAGCTCAGAGGGTTGAATATAAGACTTTTTCAAAATTTTATGATTTGTCATTTGATGTGAGGTGTTCAGCTATAAGAATCCAAAATTTCAAGTCTCCAACATATATAATTTCTGAGAATGGGCTCTGTGACGGACAGACAGACAGACAGAGGAGTGAGACGAATAGGGTTTCATCAGATGAACGAAACCCTAAAAATAATAATAAATAAAAAGTTAAAGAGTAGTTGAAACATTAGAAAATAATTTTTGTATGCTAAAAGTATGTGTAGAGAAGCAATACAAGACATCTGGATAGAAAAACAGTATGGATACTATAGAGAGCCAGTAAAGTCCCAACAGTTATTTTGCTGACAAACAACTTATATATTATTCATCTTCTTATAGCTATTCACAGTTTATTTTTAGGTGCATATGTTTATTTAAGTTTAATTTTCTATTACATGTAAAAATATATGCATCTTAATAATTAATTATTGGCCTGTTTGTCCATTCAATATTCATCCAGAATTGTTGTGATGTTAGAATTTGTGAAAAAATTTATTGTATGCACAGTTATTAAATGATAATTTATATGCCTAAAATTAAAAAAAAAAAAAATCTCCATCTAATTTTTTTTGTGTATATTTGTCAAAGTATACAATAAACATGTATCAATTTTTTATAATGAGTGTTCATTAGTCTAAAATTCTGAAGTGACTTGATTTTATATTATAGATATGCAATAAAAATGCTTTTGAATCTCAGTTTTATAACAAAAAGAATCTCTTTGAAAAAAACTGTATAACTCAAAAGTTGAATAAATGATGTTTTCATTTTATTTTATTGTTTTTTATACTGAAGTTAAGCAAGAAAGTAACAGCTGAACAGAGACTGAAGCTATTTGCATTCACAATGCCACAAATGGAGAGGTTAAGAATGGAATGGCTCATCTTAGTACTAGCTACATCGTACAACAATTGCTGAACAGTCTCCGAGCAAAAATTCCTGCAACAGTAATGATGAACTCCATATCAACTTTTGTAAGAGTTCCAAGGTCAAATTAGAAATATAACGTACACTTAATGAAAAATTCAATGTAGAGTAATAAAATAATTGCAGAAAGAAGTAATTCAAAATTACTAGACACATTAAACAATATACTTTAACCATCTCATTCACTTTTTTTTTTTTTTTTTTTTTTTTTGCAAAAAAAGTTTTTGAATTGGCTTAATAAATATGCAATTCAAGATTACATTGAAAAAGGATTTGTGGAATAGATGAGGCCTGAATGTTTAAGACATATAACTTAAAATAAAATTTAGTTGAATATCGTATTTAAAACAACTGTGTTCTAAAAAAATCTCCTTTAAAGTAACAAAAAAAAAAAAAAAAAAAAAAAAACTGCAGTTATCACATGTTTCATACTTACACATGTTGTAATGACACTGGAAGCAGCTCTATCAAAATTAAAACCTCGCACACTTCTCATACCATCATTAAAAAGTGTTAACACATATCTAATAAAAGAAAGAAGTAGATAAAATTCATGGAACATATAAGCAGATACACATACATATACATAATACATGACAATTAAGTTTAACTATTTCAATAATTAAAGAATATTTGAATTATTATTAGTATCTGTCAAAACAGAATCACAAGGGATCAAATAAAAATGCCTGTTTAGACAATTTATCAGCTTAGCATATGCAATATGCAATTGTATTCTTTTCACTAGGACAGTAATTTTTTTCCCATTTTGGCCAGGATTATGTTATACACAGATTCTGTTTTCACAAGTTTTAGTGCATTAATTACAAAAAAATAAGCAATATAATTATTTTGATTTCTCTTATTTGTTATTTTTTTTTTTTAATGTTAACATTTAATATCACAAGTGCAACAAACAGAAACTTACAGTTCTCCTCCTTTGAGTGAAATGACAAGTTTATCATATGATATGAAGGCAGCAGTAGAGCAATCTAAAGATAATTTGATACCTTCTTGTATCTCTGAAAAGAAGGCAAATTAAAGAAAATATAAGAATATGCATTACGCTTCCTACTAAATTTTATGGCACACTTTTTAATCTATCAGAATACAAGCAGATCTTTTATACAAAAATTAAAAGTCAGAAACAAAATGTACATTTATTGTCATAAAATAGTTTAACCATAGGTAGAAATAGACTAAGAAATGTAATCACCTAAAAGCAAATGAAATAAAACTATTTTATTCAGCTTCTAAATTAGAAAAATTATGTAACATGCAATGATTTGTCTTTGCTGCAAAATCTGACATGGACAATTTTGAGTCTATGTTGCTTGTAAAGTTTTGGATGTTGCATAATAAAATAGGCCAAAAAGGGAATTTGTATGATTTTTAGATGTTAGGGAATAGATGCAAACTGTATGACTCTGTGGACAACAGACATTTTAATAGAGTATGAAATAAACTGTAGTTTCAGAAGTGAGAAAGATACTTCAAAGAACTTGATCAGCTAATAGACAATATATAAGTGTCTAATCAAATAACCCAAGCAGAAGACCATTTTTGAGTGGCAACAATAAAAATAAATTGTTGCATAGCTACAGTTCAGCCATACTCAACCTGTGGGCCGCATGTGGCCTAGAGACCTTTTAATAGAGTATGAAATAAACTGTAGTTTCAGAAGTGAGAAAGATACTTCGAAGAACTTGATCAGCTAATAGACAATATATAAGTGTCTAATCAAATAACCCAAGCAGAAGACCATTTTTGAGTGGCAACAATAAAAATAAATTGTTGCATAGCTACAGTTCAGCCATACTCAACCTGTGGGCCGCATGTGGCCTAGAGACCTTTTTTGTGCGGCCCGATTTACATAGTCATGCATAAAAAATCAATTGAGATGTGCATAAAAATTATCTAAGACCTTCACTGTTGTTTTATATATTTTCAAGAAAACCAAAATCTGCCCTGTTATTTATAATTAATTTAAAATTATGTTAACACATCTTAAAGGCCATTTACTTAGTCAAAAGCTATTTTTACATGTAGTCCTATTTGTACTGCAATGGTGTATACATTACTTCACCGGCTGCCCCAAGATAAGTCAGGGGTAAAAGCACTGTTTCCCCATACCTGTTGCCGGTGAAGTGGTTAATATTCAGCACTAATCAAACATTATTCCAAATTAATTAAATGTGCATTATATATTTCTACAATTAAGAAAATAATAATAAAATGTTTTTACATTGAGCAAAAGATTGATTTATTAGAAAAAATTCACTCTTTTTTTAAGAAATTCTGCATTTTTATATTATTATGTTTTAATATGTATTATGTATAAATCGCGATTTGCTACTTAGGGTTGAACTTTTGTCATGAAAAAAAAAATTAGCACCACTTTTTTTACACCACTGTTTCTAAACAACAAACTTTGTGACCTATTTCTCCAGCATTTGTAAAGGAATAACACCACGAAGTTTACTAAAAAGCAGAAGACCAACGTTTAAAGATGCACAAATAATACATGAAAAGCAGCAAACAGCTGTTTCGAATCTACTAGCAAGATTCTTCTAAAGTGCAAGATAGGGCAGGCACAGCATGCTAGAAAAAGCAAGGTTGAGCACGCTGTGCCTTGCCCTATCTTGCATTTAAGAAGAATCTCACTAGTAGATTCGAAAAGCTGTTTGCTGCTTTTCATGTATTATTTGTACATTTTTAAACGTTGGTTTTCTGCTTTTTAATATTGTTACAGAAAGGCTTTATTTGCTATTTTCACGAAGTTTATGTTTGGAAATAGTGAAGTTAAATTTTTTTGTCGATAATTCTTTTGAAGCAAACTTTCAAACCTACTAATAAAATTAACTTTGTTATACTACTTATGTCATCTGACGATTTTTATTACTTTTGTTTACCCTTTTTTAAAGTTTGTTGCAGTCTGCCAAACATCACAAGCATATGTCTGCGGCCCGCGAGAAAAAAGGTTGAGTATGGCTGCTATGGTTAAATTATTAAGTGAACTTTATTCTAGTGTGTGTATCATGATATTGTGACTCTTCTTTCTAGATGTTTAAATCAAAGGTGATTACTTACTTGAAAATCAGTTCAATTTATTTCTTTGACCTCAGCGTACAAAGATGACATTATCAATGGCATTTGGATTACTAAATGGACTGATAACAATAATCAGCAATAGTTTTTTCAGAAGAATTTTTTAGGTAGATTTCGTAAGAAATACTACCTATTGCAGTCGTTACCATGGTACGACTTTTGAAAAATTCCTTCATAACTTTTCATTATAGGACCCCAGGAACCCAAAACCACCCCCACCTAAAAAGTTTATATATATATATATATGTATGTATGTATGTACTAAATTTTGTCCGCACGATAAAAGTCGCAATTATGCACGGATAGTCTTCAAACTCGCCAACAACTTTGAGATGGCTAATATCTCGGCGGGGATTGAAAATGGGTAAAATCGGACCAAGGGAATGGAAATGGGGAGGGTTCAAAAATTTGAATACCATCTTAACTTGATTCCGATAAAATCAGCTCTTACACAACAATGACAGAAAAAAAATAAATATTTTTCGTTATTGCAGTTGCCAACAATTAAAAAAAAAAGCAATAAAATTCTCACCACAACAATTGCTTTTCTTTTGCGAGAATTTCACGTGAAAAATTAAATAAAATAAATAGTTTGACGAATTGAAAACAAATTGAATATTACGTCATAAGTTTCCTAGAGCAAGATTTCCGCATGAAAACTCAAAATGAAATAAATAGTTTGACGAATTAAACAACAACAACAAACTATTGCGTCATATTGGAAATAAAATGGACCTCAGCAGGTGAATATGTAACGTCATGTGAGTTTGAAGAAACGTATTAAAACATGATAAAAACCCGACTATGGAAATATTAACTTATTTATCACTTTGAGGTTTTCTGAATTTGCTTTAGCTATTTTTTAAACCTGTTCCATATGCATGCGTGTGTGTATTCGTGTATATTAGAATTTTCACAAAATGTTTAGCTCCCTAGAGCTCATTCTTAGTGGAGGAACTGGGTTTATCTCTAATCTTGATTTAAATTTTGTTGGTTAATTTAGTACTTAACTTCGAAATCTACCTCCGCCTGTAGGCTCGAGCCGGCAGGGATTTTTTTTTCCAGTTTGGTAAAAGACAACAGTACATCTAGCAATCATAGAACTTACGACTATAGAAATTCTGCTGTAATTGACCGGTGCAGACAAGGTAAAATAATGAGGTATCACAATGATCAACAGATAATCAACTGAATTGAAAAGGGCTGTTTCCAGATTCTGAAAATAAGGCTTCCCAACATCTTCAAATTTTTTATTTTATTATTATTAGTTTTTTTCATTTTGCATTTATGGAGGATAATGCCTACTATCATCACTCAGTTTATGTTGAAAAGCAACTGCAAAATCAAATAATCAAATGAATGGATCAACATGCATCTCACCACACCTAACTCATATTTAGCATATTTTGGATGCCATTGAATGAAGTACTGCTGAAAATAAACCACTGCTAGCTTCTAAAAAGAAACTTATTATAGCACTAAAACATCAATGTAGGAATATCTTCCAGATACTCTCAGTTGATTTAGATTGAAAACTGCACAATTAATACCTTGCAAACATGACAATTACAAGTGATTATATATCGCATTGATTTTTTTAAATATTTTTTTATTATTATTAATGATTTTGCATTTGATTTTTAAATATGAAGTAATTTGAAAATACCTGTATTTTTATGAATTATAAAATTTAATTTTTACCACCCTATATGATTTTATGGTACTTTTATGTTAGCCAAGTACAAATCTCACCAATAACATTTTTTTT
This sequence comes from Maratus speciosus, assembly GCA_963932465.1. Classification (NCBI taxonomy): domain Eukaryota; kingdom Metazoa; phylum Arthropoda; class Arachnida; order Araneae; family Salticidae; genus Maratus; species Maratus speciosus. The sequence continues at coordinate 491,635,891 of OZ010794.1, forward strand.
TAAATCGGAAATAGCAGTTTGTAAATTAGACAGAATGCCTTGAAGTTGAAATGAAACAGTTTGGCTTATGGTATTATTTATTATTAGTATGCATTTTAAATTCAGTGAGTGAAATGCATGTATATTAAATGTATGCAATATATATATATTTTAATGAATGGAGTTAAAGATTTATATTTAAAATGAAATAAATGCAATATGAATGATAGCGATGGAAACAATATTTGGCTATTCATCACCTGTGCCTGGCTAACATAAAAGTATCAATTTTACTTTTACCGAGTCTGTGTTTATGACATTTTAAATATTTTTAATATCAATCTTAAATATAGAATATAAATTTTTAAAAGTAGGCTGACTGCAGGTGTTGATCAATACCCAGTAGTTGATCATTTAATATTTTATCCTATCCAATAGTCTTGTATGTATAGTTTTCTCTATTTGCTTCTTAGTAGTTATACATTACTATAGATGCATGCTCAACTACTATTGAAGCTTGATTTCTCACATTTAGAACAGAGTCATGAGTTAACAACACAGTATAGACAAATGTTTTATACACATTTTATTCAGCATAAACGAATTTCTAAAAATGATTATTTAAAGATAATTTTATCATGAGCAGGATGGACAAGAGGAACCCTGGAAACGAAAAATATTTTTAATTTATCAACTACTGATGCAGTCACCATATAACTGTATTCTTAAATTTTTAAACACTGGAATATTTGTTGATTAAATTTTTTGTGTTATGTTAAAAGAAAATATCCAAGTAATGTCTTCAAATTTAAAGAGAAGTAATGGGTAAAAAATTTAGGGTTTGCATTTCACTGAAAATTTTATAAGTCAGCACAACTCATTTATTATACAACTGTGAATAAGTCAACAAGAAAAATGTGAATAAATTGGGAAAAATTAGGAATCAGCTTATAACAAACTAATAAAAAAAACTTATGTACATTCATTAAAATATTGATACATTTGAATGGCTGTAATTGCAGCTACCATAAATAGAGTAGATTTAGGTTATTTGGGACACCATTTAATTGGACCAGCTATTTTATTACGGTACAATCTCAAGAACAAAGTTGAAAAGTATCATTATTTTTACTTCTGATTAATGGAACCGCTGCTTCATTGGGAAAAATCATGCTTTAGCCAATGCATCCCAATCTATTGTAACTGTACTCAATTAACAGGCTATGAGCCATTTTTGAGTTTTTAAAATTGTGAGTCATGATTCATGATTTTCTGGAATTCGGTCATAAAATGCAAGTAAATGTGAACTCTGAAGTTCATATAATTCAATGCCATCAAAAATAGTATTTAAATAAAATATCAAGCCAAAAGACAATACTTTATGTGTTATTTATACAAATAAAAAGTATTTTTACTTACTTAAAGGAAATGCTGTACTAAAATCAGTAAAACTATTTAATGACACCCCATAAGGTGGAACACTTTGGTTAAGGTAAAGCAATGAATTTACAGCAACCAGCAGAATACCACCTAAAAAAGAATGATGTAGCTTAAAATAAATAAAATTTATGAAGTATCAATACAGAATCTGGTATCATATCTGCCAAATGGTAGCAGGTGAAAATAAAAAAGTTTATGTTCAAAAGCTAAAAGAGTTTTTCATTTTATGAGAGACACTTACCAATGGGTTTTGGAACAGCCATTGCATAGATACAATCAAATGGCAATCCATTTAAAGACCATATAATCGGATGAACCCTTTGATTAATGTTCAGTGATAAGGCTAAAATGGCACAAGTATCCTGACGAACAGCAATTCGACTAAAAATATAATCAACATGCAGGTATTTAATACTTATTCTATTTTAAAATACACATTTCTTACATTTAAGATAAAAAGCATACTTACCCGGGCCATGTTCTTAGAGGCTCATACAAAATCAAAAGAGTAGGCTCATAATAACCTTGTAGAAATACCATGTCTTTGATATTATTGACCTTTTCATCAATATCACATAACTTTATGGTATAAGAAGCTAAAACTGGACTTTTCCTGAAAATTAAATAATTATTAATTATGCAAATATATGAATAAGCCATTACACATAAGATTTACATTTATGTTATAACTAAAAAAAGAAATTAGCATAAATATTTCGTACTTAAAACTTAAAAAGATCACAGGGATAATTTCATTTATGCTTTCATAGGCGTAACCAGTCTTTTGAACGGGGGTGGGGGTGGGGGTGGGGGGTGCCCAGACTTTTTAACCAGAATATGTTGGATACAAACAATATCTTATATAGTAAAACCTGATAAAACGGAACCCCATTAAACCGGCCGAATTTCCGTTTTAGACAGGTTTTTCTCTTAGAATTCATAATTTTGTGTTATTTCTTTTAAAAAGGGCTCAAACGCGATTTTTGTTTGTGTGAGGGGGTGTGAGAAGGGGTTCAAAACATCAAAACTAAATCTAATGGTAGAAAAAAAAAAAAAAGATATGTAAATCTCCTTGCAGCAGTGAATTAAGACAGTGATTAAGTGTGGTCACAAGTGTAAAACTTTTTGGCACCCTAACTTCTTACAAAGATTAAACAAGTAAGAAAAAATCATGCGTCAAGCATAGATTATGAAACACTTTCCAAAACATTCAGAATAATGTAACAAAACTGCACTGTTTAAAAAATTAAAATATTACGTCTAATTCAACCCTATGGAAACGCATAATACATTTCAAAACCCCATTTCAGCTATTCCCAACCACAATCGGAAAATTATAGAAATTTTTTCAGCAGCCCTGTATATGATTTATAGATTTGAATCTATTAGCTACATGCAAGCCAAAATTTAGTTCACTTAAGAGATACATATACTTCAGTTGAAAATTTACCTTCAGAAATTTCCTCTAATAAGGAGAACGGTACGTGAATACTTTTCTGCAGCTCTGTATTTGAGGTATGGAATTTATATATAACGAGTAAGATGCAAAAAATTAATTAAATTTAAAAGCGCATACCGAATTTTAAACCCTGCACTCCAGTAATTATTACTCAAAGACAGTACTGTACCATAACAGATTTCTTTTGTGTGTCCCTGTAAATGAATAAAAAATGCTATGAATGTCCTGTTCTAACGTGATCGTAGTAAAATTCAGTGATTTATATCAGTTTCAATACATTTGAAATAGTATAATGCCATTAAAATACTCTGCAAACGATTTTCCCTCATATACCATAATGTAATGGAACACTTTTGAGTGCCCCTGTAAGTGAACGATTAATCCTACATACTTCATATACAATAACAAACATGCTTTAGTGACCCTAAATAACCTTTATCAATTTCATGAAAATCCGAGTATATTTACGGGAGTTATTCCCCATATACCATAATGTAATGGAATACTTTTGAGTGCTCCTGTAAATGAACGATTAATCCTACATACTTCATATACAATACCAAACATTCTTTGGTGACCCTAAATAACCCTAATGAATTTTATGAAATTCTGAGTATATTTACGGGAGTTAGAGCGTGGAAAGACGGCCAGACAAACCGAATGCATAAACACTTTTTAATTTTGTTGGAAAGTGTTAAAAACGCCTTTAATCTTGCTGGAAACTTCTATAGGCACAGGGGCATTGCATGAGGCGTAAACCTAGCATTATCTATGTCAAAGTCTTATAAATGAAATTTTGCAGGATGATAAATCTCAGATAATACATGCTGTACACAAGTACATACCCACGAAAGTTTTTCAGAATGTGACTCCATGACTTCTTAGGGATCACCGGGGGAGAACCAAGAAATTTTGGAGGAAAGTGCATATAAATAATTATTATAATATTATAAATAATTACAATATTCATTAATAATTCATGTTTTTACCTCAGAATGTGTACAATGTATTAGGTAAAGCAATACACTAAATTTTGTCAAGATGATAAAAATTATATTATCATGATGCGGCTGTAATAATAAAGATAGGTGCTTGTCTGTCTCCGTGTGTGTGTATACTCGCGAGCGCTGAACTCTGAAAAAACAATGCAGTTCTCACAGCCGCAAGATTTAACAGGAAAGTACCTGTTTGCCTGAAGTCATGCATATCGAAGACAATTTCTGGAATTTTTCAATAAATTTTTTATGCGAAATTTTTCAAATTAGTAAAAAAGAATCCGATTTATATATTTTATCCAGTAAACTTTGTCTTCTTTTCAATAAAGTTTTTCGAGATTCTTAGAGCGATTTTTCAATTTGTAACAATTTTTTAATGTTATTTTTAGAGGTTTTTTTTTCGCGTTCCTAAAAGAAATCTGGTTTAAATATTTTACCCAGTTAGTTAATTTCGTTCCCTGCTGTCCTTTAATCTTTTCCGAATTTCTGATGCGATTTATAACGGGGTTTTTTGCACTTTGAGGCAAGTTTTTGACATTTTTTGAAATATAAAAAACTCTCCGGTAATTTTTACAATTGCCGTGATTAAATTCAAATTGAAAGAATGTCAAATCAGTTCTCATAAGAAAGCTGAAAATTTAATTTGGCTCGGAAAGAAAAAAATCACGATAATTCTGGATTCGTTTGTTTTGAGACGGAAGTGGTCATAGCTTGGTTGGGAGTACGTTGCCAAATGCATCCCCCCCCCCCCCTACACACACACCCAATCCTAGATTTTTTTAATTCTATGTTCGTTTAAAAAAAAACCAACCAGCGAAACTCCAATAGTAATGAAGTTTTCTTTGAGGGGCAGAGTTTGAAATAACGTGCGTGATTGCATGATTTGTGCACAGAAAAGGAAAGATCCATATAATAAAAAATTCTGTGTAGTACTTCCGCCCTTAAAATTCTTTCACAGATCTGTGATTCTTCAGTGAGTATTTAAATTTTTTTTTTTAAGTCCGCGATTTTTATTTCTTTTGTGGAACTTCTTAAAATCAATTCGTAACTCGATCCCGGAAAAATTAAGAATTTCTTCAAACGAGCGTGAAAAATATCGTGAATTTCGATAAAAGAGTGCTGAAAGAAAGCGCGAATTTCGTCAAAGATTGCGCAAAAAAATCAAGAATTTCGATAAATGATTGACGAGAAAATGTTGCAAATTTCCTCAAAAAGTCACGGAAAACAGCAGAGGATTTTGTTAATTAGTACGGAAAGATATCGAGAATTTTCTCGATTGGTAGCGCAAAACTATCACGAATTTTGACAAATGATCCCTGTAAAAAAAAAAAAAAATTAATTTCGTGAATAGATCGCCAAAAAAAAAAAAAAAAATGTCAAAGGGTCTCGGTGAAAAAGAGAATTTCGTCGAAGGATCGTAGAAAGGGAATGCGAATTTCGTCAAAAGATCACGGAAAGAAAAAGCGAATTTTGTCAAAAGATCGTGTTAAGAAAACACGAATTTCATCGAAGGATCGGGCTAAAGACTTCCCAATTTCGTCAAAATATCGCGATAAAAAATGCGAATTTCATCAAAGGATCGCGGTGAAAAACACGAATTTTGTCAAAGGTTAGTGTTGAAAAGTGTGGATTTCGATAAAAAATCGCGTAGAAAGCCGTGAATTTCGTCAAATGATTTGGGGAAAAATTGTAAATATCATGTAATGATCACAGAATAAAGTCGCGAATTTCATCAAAATTTAAAGCACTGGGCTAAAACATTGAAATGGGGTCCTTTTCCTAGTTTCAAAAGAACTCCACGAAACGAGAAGAAACTCCAAAAATCGCATTAAAATTTTCAGAGGAAAAAAAATTACTGTATTGACTTGAAAGACTGCAACCGTATTCCTTTTGCGAATGTCAAAATATGGTCGCGAAACACGAAATTCAACCAACCAACCAACTTCTGATTAATTTTAATTTTCTGTGCACCCCCACCTTTTCCCTGGCTAATCACATTTTACAATTACTGTTTCACATCTGCATTCCCTTCCAAATTTTTTTGCTTCATTCTAGACTTTAGACTGCGAAATCAAAGAGACAAATAATTTTTGTTTCTATCCTTGTCAAGAACTTGCGTTAATTTCTCATGAAATTGCATAAATATGCAATAGAAAGAACGGTGTTAATAAAATCTCCCACAAAAAAAAAAAAGACGTCAAAGTGGGATTATAATATCTGCCTTTTGGCATACTACGACTAATACAGATTCTTGTAAATATTCTAATTTAAAAAAAGATAAAGAACATAATTAAAAAAAAAGAACATGGATTTTTTTTTTATCACAGTTCAAAACTTAGGCTGTTAGTTATCTGAATTAAACTAATTTGCTAAACTAATTGAACTCTGCTTTCACTTCTTTTTTCTTTTGTAGACTTCGATTTTTTTAAATAATTGTGCTTGAGTCTGCGCAAGCAGGGGGGTGCCCGGGCACCCAGGGCACCCCCCCTGGTTACACCTATGGCTTTACTTACATTCCTTGGGTAACATGAGTGTTTCCAGCAGTAACCTCTTGATCTTCAGATACACTCTCTTTGCGAAAAGGAAGAATAACAATATTCCTCTCATAGACAATCATAGCTGCACAGCGGCCTTCAGGATCAGCCCGAACGATGGGAACAAAAGGATGATGGTTAGCACCAGCCTAAAATACATAATAAAATTAAGCAACCTGAAACTTAAAATAATGTTTCTGAAGAATACAACTGATTTCCTTTTAATTTACAAAAGAAATCAAGATTCAAAGAATTGCATTTTTGAAGCATATTTGAAAGCAGGGTTGGCATGGTTTAAACCAACTGGTTCTTTTCTAAAAAACAATTGACTTTTTTAGAACAAACCTAATGTAATAGTTTCTCTTTTTTGTAATTTAAGTGTTTCAATTACTTATATAAATAATTTCTACTTTCAAAACCTTTATCTCAGTTGACAATATGAGACATGGTGGATCTAGGTCATGTTTGTAAGCCTGTATAATGAAAATTAGTGTGTGTTGAATATATCTGGGGTTCTAAAGAGAAAACTCTGAAATGTGAAATTAGCAAAAATAAAATCTATATCTATATTACGCTATTGTACATGGCACATAATTTGCGATTATTTGTTAACTGTTTAATGGCAACGCCCAAGTGCCCTGATAAAACGTACCTCATTGGCTATTGAACAGCTTTTAATGCATCTCCATTCTTATAAGGGGGGTTACCATAGGAGGACCCTGTTCTATTGCCAAATGCCGCCAACTTGACGATATATCATCAAATTTGGCGACCAAAATTAATTGCCAAAAGTGACGCCAGCTTGGCGATATCTCTGATATTTCGCCAAATTCCTACAGACTTCCATTGTAAACCAATAGGGTTTACTTGCTTACAGAAAATCAACAAATTGAGATATTTTAATGCAACAAAAACTAATACCAGCTTAAGGGATTATATTAACTATATTTAAGGGGGTCCAAGTAAATTAAATAATAAATATAAGTAACATGATACAATTCTTAGCATGCTTTCCCAAACATAAATTTTAAGGGAGACCAAACTGGTTGCCAAGGGCGGCTAGTAGATTAAAAATATTCAATATTTGGCATAAAATATTTTCATAAAAATATAGATTATTTACAGTAATTAATAACACAACAAGATTATCTTCAACTAGATTGGTCAAGCTGTAAAAGAAAATTTTTCTCAATTTGCAAGATTGTATTTAAGAATTAAAAAAGAGAAAATCCTGATATGAAGCCAAATAAGAGGACATTTATAAACTGGGTGTTAGTTATAGGATTTCAATAACAATACCAATATTTTTTCTGCTACTTGCTGAATCTAATAATCAAAAATGTTGAATTGGAGTTATCCCTAAAAAAAAAACAAAATCACATGAAGTATTTGAATACAAAAAATTATTTTTCAATAGCAGCGCAGATACTGATATTTATATAAAAAGTTAAAGATTCAGGAGATACTATTGTGAAGATGAATTTGTTTATAATTGTGAAGTAATGATTAGGCCAAGAAGAAAATATTCAAACGATGAGTGAACTAGTTTTCGCTGAAAAAAAAAAACAAAAAAAAAAAAAAAAAAAAAAAAACTACTGTCAAGGTAAAGAAAATCTTTTATTGGTTTGGGCTCCTATAATAAAAATCACACAAGAAATTCAATATTTAAAAAAAACTAGAAAAAAGTTAATTTTATGCTATTAAATTTTTAAATCAAAATTCTGTTGAATAAGCACTTTTACCTAAAATACATACCGAAATATATTTAAATGCTCTATAATGCAATCAAACCCACTATTTTGTATTTAACAAAAACAAATCTGGAAGAAATTCGAGATAAGGTTCATTTGAGGCATTGTTTCATAAAAAATAGCTAAAAAAATATATTATTAATTTTCAGTTTAGTCATTTAAAAATAATGTGTATTATAACATAGCTTAGAAAAAAAATTCTATTTATTAAGTCTGAGGGTTTTATAAATGTTTTAGTGAATGGCAACTTTTGTAAAACTACTGTGCATTTTAAGATCAATATTTTCAGTAGTCTAAAAAGCTGGCAAATAGGTTTTTCTGCTTATTTCAGTGTCACTTTTTTTTTTTTTTTTTTTGGTGGTTAAACACCTGTGGGGAAACTTGAAAGGTAATTTTAGAAGTGCCAAGTGACAATACTTTTTGAAAGAAGGTGTAAAAACTGAATGGCTAAATGACAAATCATTCCAGGAATTGCTTATGAAAAACTTTATTTTGAATAAAAGATCATAATTGCTCATGTAGACAGAAAAATCACATATCCTACATAACAAGTATTTCAAAGAAAAATGCATGAACAGCTATGAGAAAGTATATTATATATATGAAATTAAATTACATCAAATATTTTTTATTAGTAATCAAAAGATTTGTTATTAAGATTTTCAAGGTATTAGCAATGTTTTACTGTATAAAGTAGTTTATTCTTGAACATAAAACATAGCTGTTATTAATAACGTTTGAATTATAAATGATTTCAATTTTCTACATAAATGACTGTAATTTTTAATTTAAATTATTTTCAAATGAAGCTATATTATTTATATAAGCAACAGTTAATTTTTATCAACAAATATGCATATATATGTAATAGAAAAGATATTTTCTAAAAACCCGGTTTAAACTAAATAAACAGTTTTTTTTTCTTTTTAATTGCAGTTTTTTTTTTTTTTTTTGCCAACTCTGTTTGAAAGATTAATGATATATCAAAATCTTAAGTGCTTTTAACTGTATTAAGACTTGAAACATTGTTGTGTTATTTAAGCTACTAATCATTCTAAATATCTAAATGGAAGGAGATTTGATTCTTAATATGAATTGCATACATGAAAGTTGCTTTTGTCTAAATATTTTTGAAAGGATAAAAAGAGTGAATTAATAGTAAATATCATAACAAAAATAAAACAGAACAAATGTGTTGTTATCAATAAATTAAAATAATAGACAATTAAATTTAAAAAATCAAAAAACCCGACTGCGTAAAAAGCGAACCAATTAATTATTTCTCATCAATGTGAAACTATTTTTTTTTTAAATTCCTACTATTAGCTCACACTCTCGCTATATATATCTTGTTCAAGTTTTCAATCGTTAATAAAATACTTATAATTCATCCAATCAAGATCAAATAATTTTTTTCTAAAACTTATAGTGGATGACACTTGATGTTAATCCAGTTTTTTTTTAAAAAATATTAATTCATTAATTAAATTAAATTAATTAATTTTCAATAATCGAGAGAGCCCTCTTCTTGATCAAGGCATTTTAAGAGCCACTCAAAAGGAAAGAAGAACGGGAGAAAAAACATTCTCTTATTGACCTAAGTAGGAATTGACTTAAAATTTTTTTTTTTTATATTACTTGTTTATATTACTTACCTATTTTTTTTATTTACTTATATTGATGACTTTTAAGTGGTGTTTAATTGTTAGTTCCTATCTATAAACACTGTTGTCATGAGGTCTATAGATGTCTATTAAGGTTAGAGTTGCAGTAAAGCTAGAGATCCTACCTACACAACTTCCAGGTTGTATAATATTTTAACGGATCTTCTGACTGTAAAATAGTTAATGAAACATCGTCTTCATTTTGAAAGACCTATCCAATGATATGCCATTCAATAGGGTGCGTAAATTGTTTTTTTCGTTACTACTGCCATTTTGTATTTTATGGCCGCCATTTTGAATCTATAAAAACAAAACCTAGCCTAAAACCATCGGGCCGTTAAGACGAATTGATAGAGACCTCATTCATTAAAATCCATCCAGACGTTGGGATGTTTCGAGGGTATAAAGGAATCCACATACACAGACATGCGTGAAACACATAACCCTTCTTTTCAGTCTGGTAAAAAGTATGGCTTATGATGTTGGCACTTCTATATATGACACTGAAATATATAAAATTTGTTTCAGATCTCTCACACTGTGTGGTTTTGTGAATCGGCTTTTTCACTCACCAGCCAAGTCACCGTCTTTATGCTGCGATGTATTGCCCCTTTTCCTGGAGTGGTCTTTTCATTCTTTAGCGCATTATTATTCCTATATGCTCTCTGCGAGCATGGGGCATGGCTGAATTGTGTCATTGGATGACATGCACTGCTAAGGGATTTGACAATTGCATAGCAAAATGATGTTCTGTTCTAGCCATGTTTGATTTCTCGTTTCAAATCTCAGTTGCTGCATTTCAATGTATCAGTTTAAAATTTAACTGCTTTTATTTTAAAGAACCCCATTTTTAAAAATAATTTAATTACTTTTTACAATTTACTTATTACAATTTAAATCAGCTTGAATTCTTTATGAGGGTCAGAGAGGTGATGCCTTTTTTGAGAACAGTGTGCCCTGCTTTAAAAATTACTGCTCGACAGCCCTTTTTTTTCTAGAGTCAACACTATATACCGGGTGTCCTAAAAAGGACTGACTGATTTTAAAATTCAATAACTTGCAAATGGTGACAGATATTTAAAAAATTCTTGCAGGAGGGTTATGCATAAGGTCAAAAGTTTTTTTTACAGTGATTTTCGATTTTAGTTCGAATTACAAATACACGGTTCATACACTTGAGAACAAATAAAATTCAAGCACTATTCAAGGACTGTTTAGATGCATGCATAAAAATGGTGTAGAATAATACATAAGGAAAATAGCCACCCCATTGATCATCTATTTCAAAGAAATCTTATCAAATCTTTTAATTTTTTTAACACATTTTCAAGACATTATTAGAGAATTTTTAAAGAATAGTGTGTTTTAACTTATTAAGGTACCATGGGAAAAAATTTCATATACAGTAAAAAGTTAAGACAACAGAGCTTGATTTTCTTTTCTTTAAGTGCAAAAAAACAAAAAATAAATAAAAGGTATGGTATCACTACAAGAGCAGAGAACAGGTTGGTTGGTTGATTTTGTGACGGCCGATTATCTACACTAGGGATATAGGCCCGAGGGGGAGTGCCCTTCGTGGGGGTCTTTCTAAGGGAACCTAACCCGTATTAACGCATGGAAATCCATGGTTCGAAGAAAACCACGAAAACTCCGAACGATTAGGCCGACGGGCGCGATTGGGATCGAACCCAGCACTTCCCGTCTACCAGTTTCGAGAGCAGAACCTCTCAGCCACTGGTGGGGCTAGCAGAGAACAGGAGTAAAACAGTTAAATTTTAGGAATTCTGAACACTCATCAGGAATCATATATTAGCATTTCTGAAGTTGTGAGCAATATGCTTTTTAATAAATATTCTCTGAATTCTCAAACCTTACAGCATTTGCGCTTATCCATACAAAAATAATTGAAATAAAGGTTAGATAATTTGCTTTTACTTTTTAAATACAATAGATTTTTTAAAAAATGGATTTATAAAAAGGAAATAAAATTTTTTCATTAGTTACTCAGTGAAAAATTTGGAATTAATATAATTCGGTGAAGTTTTAACGGATTGACATTTGCAATTTTTATAAATGACCCTTTTTTTTTTTTGTGGGGGGGGGGGGGAGCAATACATGAAATCGGCATCAAACCGACGAATTTCGCAATTTTTTCGACAAATTGATGAAATTTGCATTTTTTATCGATGACAAATGGACAAATTTTGTAATATTTTCCCCCGGCGGATTGTTAAAATTTGCAATTTTTTTTCAATGACAGATTGAAGAAATTCTTGATTTTTTTCAACGTATAGTTGACGAAATTTTCAAGGGTGATTCTGAGTTTAAAAAATTCACAGCAAATTTTCTGAAAGACTTCAGCAGATAGCGGAAGAAGTAAATCCCCTCCCGGCACTGGCTGTGCGTTTTTTTCCGAGGCCCTTTGACAAATTTAGTCTTTTTTCGTAATCTTTCGATGAAATTTCCCTTTTTTTCGCGATCATTTGAAGAAATTAGAGTTTTTCTGCGATCATTTAATGCAATTCGCGCTTTTCCCGCGATCCTTTGATGAAATTCGCGCTTTTTCCGCGATCCTTTGACGAAATTCGCGCCTTTTCCGCGATCCTTTGACAAATTTTGTGTTTTTTTTCGCGATCCTTTGAAGAAATTTGCGTTATTTCCGCGATCCTAGGAGTGATTCTGAGAAGTTACAGCTGAGGGAGAGAGGGGGAAATCCACTCCCGACACTAACTATGCGTTTTTTCTGCGGCCCTTTGACGAAATTCGCGTTTTTTCGCAATCTTTCGACGAAATTTGCCCTTTTCGTGCGATCTTTCGACGAAATATGCCGTTTTCTCGCGACCTTTTGACGAAATTTTCGGTTTTTCGCGATTTTTTTACGAAATTTTCGGTTTTTCGCGATCTTTTGACGAAATTTTCGGGTTTTTTCGCGATCTTTTGACGAAATCTTCGTGGTTTTTTTCGATCTTTCCATGAAATTTACAGTTTTTCCGCATTTCTTGGATGAAATTTGCGTTTTTTTTCCGTGATCCTTTGACGAAATTTGCGTTTTTTCTGAAAACAATTGGTAAAATTTATTTTTTTTTTGGCGACCATTTGTCGAAATTCGCGATTTTTTATGGCCGAATTTTCGGATTGGTGACCGATTTTTTTAAATTTTTGGAAATAAATGCCTTAAATTTTCGGAAAATTCGGAACAGAATCACCCCTATGCGATCCTTTGAAGAAATTCGCAATTTTTTGCGTTCTTTTGTCGAAATTTGTGTTTTTTTTCACGATCCTTTGATGAAAATATGCGTATTTTCGCGACCTCTTAATGCAATTCGCGTGTTTTCTGCGATCATCTGACGAAACTTACGCTTTATTCGAGATCTTTTGTCGAAATTCGGGTTATTGAAGAGTCTTTGACGAAATACGCGTTTTTTTTCGCGACCTTTCGACGAAATGCGCGTTTTTAATGCGATCCTTTGGCGAAATTACCGATTTTTTCATGCGAACGATTGTTAAAATTGATATTTTTCGACAACAATTTGTCGAAGTACGCGATATTTTCCAGCACTTTTCATTCCTTGAAAATGGAATACTTTTTTTTCCAGCACTTTTCATTCCTTGAAAATGAATACTTTTTTTTCCAGCACTTTTTCTATTTTTTCCAAAGCGTACGAACCATGAAATAATAGATGGCTCTGTAAGCAATAGGAGCTAAATACAGGCTCGATTTTTTGGTCTTTCTATTCTTCCATGTGGAAAAAGGAGACTAAGATGTATTGAGTGGGTCTCAAAATACCAAAAAACAAGCCTGAATTTAGCGTCTATTGATCGCAGCGCCATCTATAGTTTGTAATTCGAACTAAAATTGAAAATCACTGTAAAAAACTTTTGACCTCATGCATAACCCTCTTGCAAGAATTTTTTTCAATATCTGTCACCGTTTGCAAGTTATTGAATTTTAAAATCAATCAGTCCTTTTTAGGACCCACGGTATATATATTTATTTATTTAATAAAATCATTGCATGATTTAAAAACAAGCTAAAATTTTATTTTTATAAAATTTAAAGATGCATAATTAGTAGTACCTTGTATTTCACAGTGGTCTATACTATATTGGTATCATTAAAAGCTTGAACAAACAAATTTCAATTCTTTATCAATTTTTATATCTAACTGAACATTTAATTTTTGTAATAGATGCAAGTAGCAAAAAAAAAAAAAAAAAAAAAAAAAAACATGTTGCAAAAGTTTGCAAAATCATAAAAAAAAAAACACCTACCTTCAATTAACAAATCATGAGAAGAATAAAAAATAATAAAATACAACAGTTTTTCAATATAAGTATAAATGAAATAATGACATTTTAAAACATATTTACTTTCATGTCTTCTTCCTCAAAATAATGTAATGATAAAGTTTTCAGGTCATGAGTGCAAGGATCATATTCAACCAAAGACAACTATAAATTAATAAATAAAATATTTTATAGAATATATCTTTTTAATAAATAAAATATCATTAACATTTTTATAGATAAGTAGAGTAATAAGCACATAGTACATACATACAAATTAATAAATATAGGAAAAGTGCTCGACTTGCACACTTTGGAAGAGGAGACTCCACATTATGAATTGTGGAGTCTCCCCTTTTCTCATTTAATTGCCAGTTGGTTAATACTGTATAAATTTAAAGCTAAGTATTTAAAATTGATAACACATGTACATGGTTCAAAGGATTATTAAATGTTATTTTGTAAAGCTGATTAAATCCATCCAGTTTACAAATAAATTTATATCGTAATCTGATAAGGACATATTTAAAATCAGCAAAGGTGATTTGGAGATCTCCAAAGTTCTGGTGGACCAAGGCCTGGGAAATGTGAGCCTATGTAAAAATCAGGCCCTGAGTAGAAAATTTAATTTGGTACTTATGGATGTTTCTTTCAAAGTGTGCATGCACACAAAAATTACACTTTTAAAGCAGTAAAATTTCCCGATTTGAAAACACCAACAGTTCTAATTTTCAAAACTATGTAACTTTACTGTAGGAATACTGTTGATTTTCATCTTAACCTCTTTTCTTCTGAACAACAGTTTTGTAAGATTAAACACCACATACACAGACAATAAAGTTTCTCAGCATAGTTATACACATCTGCATTTTCTGGTTTCAGAATACCATTTGCATAAAAGAAGAAATGTAAAATGATGCATACAGTCGTAGACTTTTCCTTTCTTTTTTCTTTACTCACATTGAAGTTAATATTATTCCAACTATGTGAATAATAATTGTCAGATTATTTATATTGAGTCAACATAGTTCTATGAGTTATCACCAGTGAGTTACCACATAAACATTAATTCCTTATTTCAGACCTCACAAAAAAGTTATCCACACGAGCAATTTATATTTTAGATTGTTTTGTGAATAAAGAGATAAAATTTCCAGAAATTTTGAAATAGCAGAAAAAGTTTTTTTTTTTTTTTTTTTTTTTTTTTTGCACAATAGAAAAAAGAAATCATTCACTTTACATGAATATATTACAAAAAAAGAAGGGGGAAAAAAACACATCATATACATTAAAACGTAAAGGGAATTCTGTAAGATCACAGTCAGTAAGACCAATATTGACATATTTGCATATGCGTCAACTCTTTTTTGAACCTGTTTAACTTAGAGTAATATTGAGCGTGTCTCTGCCAGCCGAGCAGTCAAAAGCAGCAGTTTAAAGCTCTGAATTTTTTGTAGCTCAATGCCCGGCAAAAGGATTTGTGCAATATTTTTGGCGATGATTCTCTTCAATAATGACATGTTTTATTGGCTGGAGAAGTTGTATGATTTTTATTTTGTTATTATTATTATTTGAATGCTTTATAATTAAATAAAATTTAATACGCAACAATTTAAAAAAATAAATAATTTTTTATTTAAAATATTTTGCATGTAATTATCAATTAAATAAATTGAGCTGATCTACAATTTTTGTTACATTTTCTGACCATTATCAAGAATAAATATATATATGTGTGGCAGAAAGAAAAGTTTGCCATTCTTTTCTGTAAAAAAGAAAAATGAAAGAAAGAAAAAAATAATCATATAAGAATTATAAAAGAAATTACCTTGATATCCATGGTTTAATATTTAAAAAATAAATAAAAATGTAAAATAAAATTCAAGCAAAAAAAATTATATTATAAATCGTTAGCTGCATAAAGTTTGAAATTTAGGTTTAAGAGAATGAGACTGATAAAAATAAAATTCATGGCAGCTTTTAATGGTTGTGCAGTTTAAAATAAAAAAAAGGTAAGAAGAACAAAAAAAATACCGTAGTAAGTAAAAATAAATGCTTTACCGACTATTTTTAGGTAAATATCTGCAGGCGTGCGCCAGCAGTATCCTGCGCCTGTGTGCAGAACTTCAATTGGCACCCCATACTCCTAATACCGCCCCCCCCCCCCCCCCCCAAAAAAAAAAAAATCATAATTTTGTTTTCAAGGAGTATAAATGCATAGCTGCCAAGCTAATCTTCCGGGGCCTCCTTTTCTCCAAATCAAATAAACGAATTTGGAACCAGAAAATTTATTTAATGAAATGTGTCTTGTTTCTACAGGGTTCTTTTTTATTTCATTTATTAAATTAAATTTCTGGTTAAAAATATTATTGTTTGAATTAAAAATAAGGAATGTTGTCAGTTATGCATAACAGACATCCCTAAAGGTGGGTGCTTTCAGTTGTTTGCTCCTTCTCCCCGCAATGGCATACCTCCTAAGTAAATCAGCTTCTTTTATCTCCATTCCTCCCGGAATTTTTATTTCTGCTTAAAACAGTTCAAATAAACTTCAATTTGGAAATATAGCCAGTGGTGTAGTCGTAAAAAAAAAAAAACAGAGGGTATATACTATAGATTTCTTTAGAAACAGAGGGTATACGGTGTCCCTTAAAAAAATCCAGAAGGTAAACGGCGTATACCCCTGTATACTCTCCACTACATCCCTGAAAATAGCTGTGTTGAATTAATCAATGGTAGGATTATGACACAAAGAAAGGGGTACTCGTAACACGGTAAATAGATGTAAAAGTAGAAAAATATTTTCTCAAATTATGATGATTGTAATACATTGGAGAGCGTTATAGTACTTTTATTTCTTTAAAATAATGTAAAATCAATTAAGATGCACCTTAAACAATTACCACCCATAAATCATAATTAGGGGTGCATTAGAAAATGTTCCAGTAAAAGAACATTTGATTTTATATTAACAAACTAGGGGGCTCTGCCCCCTGCCTGCTACGCTCGCCAACCCCCGTTCAGACACTGCAGAATCTAAAAACACGCTAATCTGATGGGTTTTAAAAATATTAGAGAAGATTGAATTATACTGAAAAAAGCTGTGCAGATCTCCCTGTAAATGGGTTTCCATTCAACTCCCTTTGATTGCAAAAATTTAAGGGCGAATCAGTTGCTGTTAAGACATCCAATGCTTGTTTTCGTTTTTGATTAAAGAAGATCAGTTAAACATTTGAAAAGAAGCTAAAATAAAATAAATTAAGTATAAGAGTCTTTGTCTCCCGGTATTTTAAAACAATCTCTATAACAATAGCCTAAGTCATGTGACTATCATCAACAGTTCCGGGTGGATCCCTTCGCTTTTTATACTCTAGGTGCCATTTTGGTACTTTAATGTCAGCCAGGCACAGGTGATAAGTCGTCAAATATTATTCTATAGCCATCATTTCATCTATATTATAATAGTTCAAGTCGTCAACTGCCATAAACAAATATGGTCTGATCCCTTCGCCGTTCATATGAAAGTTTGGCAAAGATGTCATATACGTCCCATATTGGTGTGATTTTTTAACGCCGCCAATTTGGGGAACGCATCAACAGCATGAACAGCAACATCTGGCTTACCATATCAAACAAAATAACGATACTTTGGCGCCAGTTATGTGCCCGTTCCATATATGACATTGGCGTCAGAAAAAAATCGTGCCAATATGGGTCCGTATATGACATCTGTGCCGAAAGTTTTCCATTTTGATTAAAAAATCAAATTTTTTTTTTGCGAATAAAACTACATAAAAGTTGCCATGGTCGCAAAGAATTCTAGGTACTGTTACACTAGCAGGATGCAAATCTTGCCAATAGCTTTTTTTCAACTCGCCAGTTAGCATTTTTTTTTTTTTTTGAGTGGTAATATTTGACCAGATACGCACCGCAGGTTTTGGCATGATTTTTATTTTTTTACGAAAATTTGGCAAAAACCTCGTTTTCAAATACCAGTTACATATGCATTTTTGGTATTCCTTAGATATCCTGACGACCAAAAATCTATCGCCAAACTATAAGATTAAATGCCAATAATGGTTAATCGTAAATGTCACATTCACTTGACTTTCAGCAAGTTACATGTGTTTACGTCATCAAGTGATTTTTATTTCGACGTTTTATTCGTATATTTATTAATGTTATACTAATTTATTTGTTCTTTCGTTATTTAAAATAAAAATTATGTCAATTTGTATAATTTGGCGAGTGTTTTGGCGATTTATATAATTTGGCGATAACTAAGTAGTACTGTATGTCTTAATTATTTTCTATTATTTTCTAAAGAAAATATCAAAAAAATAATTAATAATCATAGAACAAAATAATTTATATAATTTGTAAAAAGAAATAAATGTAAATAAACATTTATTATCAAATAAACAACAATAGCCGGGTTACCATGTCAACCTTTTCTGAAATTTATAAAAAAAATATGTGTTTGATTAAAATTTGAGTTGCCATCATTAGAATAATGTATATAAAATTAGAAAAAAATTAATATTTTGAAAACTAATTCGAATTTAAAAATTCTTATACCAGTTTTGAAATCTGCGGATCAATATTGATTTTTGGTGTTAATTTCATTGCAAAGTATTCCATATTTTAGGAGAAATCACCGTGAAACATAATCAGTTGTTTAATCAGTCAATTCATACTTCCGTTTCATAAATTCGTTTTGTTAGGATTTTATATATATAGGGTAGATTTTTATTCATCCAGATGCAGAATTTTTCGCTGATTTCAGATATATAAATTTCTTCACAGTCGCTCAATTACAACCTTAGATATTAATTACTATTTCATTAATTGGATGATTCCTTTTAAACTCTCAATTTAAAAGCCAGTCTTTAGAAACCACAAATGATTTTTATAGTAGGATTCTTTGGCTCCGTCACATTTTTTAAAATACACTATTTAGATATTTTAAAGTTACGCATCTAGCCCTATCTTTAAACGCTGTTTAATAACAGGGCCCGACTATCAAGTTTTTGTGCCCAGGGCACTTTCAATTTTTCGTGCCCTCTTAGATTGGTTGATTTACCGATACTAGTTTTTTTTTCTTTTTTTTTGTATTACACTTTTTCGAAAATTGTCAACTCAAAAAATAAAAGTTTTCCAGAAAATTTAAAAACTGTTCCAGGAATAAAAATAAAATATTTTTTGTATTATTTATTGAAATGTGCTTTTAACCATATATTGAGATATATTTTTGTCATTTCATGTATTAATACCTCAAATACCACATTTTTCACAATAATGATTTTTTTTAATGGTAATTTAGATAAAATTGTAAAAAATTTTGTGCCCCTCAGAAATTTCGTGCCCAGGGCAAGGGCCCCGGGTGCCCGTGCAATAGTCAGGGTCTGTTTAATAATATCTAAATTTTATAAAAATCGATCCGCAAGTTTTTGTTTTATAAAAAACTAGGGGGTTCTGCCCCCTACGAGCTATGCTCGCCAACCCCCGTTCAGGCACACCAAAATCCGAAAAGCACGCTAATTTGATCGACTTTAAAAATATGGAATAAAAAAAAAAAAAAAAAAAAAAAAAAACAGTAGCAATCTCTCTGTAAACGGGTTTCCATTCGTTTTTCTTGGATTGGGGATTTTTAAGACCAAATCCGCTGCTGTTAAGAGATACAATGGCTGTTTTCGTATTTAATTAAAGAATTACCATATTTACCCACATATAAGTCGAGAAATTTTGGACAAAAAAAGACTTTAAAGTTGGGGGGGGCGGTCATCTTGTATTTGTTCCTTAGTTTTTTTTTTTTTAACCTGAAGTAAAAAATGCCCTTCTGAAAGGCAATTGTTCTCTTTTCGCATTACATAACACAATGACGTCGTTTACTGTCGATTTCCATACCAGGAGAGAAAAAGAGGAGACTGAGTGATCGGTTTGGTGCTGGCGATAAATGTACGCCTACTACCCGCCCCCCTCCATCTGAGAGATCAGTAGATAAAATTCCGAGAATGTATCCCCCTCCCCCATGTGCTATTGAATCGTCCGCGAGTGGCTAGAAACATGTGACTCTCTAAAAATGCGTTATATCTTAAGTGTTCTTGATAGTAGACTTATTCATTATTTCTTCATTATCTTACTAGACTTTTCTCCTTGTTTCTACTAATATGGCTGATTTAGTTATTAGAAAACAGAAACGCGATTCATACGCAGCTGGATTTAAACTTAAAGTTATTTCTTTTGCAGAAGAGTCTAACAACTGTGCTGCTTCTCGTCAGTTTGGGGTTCATGAAAAATTGATTTGTGATTGGCGGAAGAATAAGGCAAAGCTAGAAAACATTCCAAAATAAAAAACGGCTTTTCGGCATGGAAAATCGCACTTTCCAGATCTCAAAAAGTTATTGCATGATTGGGTTGTAGAGTGCCGGCAGAATGATTTTACTGTCACAAGAACTGCCATTCGTTTACGAGCAATGAAGCTTGCAAAAGAAGAACAGTGTGGTGTTACAAACACGTTTGGACCATCAGAACATTGGTGCACTAGATTTATGAATCGTCCTGGTTTGACTTTACGCCAGTGCGCTAAACTGGCACAAAAATTTCCATCTGACTTGGAAGCAAAGATTATGAAATTTCAAAAATACGTCATCGATCAAAGAAAAAGGAAATCTTTTAAACTTTGCCATATAGGAAATATGGACGAAACACCCATGTGTTTCGACCTACCAGAAAATAAAACAGTGAACTGCAAGGGGGAAAAAGCATTTTGGTAAAAACGACTGGGCACGAAAAAGCCTGTTTTACGGTCGTTCTTTCCTGTTTGGCCGACGGTAGTAAGCTTCATCCGTTGATTATTTTTAAAAGAAAAATGATGCCGAAAAAACTTACATTTCCATCTGGTGTGCTGATTCGAGCCCATG
Organism: Maratus speciosus; assembly: GCA_963932465.1. NCBI lineage: Eukaryota > Metazoa > Arthropoda > Arachnida > Araneae > Salticidae > Maratus > Maratus speciosus. The sequence goes on from OZ010794.1 coordinate 491,656,920, forward strand.
CAAAGGGGTGAATGGATGCTGACGGAACAGTCGACTGGCTTAAAAATGTGTGGGGTAAAAGACTGGCAGCTGTTTTCAAAAAACCTTCTCTTTTAGTTTACGACTTGTTTCGTGGCCACTTTTCTGAAAACGTGAATAAAGTGACGAAAGAACTGAAGACGACTGTAGCTGTAATCCCGGGAGGGTTGACATCCGTCCTTCAACCCCTAGACGTTTGCCTCAATAAGCCCTTCAAAGCAAATGTTAGAAAATATTGGGCAGAGTGGATTTCCTCCGGTTGTCCAACATTTACGAAGGGCGGTAATATTAGAAAGCCTGATATTGTATTAATTGGCCACTGGCTTAAAGATTCGTGGGATCAAATTCCCATGGTTCATACACTCGAGAACAAATAAAATTCAAGCACTATTCAAGGATTGTTTAGATACATGCATAAAAATGGCATAGAATAACACATAGGGAAAACAGCCACCCCATTGATTATGTATTTCAAAGAAATCTTATCAAATCTTTTAATTTTTATAACAGGCATTTTCAAAACATTAGAGAATTTTTAAAGAATAATGTGTTTTAACTTATTAAGGTGCCATGGGACGAAATTTCATATATAATAAAAAGGTAAGACAACAGAGCTTGATTTTCTTTAAGTGCAAAAAAAAATAAAATAAAATAAAATAAAATAAAATAAAATAAAATAAAATAAAATAAATAAATAAATAAATAAAAGGTATGGTATCACTACAAGAGCAGTAAACAGGAGTAAACCAGTTAAATTTTAGGAATTCTGAACTCTCATCAGGAGTCATATACTATTAGCATTTCTGAAGTTGTAAACAATATACTTTTTAATAAATATTCTGTGAATTCTCAAACCTTACAGCATTTGTGCTTATCCATGCAAAAATAATTGAAATACAGGTTAGATAATTTATTTTTACTTTTTAAATACAAAAGATTTTTTTTTAATGAATTTATAAAAAGGAAATGAATTTTTTTTATCAGTTACACAGTGAAAAATTTGGAATTAATATAATTCGGTGAAGTTTTAACTGATTGACAACATTCGCAATTTTTATAAATGACCGATTTTTTTTTGACTGATTGACTATGTTAGGAAAGAGTGAGTTTTTTTTTTTTTGGGGGGGGGGGGGGGGCAATATATGAAATCGGCATAAAACTGACGAATTTTGCGATTTTTTTCGACAAATTTACGAAATTTGTTTTTTTTTTTATCGATGACCAATGGACGAATTTTGTGGTATTTTCCCCAGACGGATTGTTAAAATTTGCAGTTTTTTTTTCAATGACAGATTGAAGAAATTCGTGATTTTTTTTTCAACGTATAGTTGACGAAATTTTCAAGGGTGATTCTGAGTTTAAAAAATTCTAAAATTCAGAACGAATTTTCTGAAAGACTACAGCGGATAGCAGAAGGGGTAAATCCACTCACGGCACTGGCTATGCGTTTTTTTCAAGGCCCTTTGACAAATTTAGTCTTTTTTCGTAACCTTTCGATGAAATTTCCCTTTTTTCAGCGATCCTTTAAGAAATTAGTTTTTTCTGCGATCTTTTAATGCAATTCGCGCTTTTTCAGCGATCCTTTGACGAATTTTGTGTTTTTTTCGTGATTCTTTGAAGAAATTTGCGTTATTTCTGCGATCCTAGGGGTGATTCAGAGTAAAAAAAAAATTCTGAAATTTACCTCAAATTTTCTGAAAAGTTATAGCAGAGGGGGAGAGGGGGGAAATCCACTCCCGACACTAACTATGCGTTTTTTCTCCAGCCCTCTAACGAAATTCGCGATCTTTCGACGAAATTTGCCGATTGTTTGCGATTTTCCTGCGAAATTTTCGGGTTTTTTCACGATCTTTTAACGAAATTTTCGTGATTTTATTGTGATCTTTTAACGAAATTTTCGAGTTTTTTCGCGATCTTTTGACGAAATTTTCGGATTTTATCGCGATCTTCTGACGAAATCTTCTGGTTTTTTTTGCAATCTTTCCATGATCTTTACAGTTTTTGCCGCGTTTCTTGGACGAAATTTGCGTTTTTTTCGTGATCCTTTGACGAAATTTGCGTTTTTTCCGCGATTCTTTGGCGAAATCTGCGTTTTTCTGAAAACGATTGGCAAAATTTATTTTTTTTGCGACCGTTTGTCGAAATTCGCGATTTTTATGGCCGAATTTTCGGATTGGTGACCGATTTTTTAAAATTTTCGGAAAATTCGAAACAGAATCACCCCTACACGATCCTTTGAAGAAATTCGCAATTTTTTGCGATCCTTTGTCGAAATTTGTGTATTTTTTTCACGATCCTTTGTCGAAATTTGCGTTTTTTGATGAAAACGAGCGTATTTTCGCGATCTTTTAATGCAATTCGCGTTTTTTCCGCGATCCTCTGACGAAATTTGCGATTTATTCGAGATTTTGTCGAAATTTGGGTTATTTCTCTAGTCTTTGTCGAAATACACGTTTTTTTTCACGACTTTTCGACGAAATTCCCGTTTTTTCCGCGATCTTTAGACGAAATTTGCATTTTTAAAGCGATCCTTTGGCGAAATTACCGATTTTTTAATGCAAGCGATTGTTGAAATTGATATTTTTCGGCAACAATTTGTCGAAGTTCGCGATATTTTCCAGCACTTTCCATTCTTTGAAAATTAATACTTTTTTTTCCAGCACTTTTTCTATTTTTTCCAAAGCGTACGAACCATGAATTCCTTCCGAAATGATTATAAAATCGTTCAAGAAATGCTGCCTCAAATGTCAAGAAACGAACTAGACAGCACAGAAGATGATGCTATTTTCGAAAGTGATAACGACGAAGAAGAATGTAGCCATACAGAGATTGAAAACGTGTATCATGATGAGCCGATAACGATGGAGGATTTTTGTGAATTGCTTGGCGAGTCCGATACTGAATCGGCCACTGAATCAGTTTAACTTTGTATATTACTTTATTATATTATTATCATCATTATTGTATATTTAGTACTTTTTTCATATGATTTCGAATAAATGAAAAAAAATGAGAGTTTCTTTATTATTGTATATTTAGTACTTTCTTTTTTTTCCAGGTGATTTTGAATAATGTATTTAAAAAAAATTTCAAAGTTCTTGATCGGAAAAGCAGGGGGTCAACTTATACACGAGATTTAAAAAAATTCAAATTTCTTGATCGGGAAAGTGGGGGGTCGACTTATACGCGGGATCAACGTATACGCGGGTAAATACGGTAGTTAAACATTTGAAAATAAGCTAATGTAAAATGAATTAAGTAAACAGTGTCATTGTCTTCCGGTATTTTTTAACAGAGCTATAAAATAGTTCTTTTAAATAATTCATTTTAAATGTATCGTTTTAAATCTGACGTAATTTGCACCAAAGTTTTATTTCTCTTATTAATATTCAGGTGCAAATACTTTTGTTGTTAGAAGGAAATGTTATTTGCGCTGTCTTCGAATTCACGATAATAGTTGAAAAGATTATCTCAAAATATCTCGCGCAAATATATTTTTTAATTTAAATTGTTTTGCCATATTTTTTGGCCATTTTAAAAATGACGTAATTTCCTCCATTTGCAAGTTTTAATGCATAATAATTTTTTTATTTTAACATTTTGTTTCTCTTTTAAAATTCAAGTGTAAACATGGTTCTTATGACGTAATTTTTCTGCTTTTAACATGTAATCATTTAATTCTAATTTTAAAGGGTTTTTTTCTGTTTATAATAGTCACGTGTAAATAAATTTTTAATTTGAAGTAAACATTATTGTTTGCGCTGTTTATACAATTGGCAACAGTATAAATTAATAACATTTTCTAAAATATATAATAAATATCTCTCGAAATGCTGAAAATTTGAATTTAAAATAGAAATAAAACCTCAAAAAATGAGTCAAATAAAAAAATAAATGTAATCTGCACACCGGGAACTTATAACGTATAAAATGATCTAAAAATGATAAATTCTCAAGTATAGTTTTTGCTCCAATATAACTTTTTTAATGGAATGATTTTGTCCAAATTTAGCATTAAATATCTCTTAAAATAGTTCTTCTATTTGAAAACTGTCTGTATCAGCGTGTTTATCAAACATTTCTCTATAATACCACTGATTTTCATATTTTTGTATGCAACAGTTTTTTTAATATTAACAAAGAAAGGCCATGCTTAAGCATTCAAATTGGATGCCGATCTACTGGGAATATCTACGCAGATTTTCATTGGTCCATTTCCAAATCAAAACTTTTTTTTATATATAGAAGGATTCAATTTTAAAAAAGGAAAAGAAATGCTTTGTTGAAACGCGAATTTGTTAAAATTAAAACTGACAAACCGATCGATTTGGAACTTTCAGATAGTTTATAACACATAATAAAGATTTTAAAAAGTAGGGGGCATCAAATTTCCGGGGGGGAGGGGGGGAGAGGGAGGCGATAAAAACATTTGAGGGGGGGGGGGGAGATCAAATATTTAAAACCGTACCATTTTCTACCGTTTTAGCTACTGATTTTTGACGGAGCCCTGGGATAAATATTACTTTTAATGTAAAAATTTCAGAAGTATACTTACCGCTACTTTCGAATAGTAATTTCAGCAAATAACTTAAATTCTTGCTTAAGTCCGCCACCTCCTTGGCTAATATATAATAATATATAGCTAATGACTAACTAATATATACTGACTATGGGTAGGTTGTTTATCAGAATTTCGTTCAGAAACAGTTTTGTTAAGAATATAGTTCCCCTTGGTGTTGGAATGGAACTAAAAGATTCAAGATTTGTATTTTTGCAATATTTTGCAATGCGTACGCAGCATGCCTGCTAAACCCTCATGTGATATATCATGGGAAAACCATCAAACCACTCTTTCATATTATGTACCTTTCTACCCGCCTCACTCAGTTTCCCCTTCTGGGGGTAAATTTTCTAACTGAGCTCCTAATTAAGCTGCAGCAAGATTTGGGGAACGTTTGACCGAAGGTGAAACTCTTCACGGACCTTCAATTGGTGGTCTATGTTTGACCCCAGATTATTAGAGCGCATTCCCCCCCCCTCCCCACAGGGGGGGGGGGAATAAAATGAATTTTTTCATGTGACATATCGTTTTAAAGCTTTTGGCCTGTACTTTATACTTTACTAAGCACTCACTCCTCTCCTCTTAACTCATTTTTTCATCAGTAAGTAAAGGTCATTTTAGAGTTTTAATTTGTTCATTACTACGACACACAATTTTCCAAAAATCATGAAAAAAATTTACATAACAAATCTGAACAATTAGCAGCTTCTCCCCCATTGTCACACAGTGAGCGGTTGCATATTTCAGACAAAATCGAGTTAAAGATATAAAATCATACAAATTTAAGGTTTTTTTAAAAATCATCAAAGAGGGTATGGGTATCGTTGGAAAAAGCTCTTAACACAGAACTCAAAAATATATTTGTTTACTCTTAGATATTTTCAGAAATTCCTCGAAAATGTATGGCAAAATTACCATATTTTATGGAAGAAACGCTGCACTCCTCAAATTGGCCTGAATAAGCCAAAAAATGTCATAATCGCCGCACCCGTTGTAAACCATCGGAACGCTACTTTTGTCGACAGCGTCACATTGATCTAACTTTAATCAAAGTTTACTGAGCAATGTAGGGTGCCTTGTTTTTAATATCTTAAGATGTCTGAAGTTTTTTATTTTAAATCTGATTTTAAATATTTTTATGAATTTTTAAATTAAAGAAACTCAGTTGGTATTTAAAAAAAATCGTAAACACAGCACATGGCGTAAATGCCGCACATGGAAAATAATGAACTTTTAAACTCATAAACGCCGCGGCGTTTCTTCCATAAAATACGGTATCCCCCCCCCCCCCCCCCCCACCTATTTCCGAATCTACTGAACATAAAATTACGAAAAAATTAGTAGTAGTTGGAAATGTATTTAAATCTTGCAGAAAACTATAGCAATTATCGTAGGTAATACAATTTTTCAGAAAATCGCTGTTTTCCGTTATACATAAACTTTATTTGGCGGGAACTCAGCAGGGGAGTTGAGAGGAGTTCGATGTACCTATAGACGCGAAATCATCCAAGAACTGTTGATAATGATTTTCCAAAAGAATTGTTGATAATTAGCCAAGATATTAATAAAAAACCTATCTAAAAAACGTGTCACAGACCAAAGTGGCCTTGCAACTTTGCGATCTCCTTTCGAAGCGCACTCGGCACAATGGCAAGGCAAGATTAAACTTTGTACAAGGTTTTTGTTTTAAGTAAGACGGATCACAATGATAAATAGTCAGCATTTTTCATTTCAATTGAATTCAATTATTGAAGGCCATTTATGAAAAATATTTGATAAAATAATTCCAAGTTATTTGCGAAGTATTTTGTAAGATTGCAGTTAGTAATTAATAATTTTATTGTATGAACTCTCTGTACAGACTGAAATTCGCTCTTGACCGATTTTTCTTTGTTCGAAGCAAATCTATAAAATATACAATCAAAATTTCAATAAAACGCAATTCATTTTGAGGTTGTTCTCAAAAACATGTTTCCCGACTGTAAATGACATCAAACTTTCTTACATGCTCATGGGCTCATTTTTATGGGTTGCATACAGTGATAGGCGTGACTATTAAATTTGTTTGGAATCGAATGGAGTTTTTCATTTCTTTTTTTACATGCATTGCATTTTGAGCTACATCTGTTTTATTTATTGTTTTTGTTATAATGTAACCGATTGCTATGATTGATTTGTGCTTTTTTCAGCAATTTACTTTTACATGGGTACCGTGCATAACCTGGAGGCTTATGTTGCTTTACTATTCTGCAATATAATATATTCCCGTTTTTATATCGTCAGTATGTATCACTACCAATACTACAGTAAAATACAGTAACATAGAAGTGTTATATATTTTAAATTATTTGAATAATGGAGCCTTCCATGTTTGCCACCAGCTGTAGTACGCCCCAGCTTTCTGAAAAGCTGGACAGGCCTGGATCTAGAGTAGGGATGTCAAAAGGGACATTCGTGGTCGCCCGTCCGAATTTTTTATGTTCCTAGCTTTTTTTAATTTATTTTAGGCGCCCTTAAGCCTTCATTGGCACCTTGCGACAGTGACCTTTTGACAACAAGGCGACTTTCGGTTTGATACTCCCACCTCCCCCCACTCCTACAGCTACGCCGCTGAAGAGCATCTGCAAATTTAATATATCTTATAAGTAAAAATGAACTCAGAGATGTGTCAGAAATGACGCACTTTCGATTTAAATACCGCATTAATACATTGTAAGAACTTTACTAATTACCCCTAAAGACTATTTATTCACGAACTATTAATTCGGGAGAAGATCCCCCTAGGGTCTTCTGAACTTTCCCACGCTGAGAGGAATCTCATAAACTCATAGTTCATCTCTGAACAAAGGTATGGTGCCGTCAAGTCTGCAAATATGAATGGAACTGGCAGTACAATTTCGTTCCGGCGCTAACGTAACATTCCATTGAATTGCACAGAGAGCAGGTGTTTCCGCCGTCCAGGAAGTGAGCGGTGGCAACGGCTGAGGGGGAGAAAAGACGATTTCTCCTAGGGCGGCGAGCTTCAGCCTTCGAGAAATAGGCGGTGGCATCGGCTAAGAGGGAAAAGGCTAGTTTTCCCTAGGACCAGGAGTTTCAGCATTGGAGAGAAGCGAGGTGGCAACGAGAGAAGCAGTTAGGAAGCGAGAGAGCGAGGACGCTGGCGAAGAGGTCTTGCTGGAGCTAGTGGTGAATGAGCGAAGCGAGGAGATGAGATAGATGGTCATCCGACCAGTCTTTTCTCCGATTGAAGCACTATATCTGTGGAAGCAGCCCGTTGATGGAACTTTTTATCCTGTAAAATTGACGCGAACCAAAACCAATATTGTTTAACTTGTAAATATTAATAATATAATCGAGACTAAATAAAGGACTTAGATTTTGATAACTTACGCTACCATAGACTCTTGTCCAGTGATATCTAAGTCCCTACAGTGGTGGCAGCTAAAGAGGATTAAGAACTGGTGAAAATAAATTATCACAGTTCGTCAAAAAACAGGAAGGGCCGCAACCAGGCCGCAAGATAGAAGGAGACCTTGATCCCCAGACCAGAGTCTTCGGCAAATCCAGCAGGGATTCCAGAGCCAAGGCAATCTGACGCCGTGCAAGAGGTTCCGGAGAGCTGAAATCGACAGACGGAGATTAGAAAGGAGACCTTGATCCCCAGACCAGAGTCTTCGGCAAATCCAGCAAGGATTCCAGAGCCAAGGCATTCCGACGCCATGCAAGAGACGTAAGACGTTCCGGAGATCCGAAATCGACAGACGGAGGGTAGAAAGGAGACCTTGATCCCAGAGCAGAGTCTTCGGTGAATCCAGCAAGGATTCCAGACCCAAGGCAATCCGACGCCGTGCAAGAGACGAGAGACACCCGAATGCAGGGAAGTCGAGCCCGCCGGATGGTTTAGCCTACAGATGACCGGAGCTGTACCAGTCTAAGACGATGTCAGAAGAGCAGTCAACAATATCTCAGGTTAGCACTCTTTATTTGATTCATTACAGAGGTTTAATCGAAATAGTATAGTTAATAACAAACATGTTTTTTAATCATTGTATATTTAATAGAGTTTAGGAAGTAAGGAATTTGATAATAACATTTTGTGAAATTTTTCCAACTGGATTCTAAGAAATTTAAGTAAATATTAATTTTCTAAAGTTCCTTAAAACTGTTTTAAATAAGTATTACTTGTACTAAAGGTTAATAATTCAGTGAGGATAATTTAAATTGCTTATGAGAGGTGGCGCATCGTTGGATGCACTGAATGCAAATAATTTAAATTCTGTTTTGTATGTGAATTTTATTCAGAATATATATTTTCAAAATTTAAGAGACTTTTTGAGCAATTGACTTAAAAGAAATGATACCAAAGAATATATAAAGTTATATATGAAAACTTGGTTGGTTAATGATAAGGCTGTTTATCATATTAATATTATTGAAATTGTTATGATATTTTTATGTCGCGAGAGTTTGTGATTATCCACAACTAGGGAAATATTTAGAGACTTCGAAGTGGATAATTGCATGATTGGCATAGCATTTTTTATAACTGTTAATTAGTAGGAAACATGTCAGTGTTTGCGGGTAAGAAAAAGTGCGATCTAAAAGAGTTAGCTATTGAATTCGGCGCGAGCATAGAAGAGTCGGATAATATAGCCAAAATTATTAAAAAACTCGAAGAAGCAGAGGACTATGACGAAACTTTAGCACTAGCCCAGCTAAAAATCTTAGAGAAAGATAGGGTTGAGAGAGAAAATGAAGAAAGGTTAGAACGAGAGCGGAATAAGGCCTTTGAGAGGGAAGAAAAGGCTAAGTCTTTGGAGCGGCAGCATGAATTGGCGAGAATTAGGTTAGAACGGGAACCAGATGGGTTTAGTTTTGCTTCTAGCCAAAATGAGAGAGAGCCGAAAATATCTTTAAAATCAGTCCTGCCCAAATTCGACTCCGATAAGTCCGAAATATCAATCTATCTCAGTTTATTCGAAAGACAAGCGCAGAAAGCCCAAATCGAGAAAAGTCAATGGGTTACGCATTTACTAGGATTGTTACCGACGGAATTGGGGCAGCTTATCTTGAGAGAACCACCCGCATGTTCCGACGATTTTGATCATGTAAAAAAGATGTTACTAGAAAGGTTCCAGCTTTCGGCAGAAGACTTTCGACTAAAATTTGTTACGACACAAAAGCCCGAAAACAAAATGTGGAAAGATTACGTATATGAGGCTTCCAATTACTTTGATCAATGGTTAAGTGGTTTAGAAGTGGGAAATTTCGACCAACTGAGAGAGCTAATAATCACAGATCAGTTAAAAAGGAAAGGTTAATCCGGAAACGAAGCATCATTTCATTGATGTTTGGAGTACGATAATCACTCCATTTGATTTGGCGAAGAAATTAGATGCGTATGATTCGGCTAGGAAAACTATGAAACGGCTAGGGCCCTCGAAACTTCAAAACATTTCCCAACCTCTAGAGCAAAATAAATTCGCGGGGCAATCAAAAACGGAAAGTAGATCGGAAGAGAGTAGAACTAATTGGAGGGATAAAGACAACTCGAAAAATCGAGATGCAATTTTCGATAAAAGAAAGGAAATTACGTGTTTTACGTGCAAAAAAACAGGGCACTATAGTTACTCTTGTAATGAGTCAAAAAAGGCTGAAAAGGCCGAAACAGTTTACCATATCGCGGGCCTACAAGACTTAGAAAGTGCCTTTGAACCCTACGTCAGTCGCGGGTTAATTAATGGGAAAGAAATGACTATTCTACGCGATAGCGGAAGTAATTTGGACTTAATATCAGCTCACGATGTAAATGAGGACCGATTTACGGGTGAAAGTGTATATGTTAAACAAGCATTAGATAATAAACTTCGGTGTTTACCTATTGTAGAAATAGAAATTAATCTGGGTACCGGGGATACTATAAGGACAAAGGCGGCCGCAGTAGATAAAGAAACGGACATGGTTCATTATTTGTTAGGGAACAAAACGCAGCAATTAATTGACAGGCGGAGACGATACCCCCGTTCAATCATCACAGTTCGCACTGGGCCACGAGCGCACCCCGGAAACGCGGATACGAAAAGCGAAACTAAATCGCAGAGCTCGTCCATTCCCCCTACCGTAACGGAGAGCGAAAAGGAAAAACCAGCCGGTTCACCTAAGCCGATGGACCAGCCAATTCTCCGCGCTGAGGTAGAAAGAGGAATTTTTAAGTGCGACCCCCAGAGGTCAGGGAGTAACCCAGAAGAGGGAATCTTTGTCGAAGAGAAAAGGGGAATTTTTCTACCTGTAGTTGAGAGCGCACAGTCCGTACCGAATTTGAATCCCGTTAATGAACAGGTTTTGAACTTGACTGAGAGAGGCGATTTAGCTGGAAGGGTGGGGAGAGTCGAGACTTTAAAATTCAACCCCCCAGACGCAGTGAGAGAAATAGGAGCCTGTTTAGTAAGGGAGAAAAAGCAAGAGACTTTTCTAAGACTAAGCGAGACCGTACCGCGGGATGAAAACTTGACCCTTGGAAACAAAGAAAATGTGAGTGAGGCGCAAGAGAATGTCAAGTTCGATTGCGTTAAGCAGAGAGCGGACGAGGTGAAATCACATTTTGAAATTAAGGAGGGGTTGGGGATTAGGAAAATAAAAGATCCCAGGGAATCTGACCGAGAACAAATGGTAATCCCGTTGAAAGTCAAAGGAGATATGTTATCCTTAGGTAAGGAGAGTGCAGGCAGACTTCTAAGTACGAAGAAGTCAGGTTATAAATTCTTGAATCGTTATTGTTGGCCAAAAACCGTAAACGAAATTAAAAAGTTATACGAGAGGTGGAAAAGAGATGAACGTTCGAAAGGGTTAAAATTCATACCTAAATTGGATTTAATTAGACGCATCAGGCAATTTCGGGAATTATTAGTGGAAACGGGGACTAAAACTCGTGAGGTTAAGAAGAAGGGGAGTGTCTTCCAGATTGATCCGGGAGAAAACTATTCGAGTACGCACGACTTAGATTTAGGCGCTAGAAGGCCAGACAATTCGAATTATGATTCTCCTAAGATATTTGGTTTGTTGTATTTAAACAACGCGAAAAGAGTTTCCGATTATTGGAGTAATCATATGGGACAGAGAGGAGTTGCATTAAACCGCATCAGAGGAGTAAAAATGAAAGTGAAACTATCTAGCAGAAAATCAGCGCAGAGTACCAATAAATATTGGGTAAGGTTGATCCGAAACAACGCCGTGAATAGTCCAAGATTGATCTACTGGTCATTGATGCGGCAACCTTATCATTATACAATCAGGCACCGTCCGGGGAAAGAAATAGTGCATGTTGATTGCTTAAGTAGGGTTGAAAAAAATTAGGAAAATTGTATATAATTCTAAAAAAAATTGCTTGCATCATAAGGTATAAATAATTTTCATTTTGTATATATTGTTGTAATACTCATAATAATGTTCCTGGAAAAGTGTGTAAATTTATGTGTGATTAGTACAAAAAAATGAATGGTTAACCTCTGTGGTGAACGAATTTTGAGTGTAACACTGACTTCATTATAGATTTTCCAGCTACGTGAAAAATCTCTCTTGGAGGGGGGATTGCTGTAAGAACTTTACTAATTACCCCTAAAGACTATTTATTCACGAACTATTAATTCGGGAGAAGATCCCCCTAGGGTCTTCTGAACTTTCCCACGCTGAGAGGAATCTCATAAACTCATAGTTCATCTCTGAACAAAGGTATGGTGCCGTCAAGTCTGCAAATATGAATGGAACTGGCAGTACAATTTCGTTCCGGCGCTAACGTAACATTCCATTGAATTGCACAGAGAGCAGGTGTTTCCGCCGTCCAGGAAATGAGCGGTGGCAACGGCTGAGGGGGAGAAAAGACGATTTCTCCTAGGGCGGCGAGCTTCAGCCTTCGAGAAATAGGCGGTGGCATCGGCTAAGAGGGAAAAGGCTAGTTTTCCCTAGGACCGGGAGTTTCAGCCTTGGAGAGAAGCGAGGTGGCAACGAGAGAAGCAGTTAGGAAGCGAGAGAGCGAGGACGCTGGCGAAGAGGTCTTGCTGGAGCTAGTGGTGAATGAGCGAAGCGAGGAGATGAGATAGATGGTCATCCGACCAGTCTTTTCTCCGATTGAAGCACTATATCTGTGGAAGCAGCCCGTTGATGGAACTTTTTATCCTGTAAAATTGACGCGAACCAAAACCAATATTGTTTAACTTGTAAATATTAATAATATAATCGAGACTAAATAAAGGACTTAGATTTTGATAACTTACGCTACCATAGACTCTTGTCCAGTGATATCTAAGTCCCTACAACATTTAAATTGGATAAAAGTTTTTCAATTTTTTCAGCTTCGACTAAAATATTTGGCACCTTTACTATTCTGGCGCCTGTGTGTGGTGCACACTTTGCACACTGGGTTGGCGCGCCCCTGAATATCTGATAAAAAGCAAGCGTAATTGGTTGTAAATTATAAATTTAAAATTCTTTCACTTCATTGAATAGGTTAGACTGACAGCGCCCTCTATTTCCTTAAAGAAATAGGAATCACTTATGCAACATAGAAATTTGTCATGATTTCAGTAATTAATTTAAAAGCAACTAATTAAAAATTCAAGTGAAGTAAAAATTTTTCTAATGAAACATTTAAGTTATTTACCGTCAAATCTTGACGGCACTATTTAGTATATATATATATATATATATATATATACAGTAAAGCACCGTTTATGTTTCTCATTTATACCTCTTTTATATTCATACATCATTTCACTGGGGTCCCAATTCATCTCTTTGTATTTTAATGTTGTAGCATTTCATTTATAGGATGCTAAACTTCAATTATACATCGTTTCTTTCATACCATAATAGATTTTCTCAGAATCCTCCCTCCCCCAGCGTTATTCTTTTTCTCTTTTCTGTTTGCAATATTTGAGAAAAGATGAAGGACAAAAAATATGTGTGACTTCTACAAGGGTTATTTGAAATTCGTGGAACCTATGGATGGGGTGGGGCAAAAAGTATGAGCAGTGGATGGTCTGCGCACGAATCAAGTTTGAGATTAGTAAATGTCGCTTCATTTCCTGATTTTGTTGCAATACAGACAACATTTGAGTGCAATTTCTATTTTTTCTTTCAGTTTCTTTTGAATACTTAATGTGCTCCTAAAATGTACTAAAAGCAAAACACACTTTCACTAAAAAAGAAAATTGAAATTTTAAAAGAATTTGATAAAAATTCAGGTTTAACGAAAGTAGAATTGGCGAAAAAATAGATATTCCTGTTTCAACTTTAAAAAACATTATCTATGATAGAAAAAAAAAAAAAAAAAATCAACAGCTTACGGAAACTCCACTTCAAAGAGATTACATATCCAAAATGTCAAATTTCCTGATGTTGAGGATATTTTGCTGAAATTTCTATCTTAATGCTATGCAACATATATCCCAGTGATTGGGCCTATGCTGATGGAAATGAAGAAAGTGAAAGAAATTTCATCTGAATTAAATGTCAGAGATGCTTGCTTTACAAGCAGATGACTACATAAATTTAAATTATGACATGGGATTTCACGTCAGGTCGTGAGTGAAGAAGAATCAAAATATATTCCAGTTGATTCTGTTGAAGAATGGTAAAAAAAAAAAAAAAAATATATATATCCAGCAAAATTGAAGGATATCAGCTGAAAGAGATTTATAATGTTGACGAAAACGGTCTTTTCATTCACCTCATGTCTACAAGAATCCTGTCCCTTAAAGGTGATCATTGTTATAATCGTAAGAAAAGTAAAGACTGCTTTAGTATTTTACTTTGTGAAGAAGCTGATGAATCAGAAAAGATGACTCCTTTAGTCATAGGGAAATCACAGAAACCAAGATGTTTCAAAAACATAAAATCGTTGACATTAGATTATTCAGCAAATGTCAAAGGATGGATGATTGCTGATATTTTTTACTGAGTGGATGAAGATGAATAAAAAGATGAAACGACAAAATCATAAAGTTTTGCTTATAATGAATCAATCCAGCACTTTGTCCTCTACAGATTGACTTTTTGGAAAATGTGAAGGTTGTTTTCTTTCTACCAAACTACACCAGTCAACTAGCTTAAAGCTAGGCATGATTAAGAATTCAAAGATGCACTACAGAAAGCAATTAATTTATTAATTTAACTTGCCCTACAAAACATTACAGGAAATACTCATGGAAAACTAAACATATTTAAGGTTAATGAACATTCTCTCTCTGGCATGGACTCATGTATAATCAGAAAAAAAGAAAAAAAAAAAAAAACCTGTTTCATCAAAGGAGGATTTTTGTATCCAAAATCCGATGAGAGCAAAGGAAACAAAAGTTATGATGAAACTGTGATAATGGATGAAGACAACTGGAATAATTTGAAATCAGATATTACTTTCAAGGAGTATGTGAACTGTGATGCCGATGTAATGACATCGAAATTATGCACAGCTGATCAACTGGTAGAAAACAAATTCCCGGATGCTCATTTAACACTAGAAGGATGGTGAGTAGCCATTTTGACCAGTACCAGATGAATATATTTCAGTTTGAACCAGAAATTTCTTTACAAAATAAGTTTAAAAGACACAAAGAAAAAAAAGTAAAATAAATAAGTTAAACAGCTTTAAATAAAAATTCCGGTGTAAAATATTTTTATAAAACTTCAAGTAAAATTTCCCGTCTTTCTAGTGCTAAGCAGTGAAGAAATTCTCCCACTTTCTTTCAAAGATGCGTTGGACTGCAATGACACACTTACAACTTTTTTTTTGTTTTTCACAATGCTAGTGAGAAAACATTCCAGAAACTCAACTCCATACATAATGCTTTGCTTAAATCTCAAAATAAATCAGCATGTCAGACAATGATTAAAGATTATTTTAATTAAAATCTGTTTGTACATTCTATAATGGAATAAAAAAGTGTAATTCAAGGTGTGCAAATGATATTAGATTTGATAATTCTCACTTTATATATTTCAATTTTAGAAATGATTATTTATTCTTTTTTTTAATGTTTTAACTTTTTTTTCTATATTTAGTGCATCTTAAACAATCGAAAACGGTAGCAAAATTAAATTTGTATGATTGCAGCGTTATATCTCTTCAGGGTTTGCACACATTTCTTTAAACAGAAATCGAGGTTTTTTAAAGACTTTCAAGGGCAAAAAGAATAAAATAATGACCTGCAAATTGAATAAACTAATTAATGGATTATAATACGTATTTTTTTAATAAAGAGTTTCATTTTTGTAAATACAAGTTTTAAACATTCAAATGGCAATGGGGGAATTTCAGTATATAGCAGTAGAAATTTAGAAGACTATCACTTACAGCTATTTCAAAATAACAAAAACAGCAGAAAAAAAAAAAAGGAAATTTAAAGATCGCAAACTTAGTGTGTACAAGGAAAAGGAAAGGAGGTGGGGAGAAATACAAATTTTGGAAAGGGGAATTAAGATGATTATTTAACTATTTTGCCACTGCTAAGAGTAGGAAAGTAAGGAGGAGAAGCAAAGTAATTTTTTGGGGGAGGAGAGAGCAGGAGAGTTCGATTAGATGTTTATTTATTTATAATTACTACAGAATTACAAATAGGGCAAAAAAATAATTAAATATTAAAGAGCTTAAAAGCATCAATGTTTTTTTTTTTTTAACTTTATGCATTTATGTACAGGGAAAGGAAAAGGGAAAAACAGAATTTATTATTATTTTTTTTTTTTTTTTGGATGGGGGGGGGGGGGAGAAAGAATTTAGATGAGAGATTATTTATTGTTGCAATAAAGAAATAGAACAGAAATATTTGTAAAAACATTAAAAAGTTTTAAAGATATTAAGATTGTTTGCTGCGATAAATTCATATCACCAATATGATATGAAAAATATCTAACAACATGAATATTGAATGGAAGAAAGCATCTAAAACCTAGCCAGTCATCTGAACACTGTGCAATGGATTAAATGAAGCTGGATATCATTATTGCAAAACCAAGCTGACAGTATGGCACAAACAAAACAGATTACGATAGGCCAAATAACTCCAGTGCTAGTCTGTTGATGATTCGAGTAAAGTAGTGTCAAACAATGAATCAAAAATTTGTATTTGTGCATGTGAAGATAGAGGAAAATTCATTTTTAGGTTGTAAAATACAAGGAAAAGTGAAAAACGTTTCAATTTTCATCTTAAATTCACGGATTCAACCACACTTTGAGGCTACATGTCTTTTAAAGTGGCTGGGAGACAGTGTTTAGAAAAGGATAATGTGAATTCAGAGAAAGGAGGTGGGTTGATAATAGGGTGTAAAAAAATCATGATTTAAAAAAAAAATAAAAAAAATCAGATATTTTTTTATTTAAATCAGATTTTTTTTATTTAAATCGGATTTTTATGATTTTTTCCCAGCGTTCAAATACGGAATAGCTACCAAGAGTTTTAAGTTTCCAAAACAATTAAACCACTAATTGCTAACATAATCTAGGTTTTTACACTTTAATTAATAAGATTATAATTATTAGTAATTACAGAAATTATAAAAACTGCAAATTAGTAGTTTCATTAGGTAGTATCATACAATAATGTTATATTCATTAATATTGTAATAATTATTTAAAACTTTATAAATACTAGTGATATTTAACATTTATAAAATTATTAACTGTATTTTATATTAAATAGTTAACATTACTTCAAATTAATAATTATTAAACAATTAACTCTCTAATTAGGAACATATAGATTTTTAAGATTTAATTATTAAAATGATAATAATGTAGTATTCATTTTAGAAAGGAAAGGGGACAGGAAGCTAGTTCCAAAAAAGGGCACTATTTCATGAGGAAATATATTAGTAATGATATAAGAAAAAAAAAAAAATAATAATTTTTAGTATGATGAATAAAGTGTCCTTAATTTCTAATAATTTTATGAATAAGAAATTGAAAAATACAATTAAATAACATATTTTAACAATATCCTGTATTTTCTAAAGAAATAAAGTTCTATGTTTTTGCGAGACTTTGGCCACATGAATTTAGAAATACTGTTGAATGGGGAAGTTTTTTACAAGAAATCTCTGGCTACAACTACAGGTGAATTTCAACTATTTTTTTTAAGGCACAGTGCATTTTGCCAATTTCAAAAGAGGCATGGTGCGGCACCATTTAAAAAAGTCCTAGAAGAAATAGTATAAGTAATTACAGGATTAATAAAAACTGCAAATAAGTAATTCATTGGTTAGTAACACAAATAACAAAACTAACAAATATTATTTGCAGCTCGTTTTGCATTTGTATTTAGGAAAATTACTGTAAACCACCAAAATCTAAACTTACACACATGTATGTGTATGATAACCAAAAGAATTATGAAAATGAGTTAAACTCATTCATATAGGATAAAGTTAGCCACTTATATCTGAAATCCTCAAAATATTTAAGTAACAGCATTATAACCTTTCAGTGTGGATTATTAGCTTTCAATGGTTCAATTTTTTTTTTTTTCTTTTTAAGAAAAATTTTGCTGCCTTTTCAATCCCTAATCATTATTTTTTATTTAGTATTATGTGAGTTACAAAGTTAAAAACATTTATTCAACCTATACCGAAGAAGGTCTTGGTGAACTTAGCATTTTTATACCAATTATTTATTTTTCTCTTATGCATTCATTTACAATTTAGCTTTGAAAAGATGCCATGCTACTAATTACTATTTATTCTTTTACTTGTAGAAATGTATTACACTTGCTATGTGTAATTTTATATAAAATTACATAAATTGATTACCTAAAGGAATTTATGACATTGCAAATTATATTAGATTTAAATGTAAACTGTTTTAATTTGGATAAAAACTTAAAAACAATGCTTTTTATAAACTCAACTGTTTTTAATTTTTTACAATACTCATGAATTAAGCTTAGAAACAATTATTTAAAGCCTTTTTTTGTTTATTCATAAGTCAAAGTACCTGTAGGAACTTTCAAATTATGTTTATGTTAGATTTTAATATATTTTTTGACATTTTAAAACATTTAGAAAATTTTTGATTTAAATCAGTGATTTTTTAAAAAAATCGGTTGATTAAAATCATGATTTTAATCGCTGATTTAAATCAACTGATTAAAATCGTTGACACCCTAGTTGATAAGGGCCATTTTTCGCCCATGAGCCCCTTGATGTGACATACCTTTTTTTGATTAGTACACCTCATAACAAATAAGAAAATAAAATATTTTGAATCAAAGTTCTACAATTGATGGGAAAAATATCTACCCTATATATATAAAATCCTAATGAAACGGATATTATGAAACGACTGAATTGAAAAGAATTTATGTAACAATTCTATGAAATGACTGATTAAACAACTGATTATGTTTCATGGTGATTTCTCCTAAAATACGGAATACTTTGTGATTAAATTAACACCAAAAATCCGTATTGATCTGCAGATCTCAAAACTGGTATTAGAATTTTTAAATTCGAATTAGTTTACGAAATATTAATTTTTTTCTAATTTTATATAATTTTCTCTAATGATGGCAACTCAAATTTTAATCATAACAGATATCTTTTTTTCATATTTTAGAAAAGGTTACTATTTTATACTAATTTGGCGACCAGTTTGGCCTCCCTTAAATGTATGCTAATAGTAGGAGAGCTGTTGAACATTTTTGAGTAGGTATTTGAGGCACCCTGAAAATTTGTGCAACACTTCTTTTGTAATGCCTGAATACAAAATCGAATGTCTGGCTGAAGGATCGTGGCCCAAAACCTGTGCCAGACACATGTCAAGTGCCATTTTTTGACACTACCCCAAAAAGGTACTTGAGGCACGCTGAGATTGAAACAGAATAATATTTATACTTAGAAAAAAATATTTTGAAAATGACAGACACTTTAGTCGGCCCAAAAACTGTGCCAGACACGTGTCAAGTTCCATTTTTTGACTACCCCAAAAAGGTATTTGAGGCACGCTGAGATTGAGGCACAATAATATTTATGCTTAGAAAAAAATATTTTGAAAATGACAGACACTTTAGTCGGCGCAAAAACTGTGCCAGACACGTGTCAAGTGCCATTTTTTGTCTGGCACAGGTTTTGGGCCACGATCCTTCAGCCAGACATTCGATTTTGTATTCAGGCATTACAAAAGAAGTGTTGCAAAAATTTTCAGGGTGCCTCAAATACCTTCCCTAAAATGTTTAACAGCTCTTGGACTATAAGAAATGTATCATGTTACTTTTATTCATAATTCAATTTGTATTTCATTATCATTTTATTTAATACAAACTGAAACATTTCAAATAAATGGCTTTCACTTCTTTCTTTTTTTTTAAACGAGACGAAAAGAAAAATATTAGGCACAGATGTCATATACGCATCGGAGTACCTAATTGGCACCAAAATGGCATTATTTTAGTTGACATGGTAACCTGGCTATTGTTGTTTATTTAATAATAATGTTTATTTACTTTATTTTCCTTTTTTACATTACATAAATTGTTTTGTTCTATAGTTAATTATTTTTTTGGTTATTTTCTTTTAAAAATAATAGAAAATAATTAAAAAATATGGTACTATTTAGTTATTCCGCTGACCCATTTCGCCAAATTATACAAATTGACAGGAATTTTATTTTAAATAAATAAAGAACAAATAAAATAGTATAACATTAATAAATATACAAATAAAACGTCGAAATAAAAATCACTTGATGACGTAAAGACGTGTAACTTGCTTAAAGTCAAGTGAGTGTGACATAGTAGTACCAAAAATACATATGTAACTGGTATTCAAAAACAAGGTTTTCGCTAAATTTCAGTAAAAAAAAAAAAATCACGCCAAACCCAACTATATGACATCTGGCCAAATATTAAATAATTCAACAAACCATGACATTTAATTTCAACTTCAAAGCAATGTTTTAATTTACCACTTGAAAAATAAAAAAAAATGCTAACTTGCGTGTTGAAAAAAGCTATTGGCGAGATTTGCATCAGGCTAGCGTAACAGTACCAAGAATTCTTTGCGGCCATGGCAACTTTTATGTAGTTTTATTCGAAAAAGAAATTTGATTTTTTAATTAAAATGAAAAACTTTCGGCACAGATGTCATATACGGACCCATATTGGCACGATTTTTTTCTGACGCCAATGTCATATACGCAACGGTTACTTAACTGGCGCCATAGTATCGTTATTTTGCTTGATTTGTTAAGCCAGATGTTGTTGTTTATGCTGTTGATGTTTTCACCAAATTAGCGTCGGAAAAAAATCGCACCAATATGGGGCCGTATATGATATCTGGGCCAAACTTTCATATGAAAAGCGAAGGGATCAGACCGTATTTATTTATGGTAGTTACATGACTTGGACTATTATAATATAGAGGAAATGATGGTGGTAGAATAATATTTGGCATACCTATCACCTGCGCCTGGCTAACATTAAAGTACCAAAATGGCACCTGAAATATAAAAAGCGAAGTGGTCTGCCAAGAACTGTTGATGATAGTCATATGACTTAGGCTATTTTTTTAGAAATTGTTTTAAAATACCGGGAAACAAAGGCTCTGTACACTTAAATCATTTTATTTTAGCTTCTTTTCAAATGTTTAACTGATCCTCTTTAATCCAACACGGAAACAACCATTGGATGTCTTAACAGCAACTGATTCGGCCTTAAATTTTTGCAATCAAAGGGAACTGAATGGAAAACCGTTTACAGGAAGATCTGCACAGCTTTTTTTCAGTATAATTCAATCTTCTCTAATATTTTTAAAACCGATCAGATTAGCATGTTTTTAGATTCTGTGGTGTCTGAACGGTGGTTGGCGAGCATAGCTTGCAGGGGGCAGAGGCCCCTAGTAATGTATAATTAAGTAAATATTATATACGTTAATGAACATAAACATTATTGTCACTACTTTTAATCCATATACTCAATAGTAAATACAACACTAAATGCAAAATTAAGATAAATGGAGCTTATTACGACTATTATTTCATTATATGAAATATCGGAAATAATCAATAACAGAAAAAAAGTACAGTTTCAGGCACTTTCGGATATGTGTTTTAGATTAGTCTTCTTCCTTGCTTCCTTCACCAAAATCACTACTGGACCATCCAGCATCAGCGTCTTGTAGTGTACGAGCATATATTCAAGACTTGGTTTTTTAAACTTCGGTTATGGCGGCAGTAAGCCAGAAACCATGATACGGAAGCAACATGCACACAGCATTCTATGACCCTTGCGCCTACTTTACATTGACAGTACCATTGTGTAATGTTGCTTCGCTGTTTTTATATAATAGTTTTTCGCATTTGTGTGTCATGAACGTAACAAAAATCAAAGGACAGAATCATCTTCACGATGTATGTAAAGAGAGCAAATACTTTCTTAATTCAAGTGCTCTTGGATGTAAGATTGGCTTTGTTTAAGTTGGTATATTCCGTAAAATCTTGAAGATCTGTATCAGTAAGTTTAGTCAGTCCAGATCTCCTTTTGCATACACATTGCACAAAAGATGTTAAATTAATCTTTTTCTTACATTGAATTATGTGGACAGAACACCATTAGAGAGACCAGATCTAAGCTTTACAAGTAAAACTGCTAAGCAAGTCAGGATGATCTCTTTTTCGAGGAACGCATTTCGGACTTTACTAGTTCAAAAATATAGTTGAAATCAAACATGGTTGTAACCATGAGAATATAATAATCGGACACAGAAAGCCGTTCCGGTGTGTCAAAATCAAGATTTCTCTTCTTTGTTCATATCTCAATTTAGATATTGTTTAAAAGACTTTCAATATATTTTTCATACATTGATGTATTCTCACTTACAGGACGTAAAGCTTCCAGAGCCAACTTACTGAATACCAATCCCGTAATATGAGTTTTGCAGCATCGTTTTCCAATGAAATATAGATTCCAGTTTCTATAAAGGCTTGAGTTTGAGCTGCTTTTGGTACAGTCACGAGGAAGTTCTTACACTTACATGTTATACAATATGTGTTAGAGTTATGGAAACGAGGATAAATTAATATTAGGTTGCTTATTTGTGGTGTCGTCGGCAGTAGTCGTTGACACACGATTTCTTATTGTTACCACAGGAGAAGAAATAGGAGTATTTCGAGCCCAAAGCACATGAAATGCATATGATCTGCATTTAGAGCACAACTTAGAACCCCTCTGTAGATCACGTTTTTAGAACTTTTAAGTATCGACATAACTTTAGTGTTAGAAAAGATACGAAAATCACTTTGTTTTTCGCCACATTTTGCAACAATCACACTGACTTCCAGGAATTATTTATTATTAAATTTTTCAATAAATATTTACAACAACAGTTTTAGAACACAACATTGACACTTGAACTACGTAAATACTTTTTGAGTGCAGCAAAAGAAATCTGAACACGCTCCAATAGCAGTGCAACTGATACTTGTCTTGAGAAGTCTATGATACTCGCACAAAATATATTTTTCTCTAATAGGTAGAAGCACACACAGAACCAAAATAAAATAATGCTCATATGAAAGCTTATAAAGAGTATTATCATTGCAAGTCAAAATTAATTTGGTTCATGGAATCCTTATTAAAGAAAAAATAATTCAAAGACGAAAAAAAATGTCAAAAATGTAGGAAAAAGCCGAAACACTCTATTTTCAGGCTATAATTTCCATGACTTACTATTTCAGTTAGCACGTAAATCTTATATTATATAAAAAAAAAATACATATCTTTAAGTATACAAAAACATTGAAAAATTTTCGAAAACCGAACCTTTTTTTTCATGGGCAAAAAATAGCCCTTATCAACCCACCTCCTTTGTTTCAATGTTAGAAAATTTCTTGATTCTTAGTCTAAATGATCAATTTAGAGATAATGATGTTACGTTTATGGATGACAGTGCTTTGTATCATAGGTCCTGAATAGTGAAAAAGTTTCTTTCTGAAAATAATATTCCTCATATAGAATGGCCAGCATGCAGCCCAGACGTCAACCCTATTAAAAATATATAATAAATTTTGAAAAAAAAAAAAAAAATGGTATTTAAGTCAGCCGAAGTCAAAAGAGGAACTAAAGGACTCAGTGCAGACATCCATCAATTCAAACAAGTGTGAATACATTGTTAAGTCTACGCCTGATAGAATCAAGGCAATCACCAAGGTAAAAGACAGGGGCGAAGCTACTGGGGGGGCGTAGGGGGGCGTCTCGCCCCCCCAATGTCGGCAACTTTGATCACAGTCGGCAAATTCTAGGTAGTCAGTATCGATTGATACAACTCTGAAACAATCGATTTTTTTTCCAACTTTCTACGTTTTTTCTTAAAACATACACTAAAAAACACCAATCCTTAGCATTTGTCTTAATGACTTTCAAAAATCCGAAGTTTGCCTCTCTTTTCTTCGACTTCGCGTGACTGCTGAAAATAAATTGAGAAAGAACCAGGAGAGACTAGTTTCTCAATATTTAAAGGAGTCTTTCTGAGAATCCGCAGCGGATTAGTAGGGTTCTGAACATCTAGATGATCGACTAGCACTGAAGATGATGACGACTTCGGTGAAGGCATTCATGTTTCTCGTGGTTATTGAAATGTGCTCGACAATTGAATCATATAGTCGATTGTTTAAATGATTGCAAGCCAATTATTGAAAAATTGACCCCATCTGATGAGTTAAGTGTTTTTTTGTTCCTTACGGAGACCATAGATATAACTGACATGGAAAAATAAAATTGTTCGTCTGTGTCAAATATTTATAGTAAGATCGTGAGAGAAATCGAGAAGAACCGTGGAGAGGTTAGCATTACAGAAAGTGGGAACAATTCCATCATTGAACATGACCCAGGAAAAAGGTCTAAAATGAAGTCAGACAATCAGAGACATATTTGATCAGTTTAGGTCCGTATCAGCCAAAACAGAGTATATCCGATAAATGGTTCCATCCCGCAAGATACACAGCGATATTTTAACAGCGCTTGGTACAAAAGCGCATCCGTTCTTGGAATATAGCACAGAACTCAATGCTAATTTTTTTTATGTGTTTCATGAAGGACCTGGGAGAGAAAAAATGCAAAATGCTTCAGTTGAGAGTGGTGTAAACAAAGGACACAAAATGAAGAGCTTAAGGAAAAGAAAAGAACGGAAAGTTAGCACAACATTTCTCTTCCAACTCCCACCAAATTTGCTGTTTATTATTTTGAAAGTTCATAATGACGCACAATCACTTACTTGACCAGAGCAAGTGCAAACAGATTATTCTGGAAGAGCAACAGCAACATCTTGCATTCAGCGCAGAAATTGTAGCAATCTCAATGGACATTATTCGAATGCTTAGTAGACAAGGTTTCGTTTGTGGAAGTGACAAAGACGAAACTAGAAACTTTTGAAAAATTCTGAAATTAATTTCCAGACATAACCCACAACTGAGGAAATGTTTGAGGACAACGTTTCAGCCCATACCATATAACTTACCTTTCCGCTTCATCCCAAAACGAGATGATTGAAATTTTTGCGACAGCAGTGCGCAAAACGATACCCAGGGATATTCAAGAAGCATAATTTTATGGAATTATGGCAGATATGACACCAGATGCTTCGCACCATGATCGATCAGCTGTTGGGTTGAAATATATCGACAAAGATGGAAAAACTCCGACCGTCTTTTGGAAGTTTTAAAAGAAGTCGTCAAAACGAATGTCGACCTTGGATGCTAGATATCGCAATTCTTTACAAAAAATGAGTTCGAAACAGAACAGGTAGTTTTCCAGTCATACAATTTTACAAGCAGCATGTCTGGAGAATTCATCGTCACATAGAAGACTTTTTCAGAAATCATGGGTCGAATTGTGCCCTATATTCCTTGTCGATCTCACAGACTCAACACTTTCGTTTCGCATATCTGCAATGTCAGCAATGTTATAGGTGATGTGTTTGACGTGCTGGAAGATGTTTCTGTTTTTCACAGCAAGTACTAAACGAAAAAAGCCACTAGTAGACAAGCTCAAAGAAATAGAAAATGCTCTCCTGGTGCGTAATCTTTCTAAGGCGAGATAGACTGTTCGAGCGGAATCATTGAAAGCGGTTTGGATCTCATATGAATGTATCCTACAAATTTTGAAAAAGTTGATTACTATACTTCTGTTAGCAAAACAATGATCAAGCCACAAGGTATAAGAAAGAAAATGTTATCTTTCGACTTCATTGCTTCACTATGTTTCTCAAGAACGTTCAGTACAAGTTCACGTTAGTTACTGAAAAAATGAAATCGAAGACTCTTAAAACAGACGCTACGAAAATACTGAAGACTTGTATCAAATCATTGGAAACAATCAACAATGACAATGAAAATGTCAATAGGGAATTATAGAGTGCAGTTCTCTTTTAAACTAAGTAAGGTGTTGATCCATTAAATGAATTTGCTATGCAGTATTGACGAAGATTGGCACCAAAGAAGTTAGAGTTAGACGGTAATTGAAACAATCTCTTTGCTCCCTAACTTCTAATGTTCTAACGCAAGGAGATTCAGAAGGTACTGATACTCACTGTTACAGTGGTAATAGCTGAAAGTCTTAGTTCTTGCATCAGCATAATCTCAACACTGGATAAAATAATGTATCCTACCATTACAAACTAGTATGTTGTGGCCATCACAAAACTTTCTTCTATATCAATCACGTCAATTAAATTATTTAAATAGTACAAGAAATTACATCAATTTAGCACCAATTCATATCAAAGTATATCTAAATTTGATGAAAATTCGTGCATTAATTCTTGAGATAGAGCTATAGGGGAAATTCTGAAAAATGCAGCATAGCAGCGCCACCTGTTGAGCGATTTGCACCAAAACATAAACAGCACTAATTCATATAAAGGTATACCGGAATCTGAAGTTTGTTGAAAATCCAAGCATTAGTTCTAGAGATAGAGCTATTGCGGAAATCACAAAAATGCAGAATAGCAGCGCCACCTGTTGAGCGATTTACACCAAAATGTATAAAACGTCAATTCATGTCGAGGACTAACTGAATCTGAAGTTTGATGGAAATCCGTGCATTAGTTCTGGAGATTGAGCTATTGTTCAGTTCGTGAAAAATGCTGCATAGCAGCGCCACCTGTCGAGCGATTTACACCAAAACATAAACAGCACTAATCCATATCCAGGTATACCTGAATCTGAAGTTTGTTGAAACCCAAGGACTAGTTCTTGAGATACAGCTATTGCAGAAATCACAAAAATGCAGAATAGCAGCGCCACCTGTTGAGCGATTTACACCAAAAGGTACAAAACGTCAATTCATGTCAAGGACTAACTGAATCTGAAGTTTGATGAAAATCCGTGAATTATTTCTTGAGATAGAGCTATTACGAAAATAGTGCAAATGCAGCATAGCAGCGCTATCTGTCGGGCGATTTACACCAAAAACGTTACCAGCACCAATGCATATCAAGGAATAACTGAATCTGAAGTTTGATAAAAATCCGTGCATTAATTCTTGAGATGGAGCTATTGCAGAAATCGCGAAAAATGCAGCATAGCAGCGCCACCTGCTGGGGGATTCACACGAAAAAATAATCACCAGCAATTTACATTAGGGACTACTTGAATATAAATTTTTATTAAATTTCGTGCATTAGTTCTTGAGATAGAGCGCCCACAAAATTTGTGTCACATACAGACAGATAGACTGACTCACATACAGACATTTTGTAAAAACATGTTTTTCGGAATCTCTGACCTCTAAAACGTGTAAATCCGTCGAAAACTGGAAGTCGAAAATTTTTACGAATCCAATAGTTTCTTCTTGTAAAGATAGAAGAAAGTAAAAAAAGAAATAAACACTAAATCTGGTTAAGAAAGCGGTAAATGTCTTTCGTGAAATATTGGAAATTCCTGATATGGAAGCATTACACACAGAGCTGAAAGTTTTGTCAGACTTCTGCGCAGAGGCTGAAAGAATGGATGATATTTATATGAAAACAGAACCTTTGATATACATTCTACCACTTGCGAACCACGTCAGTCGTCTGGCTCTACCTTCTCCAGTCACAGTTGCCTCGAATGAAAGAACATTGTAAATTAAAAATTGTGAAAAAAATATTCAAGAACAACAATGGCCGATCTACGTTTGAATATACCCATGATGCTTACATTTGAGAAGGATATTTTGAAATACCGTCAACTTTGGTCCTTGGGTTACTTTGGTCCATCCCGTAAAAAAAGTTTTTATTCTTTGTATTGAACAAACAATACAAGGTAATTTGGAGTTTTTGCCCTTGAAAAATATTTTATACCCTACTATAGGGTATTTGAATAGTTTGGGGGTAATTTAAATTTTTTTACTGGCAACACTGGATGAGTTTGTAAACAACTGTTTTCCTGTGTAGATTTTAACTCTCCAAACTTTCTATAGTGGTACAATCTGGATAAGAGCTACAAATAAGGTAAGTGTCAAAATGTCATCTTTAGTAACCTGTAACCCATGTGTGATCATTGTTTTTCCTTTAACTTTTCATTTTGAGAGAAAATGTTCACATTTTCATAAAGCTAACATGAAAACTAGTGTTTCGGGGCTACTTTGTGCCAGGCCTTTTTTTAAAAAAAACATTGTTTATCGAGTTTGCAGTGTTAATTTATTAGCAAATGCTATTGCAAGGAAGTTTCAATAAAAATGTATTCATTTACATATGAAATGTATTCATTTTATATAAAACTAAATGAATGGACCAAAGAAGCCCCAGCAGGGGCTACTTTGTTCCAAAACTTTAAAAATAGTTAAAAAATAAAAAATTTCCTCTTTAAAACCATACAGGTTGCTTCATTGTTTCATGTTAATTGTTTACAACTCCATTTCGACGTTGAAAATCACACATAATATTTTTTAATAATGGAAATGTGAGTGGAACCAGGAAAAGTGACCCAAAGTAGCCCCGGTTGACGGTACCTAGATTTGGGCGCTGTTGTGAATACATGGGCTCGTCTAAAATAATGGTGGGTTAAAATGCATGTCATGTAAGGAATGAACAAAGATGTAATTAAAATAGGTTTTGATTTAATCCTTTTTAATGTAAATATAAATAAGCTGATTCTGTATAAGTTCCAAGCAGCATCCTACTAAAAACTTCAACTTGTTTAATGAATCCGAATTGCAGATTTCCATCTGCACATTTAGCAAAAAATATCAAAATACTTTACTGGAACATTTAAAACAATGTAACGTAAGTGAAGAGGTGGTGTATCCATCTTTAAATCTACCTTATATTCTCCTCAATATTCTAAAGTGTAAAGTATTCGACGTTCTAAAGTGAAAAAATTGATCTCGATGGGTTAATAATGTTGAATTTTATATAGAACATACCGGGTGTCCTAAAATGGACTGTCTGATTTTAAAATTCAATAACTTGCATATGGTGGCAGCTGTACTTGCAGGAGGGTTATGTAAGATGTCAGGAGTTTTTTTTACAGTTATTCTCGATTTTAGTTTAAAATAGCAGCGATGCATGGCACTGCTAGCAATAGGTGCTATATCGGGGCCTGATTTTTTGTTTCTCTTCTCTCTCAGTATTGATGCGGAAGAAGGAGATTAAATATATGGAATGGTTCTCAGTCGCCAATGGATTTTGTTCTTAAGGGCCCACTGCATATATTTAATCCACTTCTTTCGCATCAATATTGAGAAAAGAGAGAGGCCAATAAGTAGTCCCCGATTTAGCGCCAATTGCAAACAGCGTCATCTACCGCCACTACTTTAAACTAAAATCGAGAATCGCAGTAAAAAAATTTCCTGACATCTTACATAACACTCCTGCAATAATTTAATTTTATAGCTGTCACCATTTGCAAGTTATTGAACTTTAAAATCAGTCAGTCCATTGTAGGACTCCGTGTAGATGCATATGTACAGACACAGAATCGTACTTTTAAAGATATATATATATAGGTATATCTTTTTAGGTTAGTCGGCAAAATCGTCATATACGCCCCCCTAATGAATTCTGCTTAAATACGCCCCTGGTAAAAGATAGAAATACAAAGTACTAGCCATGTATTTTGAGAGAATATTTTAAACTTTTTTTTGATATAGGAGATGATTCCATATTTTTTTCTAAAAGCAATTGGAGAAATAAAATTACATAAAATAACTGTGTAAGCATTTTGTCATTTTTGAGACGGTGATCCATATACATGTTTGTGAATCTTTAATAAAATACAAAGTTTTACCCCCTTCACAACTTTAAATACAATTACTCACATTCCATAGCTCTTCAGAATAAGTAAATGCTAATTCAATACTTTTGCCATGGGTATTATATGTTAAAAGCACTAATCATTATTAATACTTGGAAATTTTTCCAGAGAGAAACATTCGCCTTGCATACAATATTTCAAATGAAAATCAAATTTCAAATTAAATTTGAAATTTGATTTTCATTTGAAATACACTAATCATTAATTTGATACAAGAAATGCAATGACATTATAGTAAGAAAAAACTGGCAATGGTAAAATTAGGCACTATAAATATAAAAGATGATACGATTCTTTTTAAAATTTGTATTATACAGAATGCAAAGTTCAGTGTTCAGATACAGTTTACTTTTAAATACATGGGTGAATCATGAAAACTATTCTTTTAAATTCTCTCCCACACCCTCCATCATAATTTGTGGAGGTAGAAAATCAGACTTACCAGTTATATTGGCTGGTAGAAAATATTTTCATTTATACAAAGAATGCTGATGATGCTCTTTTTGATGAAATTCTGGTGTATCAGTTGACAAAAAGTTCTATAAAAACCTTTTTTTTTAGTTTTACAAGTTTAAACAGTCATACAATAAAAATCCTTTGAAAACTGTGCTTCAATTATAATGCAAGAACAAACATGTATTATTAAAAATATTACAAAATTTTAGCAAGAACGATTAATACCTTAGCTTCTTTGAAGCTCAGCAAAATTGCATCTCTTGGTGATCCTGCAAGTCTGACAGACTGCATAGACATAACATTTCCAAAGAGAGGGAAAACTTGGGTGCATTCTAATTTTAATTTGGGTTCACCACTTGTAGGAATCTGAAATACACAAAAATAGAAATAAATGTACATGCCAGTCAACCAAACCTGAACAAAGTTAAGAAAATCTCACTAAAAAGCATAATAAATGAAAGATAAAGACACAACAAAACAATGTATTTATTATAGGAAAAAAGAATAATATGACTGAAGAAAAAAAGGTTACAAAAACAAGAACACAGACATTAATTTCAGGACACATTCATAGTAGCTTTTCTACCTTTTGGTAAAAAGATAATCAAGAATTCTCTACCATATTTGTTTTTCTCATAAAGAGATTTAAGTAGAAAAAAAATTTCACCTTTTTATTATAGTAGAGAATTAAAGGTAGGTGTTTAAAGAAACAAGCTTATTTATTACTTTCATGTTGTGCTCAGTTTTAAGCCAGTTCACTTCGAATAATTAAATTATCAATTTTTGCATCAATGTAACATATTTATTAAGTTTAGTTTAATGTATATATACATGTTATATGTATATATACACATATATACAGTGATGGCCAAAATTGTGGATACTTTTAGGTAGCTTTCATAACAAAAAGTAAAAAGCTACTTACTGCAGTGATCCAAAGGAAAACACTTCGGGAAATTTTGTTATATTTTCACCGATCTTGACCCCTAGATACCAAAACCACCCTCCATTGAAATACTTATATACAGGGTGATTCAGCTCGTCGGTGACAAACTTTAAGGATCGATAGAGCACACCTAGACGAACATTTTTGAATAGGGAATGTAGGGTCCCTGACGCGATGGTAAGGCGCTAGGCGCTTTCGAAAATTTGGGTGCCGAAATTCGAAACGTCATAAAAACTAGGGAAATGGTTAGATTTTCTTGCTTGTTGCGTCGAAATGATTCTGTTTGTTTAGACTTTCTTCAGTACCAATTTGATAAGCGTATCTCTTAAAACATGGATAGGGGGCGCTGCAGACTTTGGAGAGCTAGACAACAACTTTAAGCCCGTTATTTTGATAATTTAACACATGCTCGCCAAAGTTTATACTCTAACTTAAAGTTTGAACCCAAAAGTAGAGCCCTGCAAAAAGCGTAAGAGCCGGAATAAAATGTCAAAGTACAGGGTGGTCGAAACTCGAAGGCTCCTAGGAGATAAACAAACAGATTTCTTGACTTATGGCATGCATTTTCATGATTCTGTTTGCTGGGGCTCTCTGAAACTCAGTTGAACGGTACAAAAAGAAACATCGATAGGGGGCGCTTTGGGCAAAAAACATAATTCGTTGACATTTCGGACGCTAACTGGAAACGGGGCGCTACGATCAGTTAGAAACAAAACAAGAGAGTAATTTACTTATCATAAGAAGCTATTAAAACTGCAGTTTGTTTGTTTTTTTTAACAAACATAGCTGGTTTCAATCATGCACAATGCGCGCAATAAAATTTACATAAGGTGCTTTTTGCTGATTTATGCAAAAGATATCGTACCATATCGATATGCAAAAGATACGTAATGCGTAGACGACAACGCGAGATGACGTAGTTGTATGCGCAGACACGTCTTTTGAACGTGCGGTACCTACTTAAGCTTCGGGTTACTTGTCTGCAGATCGGTAGTAGGATGGAACGGTACACAAACTCTGAATTGGCTGACATGCATTTGGCGTATGGCGCTGCTGGTTGTAATGGACGAGCCGCTCAGCGGTTGTACGCCGAGCGTTACCCCAACAGGCAAATCCCCTGCCATGAATTCTTCACTCGAGTACACCAGAGTTTGTCCACAACGGGATCTTTCGACGGAGGCAGGCCTGAACGGGAGCGATCAGTGAGCACCCCCGACAACGAAGAGGCTGTGCTTAACCTGGTTGAGGACAACCCAGGTCTTAGCACGAGAGATATCGCCAGACATGTTGGCATTTCGCAAGCAACTGCGTGGCGCATCTTACGTTCCCGGAATCTGCACCCCTACCACATCCAGCAGGTGCAGTTGCTCAGAGAGCAGGATTTTGGCCCTCGAGTGGAATTCTCAAGATGGTACTTGGCGATGAGATCCAGGGATCCCCGTTTTGTAAACAGCATTTTGTTTACGGACGAGTCCACCTTCAGCCGGGAGGGAATGTGGAACGCCCACAACAGTCATGCGTGGTGTGATGAAAATCCACATGAAACCAGAAGCCGAGCAGCCCAGGAGCGTTTCTCAGTAAATGTGTGAGCCGGCATTCTGGGGGATTGCCTCATTGGCCCTTATTTGTTACCTGAACGGCTGACAGGTGGAAATTACCTGATTTTCCTGGATCAAGTGCTGCCGCAGCTTCTGGATGAGGCGCACGTACCCGAAGGTTCGCGTCGCCAGATGTGGTTCCAGCACGATGGAGCTCCGGCCCATTACACGAACGACGTGCGTCTCCATCTAAACGCAAGGTATGGCCAGCGGTGGATCGGGCGTGGGGGTCCAGTTCACTGGCCTGCCCGATCACCAGACCTCACCTGCTTGGATTTCTTCCTTTGGGGTTACCTGAAGGCCGAGGTATACCATACACCTGTCAGCAGTGCTGAAGAACTTGTGGCGCGCATTGTGGCAGCTGCAGGGCAGATCAGAGATACTCCTGGCATTGTTGGAAACACACACTCCTCAATGCGACGGAGGTGCGAAGCCTGCATCATGGCCCAAGGTCAAAATTTCGAGCATCTTCTGTAGTGTTATTTTTTGTAAATAAATTTCCAGTATCATTGATGTTTTTGGTCTAAATTTATTCAGAAGTGTTGAGCAGAGGTAGAAAATGTGTTTTCATTATTACTAACTGATCGTAGCGCCCCGTTTCCAGTTAGCGTCCGAAATGTCAACGAATTATGTTTTTTGCCCAAAGCGCCCCCTATCGATGTTTCTTTTTGTACCGTTCAACTGAGTTTCAGAGAGCCCCAGCAAACAGAATCATGAAAATGCATGCCATAAGTCAAGAAATCTGTTTGTTTATCTCTTAGGAGCCTTCGAGTTTCGACCACCCTGTACTTTGACATTTTATTCCGGCTCTTACGCTTTTTGCAGGGCTCTACTTTTGGGTTCAAACTTTAAGTTAGAGTATAAACTTTGGCGAGCATGTGTTAAATTATCAAAATAATGGGCTTAAAGTTGTTGTCTAGCTCTCCAAAGTCTGCAGCGCCCCCTATCCATGTTTTAAGAGATACGCTTATCAAATTGGTACTGAAGAAAGTCTAAACAAACAGAATCATTTCGACGCAACAAGCAAGAAAATCTAACCATTTCCCTAGTTTTTATGACGTTTCGAATTTCGGCACCCAAATTTTCGAAAGCGCCTAGCGCCTTACCATCGCGTCAGGGACCCTACATTCCCTATTCAAAAATGTTCGTCTAGGTGTGCTCTATCGATCCTTAAAGTTTGTCACCGACGAGCTGAATCACCCTGTATATATATATTTATATCTGAATTTTGTCATACTGTAACTCTCAAATTTTTGAACCGATTTGGATGAAATTTTTCATATGCATAGTACATACTAATGTCTCAACCGAGTTTGTTGGCCAGCTTCATCCGCCATCTTGTTTCAAAATGGCAGCCATTGGAATTTTGTGGGCACTTTTGAAAATTTTTAGGTTTCCGAACTTTCTCATTAAAATGACCTATGTTGTTAACTTACACTATGTGGCTCTTTGAAATATCTTTTAATGTTTCTAACATTCTGTTTAAAATGATACATAAGAGTTTGTATTTCGTGAAACGTAACATTTTCTCAGTGGCGTAGATACATATTCAGCGCCCCGAAGCAAGTAAAATTTGTACGCCCTATTGTCACTCGAAAAAGTTCTGCGCATTTTTGTTTTGAAGTTTAAATTTATATACTATTCTTAATTCAATTTAAAATGTTACTTTTATTTGAAAGTCAAAGTATTTCAACAACGTGTTAAATATAAATAATTAAAAATAAATAATGAATAACAAAATAAATTATTCTGTAAATATGGAGTACCTACGAATATGTTCTGTGAATAGGGTGGGATTTTTCTTTTAAATGCGCCAATGGGACAGTACAATCTGCCGTCCTTAATATCTGTTTTTCTTTTCAAGGGTTTCGAATCGTTGTAAAATACTAATAAAAAAACACTATTTCAAGATTTTTACGTATTGATGAAACACGTTTTTCTGTTTGTAGTGCCAGACAATATTAAAATTCAAAGTAACATATCTCGGGAAGTTTTGGTCGTCCAAAAAAGAATGTATTGTTTTACCTGTTAAAGTACGGAGTAGATTTTTCTAAATTTACCATATAGGACCCAGGAACAGAATAAAAATGTAAACCTCGTAACTTTTAAAAAATAACTATTTTGACATAAATTACTTTTAAGGGGATAAAAAATAACTTTGAAACTTTTTTACTTTTGGAACTATAATTCTACAGCTAATGGTTTAGAAAATTAGCCAATGAACAATGATAAAAGTTGACACCCGGGTTCTCACTGGCTTTTGACTAATCTGAGTAATTTGGCTATTCGCTAAAAGAAAAACTAGCCAAATTCAAATAATGTTAGAAATAGATTTGTCGTAAAACACTAAGAATATCAAAACACAAATAATGAGTTACACGGAAAAGGTCTAATCGTACAATAACATCATTGAGAGTGTCACCGAAACAAACAACAACAACAACAAAAAAAACATCTCTTGCAATTTGGCCATTTCGATATTTAGTTTTCTCGCCTTGTGAAACATTTTAGCGCAGTGGCGATCGGCAGTGAGAACCATGATTGGCACCCTTATATATTAAAATTCTAGTTTTTACATTCCACACATGCAATGCAAGGAAGGAAATAGGAAAGCATTGTAATCACAATAAAAATAAATGAAAATAATATTTACATTTTTTAATACTTTGAATCAATTCTCACAATTTTTACACTGATTCAATATGTATTCGTGTATGTTAGAATTTACTTTCGTTTTCAGATTACCAGACAGGGCCGTGCGAAGTGGGGGGCGAAGGGGGCGGTCGCCCCGGGCGCGGAAATTGAGGGGGCACCAAATTTATACTACAAACCTCTTTTTTTCTTCTTTTTTTAAACAATTATATATTTACAGATTAGGATTTTTTTTTCCCCACCGAAAATACCTTCATTTTTCGTTCAAAAGTTATTGCATTGTCCTTTACACTACATCCTACACTCAAAATACAAATTTATGTATAAGGATTTCTTTCTTTTGAAAAATTGTTTTAGGTCTTTGTCTTGGTCTCTTTTGCTAACCTTCTCTTTTCTGAGTCTGTAATTTTGTTTCTGTGCTTGTGAGAAAAACATATATCATAGGCGTAACCAGCCTTTTGAACGGGGGGGGGGGGGGTGTGCCCAGACTTCTTAACCTGAACATGTTGGATACAAGCAATATCTTATATGGTAAAACCTGCTAAAACGAAACCTCATAAAACCGGTCGAATTTCCGCTTTAGACAGGTTTTCCTCCTAGAAGGTATAGTTGTGTGATATTTCTTTTAAAAAGGGCTCAAACGCGATTTTTGTTTCCGTGAGGAGGGATGAGAAGGGGTTCAAAACATCAAAACTAAATCTATAGTTAAAAAAAAAAAAAAAGAAATGTAAATCTTTTTTCAGCAGTGACATAAGACAGTGAGTAAGAGTGGTGTGTAAGTGTGAAATCTTTTGGCACCCTAACTTCTTATAAAGATTAAAAAAGGCCTTTAATCATGCTGGAAACTTCTATAGGCAAAGGGGAACACTGCATAAGTTCTAAAATTATCTCAATCAAATCGACCGGGAGCCGGCAGCACAGACACATGGTTCGTACGGATACTGTTATTTCTCCAGGAAAACTATCAGTATCTTTTTATAGAAAAGGAAATCTAGGTTAAACACGCAAAATTTCGCCTTCTTTTAAGAAGAGAATTTCTATAAGATAATACAATACTGGTGCTGAAAAATTTTCAGGTCTGCAAAATTCAAGGAGGCGTGCGAACCATGAGACAACCACCTCATCGAGTTTGAGGCTAAAATTACAGAATTAGCTAAAACTCGATTCCCATATTAAAACGCAATCGGTCTGCCAAGTCATATCTTGGTGGAAAACATCTAAAAACCGATTTTACCGGTTGACTAGTAGGTTAACCGTTGTTTTCCTGCTCCCAGTCCGCCATGTTTTCAAACCTTTGGGTGCAGGAAAACGTAATGGTAAACTTACGAGTCGACCGCTAAAATCGGGTTTTTAGGTGTTTTCTATCAAGATATGACTTGGCAGACCGAATACGTTTTAATATGGAAATCGAGTTTTAGCTAATTCTAGAATTTCAGCCTCCAACTCGATGAGGTGGTTGTCTGTGCTGCCGACTCCCGGTCTAAAAGTCTCGCAGATGAAATTTTGGGGGATCATAAATTTCAGATAATGCATGCGGTACACCAGTACATACGTACGAATGTTTTTCAGAATGTAACTCCATGACTTCTTAGGGATCACCGGAGGAACCAAAGAAATTTTGGAGGAAAGTCTATATAAATAATTATTTTATTATAATAAATAATTATAATATTCATTAATACTATAATTTCCTGCCTATAATCCGTGGATCAAACAATCATGTTTCGATCCAGAAATTTTATTTCATTATTGAAGTTAAATATTTATTGCGATTTAGCAAAATACATTTTATGAAACAAGATTTCTGGGTCCGAACATAATTGTTTGATCCGCGAATTATAGGCCGGAAATTACGGTAATTCATGTTTTTACCTCAGAATGTGTCGAATATATTAAGTAAAGCAAGTCATGATAATATACACTAAATTTTATCAAGATGATAAAAATTATACTATCATGATGTGACTGTAATAATAAAGATAGGCGCTTGTCTGTCTCTGTGTGTGTGTATGCGAGCGCGCTAAACTCTGTCAAAACAATGCAGCCCGCACAGCCGTAAGATTTGACAGGACCTGTAGGCCTGAAGTCATGCATATCGAAGACAATTTCTGGAATTTTTCAATTAATGTTTTATGCGAATTTTTTCGCATTTAGCGGCATTTTTTTTTTCAACTTAGTAAAAAAGAATCAGATTTCAATATTTTATCCAGTATAAACTTTGTCTTATTTTCAATAAAGTGTTTTCGAGATTCTTACAGCGATTTTTTAATTTTTAACAATTTTTTAATGTTATTTTTAGAGGCTTTTTTTCCTCATTTCTTAGTGATTTTTTTTTTATATTCCTAAAAGGAATACGGTTTAAATCTTTTACCCAATCAGTTAATTTCATTCCCTGTGGTTTTTTAATCTTTTCCGAATTTTTAATGCAATTTTTAGCGGTGGTTTTCGTGCTTTGAGGCGATTTTTTGACACAGAAAAAACTCTCCGGTAATTTTTGCAATTGCCGTGATTAAATTCGAATTGGAAGAATGTCAAATCAGTTCTTATAAGGAAGCTGAAAATTTAATTTGGCTCAAAATAAAAAATGCAATAATTCAAGATTCGCTTCTTTCGAGACAGAATAGGTCGTAGCTTGTTCGGGAGTAC
Organism: Maratus speciosus; assembly: GCA_963932465.1. Lineage (NCBI taxonomy): Eukaryota > Metazoa > Arthropoda > Arachnida > Araneae > Salticidae > Maratus > Maratus speciosus. The sequence goes on from OZ010794.1 coordinate 491,695,067, forward strand.
TTTGCCGAAGGCAGTCCCCACCTCAATCCTAGAATTGTTTAATTCTACGTTTGTTAAAAAAAAGCCCAACCAACGAAACTCCACTAATAATGAAGTTTCCTTTGAGGGACAGGTTTAGAAATAACGTGCGGGATCGCACGATTTGCCCACAGAAAAGGAAAGTCTCGCATAATAAAAAATACTGTGCAGTATTTCCACCCTCCAAATTCTTTCACAGAACTGTGATTCTTCAGTGACTATTTTATTTTATTTTATTTATATTTTATTATTATTATTATTTAAGTCCGCAATTTTTATTTCTGTTTTGGAAATTTTCAAAGTCAATTCGTGAAGCGCTCTCGGGAAAATTTGAGAATTTCTTCAAACGATTGTAGAAAAATATCGGAAATTTCGATAAAAGAGTGCAGAAAATAATCGCAAATTTCGTCAAAAGATTGCACAAAAAAATTATGAATTTCGATAAACGATTGACGAAAATTTTTTCCAAATTTCATCAAAATGTCGCAGAAAAGAGTAGAGAATTTTGTTAATTGGTACGGAAAGAATCGAGAATTTTCCCGATCGGTCGCGCAAAACTATCGCGAATTTCGACAAATTACCCTTGTAAAAAAATCAGTTTCGTCAATCGGCCGCAACAGAAAATAAATTTCATCAAAGTATCGCGGTAAAAACGAGAATTTCATCAAAGGATCGCAGAATGAAAAAGCGAATTCCGTCAAAAGATCGTAGAAAGAAAATGCTAATTTCATCGAAGGATCGTGCTAAAGAAATGCCAATTTCATCAAAATATCGCGGTAAAAAATGCTAATTTTGTCAAAAGATCACGGTAAAAAACACGAATTTTGTCAAAGGTTAGTGGTAAAAAGTGCGGATTTCGACAAAAAATCGCGTAGAAAGACGTGAATTTCGTCAAACGATTTTGGAAAAAATTGTAAATATCATAAAATGATCGCAGAATAAAATCGCGAATTTGGTCAAAATTTACTGCACTGGGCTAAAAGATTGAAACCGGTTCATTTTCCTACTTTCAAAAGAACGCCGCGAAACGAGAAGAAACTTTAAAAATCGTATAAAAATTTTCAGAGGAAAAAAATTACTATATTGACTTGAAAGGCTGCAACCATATTCCCTTTACGAATGTCAAAAAAATGATCACGAAATTCAACCAACCAACCAACCTCCAGATTAATTTGAATTTTCTGTGCTATTACTTTTCATTTTCAAAGGAGGCAGGGTCTGTGCACTCTCTCCTCTTTCCCTTGGCTAATCGCATTTTTGAATTACCATTTCACATCTACATTCCCTTTCAAATTTTTTTGCTTCTTTCTAGATTTTAAACTATGAAAGCAAAGAGACAAAATAGTTTCTATCCTCGTCAAGAACTTGCGTTAATTTCTCATGAAATTGCAGGAACATGAAAGAACAACGTTAAAAAAAAAATCTCCCCCAAACAAAAGATGGCAAAGTGAGATTATAAAGCCAGCTTTTTGACTTACTATGACTAATACAGATTCTTGTAAATATTCTAGTTTTAAAAAAGATAAATAGCATAATTTTCTTAAAAAAAGAAAGAAGAAAAAAAAGAACGTAGGTTTCTTTTTTATTACATTTCAAAACTTAGGCTGTAAGTTTTCTGAACTAAACTAATTTGCCCAACTAATTGATCTCTGCTTTCACTCCTTTTTTCTTTTGTAAATTTCGATTTTTTTAAAGTAATTGTGCTCGAGTCTGCGCAAGCGGGGGGGGGGGGGGGTGCCCGGGCCCCCAGGGCACCCCCCCTGGGTACGCCTATGTATATACTGTCAAAATAGCCTGGGGTTTCCTTCTGGGTATACAAAAGGGTTGCAAACTGCTATACTGTGCTGTTAGATACATATTTTCTACACTCATTTCCAGATTACCTTTCTCAAAACATAAGTGCAATTTCCTCTTATGTTATTTAGTTGTTTGGAGTTTCCGGATTAAAAATAAACATAAATTTCCAAAATAAACGCAGAATATCTATTCAATAGAAGTTATCTCTTTTTCTGCACTTCTGAGTTTTGTGACACCTCTCACAAAGAAAGAGTGTGTGTGTGTGTGTGTGGGGGGGGGGGTGGGGGGGGCGCCAAATTGAAACTTTGCTCCGGGCACACTTTTCTCTTCGCACGGTGCTGTTACCAGAGCATGATTTGGTTTTGATGATGTCGACAGGAACGTTATAAATCTGTCATTAATTTTCGAAGAATTTGGCCGAATGTTTTGGTATCTAAACTTTTTATCAACCATTCTGCGACATTTTCTCTTATATCTCAATTAAATTATTTTTATTGCTCACGTTCAGCTTACATCTATACAACAACATTTCACCATGCAGACAGTGTCGTCTCGATAAGGGAATGCAGGGTCTACTGAATGCAGGGTCGGTCACGGTCACTGTGAAATAAGCAGACCTTGGATTTTTGGAGAGCGCAACATTTTAGAAACTCAATATATGTATATATATATATATATGTATATTTACATATGTGTATGTATATAAATATGTATTATATAACACTGGCGTGCGGCTAACCGAATAGTACCATCATTGTTTATCCTACACATAAATGACAACTTCCAAAATTTATTTTAAAGATCTATGGTGTGATTAAAATTTCAAGTAAGCTTCAATGGATTTAACTGATCGATTTTAATAAGAAATATCATTACATGTAATAATATTCTATGAATGTTTATTTTCTGTGAAAATATTTTATTATATGAGGGGGGCTTTGCTCCTTTCAACAACACAATTGTGTCATTGATGTATAATTGTAGCTCTCTAGACTTCAGTATCTTAAATATTATTAGTATTTCTAATATAATTAAAATGTTGATTTCATGACAATATTAATTATTAGCTTGAACTTGAATGATTATTTATTTTCAAATATTTTATCAATTATTTATAATCTTATATGTTCAATTTATTTAAAAGTGATTATTTAAGCCCATTTCATAACTTTTTAATTGCTACACCACTGCATGATAGCACAAACTCCCCGCCACCCAACATATTAATTATTAGTAGTACAGATTTAACATTTAATAAATTTGTTTATTAACATACCTCAGTTTCAGGAACTAATCTATAAATCTTTAAAATGGTAGCACCAGCTACAATTAAACTCTGTTCAGAAGAGTTGTAAAAACTGCAATATAAACAATGCTCTAAATGTTCAATTTATTTAAAAGTGATTATTTAAGCTCCTTTCATAACTTTTTAATTGCTACACCACTGCATGATAGCACAAACATAGACCTCCCCACCACCCTACATATTAATTAGCAGTACAGATTTAACATTTAATAAATTTGTTTATTGGCATAAAGAATTAATATACCTCAGATTCAAGAACTAATCTATATATCTGCAAAACAGTAGCACCAGCTACAACTAAATTCTTTTCAGAAGAGTTATAAAAACTGCAATATAAGCAATGCTCTACATATTCAATTTATTTAAAAGAGATTATTTAAGCCCCTTTCATAACTTTTTAATTGCTACACCACTGCATGATAGCACAAACATAGACCTCACCGCCACCTTATATATTAATTATTAGTAGTACAGATTTAACATTTCATAAATTTGCTTATTAACATAAAGAATTAATATACCTCAGATTCAGGAACTAATCTATAAATCTTCAAAATGGTATTACCAGCTACAACTAAATTCTGTTCAGAAGAGTTGTAAAAACTGCAATATAAGCCATGCTCTACATGTTCAATTTATTTAAAAGAGATTATTTAAGTTCCTTTCATAACTTTTTAATTGCTACACCACTGTACGTTAGCACAAACCTCCCTGCCACGCTACATGTTGATTATTAGGGTACTACTTGATTATCCTGTCGACCAGTGTTGTAGTCGTAAAAAAATCAGAAGGAATACGCTATAGGCAGAGGATATACGCTAGTCATGAACATTCATGGATACAGTAAGTATACACCAATGCTTTATTTGAGAAAGAGAGGGTATGCGGAGCTTCTCAAGAAAATACGGAGGGTATACAGCATATACCTCCGTATACCCTCCACTACACCTCTGCCGTCGACTAATTTCTCCAACTTATATTAATCACCAATCCACTCGCCAAATTATACGAATTGACATAATTTTTACTTTAAATAAAGAAAGAACAAATAAATTAGTAAAACATTAATAAAAATACAAATAAAATGTTGACGTAAACTTGATGACGTAACAAACACGTGTAATGTGTTTAAGGTCAAGTGAATGTGACTTTTACGATCAACTATTATTGGCATTTAATCCTAAAGTTTGGCGATAGTTTTTTGGTCGACGGGATAATAAAGTAGTACCATTATTATTAGTACAGATATAACATTTAATAAATTTGTTTAATAATATAAAGAATTAATATACCTCAGATTCAGGAACTAATCTATATATCTTCAAAACTGTAGCACCAGCTACAACTAAATTCTGCTCAGAAGAGTTGTAAAAACTGCAATATAAGCAATGTTCTACTGCTGTTGGAGGATGAATCTGCTTACAAAAGGAATATATGGCAGACATCTTGTATGTAAAGATGTATTTAGAAATCTATAAATGAAAATAAAACTAATTAAAATATTGAATAAGTGAGTAATAAGTTCCTTAATGTAAGAACTAAGAATTACACTAAAATAAATAAATACACTAAAATAAATGGAACATGTTATTAATATAATCCTGCCTTAAACGGGAAAAATTTTTGGTCTTGACAGAAGGAATACCATATAATTTTTGGCAAAAATATGTCTAAAACAGAATGTTTTACCAATCCATTGTGATACAATCTCAGCCAGTTTTACTTTAATTCTTAATCATTAAAATTTTTGTTTAAATAAAATCTGTTAATCAAAATTTTTAATTTACATGAATCACATAAATGATGGTTTCATTAACAAAGTTTCTGTTATTTAAAGCAAACAGTTTAAATTAAAATAAATAAAATTAGAATAATTGATTTGATTACATCAAAATAATTCTCCAAGCTACAGAGAGCTTAGTGGAATCAGACTTTTCCAATTACAATAAAATCACACAACAGAATAAAATAACAGCTAAAATAAAAAAAAAATCTAATTAGGAAATGGTTTTGGCATTACAGTATATTCTAGCTAGCATCTTGAAAGTTAAAACCACATGCAGAATTTGAAGGATATGTTAGCAGTAGATTACTTTCAAATTTTGTCATAAAAAACATAATATGAGCATATTTTTTAGAAACATATCCTTTCAGGTTTTCTTCTTTTCTTTTCAACTCCTTATAATGAAACTTCAAATAATATACATATGAATGATTGTGAATATATGGATTGTTCTTAAATAAAATCATCAGATGAAATGGAATATTTCACCTTGATTCAAACATAAAATATACAATATGAACTTTAAAAAGATCACTGTTTTACTTAAAAGGCGACTAAAATAATAAAAGAGATATTACAAGTTAAAATTATGCGTTTTATTGAAAACTTCTTAGTACTTTCGGCTATATTTCCCAAGCCCATCATCAGAGAAAGTTTTAATAACTAATTGTTGCTTATTTATACAAATATGTCACTTCGTTTTGGAGTGAGAGAGCCAACAATCATTAGAATTGAAAGTAAAAGTGCCTTGGATTGAACTTAAGTACAGAAAATATATATTAACCACAGTTCTATTTATTTTATTACATCACTTTGTTCTCATTCATTTGAAATGTGTAGCTGCTATTTCGACTAAGTAAACTAGAGTAAGTACTTTAGTAAACTTCGACTGTCCAGCTACACATTTAAAATGAAAGTGTACTAGACTTGAAGCATAAAAAGCTACAGTGAAATACCTTTAGTAGTTGTTGAGAAAATGGAGAACACACATACATGCTATGTATACATAATGGCCAAAACAGAAGCTTCAATTTTTAAGTAAATTAATTTCAACTCCAAATTTAATAAAAAATGCAACATTTTAAAGATAATTTATGCATGATTCAAAACTTTATATCATTTTAAAATAACAGCCTTATTTGAAAATTCCTGAAGAAAGAATGACTACTACATAAAAGTACAATTACACAATAAAAAACTAAAAACAACTCTTCAATCTACTAAGCTCTCTCTGACATTCAAATCCTGCTTTTAAAAGAATAATTATGACTTGCTTTAAAAATTCTGACATTGACAGATTATGTGTTTCAATTTTTACTTTCTCTTTATATTTTAAAGAATATTGTTTGCAAATAAAGCAATTGGTTGTGTAAAAAATATTGCACTGCATAATGATGAGTTATTTTGCAAACAAGTTGTAAAAAAATCTAGTCTTTATCATTCAGTTGTTAATAGATACACTATAACTTCACCGTATCAAGCAATTTAGAAGATCAGGAAAGAACGTGATGTCAAGAGAAACAAGTGGGTAAGTGTTATCGCACAGAGAGTTTTGTTTAATATGTCTTTTAAAACACTTTATCCTTAAATTAATAAATCAAAATTGTTAATTTATAATATTAAAATCCTACATAAATGGCGGCACCATTGCATTTAATTTTAAAAATATATTTTAATCAAATTAAAAATATTCAAGTAAACTTATTTAAATAAAATTTAAAAATCCAAATACTTTCAAATTCATCAATTTCAAAAATTTAGCGGAAGTATAAATAAAAAATAATATATTTAAAAGCAAAAATTTGTTTAAAACATATTTAAAATGCTGAAATAAATCAGAAAAAATCCATATTAATTCTTTCACTTTTCAAAAACTCACTAGACGGCACCAAAAAGAACGTTAACATATATTAAAATTCGAAATAAAAAATAATATCTTTTAATTCCTCAATAATGCATACAGATAACTTGAAAAAAATTGTCCATAAGAAGTGTATTATTTCAAAAAATTGCCTGTAGCAGCAAACAAAAAGATGAATCCAATATTTATACCTCTGTATTGAATTAATTACTAATAAAAATGAGGAATTTTTTTATATTAAATATGGATTTGATTATAACATCTATATGTTAAACATTAATTGTTACTAAATGGGCTTTTTTTTTAAAGTATAAGTGAATAATACTCCGTTTTTTTTTTTAATTGAAATTTCAGATTTTCTCTATTTGAAATAAAAGATATTTTAAAAATTACCGCTGTACAAAAAAATAAAATAAGCCTTTAAAAGTGCCAAAAAAAGAAATTTTCTTTTAATTAAATCCATCTGAAAATGGAGTGTAATAATAAAAATTTAAACTTTGAAGTTCCGCCTGAGAGATCGAACTCATTATCTACTGCATGGGAGACATTTGCTGAATTTAATATTATGTTTTGAAATCGAAAAAGAACGAATTTGCTTAATTAAAATAATATAGTAGACTGCCTCAAATCCGCAAACGCCTAAAATTCGCACATTTTTACAGATGTAAACAATGAAACTTTCATTTCAGATGTAGGGGCAAAATTACAGAATTTTTTAGTTTTATTTCATCCCGTGTGTATTTTAATATGTAATTCTTAATAATATGACTGAACTCATGGTTTTCCATGAAGGAAGTATAAATTTATTTCTGAAAAAATCAAGATATCGCTGATATCACTGGCTGATATCACCACAATCTTTTTACCAAATATATTTATGTACTAATCCAACTTTTTTGGTTATTATTGCGGTGATTTTCATGCGACTTAATAGAGAGTACTTTACATACGTAAAGTTTAATTGAATAATTCAAGAAAAATGCATCTCATCTTTTTTATGCATATTCAAATAAACATTGATTTACTTGATCTTTACTTTTAATATTTTAATCAGTTTTTAAATTATCTAACTTTTTATCCTTTTAGTTTATTACTTTACTTAATTATTTTAATATTTTACTATATTAGAATCTTTCATTATAATTTTGATTGCATTATTGCATTCAAATTATTGTTTAAAAAATGTAAAAAAAGCAATGACCAGAAATCTGCAAAACCTCTGGTCCCAAGCTGTGCAGATTTGGGAGAGTTTACTGTATAAGAATTTTTCAAAATTTTATGATTTTGGGAAGGACAGGGGGTATTCAGCTGCATGTTAAAAAAAAAAAAAAAATTCAAGTCTAAAACTCAAATAGTTTCCGAGTATGAGCCTATGACGGACGGACAAAGAAGTGAGACTATAAGGGTTCATGAGATGAACGAAACCCTAAAAAGTATAATATAAAAAGTGCAACCAATGTCTTATTCATTTGTCTTCAAATTAATGTTCTGTTAATTATGAAGTTGAATTGAGCCACGGATAGCACATAAACTGTTGTTACTGTTTTCAGTGGTACTGTAAATCAGAGCCTTTAAGTCTGTGTAAAAACTTAAGTTTCTAGAATGGACATGTGCTAATGCAAGACAGACTGTGGATCAATTGTGCAAATTGTACAGAGTGGTCAAACTTTTTCTCTTTTTACACAGAAAAGGAACTATATTTGCAATGTGCCATCATAATGAAAAGTTCAAATTGTACTTTAGCAACAGTAATGCATCTTACTGTAGTTATGATGGGATTGTATCACAGTTCATGGAGTGGTTGACTCAATATCACAGAACGAAAAATCATGTAACCCAGTACATTAAGGTGTAGATAAACAAAAAATGCTTGTTATAGCTATTAACATTTTTCAAAGCAATGATTACATCCCCCAAAATGATAATGCAACATGCCATAAAGCATGAACAGTAAACTGTTTTTTTTTTTTTTTTTTTTTTTTTTCTAAAATAAATTTAATTACAATGGCCATATGAATCATCAGATCTTACCCAACTGAAAATATTTGGCTGGAACAGGGGCCGGTAAAACTACTTTTTTTAGTAGTGAACTACAATTACTTGTTTTAAAAAGTAGTGACTACAAACTACTTTTAGATTTTGTCAGAAGTTTCAATCTACACTCCAAATTGAGGGCACGAAATTCGAGCAGTATCCAAGTAGAGTCCTGCGTGGGTCCATTTGAAGTCAACCCGCAACCCAACAAAAAAAATTTCTCGACCTGCAACCCAACCTGAATCCAAAATGAAAGTAAATGATGTGTTAATGCAAATGTGAAAAGTAATTTACATTTATATCTCTAATACAAATTTTATCTTTTATAAAGAAAAAGGGTCAAATCTATATTCTTTAATATATATACCTATACAAGAATTGTGATCATAGATTATTCTTTCTTTAAGAACCATTTTTCTTCTCTTGGAATATGAAAAATATTACCAACATTTCGTTTTTTATACACACATACACATGTTACGTGTACACATGTATAAATATGAAAAATTCGTATAAGTGTTAGGAATTAAAAGTGTTAGCTAAATAGGTGTTCACTTTTTGGGAGTGTCCATTATGGTGATTTTATTGTATATAGATTTTTAATCTGAAAAAATATTTTGGACATTCTTTTGAAAAAAGGGGTCGACCCGAACCTGACCCGTAAGAATCAAAAGAAAAAAATTAGAAGTCAACCCAACCCGCAATGAAAAAATATAGTGCCAACTCGACCCGATGCAAGACTTTATACCCAACCTGACCTTGAAAATTCTGATTAAAATCAAGCTGAAACCTGACAAAAAATTCGTCAGCCCAAAACATTTAAAACTGACACAAAACCGAAGTGAAAGAAAATGATTCCATATTTTAATACAATTATGGAATGGTAGTCTAGGATTATATCTCTACTTTTTTGTGTAAAAATGAACACAAATACACTCATTAGCTTTTTTTTTTTTCATGAAAAAAATATTCATGACTTTCTTTTGAAATGTTGGGTCAATGACAACTTTCAACGGCACAACCCTATTTTGAAAAAATATTTTTAAACTACATTAAAATTTATACCACATACCGAATTTCAAGTAACTTGGAACTGAAAGTTTAGGAATCCCTTGTATCTAATTGCCATACTTGTATGATATGAAATCCGAAATATTAAAAAAATTTATAAATTATAACCTATAAATATTTCCCAATTCGATTAATCTATAAATATTTTCTAGAAGTCGATTTCCAGAAAATTCTAATATGTATAAACAAAAATTCAGCATATTCTGCCAAATAATTTTTGAGTTATACTTAAAATACCAGCTGAACTACAGTTTAAGAGACGATCCATTCATCAAAAAAGTGACTGACCTCATGAAAATTGTTAATAGATGTATTAAAACTGTTAATAGATGTATTAAAACTGTTAATTATTTGTATTTAAGGGAAGCTTTAATTGATTTTTATTTTAGGGCTTTTAAATACTAATATTTTCTGTTGGAAATATTAAGAAATTTTGAAGGATTCTGAACCTTACAGTAACAGATTTAACTTTAGAAACAAACCTCTAAAATTGGTCCAATTTTTAATATTGAATATAATTTGAGGGTCTAGATTTGTATTCTGGTATCAAAAGTAAGTGTTTGTATGGAAAAACCAAATTTGTGTTCTGACCGATATCAAATCAACCATAAAACATTGTGAAATGATTTCTTTAATGATAAAGAACCTGCACTGCTAAAATAAAGTATTCTTTTGGCCTGTTTTTTATCTACTGGAATCCTAAATAAGAGAATATGCATTCAATTCATTTTTAACACTTTACAACATAGTTGAAAAGTGTTTATGACTTCGGTTTGTCTGTCTGTCCATGCTCTAACTCGAGTAAATATACTCGGATTGACCTGTAATTTATAAACATTATTAAGGTTTGCCACAACATGTTTGGTATTGAAAATGAAGTATGTAGTATTCATGGTTCAATATATGGGCACTCAAAGTATTACATGATGTTATAGTCTATGGGGAAAATTCATTAGTGGTATATTTTAATAGTGTTACACAATCTTAAACATAATGAAATTTATACACATTATTGAGGTTATAGAAGATGGTTACTATCGAATGTGCTATGTTTAACACTTACAATATGCATACAGAAAAACTCATAAGTATTCTGTTATATTATGGACAATGAAAAAAAAATCGTTTGCAACATATTTTAATAATGTTACTCGCTGGCAAACATAATGAAATTGATATGACGAATTCCTTTATGATATGCATTTTATCTGAATTTTTGCATGCTGCAAGGTGTGTATAAATTCTATGGACCAGGCTATACAAAAGAATTTGTAAACATTACTGAGAATGAACGTGAATTGCTTAAAGGTGTTTTTAACACTATCCAAAATACAGTATGGAACCATTTATCCGGAAACCAGTTAACCGGAAAACCAGATATCCGGAATGATATTTCTGATTTCAGAATCTTTGCAGAAAAAGGTGTCATACACTGCCAGTTTGACATAGGCTTTGCTTGAAACAATTGTGTAATTTGATGACAACATCTAGTATTTGAAATGAAAACATATTTTGTTGTATTTTAGATGTTTTAATTTTTACGCAGAGGAAACAGAAGAATTTTTGTTCCTAAGATTACCTTCTTTTAAACTCTGGTTAACTTTTGATCTCTCTAGCATTGATTTTTAATCCATCTAATAATTTAAAATCAGAAATAATGCCACAACCACACATATTCCACAAAACTTATAAAATGGATGCCGCTTTAATGCATAACCAGTTAACCGGAAAAACCAGTTATCTGGAATACATCTGACCCCAAGCATTCTGGATAAATGGTTCTGTACTGTAGTTGAAAAGTGTTTATGAATTGGGTTTGTCTGTCCGTGCTCTAGCTCGTGTAATTAAACTCAGATTGCTATGGAATTGATACACATTATTGAGGTTTATCAAAGGGGTGATTACGAGTAATAAAAAAAATGAAATTCACAGCAATTTTTCTGAAGGGTTATAGAGGGGGGAATATTTTTTTTGCCCCTGTTTGACAAAATTTGTGTTTTTTCACGATCTTTTGAAATTTGTGTTTTTTTTTGCGATCTTTTGACAAAATTTGCATTTTTTCTGCGATCCTTTCACAAAATTTGTGGGTTTTTTTACGATTCTTTGAAAAAATTTGCGTTTCTCCAGTGATTCTTTGATGAAATTGATGATTTTTCTGCGAACGATTGACGAAATGGATTTTTTTTTTTTTTTGCGACCATTTGTCGAAATTTACAATATTTTTTGTGTCTGATTTTTTTTTCATTTTTGGAAAATTCGGACCAGAATCACACCCATAGCATGTTTGGTATTGAAAATGAAGTGTGTACCATTCATATTTCATGTACGGGGGCACTCAAAAGTATTCTATTACATTACGGTCTATAGGAAAATATCATTTGTGTACTTTAATAGCGTTATAATATTTTAAACATAATGAAATTCATATATACATTATTGAGGTGCGCTAGAAGATGGTTATTATAGAATATGTTATGTGTAACACTTACAGTATGCATAGGGGAACTCAAAAGTATTCCGTTATATTATGGTCTAAGAAGAAAAATCATTTATGGTGTATTTAAATTATGTTACTCTGTTACAAACATGATGAAATTGATATGAATTGCTGAAATGCATGCATTTTGTAGAATATGGGGTGCAAATCATTAACAGACATTTAAAGAAATAAAAGTTTGAAACATAATGATCTATGGGGGAAAAACTGTTCGCAGCGTGAATCAATTATGTTGCAATATTTGAAACATGATGAGATTGATATACATTACTGAGGTTTGCTACAATATGCTTGCAGTTAAATATTACATTGTATATTTAATGGAACACAGAAAAGATTTTGGATACAATAGTGCATCCGATGTGTTGTCTGTTAGGGATGATTACTGAAAGTGTGCTTTGCTTGCAGTTATGGTATGCGTTTTTAACTAAATTTTTGCATGCTACATGGTGTGCATAAATTCTATAGATCATATACAGGGCTACACAAAAGAATTTATAAGCAGTACTGAGAGTGAGCGTGAAATGCTTAAAGGTGTTTTTTAAATTGAGTTATGCATTTTGAAGCCCAACTACATTTAGTATACTACGAGGTGTTTGTAGCATATACAGGGTGCGCCATAAATTCGTGCAAACTTTAAAAATCCATAATTAAAGAAATAATGGTCGGAAAAATTTTTGGTTTGCGCGAGTATGATCAGACGGATTTTGGATTTTTTTTCCATGAATAATAAAAAATGATTCCAAGAATAACCAATAGAGGGCGCTCACATGCCATATTGAGACGTTTTATGCAAATCAGGCTAGCAATAAAACACCTGGATGGAAATGGATTCGTCATTCGATCTCGGCAGCATGCTATCGTTACCAGATCGAGCGCTGCTGGTCAAACTGTTCTACAAGAATGGGGAATCCACTACTATTGCATTGAGGAAGTTTCGCACGGAGAAAGGACTAAAGGCGCAAAAAAGCCCTATTTCGTTGAATGGAATACTCAATTTAGTACGACGTTTTGAGGAAACGGGGAGTTTGGAGGATCGTCCACGTAGTGGCAGACCATCCTTGAACGCGGATCGCGTCCATGCTGTAAAAAGTGCCATGGAAGAAATGGCAGCTGAGACATCAACGGGAAGTAGCAGTGCTCGTGAAGCTGGTAGAATAACGGGAATTCCGGAATCGTCGATTCGACATATTCTGCACGGAATCTTGGATCTGTATCCGTACAAGATACAGACACTTCACCAGTTATTACCGGCAGATACAGATAAAAGACTAAAGTTTGCTACATGGGCACTGGCACAAATGGATCGTGACCCACAATGGTTGCTGAATGTCATGTGGACGGATGAAGCACATTTTTCACTCCATGGCGACGTCAATACGCAAAACAGTCATATCTGGGCGACGTCAAACCCTCGGGAGTATGACCAAGCCAATGCATTCTCCTCGTGTGACTGTTTGGTGTGGTTTCACCGCGGCTTTCATTCTGGGTCCTTTCTTTTTTGAAGAGTCTTGTCCTGAATCCGGCTGGAAAACGTGTACAGTCACTGCAGAACGGTATCTTACGCTTTTGCGTAACCAAGTTGTGCCTGCATTGCAGGAAAGACATGCGTTACCTTCCGTCACCTTCATGCAGGATGGTGCCCCGCCCCACTTTGCACGTGAAGTCAAGGCGTTCCTGTTAGACACTTTCACTGAAGACCGAGTGATAAGTCGAGGTTGTAAGTTTGAATGGCCCCCACGATCTCCAGACTTGACCCCAGCAGATTTTTGGTTGTGGGGATACTTAAAGTCTCGTGTTTATCGGTGCTCCCCAGCCACTTTGGCGGAACTGAAAGATGCCATTCGACTGACCGTCGGTGGCATCGATGCCGACATGCTACACTCAGCTGTTACAGGCGTATTGACACGCCTCACTTGCCTAATACCTTGTGGTGGTGGTCATGTTGAGCATCTTTTAGTACCATAAAAGTTAATGCACAGTGTCATGTTATTGTGATTTCTTTCAATGTCTGTTTGTGTTTGTCTGATTTGCATAAAACGTCTCAATATGGCATGTGAGCGCTCTCTATTGGTTATTCTTGGAATCATTTTTTATTATTCATGGGAAAAAAATCCAAAATCCGTCTGATCATACTCGCGCAAACCAAAAATTTTTCCGACCATTATTTCTTTAATTATGGATTTTTAAAGTTTGCACGAATTTATGGCGCACCCTGTAAATAAAATCGTATACATGGGTATGCAAAGAACTGGATACACGGCACCCTATGGACAGTAATTCCTAGAAGTGTGATTTCGGTAGTTTTACGCATATTTTTGAAAGAATGAAAGTTTAGCTTAATATGTGGCACGTATAAAAATCTTTCTTACATTTTTACATTTGTAATTATACAGGACTGTACAAAAAAGTTCGGGTACATTTCCATTTTTTGGAATGGGAGAAATTGATGAAGGTGAATTTCCAACTGTGTTATGCGTTTCTTACTAAATTTTAGTATACTATGTAGAATCTGTGCAAATCTATAGATCATATGCACAAAAGAATTGGAATACCTTTCTGGCTTTGGGCAGTAATTGTAGAAATCTGGTTTTCAAAATGTATACGATTTTCTAAAATGTATAACTTAGGTATCTTCTTCACCTTATTAAACAGCGAAGTTTTGTTAACATATTCTGGAAGTCTTTCATAATATATGCTTGATTTTTCTTTCTTGTTATGCATGCATTGAACAAATATTTCACAACTATATATTCTTCCTAAAAAATATTCTTTTTAACACTGTATAAGAAGTTGAAAAGTGTTTATGAATTCATTTTGCCTGTTTGGCCATGTTCTAATTCATGTAAATATAGTCCGATTGCCATGAAATTCATAGATATTATTGGGTATCACCGTGGCATGTTTGGTATTGAAAATGAAGTGCGTAGCACTTACGGTTCATACAGTCAATCAAAAAAATTCCATTGCATTACTTTCTATAGGGGAAAATCCTTTGCAGTGTATTTTACTGATATTACGCGATTTTAAACATATTGAAATTTATATATATCACTGAGGTGTATTACAGGGTGCTTTCTGTAGAATATGATGTGCATAGAATTTATCGTTCATTTACAGGGATACACAAAAGAATTTGGCTACAGATGAAATTGAACAATAATTGAATTATTGAAGCTTATTAACAATAATTGCTGGAAGTATGTCTTCAGTTATGGTACGCATTTTTAAACTGAACTATTTTTTTAAATATTACTTGGTGTGTATAAATTCTATAGATCATATACAGGGCTACACAAAAGTTCTCTAGTACATTTACGTTTATTCCTGGAAAATTATTACGGAAACTGTAGAATAGAAAATTTTTAACTGTGCTATTTGTTTAACTGAAATAACTTTTAGGATACTATGTAATACATATACAAATCTATAGATCATATACAGGGCTGCACAAAAAATAAAATAAAAAACTGATATTTTCTGACTATTAATGTAACAGCAGAAATTGGGTTTTTAAATGTGTTGTGCGTTTTTAAATTGAATTATTTTTTAATATTACTCAGTGTGTATAAATTCATATACAGGCATACCTGCCAACATGTCAATTTTGAAATCCTTACAATTTTTATGATGTATTCTTACATGCTTAAAAATGCATAACATATGCACATACAATGAAAAAAGTAATATTTCATAACATTTTCTATGTTATATTCATGCATAGTCTTTTTTTTTTTTTCCAAAATAAAAACGTGAGAAGAAAATTTTTTTGCATAAGTAACAAAAAAAAAAGAAAAAAAAATTCTGAAATTCACAGCAAATTTTCTGAAAGGTTACACCCAAGGGATTGGGGAGGAAAGGGGGAGGATTCCCTGCCGGAGCTAATTATGAGTTTTTTCGAGGCCCTTCGACGAAATTCGCATTTTTTCCATGATCCCTTGACAAAATTACTGTTTTTTCCGCGATCTTTTGACGAAATTTGCATTTTTTCCACGATCTTTTGACGAAATTTGCATTTTTTCCAAGATCTTTTGATGAAATTTGTGTTTTTTCCGCGATCATTTGACGAAATTCGTGGGTGTTTTTTTTCGTGATCTTTTGAGAAAATTAGCGTCTTTTCTGCGATCTTTGACGAAATACGCATTTTTCTCGCAATCTTTTGACGAAATTCGCATTGTTCTCGCGACCTTTTGACGAAATTCGCGTTTTTTACGCAATCTTTGACAAAATTTGCGCTTTTGTACGCGATCCGTGACAAAATTCACGATTTTTTACACGTTCTTTGACGAAATTCGCGTTATTTTCCGCGATCTTTGGCAAAATTAGCTTTGTTTCAAAGATTTTGATAAAATTCGTGTTTTTTCAAGCTATCTTTTCACGATCCTTAGACAAAAATAGTGTTTTTCTGTGAGATTTTTAACGAAATGCGCGCTTTTTTCGCGATCCTTTGACAAAATTTTTACTTTTTGTTCAAATATCTTTGATAAAATCGAGTTTTTTCCTGCGATCTTTGACGATATTCACGTTTTTTCCCGCAAACTTTGATGAAATTCGCATTCATTCCACGATCGTTTGAACAAATTTGCGTTTTATCCCCACGATTTTTGACGAAATTCGCGTACTTTTCACAATCCCTTGACGAATAGTGTATTTTCCCGTGATCTTTGACGAAATTCGAGTTTTTTTTTTAAAATTAGGGCTTTTTTCGAGATCCTTTGACAAAATTAGCGTTTTTTTTCGCGATCCTTTGAAGAAATTAGCATTTTTTACGCAATCTTTGACAAAATTAGCATTTTTTCACGATCCTTTAAAGAAATTATCGTTTTTACACGATCTTTGACGAAATTAGCGTTTTTTCACGCTATCTTTGACGAAATTCGCATTGTTCCAACCGTACAATCGTACTGTTCATCCGTACAACCGTACACTTAGAACAAAATCCGTACATTGTACGGCCAATCCGTACAAGTTGGCAACTATGTACAGGGCTACACAAAAGTCCTCAAGTACATATCAGTTTATTCATGGAAATTTTCAACTGTGCTATTCATTTAACTGAACTTACTTTTACATACTATGTAGTATACATATAAATCTATTGATCATACAGGGTTGCACAAAAAAATAGATATTTTTCCGACTATTGATTGTAATAGCAGAAATTGTGTTTTCCAATGTGGTATGTATTTTTCCAATTATTTAATGAGACATCTTCCAACTTAATAAACTGTGAAGTTTTGTTACAGTATTCTGAATGTGTTACATAACCTATGCTGGATGCATGCTTTTTCGTTCTTGTTATGATTATACACTTTAGATATTTGGACAAGATGCAATCCAGTAATTATTATTAATAAAGAAAATAACTCTATTCTATGTGCAGCTTCATGTTCAAAGTGGATGACTTTGAAAGTGGCAACTTTTTATTAAATGGGCAAAATTTACAAGTTACAGTGTAATTATCACTGACT
The DNA here is from genome assembly GCA_963932465.1 of Maratus speciosus. Lineage (NCBI taxonomy): Eukaryota > Metazoa > Arthropoda > Arachnida > Araneae > Salticidae > Maratus > Maratus speciosus. The sequence continues at coordinate 491,712,905 of OZ010794.1, forward strand.
TGCTGTTTGTTAATTTCAAAATACTCGCTATATTCCGATTAGGATGTTCAATTTTATTCTTCTCTGTCATAATTTCAGTTCCAGAAGAAGAAAACTGACATTAAAACATAAGATCTAATAATGCATTAGTAGACAAAGTGTTGTTACCAAGACAATTTATTTTTCTTGGTGAGTTAGCATTTTGATTAGTCTTTGGTCAGCAACAGTCAAGGGAGAAATCTATGACACGGCAACTGACATTCATCACAAATTGTTGCATAGAACATATTTTGTACAAAAGAAGTGAGTTATGATCACGTGATCTAAAGAATGGTACTTTTTTTTCTCCTCTAGATTAAATAATGTTGACAGATAACAAAAACTTGGTCGCTAGTGGCGACCACATTTGTCATGCCCTGATCAAGGAGATGGGTTAAATTTAAGTTTCCTCTTCTTACATCAGTGGCGCCAACTTATATGGGCCCATGGGACGCGAGCCCACCCAATAATTTGATCTCACTGCCCACCTGAATTTCACAATTTGAATTGATTTAATTCATAATTTATTTTTTTTAAATATTTAATCGCTGAAATGAAATTTGGTTTTATTAACACTCTCAAAATAGTTTTGTTTGAAAAATAGTAAGGACATAAATTAGACTTACAGGAGTACTGAAAACCCCTTCGGCAGATGTATAGTTAAATTTCTCACGAAAACAAATTTTCTGCCTATTTTGCCATCTGTTTTGATGTCTTGAATTAATAAAGCACTCAGATGACTAAAATGTGTTTTTTGTACTTTCAATAGTTAGCAGTTCCAATGTTATTTAAAATAAATAATTATGTATTTATAAGGAAGGACTTATAAGAATATGATTTAATAAAATTATTTATAAAATTATAATAATTTAAAAATTTGCTTAGAAAACACAATTTAATTTTGAAGTATCATCTTTAGTCATTCGTTCCTCCCCTTTCTCTCTCCACACACATGCACACTAAAGGGAAAAAAATATATGTGTTATTTTATTCAAAAAAAATTTAAGCCTACCCAATATTTTTGAAAAGTTGGCGCTACTGGCTTACATATTACCCTTTTAAAAAAATTCTATCTTTATAGTTAATCCTTTAATTTTTTTAAAAAGTAATCACAATTTTCCCAAATTTGTCTAAATCCCTTCTTACACATTGGCTGTCATCAATCTATATTTTGAAATTCTTTTTAAAATATACCAATAACCCTGCTCATACTTTCTCATTTTACTATTTACAGCAAAAATATGTGCAACGCTACTGTCACCTTTTTAAATTTTTTTCTGAAGAACTTAACCCCTTAATCTGTTAAATATTGTTATTACAGTACCAGGAATCGATGCAGGGTTTTTTTTCTTGGGGCCCATTTTGTGAAAAGTTAAAGCTATTTGTGTGAAATTTATCATATTCTTGTGAAAAATACAATTTCGTAACAAAAAATGAAACCCAGTCACTCAAATTTGAACCAAGCATTTATTAATAGTAATTTCTTTAAGTACTTCTGATAAAGTTTTCTTTTCTAGTGAACTTGTGTTTGAAAACTACACATTTCAAAACCTGACAATAAAAATTAATGAATGAAGAGTATGTTTTCATGGGATAGAATTTTGTGAAATAGACTATGTTATTAAAATGAATTTTTTGAAAGGGCCTGTTTTATTAAGAGGAATTTTGTGAAGGGGCCTGTTTTTACCCGACTGAAAAGAAGGGTTATGTGTTTCACGCGTATCTGTTTATGTGGATTTCTTTATACCCTCGAAACAACACAATGGCTAGATGGATTTTAATGAATGAGGTCTCTATCAATTCGTCTTAACGGCCCGATGGTTATAGGGTAGGTTTTGTTTTTATAAATTCAAAATGGTGGTCGTAAAATGGAGGTGGAGAGGAAAAAAAAATTTACGCACCCTATTGAGTACATATCATTGGATAGGTCTTTCAAAATGAAGACGATGTTTCATTGACTATTTTACAGTCAGAATCTCCGTTAAAATATTATACAACCTGGAAATTGTGTATGTAGGATCTCTAGCTTTACTGCAACTCTAACCATCATAGATATCTATAGACCTCATCAAAACAGTGTTTATAGATAGGAACTAACAATTAAACACAACTTAAAAGTCATCAATACAAATAAATAAAAAAAATAGGTAAGTAATATTTAAAAAAAAAATTAAGTCAATTCCTACTTAGGTTAATAAGAGAATTTTTTTTCTCCCATTCTTCTTTCCTCTTGAGTGGTGCTTAAAATGCCTTGATCAAGAAGAGGACTTTCTCAGTATTAAAATACCTTGATCAAGAGGGCTCTCTCGATTATTGAAAATTAATTAATTCAATTTAATTTAATTAATGAATTAATATTTGAAAAAAACTGGATTAACATCAAGTGTCATCCACTACAAGTTTAAAAAGTCCTTCCGGCCAGTGCCGGGAGGAAGAGGTAGCTTTCATATTCCTTATTTTTAAAAAGCAAGCTTATATTATTCAAACACACGAAGCTCAATTTAGTGGAAACCGATTATAGGAGATTTAATCCTAATCTTTATCAATACTAAATCATTATGAATGAGAATTTCCCGAAATTAGTCAGTTTTATCAAAGCTGCTTTTATTTAAAGTAACTTATATTTGGTTACCAAATTCAGCGATATCTTGAAGTTCCTGCCATTTTAAGACAATATGGTGGATGAGGCTAACGAGTGAACTTGGTCGAGACCTTAGTAATTCCTGTGCACATGCTCACTCACATCGGAATCGGTTGACATATACAAGTTCTGTCGCAGGCAAAAAATCAGATTTTTCAAAATGTCACCCACATTAGAAATTCAAACTGCTATATCTGAGCCATTTTCTAAGATAAAGACAAAACAAAAAATGCTCCGGAATCCTTATATCATGGTCAAATACTTAAGAAACCAACCTTTTCTAATTTTTTTGCACCTCACTTTAAATATAATTTTTTTTATTTAATTTAATGGCCTCCATTTTGAAACAAGATGGCTGATGAAGCTGGCCAGCGAACTTGGTCGAGACATTACGATATACTATCCACATGCCTTCTTACATCGAAATAGGTTAAATAAATACGCGTGTTATCACGTGACAAATATCAGGTCGTTCTAAAATTTCAGCTATGCTAGAAATTCAAAGTGCTATAATTCAACCATCTTTTAAGATATATACGAAATAAAAACTGCTCCGGAATCTTTGTATCAAGGTCAAACACATAAAAATCTTTTTCTTTTTTCAATTTTTGATAACTCATTTTAAATTTAAAATTTAATTTTTTTTTAAATGGCAGCCCTTTTGAAACAAGATGGCGAATGAAGCTGACCAACGAACTCGGTCGAGACATTGGTATGTACTATGTACACACCAAGTTACATCCAAATCGGTTCATAAATACGCCTGTTATCGCGTGACAAAAATCAGGCTGTTTCAAAATGTCAGCCACAATAGAAATTCAAAATACTATAACTCAGCGATTTTTTTAGATATAGAAGAAAAAAAACTGTTCCGGAATCTTGGTATTAAGGTCAAACACATACAAAAAAATCTTTTTCATTTTCCAATTTTTTGGTACCTCATTTTAAATTTTTAATTTTTTAAAAAATTTTAAATGACCGCCATTTTGAAACAAGATGGCGGATGAAGCTGGCGTACGAACTTTGTCGAGAAATTGGTACGTATTATGTATACACCAAGGTACGTCCAAATCTGTTCATAAATACGCCTGTTATCGCGTGACAAAAATCAGGTCGTTTCAAAATGTCAGCCCCGCTAGAAATTCAAAGTGCTTATAACTCAGCCATTTTTTAAGATATAGGCGAAACAAAAACTGCTCCGGAATCTTTGTATCAAGGTCAAACACATAAGAAAAAAATATTTTTCAATTTTCAATTTTTTGGTACCACATTTCAAATAAAAATTTTTTTTAAAAAATTTAAATGGACGCCATTTTGAAACAAGATGGCGGATGAAGCTGGCCAACGAACTCGGTCGAGACATTAGTACGTATTATGTATATGTTGTAGGCTAATTGAGAAATCAGGCTCTTTGAAAACAGCCTAGGCTCTTTGCAAAGAGCCGGGCTAATTGGAGAATCCATCTCCCTTTTTCCAATTAGCCTAATATTTTTCAGGCTTATTGCAAAGAGCCTAGAAAGCGTTAGGCTAATTGAAAAATGACCATTTATTATCCGATCAGGGTGATATTTTTAGCTCACAGGCTATTAAAGCCCGAGAGCTTATGTGCCTGCCGATTCTGTATGTACGTGAGTACATACGTACGTAACACGATAACTCTTGATAGAGAAATCCAATTTGCTTCAATTTTTTTTTCTAGGTTCATTCTGATAAGGTGCTTCCCTGATTAGTTTTTGGGGTTCATTGGTTAAGGATAAAGGGGGAAAAGAGGGGCTAGTCCCCCCCCCCTTAATTTATATAAATGGGTTTTTCATGCAGAAATATTCGATTTGCTCCAAATTTGGTATACCGGTTTATTGTGTTAAGGAGCTTCCCTGATTAGATTTGGAAGCTCATTATTTAAGTATAAAGGGGGGAAAGGGGGGCTACCCCCTAAATTTAGATAAATCGGTTTTTCATGATGAATTATTCGATTTGCTCCAAATTTGGTATACGGGTTTATTAAGATAAGGAGCTGCCTTGATTAGATTTGGAGGTTCATTAGTTACATATAAAGAGAGGAAAGGGGCTATACCTCCCCGAAATTTAGATAAATGGGTTTTTCATGCAGAAATATGCGATTTGCTATAAATTTGGTATACCGGTAATTATGTTAAGCAGCTTCCCTGATTACATTTGGAAGATCATTACTATGTATAAAGGGGGGAAAGGGAGGCAATTGCCTCTCCCCTTAATTTAGATAAATGCGTTTTTCATGTAGAATTATTCGATTAGCTCAAATTTGGTATACTGGTTTATTATGTTAAGGAGATGGCTTGATTAGATTTGGAGGTTCATTAGTTAATTATAAAGGGAGGAAAGGGGGGGCTGCCCCCTCCCACTTAATTTAGGTAAATGCGTTTTTAATGCAAAATTATTCGATTTGCTCCAAATTTCGTATACAGGTTCAATATGTTAAGGAGCTTCCCTGATTAGATTTGGAGGTTCATTAGTTAAGTATAAAGGGAGGAAAGGGGGGCTAACCCCCCCCCCCTTAATTTAGATAAATGGGTTTTTCATGCAGAGTTATTCGATCTGCTCCAAATTTCGTATACCGGTTTATTATGTTAAGGAGCTTCCCTGATTAGATTTGGAGGTTCATTAGTTAAGTATAAAGGGAGGAAAGGGGGGGGGGGCTAGACCCCCCCCTTAATTTAGATAAATGGGTTGTTCTTGCAGAATTATTCGATTTGCTCCAAATTTCGTATACCGGTTTATTATGTTAAGGAGCTGCCTTGATTAGATTTGGAGATTTATTGGTTAAGTATAAAGGAGGGTTCAGGGGCCAGTGTCCCCTTAATTTAAAAAAATGGGTTTTTCATACAGAATTATTCGATTTGCTTCAAATTTGATATACCAGTTTATTACGATATGGCTTACTTCGTTTGATTTGGAGGTTCATTTGTTAAGTATAGAAGGGGGGGGGGAAGGGGGGCAATTGTACCTCCCCTTAATTTAGATAAATGGGTTTTCATGCAGAATTATCTAATTTAGTTTAATTTTTTTTCTAGGTTCAATCTAATAAGGAGCTTTTCTGATTAGATTTGAAAGTTCATTGGTTCAGCATAAAGTGAGAAATGAGGGGAGCTAATATTCCCCCTTAATTTACTGAAATGGTTTTTTTCATGCTGAATTATCTGATTTGCTTAAAATTTGGTATACCAGTTTATTATGTTAAGTAGCTTCCTGATTAGATTTGGAGGTTCTTTGGTTAAGTAGAAAGGGGGGCAACGGGGACTAATCAGTTCATTTATTTTTCGAGGGACATTATTCTTTGAAATAAGAGTATAATATACAATTAGTGTGCATAGCCTGTGAGCTCAATGCCATCAGTTTAACTGGGCAATTTTCTTTTTATTAGGTTTATTAACGCATAACCCTACCCAAACCCGAAAAATAAATTACAACAGACCGTACCCCGATCCGAGCAAGACAAAATAATTTCAGTCTACATGCAACCTGACCCGAACCTGAGAGTTCCATTTGAAAAAACCCGAAATCCCGAACCAAATCTGATAACTAACAACGTCACAACTATCACGTTACATACGTACACACGTACATACAGAATCAGCGGGAACATAAGCTCTCAGGCTTTGATAGCCTGTGGGCTAAAAATATCACCCTGATCGGATAATAAGTGGTCATTTTTCAATAAGCCTAACGCTTTCCAGGCTGTTTGCAATAAGCCTGAACAATATCAGGCTAATTGGAAAAAGGGAGCCGGATTTCTCAATTAGCCTACGACATATACACCAAGGTACATCCAAATCGATTCATAAATACGCCTGTCATCGTGTGACAAAAATCAGGTCGTTTCAAAATGTCAGCCAAGTTAGAAATTCAAAGTGCTATAACTCAGCCATTTTTTAAGATATAGACGAAACAAAAAATGCTCCGGAATCTTTGTATCAAGGTCAAACACATAAGAAAAAAATATTTTTCAATTTTAAATTTTTTGATACAACATTTCAAATTTTAAATTTTTTTAAAAATTTTAAATGGCCACCATTTTGAAACAATATGGCGGATGAAGCTGGCCAACGAACTCGGTCAAGACATTTGTTTGTACTATGTACACACCGAGTTTCATCCAAATCGGTTCATAAATACGAGAGTTACAGTGTGACAAATATCAGATATATATATATATATACGGATATATATATCAACTTTTGAACGGAGGGTGGTTTTGGGGTCTGGGGGTCATGATCGATGAAAATATACCAAAATTTTTTGAAATCGCTTTCCTCCGAATGGCTGCAATAGGTAGCTTTTTGTAATGAAAGCTACCTAAAAAATTTATTGAGCTTGATTGGATGAATAAGTATTTTATTAACGATTGAAAATTTGAACAAGATATATATAGCGAGAGTGTGAGCTTATAGTAGGAATTGAAAAATAGTTTCACATTGATGAGAAATAATTACTTCGCTTTTTACACAATCGGAGTTTTTTGATTTTTTAAATTTAATTGTTTTGTTAAATGGAATTTTGTGAAGGGGCCTGTTTTGTTAAATGGAATTTTGTGAAGAGGCCCTAAATAGGCCCAAAATTTTGCCTGGATCGACCCCTGAGTACATATTATACATTTCAAATTTATAGTGACTTTTATATCTCAGAGAAAAGATTATCTTATCGTTTGATTTGTCGAGACTTTCTATTCCATCTTAAAGTAACTTCCACATTTACCAGATGATCTAAACCTGATTACTTCCTTTGATACTATTTGAAACAAGCCATACCAGCATAACCTAAACACTGGTGTCCTCAGGAACCAAATAGCCAATTAAATCTTTGAGTTATGCAGAATAACAAAGAGTAAAAAGAAATCACATTATTGGGACTAAAAGAACCTGTACAGTAGGGTGGTCACAAGAAATCAATTTTCAAATTTTTTCGGGGGGACCCCCCCAAAAAGTTGCCAATTGACTAGAAAATGAGATTGGCTAAGTTTCAGCTCATTTGAATAATATTAACCCATGCCTCATTGAGGTTTAAGTTTGAAAAAAATGTGATTTTTCGCAAAAAAATGCTGCTTTTCCTTCATGAAATGAATATAATTAAACCTAGAAACATAATGCAGGTCTCATTTTATAAAAAAAGTTTTGCTTTGAAGAACCACACACCATTTTTTTCTAAAAATGTATAGATTTAAAAATATGCGCATTTTTCAGGACCAGACTTCACCTGAATCCTAAAAATTGACTTTTTATGAAAACGCGAAAAAAAAAATTGTAACATTGCATTTCATCTGCTTTCCATCTTTTGTTTTCCTTTTTTTTCTGTTTTGTGAAGTCCAATAAAGTGTTTGATTAAAAAAAATTCCAAAGAAAAGGATAAAAATCAAATTTTAAACTGAAAGAATTTTTTTAAAAAAGGTAGGGCAAAGGAAGTATAGAAATGAGAGCAAATAATGCTCAATTGCATTTTATTATTAAAGTTGTGTTACAAGAAAGGAGGCATAATAAAGAAAATAAATTATTTTCCCTTACACCTGTTAGTTAACCCTTTCCGGCACAGAAAAATTCTGTTCGTAAAAGGATGAAATGATTGTCTACCCCGGAATTTACAAACGACATTTTTAGAAATTAAAATTACATTACTTTAACCTTTCATTGTAAAAGCAAAATTTTATTAAAATATTCTTCATGCCGTTTGTAAGTTTGGAATTAAAATTAGGTGGTCCCGGCGTGGAACACTGCGCCGGAAAGGATTGAAGTGGTAATGGTTTAGATAAGGTGGCTTATGTTGACTTTTTTTACCAAAGTATTATCTAAAAATGAAAATTCAACTTGATCCGAGTTAAGATACCAAAGGCGGTTTGTCATTTTAGCAAGTGCTTTGTCTGTAACCTATTTATCAAATTTTCTGTAGTGAACAAGTGATTTTATTATTTGCAGGTCTTGAATAGGGGGCTAAAGTGGCAGTGGAAGTATTGAAGCACGCTTTTGCATAAATATTGATTAAAAATAAGAAAAGATCTCTGATACCTTCTTTTTCTAAATTTGTTATTGAAAGATGATCCCTGAAACAATATATTTTAAGAAAATGAATGGCCTGTGCCTCCATCCATCTGACATGATTAAAAGTACCAGGTGCTTTGAAAAAAAGTCTTTTGCAGGAAGGAGTTCTATAAAAATTAAACAAAGTTGGATAAACTCTTTATAATCATCCCTGAGCTGTTAATTTTTAAGAGTTCCTGTAAGAAAATTTGAAATTTCTTCTGAATTAACTATTTATGTCTAGTATTTAATCTTCAGTAACATTTGTATACTTACTCTGTTTTAATTTAGACCACCCAATCAGAATTGTTTTTTTTTTTAATATCTGGCTGAGGGGCAGTGATTGTGCCCATTTTACAATCAAGAACAGCTTTCTAAATTATGCTGGCGGCATGGTAAATACAGAAGACTTTTCCTTTAACAATTGCTATAGAAAAATGCAGGTTAACTCTGAGGCGACCTGTGTTTACTGCAGTTGTATCAAAAAATATTACCTGGATTTTACCAACTTCCTCCCACTCTTCAACTGCTGAAAATACAGCTTTCGCCTGAATTGTTCCGATACTATTTTCAAGTTGAGGAACTCTTAGTAACTGTTCTTCATCCCCACAACTAATTAAAACTTTTATCCACTCTACATTTTATTTATTCAAAAAATGGTGAAGCAGTTTTATATCTGTTTTTGATAAGCTCAGATTTTTGTTTACGAAACAGTTATTTGCAGAATCGATGTTTGTGGTTAGCTAGTGGTGTATTCTAAGTCTAGCAGCTTCTCTGGCGTTCAGTTCATTTTGCGAATATTATAAAATAAAATGCATAAAACTTGACAATTACTTTGCTGCTTACTGTCGATGATTTGATGAGACATGTGGCCAATTTAAAAAATCTTACATTTCTGCCATCATATCAAGAGGGGGAAGGGGTTTTACGGAATGTTTCATCAATTCTAAAAATAGATAACCATAACAGATAACAAAAACAGCCTTGTAATAAAAAGAGAAATTCAGAGGTTCAACTGCAACCCAAATCGAGAAGCTCTTTCTTACTAGACACAGAACTAGATAACTAATAATCAATTATAATTCGTGAAATATTTTTAAAGTTACAAAAATTGTTCACTTATTTTTGCCTATTAATAAAAATGATACAAAAAAATTATCAAAAGTAATAAAATTTTTAATTTGTCATTTTTTACCTATGTTTCAAAAATGCAGAGTTTGAGGGTAGGGTTCACTAGATGTCCTGAAAAATACTAAATGTTCATTAAATATAAGTTTTAATGAGAGTAAAAGTTCAAGGCAACAACAGTTTCTATGAAATAAAACAAGAATCAGGTTTCTAAGACAAATATTTTTCACGTAAGGAAAGAAAAACGACAATTTTTTGCCAAAAATTGCAAATTTTCAGGAATTCAACCTCGATGAGGCACGGGTTAATATTATTTATTTGAGCTGAAACTTTGCCAATCTCATTTTCTAACTAATTGGCAACTTTTAGGAGGATCCCCCCCAAGAAAACGTTAAAAGATTTTTTCCCCATGTTGCTTGTGACCACCCTACTGTACAGGGTGCTAATCAGAGCTGTTGGTATAGGAAAATTATCCCTTTAACCAGGGATGTAGTGGATGGTATACCCTCTGTTTCTCAAAAAAGCTATACACTGTAAGGTATACGCTCTGTCTTAAGCGTATGCCCTCTGCTTTTTTTATGACTACACCACTGCCTTTAACTAATGGTAAAGCGCTATTGAAATCCTTATTTATTATAAATTCGTTTGAACATTTTGGATATTTAAATTTTTATATTGTCATATAATACAGAAAACTAACCACATGAAACATGAAATTGTGGAAAAAAATAATTATGGACAAGTTAAAAATACGTACATGTATTGTGCCTGCATGAGATTTTCCAGAAGCGAGAACTTACATCTTTTATTTCAGCATATTGTGTGTGCCAATTATATCCTGGAGATGGGTTAAATTAAAGTTTCCTTTGCTTACAAATTTTCCTTTTCAAAAAATTCCTGTTGTTAGGCATTTAATAATAATAATCACAGTTTAATTATACCTTTACAAATACAGTAGAACTCCAATTATCCGAATCAATTGGGACCGGATAATCAAAAATTCGGATAATTAGATTTTTTTCAAAAAAAAAAAAGGGTCTATTTTTATTAATTACAGTATGCATGGCTGTTTGTAACACTTGATAAAATCCCCTGGAAAAAAAAAAAAAAGGGCTGAACTTTCACGGAGTCACGCAACCGCGACCTTTTGACGAAATTCCAGTTTATTCCACGACCTTTAGACGAATTTCCCATTTTTTCTGCAATCTTTAGATCATATATGCCCGTTTTTTCGGCGATCTTTAGATCATATATTCCCGTTTTTTTCGGCGATCTTTTGACGAAATTCGCGTTTTTCGTCAATATTTTGACGAAAATCAAGTTATTTCGTCGATCTTTGACGAAATTACCGTTTTTTCGGCAATCGTTTGACCAAATTTCGCGTTTTTTCTGCGATTTTTTACAAATTTCGCGTTTTTTGCGCGATATTTTTACAAATTTTGCGATTTTTCCGCGATCTTTTAACAAAATTTGCGTTTTTTCCACGATTTCACGAAATTCTCGTATTTTCTGCGATCTTTTGACGAAATGCACGTTTTTTCTGCGGTCTTTTGATGCAAATCTGGTTTTTTCTGCCATCTTTTGATGCAAATCTAGTTTTTTTCGGCGATCCTTTGACGCAAATCGGTTTTCTTCCGCGATCTTTTAACGAAATTTCAGTTTCTTTCGCGATCTTTTGACAAAATTCCCATTGTTTTTGCGATCTTTTTTGAGAATAGGCGTTTATTCAGACTTCTTTTACGAAATTTGCGTTTTTTTGCGGTCCTTTGACGGAATTCACGTATTTTCTGCGATCTTTTTGACGAAATGCACGTTTTCTCTGCGATATTTTGATGCAAATCGGGTTTCTTCCGCGATCTTTTAACGAAATTCCTGTTTCTTTCGTGATCTTTTGACAAAATTCCCATTGTTTCCGCGATCTTTGAGAATAAGCGTTTATTCCGACTTCTTTTGCGAAAAACGCGTTTTTCCGCGATCCTTTAACAGAATTAGAGTTTTTTCCACGATCCTTTGACAGAATTCGTGTTTTTACGCTATTCTTTGACATAGGATTCACTTTTTTCCAATCTTTTGTCGAAATTAGTATTTTTCCGCGATCCTTTGACAGAATTCGCGTGTTTTCTTGATTCTTTGACGAAATTAGTTTCTTTTTCGCGATCTTTTGACAAAATTCCAAGTTTTTTCCCGATATTTCGACGAAATTCGTGTTTTTTCCGCGATCATTTGACGAAAGTTGTCATTTTTCCGCAACCCTCTGACGAAATCAGCGTTTTTTTCGCGATTCTATGACGAAATTTGTGGAGAGTTTTCCGCGATCCTTTGACATATTAGCGTTTTTTCCGCGATATTTTGCTACGATTGACGGAATTGTTTTTTCGGCGATCACTTGTCGAAATTTGTGATATTTTACGTCCGAATTTTCAGACTGACGACCGATTTTTTTTTTAAATTTCGGAGCAAATCCTCAATGCGAGAAACAGTAAAAAATCGGAAAATCGCGGAAGAATCTTATGCCTGTGTAACTCCGGAATTTCCGGGTCAAGTTTTATCAAATCCCCGGAATTCCGGGGATTCCCCGGAACACAAACAGGCATGAGTATGTAAACTGAAAATGGGAGAAAAAAACTACTTTTAAAGAAAAAAAGCTTTTAATTAATTAAATGAAAAGGCAACATTTTTGCCTGGTAAGCGTACTTACAAGTGCTGTACATTAGTACAGTATGTACTGTACGTACCATACTGTAAATTAAAGTCATTGTTTGCTGAACATCTCGGTCAAAGTAAGCTGTTTGATAGTCTTCATCTGTTTTCGGGTAGCCAAGTCCCGCATCCACTTGATAGCGAGTAGTTGCCTGTGGTCACACTCGGGGGGCTGTTGCTCCATCACTTCAACGGAGTTCAAGGTCCGCAAATGCTTCACTAACTGATGGTCCCGTGTCTGCTTCAAATTTGACATTAATGTCATCTTCTTCCTCGACACTTTTTTCTCTTACACTTTCAATAAGTTCATCATCATTTAGAATTTGAAACCCAGGGTCTGACAAATCACACACCATCCACTCTTATATTTTCAGCACTAACTTCTGAACATCCAGGAAATTTCAAAAGAACGTTTCTGAATTCCTTCTTTTTCCTTTTCCTCTCTTCTTCAGTTGATACACCTTTCAAATTGTTCCACGCACGACTTAATGTGACTGCCGTAAGCAGGCTCCAAGCTTCTGTCACCATGTAAGCGCATTCTTTCAAATCGCAGTATTTAGTCTTAATTTTTTTTTCTGAAATTCTGAAGCGATTCGGATAATCAACGATTTGGATATTTGGAGTTCTACTGTACATTTATAAAGGCATAATTAAAAGGCTTGAGAAAAGATTGTTAAACTGTTATTAATTACAGCACATAATAAAAAATTCATTAGTCTTTCATCTTACACAAAATGAAAATCATATTACTGAATAGAACAGAGAATAGAATGTCTAGAGAATGAAACTAGAATAAAACCTGTAAAAATTAAAACCTTCTGAAACATTTTTGTATCAATAATTATCTTGCAAATTAAGCAAAAATTAATTTCTTGTTCAGAAATGACTGTTTTGATAAAATGTTAATAGAATCTTTTTAAATTATTAATTTAATTATACTGTTCAGAGAAAAACTGTTCAATTAAATTAATACAAAAAAAAAAAAAAAAAATGAAATTTAATAAAAATTGCTGCTACCAAATTTCTTCAAAATCTTAGCTACAAATTTCATTGTTTACATCTGAATATGTATTGCAGAATAACGCCTATGGATTAAAGGGAGTTGACTGTATAAATGTAAGGAAGTGAACTAAAAGGTGCAAAATTCTAGATTTTTACAAATTTCATTGTTTACATCTGAATATATATTGCAGAATAACGCCTATGGATTAAAGGGAGTTGATTGTATAAATATAGGGAAGTGAACTAAAAGGTGTAAAATTCTGGATTTTAAATGTCCTATTTCAATCTGAATTTTACTTTTTGTCATTTAATAATTGAATTAATGCTAAATTAAAAGAAATTCCTCTCATAAAAAAATAAGGAATTAAAAAAACTTCTGTTACCAAATTTATATTTCGTGTTTTTTTTTTTTTTTTTTTTTAATGAAAAGAATGAGAGAAGAAAAATGACAGACACAAAATAAGTTCTTAACAAACTTTATTCATTTTTATTTTTTTTTATGAGAGAACTTTCTTTTTACATAATCTAAATATTTGCTGACAGAAATACAATGTTACAATCCAAGCAGAAACAATCCAATCATCTTCATTTAACAGAATAATAAAATAAAACAATGCATATACAAGTAATTACATTTTCTGGTACTTGTGCATATTTTCAGACTTGGCATTTTTGTTACAGTAGAATCCCGCTAATCTGAACTAATTGGGATCAGTGCCTGTTCGGATTAAAATTCAGATTACCCGAAATTCCGATAAAAAAAGAAAAGAAAAGACATTTCCTAAAAAATATGTAAGTTATAAGTACTCAGTAAACATCCTGGATAATCCAACAGGTCTTTCGGGAAAAAATCATATTCCTTGTTTAATCACTCCTGATGTTTATAATAATCCAATGGAACTTCAGAATGAGGAATTATGTAACAAACCATTACAAATGGTGCAAAATTGCGAATCTATAAATAACTCAGTCACCGTGTAAACGAAGGGGGAAGAAAAAATATTTCTGTAGATAATTTGAAAAATCAACTGTTAATAAATAATGACTAAAAATGAATTACCATCATCTGAATTAAATACTTTTAGCATTTTAGAACAGAATTTTATAATGACTGGCAAACAAACTGAAATTTGATATTTTTTTTTAAGATGGCTTCTATGAGTAGGCCTACAGCGCACGTTTTTATTTTATATTCGTGTACATATGTTGTACTTTTACATTATTTTTTTTTCTATCCAAGCTGTTTAAAGAATAAAAACATGCTTTGCTGCCATTTTTTTGTTTAATTGTAACTTCTACACAGTTTTCCCGACATTCATCCTGTAATGCGGAAATTTTTGTAGTAAAAAAGTACTTTAATTACAATTTTCAAAAATAAAATAAGTTCGGATTAAACGGAATTTTAGATTAGCGGGTTTCGGATTAACAGGGTTCTACTGTAGTACAAAATATAGTAAACATTTGCTTTATTTATTAACATGTATTTTTTGTATCTTACAAATTATTTAGATCAGCGGTTGCCAACCTTTTGAACTACTAAATTCATAACTTGAAATCCCGCATACCACTAATGTTTTTTTTTTCGAAACAAATTTGTACAAAAATAATTACAAATAATTAAAGTATTTCAATTCTATCAATAAGAAATGCATCTATTAAATATAAGAAAATTATAAATGTTGGTCAAGATAATCATAGACACTTATTTAATCATAAAAAATATAGTTAACGTTGTTTAACAGTAAGAAAACTATTAAAGTTTAATTAGTACAAAATAATTTTTACTTATTAAAGTATCACATTTTTAGTTTGTTCTCACACTTTCAAAATAATTACATGGATTTTTAGCATCAATGACGTTACTGTAAATGCAAAATGGGGAGCCAATTTTAATTCAAGAGAAGATAGTTCGAGTTTTAATTGCTGTTATAGATTATAATGTCTTCTCGCATAAATACACAGTTCAAAAATGCAATTTTAATTGCTTTTTCCCCTCAATAATAAATTTTCACTAATATAAGAATTTCTTTGAATATTGTTTTTGTTTTATTATTAATAAAACATTAAAAAATGTGAAAATATCCATATTTTTCTGTAGACCACCAAAATTTAGCGAACTGCTGGTTGGCAACCTATGATTTAGATAATCAAAGACATTCCTATTGTATTTTATTTTCAATAACTTTTTTCCCTACATGTTTGTGTTATAATACCATTTTATTCTTAATAGATGTTTTTCTTGAAAATCTCAAATTTTTTTGTTTTTCTTTAACTAAAAAGGCTATTTTTAACAATAATACATCATGATTTGATAATAACCTTTTATTCGATTTTTGAAATATCCAATTTATCTCAAATTTTAAGCATCTCGAGCATAGCCACGAAAATGCACAAGTATCTATTTTTAAAAAGACAACTCTGATATAGGAACGGTTGAGAATCATTGCATGCTTGGTGACTTTTAGAGTGATTTGAGTTTTAGCAAATTGCTGCAGATTTTATGGCAACATAAAATTGAGAACCAGATTGGTCATAAATAAAACATCCAAAATAACAAAAAATTCATCAATTATATATCACTTTCAATAGTATTTCAATGTATCATCATCAGCACAAGAAAGGAAAAATATGATCAAATATATAGTTTAAAAGCAGATTGGAGAAATAGGTTTATTGATCAATATAATTTCTATTATTCTTTACACTGACGATTGTATATTGGATGCTGTGGAAACTGGTATGGTGAATGCCGTAAAACTGATATGGTGAATGCTGTAAAACTGATACGGTGAATGCTGTCAAAACCAGTATGCTGCAGACAATGATATGCAATATTAGTTACGTTTTTCTGTGATCTAATTTTTTTTTTTTTTCACTCATGTTGTATACAAAAAATAAAACAAAATCCAGAATAGATTCATTAGATATTTCAAAGATGAGTTATTGTTCTGGAAAAATGGACATACAAAAAATTATAATAAACTATAATATTATAAATACAATAATTGTGTGTTAAATATAACTATGCATTTAATTGCGTTTTAATTTATAATTGCAATTATTTTTCTTATGATGCCTGAAAGGATGATTCTAGATAAAGTAAGAAGATGAGTAAATTTAAAATTTCTATTGAATATTTTAAGATTTATTTGTATTTCTATTTGTAGCAGTGTTTTCTTACATACCATAATGGGTATTTAATTTCTGAATATATGAGTATTTTCAATTTCATTTACAGTAAACTCTGTCTAAGGCAGAATCGATCGAGACTGAGAAAAATTTCCGTGGTAGACAATATTCCTGCTTATGCAAAAAATCTCTCCCCCACACACACGCAAAAAAAAATTCCCTTGAAGTTGATAATTTTTCATTGATTTTTCTGTCTCGAAAATCGGTTGAAAACTGAAATTCAGAAAGATCTTTTGTCTTTATAAATAAATGAGAAACGCTATTCAATTTCTTAGTACTGCTGTAATACATACGAATTGGAAGTTTACACACACACACAAAACTAACAATAACAATAATAAAAAACAATAAACTTTGAAAATAAGACAGAGCGCTGTAACTTTGAATTTGAGTATATCCTTAAAGCATAATATATTGCACTTTCGAAAATATATATTTTGATAAATGTTCATTCTACTAGAAATATTAACTTTTAAATATAATTTTGCATATGAAAAAATGGCACAAGCATAAATTCCTTAAAATTTAAACAGTTTCTGTCCTTTTGAATTAACTTTTTCAAATTGTTACGGAATTTAACTAACATGCATGACATTGAGTATTTGACTTATCAGTTTTAAAGTTTAATAAACAAAATGCCTTTCATTTTTAAATTATCCTTTTTTCCGCCTTATGCAAAATTTTGGTTTCGGTGGGACCTTAAAACCCTTTCCGTTTCCGCGTTAAACAGATTCTGCCTTATGCAGCATGAATTAATGTAATTTTCTATGGGTTTGCCGGGACTTGAAAAAATTTCCGCGGTAGACAGATTTCTGGCTTACACAGAGTCCGCCTTAGACAGAATTTACTGTAATTGTATACATTTCTGTTTATGTTTTGCTAACGTAATCTTTACACCTGAAAATTGAAATTTTTATTCAGTAGCCCAGCTAATGGCTAGTAGACCCTTTAGTTTAGATGGGAAGGCACTTTTTACACTTTTAATTCTCATTGAATTATAATATTAAAATTCTTTATATAGATTACAAGAATTAATGTTATAAAAATCATGTTAAAATGTGTTACAAAATACATGTAAAAAATACAGAATCTAATGAATTATTATATATAGAAACGAATTCCTGATGATAATGAGATAAAAATTAGGCAGTTATTTCATTTACTCATCATAGGTTTTTTTTTTATTCGGTATAACAATGACGAAATATTTTCAGAGATAGTAATCTTAATATGGTGTAAATGATGCTGCCCTCTTAAGGCAACTAGACCCAAAATTGTTTTGTCACCAATCTGGCCTTATATCAGAGTTGTTCCTTAAAAATATATAAAGCATGGTTATTAAAGCAAAACATTACCTCATTCTATTATCATTGGAGCAGAAAAAGATAAACTCATCACACAAAAATAAAATCCAGAATCAAAATGCAGTAGAAGCTTGATAATGTACTTGTCAGGGTGGCATAACATACCAAGTTAATCTGAATTGTGTTATATCAGAAGTCACCTTGAAAAATGATAAATCACATGAATTTTTTGGAGAAAGGGGATGAGGAAGAAGAGTTACCACCCTGATATATCGAAACACATTTTATTGAGCTTCTACTTGCATTTAAACAAGTCAAATTTTGATTTTTCATGACCTTTTATATTGCATGCACCAACTATTCCATAGCAATGTTGAAATTTAAAAAAAAAAAGTGATGAAGCAATAAAAAGGTATAATACTTTATTCGATTATATTTGTCAAACAAATAATCGTTCATTAAAAATATTTTTAAAACATTCCTTAAATTATTAGTTTAAGGATGAATATCAGTACAAAAATTTTAAAGCTTTATTTTAATGATGCTGGGACAGAAAACTTAAATCATGATGAATCTCCTCGTTAGCTTTCAATATTTATAAAAACTATGAAAATGTAATCTATGATCTAATGTATCTTTATGACAGATTTCTCATCATGGGAAGAGGGAGGGGGACAGGTATCAGGTGAAACATTTACACATATAAATACTCTTCCTAAAACTGGTGAACTATAAACTTCAAACTAGGCATAAAACTTTTGACATACATATAAAATTTAAAATGAAAACTCTTAAATCTATTTTTATAAGAGAATATATCGTACTTTTCAGTTAAAGCCATGCCATAGGCAACTTTTATGGTTTACAGTATTTCCTCAGTGAAAGGTGTTGTCAGTTTGATTTTGGCTTCTTTCTTGGCAATAATTATCTTTAAAACTATTAATGTGTAATTACATTTTTCATCTGCATTATTCTCATGATCTGCCTACCTAACCTGTTGAGCCTTTGTGGGATTGTGAGAAATGGTCAACATGCCAAAGAGATATTACCACGTGGCAACATTTACTCTTATTTAATACAATTTATGTAACACAGAGCTGTCAACAGCTACAATTTATTGGCACTATTCTATCAGACAGAGTTTCCCCCATGTTTAAAAAGAGGCAGGGCGCTGCTTGTGGGAAAGGGCAATTTTGGAATCTTAAGGGCACTTTTTTTTAATTTTTAAAAGCATTCTTTTGATTTTTAAAACTACTTTTAATATTTAATAGTCAAGGAACTTTCTTAAAGACAGCAATGAGTCACTTTTTACCATGCAAATAAATTTTTTAATACACAAAGGAGTAGACACTTTTTTTTTCAACTGGGGGCAAGAAGGGTGCTAATTTTTTGGATGAGAGGCAAGAAGGGTGCTGTTGTGTAATCCTAAGGGAAGGCAGGGTGCAGCACCTTCCTGAAACTGTCTGGGAGAAACTCTGTATCAGAAAAAAAAAAAAAAATCTGCTTATTTGAATACAGCGACTAAATAAGGAGAAAGTTACTTTTCATAATTAGTGGTGCCAAAGAAAAATTTATCAGTTGGCAACTATGGCAACGACACATGCATTCTAAAGGGGAAATGCTTTCTTATGCTAAATGTCATTTTTAGTCTCACGGTGTTTGCAATTTAGTTTTTGTTTTTTTTTGTTTTATGCAATTTTTATTGATTTTTTTTTTTCCGCATACTCCATTTAGTAATCTAAAATGAAATAAACATAATTACATTCTTGCCATTTATTTCACTAATATTATAGTTGAAAATGTGTGGTATGGCTTTAACAGAATAAACAGTACTAAAAATTGAACTTGCTCATTCGTAATTCAATAAGCTTATTGGTTAATCTAACACAATAAGATTGTACTCCCAAGCATTGATAACAAACATGAATAACACTGGCAAAAGAGACATTATCAATGGACTCTGGATAAAAAACTAAAAATGGTTATTGTTTTGCATAACCTCAATGCAGAGATTAATCAAATTATGAATACTGAAACTTTATTTTTCAAGTACAAAAAACGGCAAAATCTGCTTGTGCAGTTAATTTAGTAACAACTATTAGAAAATGGCCAGCATTTGAACTTATTTTCTCTGAATTCCCAGGTCATTATCTTATAAAATCATGCAGCAAATGTTAAAATTTTATATGGTCATTGAAATTTCCAGGTTCTAAGCAAAATTCCACAACGTTTTTAGATCATTTTCAGATACTGAAAAGTGATCAATTTCAAGATTAAATTTCCATATTTTAATATAAATTTTCTGGCATTCCCATCCTTTAATCAAAATTCTTTAACTTTTTGAGTGCTAAAAAAATTTTTCAGAAATTCACATCACATTTTCAGAAATACAGCGGCAGGGGGATCTTTTGAAGAAATTTCTTTTTTTCGAGATGTCTTGATGAAATTTGCGTTTTTTTCACAATGTTTTGAGGAAAATTGCCATTTTTTTCGCAATCTTTTGACGAAATTTGCCGTTTTTTCGTGACCTTTTGACAAAATTTGCTGTTTTTTCGAGATCTTTTGGTGAAATTTGCAGTTTTTTTTGTGATGCTTTGACGCAATTTACCATTTTTTCGCGATCATTTGACAAAATTTGCCATTTTCTTGCGATCCTTTGACAAAATTGCCATTTTTTCACGATTCTCTGACGAAATTTGCGTTTTCTCATGATCCATTGACGAAATTGCTGATTTTTCTTCAAACGATTGATGAAATTGGTTATTTTCGGTGACTATTTGTCGAAATTAGCGATATAGTTTTAGTCCGAATTTTCAGATTTATGACCGATTTTTTTAAATTTTTGGAAATGACTGCCTTAATTTTTTGGACACTGGACAGAGTACTCAATAGGTAAGTTTATTAATTTATAACATAAATCAGGGTTGTAATTTTAAACAAAATTCCTTTTAACCATTAAAAAGTCTTCAAAACTGTATATTTATGTGAATATTAATACTATATACTTAATATATTAACATGATTTTAAAATAACATTCTAACTTTAATGTTCATTTATTTTGCCATAACTGTAATTGTATTACCAGCGATTGAATTACTATAACTTCAACATTATTTTGATTGCTTCAGTTACTTTATGTCATAAACATAGAATAGGACTTCTAACAAAATAAGCTTTGGAAGAAAATCATTCCTTGAAAAATGTGTGAAATACATGGCACCATGCAATACAGTTCTACTCTGTTCGTCTGCTTCTACCAATAATTTGCTTGATCATTCAGAGCCAGCCGATAAACGTCGTTCACTAGAGGTGCTCTCTGTCCATGGTTCTATGCAGTGTGCCTATTTGTTCGAAAGTTGCAACCTGATATTATCACTATTTCGTTAGAAGTCCTGGAACAGATGTATTATAATCCCACATCCGCCATCTTGGATTTTTTTCTTGGCAAGAATTAAAAATTGTATTTTAATTAATAGTTATAATTATTATACTCCAGTTTTTTCAATATTATATTAATCTATCAACAATATTTAACCATTGGCAACATTTACTACTTGGCGAAAAAAAGACTTTTCATGCAAGAAAAAAATCCAAAAATCGAAGATGGCAGATGCAAGTTTATAATACATCTAAGCCGAAGTCCTTCTTATGCAGTTAACAACATTTAGTGAGAGCAATAATAATAATAAAAAAATCAAAACATTAGAATTGAAAATTGCAGATTTCTTGATGCACTGATGGATTGTTATACAAGCTCTTCATGAATTTTTCTTTCACTTTCTACATAAAATTAGATGTGCAAAAAATTATATAAAATATTTGGTACTACTTGATTAGCCCTTCCTCAAAAAAAACT
Source organism: Maratus speciosus (assembly GCA_963932465.1). Lineage (NCBI taxonomy): Eukaryota > Metazoa > Arthropoda > Arachnida > Araneae > Salticidae > Maratus > Maratus speciosus. Next base: position 491,734,788 of record OZ010794.1, read on the forward strand.
ATCGCCAAACAATACGATTAAATGCCAACAAAGGCTGATCGTAAATGTCTCATTCACTTGGCATTAAACACATTACACGTGTTTGTTACGTCAAAGTGATTTTTAATTCGACGTTTTCTTTGTATTTTTCATGTTTTACTAATTTATTTCTTCTTTCATTATTTAAAATAAAAATTATGTCAATTTGCATAATTTGACGAAATCGGTCAATGTCAACAATAAGGATAATCAAGTAGTACCAAATATTTTAATAGTTACAATTACAATATAAATGTTGCTATGCTTATCTTTAGAAACTTTTGTGCTGTTAAATTATAAAATAATAAAAAATGAATACCGATTAAATTCCTGCAGGATTTAGACAAATCCTTCCCAATATTACATTAAATTACTGGTACTTCTTTGTTATAGGGACCTTGGCATACCTCAGTCTTAAGAAAGTGTGATTTCATGCCAAATATTCTAAACAATCATGAAATGACAACCTATGAAAAAAATAATTTTATATGGCTTATTCATGTTATATGGTTTGCATTAAATTATTATATGGCTTATTTATGTTATATGTTTTGCATTAAATTATTAAATGGCTGTTTTATGTATCGATTAAACAAATTGCTTTTAAATAAATGTATTAATAGTGTAAATATAAAACAATTTGTTTACACATGTGATACATTGATAGTTATTTCATAAGGATATACCAATTTGATGCTATTTTTAAAATGTAAATATTAAGGGTTGCTAGAAAGTGCTTTTGAAATATTTTTTTGTTGTTAAATTCAACCTTGTTGCTTTAACTATCGCACCAAGGCTTCTATTAAAAAAAAAGAACCAAATTACTTTCTTTCTAATAATATAAAATGTGATTGCTCATACCAGTCAAAACAAATATTGACCAAGATGGTCACCCCTCCCCTTTTTTTAAATGGTTTAAACCAATACAACTCTGATATGTATAAGATGCTGTAATAAATGAAACTATATTTTATGCTCATAAAATAAGTTTATATAATAAAGTTGAAAATAAATAAGTTTATTAAATAGAACTACTGCTGATTTTAAAAATGCTCAATGTTTGAATGGATTGCAGTTTCACCCTCTGCTTGGCAACAACTTTTTGGTGGATAATAATTGTGCCAATGTTGGCAACCTTTCTAAATCTGAGTTTAATGTTGGCAAACTATCATTTTGGAGATGAGAAGAACTTTTGAGTTTTGTGGCACACAGTTTCACACAAAATTTGTTAACAGAAACATTGTGTTTATATATTTAAATAAAGCATTTATATAGATATACACTAGAAATCTATTAGTAGATTTGAATTTAGTTGATTAATGTGTTCAGAAAAAAAAAAAAAAAAAAAAAAAAAAAAACAGAATTTTTACAGTTTTTCTGAAACTTAACGGAACAATTATAATTTTAGTACATGAAAATAAATAAAATTAACCATAATTAAAGTTTTTAAGGAAAAAATTAAGTTGGTTGGACAAATAAATTCATTAAAACTCTTGATCAGAGAAACTTTTCTGGAAAAATTGGATGTAGTAAAACATTTTTACACCTTTAACAGCAAGAGGAAAAGCTTTTAATAAGCACGAATATGTTCTCGCTAAATGCAGGAAAATGCAACTTCTATGAATGTAAAATAGAGGTTAAACTGTAATTAAATAGTGAATACGACTTTTAGTGTTTTAATAACAACAGATGACAGCATAATTTTTCAGTTGGTAAAACATATTTGTCCTTAATGATTTTACATTTTAGATTATCATTTTAAAAAAACAACAAAACAAAGGAAATAATTTGTTTTTCTTCAAGCAACAGATGAAAGACTAATTTTTCAAAACCCAACAAACAACAATTGGCAAAATATTAGGCAATTTTCACACACACTATGGAAAAAGCTTTTGGCATTATGAAAGGTCTTAACTGCTAATTATAAACTAACATTCTATAACTTTTAGCAATAAACAAAATATTGCATGGTCAGCAGTTATTTTAAAAATTTCTCAAGAACATGGGCATCAGCAGGTTCGATTCTTTTATAGTAATGAGATTTTGTTTCCACAATTTCAAAACCAAATTTCTTGTAAAATTCAATGGCACTATCATTATTAACTTGCACATGCAAAAAGATGCTGTCGAATTTGCCATCTTCTTTTACGTAATTCAATATGTGCTCCAACATTTTCGTGCCGATACCCAATCGTCGATATGGTGCTAAACAACCTAAAGTCATGATGTACAATTTCCTACAATTATCAAAAGCATCGACACGGCAGCAAACAGCACCCACAACAATATCGTTGTAATAAGCTAACTTAGCGAGTTCGCCAGCAACTAAAATGTCTTTGTAGAACTTATCATTGTAACTAACTGGAAAAACGACTTGGTTCAATCTTTTGAGTTGACGTATATTATGCGGCGTAACATCACCAAGTTCAATTTTTCCACTTTTGGTGCTGCGAGTGTAAGGTTTATCGGAAGCAAAATCTTCAATCATTTTTGTGGCACAGATTTTTCTAAGGTACAGCACTCTGTTGTAACGCAACAAACTATATTTTGTAATATAATAAACAATCTGAGCATAAAAATTTCAATGTCACACAAATAGAAAAATTCAAACAACAAATGGAAAAAAAAATACGTTGACAAAATAAAATAAATTAAGAAATTTACACGTACAAACTAAAAATATTATAAAGGCCCGGTAAGTTTTATCATTCTTCACACTTTCTGCTGTTCAGTCAGGATTCATTTACGGAATGAATGATACTGAAAAGCACATTGTATTCATCGTGAACGACTCGTTGCGATACTTCACATTTGCGAGCATTTGGCTGAATTTTTGTGTAATCCCAAACTGAATTTCCTCTTATGACTGCTGCTGTCAGAAAACAGGGCTGGGAGTTTGAAAAATATACAAATTCGTTATTTACAGACATTTTTTTTAATTTTAAAACCGCATCATATAAGGAAAGGGCATATTTACAAACAAACACTTCCGTCAACCAATCTACCAACTACATTTTTGTCATAACGATCATTGCAGGAATAGTCTTGGCGATCTAGGCCAATCATATGAGAGACCTGTTACACGTAGACCAATGAAATTTCCCTAGCTCATGAGTACAGGTTATTATGCGTCATAATGAACGAACAGGTTTTTCCCCTTTCCTTATAATGGCCAATACTCTTCCTTTAGGTTCGAAAAAAAATTAATCCATATTTTTCTCTAGTTTCAATTTCAGTTTTTAAGTAGAAAAATGAACATATATATATAATCATTAATATTCAAATACATAGTTTTTCATCTGAAAAAATATACTAAACTTTTTTTTTTGAAAATTCAGTAAGCCCGAATCTGACCCGAACAAATCAAAACACAGCCGAAAACTAACCAGAACTCGAAGCGTATAAGGGGGTTCGGGACACAAAAATCTTCAAATTTTCAAAACACATTTTTCTGTATTAAAATTTTTTCTATCTTTTTCTGTTTAAATCATGTTTATATCTTAATTGGGACAGGAAATATTAATTTTTTCGTTTTGGTTTGTTTTCAAAATCTAGCTTTCAAGCAATGGTTGTCATGCAAACGACTTCTTGTGAAAATGCGTTTTTCTTCATGATTGGGTTTTTCACCATTTCTCATATTTAAATTGTTATAAGTCAAGAACCGTTAAAGATAAATAGTTCAAACTTGGAACATGTCTTTTTCAATTGTTTTACTTTAATTTTGATTCAGCAAATTAAAAAAAAAAAAATATTTACTTTTGAAAATATGATTTTTTTTTAAGTTACATCATTTTTTTTAAATTTTAACTTTAAATATTTTTAATTTTTATTTAAATTAATATTTTTAAAAATGCTGAATCAAAGTTAAAACTTATATGTTTCTGCTTATTTAAACGAAAAAAAAATAAAATTCTACAAATAATATTTCGGGTTATAGCGATTTTAAATTACCCCACTTTGTTAATAAATTTTATTTTATTTTATTTATTTTTTTTTAATTAGGAGAAGTCTTAGGATGTGATTTTGTTTACAAATGACATGGTTAACAATCACAAAAAAATTCAAAATTTTAACTGAATAAATAAAAATTATTTTAAAATGTGTACGGGACCCCTTTAAAGTCAACCATACGCACAATGAATGCAATTAGCATCAACCCGAATCACAGGTCGGGTAAAAAGAGGTTGCCCGATCCGATATAGGACAATTTTGTTTGTCTGTGTATAGTGTATATTCCAGTAAACAAACAGATGCACTGATAGACACACACTAAAATCCTGCATTATGTCGGGTAACCCGATTTTACCCGATCTAAAACATATCCTAGCAAACAGATGGTGTAATGAATACGTGTGTTATCGCGTGACAAATATCAAATCGTTTCAAAATGTCAGCCATGCTAGAAATTCAAAGTGCTATAAATCAACCATTTTTTAAGATACATACGAAACCTCTTATGTATCTATGTATGTAAGTAAAACATATGAAAACAAACAGATGATGTAACAATGCATGTGCGTTTGTTTTTAACATTGGAAAGCAAAGTTATGTTCGCCAGAATACCAATATACCGATTTAAAACTATCTTCCGACACACTATTTCGTATCATTTAAGAAACTGATTGGGACATAACTTGGTTGGGAAGCAAAAGGGGTACGTTTATTTTTATTATATTAAACAGTAAGAAAATTTATATGAAATGGCTTTTCAATTATCGTTTAGTTTCTCTCTATATAGATTTATTTTAATTTTTTAAATAATTTCCATTTTGAAACATTAATGAAATATTCAACATTTATGACGGATAAATTTATATAGAATAATTAAGCTAGTAAAGGGTTAACATGTTATAGGTCATGTTTACTTAATACTAGACTGGACCTTGTTAAATAAATCAGTTATTTCCACTTATGTGACACTTTAAAACTCAGAAACAATCATTATTTCACAGGACATGTTAAAACGAATCTCTATTAAGCAATGATGTAAGAATGCACGTCTGTGTTTTGTAACAATGAAAAAAAAATCATTTTAACAATGCATTAAACCGATATTAGGACTGATATTAAAACATATCTTAACAAACAGATGATATAACAATGCATGTGTGTTTGTTCTTAACAACGGAAAACAAAATTAAATTCGCCAAAATACCAAGATACCGATTTAAAAGTACCTTCCGACACACTATTTCGTACCATTTAAGAGATCGGTCGGGACACATGTTGGTTGGGAAGCAAAACAGGTACGTGTATTTTTATTATATTAAACAGTAAGAAAATTTATATAAAATGGCTTTTCAATTATCGTTAGTTTCTCTGTATATAGGTTTATTCAATCTTTTAAATAATTTCCATTTTGTTCCATACTTGTGTGTTTTATAAATGAATTATTTCCAATTATGTGACACTTTAAAACTCAGCAACAATCATTACTTCACAGGACATGTTAAAACCAATCTGTATTAAGCAATGATGTAGGAATGCACGTCTGTGTTTTATAACAATGAAAGGTAAAAAAATTCATTTCAACAATGGATTAAACCGATATTTTGATGTATGTAAAAAAAACACATTAAAACAAGCAGATGATGTAACAATGCATGTGTGTTTGTTCTTAACAATGGAAAACAAAAGTACCACCTTCCGACACTCAAATTCGTATCATTTAACAGATTTTTCAGGACATATATGTTGATTGGGCAGCAAAAGAGGTATGTGCCTTTTTATTATATTTAACAGTAAGAAAATTTATATGAAATGGCGTTTCAATTATCGTTTAATTTCTCTCATTTATTTCATTTTTTAAATAATTTCCATTTTGAAACATTAATGAAATATTGAGCATTTATGACGGATAAATTTATCTAGTATAATTAAAATAGTAAAGGGCTAACATTTTATGCTACAGGTCATATTTTTTAATACTGTACTCGACCTTTTTAAATAAATCAATTCTTTCTACTTATGTGACACTTAACTCAGCAACAATCATTACTTCACAGGACACGTTAAAACGAATCTGTATTAAGCAATGATGTAAGAATACGCGTCTGTGTTTTATAAAAATGAAAAGTAAAAAGAATCTTTTCAACAATGCTTTAAACCGATATTATGACAGATCTTAAAATATATCTTAAGAAACAGATGATGTAACAATGCATCTGTGTTTGTTCTTAACAATGGAAAACAAAATTATGTTCGCCAGAATACCAAGATACCAATTTCAAAGTACCTTTCGACACTCAAATTCGTATCATTTAAGAGATCGATCGGGACATATGTTGGTTGCGAAGCAAAAGAGATGCGTGTATTTTTATTATATTAAACAGGAAGAAAATTTATATGAAATGGATTTTCAATTATCGTTTAGTTTCTCTGTATATAGGTTTATTTAGTATTTTAAATAATTTCAAATTTTAAGCGTTAATGAAATATTCAACATTTATGACGGATAAATTTATCTAGAATAATTAAGTTAGTAAAGGGTTAACATATTATACTATTGGTAATTTTTTTTAATACTTACCTTACAATTCTTTCTATTTATGTGACACTTTAAAAAATCAGTAACAATCATTATTTCACAGGACATGTTAAAACGAATCTCTATTAAGCAATGATGTAAGAACGCACGTCTGTGTTTTATAATAATGAAAAGTAAAAAAAAAATTATTTCAACATTGCATTATACCGATATTGTGATGTATCTATGTATGTATGCAAGTAAAACAGATGATGTAACAATGCATGTGCGTTTGTTTTTAACAATGGAAATCAAAATTATGCTTGCCAGAATACCAATATACTGATTTCAAAGTACCTTCCGACACTATTTCGTATCATTTAAAACATTGATCGGGACATATCTTGTTTGGGAAGCAAAAGAGGTACATGTATTTTTATTATATTAAACAGTAAGAAAATTTATATGAAATGGCTTTTCAATTATCGTTTAGTTTCTCTGTATATAGGTTTATTCAATCTTTTAAATAATTTCCATTTTGAAACATTAATGAAATATTGAGCATTTATGACGGATAAATCTATCCAGTATAATTAAGTTAGTTAAAGGTTAACATATTATGCTATAGGTCATGTTTAATACTGGACTGGACCTTTTTCAATAAATCAATTCTTTCTACTTATGTGACACTTTAAAACTCAGTAACAATCATTATTTCACAGGACATGTTAAAACGAATCTCTGTTAAGCAGTGATGTAAGAATGAAAGTCTGTGTTTTATAATAATGAAAAGTAAAATATTTAATTTCAACAATCTATTAAACCGATAGTATAACTGATCTTAAAACATATCTTAACAAAAAGATGATGTAACAATGCATGTGTGTTTATTCTTAACTATGGAAAACAAAATTATGATCGCCAGAATAAACAAAATTATGTTCGCCAGAATACCAAGGTTCCGACACTCTATTTCGTATCATTTAAGAGATTTATCGGGACATATCTTGGTTGGGAAGCAAAAGAGGTACGTGTATTTTTATTATATTAAACAGTAAGAAAATGTGCTTGAAATGACTTTTTAATTATCGTTTAGTTTCTCTCTATATAAATATATTTTATATTTTAAATAATTTCAATTTTGGAAACATTAATGAAATATTCAACATTTATGACTTATAAATTTATCTAGTATAATTAAGTGAGTAAAGGGATAACATATTATGCTATAGGTCATGTTTTTTAATACTGGACTGGACCTTTTTAAATAAATCAATTCTTTGTACTTATGAGACTCGAAAACTCTGCAACAATCATTATTTCAGAGGACATGTTGAAACGAATCTCTATTAAGCTATGATGTAAGAATGCACGTCTGTGTTTTATTATAATGAAGAGTAAAAAAAAAATTATTTCAACATTGCATTAAACCGATATTGTGATGTATCTATGTATGTATGTATGTAAGTAAAACATATCAAAACAAACAGATGATGTAACAATGCGTGTGTGTTTGTTCTTAACATTGGAAAACAAAATTATGTTCGCCAGAATACCAATATACCGATTTCAAAGAAACTTCCGACACTCTCTTTCGTATCATTTAACCCCTTGGGGACGAACGACACGTATACGTGCCGCATGCAACGCTCAGAATCCTTGTTTTTCCTCACCAGTAAAATTTTACTGTAAAATTTGCCTTATTTAATCAGCGCATTTTCTCGATTCAAGAAGACACAAATTTCTGTTTTTAAAAAACGGTGACAAAAGATTAAAAAAATTCGTAAAAGGCTCCCTTCCCGAAGTGGTTAAGAGATTGATCGAAACATATGTTGGTTGGGAAGCAAAAGAGGTATGTGTTTTTTTATTATATTAAACAGTAAGAAAATGTATACGAAATGGCTTTTTAATTATCGTTTAGTTTCTCTCTATATAGATTTATTTTAATTTTTTAAATAATTTCAATTTTGAAACATTAATGAAATATTCAACATTTATACAGTAAAGGGATAACATGTTATGCTATAGGTCATGTTTTTTAATACTGGACTGGACCTTTTAAAATAAATCAATTCTTTCTACTTATGAGACACTAAAACTCAGCAACAATCATTATTTCAGAGGACATGTTGAAACTAATCTCTATTAAACAATGATGTAAGAATGCACGTCTGTGTTTTATAACAATGAACAGTAAAAAAATTCATTTTAACAGTGCATTAAACCGATATTATGACTGATCTTAAAACATATCTTAACAAAAATTCCTTCCGGCCAGTGCCGTTAGGAAGAGGTAGCTTTCATATTCCTTATTTTTTGAAAGCTAGCTTATATTATTCAAACACATGAAGCTCAATTTAGTGAAAACCGATTATAGAAGTTTCAATAATAATTGTTATCAATACAAAATCGTTATGAATGATAATTAAGCGAAATTAATCAGTTTTATCCAAGCTGATTTTATTTAAAGTAATTTATATTTTGTTTTAATTATATATTGTTTTTAGTAATTACTGAACATTTATTTAAAATTTACCTACCTTTTATTTATTACAGGATTATACTTAAAAATTACTTAAAACATTGTAAATTTTCCAGAGCTTTAGTGTCAGTCACCGTGGCACTAACGTGCTAAATATAATTTTTTTAAATTTAATGACATCGACATTTGAACGGAGGGTGGTTTCGGTGTCTGGGGGTCATGATCGATGAAAATATACTGAAATTTTTGTAAAATCGCTTCTCTCCTAATGGCTGCAATAGGTAGCTTTTTGTAATGAAAAGATGATGTAACAATGCATGTTTGTTTGTTCTTAACAATGGAAAATAAAATTATGTTCGCAAGAATAGCAATATACCGATTTCAAACTACCTTCCGACACTCTTATTTCGTATTATTTAAGAGATTGATCGGGACATATGTTGGTTGGGAAGCCAAGAGGTATGTGTATTTTTATTACATTAAACAATAAGAAAATTTATATGAAATGGCTTTTCTATTATCGTTTAGTTTCTATGTATATAGGTTTATTTAGTTTTTTAAATAAATTTTATTTTGAAACATTAATGAAATATTGAACATATATGACACATAAATTTATCTAGTATAATTAAGTTAGTAAAGCGATAACATATTATGCTATAGGCCATGTCTTTTAATACTGGACTGGACCTTTTTAAATAAATCAATTCTTTCTACTTATGAGACACTAAAACTCAGCAACAATCACTATTTCAGAGGATATGTTGAAACGAATCTCTAATAAGCAATGATGTAAGAATGCACGTCTGTGTTTTATTATAATGAAAAGTAAAAAAAAAATATTTCAACATTGCATTAAACCGATATTTTGATGCATCTATGTAAGTAAAACATATCAAAACAAACAGATGATGTAACAATGCATGTGTGTTTGTTCTTAACAATGGAAAACAAAATAATGTTCGCCAGAATACCAATATACAGATTTAAAAGTACCTTCCGACACACTATTTCGTATCATTTAAGAGATTGATCGGGACATATGTTGGTTGGGAAGCAAAAGAAGTATGTGTATTTTTATTATATTAAACAGTAAGAAAATGTATACGAAATGGCTTTTTAGTTATCGTTTAGTTTCTCTCTATATAGATTTATTTTAATTTTTTAAATAATTTCAATTTTGAAACATTAATGAAATATTGAACATATGTGACGGATAAATTTATCTAGTATAATTAATTTAGTAAAGGGATACCTTAAACTACTTTCTACTTATGTGACACTTTAAAAAACAGTAACAATCATTATTTCACAGGACATGTTAAAACGAATCGTTATTAAGCAATGATGTAAGAACGCACGTCTGTGTTTTATAATAATGAAAAGTAAAAAAAAAAAATATTTCAACATTTCATTATACCGATATTGTGATGTATCTATGTATGTATGCAAGTAAAACAGATGATGTAACAATGCATGTGCGTTTGTTTTTAACAATGGAAATCAAAATTATGTTTGCCAGAATACCAATATACTGATTTCAAAGTACCTTCCGACACTATTTCGTATCTTTTAAAACATTGATCGGGACATATCTTGTTTGGGAAGCAAAAGAGGTACATGTATTTTTATTATATTAAACAGTAAGAAAATTTATGTGAAATGGCTTTTCAATTATCGTTTAGTTCCTCTGTATGTAGGTTTATTCAATCTTTTAAATAATTTCCATTTTGAAACATTAATGAAATATTCAGCATTTATGACGGACAAATCTATCCAATATAATTATGTTAGTTAAAGGTTAACATATTATGCTATAGGTCATGTTTTTTAATACTGGACTGGACCTTTTTCAATAAATCAATTCTTTCTACTTATGTGACACTTTAAAACTCAGTAACAATCATTATTACACAGGACATGTTAAAACGAATCTCTATTAAGTAATGATGTAAGAATGCACGTCTGTGTTTTATAATAATGAAAAGTAAAATATTTAATTTCAACAATCTATAAAACCGATATTATAACTGATCTTAAAACATATCTTAACAAAAAGATGATGTAACAATCCATGTGTGTTTATTCTTAACAATGGAAAACAAAATTATGTTCGCCAGAATAAACAAAATTATGTTCGCCAGAATAAACAAAATTATGCTCGCCAGAATAAACAAAATTATGTTCGCCAGAATAAACAAAATTATGTTCGCCAGAATATCAAGGTTCCGACACTCTATTTCATATCATTTAAGAGATTTATCGGGACATATCTTGGTTGGGAAGAAAAGAGGTACGTGTATTTTTATTATATTAAACAGTATGAAAATTTGCTTGAAATGACTTTTCAATTATCGTTTAGTTTCTCTCTATATAAATATATTTTATTTTTTAAATAATTTCCATTTTGAAACATTAATGAAATATTCAACATTTACGACGTATAAATTTATCTAGTATAATTAAGTTAGTAAAGGGATAACGTATTATGCTATAGGTCATGTTTTTTAATACTGGGCTGGACCTTTTTAAATAAATCAATTCTTTCTACTTATAAGACACTAAAACTCAGCAACAATCATTATTTCAGAGGACATGTTGAAACGAATCTCTATTAAGCTATGATGTAAGAATGCACGTCTGTGTTTTATTATAATGAAAAGTAAAAAAAAATTATTTCAACATTGCATTAAACCAATATTGTGATGTATCTATGTATGTATGTAAGTAATACATATCAAAACAAACAGATGATGTAACAATGCATGTGTGTTTGTTTTTAACAATGAAAAACAAAATTATGTTCGCCAGAATACCAATATACCGATTTCAAAGAAACTTCCGACACTCTATTTCGTATCATTTAAGAGATTGATCGGGACATATGTTGGTTGGGAAGCAAAAGAGGTATGTGTATTTTTATTATATTAAACAGTAAGAAGATGTATACGAAATGGCTTTTCAATTATCTCTCTATATAGATTTATTTTAATTTTTTAAATAATTTCAATTTTGGAAACATTAATGAAATATTCAACATTTATGACTTATAAATTTATCTAGTATAATTAAGTTAATAAAGGAATAACATATTATGGTATAGGTCATGTTTTTTAATACTGGACTGGACCTTTTTAAATAAATCAATTCTTTCTACTTATGAGACTCGAAAAGTCGGCAACAATCATTATTTCAGAGGACATGTTGAAACGAATCTCTATTAAGCAATGATGTAAGAATGCACGTCTGTGTTTTATTATAATGAAGAGTAAAAAAAAATTATTTCAACATTGCATTAAACCGATATTGTGATGTATCTATGTATGTATGTAAGTAAAACATATCAAAACAAACAGATGATGTAACAATGCGTGTGTGTTTGTTCTTAACAATGGAAAAAAAATTATGTTCGCCAGAATACCAATATACCGATTTCAAAGAAACTTCCGACACTCTCCTTCGTATCATTTAACCCCTTGGGGACAAACGACACGTATACGTGCCGCATGCAACGCTCAGAATCCTTGTTTTTCCTCACCAGTAAAATTTTACTGTAAAATTTGCCTTATTTAATCAGCGCATTTTCTCGATTCAAGAAGACACAAATTTCTGTTTTTAAAAAACGGTGACAAAAGATTAAAAAAATTCGTAAAAGGCTCCCCTCCCGAAGTGGTTAAGAGATTGATCGAAACATATGTTGGTTGGGAAGCAAAAGAGGTATGTGTTTTTTTATTATATTAAACAGTAAGAAAATGTATACGAAATGGCTTTTTAATTATCGTTTAGTTTCTCTCTATATAGATTTATTTTAATTTTTTAAATAATTTCAATTTTGAAACATTAATGAAATATTCAACATTTATACAGTAAAGGGATAACATGTTATGCTATAGGTCATGTTTTTTAATACTGGACTGGACCTTTTTAAATAAATCAATTCTTTCTACTTATGAGACACTAAAACTCAGCAACAATCATTATTTCAGAGGACATGTCGAAACTAATCTCTATTAAACAATGATGTAAGAATGCACGTCTGTGTTTTATAACAATGAACAGTAAAAAAATTCATTTCAACAGTGCATTAAACCGATATTATGACTGATCTTAAAACATATCTTAACAAAAATTCCTTCCGGCCAGTGCCGTTAGGAAGAGGTAGCTTTCATATTCCTTATTTTTTGAAAGCTAGCTTATATTATTCAAACACATGAAGTTCAATTTAGTGAAAATCGATTATAGAAGTTTCAATACTAATTGTTATCAATACAAAATCGTTAGGAATGATAATTTAGCGAAATTAATCAGTTTTATCCAAGCTGATTTTATTTAAAGTAATTTATATTTGGTTTTAATTATATATTGTTTTTAGTAATTACTGAACATTTATTTAAAATTTACCTACCTTTTATTTATTACAGGATTATACTTAAAAATTACTTAAAACATTGTAAATTTTCCAGAGCTTTAGTGTCAGTCACCGTGGCACTATCGTGCTAAATATAATTTTTTAAAATTTAATGACATATCGACATTTGAACGGAGGGTGGTTTCGGTGTCTGGGGGTCATGATCGATGAAAATATACTGAAATTTTTGTAAAATCGCTTCTCTCCTAACGGCTGCAATAGGTAGCTTTTTGTAATGAAAAGATGATGTAACAATGCATGTGTGTTTGTTCTTAACAATGGAAAATAAAATTATTTTCGCAAGAATAGCAATATACAGATATCAAAGTACCTTCTGACACTCTTATTTCGTATCATTTAAGAGATTGATCGGGACATATGTTGGTTGGGCAGCGAAGAGGTATGTGTATTTTTATTACATTAAACAATAAGAAAATTTATATGAAATGGCTTTTCAATTATCGTTTAGTTTCTATGTATATAGGTTTATTTAGTTTATTAAATAATTTCTGTTTTGAAACATTAATGAAATATTGAACATATGTGACGGATAAATTTATCTAGTATAATTAATTTAGTAAAGGGATAACATATTATGCTATAGGTAATGTTTTTTAATACTGGACTGGACCTTTTTAAATAAATCAATTCTTTCTACTTATGAGACACTAAAACTCAGCAACAATGACTATTTCAGAGGACATGTTGAAACGAATCTCTATTAAGCGATGATGTATGAATGCACGTCTGTGTTTTATTATAATAAAAAGTAAAAAAAAAATGAACATTGCATTAAACCGATATTGTTACGTATCTATGTATGTAAGTAAAACATATCTAAACAAACATATGATGTAACAATGCATGTGTGTTTGTTCTTAACAATGGAAAACAAAATTATGTTCGCCAGAATACCAATATACAGATTTAAAAGTACCTTCCGACACACTATTTCGTATCATATAAGAGATTGATCGGGACATATGTTGGTTGGGAAGCAAAAGAGGTATGTGTATTTTTATTATATTAAACAGTAAGAAGATGTATACGAAATGGCTTTTCAATTATCTCTCTATATAGATTTATTTTAATTTTTTAAATAATTTCAATTTTGAAACATTAATGAAATATTCAACATTTATGACGTATAAATTTATCTACTATAATTAAGTTAGTGAAGGGATAACATGCTATGATATAGGTCATGTTTTTTAATACTGGACTGGACCTTTTTAAATAAATCAATTCTTTCTACTTATGAGACACTAAAACTCAGCAACAATCATTATTTCAGAGGACATGTTGAAACGAATCTCTATTAAGCAATGATGTAAGAATGCACGTCTGTGTTTTATTATAATGAAAAGTAAAAAAAAATATTTCAACATTGCATTAAACCGATATTGTGATGTATCTATGTATGTATGTAAGTAAAACAAATCAAAACAAACATATGATGTAACAATGCATGTGTGTTTGTTCTTAACAATGGAAAACAAAATAATGTTCGCCAGCATACCAATATACAGATTTAAAAGTACCTTCCGACACACTATTTCGTATCATTTAAGAGATTGATCGGGACATATGTTGGTTGGGAAGCAAAAGAGGTATGTGTTTTTTTATTATATTAAACAGTAAGAAAATGTATACGAAATGGCTTTTTAATTATCGTTTAGTTTCTCTCTATATAGATTTATTTTAATTTTTTAAATAATTTCAATTTTGAAACATTAATGAAATATTCAACATTTATGACGTATAAATTTATCTAGTATAATTAAGTTAGTGAAGGGATAACATGTTATGATATAGGTCATGTTTTTTAATACTGGACTGGACCTTTTTAAATAAATCAATTCTTTCTACTTATGAGACACTAAAACTCAGCAACAATCATTATTTCACAGGACACGTTAAAACGAATCTGTATTAAGCAATGATTTAAGAATACGCGTCTGTGTTTTATAAAAATGAAAAGTAAAAGAAATCTTTTCAACAATGCTTTAAACCGATATTATGAGCGATCTTAAAATATATCTTAAGAAACAGATGATGTAACAATGCATCTGTGTTTGTTCTTAACAATGGAAAACAAAATTATGTTCGCCAGAATACCAAGATACCAATTTCAAAGTACCTTTCGACACTCAAATTCGTATCATTTAAGAGATCGATCGGGACATATGTTGTTTGCGAAGCAAAAGAGATGCGTGTATTTTTATTATATTAAACAGGAAGAAAATTTATATGAAATGGATTTTCAATTATCGTTTAGTTTCTCTGTATATAGGTTTATTTAGTTTTTTAAATAATTTCACATTTTAAGCGTTAATGAAATATTCAACATTTATGACGGATAAATTTATCTAGAATAATTAAGTTAGTAAAGGGTTAACATATTATACTATTGGTAATATTTTTAATACTTACCTTACAACTCTTTCTACTTATGTGACACTTTAAAAATCAGTAACAATCATTATTTCACAGGATATGTTAAAACGAATCTTTATTAAGCAATGATGTAAGAACGCACGTCTGTGTTTTATAATAATGAAAAGTAAAAAAAAAATATTTCAACATTTCATTATAACCGATATTGTGATGTATCTATGTATGTATGCAAGTAAAACAGATGATGTAACAATGCATGTGCGTTTGTTTTTAACAATGGAAATCAAAATTATGTTTGCCAGAATACCAATATACTGATTTCAAAGTACCTTCCGACACTATTTCGTATCTTTTAAAACATTGATCGGGACATATCTTGTTTGGGAAGCAAAAGAGGTGCATGTATTTTTATTATATTAAACAGTAAGAAAATTTATATGAAATGGCTTTTCAATTATCGTTTAGTTCCTCTGTATGTAGGTTTATTCAATCTTTTAAATAATTTCCATTTTGAAACATTAATGAAATATTCAGCATTTATGACGGACAAATCTATCCAGTATAATTATGTTAGTTAAAGGTTAACATATTATGCTATAGGTCATGTTTTTTAATACTGGACTGGACCTTTTTCAATAAATCAATTCTTTCTACTTATGTGACACTTTAAAACTCAGTAACAATCATTATTTCACAGGACATGTTAAAACGAATCTCTATTAAGCAATGATGTAAGAATGCACGTCTGTGTTTTATAATAATGAAAAGTAAAATATTTAATTTCAGCAATCTATTAAACCGATATTATAACTGATCTTAAAACATATCTTAACAAAAAGATGATGTAACAATCCATGTGTGTTTATTCTTAACAATGGAAAACAAAACTAGGACTTCCCTCAGAGGGATTAGTCTGAGCGATATTACTGAGAATATAGATTTAATAATAACATGTGGAAGCAAAGAAAATGAGATGTTATCTTTAATTGTCCATAGACTGCGATAAACTGAAATGATGAAAATAAACGAATCGTAGAATTACAAAATCTTATATATAAATTCGTATACACTGTTTAAAAAAATGGGAAATCAAACCATTCAAGACAGCCATGCATGGATATAAAATTGAAAGTACGCAATATATTAAAAGTAAAATAGAAAATGAAACACTAAATTACTTATATCGGAATTTTAACTGTATTAAATGATGTCAAGAGCATAATCAGACGCTCCGCACCAATTTGAGTAACTTTAAATGACAAATATCTGATGTTTAAAAAGAATGGACTATACTTTATATGGTGTGTGCTCCCCCGGAATAGTTAATATTGTACAATATCTGTTTTCCACAGATGCAATGAGGTTGTCGATAACATTTAAGGAATACTCTCCTCAAAATCTAATACAGTATCAAAGTACCGAATACATCAACAGTGGCATGCAATGCTTCGTTAGAGTGTGTTTTAGATATGCTCGATCGGATTTAAATGATGAGTGTATGCTGGCCACTACATACGCTGTATTGTTTTGTTTTCAAAAATATTCTGCACAAGTTGAGCTGTATTTAGCATGTATTAAATAAAAGAAATCGGCAATGATTACAACATAAAGTATGACACAAGATCTGAATATATCGTGTGCATAACTTTTGAGCTGTCAAAGTGTCATTTGAAGTAATTTACAAATCCATACATATTTATTCAGGAAATCATGCAAGCTAACATACGCCAATATGATCCCGATTATAAAATTTCAACAGAATAAGTTAATATATAAAAAAGCTACTAATGATAATTGAGAATATGACCTTATGATAAAATGTCTAGAAAAATGAATCGGATAAAAATTCATATCACATTTAAAACGGCACTTCCCTCTGTTAGTGGCCTTGGCGAGAGAGAGAAAAGGCTAGAGAAGGAACACTTTAACAAGTACTTTCGGGCAACCTACTCACTGTTTCATACAGGTCTTTATTTAATATTTACACAATTTATTTAATGCTAGGTGGGTATCTATCTGTTTTGTTGCATTTAAATTGCATGTTTTGCGGAGGAAATGCAGCATTATGAAATATTTAAAGTTGCTATACCTAATAATTCCAAATTAATGGTAATTGAGATCGCTTTCCGTTAATTTCATCTTTTTAAATTTTAAATTTTTTAGAAACCATTCATAGAGACAATTGTATATTTTAAAACTAACCCGAAGCAAAATTTCAAGATTTTGGGCTCAGCAGTAACACAGAAATAGAAAATTTTTGAAAGTTTTTTGTTTTTGCACTGTTTTATATAGCGACATTTTTAGAAATTGTTCTATTGCGAGAACTGACGTCATGATAAATACAGCCATGTCAATTTTCATGTTTATATTCCTAACAATTCCTTGTACTTCGTTACTTAGATCATCTTTAGATCTTTTTCCGCTTTGTTCAGTCTTTCTATTTTTTAGAATTCGTTCTACAACGAGCATTTACATCTTATTAATTACTACCATGACAAAGTTCTAGTTTCTAACCCCAACAGTATCCCAAAAATTTCAGTATTCCAAATAAATCATAGTTTAGAAACTTTCTAGAAATTTTTACTTTTATCCGTCAAATTGAACCTTTTAGAGAGCGTTCATTACGAGTATTTACATCTTAAAAGTAACTACCGCACCAAATTTAAAGTTTCTAACCCAATCAATATCACAGAAATCGCAATTTTAGAACTTTTTTGCTCCTGCAGCGATGTAGGTTCTTGCACTGACATAAAATAGTCTTTTTTTCGGAGCAGAGATGGCCACCAACATTTTTTTAAGTTGGCTATGTAGTTTCAGAGATAACACCTCACAAACGTACAAGCATTAATAATATTATATACTTTATAATATTATAACGCTTTATAATATTAGCATTAGATGTACAGATACAAAAGCCATTTATCTGTTACAAACTAAAGTGCCGGCGTTGCCCAGAATTTGAAGGATGTTTGTTCTGAAAAATCAATTTCAAAATTTAACATACAACACAAAACAAACATTAAAAAAAGCAGTCGAAATGTTGTATGAATGAATCATATGAAAACGCTATATAAAAATGTATAAATGTATATAACAGACGCAAAAGAATACAGCTATAAATGAACTTATTTCAATTTATAATTGGAGCAATAATGTTAAAATAGGCCAATATTTCCCTTATCGGGTTTTTATCATGCTTCAATACATTTTTCACACTCATATGACGTTATACTATATCCACCACGTCCTTTATATTTCCAATATGACGTAATATTTTCCTCTTTCACGTGGAAACCTTGAAATAGAAAAATTATGAAGTTATATTCACTTTCATTTAAATTCGTCAAACCATTTATTTCATTTTCATATTTCACGTGAATATCTTGCAATAGAAAAGTTATGACGTAATATTCACCTTTTTTAAAAATTCGTCAAACTATTTATTTCATTTTCATTTTTCACGTGGAAATCTTGCAGTAAAAAATTAATTGTTGTAGTAAAAATTTTATTGTGTTTTTTAATTGTTGGCAACTGCTATAACGAAAAATGTTTACATTTGATAAGAAATTGCTGTAAAATTGGTGGTTTTTTATTAATTAAAAATTAACTATAAATTATTTCAATTCCGGATTACTTTAGTTACCTCGGCCATGTTTTGATACACATGTACGTATCTTTTCACAATTTTGGCTTCCAAATTGTGGATTTTTATAGACTTACAAACAGACAGATAGACAAGTTTTCATTTTTATATATCTCTCTATTCTAAAAAAAGTAACTAACGCTGTCACTGCCGCCGCCGGTTTTGAATTTTTTGTGACCGGAGGTCTTTCTTCGTTAATATTTAGGAAACTATTGCATACAAAAAATGTGAAAATCGGTGGTATTATAGCGAAATGTTTGATCAACACGCTAATGCATACAGTTTTCAAATCGAAGAATTATTTTAAGAGATATTTAATGCTAAAGTTGGACAAAATCGTTCCATTAAAAAAAATTTTATAGGAGCAAAAACTATACATGTGAATTTAATCATTTTTAGATCATTTTATTCAATAGAAAATCCCGGTGTGCAGATTTCATTAATTTTTTTAATTTGACTCATTTTTTGAGGTTTTATTTCTATTTTAAATTCAAATATTCAGCATCTTGACAGATATTTTTTACATATTTTAGAAAATGGTATTAATTTAAACTGTTGCCAACTGTATAAACAGCGCAAACAATAATGTTTGCTTCAAATAAAAAAATTATTTAAACGTTACTATTATAAACCGAAAAAAACCCTTCAAATTAGAATTAAATAATTAGGTATAAAAAGCAGGCACTTATTGGAAATTACGCTATTAAAACTATATTTACATGTGAATTTTGAAAGAGAAAGGATATTGTAAAATAAATTCATTAACATGCGTTAGAAGTCTGAAATAGAAGAAATTGCGTCACATTATACTTATTATGCAAAATGAACAAAAAATAGTATTGCAAAACTGTTTAAATTTAAAAATTGCGCGAGACAAAATATTAGAGGTTAAATATTAGATTTGTTCAAAATTTTATTATTTGTCGTTTGATGTGAGGTGTTCATCTATAAGTATGCAAATTTTCATGTCTCCAACATAATTAGGGGATGAGTTAGAAAAATTGCTTAAAATACACATGTTAGATGCCAGAGGGTTAAATATTAGACTTTTTCAAAATTTTATTATTTGCCGTTTGATGTGAGGAGTTCAGCTATAAGTATGCAAAATTTCATGTCTCCAACTTAATTAGGGTCTGAGTTAGAAAAATTGCTTAAAATACACAAGTTAGAGCCCAGAGGGTTAAACATGACTTTTTCAAAATTTTATGATTTATCGTGTTATCGCAAGTGTTCAGCTATAAGTATGCAAACTTTCATGTCTCCAACTTAATTAGTGGCTGAGTTAGAAAAATTGCTTAAAATACACACGTTAGAGCCCAGAGGGTTAAATATTAGACCTTTTTCAAAATTTTATTATTTGTCGGTTGATGTGAGGATTTCAGCTATAAGTATGCAAAATCTCATCTCTCGAACTTAATTAGGTGCTGAGTTAGAAAATTTGTTTAAAATACACAACTTAGAGCCCAGAGGGTTAAATATTAGACTTTTTCAAAATTTTATTATTTGTCCTTTGATGTGAGGTGTTCAGCTATAAGTATTCAAACTTTCATGTCTCCAACTTAATTAGTGGCTGAGTTAGAAAAATTGCTTTAAATACACAAGTTAGAGCGCAGAGGGTTAAATATTAAACCTTTTTCAAAATTTTATTATTTGTCGTTTGATGTGAGATGTTCATCTATAAGTATGCAAAATGTCATGTCTCCAACCTAATTAAATTAGGGGCTGAGTTAGAAAAATTGCTTAAAATGCACAAGTTAGAGCCCAGAGGGTTAAATATTAGACTTTTTCAAAATTTTATTATTTGCCGTTTGATGTGTGGTGTTCAGCAATAAGTATGCAAATTTTCAAGTCTCCGACATGTATAGTTTCTGAGAACGGGCTCTGTGACAGACGGACAGACAGACAGACAAAGGAGTGAGACAGGTAGGGTTTCGTTAGATGAACAAAACTCTAAAAACATGCTGCGGATGACTGTAACAACATCCTAAAATTACATTACCATCAGCGATCTACCAATCCCGAATTTAATTTATATTCATTTCATATATTCTTATTCTTTTGTGTGGCCCTGTAAAATAACTATCAATATTATATACAGTAAAACCTCTGAATAGCGGACACCCCGAGAATGCAGAATTTGTCCTTTATTTAGAGGTGACCGCTACTGAGAGTAAAACATGTACAGTTATTTAAGAGTTGGTAATCGAAAAAATGTCCGCTAAATAGAGGTATCCGCTAATCGGCTGTGCCCGTTATGGAGGTTTTATCAGTAAAACCTCTGAATAGCGAACACCTCGGGAGGGCAGAATTTGCCCTCTATTTGGAGGTGTCCACTACTGAGAGTAAAAAATGTACAGTTATTTAAGGGTTGGTAATCGAAAAAATGCCCCCTAAATGGAGGTGTCCACTAATCGGGTGTGTCCGTTATGGAGGTTTCACTGCATAATAATATCATCCTTTACAAGAAAATTGCATGCTGTATGATAGACAAACAGACATCCAGAGAAATATAACCTCCCTGAGCAATAAACACTCATGTCTTTTGTTTTAATCATCCAGAATTGTATGTCATACAACAGGCCAGATTTTATACAACAGGCTAAAAACGGTCACCGTGGTACGGAGTACTGTATTATTATTTGTTTGCCCACCAAAACTGGTTGCCACGGGTTGTTGCAAGGTTTGTGATCACGTGGTTGAAACTGATCTATTCAATATTAATGCGCTGGTATTTTTTTTTTATTTGCTCCATGTGTTCAAACCAGTTGTCTACGAAAACATCAACCGGTGAAAGTGACGCACACCAAATTTCTGTGACGTATGCAGATAAATTGTGCTTTTTTATCAGTTTTTTTCTATATAATTTTTAAACGGTTTGGAACTTATATTTCATAGTAGGTGCATTCAGTAGGCGACCCTCATAGGTACCTTCTGGTGCAATCAGAAACGAAATCCGACAAATATTTTTTGAGTTATGCTTGACGAAAGGTTTTTATTAGGCTTTTCTTTTAGTAGGACATGGCGTTAATATCCATCGTAGTAGTAATGTGTCCGGACAGTAATATTTCGCTGAGTATTAGCCTTCGCTTCGCTCAGACAATTATGTTCGCCAGAATAAACAAAATTATGTTCGCCAGAATAAACAAAATTATGTTCGCCAGAATAAACAAAATTATGTTCGCTAGAATACCAAGGTTCTGACACTCTATTTCGTATCATTTAAGAGATTTATCGGGACATATCTTGGTTGGGAAGCAAAAGAGGTACGTGTATTTTTATATTAAACAGTAAGTAAATTTGCTTGAAATGACTTTTCAATTATCGTTTAGTTTCTATATAAATATATTTTATTTTTTAAATAATTTCCATTTTGAAACATTAATGAAATATTCAACATTTATGACGTATAAATTTATCTAGTATAATTAAGTTAGTAAAGGGATAACATATTATGCTATAGGTCATGTTTTTTAATACTGGACTGGACCTTTTTAAATAAATCAATTCTTTCTACTTATGAGACACTAAAACTCAGCAACAATCATTATTTCAGAGGACATGTTGAAACGAATCTCTATTAAGCAATGATGTAAGAATGCACGTCTGTGTTTTATTATAATGAAGAGTAAAAAAAAAATTATTTCAACATTGCATTAAACCGATATTGTGATGTATCTATGTATGTAAGTAAGTAAGTAAGCACCCACCCTTGGAACCCGCTTTTGGCTTATGGTTGGGTGTAACCCCCATGCCCAGGGTAGGGAAAAGTTTTACTACCTGCGGAACCCTTTGGAAACAAATAAGTTTTAAGATTAATTATAACTATTCTAAATATTGTTATATACAAACGAGGGTTTATAGATTACCCACAACTTTTTAAAGTTAAGTGTTCATATAAGTTCATGTATAAGTTCATACACCTTGTAGTTATAACTAGTCCCATCAAAACCAGCCACCACCACCAAGGCCACTAGTGCCTGGACTGGAAATGTCATTCCTGTATTTAATCTGATTCATAAAGGTGGGGCATTGTGTTGAGTTCGCTGTGTGTTTATAATAATTTGGTAAGTTTATACAATTTGCACAGTTTCTGAGATCCTGTTTGTTTATATTCGTTCAACTAGTGGTCTGATGACCCATCGCACAGAATGCGCATATTGAATTTCTCCTGCAGTTACTTTCGGAGTGTCCGTACAATTGACAGTTCGCACACCTGATGATTGGCCTGTAAGGATGAATCCTGCAGTTTCGTAATCCCACATTTATAAGTTCAATGCTCAAAAGTGTGTCTGAAGTTGTCTTGTCTACCTCGAGGAGCAGTTGATAATATCTTGATGAAGTTTTTTGTATTACTTTTTGAATCTGGATGTATGAACTTTTCTTTATGTTTGGATGTTGCTTTATTTGATTTATAAGATATTCTTCCTGTGTATCTTTTGGAATACTTATAATAATAATTCTTTTAGTGTTATGTTTTCTGTATTGTATTTCCGTGATACTTTTTATATCTTCTATTTTTTCTATATGTTGATATATTTCTAGTAACTGCGATTCTTGTTGGGTTTTTATAATTATAGCTTTTCTGTTTTTAGATGTTCTGCTATAGAATAATGGCAAATGTTCTACTTGCAATAATTTTGCAGTAATTATTTCTTGGATTTCTGATATTTTTGATCCTTCAAGACCCTTTATGAGAATTGCTGCTTCTGTATAATTTTCCTGTTCCCTTATGGAATTATCTGTTGTTATTTCTTCTCTATAGCTATTGGTTATTCTTAATGTTGTTTCTTCTAACAGTTTTTCCATTCTATAAAGCTTTTCTTCAATCCGTGTAAGTTCTGTTTCTTTTGTTAGGCTTATACTATGCTGCTCCTCCTGGGAGTAATATTCACTTTTTGTATCCTGCATTTCCCCGAGTTCCGAGATTACATCATTTTTGTATTCTCGCAGATGTGTCTCATTACTAACTTGCTCGTTTATTTTGTCTTCTTTTGAGTTTTGGTTGTTTGAGTATATTTTTCTTTAATTTTTGGATGGTTTGTTATTGTTTCTTTATTATGAAGCTGCTTCTTATAAGTCTTATTTCTTTGTAGTTCTTGTAATTCTTTGTGTAGATTGTCAATTTTTGTAGATTTATTTGTTATTTCATTCTGTTTTTCTGTTAATTTTTCTTCTAATTTAATTAGTTTTTCTAGTATTATAGAGTTAGTTTCTTTTTCTTTTTCATATCTATTTTGCAGTACATTCATTTTATCTTCAAATTCTTGTTGTTTAATCTTTTCTTCATTAAGTATTTCTTCTTTTTCAGTTAACATGTCCTTGTAAGAATTTATTTCATTTTGCTTTTCCCTTATTATTTTTTCTAGTAATATTTTCTCATTATTTGCATAGGTTATTTTATCTTCCAAGTTAACCGACTGATTATTTTTATGTATGTAATACATATCAAAACAAACAGATGATGTAACAATGCATGTGTGTTTGTTCTTAACAATGGAAAACAAAATTATGTTCGCCAGAATACCAATATACCGATTTCAAAGAAACTTCCGACACTATTTCGTATCATTTAAGAGATTGATCGGGACATATGTTGGTTGGGAAGCAAAAGAGGTATGTGTATTTTTATTATATTAAACAGTAAGAAGATGTAGACGAAATGGCTTTTCAATTATCGTTTAGTTTCTCTCTATATAGATTTATTTAAATTTTTTAAATAATTTCAATTTTGGAAACATTAATGAAATATTCAACAATTATGACTTATAAATTTATCTAGTATAATTAAGTTAGTAAAGGGATAACATATTATGCTATAGGTCATGTTTTTTAATACTGGACTGGACCTTTTTAGATAAATCTATTCTTTCTACTTATGAGACTCGAAAACTCGGCAACAATCATTATTTCAGAGGACATGTTGAAACGAATCTCTATTAAGCAATGATGTAAGAATGCACGTCTGTGTTTTATTATAATGAAGAGTAAAAAAAAAATTATTTCAACATTGCATTAAACCGATATTGTGATGTATCTATGTATGTATGTACCGGGTGTCCCAAAAAGGACTGACTGATTTTAAAATTCAATAACTTGCAAACGGTGACAGATATTTAAAAAATTCTTGCAGGAGGGTTATGCATAAGGTCAAAAGTTTTTTTACAGTGATTTTCAATTTTAGTTCGAATTACAAACAATAGATGGCGCTGTAAGCAATAGTCGCTAAATACAGGCTCGATTTCTGGTCCTTTCTCTTGTTCTATGCTGAAAAAGGAGATGGAAATGTATTATCCGGGCCACGAAGTACCAAAAATCGAGCCTGAATTAAGCGTCTATTGATTGCAGCGCCATCTATTGTTTGTAATTCGAACTAAAATTGAAAATCACTGTAAAAAAACTTTTGACCTTATGCATAACCCTCCTGCAAGAATTTTTTAAATATCTGTCACCGTTTGCAAGTTATTGAATTTTAAAATCAGTCAGTCCTTTTTGGGACACCCGGTAAGTAAAACATATCAAAACAAACAGATGATGTAACAATGCGTGTGTGTTTGTTCTTAACAATGAAAAACAAAATTATGTTTGCCAGAATACCAATATACCGATTTCAAAGAAACTTCCGACACTCTCTTTCGTGTCATTTAACCCCTTGGGGACGAACGACACGTATACGTGCCGCATGCAACGCTCAGAATCCTTGTTTTTCCTCACCAGTAAAATTTTACTGTAAAATTTGCAGTATTTAATCAGCGCATTTTCTCGATTCAAGAAGACACAAATTTCTGTTTTTAAAAAACGGTGACAAAAGATTAAAAAGATTCGTAAAAGGCTCCCGTCCCGAAGTGGTTAAGAGATTGATCGAAACATATATGTTGGTTGGGAAGCAAAAGAGGTATGTGTTTTTTTATTATATTAAACAGTAAGAAAATGTATACGAAATGGCTTTTTAATTATCGTTTAGTTTCTCTCTATATAGATTTATTTTAATTTTTTAAATAATTTCAATTTTGAAACATTAATGAAATATTCAACATTTATGACGTATAAATTTATCTAGTATAATTAAGTTAGTAAAGGGATAACATGTTATGCTATAGGTCATGTTTTTTAATACTGGACTGGACCTTTTTAAATAAATCAATTCTTTCTACTTATGAGACACTAAAACTCAGCAACAATCATTATTTCAGAGGACATGTTGAAACTAATCTCTATTAAACAATGATGTAAGAATGCACGTCTGTGTTTTATAACAATGAACAGTAAAAAAATTCATTTCAACAGTGCATTAAACCGATATTATGACTGATCTTAAAACATATCTTAACAAAAATTCCTTCCGGCCAGTGCCGTTAGGAAGAGGTAGCTTTCATATTCCTTATTTTTTGAAAGCTAGCTTATATTATTCAAACACATGAAGCTCAATTTAGTGAAAACCAATTATAGAAGTTTCAATAATAATTGTTATCAATACAAAATTGTTATGAATGATAATTTAGCGAAATTAATCAGTTTTATCCAAGCTGATTTTATTTAAAGTAATTTATATTTTGTTTTAATTATATATTGTTTTTAGTAATTACTGAACATTTATTTAAAATTTACCTACCTTTTATTTATTACAGGATTATACTTAAAAATTACTTAAAACATTGTAAATTTTCCAGCGTTTTAGTGTCAGTCACCGTGGCACTAACGTGCTAAATATAATTTTTTTAAATTTAATGACATATCGACATTTGAACGGAGGGTGGTTTCGGTGTCTGGGGGTCATGATCGATGAAAATATACTGAAATTTTTGTAAAATCGCTTCTCTCCTAACGGCTGCAATAGGTAGCTTTTTGTAATGAAAAGATGATGTAACAATGCACGTGTGTTTGTTCTTAACAATGGAAAATAAAATTATGTTAGCAAGAATAGCAATATACCGATTTCAAAGTACCTTCCGACACTCTTATTTCGTATCATTTAAGAGATTGATCAGGACATATGTTGGTTGGGCAGCCAAGAGGTATGTGTATTTTTATTACATTAAACAATAAGAAAATTTATATGAAATGGCTTTTCAATTATCGTTTAGTTTCTATGTATATAGGTTTATTTAGTTTTTTAAATAATTTTTATTTTGAAACATTAATGAAATATTGAACATATATGACAGATAAATTTATCTAGTATAATTAAGTTAGTAAAGGGATAACATATTATGCTATAGGTCATGTCTTTTAATACTGGACTGGACCTTTTTAAATAAATGAATTCTTTCTACTTATGAGACACTAAAACTCAGCAACAATCATTATTTCAGAGGACATGTTGAATCTCTATTAAGCAATGATGTAAGAATGCACGTCTGTGTTTTATTATAATGAAAAGTAAAAAAAAAATATTTCAACATTGCATTAAACCGATATTGTGATGCATCTATGTATGTATGTAAGTAAAACAAATCAAAACAAACATATGATGTAACAATGCATGTGTGTTTGTTCTTAACAATGGAAAACAAAATAATGTTCGCCAGAATACCAATATACAGATTTAAAAGTACCTTCCGACACACTATTTCGTATCATTTAAGAGATTGATCGGGACATATGTTGGTTGGGAAGCAAAAGAGGTATGTGTATTTTTATTATATTAAACAGTAAGAAAATGTATACGAAATGGCTTTTTAATTATCGTTTAGTTTCTCTCTATATAGATTTATTTTAATTTTTTAAATAATTTCAATTTTGAAACATTAATGAAATATTCAACATTTATGACGTATAAATTTATCTAGTATAATTAAGTTAGTAAAGGGATAACATGTTATGATATAGGTCATGTTTTTTAATACTGGACTGGACCTTTTTAAATAAATCAATTCTTTCTACTTATGAGACTCGAAAACTCGGCAACAATCATTATTTCAGAGGACATGTTGAAACGAATCTCTATTAAGCAATGATGTAAGAATGCACGTCTGTGTTTCATTATAATGAAGAGTAAAAAAAAAATTATTTCAACATTGCATTAAACCGATATTGTGATGTATCTATGCATGTATGTATGTAAGTAAAACATATAAAAACAAACAGATGATGTAACAATGCGTGTGTGTTTGTTCTTAACAATGGAAAACAAAATTATGTTCGCCAGAATAGCAATATACCGATTTCAAAGTACCTTCCGACACTCTTATTTCGTATCATTTAAGAGATTGATCGGGACATATGTTGGTTGGGCAGCCAAAGAGGTATGTGTATTTTTATTACATTAAACAGTAAGAATATTTATATGAAATGGCTTTTCAATTATCGTTTAGTTTCTATGTATATAGGTTTATCTGGGTGGGGCTTGTGAGTGCTTAAGCCATTTGGTAGGCCTCCCCACCTAGCTGACCCTTTGTATATAGGTTTATTTAGTTTTTTAAATAATTTCTATTTTGAAACATTAATGAAATATTGAACATATGTGACGGATAAATTTATCTAGTATAATTATTTTAGTAAAGGGATAACATACCGGGTGTCCCAAAAAGGACTGACTGATTTTAAAATTCAATAACTTGCAAACGGTGACAGATATTAAAAAAATTCTTGCAGGAGGGTTATGCATAAGGTCAAAAGTTTTATTACAGTGATTTTCAATTTTAGTTCGAATTACAAACAATAGATGGCGCTGCGATCAATAGACGCTGAATTCAGGCTCGATTTTTGGTACTTCGTGGCCCGGATAATACATTTCCATCTCCTTTTTCAGCATGGAACAAGAGAAAGGACCAGAAATCGAGCCTGTATTTAGCGACTATTGCTTACAGCGCCATCTATTGTTTGTAATTCGAACTAAAATCGAAAATCACTGTAATAAAACTTTTGACCTTATGCATAACCCTCCTGCTAGAATTTTTTAAATATGTGTCACCGTTTGCAAGTTATTGAATTTTAAAATCAGTCAGTCCTTTTTGGGACACCCGGTATTATGCTATAGGTCATGTTTTTTAATACTGGACTGAACCTTTTTAAATAAATCAATTCTTTCTACTTATGAGACACTAAAACTCAGCAACAATCATTATTTCAGAGGACATGTTGAAACGAATCTCTATTAAGCAATGATGTAAGAATGCACGTCTGTGTTTTATTATAATAAAAAGTAAAAAAAAAATATCAACATTGCATTAAACCGATATTGTTATGTATCTACCGGGTGTCCCAAAAAGGACTGACTGATTTTAAAATTCAATAACTTGCAAACGGTGACAGATATTTAAAAAATTCTTGCAGGAGGGTTATGCATAAGGTCAAAAGTTTTTTTACAGTGATTTTCAATTTTAGTTCGAATTACAAACAATAGATGGCGCTGCGATCAATAGACACTGAATTCAGGCTCGGTTTTTGGTACTTCGTGGCCCGGATAATACATTTCCATCTCCTTTTTCAGCATGGAACAAGAGAAAGGACTAGAAATCGAGCCTGTATTTAGCGACTATTGCTTACAGCGCCATCTATTGTTTGTAATTCGAACTAAAATCGAAAATCACTGTAATAAAACTTTTGACCTTATGCATAAACTTCCTGCAAGAATTTTTTAAATATCTGTCACCGTTTGCAAGTTATTGAATTTTAAAATCAGTCAGTCCTTTTTGGGACACCCGGTATGTATGTATGTAAGTAAAACATATCTAAATAAACATATGATGTAACAATGCATGTGTGTTTGTTCTTAACAATGGAAAACAAAATTATGTTCGCCAGAATACCAATATACAGATTTAAAAGTACCTTCCGACACACTATTTCGTATCATTTAAGAGATTGATCGGGACATATGTTGGTTGGGAAGCAAAAGAGGTATGTGTATTTTTATTATATTAAACAGTAAGAAAATGTATACGAAATGACTTTTCAATTATCGTTTAGTTTCTCTCTATATAGATTTATTTTAATTTTTTAAATAATTTCAATTTTGAAACATTAATGAAATATTCAACATTTATGACGTATAAATTTATCTAGTATAATTAAGTTAGTGGAGGGATCTAAGTGTCCCCACCATTCCCATCCTGGAAATGTAAGTGTTAGGTATTCTTTCACACCGCTCATATATGCGGAATATATGTTTTCGGTCATATTAACTCGTTAAGATGTAACAACGCCATATCGTCATAGCACAGCATACAATAGCTGTGTGTAACTTAAAATAATTCATTAATATCAACAATGTTACAAGAACAATGCCAACGCATTCAAGTAAATAATGGTGATAATTGTGTTTGTATAAAATCTGTTGGATGTCTGTCAGTTGCGAATGTGTTTGTATAAAATCTGTTGGATGTCTGTCAGTTGCGAATGTGGTGTGATGACCGACGTGTGGCCATCGAAACATGTGCAAACCGTGGAGAGGACGATGACTGCACGATCTCGACGTGCGTGAGGCTTGCTCCATCGCCAAGAGTACACCGTGAAGGGTAAGGGCAAGGATAAGTGTACGGTCAAATATGGGCAAGGGTAAGGGAAAGTGTAAGCAAGGGTAAGGATAAGTGTAATGTTAAGGGTAAGGGTAACGGCAATGGTAAGGGAATGTTTAAGCAAGAGTGAGCTGATGGGTCAAGGGAAAGCCGGTGAGGATAAGTATAAGGGCAAACGTAAGTGAAAGAGTAATCAAGGGTAAGCCGGCAAGGGTACTGAAAAGGATAAGTGTAAGGTGAAGTATAAGGGCAAAGGCAAGGATAAATGTAAGGGAGAGCAGGAAAGGGTACTTGAAAGGATGACTGTAAGGTGAAGTTTAAAGGCAAGTGTAAGTTGAAGGGCAATGTTACGGCAAGTGTAAGGGAAAGAGTAAGCAAGGGTAAGCCGGCAAGAGTACTAAAAATGATAAGTGTAAGGTGAAGTGTAAGGTCAAGTGCAAGGGCAAGCCGGTAGGGGTACTTGAAAGGATAACTGTAAGTTGAAGGGTAAGGGCATGGTAAAGGCAAGGGTAAGGGAAAGAGTAAGCAATGTTAAGCCGGCATGGGTACTAAAAGGATAAGTGTAAGGTGAATTTTAAGGGGAAGTGTAAGGTGAAGTGTAAGGTCAAGTGCAAGGGCAAGCCGGTAGGGGTACTTGAAAGCATAATAGTAAGGTGAAGGGTAAGGGCATATTAAAGGCAATGTAAGGGAAAGAGTAAGCAAGATTAAGACGATGGGTAGAGGGTAAGGGCAAGGATAAATGTAAGGTCAAGTGTAAGTGGAAGGGCAATGTTACGGCATGTGTAAGGGAAAGAGTAAACAAGGGTAAGCCGGTAAGGGTTAGGGCAAGGATAAGTGTAAGGTCAAGGGTAAGGAAAAGTGTAAGCAAGGGTAAGCCGATGGGGAGAGCCTCAAGCAGCAGCGAATGTGGTGTCATGCAACACGCGCCGCGAATGTGGTGTCATCCAACACTACGGGAATGTGGTGTCATGAGTGCGGCCATCATCCACGACATGGGTAAGCCGTGGGGAGGACGACGACCGCACGATCGTAACGTGAGTGAGCGGCCATCGACCACGACATGTATAAACCGTGGGGAGGCCGATGACCGCACTATCGCGACGTGCGTGAGGCTTGCTTCTTCGGAAAGGTAATGCCGGCAAGGGTAAGGGAAAGGATAAGTGTAAGGGTAAGGGTAAGGGAATGCTTAAGCAAGTGTAAGCCGATGGGTCAAAGGTAAGCCGGCAAGGATACGTAATAGGGCAAAAGTAAAGGAAAGAGTCAGCAAGTGTAAGCCGATGGGTCAAGGGTAAGCCGGCAAGGATACGTATAAGGGCAAAAGTAAAGGAAAGAGTAAGCAAGGGTAAGCCGGCAAGGGTACTGAAAAGGATAAGTATAGGGTGAAGTGTAGGGATATTTTAAGCAAGGGTAAGCCAGCAAGGGTTAGGACAAGTATAAGTGTAAGGTCAAGGGTAATGAAAAGTGTAGGCAAGGGTAAGCCGATGGGGAGAGCCTCAAGCACGAAGCGAATGTGGTGTCATTTAACACGCGCCGCGAATGTGGTGTCATCCAACACTACGCGAATGTGGTGTCATGAGTGCGGCCATCATCCACGACATGGGTAAGCCGTGGGGAGGACGATGACCGCACGATCGCAACGTGAGTGAGCGGCCATCGACCACGACATGTATAAACCGTGGGGAGGCCGATGACCGCACTATCGCGACGTGCGTAAGGCTTGCCCCATCGGCAAGGGTACGCCGGCAAGGGTAAGGGAAAGGATAAGAGTAAGGTCAAGTGTAAGGGTAAGAGCAAAGTAACGGCAAGGGTAATGGAATGCCTAAGAAAGCGTACGCCGATGGGTCAAGGGTAAGCTGGCAAGGATAAGTATAAGGGCAAAGGTTAGGGAAAGAGTAAGCAAGTTTAATCCGGAAAAGGTACTGAAAAGGATAAGTGTAAGGGCAAGGATAAGTGTACGGTCAAGTATGGGCAAAGGGAAGGGAAAGTGTAAGCAAGGGTAAGGATAAGTGTAAGGTCAAGTGTAAGGGTAAGGGAATGCTTAAGCTGAAAAGGATAAGTGTAAGGTGAAGTGTAGGGATATTTTAAGCAAGGGTAAGCCAGCAAGGGTTAGGATAAGTATAAGTGTAAGGTCAAGAGTAAGGAAAAGTGCAAGCAAGGGTAAGCCGATCGGCAAGGGTGCAAGGGTGCAAGGGCAAGCCGATGGGGAGAGCCTCAAGCACGCAGCGAATGTGGTGTCATTTAACACGCGCCGCGAATGTGGTGTCATCCAACACTACGCGAATGTGGTGTCATGAGTGCGGCCATCATCCACGACATGGGTAAGCCGTGGGGAGGACGATGACCGTACGATCGCAACGTGAGTGGGCGGCCATCGACCACGACATGTATAAACCGTGGGGAGGCCGATGACCGCACTATCGCGACGTGCGTGAGGCTTGCTTCTTCGGAAAGGTAATGCCGGCAAGGGTAAGGGAAAGGATAAGTGTAAGGGTAAGGGTAAGGGAATGCTTACGCAAGTGTAAGCCGATGGGTCAAAGGTAAGCCGGCAAGGATACGTAATAGGGCAAAAGTAAAGGAAAGAGTCAGCAAGTGTAAGCCGATGGGTCAAGGGTAAGCCGGCAAGGATACGTATAAGGGCAAAAGTAAAGGAAAGAGTAAGCAAGGGTAAGCCGGCAAGGGTACTGAAAAGGATAAGTATAGGGTGAAGTGTAGGGATATTTTAAGCAAGGGTAAGCCAGCAAGGGTTAGGACAAGTATAAGGTCAAGGGTAATGAAAAGTGTAGGCAAGGGTAAGCCGATGGGGAGAGCCTCAAGCACGCAGCGAATGTGGTGTCATTTAACACGCGCCGCGAATGTGGTGTCATCCAACACTACGCGAATGTGGTGTCACGAGTGCGGCCATCATCCACGACATGGGTAAGCCGTGGGGAGGACGATGACCGCACGATCGCAACGTGAGTGAGCGGCCATCGACCACGACATGTATAAACCGTGGGGAGGCCGATGACCGCACTATCGCGACGTGCGTGAGGCTTGCTTCTTCGGAAAGGTAACGCTGGCAAGGGTTTGGGATAGGTTAAGTGTAAGGTCAAGTGTAAGGGTAAGGGTAAGGGTATGCTTAAGCAAGTGTAAGCCAATGGGTCAAGGGTAAGCCGGGAAGGATACGTAATAGGGCAAAAGTAATGGAAAGAATAAGCAAGGGTAAGCCGATCGGCAAGGGTGCAAGGGTACGCCGATGGGGAGAGTCTCAAGCACGCAGCGAATGTGGTGTCATTTAACACGCGCCGCGAATGTGGTGTCATCCAACACTACGCGAATGTGGTGTCATGAGTGCGGCCATCATCCACGACATGGGTAAGCCGTGGGGAGGACGATGACCGCACGATCGCAACGTGAGTGGGCGGCCATCGACCACGACATGTATAAACTGTGGGGAGGCCGATGACCGCACTATCGCGACGTGCGTGAGGCTTGCTTCTTCGGAAAGGTAACGCCGGCAAGGGTTTGGGAAAGAATAAGTGTAAGGTCAAGTGTAAGGGTAAGGGTAAGGATATGCTTAAGCAAGTGTAATTCGATGGGTCAAGGGTAAGCCGGCAAGGATACGTAATAGGTCAAAAGTAATGGAAAGAATAAGCAAGGGTAAGCCGATCGGCAAGGATGGAAGGGTACGCCGATGGGGAGAGTCTCAAGCACGCAGCGAATGTGGTGTCATTTAACACGCGCCGCGAATGTGGTGTCATCCAACACTACGCGAATGTGGTGTCATGAGTGCGGCCATCATCCACGACATGGGTAAGCCGTGGGGAGGACGATGACCGCACGATCGCAACGTGAGTGAGCGGCCATCGACCACGACATGTATAAACCGTGGGGAGGCCGATGACCGCACTATCGCGACGTGCGTAAGGCTTGCCCCATCGGCAAGGGTACGCCGGCAAGGGTAAGGCCAAGTGTAAGGGTAAGAGCAAAGTAACGGCAAGGGTAATGGAATGCCTAAGAAAGCGTACGCCGATGGGTCAAGGGTAAGCTGGCAAGGATAAGTATAAGGGCAAAGGTTAGGGAAAGAGTAAGCAAGTTTAATCCGGAAAAGGTACTGAAAAGGATAAGTGTAAGGGCAAGGATAAGTGTACGGTCAAGTATGGGCAAGGGGAAGGGAAAGTGTAAGCAAGGGTAAGGATAAGTGTAAGGTCAAGTGTAAGGGTAAGGGAATGCTTAAGCTGAAAAGGATAAGTGTAAGGTGAAGTGTAGGGATATTTTAAGCAAGGGTAAGCCAGCAAGGGTTAGGATAAGTATAAGTGTAAGGTCAAGAGTAAGGAAAAGTGCAAGCAAGGGTAAGCCGATCAAGTGTAAGGGTAAGGGTAAGGATATGCTTAAGCAAGTGTAATCCGATGGGTCAAGGGTAAGCCGGCAAGGATACGTAATAGGTCAAAAGTAATGGAAAGAATAAGCAAGGGTAAGCCGATCGGCAAGGGTGGAAGGGTACGCCGATGGGGAGAGTCTCAAGCACGCAGCGAATGTGGTGTCATTTAACACGCGCCGCGAATGTGGTGTCATCCAACACTACGCGAATGTGGTGTCATGAGTGCGGCCATCATCCACGACATGGGTAAGCCGTGGGGAGGACGATGACCGCACGATCGCAACGTGAGTGAGCGGCCATCGACCACGACATGTATAAACCGTGGGGAGGCCGATGACCGCACTATCGCGACGTGCGTAAGGCTTGCCCCATCGGCAAGGGTACGCCGGCAAGGGTAAGGCCAAGTGTAAGGGTAAGAGCAAAGTAACGGCAAGGGTAATGGAATGCCTAAGAAAGCGTACGCCGATGGGTCAAGGGTAAGCTGGCAAGGATAAGTATAAGGGCAAAGGTTAGGGAAAGAGTAAGCAAGTTTAATCCGGAAAAGGTACTGAAAAGGATAAGTGTAAGGGCAAGGATAAGTGTACGGTCAAGTATGGGCAAGGGGAAGGGAAAGTGTAAGCAAGGGTAAGGATAAGTGTAAGGTCAAGTGTAAGGGTAAGGGAATGCTTAAGCTGAAAAGGATAAGTGTAAGGTGAAGTGTAGGGATATTTTAAGCAAGGGTAAGCCAGCAAGGGTTAGGATAAGTATAAGTGTAAGGTCAAGAGTAAGGAAAAGTGCAAGCAAGGGTAAGCCGATCGGCAAGGGTGCAAGGGTGCAAGGGTAAGCCGATGGAGAGAGCCTCAAGCACGCAGCGAATGTGGTGTCAT
The DNA here is from genome assembly GCA_963932465.1 of Maratus speciosus. Lineage (NCBI taxonomy): Eukaryota > Metazoa > Arthropoda > Arachnida > Araneae > Salticidae > Maratus > Maratus speciosus. The sequence continues at coordinate 491,770,884 of OZ010794.1, forward strand.
TTAACACGCGCCGCGAATGTGGTGTCATCCAACACTACGCGAATGTGGTGTCATGAGTGCGGCCATCATCCACGACATGGGTAAGCCGTGGGGAGGACGATGACCGTACGATCGCAACGTGAGTGGGCGGCCATCGACCACGACATGTATAAACCGTGGGGAGGCCGATGACCGCACTATCGCGACGTGCGTGAGGCTTGCTTCTTCGGAAAGGTAATGCCGGCAAGGGTAAGGGAAAGGATAAGTGTAAGGGTAAGGGTAAGGGAATGCTTAAGCAAGTGTAAGCCGATGGGTCAAAGATAAGCCGGCAAGGATACGTAATAGGGCAAAAGTAAAGGAAAGAGTCAGCAAGTGTAAGCCGATGGGTCAAGGGTAAGCCGGCAAGGATACGTATAAGGGCAAAAGTAAAGGAAAGAGTAAGCAAGGGTAAGCCGGCAAGGGTACTGAAAAAAGATAAGTATATTGTGAAGTGTAGGGATATTTTAAGCAAGGGTAAGCCAGCAAGGGTTAGGACAAGTATAAGTGTAAGGTCAAGGGTAATGAAAAGTGTAGGCAAGGGTAAGCCGATGGGGAGAGCCTCAAGCACGAAGCGAATGTGGTGTCATTTAACACGCGCCGCGAATGTGGTGTCATCCAACACTACGCGAATGTGGTGTCATGAGTGCGGCCATCATCCACGACATGGGTAAGCCGTGGGGAGGACGATGACCGCACGATCGCAACGTGAGTGAGCGGCCATCGACCACGACATGTATAAACCGTGGGGAGGCCGATGACCGCACTATCGCGACGTGCGTGAGGCTTGCTTCTTCGGAAAGGTAACGCTGGCAAGGGTTTGGGATAGGTTAAGTGTAAGGTCAAGTGTAAGGGTAAGGGTAAGGGTATGCTTAAGCAAGTGTAAGCCAATGGTTCAAGGGTAAGCCGGGAAGGATACGTAATAGGGCAAAAGTAATGGAAAGAATAAGCAAGGGTAAGCCGATCGGCAAGGGTGCAAGGGTACGCCGATGGGGAGAGTCTCAAGCACGCAGCGAATGTGGTGTCATTTAACACGCGCCGCGAATGTGGTGTCATCCAACACTACGCGAATGTGGTGTCATGAGTGCGGCCATCATCCACGACATGGGTAAGCCGTGGGGAGGACGATGACCGCACGATCGCAACGTGAGTGGGCGGCCATCGACCACGACATGTATAAACCGTGGGGAGGCCGATGACCGCACTATCGCGACGTGCGTGAGGCTTGCTTCTTCGGAAAGGTAACGCCGGCAAGGGTTTGGGAAAGGATAAGTGTAAGGTCAAGTGTAAGGGTAAGGGTAAGGATATGCTTAAGCAAGTGTAATCCGATGGGTCAAGGGTAAGCCGGCAAGGATACGTAATAGGGCAAAAGTAATGGAAAGAATAAGCAAGGGTAAGCCGATCGGCAAGGGTGGAATGGTACGCCGATGGGGAGAGTCTCAAGCACGCAGCGAATGTGGTGTCATTTAACACGCGCCGCGAATGTGGTGTCATCCAACACTACGCGAATGTGGTGTCATGAGTGCGGCCATCATCCACGACATGGGTAAGCCGTGGGGAGGACGATGACCGCACGATCGCAACGTGAGTGAGCGGCCATCGACCACGACATGTATAAACCGTGGGGAGGCCGATGACCGCACTATCGCGACGTGCGTAAGGCTTGCCCCATCGGCAAGGGTACGCCGGCAATGGTAAGGCCAAGTGTAAGGGTAAGAGCAAAGTAACGGCAAGGGTAATGGAATGCCTAAGAAAGCGTACGCCGATGGGTCAAGGGTAAGCTGGCAAGGATAAGTATAAGGGCAAAGGTTAGGGAAAGAGTAAGCAAGTTTAATCCGGAAAAGGTACTGAAAAGGATAAGTGTAAGGGCAAGGATAAGTGTACGGTCAAGTATGGGCAAGGGTAAGGGAAAGTGTAAGCAAGGGTAAGGATAAGTGTAAGGTCAAGTGTAAGGGTAAGGGAATGCTTAAGCTGAAAAGGATAAGTGTAAGGTGAAGTGTAGGATATTTTAAGCAAGGGTAAGCCAGCAATGGTTAGGATAAGTATAAGTGTAAGGTCAAGAGTAAGGAAAAGTGCAAGCAAGGGTAAGCCGATCGGCAAGGGTGCAAGGGTGCAAGGGTAAGCCGATGGGGAGAGCCTCAAGCAGGCAGCGAATGTGGTGTCATTTAACACGCGCCGCGAATGTGGTGTCATCCAACACTACGCGAATGTGGTGTCATGAGTGCGGCCATCATCCACGACATGGGTAAGCCGTGGGGAGGACGATGACCGTACGATCGCAACGTGAGTGGGCGGCCATCGACCACGACATGTATAAACCGTGGGGAGGCCGATGACCGCACTATCGCGATGTGCGTGAGGCTTGCTTCTTCGGAAAGGTAATGCCGGCAAGGGTAAGGGAAAGGATAAGTGTAAGGGTAAGGGTAAGGGAATGCTTAAGCAAGTGTAAGCCGATGGGTCAAAGGTAAGCCGGCAAGGATACGTAATAGGGCAAAAGTAAAGGAAAGAGTCAGCAAGTGTAAGCCGATGGGTCAAGGGTAAGCCGGCAAGGATACGTATAAGGGCAAAAGTAAAGGAAAGAGTAAGCAAGGGTAAGCCGGCAAGGGTACTGAAAAGGATAAGTATAGGGTGAAGTGTAGGGATATTTGAAGCAAGGGTAAGCCAGCAAGGGTTAGGACAAGTATAAGTGTAAGGTCAAGGGTAATGAAAAGTGTAGGCAAGGGTAAGCCGATGGGGAGAGCCTCAAGCACGAAGCGAATGTGGTGTCATTTAACACGCGCCGCGAATGTGGTGTCATCCAACACTACGCGAATTTGGTGTCATGAGTGCGGCCATCATCCACGACATGGGTAAGCCGTGGGGAGGACGATGACCGCACGATCGCAACGTGAGTGGGCGGCCATCGACCACGACATGTATAAACCGTGGGGAGGCCGATGACCGCACTATCGCGACGTGCGTGAGGCTTGCTTCTTCGGAAAGGTAACGCCGGCAAGGGTTTGGGAAAGGATAAGTGTAAGGTCAAGTGTAAGGGTAAGGGTAAGGATATGCTTAAGCAAGTGTAATCCGATGGGTCAAGGGTAAGCCGGCAAGGATACGTAATAGGTCAAAAGTAATGGAAAGAATAAGCAAGGGTAAGCCGATCGGCAAGGGTGGAAGGGTACGCCGATGGGGAGAGTCTCAAGCACGCAGCGAATGTGGTGTCATTTAACACGCGCCGCGAATGTGGTGTCATCCAACACTACGCGAATGTGGTGTCATGAGTGCGGCCATCATCCACGACATGGGTAAGCCGTGGGGAGGACGATGACCGCACGATCGCAACGTGAGTGAGCGGCCATCGACCACGACATGTATAAACCGTGGGGAGGCCGATGACCGCACTATCGCGACGTGCGTAAGGCTTGCCCCATCGGCAAGGGTACGCCGGCAAGGGTAAGGCCAAGTGTAAGGGTAAGAGCAAAGTAACGGCAAGGGTAATGGAATGCCTAAGAAAGCGTACGCCGATGGGTCAAGGGTAAGCTGGCAAGGATAAGTATAAGGGCAAAGGTTAGGGAAAGAGTAAGCAAGTTTAATCCGGAAAAGGTACTGAAAAGGATAAGTGTAAGGGCAAGGATAAGTGTACGGTCAAGTATGGGCAAGGGGAAGGGAAAGTGTAAGCAAGGGTAAGGATAAGTGTAAGGTCAAGTGTAAGGGTAAGGGAATGCTTAAGCTGAAAAGGATAAGTGTAAGGTGAAGTGTAGGGATATTTTAAGCAAGGGTAAGCCAGCAAGGGTTAGGATAAGTATAAGTGTAAGGTCAAGAGTAAGGAAAAGTGCAAGCAAGGGTAAGCCGATCGGCAAGGGTGCAAGGGTGCAAGGGTAAGCCGATGGGGAGAGCCTCAAGCACGCAGTGAATGTGGTGTCATTTAACACGCGCCGCGAATGTGGTGTCATCCAACACTACGCGAATGTGGTGTCATGAGTGCGGCCATCATCCACGACATGGGTAAGCCGTGGGGAGGACGATGACCGTACGATCGCGACGTGCGTGAGGCTTGCTTCTTCGGAAAGGTAATGCCGGCAAGGGTAAGGGAAAGGATAAGTGTAAGGGTAAGGGTAGCAAGTGTAAGCCGATGGGTCAAAGGTAAGCCGGCAAGGATACGTAATAGGGCAAAAGTAAAGGAAAGAGTCAGCAAGTGTAAGCCGATGGGTCAAGGGTAAGCCGGCAAGGATACGTATAAGGGCAAAAGTAAAGGAAAGAGTAAGCAAGGGTAAGCCGGCAAGGGTACTGAAAAGGATAAGTATAGGGTGAAGTGTAGGGATATTTTAAGCAAGGGTAAGCCAGCAAGGGTTAGGACAAGTATAAGTGTAAGGTCAAGGGTAATGAAAAGTGTAGGCAAGGGTAAGCCGATGGGGAGAGCCTCAAGCACGAAGCGAATGTGGTGTCATTTAACACGCGCCGCGAATGTGGTGTCATCCAACACTACGCGAATGTGGTGTCATGAGTGCGGCCATCATCCACGACATGGGTAAGCCGTGGGGAGGACGATGACCGCACGATCGCAACGTGAGTGAGCGGCCATCGACCACGACATGTATAAACCGTGGGGAGGCCGATGACCGCACTATCGCGACGTGCGTGAGGCTTGCTTCTTCGGAAAGGTAACGCTGGCAAGGGTTTGGGATAGGTTAAGTGTAAGGTCAAGTGTAAGGGTAAGGGTAAGGGTATGCTTAAGCAAGTGTAAGCCAATGGTTCAAGGGTAAGCCGGGAAGGATACGTAATAGGGCAAAAGTAATGGAAAGAATAAGCAAGGGTAAGCCGATCGGCAAGGGTGCAAGGGTACGCCGATGGGGAGAGTCTCAAGCACGCAGCGAATGTGGTGTCATTTAACACGCGCCGCGAATGTGGTGTCATCCAACACTACGCGAATGTGGTGTCATGAGTGCGGCCATCATCCACGACATGGGTAAGCCGTGGGGAGGACGATGACCGCACGATCGCAACGTGAGTGGGCGGCCATCGACCACGACATGTATAAACCGTGGGGAGGCCGATGACCGCACTATCGCGACGTGCGTGAGGCTTGCTTCTTCGGAAAGGTAACGCCGGCAAGGGTTTGGGAAAGGATAAGTGTAAGGTCAAGTGTAAGGGTAAGGGTAAGGATATGCTTAAGCAAGTGTAATCCGATGGGTCAAGGGTAAGCCGGCAAGGATACGTAATAGGGCAAAAGTAATGGAAAGAATAAGCAAGGGTAAGCCGATCGGCAAGGGTGGAATGGTACGCCGATGGGGAGAGTCTCAAGCACGCAGCGAATGTGGTGTCATTTAACACGCGCCGCGAATGTGGTGTCATCCAACACTACGCGAATGTGGTGTCATGAGTGCGGCCATCATCCACGACATGGGTAAGCCGTGGGGAGGACGATGACCGCACGATCGCAACGTGAGTGAGCGGCCATCGACCACGACATGTATAAACCGTGGGGAGGCCGATGACCGCACTATCGCGACGTGCGTAAGGCTTGCCCCATCGGCAAGGGTACGCCGGCAATGGTAAGGCCAAGTGTAAGGGTAAGAGCAAAGTAACGGCAAGGGTAATGGAATGCCTAAGAAAGCGTACGCCGATGGGTCAAGGGTAAGCTGGCAAGGATAAGTATAAGGGCAAAGGTTAGGGAAAGAGTAAGCAAGTTTAATCCGGAAAAGGTACTGAAAAGGATAAGTGTAAGGGCAAGGATAAGTGTACGGTCAAGTATGGGCAAGGGTAAGGGAAAGTGTAAGCAAGGGTAAGGATAAGTGTAAGGTCAAGTGTAAGGGTAAGGGAATGCTTAAGCTGAAAAGGATAAGTGTAATGTGAAGTGTAGGATATTTTAAGCAAGGGTAAGCCAGCAAGGGTTAGGATAAGTATAAGTGTAAGGTCAAGAGTAAGGAAAAGTGCAAGCAAGGGTAAGCCGATCGGCAAGGGTGCAAGGGTGCAAGGGTAAGCCGATGGGGAGAGCCTCAAGCAGGCAGCGAATGTGGTGTCATTTAACACGCGCCGCGAATGTGGTGTCATCCAACACTACGCGAATGTGGTGTCATGAGTGCGGCCATCATCCACGACATGGGTAAGCCGTGGGGAGGACGATGACCGTACGATCGCAACGTGAGTGGGCGGCCATCGACCACGACATGTATAAACCGTGGGGAGGCCGATGACCGCACTATCGCGATGTGCGTGAGGCTTGCTTCTTCGGAAAGGTAATGCCGGCAAGGGTAAGGGAAAGGATAAGTGTAAGGGTAAGGGTAAGGGAAGCTTAAGCAAGTGTAAGCCGATGGGTCAAAGGTAAACCGGCAAGGATACGTAATAGGGCAAAAGTAAAGGAAAGAGTCAGCAAGTGTAAGCCGATGGGTCAAGGGTAAGCCGGCAAGGATACGTATAAGGGCAAAAGTAAAGGAAAGAGTAAGCAAGGGTAAGCCGGCAAGGGTACTGAAAAGGATAAGTATAGGGTGAAGTGTAGGGATATTTTAAGCAAGGGTAAGCCAGCAAGGGTTAGGACAAGTATAAGTGTAAGGTCAAGGGTAATGAAAAGTGTAGGCAAGGGTAAGCCGATGGGGAGAGCCTCAAGCACGAAGCGAATGTGGTGTCATTTGACACGCGCCGCGAATGTGGTGTCATCCAACACTACGCGAATTTGGTGTCATGAGTGCGGCCATCTTCCACGACATGGGTAAGCCGTGGGGAGGACGATGACCGCACGATCGCAACGTGAGTGGGCGGCCATCGACCACGACATGTATAAACCGTGGGGAGGCCGATGACCGCACTATCGCGACGTGCGTGAGGCTTGCTTCTTCGGAAAGGTAACGCCGGCAAGGGTTTGGGAAAGGATAAGTGTAAGGTCAAGTGTAAGGTTAAGGGTAAGGATATGCTTAAGCAAGTGTAATCCGATGGGTCAAGGGTAAGCCGGCAAGGATACGTAATAGGTCAAAAGTAATGGAAAGAATAAGCAAGGGTAAGCCGATCGGCAAGGGTGGAAGGGTACGCCGATGGGGAGAGTCTCAAGCACGCAGCGAATGTGGTGTCATTTAACACGCGCCGCGAATGTGGTGTCATCCAACACTACGCGAATGTGGTGTCATGAGTGCGGCCATCATCCACGACATGGGTAAGCCGTGGGGAGGACGATGACCGCACGATCGCAACGTGAGTGAGCGGCCATCGACCACGACATGTATAAACCGTGGGGAGGCCGATGACCGCACTATCGCGACGTGCGTGAGGCTTGCTTCTTCGGAAAGGTAACGCTGGCAAGGGTTTGGGAAAGGTTAAGTGTAAGGTCAAGTGTAAGGGTAAGGGAATGCTTAAGCTGAAAAGGATAAGTGTAATGTGAAGTGTAGGATATTTTAAGCAAGGGTAAGCCAGCAAGGGTTAGGATAAGTATAAGTGTAAGGTCAAGAGTAAGGAAAAGTGCAAGCAAGGGTAAGCCGATCGGCAAGGGTGCAAGGGTGCAAGGGTAAGCCGATGGGGAGAGCCTCAAGCAGGCAGCGAATGTGGTGTCATTTAACACGCGCCGCGAATGTGGTGTCATCCAACACTACGCGAATGTGGTGTCATGAGTGCGGCCATCATCCACGACATGGGTAAGCCGTGGGGAGGAGGATGACCGTACGATCGCAACGTGAGTGGGCGGCCATCGACCACGACATGTATAAACCGTGGGGAGGCCGATGACCGCACTATCGCGATGTGCGTGAGGCTTGCTTCTTCGGAAAGGTAATGCCGGCAAGGGTAAGGGAAAGGATAAGTGTAAGGGTAAGGGTAAGGGAATGCTTAAGCAAGTGTAAGCCGATGGGTCAAAGGTAAGCCGGCAAGGATACGTAATAGGGCAAAAGTAAAGGAAAGAGTCAGCAAGTGTAAGCCGATGGGTCAAGGGTAAGCCGGCAAGGATACGTATAAGGGCAAAAGTAAAGGAAAGAGTAAGCAAGGGTAAGCCGGCAAGGGTACTGAAAAGGATAAGTATAGGGTGAAGTGTAGGGATATTTTAAGCAAGGGTAAGCCAGCAAGGGTTAGGACAAGTATAAGTGTAAGGTCAAGGGTAATGAAAAGTGTAGGCAAGGGTAAGCCGATGGGGAGAGCCTCAAGCACGAAGCGAATGTGGTGTCATTTAACACGCGCCGCGAATGTGGTGTCATCCAACACTACGCGAATTTGGTGTCATGAGTGCGGCCATCATCCACGACATGGGTAAGCCGTGGGGAGGACGATGACCGCACGATCGCAACGTGAGTGGGCGGCCATCGACCACGACATGTATAAACCGTGGGGAGGCCGATGACCGCACTATCGCGACGTGCGTGAGGCTTGCTTCTTCGGAAAGGTAACGCCGGCAAGGGTTTGGGAAAGGATAAGTGTAAGGTCAAGTGTAAGGGTAAGGGTAAGGATATGCTTAAGCAAGTGTAATCCGATGGGTCAAGGGTAAGCCGGCAAGGATACGTAATAGGTCAAAAGTAATGGAAAGAATAAGCAAGGGTAAGCCGATCGGCAAGGGTGGAAGGGTACGCCGATGGGGAGAGTCTCAAGCACGCAGCGAATGTGGTGTCATTTAACACGCGCCGCGAATGTGGTGTCATCCAACACTACGCGAATGTGGTGTCATGAGTGCGGCCATCATCCACGACATGGGTAAGCCGTGGGGAGGACGATGACCGCACGATCGCAACGTGAGTGAGCGGCCATCGACCACGACATGTATAAACCGTGGGGAGGCCGATGACCGCACTATCGCGACGTGCGTGAGGCTTGCTTCTTCGGAAAGGTAATGCCGGCAAGGGTAAGGGAAAGGATAAGTGTAAGGGTAAGGGTAAGGGAATGCTTAAGCAAGTGTAAGCCGATGGGTCAAAGGTAAGCCGGCAAGAATACGTAATAGGGCAAAAGTAAAGGAAAGAGTCAGCAAGTGTAAGCCGATGGGTCAAGGGTAAGCCGGCAAGGATACGTATAAGGGCAAAAGTAAAGGAAAGAGTAAGCAAGGGTAAGCCGGCAAGGGTACTGAAAAGGATAAGTAAAGGGTGAAGTGTAGGGATATTTTAAGCAAGGGTAAGCCAGCAAGGGTTAGGACAAGTATAAGTGTAAGGTCAAGGGTAATGAAAAGTGTAGGCAAGGGTAAGCCGATGGGGAGAGTCTCAAGCACGCAGCGAATGTGGTGTCATTTAATACGCGCCGCGAATGTGGTGTCATCCAACACTACGCGAATGTGGTGTCACGAGTGCGGCCATCATCCACGACATGGGTAAGCCGTGGGGAGGACGATGACCGCACGATCGCAACGTGAGTGAGCGGCCATCGACCACGACATGTATAAACCGTGGGGAGGCCGATGACCGCACTATCGCGACGTGCGTGAGGCTTGCTTCTTCGGAAAGGTAACGCCGGTAAGGGTTTGGGAAAGGATAAGTGTAAGGTCAAGTGTAAGGGTAAGGGTAAGGATATGCTTAAGCAAGTGTAATCCGATGGGTCAAGGGTAAGCCGGCAAGGATACGTAATAGGTCAAAAGTAATGGAAAGAATAAGCAAGGGTAAGCCGATCGGCAAGGGTGGAAGGGTACGCCGATGGGGAGAGTCTCAAGCACGCAGCGAATGTGGTGTCATTTAACACGCGCCGCGAATGTGGTGTCATCCAACACTACGCGAATGTGGTGTCATGAGTGCGGCCATCATCCACGACATGGGTAAGCCGTGGGGAGGACGATGACCGCACGATCGCAACGTGAGTGAGCGGCCATCGACCACGACATGTATAAACCGTGGGGAGGCCGATGACCGCACTATCGCGACGTGCGTAAGGCTTGCCCCATCGGCAAGGGTACGCCGGCAAGGGTAAGGCCAAGTGTAAGGGTAAGAGCAAAGTAACGGCAAGGGTAATGGAATGCCTAAGAAAGCGTACGCCGATGGGTCAAGGGTAAGCTGGCAAGGATAAGTATAAGGGCAAAGGTTAGGGAAAGAGTAAGCAAGTTTAATCCGGAAAAGGTACTGAAAAGGATAAGTGTAAGGGCAAGGATAAGTGTACGGTCAAGTATGGGCAAGGGGAAGGGAAAGTGTAAGCAAGGGTAAGGATAAGTGTAAGGTCAAGTGTAAGGGTAAGGGAATGCTTAAGCTGAAAAGGATAAGTGTAAGGTGAAGTGTAGGGATATTTTAAGCAAGGGTAAGCCAGCAAGGGTTAGGATAAGTATAAGTGTAAGGTCAAGAGTAAGGAAAAGTGCAAGCAAGGGTAAGCTGATCGGCAAGGGTGCAAGGGTGCAAGGGTAAGCCGATGGGGAGAGCCTCAAGCACGCAGCGAATGTGGTGTCATTTAACACGCGCCGCGAATGTGGTGTCATCCAACACTACGCGAATGTGGTGTCATGAGTGCGGCCATCATCCACGACATGGGTAAGCCGTGGGGAGGACGATGACCGTACGATCGCAACGTGAGTGGGCGGCCATCGACCACGACATGTATAAACCGTGGGGAGGCCGATGACCGCACTATCGCGACGTGCGTTAGGTTTGCTTCTTCGGAAAGGTAATGCCGGCAAGGGTAAGGGAAAGGATAAGTGTAAGGGTAAGGGTAAGGGAATGCTTAAGCAAGTGTAAGCCGATGGGTCAAAGGTAAGCCGGCAAGGATACGTAATAGGGCAAAAGTAAAGGAAAGAGTCAGCAAGTGTAAGCCGATGGGTCAAGGGTAAGCCGGCAAGGATACGTATAAGGGCAAAAGTAAAGGAAAGAGTAAGCAAGGGTAAGCCGGCAAGGGTACTGAAAAGGATAAGTATAGAGTGAAGTGTAGGGATATTTTAAGCAAGGGTAAGCCAGCAAGGGTTAGGACAAGTATAAGTGTAAGGTCAAGGGTAATGAAAATTGTAGACAAGGGTAAGCCGATGGGGAGAGCCTCAAGCACGAAGCGAATGTGGTGTCATTTAACACGCGCCGCGAATGTGGTGTCATCCAACACTACGCGAATGTGGTGTCATGAGTGCGGCCATCATCCACGACATGTATAAACCGTGGGGAGGCCGATGACCGCACTATCGCGACGTGCGTGAGGCTTGCTTCTTCGGAAAGGTAACGCTGGCAAGGGTTTGGGATAGGTTAAGTGTAAGGTCAAGTGTAAGGGTAAGGGTAAGGGTATGCTTAAGCAAGTGTAAGCCAATGGTTCAAGGGTAAGCCGGGAAGGATACGTAATAGGGCAAAAGTAATGGAAAGAATAAGCAAGGGTAAGCCGATCGGCAAGGGTGCAAGGGTACGCCGATGGGGAGAGTCTCAAGCACGCAGCGAATGTGGTGTCATTTAACACGCGCCGCGAATATGGTGTCATCCAACACTACGCGAATGTGGTGTCATGAGTGCGGCCATCATCCACGACATGGGTAAGCCGTGGGGAGGACGATGACCGCACGATCGCAACGTGAGTGGGCGGCCATCGACCACGACATGTATAAACCGTGGGGAGGCCGATGACCGCACTATCGCGACGTGCGTGAGGCTTGCTTCTTCGGAAAGGTAACGCCGGCAAGGGTTTGGGAAAGGATAAGTGTAAGGCCAAGTGTAAGGGTAAGGATATGGTTAAGCAAGTGTAATCCGATGGGTCAAGGGTAAGCCGGCAAGGATACGTAATAGGGCAAAAGTAATGGAAAGAATAAGCAAGGGTAAGCCGATCGGCAAGGGTGGAAGGGTACGCCGATGGGGAGAGTCTCAAGCACGCAGCGAATGTGGTGTCATTTAACACGCGCCGCGAATGTGGTGTCATCCAACACTACGCGAATGTGGTGTCATGAGTGCGGCCATCATCCACGACATGGGTAAGCCGTGGGGAGGACGATGACCGCACGATCGCAACGTGAGTGAGCGGCCATCGACCACGACATGTATAAACCGTGGGGAGGCCGATGACCGCACTATCGCGACGTGCGTAAGGCTTGCCCCATCGGCAAGGGTACGCCGGCAAGGGTAAGGCCAAGTGTAAGGGTAAGAGCAAAGTAACGGCAAGGGTAACGGAATGCCTAAGAAAGCGTACGCCGATGGGTCAAGGGTAAGCTGGCAAGGATAAGTATAAGGGCAAAGGTTAGGGAAAGAGTAAGCAAGATTAATCCGGAAAAGGTACTGAAAAGGATAAGTGTAAGGGCAAGGATAAGTGTACGGTCAAGTATGGGCAAGGGTAAGGGAAAGTGTAAGCAAGGGTAAGGATAAGTGTAAGGTCAAGTGTAAGGGTAAGGGAATGCTTAAGCTGAAAAGGATAAGTGTAAGGTGAAGTGTAGGATATTTTAAGCAAGGGTAAGCCAGCAAGGGTTAGGATAAGTATAAGTGTAAGGTCAAGAGTAAGGAAAAGTGCAAGCAAGGGTAAGCCGATTGGCAAGGGTGCAAGGGTGCAAGGGTAAGCCGATGGGGAGAGCCTCAAGCACGCAGCGAATGTGGTGTCATTTAACACGCGCCGCGAATGTGGTGTCATCCAACACTACGCGAATGTGGTGTCATGAGTGCGGCCATCATCCACGACATGGGTAAGCCGTGGATTATGGCACATTCTTGCCGTATGCCCGATTTGCTGACAGTTAAAACACCTTTGAATGAACACGTACCGTCTAACCGTGCACCGGTTAAATCCTATGCACAATTTTCCAGCCATTATTGTCAATTTTAAAATTGAAATTAAAAATACTTAGAGATATAATTTAATAAAACAAGTTATACCGCTAAAAAGCTCAAAGATTCGACTTTCAGAATATGTAATTTGTTAGAAGATCGGAACATAAGTAATAATTTAAAAGTTAAGTTCAATAAGTAAACAACCTAACACAATCCTATGGGAAATCGGGAAAAAAAAATCCAAAAATTTGACACTTTTTTAAAATTCAATTAAAAATTATTAAATCATCCTAGAGAAACATGGGTGGAGGCGGAGAAAAGCCAAAATTTCAAATTATCGAGATCTGGCGTTAGTTTTTCAGAAAAGTTTGGAAAAAATGAAAATCTAGCTATATTAAAACATTAGAATTTGCCTCCAAAATCCCATGTTTCCCTACAGGAATGAGGGTTACTCCAATTTCTCAAAAACTCAAAAAAAATACAGTTTTTAAAATAAACGTTTTTCATAGTAAATCACAATATTGTACAACATAATTGGTATCAAAATAAAGCTAGGACTCATATCTAGATTAAAATTACAATATATTTACACTTTGAGCATTTTTAGATAGTTTTTAAAACAATAGAATTCCATTGATTATCCCATGTTAAGTCTGGGAAAAAAGTACAAAAAAAGCAGTTTTTGATGTTGAGAATAAAGGGTTAAAATTTAACGTTAGTTTAAAACGAATGGTACTAAAGTGATCTACGAACTATAATTAAGATGAATGAAACAATAGTTTTTAGTTTTATGTAAGTTTAAGATGTTTTTAAGGGATCTGAAAAGTGTCAAAGAAAAGAAAATGGCTCTAGAAATTTGAAAGTAATTTAGAGAATTTATGTTAAAAGTTTTAGAAAAGAATAACTTAGAGTTACAAGATTGGGTTTAAAAGAGAGCTTAGGAGTTAGTGAAGGTCAAATGAGCCATTAAAAAGCAAAAAAGGTGACTTAACATTGTCAAAAGTGTAATGGAATTCCGTTATTTTATCCATGTTATCTCCATGGGAGAAAAACATGAAAACATCACGTTTTAAATTGGATATTTAAGGGTTAGATTTTCATGAAAACTTAATACAAATGGTACCAAATTAATCAGCATAGTTTAATTATCACAAAATGAGCCTTTGTTTTTAATTATCAATTATTTTTATTTATCTTTTAAACATATTTAAAACACCTTAAATTGAAAATGGTTCATGTAAACAAAAAGTGCATGGTCTTTAATGGGTTAATTTTTTATGAAAAAATACACTCCAGTAGACATAATAGATATCAATGATCACAAAAGAATATAGATTCTAAATTTGTCAAGTTTTAGAATATTCGAGATTGTTAAGGGGGCACAAAAAGCAGTTGAATAGGTGGCAAAACCTGGTTCAAGGAGAAATCGAAAGTAAAGAAGAAGAAAGTTTAACTATATATTTCTCCTGAACCCCTATTCATAAATGCACATACTAGATATCATTTTGAAGAGAATTTAAAGAGGAAGAGAAAGACATATAGCACGAGGCTCTAGCTTACCCCGTTCCCGAAACATTTACGCTTTCATCAGGAGCGAAAACAGCAGCATGCTACTATGATCACAACTACGTCAGCACCTTGGCAAGGGTAAGCCGATCGGCAAGGGTGCAAGGGTGCAAGGGTAAGCCGATGGGGAGAGCCTCAAGCACGAAGCTAATGTGGTGTCATTTAACACGCGCCGCGAATGTGGTGTCATCCAACACTACGCGAATGTGGTGTCATGAGTGCGGCCATCATCCACGACATGGGTAAGCCGTGGGGAGGACGATGACCGCACGATCACAACGTGAGTGAGCGGCCATCGACCACGACCCGTATAAACCGTGGGGAGGCCGATGACCGCACTATCGCGACGTGCGTGAGGCTTGCTTCTTCGGCAAGGTAACGCCGGCAAGGATAAGGGAAAGGATAAGTGTAAGGGTATGGGTAAGGGAATTCCACAGCAAGTGTAAGCCGATGGGTAAAGGGTAAGCCGGCAAGGATACGTATAAGGGCAAAAGTAAAGGAAAGAGTAAGCAACGGTAAGCCGGCAAGGGTACTGAAAAGGATAAGTGTAAGGTGAAGTGTAGGGATATTTTAAGCAAGGGTAAGCCAGCAAGGATAAGTCAAGAGTAAGGAAAAGTGTAAGCAAGGGTAAGCTGACCGGCAAGGATGCAAGGGTAAGCCGATGGGGAGATCCTCAAGCACGCAGCGAATGTGGTGTCATTTAACACGCGCCGCGAATGTGGTGTCATCCAACACTACGCGAATGTGGTGTCATGAGTGCGGCCATCATCCACGACATGGGTAAGCCGTGGGGAGGACGATGACCGCACGATCGCAACGTGAGTGGGCGGTCATCGACCACGACATGTATAAACCGTGGGGAGGCCGATGACCGCACTATCGCGACGTGCGTGAGGCTTGCTTCTTCGGAAAGGTAACGCCGGCAAGGGTTTGGGAAAGGATAAGTGTAAGGTAGGGTGTAAGGGTAAGGGTAAGGATATGCTTAAGCAAGTGTAATCCGATGGGTCAAGGGTAAGCCGGCAAGGATACGTAATAGGGCAAAAGTAATGGAAAGAATAAGCAAGGGTAAGCGGATCGGCAAGGGTGCAAGGGTACGCCGATGGGGAGAGTCTCAAGCACACAGCGAATGTGGTGTCATTTAACACGCGCCGCGAATGTGGTGTCATCCAACACTACGCGAATGTGGTGTCAGGAGTGCGGCCATCATCCACGACATGGGTAAGCCGTGGGGAGGACGATGACCGCACGATCGCAACGTGAGTGAGCGGCCATCGACCACGACATGTATAAACCGTGGGGAGGCCGATGACCGCACTATCGCGACGTGCGTAAAGCTTGCCCCATCGGCAAGGGTACGCCGGCAAGGGTAAGGGAAAGGATAAGAGTAAGGCCAAGTGTAAGGGTAAGAGCAAAGTAACGGCAAGGTTAATGGAATTCCTAAGAAAGCGTACGCCGATGGGTCAAGGGTAAGCTGGCAAGGATAAGTATAAGGGAAAGGTTAGGGAAAGAGTAAGCAAGTTTAATCCGGCAAAGGTACTGAAAAGGATAAGTGTAAGGTGAAGTTTGAGGTGAAGTGTAGGGAAATTGTAAGCAAATGTAAGCGGTTAAGGGTTAGGGCAAGTATAAGTGTACGGTCAAGTATGGGAAAGGGTAAGGGAAAGTGTAAGCAAGGGTAAGGATAAGTGTAAGGTCAAGTGTAAGGGTAAGGGAATGCTTAAGCTGAAAAGGATAAGTGCAAGGTGAAGTGTAGGGATATTTTAAGCAAGGGTAAGCCAGCAAGGGTTAGGACAAGTATAAGTGTAAGGTGAAGAGTAAGGAAAAATGCAAGCAAGGTAAGCCGATCGGCAAGGGTGCAAGGGTTCAAGGGTAAGCCGATGGGGAGAGCCTCAAGCACGCAGCGAATGTGGTGTCATTTAACACGCGCCGCGAATGTGGTGTCATCCAACACTACGCGAATGTGGTGTCATGAGTGCGGCCATCATCCACGACATGGGTAAGCCGTGGGGAGGACGATGACCGCACGATCGCAACGTGAGTGGGCGGCCATCGACCACGACATGTATAAACCGTGGGGAGGCCGATGACCGCACTATCGCGACGTGCGTAAGGTTTGCCCCATCGACAAGGGTACGCCGGCAAGGGTAAGGGAAAGGATAAGAGTAAGGTCAAGTGTAAGGGTAAGAGCAAAGTAACGGCAAGGGTAATGGAATGCCTAAGAAAGCGTACGCCGATGGGTCAAGGGTAAGCTGGCAAGGATAAGTATAAGGGCAAAGGTTAGGGAAAGAGTAAGCAAGTTTAATCCGGCAAAGATACTGAAAAGGATAAGTGTAAGGTGAAGTGTAAGGTGAAGTGTAGGGAAATTGTAAGCAAATGTAAGCGGTTAAGGGTTAGGGCAAGGATAAGTGTACGGTCAAGTATGGGCAAGGGTAAGGGAAAGTGTAAGCAAGGGTAACGATAAGTGTAAGGTCAAGAGTAAGGAAAAGTGCAAGCAAGGGTAAGCAAATCGGCAAGGGTGCAAGGGTGCAAGGGTAAGCCGATGGGGAGAGCCTCAAGCCGCAGCGAATGTGGTGTCATTTAACACGCGCCGCGAATGTGGTGTCATCCAACACTACGCGAATGTGGTGTCATGAGTCCGGCCATCATCCACGACATGGGTAAGCCGTGGGGAGGACGATGACAGCACGATCGCAACGTGAGTGGGCGGCCATCGACCACGACATGTATAAACCGTGGGGAGGCCGATGACCGCACTATCGCGACGTACGTGAGGCTTGCTTCTTCGGAAAGGTAACGCTGGCAAGGGTTTGGGAAAGGTTAAGTGTAAGGTCAAGTGTAAGGGTAAGGGTAAGGGTATGCTTAAGCAAGTGTAAGCCAATGGGTCAAGGGTAAGCCGGGAAGGATACGTAATAGGGCAAAAGTAATGGAAAGAATAAGCAAGGGTAAGCCGATCGGCAAGGGTGCAAGTGTACGCCGATGGGGAGAGCCTCAAGCACGCAGCGAATGTGGTGTCATTTAACACGCGCCGCGAATGTGGTGTCATCCAACACTACGCGAATATGGTGTCATGAGTGCGGCCATCATCCACGACATGGGTAAGCCGTGGGGAGGACGATGACCGCACGATCGCAACGTGAGTGAGCGGCCATCGACCACGACATGTATAAACCGTGGGGAGGCTGATCACCGCACTATCGCGACGTGCGTAAGGCTTGCCCCATCGGCAAGGGTACGCCGGCAAGGGTAAGGGAAAGGATAAGAGTAAGGTCAAGTGTAAAGGTAAGAGCAAAGTAACGGCAAGGGTAATGGAATGCCTAAGAAAGCGTACGCCGATGGGTCAAGGGTAAGCTGGCAAGGATAAGTATAAGGGCAAAGGTTAGGGAAAGAGTACGCAAGTTTAATCCGGCAAAGGTACTGAAAAGGATAAGTGTAAGGGCAAGGATAAGTGTACGGTCAAGTATGGGCAAGGGTAAGGGAAAGTGTAAGCAAGGGTAAGGATAAGTGTAAGGTCAAGTGTAAGGGTAAGGGAATGCGTAAGCTGAAAAGGATAAGTGTAAGGTGAAGCGTAGGGATATTTTAAGCAAGGGTAAGCCAGCAAGGGTTAGGACAAGTATAAGTGTAAGGTCAAGAGTAAGGAAAAGTGCAAGCAAGGGTAGGCCGATCGGCAAGGGTGCAAGGGTTCAAGGGTAAACCGATGGGGAGAGCCTCAATTACGCAGCGAATGTGGTGTCATTTAACACGCGCCGCGAATGTGGTGTCATCCAACACTACGCGAATGTGGTGTCATGAGTGCGGCCATCATCCACGACATGGGTAAGCCGTGGGGAGGACGATGACCGCACGATCGCAACGTGAGTGGGCGGCCATCGACCACGACATGTATAAACCTTGGGGAGGCCGATGACCGCACTATCGCGACGTGCGTGAGGCTTGCTTCTTCGGAAAGGTAACGCTGGCAAGGGTTTGGGAAAGGTTAAGTGTAAGGTCAAGTGTAAGTGTAAGGGTAAGGGTATGCTTAAGCAAGTGTAAGCCAATGGGTCAAGGGTAAGCCGGGAAGGATACGTATTAGGGCAAAAGTAATGGAAAGAATAAGCAAGGGTAATCCGATCGGCAAGGGTGCAAGGGTAAGCCGATGGGGAGAGACTCAAGCACGCAGCGAATGTGGTGTCATTTAACACGCGCCGCGAATGTGGTGTCATCCAACACTACGCGAATGTGGTGTCATGAGTGCGGCCATCATCCACGACTTGGGTAAGCCGTGGGGAGGACGATGACCGCACGATCGCAACGTGAGTGGGCGGCCATCGACCACGACATGTATAAACCGTGGGGAGGCCGATGATCGCACTATCGCGACGTGCGTAAGGTTTGCCCCATCGACAAGGGTACGCCGGCAAGGGTAAGGGAAAGGATAAGAGTAAGGTCAAGTGTAAGGGTAAGAGCAAAGTAACGGCAAGGGTAATGGAATGCCTAAGAAAGCGTACGCCGATGGGTCAAGGGTAAGCTGGCAAGGATAAGTATAAGGGCAAAGGTTAGGGAAAGAGTAAGCAAGTTTAATCCGGCAAAAATACTGAAAAGAATAAGTGTAAGGTGAAGTGTAAGGTGAAGTGTAGGGAAATTGTAAGCAAATGTAAGCGGTTAATGGTTAGGTCAAGGATAAGTGTACGGTCAAGTATGGGCAAGGGTAAGGGAAAGTGTAAGCAAGGGTAAGGATAAGTGTAAGATCAAGAGTAAGGAAAAGTGCAAGCAAGGGTAAGCCGATCGGCAAGGGTGCAAGGGTGCAAGGGTAAGCCGATGGGGAGAGCCTCAAGCACGCAGCGAATGTGGTGTCATTTAACACGCGCCGCGAATGTGGTGTCATCCAACACTACGCGAATGTGGTGTCATGAGTGCGGCCATCATCCACGACATGGGTAACCTGTGGGGAGGACGACGACCGCACGATCGCAACGTGAGTGAGCGGCCATCGACCACGACATGTATAAACCGTGGGGAGGCCGATGACCGCACTATCGCGACGTGCGTGAGGCTTGCTTCTTCGGAAAGGTAATGCCGGCAAGGGTAAGGGAAAGGATAAGTGTAAGGGTAAGGGTAAGGGAATGCTTAAGCAAGTGTAAGCCGATGGGTCAAAGTTAAGCCGGCAAGGATACGTAATAGGGCAAAAGTAAAGGAAAGAGTCAGCAAGTGTAAGCCGATGGGTCAAGGGTAAGCCGGCAAGGATACGTATAAGGGCAAAAGTAAAGGAAAGAGTGAGCAAGGGTAAGCCGGCAAGGGTACTGAAAAGGATAAGTATAGGGTGAAGTGTAGGGATATTTTAAGCAAGGGTAAGCCAGCAAGGGTTAGGACAAGTCTAAGTGTAAGGTCAAGAGTAAGGAAAAGTGCAAGGAAGGGTAAGCCGATCGGCAAGGGTGCAAGGGTAAGCCGATCGGGAGAGCCTCAAGCACGCAGCGAATGTGGTGTCATTTAACACGCGCCGCGAATGTGGTGTCATCCAACACTACGCGAATGTGGTGTCATGAGTGTGGCCATCATCCACGACATGGGTAAGCCGTGGGGAGGACGATGACCGCACGATCGCAACGTGAGTGAGCGGCCATCGACCACGACATGTATAAACCGTGGGGAGGCCGATGACCGCACTATCGCGACGTGCGTGAGGCTTGCTTCTTCGGCAAGGTAACGCCGGCAAGGGTAAGGGAAAGGATAAGAGTAAGGTCAATTGTAAGGGTAAGAGCAAAGTAACGGCAAGGGTAATGGAATGCCTACGAAAGCGTACGCCGAAGGGTCAAGGGTAAGCTGGCAAGGATAAGTATAAGGGCAAAGGTTAGGGAAAGAGTAAGCAAGTTTAATCCGGCAAAGATACTGAAAAGTATAAGTGTAAGGTGAAGTGTAAGGTGAAGTGTACGGAAATTGTAAGCAAATGTAAGCGGTTAAGGGTTAGAGCAAGGATAAGTGTACGGTCAAGTATTTGCAAGGGTAAGGGAAAGTGTAAGCAAGGGTAAGCATAAGTGTAAGGTCAAGTGTAAGGGTAAGGGAATGCTTAAGCTGAAAAGGATAAGTGTAAGGTGAAGTGTAGGGATATTTTAAGCAAGGGTAAGCCAGCAAGGGTTAGGACAAGTATAAGTGTAAGGTCAAGAGTAAGGAAAAGTGCAAGCAAGGGTAAGCCGATCGGCAAGGGTGCAAGGGTGCAAGGGTAAGCCGATGGGGAGAGCCTCAAGCCGCAGCGAATGTGGTGTCATTTAACAGGCGCCGCGAATGTGGTGTCATCCAACACTACGCGAATGTGGTGTCATGAGTGCGGCCATCATCCACGACATGGGTAAGCCGTGGGGAGGACGATGACCGCACGATCGCAACGTTAGTGGGCGGCCATCGACCACGACATGTATAAACCGTGGGGAGGCCGATGACCGCACTATCACGACGTGCGTGAGGCTTGCTTCTTCGGAAAGGTAACGCTGGCAAGGGTTTTGGAAAGGATAAGTGTAAGGTCAAGTGTATAAGCAAGTGTAATCCGATGGGTCAAGGGTAAGCCGGCAAGGATACGCAATAGGGCAAAAGTAATGGAAAGAATAAGCAAGGGTAAGCCGATCGGCAAGGGTGCAAGTGTACGCCGATGGGGAGAGTCTCAAGCACTTAGCGAATGTGGTGTCATTTAACACGCGCCGCGAATGTGGTGTCATCCAACACTACGCGAATGTGGTGTCATGAGTGCGGCCATCATCCACGACATGGGTAAGCCGTGGGGAGGACGATGACCGCACGATCGCAACGTGAGTGAGCGGCCATCGTCCACGACATGTATAAACCGTGGTGAGGCCCATGACCGCACTATCGCGACGAGCGTAAGGCTTGCCCCATCGACAAGGGTACGCCGGCAAGGGTAAGGGAAAGGATAAGAGTAAGGTCAAGTGTAAGGGTAAGAGCAAAGTAACGGCAAGGGTAATGGAATGCCTAAGAAAGCGTACGCCGATGGGTCAAGGGTAAGCTGGCAAGGATAAGTATAAGGGCAAAGGTTAGGGAAAGAGTAAGCAAGTTTAATCCGGCAAAGATACTGAAAAGGATAAGTGTATGGTGAAGTGTAAGGTGAAGTGTAAGGTGAAGTGTAGGGAAATTGTAAGCAAATGTAAGCGGTTAAGGGTTAGGGCAAGGATAAGTGTACGGTCAAGTATTTGCAAGGGTAAGGGAAAGTGTAAGCAAGGGTAAGGATAAGTGTAAGGTCAAGTGTAAGGGTAAGGGAATGCTTAAGCTGAAACGGATAAGTGTAAGGTGAAGTGTAGGGATATTTTAAGCAAGGGTAAGCCAGCAAGGGTTAGGACAAGTATAAGTGTAAGGTCAAGAGTAAGGAAAAGTGCAAGCAAGGGTAAGCCGATCGGCAAGGGTGCAAGGGTGCAAGGGTAAGCCGATGCAGAGAGCCTCAAGCCGCAGCGAATGTGGTGTCATTTAACACGCGCCGCGAATGTGGTGTCATCCAACACTACGCGAATGTGGTGTCATGAGTGCGGCCATCATCCACGACATGGGTAAGCCGTGGGGAGGACGATGACCGCACGATCGCAACGTGAGTGGGCGGCCATCGACCACGACATGTATAAACCGTGGGGAGGCCGATGACCGCACTATCGCGACGTGCGTGAGGCTTGCTTCTTCGGAAAGGTAACGCTGGCAAGGGTTTTGGAAAGGATAAGTGTAAGGTCAAGTGTATAAGCAAGTGTAATCCGATGGGTCAAGGGTAAGCCGGCAAGGATACGCAATAGGGCAAAAGTAATGGAAAGAATAAGCAAGGGTAAGCCGATCGGCAAGGGTGCAAGGGTACGCCGATGGGGAGAGTCTCAAGCACGCAGCGAATGTGGTGTCATTTAACACGCGCCGCGAATATGGTGTCATCCAACACTACGCGAATGTGGTGTCATGAGTGCGGCCATCATCCACGACATGGGTAAGCCGTGGGGAGGACGATGACCGCACGATCGCAACGTGAGTGAGCGGCCATCGACCACGACATGTATAAACCGTGGTGAGGCCGATGACCGCACTATCGCGACGTGCGTAAGGCTTGCCCCATCGACAAGGGTACGCCGGCAAGGGTAAGGGAAAGGATAAGAGTAAGGTCAAGTGTAAGGGTAAGAGCAAAGTAACGGCAAGGGTAATGGAATGCCTAAGAAAGCGTACGCCGATGGGTCAAGGGTAAGCTGGCAAGGATAAGTATAAGGGCAAAGGTTAGGGAAAGAGTAAGCAAGTTTAATCCGGCAAAGATACTGAAAAGGATAAGTGTATGGTGAAGTGTAAGGTGAAGTGTAGGGAAATTGTAAGCAAATGTAAGCGGTTAAGGGTTAGGGCAAGGATAAGTGTACGGTAGAGTATGGGCAAGGGTAAGGGAAAGTGTAAGCAAGGGTAAGGATAAGTGTAAGGTCAAGTGTAAGGGTAAGGGAATGCTTAAGCTTAAAAGGATAAGTGTAAGGTGAAGTGTAGGGATATTTTAAGCAAGGGTAAGCCAGCAAGGGTTAGGACAAGTATAAGTGGTCAAGAGTAAGGAAAAGTGCAAGCAACGGTAAGCCGATCGGCAAGGGTGCAAGGGTGCAAGGGTAAGCCGATGGGGAGAGCCTCAAGCACGCAGCGAATGTGGTGTCATTTAACACGCGCCGCGAATGTGGTGTCATCCAACACTACGCGAATGTGGTGTCATGTGTGCGGCCATCATCCACGACATGGGTAAGCCGTGGGGAGGACGATGACCGCACGATCGCAACGTGAGTGGGCGGCCATCGACCACGACATGTATAAACCGTGGGGAGGCCGATGACCGCACTATCGCGACGTGCGTAAGTCTTGCCCCATCGACAAGGGTACGCCGGCAAGGGTAAGGGAAAGGATAAGAGTAAGGTCAAGTGTAAGGGTAAGAGCAAAGTAACGGCAAGGGTAATGGAATGCCTAAGAAAGCGTACGCCGATGGGTCAAGGGTAAGCTGGCAAGGATAAGTATAAGGGCAAAGGTTAGGGAAAGAGTACGCAAGTTTAATCCGGCGAAGGTACTGAAAAGGATAAGTGTAAGGGCAAGGATAAGTGTACAGTCAAGTATGGGCAAGGGTAAGGGAAAGTGTAAGCAAGGGTAAGGATAAGTGTAAGGGTAAGGGAATGCTTAAGCTGAAAAGGATAAGTGTAAGGTGAAGTGTAGGGATATTTTAAGCAAGGGTAAGCCAGCAAGGGTTAGGACAAGTATAAGTGTAAGGTGAAGAGTAAGGAAAAATGCAAGCAAGGGTAAGCCGATCGGCAAGGGTGCAAGGGTTCAAGGGTAAGCCGATGGGGAGAGCCTGAAGCACGCAGCGAATGTGGTGTCATTTAACACGCGCCGCGAATGTGGTGTCATCCAACACTACGCGAATGTGGTGTCATGAGTGCGGCCATCATCCACGACATGGGTAAGCCGTGGGGAGGACGATGACCGCACGATCGCAACGTGAGTGAGCGGCCATCGACCACGACATGTATAAACCATGGGGAGGCCGATGACCGCACTATCGCGACGTGCGTAAGGCTTGCCCCATCGACAAGGGTACGCCGGCAAGGGTAAGGGAAAGGATAAGAGTAAGGTCAAGTGTAAGGGTAAGAGCAAAGTAACGGCAAGGGTAATGGAATGCCTAAGAAAGCGTACGCCGATGGGTCAAGGGTAAGCTGGCAAGGATAAGTATGGGAAAGAGTAAGCAAGTTTAATCCGGCAAAGATACTGAAAAGGATAAGTGTAAGGTGAAGTGTAAGGTGAAGTGTAGGGAAATTGTAAGCAAATGTAAGCGGTTAAGGGTTAGGGCAAGGATAAGTGTACTGTCAAGTATGGGCAAGGGTAAGGGAAAGTGTAAGCAAGGTTAAGGATAAGTGTAAAGTCAAGAGTAAGGAAAAGTGCAAGCAAGGGTAAGCCGATCGGCAAGGGTGCAAGGGTGCAAGGGTAAGCCGATGGGGAGAGCCTCAAGCCGCAGCGAATGTGGTGTCATTTAACACGCGCCGCGAATGTGGTGTCATCCAACACTACGCGAATGTGGTGTCATGAGTGCGGCCATCATCCACGACATAGCAAGTGTAATCCAATGGGTCAAGGGTAAGCCGGGAAGGATACGTAATAGGGCAAATTAATGGAAAGAATAAGCAATTGTAAGCCGATCGGCAAGGGTGCAAGGGTACGCCGATGGGGAGAGCCTCAAGCACGCAGCGAATGTGGTGTCATTTAACACGCGCCGCGAATGTGGTGTCATGAGTGCGGCCATCATCCACGACATGGGTAAGCCGTGGGGAGGCCGATGACCGCACTATCGCGACGTGCGTAAGGCTTGCCCCATCGACAAGGGTACGCCGGCAAGGGTAAGGGAAAGGATAAGAGTAAGGTCAAGTGTAAGGGTAAGAGCAAAGTAACGGCAAGGGTAATGGAATGCCTAAGAAAGCGTACGCCGATGGGTCAAGGGTAAGCTGGCAAGGATATGTATAAGGGCAAAGGTTAGGGAAAGAGTACGCAAGTTTAATCCGGCAAAGGTACTGAAAAGGATAAGTGTAAGGGCAAGGATAAGTGTACGGTCAAGTATGGGCAAGGGTAAGGGAAAGTGTAAGCAAGGGTAAGGATAAGTGTAAGGTCAAGTGTAAGGGTAAGGGAATGCTTAAGCTGAAAAGGATAAGTGTAAGGTGAAGTGTAGGGATATTTTAAGCAAGGGTAAGCCAGCAAGGGTTAGGACAAGTATAAGTGTAAGGTGAAGAGTAAGGAAAAATGCAAGAAAGGGTAAGCCGATAGGCAAGGGTGCAAGGGTTCAAGGGTAAGCCGATGGGGAGAGCCTCAAGCACGCAGCGAATGTGGTGTCATTTAACACGCGCCGCGAATGTGGTGTCATCCAACACTACGCGAATGTGGTGTCATGAGTGCGGCCATCATCCACGACATGGGTAAGCCGTGGGGAGGATGATGACCGCACGATCGCAACGTGAGTGGGCGGCCATCGAAGACGACATGTATAAACCTTGGGGAGGCCGATGACCGCACTATCGCGACGTGCGTGAGTCTTGCTTCTTCGGAAAGGTAACGCTGGCAAGGGTTTGGGAAAGGTTAAGTGTAAGGTCAAGTGTAAGTGTAAGGGTATGCTTAAGCAAGTGTAAGCCAATGGGTCAAGGGTAAGCCGGGAAGGATACGTATTAGGGCAAAAGTAATGGAAAGAATAAGCAAGGGTAAGCCGATCGGCAAGGGTGCAAGGGTAAGCCGATGGGGAGAGACTCAAGCACGCAGCGAATGTGGTGTCATTTAACACGCGCCGCGAATGTGGTGTCATCCAATACTACGCGAATGTGGTGTCATGAGTGCGGCCATTATCGACGACATGGGTAAGCCGTGGGGAGGTCGACGACCGCACGATCGCAACGTGAGTGAGCGGCCATCGACCACGACATGTATAAACCGTGGGGAGGCCGATGACCGCACTATCGCGACGTGCGTGAGGCTTGCTTCTTCGGAAAGGTAATGCCGGCAAGGGTAAGGGAAAGGATAAGTGTAAGGGTAAGGGTAAGGGAATGCTTAAGCAAGTGTAAGCCGATGGGTCAAAGGTAAGCCGGAAAGGATACGTAATAGGGCAAAATTAAAGGAAAGAGTCAGCAAGTGTAAGCCGATGGGTCAAGGTTAAGCCGGCAAGGATACGTATAAGGGCAAAAGTAAAGGAAAGAGTAAGCAAGGGTACTGAAAAGGATAAGTATAGGGTGAAGTGTAGGGATATTTTAAGCAAGGGTAAGCCAGCAAGGGTTAGGACAAGTATAAGTGTAAGGTCAAGAGTAAGGAAAAGTGCAAGCAAGGGTAAGCCGATCGGCAAGGGTGCAAGGGTGCAAGGGTAAGCCGATGGGGAGAGCCTCAAGCACGCAGCGAATGTGGTGTCATTTAACACGCGCCGCGAATGTGGTGTCATCCAACACTACGCGCGGCCATCATCCACGACATGGGTAAGCCGTGGGGAGGACGATGACCGCACGATCGCAAAGTGAGTGAGCGGCCATCGACCACGACATGTATAAACCGTGGGGAGGCCGATGACCGCACTATCGCGACGTGCGTGAGGCTTGCTTCTTCGGAAAGGTAACGCTGGCAAGGGTTTGGGAAAGGTTAAGTGTAAGGTCAAGTGTAAGGGTAAGGGTAAGGGTATGCTCAAGCAAGTGTAAGCCAATGGGTCAAGGGTAAGCCGGGAAGGGTACGTACTAGGGCAAAAGTAATGGAAAGAATAAGCAAGGGTAAGCCGATCGGCAAGGGTGCAAGTGTACGCCGATGGGGAGAGTCTCAAGCACGCAGCGAATGTGGTGTCATTTAACACGCGCCGCGAATGTGGTGTCATCCAACACCACGCGAATGTGGTGTCATGAGTGTGGCCATCATCCACGACATGGGTAAGCCGTGGGGAGGACGATGACCGCACGATCGCAACGTGAGTGAGCGGCCATCGACCACGACATGTATAAACCGTGGGGAGGCCGATGACCGCACTATCGCGACGTGCGTAAGGCTTGCCCCATCGGCAAGGGTACGCCGGCAAGGGTAAGGGAAAGGATAAGAGTAAGGTCAAGTGTAAGGGTAAGAGCAAAGTAACGGCAAGGGTAATGGAATGCCTAAGAAAGCGTACGCCGATGGGTCAAGGGTAAGCTGGCAAGGATAAGTATAAGGGCAAAGGTTAGGGAAAGATTAAGCAAGTTTAATCCGGCAAAGGTACTGAAAAGGATAAGTGTAAGGGCAAGGATAAGTGTACGGTCAAGTATGGGCAAGGGTAAAGGAAAGTGTAAGCAAGGGTAAGGATAAGTGTAAGGTCAAGTGTAAGGGTAAGGGAATGCTTAAGCTGAAAAGGATAAGTGTAAGGTGAAGTGTAGGGATATTTTAAGCAAGGGTAAGCCAGCAAGGGTTAGGACAAGTATAAGTGTAAGGTCAAGAGTAAGGAAAAGTGCAAGCAAGGGTAAGCCGATCGGCAAGGGTGCAAGGGTTCAAGGGTAAGCCGATGGGGAGAGCCTCAAGCACGCAGCGAATGTGGTGTCATTTAACACGCGCCGCGAATGTGGTGTCATCCAACACTACGCGAATGTGGTGTCATGAGTGCGGCCATCATCCACGACATGGGTAAGCCGTGGGGAGGACGATGACCGCACGATCGCAACGTGAGTGGGCGGCCATCGACCACGACATGTATAAACCTTGGGGAGGCCGATGACCGCACTTTCGCGACGTGCGTGAGGCTTGCTTCTTCGGAAAGGTAATGGCGGCAAGGGTAAGATGAGGGGTTCATCTTCCGGTCCCAGGCCCTTGCAGGCCCATGTGTCTACGTGCGGAAAGACCCCCGTTCCAAACCCCGCGGCGCGTCCCGAAGGTCGCCGCCAGGAGTGGCCCGTCAGGGCCGATCCACACGCAAACTCCGGTCAAGCCGGTGCACTGCCCAGCGCACGTCACACCGGTTATTCCCAAGAGGATGATTGGTCGCATGCGACAGATCCCGCCACTTAGCTAGAGGAGCCAAATGGTTCCTTCTCTTGGTTCCCGACCCGGGACGCCCCGACAGCCCGCAGGAACCGAGCACCTCTAAAGGAGTCGGGCCCACGAACCAATTCGAGGTTACCGAGCCGGAGTTGATGTACGGAGGGCCCTCAAGATCAAATACCATTCTACGGCAAAGACATTTTTGAGGGACAACCGAATAGGGGGTAGGTGCCGCTCGCGAGCCCTGGAGAGTCGCGGAAAGTTTCTCCATGAGCGCATAGACACGCCCTCGCTAGGGGGTGGGCTGCGGGGTCGGACGTCTCCGGCCCCCAGTCCACGTGTACCTTACCTACATGTTTATTGCACTACACATATATACACTACGACATAAATACACTACTACATAAATACACTACGGTATTTTATACACTACGACATATTATACACTACTAAATGCAGGTTCATGAGACTGTGTCCCGAACCTGAGAACTTCATGCACCACCACCACCAGTGCCGCGCGTACGACGGACTGGTTGATTTGCGTTCAACTGCGGTGCTTGACCGCGAAGGGCTCTGGTACGACGACCATGCCTTTGGCGACCAGATCTCGATCCAATGTCCGCAGGAGGAGATCATTTACAATGACCTTCACTCCCTTCCGGCAATAGCCATCTAGACACAGGTCAAGAAGCGTTCGAGTATGGTAGTTCCATGGGAAGAATCTTTCCCGAATGGACCGCCATAGGGGACAAGAGTAGAGACAGTGTCTCCTGTCACTTATCCCTATCCCACAGAAACATGTAGGATCCTTCTGGAAGAAGCGAGCCTGGTGGTCACCAAAGGTGCCGTGTCCCGTGAGGACTTGGTTGAGGTAGAAATCGCCGTGCAGCCTCCGTAGGCGGACGCGCGGAAAAAGTTCGTATGTCACTTCGCCTTTGCCCGAGGCCACCCATTTGCTTTGCCATCTTGAGATGGCACGGGCCAAGAGCTCTCTCTTGGCCTGGCGGCGGGTGGTTTTGATAACCACGTCCACAGCCGAGCGGGTCGTAGCGGCCTTAGCCAGCTCGTCCGCACGCTCGTTGTGAACGTGTCCAACATGGGCCTTGACCCAGTGCATGTGAACACCGATTCCACTACTCTTCACCAAGTCCCTGATCTCGGAAATAGATCTGTGCCTGGGCACAAGACTATTTAGGGCCTGAAGCGCCGATCTCGAATCTGAGTAGATGTCGAGCTCACCGAGATCCCTATGATGGGCATCCGTTATCGCCTCCTTAATCGCGTGGACTTCGGCTGCGAAGACTTCTGCACCATCTGAAAGGCGGAACTGACCCTCACTGACTGTTTGTCCGTCGATCACGGCAGTAAACGCGCAACCTACGGTGCGGTCTTGCTGCCTGGATCCGTCCGTGTAAGAACACGTCGTCCTGGGAGTGAGGTCCCTGGTCCACGGGATCCGACCGAGGACTTCTCGTCGGTAAGTTGGTCGCCAGAGATCGACTGACTAGAGGGTCGAGCCCTGTACCGTCAATGCCCCTGCCCCACCTGACAAGGGCCGTGAAGTCCCTGTCCATTTCTGCACGCAAGTCAAGGGGCAAAACCCCCGACAAGACGTGCAACGCATCATTCGAAACCGTGCTATAACACTTTGTCACGCACAGGAGGAGTCCCCTTTGTACGCTGAGCAACCTGTTTGCTTCTGCTACCCTGCCAGTGTACCAAATAGAAGCCGCATACAAGATTATTGGCTCCGCCACGAGGCGATAGAGCATCTTGCGTAGAGGCGGCTTGATGCCCCAGTTGGCTGCGGTAAGGCGGTCCATTTTATGCAGCAGCTTGAACGCCCTTTCCTGAACAACGTTCAGGTGGGGCATCCAACTTAGATGCATGTCGATAGTCACCCCCAAGTAAGTCAGGCGCTGCTCGAATTTGATCCTGTGACCGTTCATGAGAATCGGCCTGGATGGAGCATAGTTGAGCCTTCCCCTTGGTGGGACCACCGTGTAGTTGCACTTAGCGTAGCTGAACTCCAGGCTGAATTCCGAAGCCCACTGATGAATCCTGGTGAGAACCGGATTCAGGATTTCGGCAAACCTGAAGACCGCCCTGCTTCGTGCCGCTACGAAGACATCATCGGCGAAGGCTTGAATCAGCCATGCCTCGTCTATATGTGACCGCCTCAACAAGATGTTTATCACAACCAACCAGAGTATCGGACCAAGACATGATCCCTGTGGAACACCGACATTAAAGTAGTGTTCTCCGACGAAGAGAATGATCGACCGGTACCAAAGGTAGTCGTCAATCAACCCAAATAGATAGGGTTCGATGCCGAGATCCGCGAGGCAACGGAGAATGTCTGCTCGCCGAACGCTGTTAAAGGCGCTCTTGATATCAAAGGTGAGCAGACACGTGAATTCTCCGCTAGCCTTCGATTCGGCTATATAGTCCAGCACTCTGCGTAACGCGTCCACCGTACTGATGTTCTTTCGAAATCCGTACTGTCTGGCGTCAAGCAGTCTATTGGTCTCAAGATGGAGAGCCAATCTCGTTGCGCACATCTTATCCAATACCTTCCCGAGGGTCGGCAGTAGACAGATCGGGCGGTAGGATGCGGGGTCGCTGCGGGACTTTCCCGGTTTGGGAAAATACACCGCTACAGCCCTTTTCCAAGTCCGCGGGAAACAAGATACTCTCAAGCAGTGGTTATAAAGTGCCAGTAGCCATTGAGGATGGAACTGGAGAACCTTTCGGACGATCTCAAGGCTGATCCCATCGTGGCCAGGTGCCTTATTAGGCGGCAGTGATTCCACTGCAAGCTCTAGCTCTTCGATGGTAAACCAGTCTGGTTCGCCGGTTCTGTTGTGCGCGACCTGCGAAGCTTCATCGGCTTGCAGGAAGTGGTGTCTTGCAAGTTCGTCCTGAGAATCCTCCCAGGTGGAGACTTCCTCCCCGGAGGGAAGAATTAGAGAGACAGGTGCCTCCCTTCTCCACTTGCCTCGCACCACCTCGACTGCGCAACCTAGCTTATCCGTGACCAGTCCCTCCGAAATGAATCTTCGGAACGATGCACGTTTGGTATGCAGGATCGCCTTTTTTATACTCTGCTCGCTTTCGCTTGTAGAGAGCATCAAGTCTCTCCCTCTGTGGCTGCTCCAGCGTACGCTGGTAGAGCCGCCTCAGCCCGCGCAAACGAGATCTTTGGCTGGACAGTTGACCCGTCCACCAACACGCTCCCTTGCGTTGTGCAGGTATGCGCTTTTTGTGCCTTTGACACAGCCTCACCAGGATCGACATCAGGTGTTCGACACCTTCGTCGGGGGTTTCGAAGCTGTACCGACCCAGATCTACCGTGCGTAGATCGTGTAGGAACTCGTCCCAGACCAAATCCCTTTGCCTCCACCTGCGGTGGACGTTTCGGGGAAGGCGAGTGCCGGTCTGCCTTGATAGGCCCACGTCATGAGTCGGTGGTCGCTGAGTGTTTCGATATCGGACATCATCCAGTCATCAATGCGAGAGGCGCAAAACCGAGCCAACAAGATGTCGACCCAACCTTCGCCCTGAGGGCCTTTGAAGGTCGAAATGCTGTCCGGATCGTTCACGATTTCGAGATTCGCGTTCGAGGCAAAGGTGATCATGGACCTCCCTCTGACGTCAGTGGGTCGTTGCCCCCAAATCGTGGATTTCGCGTTAAAGTCCCCAACCAAGATGACATTGTCACTCGGATGAGTACTCAACAGCTGATCCAACGAATCGAGTACGATCTGGATGTCTTCCGAGGGCGCGCAATAACAAGTTATTATCAACACCTTCTCGTTGGACAGATCGCAACGGATGGCTACCACATCAGAGTGCCGTCTGACCGTGCAGAACGAGACACGGCGGCTTACCCAAAGGGCTGCTCGAAATCGGCTGCCCTCCGAGCTAACCTGCGCGTATTCCGGCGGAGTTCCGAGTATTTTACCCTCGCTCACGTATGGTTCGTTCAGAGATACGATGTCATATCCAGCGGACGAGACGTCCTGTGAGAGCTGGTTTGCCACCACGATCGCGTGGTGACAATTGAGGTGTGCAAATTTCAGTGGATTACTCCCCATTATTGCTCTTCCTCAATCGTTCGATCTCCAGCTTGTGGATATGACACTCTTTCGAGCCTGCGGAGTGATTGGTAGGTAATGATTTACTTCCCGGTCTCCGGCGGTTTTTCGAACTGCAATTAGGGCAACACGCGTCGGCGGTGCACGGAATTACATGGTCAGAGGCGCCGCAGTTTCCGCAAATTTGCGTACCGCGGCACACTGATTGTGTGTGGCCGTACCTCCAACACTTATAACAAACCAAAGGTCGTATATTAGGTCGAAAATCCACTTGGCGCCAACCCACATTTAGACGTCGGAGATTTGCGATGCGGTCGAAAGTCCTCTCGTCTACCGCCAACACCACGTTGCGCCCTCTTTCGCCCACGAACGAGGTTCGGAGCTCAAGAGTGGATCCATTCAGGATCTCGTTTTGTTCTCGCAGCGCTGTAGTGATGTCGGTGGTCGGCAGATTCGAGTCCACTCCAAAGATCACTATCTCTGGAGCTCGACGTCGCGGTCTCATGACGAGGAGGTCCTTCGTCAGTTCAGCCTTCTCCAAGGCGGCCTCAAGCTTCTCCAGGTCCGCAGAACTATTGGCCAGGAAGAGAATACCTCCTCCCGAGATGTCCCGCGTCCCCCGAATCGCTATTTTGGCCTGGATGGGGTTGACTTTACTGACTACTTTTTGGTATGTATCATTGGAGGAGGCTACGGCATGTTCGTCCTGCCCCTTCGGACGAACTATGAGGGCTGTTTCCTCTTTCGGGGGTGGTCTTGCCTTTGGCTTGACGCTGCTACCCCGAAGGGACTGGGCCTTGTTTTTCCCTGTCCCTTGCCGTGCGGAATCATGCGGAGATTTCTTATCAGCCGCGTGGCCGTCTTTCGGGAGTCCCATTTTCTCCTTCCTCCGCAGCCTCTTCCTCATACTCTTAGTGACCACCTTCGCCCAGGACTGATTCTCCACGTGGTCAGCCGCTTCTGATTGGGTTTCAAGGTTACCCTCGGTAGGCCTCTGTCTCGGTTTCACTGGCCGAGACTCTTCCTTCTTTGGGTTCCCTCTACTTCCCTGCTGAGGGCGGTTTTCAGTAGGCTTCGTACCCGGTTTCACTAGCCGGGACTCTTCCTTCTTCCGACTACCCTCAGACTTCTTGGCTAGTACGTTGGTCTGCTTGGTGTCCTGGGAACATGCCCTGCCCCTCCGGTTTCGACCGTCCTCCAAGGGAGTCCGTCGCGAGTGCTTTGGCGCGACTACTTCTACCTCGGTCAGACGATCTCCGCCTTCGTTGCCTCCCGAGCCGTTCCCATTCGACTTCGCTGACTTTCGCAGGTCGGTCTGGTCGCCCGGTGACTGCTGAGCTCTGCTCTTTCGACGTCGGCGCCTCTTGCGTGGAACTTTCTGAGTTTCCTCAGGCAGCTCAACATCGCATAAGTCGCCATCGTCGCCTTCGCCTCCTGAGCCAGCCTTCTTCGTTAAACCTGACTTATGCGTTTCAGCCAGTCCATCCTTCCGGTCTGCAGCCCTGCCCCTCGGGTTCGAACTATCAACTTCCCGAGCAGAATTTTGTGGTTTCATACCTCCTTCTTCAGGTGGATCCGAATCCTCATTTCTCCGCTCAAGGGAAGGACCATTCTCCCCTCCGGCGCCTCCCGGGCCACTCTCTTCCGTCTGGACCGCCTTACTTTTCAACTTAGGGGATCGACGGAACGTCGACCCCTCTACATCATTGCCAAGGATTGGTCCCACCTCGTTCCGAGTTCCCAGGGATAGTCGCGAGCGGTTTTTCGAAGAGTAGGGCGTGTTCCCTACTCCAACCTCTCTGCAAACCACCGGCTGTTCACCCATCTGCGAGGCTTTCCCATGCAAGAGACAGAGCCAAGAATGCTGTCGGGTCACGAAGTCCATTAGCGAACAGACGTGTTCGCCGTACTCATCTTTCTTCGCAACCTTCAAGCTCTTGTCCCGCTCGAGCTTCTTGAGGAATATCGCACCTATCGAGTGCGCGTCCTCTGCGAAAACAGCCGAAACCTCCACCATCTCCACAAGGGAGATATGGGCGGAGTTCGGGTTGATTTCGACTTTAACCTCCGCATCCGTATGCCTATCCTTAAACGGAGCATCAATTGGGGGATTGGGGGCGTCCGAACTCGAGTTTTGGCGTTCACTGGCCTCCACCCGGCTCGACTCGCCACCGCTGTGTTCGAGAGTAGACGTGTGTCTGATTACCTCTACTGATCGCAGCTTCTCCTCCGGACTCTTGGCCAGGCCTCCCTCCTTAGCCTGCCGGGGCCGCACCACGTCGAGGTGGTCCGGAGGAGGAGGACTTTCCGCCCTGAGAAGGGCGTTTTGCAAATCATTGTTTGCGTCAGCCATCCTCAAAAAGAGCAAATGTCAAGGACGTTATGCAGTGAATGAATAAAAGAAAGTATCTCGAAAACGCAAGAACTGCGCTGAAAGACTTTGTTGCTTTGATATACTCTAGGATTTTGTCAAAGCCAATCTCTCAAAATAACTTTCTAGAACGCCCCGGGACCGGAACTTTGCTCTAAGCTGGGTGCGGTCCCTGCCGGGAAGGGTAAGGGAAAGGATAAGTGTAAGGGTAAGGGTAAGGGAATGCTTAAGCAAGTGTAAGCCGATGGGTCAAAGGTAAGCCGGCAAGGATACGTAATAGGGCAAAAGTAAAGGAAAGAGTCAGCAAGTGTAAGCCGATGGGTCAAGGTTAAGCCGGAGAGGATACGTATAAGGGCAAAAGTAAAGGAAAGAGTAAGCAAGGGTAAGCCGGCAAGGGTACTGAAAAGGATAAGTATAGGGTGAAGTGTAGGGATATTTTAAGCAAGGGTAAGCCAGCAAGGGTTAGGACAAGTATAAGTGTAAGGTCAAGGGTAATGAAAAGTGTAGGAGAGGGTAAGCCGATCGGCAAGGGTGCAAGGGTGCAAGGGTAAGCCGATGAGGAGAGCCTCAAGCACGAAGCGAATGTGGTGTCATTTAACACGCTCCGCGAATGTGGTGTCATCCAACACTACGCGAATGTGGTGTCATGAGTGCGGCCATCATCCACGACATGGATAAGCCGTGGGGAGGACGATGACCGCACGATCGCAACGTGAGTGAGCGGCCATCGACCACGACATGTATAAACCGTGGGGAGGCCGATGACCGCACTATCGCGACGTGCGTAAGGCTTGCCCCATCGGCAAGGGTACGCCGGCAAGGGTAAGGGAAAGGATAAGAGTAAGGCCAAGTGTAAGGGTAAGAGCAAAGTAACGGCAAGGGTAATGGAATGCCTAAGAAAGCGTACGCCGATGGGTCAAGGGTAAGCTGGCAAGGATAAGTATAAGGGCAAAGGTTAGGGAAAGAGTAAGCAAGTTTAATCCGGCAAAGGTACTGAAAAGGATAAGTGTAAGGGCAAGGATAAGTGTACGGTCAAGTATGGGCAAGGGTAAGGGAAAGTGTAAGCAAGGGTAAGGATAAGTGTAAGGTCAAGTGTAAGGGTAAGGGAATGCTTAAGCTGAAAAGGATAAGTGTAAGGTGAAGTGTAGGGATATTTTAAGCAAGGGTAAGCCAGCAAGGGTTAGGACAAGTATAAGTGTAAGGTCAAGAGTAAGAAAAAGTGCAAGCAAGTGTAAGCCGATCGGCAAGGGTGCAAGGGTGCAAGGGTAAGCCGATGGGGAGAGCCTCAAGCACGCAGCGAATGTGGTGTCATTTAACACGCGCCGCGAATGTGGTGTCATCCAACACTACGCGAATGTGGTGTCATGAGTGCGGCAATCATCCACGACATGGGTAAGCCGTGGGGAGGACGATGACCGCACGATCACAACGTGAGGGGGCGGCCATCGACCACGACATGTATAAAACGTGGGGAGGCCGATGACCGCACTATCGCGACGTGCGTGAGGCTTGCTTCTTCGGAAAGGTAACGCTGGCAAGGGTTTGTCAAAGGTTAAGTGTAAGGTAGAGTGTAAGTGTAAGGGTAAGGGTATGCTTAAGCAAGTGTAAGCCGGGAAGGATACGTAATAGGGCAAAAGTAATGGAAAGAATAAGCAAGGGTAAGCCGATCGGCAAGGGTGCAAGGGTAAGCCGATGGGGAGAGACTCAAGCACGCAGCGAATGTGGTGTCATTTAACACGCGCCGCGAATGTGGTGTCATCCAACACTACGCGAATGTGGTGTCATGAGTGCGGCCATCATCCACGACATGGGTAAGCCGTGGGGAGGACGACGACCGCACGATCGCAACGTGAGTGAGCGGCCATCGACCACGACATGTATAAACCGTGGGGAGGTCGATGACCGCACTATTGCGACGTGCGTAAGGCTTGCCCCATCGGCAAGGGTACGCCGGCAAGGGTAAGGGAAAGGATAAGAGTAAGGTCAAGTGTAAGGGTAAGAGCAAAGTAACGGCAAGGGTAATGGAATGCCTAAGAAAGCGTACGCCGATGGGTCAAGGGTAAGCTGGCAAGGATAAGTATAAGGGCAAAGGTTAGGGAAAGAGTAAGCAAGTTTAATCCGGCAAAGGTACTGAAAAGGATAAGTGTAAGGGCAAGGATAACTGTACGGTCAAGTATGGGCAAGGGTAAGGGAAAGTGTAAGCAAGGGTAAGGATAAGTGTAAGGTCAAGTGTAAGGGTATGCTTAAGCTGAAAAGGATAAGTGTAAGGTGAAGTGTAGGGATATTTTAAGCAAGGGTAAGCCAGCAAGGGTTAGGACAAGTATAAGTGTAAGGTCAAGAGTAAGGAAAAGTGCAAGGAAGGGTGAGCCGATCGGCAAGGGTGCAAGGGTGCAAGGGTAAGCCGATGGGGAGAGCCTCAAGTACGCAGCGAATGTGGTGTCATTTAACACGCGCCGCGAATGTGGTGTCATCCAAGACTACGCGAATGTGGTGTCATGAGTGCGGCGATATTCCACGACATGGGTAAGCCGTGGGGAGGACGATGACCGCACGTTCTCAACGTGAGTGGGCGGCCATCGACCACGACATGTATAAACCGTGGGGAGGCCGATGACCGCAATATCGCGACGTGCGTGAGGCTTGCTTCTTCGGAAAGGTAACGCTGGCAAGGGTTTGGGAAAGGTTAAGTGTAAGGTCAAGTGTAAGGGTAAGGGTAAGGGTATGCTTAAGCAAGTGTAAGCCAATGGGTCAAGGGTAAGCCGGGAAGGATACGTAATAGGGCAAAAGTAATGGAAAGAATAAGCAAGGTTAAGTCGATCTGCAAGGGTGCAAGTGTAAGCCGATGGGGAGAGACTCAAGCACGCAGCGAATGTGGTGTCATTTAACACGCGCCGCGAATCTGGTGTCATACAACACTACGCGAATGTGGTGTCATGAGTGCGGCCATCATCCACGACATGGGTAAGCCGTGGGGAGGACGACGACCGCACGATCGCAACGTGAGTGAGCGGCCATCGACCACGACATGTATAAACCGTGGGGAGGCCGATGACCGCACTATCGCGACCTGCGTCAGGCTTGCTTCTTCGGAAAGGTAATGCCGGCAAGGGTAAGGGAAAGGATAAGTGTAAGGGTAAGGGTAAGGGAATGCTTAAGCAAGTGTATTCCGATGGGTCAAAGGTAAGCCGGCAAGGATACGTAATAGGGCAAAAGTAAAGGAAAGAGTCAGCAAGTGTAAGCCGATGGGTCAAGGGTAAGCCGGCAAGGATACGTATAAGGGCAAAAGTAAAGGAAAGAGTAAGCAAGGGTAAGCCGGCAAGGGTACTGAAAAGGATAAGTATAGGGTGAAGTGTAGGGATATTTTAAGCAAGGGTAAGCCAGCAAGAGTTAGGACAAGTATAAGTGTAAGGTCAAGGGTAATGAAAAGTGTAGGCAAGGGTAAGCCAATCGGCAAGGGTGCAAGGGTGCAAGGGTAAGCCGATGGGGAGAGCCTCAAGCAGGAAGCGAATGTGGTGTCATTTAACACGCGCCCTGAATGTGGTGTCATCCAACACTACGCGAATGTGGTGTCATGAGTGCGGCCATCATCCACGACATGGGTAAGCCGTGGGGAGGACGATGACCGCACGATCGCAACGTGAGTGGGCGGCCATCGACCACGACATGTGTAAACCTTGGGGAGGCCGATGACCGCACTATCGCGACGTGCGTGAGGCTTGCTTCTTCGGAAAGGTAACGCTGGCTAGGGTTTGGGAAAGGTTAAGTGTAAGGTCAAGTGTAAGTGTAAGGGTAAGGGTATGCTTAAGCAAGTGTAAGCCAATGGGTAAAGTGTAAGCCGGGAAGGATACGTATTAGGGCAAAAGTAATGGAAAGAATAAGCAAGGGTAAGCCGATCGGCAAGGGTGCAAGGGTACGCCGATGGGGAGAGCCTCAAGCACGCAGCGAATGTGGTGTCATTTAACACGCGCCGCGAATGTGGTGTCATCCAACACTACGCGAATGTGGTGTCATGTGTGCGGCCATCATCCACGACATGGGTAAGCCGTGGGGAGGACGATGACCGCACGATCGCAACGTAAGTGAGCGGCCATCGACCACGACAGGTATAAACCGTGGGGAGGCGGATGACCGCACTATCGCGACGTACGTGAGGCTTGCTTCTTCGGCAAGGTAACGCCGGCAAGGGTAAGGGAAAGGATAAGTGTAAGAGTATGGGTAAGGGAATTCCACAGCAAGTGTAAGCCGATGGGTAAAGGGTAAGCCGGCAAGGATACGTATAAGGGCAAAAGTAAAGGAAAGAGTAAGCAAGGATAAGCCGGCAAGGGTACTGAAAAGGATAAGTGTAAGGTGAAGTGTAGGGATATTTTAAGTAAGGGTAAGCCAGCAAGGATTAGGACAAGTATAAGTGTAAAGTCAAGGGTAAGGAAAAGTGTAAGCAATTGTAAGCTGACCGGCAAGGGTGCAAGGGTAAGCCGATGGGGAGATCCTCAAGCACGCAGCGAATGTGGTGTCATTTAACACGCGCCGCGAATGTGGTGTCATCCAAAGCTACGCGAATGTGGTGTCATGAGTGCGGCCATCATCCACGACATGGGTAAGCCGTGTGGAGGACGATGACCGCACGATCGCAACGTGAGTGAGCGGCCATCGACCACGACATGTATAAACCGTGGGGAGGCCGATGACCGCACTATCGCGACGTGCGTGAGGCTTGCTTCTTCGGAAAGGGTACGCCGGCAAGGGTAAGGGAAAGGATAAGAGTAAGGTCAAGTGTAAGGGTAAGAGCAAAGTAACGGCAAGGGTAATGGAATGCCTAAGAAAGCGTACGCCGATGGGTCAAGGGTAAGCTGGCAAGGATAAGTATAAGGGCAAAGGTTAGGGAAAGAGTAAGCATGTTTAATCTGGCAAAGATACTGAAAAGGATAAGTGTAAGGTGAAGTGTAAGGTGAAGTGTAGGGAAATTGTAAGCAAATGTAAGCGGTTAAGGGTTAGGGCAAGGATAAGTGTACGGTCAAGTATGGGCAAGGGTAAGGGAAAGTGTAAGCAAGGGTAAGGAAGGTCAAGAGTAAGGAAAAGTGCAAGCAAGGGTAAGCCGATCGGCAAGGGTGCAAGGGTACAAGTGTAAGCCGATGGGGAGAGCCTCAAGCCGCAGCGAATGTGGTGTCATTTAACACGCGCCGCGAATGTGGTGTCATCCAACACTACGCGAATGTGGTGTCATGAGTGCGGCCATCATCCACGACATGAATAAGCCGTGGGGAGGACGATGACCGCACGATCGCAACGTGAGTGGGCGGCCATCGACCACGACATGTATAAACCGTGGGGAGGCCGATGACCGCACTATCGCGACGTACCTGAGGCTTGCTTCTTCGGCAAGGTAACGCCGGCAAGGGTAAGGGAAAGGATAAGTGTAAGAGTATGGGTAAGGGAATTCCACAGCAAGTGTAAGCCGATGGGTAAAGGGTAAGACGGCAAGGATACGTATAAGGGCAAATTAAAGGAAAGAGTAAGCAAGGGTAAGCCGGCAAGGGTATTGAAAAGGATAAGTGTAAGGTGAAGTGTAGGGATATTTTAAGCAAGGGTAAGCCAGCAAGGATTAGGACAAGTATAAGTGTAAAGTCAAGAGTAAGGAAAAGTGTAAGCAATTGTTAGCTGACCGGCAAGGGTGCAAGGGTAAGCCGATGGGGACATCCTCAAGCACGCAGCGAATGTGGTGTCATTTAACAAGCGCCGCGAATGTGGTGTCATCCAACACTACGCGAATGTGGTGTCATTAGTGCGGCCATCATCCACGACATGGGTAAGCCGTGGGGAGGACGATGACTGCACGATCGCAACGTGAGTGGGCGGCCATCGACCACGACATGTATAAACCGTGGGGAGGCCGATGACCGCACTTTCGCGACGTGCGTGAGGCTTGCTTCTTCGGAAAGGTAACGCCGGCAAGGGTTTGGGAAAGGATAAGTGTAAGGGTTTAAGCAAGTGTAATCCGATGGGTCAAGGGTAAGCCTCAAGGATACGTAATAGGGCAAAAGTAATGGAAAGAATAAGCAAGGGTAAGCCGATCGGCAAGGGTGCAAGGGTAGGCCGATGGGGAGAGTCTCAAGCACGCAGCGAATGTGGTGTCATTTAACACGCGCCGCGAATGTGGTGTCATCCAACACTACGCGAATGTGGTGTCATGAGTGCGTCCATCATCCACGACATGGGTAAGCCGTGGGGAGGACGATGACCGCACGATCGCAACGTGAGTGAGCGGCTATCGACCACGACATGTATAAACCGTGGGGAGGCCGATGACCGAACTATCGCGACGTGCGTGAGGCTTGCTTCTTCGGAAAGGTAACGCTGGCAAGGGTTTTGGAAAGGATAAGTGTAAGGTCAAGTGTAAGGGTAAGGGTAAGGGTATGCTTAAGCAAGTGTAATCCGATGGGTCAATTGTAAGCCGGCAAGGATACGCAATAGGGCAAAAGTAATGGAAAGAATAAGCAAGGGTAAGCCGATCGGCAAGGGTGCAAGGGTACGCCGATGGGGAGAGTCTCAAGCACGCAGCGAATGTGGTGTCATTTAACACGCGCCGCGAATGTGGTGTCATCCAACACTACGCGAATGTGGTGTCATGAGTGCGGCCATCATCCACGACATGGGTAAGCCGTGGGGAGGACGATGACCGCACGATCGCAACGTGAGTGAGCGGCTATCGACCACGACATGTATAAACCATGGGGAGGCCGATGACCGCACTATCGCGACGTGCGTAAGGCTTGCCCCATCGACAAGGGTACGCCGGCAAGGGTAAGGGAAAGTATAAGAGTAAGGTCAAGTGTAAGGGTAAGAGCAAAGTAACGGCAAGGGTAATGGAATGCCTAAGAAAGCGTACGCCGATGGGTCAAGGGTAAGCTGGCAAGGATAAGTATA
The DNA here is from genome assembly GCA_963932465.1 of Maratus speciosus. NCBI lineage: Eukaryota > Metazoa > Arthropoda > Arachnida > Araneae > Salticidae > Maratus > Maratus speciosus. The sequence continues at coordinate 491,811,893 of OZ010794.1, forward strand.
AGGGCAAAGGTTAGGGAAAGAGTAAGCAAGTTTAATCCGGCAAAGATACTGAAAAGGATAAGTGTAAGGTGAAGTGTAAGGTGAAGTGTAGGGAAATTGTAAGCAAATGTAAGCGGTTAAAGGTTAGGGCAAGGATAAGTGTACGGTCAAGTATGGGCAAGGGTAAGGGAAAGTGTAAGCAAGGGTAAGGATAAGTGTAAGGTCAAGTGTAAGGGTAAGGGAATGCTTAAGCTGAAAAGGATAAGTGTAAGGTGAAGTGTAGTGATATTTTAAGCAAGGGTAAGCCAGCAAGGGTTAGGACAAGTGTAAGTGTAAGATCAAGAGTAAGGAAAAGTGCAAAGCAAGGGTAAGCCGATCGGCAATGGTGCAATGGTGCAAGGGTAAGCCGATGGGGAGAGCCTCAAGCCGCAGCGAATGTGGTGTCATTTAACACGCGCCGCGAATGTGGTGTCATGAGTGCGGCCATCATCCACGACATGGGTAAGCCGTGGGGAGGACGATGACCGCACGATCGCAACGTGAGTGGGCGGCCATCGACCACGACATGTATAAACCGTGGGGAGGCCGATGACCGCACTATCGCGACGTACGTGAGGCTTGCTTCTACGGAAAGGTAACGCCGGCAAGGGTTAGGGAGAGGATAAGTGTAAGGTCAAGTGTAAGGGTAAGCAAGTGTAAGCCGATGGGTCAAGGGTAAGCCGGCAAGGATACGTAATAGGGCAAAAGTGATGGAAAGAATAAGCAAGGGTAAGCCGATCGGGAAGGGTGCAAAGGTCAGCCGATGGGGAGAGTCTCAAGCACGAAGCGTATGTGGTGTCATTTAACACGCGTCGCGAATGTGGTGTCATCCAACACTACGCAAATGTGGTGTCATGAATGCGGCCATCATCCACGACATGGGTAAGCCGTGGGGAGGATGATGTCCGCACGATCGCAACGTGAGTGAGCGGCCATCGACCACGACATGTATAAACTGTGGGGAGGCCGATGACCGCACCATCGCGACGTGCGTGAGGCTTGCCCCATCGGCAAGGGTACGCCGGCAAGGGTAAGGGAAAGGATAAGTGTAAAGTCAAGTGTAAGGGTAAGAGCAAAGTAACGGCAAGGGTAATGGAATGCCTAAGATAGCGTACGCCGATGGGTCAAGGGTAAGCTGGCAAGGATAAGTATAAGGGCAAAAGTAAGGGAAAGAGTAAGCAAGCTTAATCCGGCAAGGGTAATGAAAAGGATAAGCGTAAGGTGAAGTGTAGGGAAATTGTAAGCAAATGTAAGCGGTTAAGGGTTAGGGCAAGGATAAGTGTACGGTCAAGTATGGGCAAGGGTAAGGGAAAGTGTAAGCAAGGGTAAGGATAAGTGTAAGGTCAAGTGTAAGGGTAAGGGTATGCTTAAGCAAGAGTGGGTCAAGGGAAAGCCGGCAAGGGACTAAGGGCAAAAGTAAGGGAAAGAGTAAGCAAGGGTAAGCCGGCAAAGGTACTGAAAAGGATAAGTGTAAGGTGAAGTATAAGGGCAAGGGCAAGGATAAGTGTAAGGGAGTGCAGGTAAGGGTACTTGAAAAGACGAAGGACTGTAAGGTGAAGGGTAAGGACAAGTGTAAATGGAAGGGCAATGTTACGGCAAGTGTAAGGGAAAGAGTAAGCAAGGGTAAGCCGGCAAAGGTACTTTAAAGGTTTAGTGTAAGGTTAAGTGTAATGTCAAGTGCAAGGGCAAGCCGGTAGGGGTACTTGAAAGGATAACTGTAAGGTGAAGGGAAAGGGATAGAGTAAGCCATATTAAGCCGATGGGTAGAGGGTAAGGGAAAGGATAAATGTAAGGTCAAGTGTAAGTGGAAGTGCATAGTTAAGGCAAGTGCAAGGGAAAGAGTAAGAAGGGTAAGCCGGCAAGGGTACTAAAAAGGATCGACGACCGCACGATCGCAACGTGAGTGAGCGGCCATCGACCACGACATGTATAAACCGTGGGGAGGCCGATGACCGCACTATCGCGACGTGCGTAAGGCTTTCTTCTTCGGCAAGGTAATGCCGGCAAGGGTAAGGGAAAGGATAAGTGTAAGGGTAAGACAGGGTTACCATCTTCCGTTCCCAGGCCCTCAAAAAGCCCATCTGTCTACGCAAGGATCCACCCGTGAAACGAGCCCCGCGGCGTGTCCCGATGTTCGCCGCCAGACAAACCTCCAACAGAGCGGAACCCCACGCAAACTCCGGTCAAGCCGACGCACTGCCCAGCGCACGTCACGCTGGCTATTCCCAAGTTTGGTGAACAATCGCTACGATAGTCCTCACCACCCTGCTAGAAAAACCAAGTGGTCCCTAAACTTCGTTACTTGTTTTTCCCTGTCCCTTGCCGTGCGGAATCATGCGGAGATTTCTTATCAGCCGCGTGGCCGTCTTTCGGGAGTCCCATTTTCTCCTTCCTCCGCAGCCTCTTCCTCATACTCTTAGTGACCACCTTCGCCCAGGACTGATTCTCCACGTGGTCAGCCGCTTCTGATTGGGTTTCAAGGTTACCCTCGGTAGGCCTCTGTCTCGGTTTCACTGGCCGAGACTCTTCCTTCTTTGGGTTCCCTCTACTTCCCTGCTGAGGGCGGTTTTCAGTAGGCTTCGTACCCGGTTTCACTAGCCGGGACTCTTCCTTCTTCCGACTACCCTCAGACTTCTTGGCTAGTACGTTGGTCTGCTTGGTGTCCTGGGAACATGCCCTGCCCCTCCGGTTTCGACCGTCCTCCAAGGGAGTCCGTCGCGAGTGCTTTGGCGCGACTACTTCTACCTCGGTCAGACGATCTCCGCCTTCGTTGCCTCCCGAGCCGTTCCCATTCGACTTCGCTGACTTTCGCAGGTCGGTCTGGTCGCCCGGTGACTGCTGAGCTCTGCTCTTTCGACGTCGGCGCCTCTTGCGTGGAACTTTCTGAGTTTCCTCAGGCAGCTCAACATCGCATAAGTCGCCATCGTCGCCTTCGCCTCCTGAGCCAGCCTTCTCCGTTAAACCTGACTTATGCGTTTCAGCCAGTCCAACCTTCCGGTCTGCAGCCCTGCCCCTCGGGTTCGAACTATCAACTTCCCGAGCAGAATTTTGTGGTTTCATACCTCCTTCTTCAGGTGGATCCGAATCCTCATTTCTCCGCTCAAGGGAAGGACCATTCTCCCCTCCGGCGCCTCCCGGGCCACTCTCTTCCGTCTGGACCGCCTTACTTTTCAACTTAGGGGATCGACGGAACGTCGACCCCTCTACATCATTGCCAAGGATTGGTCCCACCTCGTTCCGAGTTCCCAGGGATAGTCGCGAGCGGTTTTTCGAAGAGTAGGGCGTGTTCCCTACTCCAACCTCTCTGCAAACCACCGGCTGTTCACCCATCTGCGAGGCTTTCCCATGCAAGAGACAGAGCCAAGAATGCTGTCGGGTCACGAAGTCCATTAGCGAACAGACGTGTTCGCCGTACTCATCTTTCTTCGCAACCTTCAAGCTCTTGTCCCGCTCGAGCTTCTTGAGGAATATCGCACCTATCGAGTGCGCGTCCTCTGCGAAAACAGCCGAAACCTCCACCATCTCCACAAGGGAGATATGGGCGGAGTTCGGGTTGATTTCGACTTTAACCTCCGCATCCGTATGCCTATCCTTAAACGGAGCATCAATTGGGGGATTGGGGGCGTCCGAACTCGAGTTTTGGCGTTCACTGGCCTCCACCCGGCTCGACTCGCCACCGCTGTGTTCGAGAGTAGACGTGTGTCTGATTACCTCTACTGATCGCAGCTTCTCCTCCGGACTCTTGGCCAGGCCTCCCTCCTTAGCCTGCCGGGGCCGCACCACGTCGAGGTGGTCCGGAGGAGGAGGACTTTCCGCCCTGAGAAGGGCGTTTTGCAAATCATTGTTTGCGTCAGCCATCCTCAAAAAGAGCAAATGTCAAGGACGTTATGCAGTGAATGAATAAAAGAAAGTATCTCGAAAACGCAAGAACTGCGCTGAAAGACTTTGTTGCTTTGATATACTCTAGGATTTTGTCAAAGCCAATCTCTCAAAATAACTTTCTAGAACGCCCCGGGACCGGAACTTTGCTCTAAGCTGGGTGCGGTCCCTGCCGGGAAGGGTAAGGGAAAGGATAAGTGTAAGGGTAAGGGTAAGGGAATGCTTAAGCAAGTGTAAGCCGATGGGTCAAAGGTAAGCCGGCAAGGATACGTAATAGGGCAAAAGTAAAGGAAAGAGTCAGCAAGTGTAAGCCGATGGGTCAAGGTTAAGCCGGAGAGGATACGTATAAGGGCAAAAGTAAAGGAAAGAGTAAGCAAGGGTAAGCCGGCAAGGGTACTGAAAAGGATAAGTATAGGGTGAAGTGTAGGGATATTTTAAGCAAGGGTAAGCCAGCAAGGGTTAGGACAAGTATAAGTGTAAGGTCAAGGGTAATGAAAAGTGTAGGAGAGGGTAAGCCGATCGGCAAGGGTGCAAGGGTGCAAGGGTAAGCCGATGAGGAGAGCCTCAAGCACGAAGCGAATGTGGTGTCATTTAACACGCTCCGCGAATGTGGTGTCATCCAACACTACGCGAATGTGGTGTCATGAGTGCGGCCATCATCCACGACATGGATAAGCCGTGGGGAGGACGATGACCGCACGATCGCAACGTGAGTGAGCGGCCATCGACCACGACATGTATAAACCGTGGGGAGGCCGATGACCGCACTATCGCGACGTGCGTAAGGCTTGCCCCATCGGCAAGGGTACGCCGGCAAGGGTAAGGGAAAGGATAAGAGTAAGGCCAAGTGTAAGGGTAAGAGCAAAGTAACGGCAAGGGTAATGGAATGCCTAAGAAAGCGTACGCCGATGGGTCAAGGGTAAGCTGGCAAGGATAAGTATAAGGGCAAAGGTTAGGGAAAGAGTAAGCAAGTTTAATCCGGCAAAGGTACTGAAAAGGATAAGTGTAAGGGCAAGGATAAGTGTACGGTCAAGTATGGGCAAGGGTAAGGGAAAGTGTAAGCAAGGGTAAGGATAAGTGTAAGGTCAAGTGTAAGGGTAAGGGAATGCTTAAGCTGAAAAGGATAAGTGTAAGGTGAAGTGTAGGGATATTTTAAGCAAGGGTAAGCCAGCAAGGGTTAGGACAAGTATAAGTGTAAGGTCAAGAGTAAGAAAAAGTGCAAGCAAGTGTAAGCCGATCGGCAAGGGTGCAAGGGTGCAAGGGTAAGCCGATGGGGAGAGCCTCAAGCACGCAGCGAATGTGGTGTCATTTAACACGCGCCGCGAATGTGGTGTCATCCAACACTACGCGAATGTGGTGTCATGAGTGCGGCAATCATCCACGACATGGGTAAGCCGTGGGGAGGACGATGACCGCACGATCACAACGTGAGTGGGCGGCCATCGACCACGACATGTATAAAACGTGGGGAGGCCGATGACCGCACTATCGCGACGTGCGTGAGGCTTGCTTCTTCGGAAAGGTAACGCTGGCAAGGGTTTGTCAAAGGTTAAGTGTAAGGTAGAGTGTAAGTGTAAGGGTAAGGGTATGCTTAAGCAAGTGTAAGCCGGGAAGGATACGTAATAGGGCAAAAGTAATGGAAAGAATAAGCAAGGGTAAGCCGATCGGCAAGGGTGCAAGGGTAAGCCGATGGGGAGAGACTCAAGCACGCAGCGAATGTGGTGTCATTTAACACGCGCCGCGAATGTGGTGTCATCCAACACTACGCGAATGTGGTGTCATGAGTGCGGCCATCATCCACGACATGGGTAAGCCGTGGGGAGGACGACGACCGCACGATCGCAACGTGAGTGAGCGGCCATCGACCACGACATGTATAAACCGTGGGGAGGCCGATGACCGCACTATTGCGACGTGCGTAAGGCTTGCCCCATCGGCAAGGGTACGCCGGCAAGGGTAAGGGAAAGGATAAGAGTAAGGTCAAGTGTAAGGGTAAGAGCAAAGTAACGGCAAGGGTAATGGAATGCCTAAGAAAGCGTACGCCGATGGGTCAAGGGTAAGCTGGCAAGGATAAGTATAAGGGCAAAGGTTAGGGAAAGAGTAAGCAAGTTTAATCCGGCAAAGGTACTGAAAAGGATAAGTGTAAGGGCAAGGATAACTGTACGGTCAAGTATGGGCAAGGGTAAGGGAAAGTGTAAGCAAGGGTAAGGATAAGTGTAAGGTCAAGTGTAAGGGTATGCTTAAGCTGAAAAGGATAAGTGTAAGGTGAAGTGTAGGGATATTTTAAGCAAGGGTAAGCCAGCAAGGGTTAGGACAAGTATAAGTGTAAGGTCAAGAGTAAGGAAAAGTGCAAGGAAGGGTAAGCCGATCGGCCAGGGTGCAAGGGTGCAAGGGTAAGCCGATGGGGAGAGCCTCAAGTACGCAGCGAATGTGGTGTCATTTAACACGCGTCGCGAATGTGGTGTCATCCAAGACTACGCGAATGTGGTGTCATGAGTGCGGCGATATTCCACGACATGGGTAAGCCGTGGGGAGGACGATGACCGCACGTTCTCAACGTGAGTGGGCGGCCATCGACCACGACATGTATAAACCGTGGGGAGGCCGATGACCGCAATATCGCGACGTGCGTGAGGCTTGCTTCTTCGGAAAGGTAACGCTGGCAAGGGTTTGGGAAAGGTTAAGTGTAAGGTCAAGTGTAAGGGTAAGGGTAAGGGTATGCTTAAGCAAGTGTAAGCCAATGGGTCAAGGGTAAGCCGGGAAGGATACGTAATAGGGCAAAAGTAATGGAAAGAATAAGCAAGGTTAAGCCGATCTGCAAGGGTGCAAGTGTAAGCCGATGGGGAGAGACTCAAGCACGCAGCGAATGTGGTGTCATTTAACACGCGCCGCGAATCTGGTGTCATACAACACTACGCGAATGTGGTGTCATGAGTGCGGCCATCATCCACGACATGGGTAAGCCGTGGGGAGGACGACGACCGCACGATCGCAACGTGAGTGAGCGGCCATCGACCACGACATGTATAAACCGTGGGGAGGCCGATGACCGCACTATCGCGACCTGCGTCAGGCTTGCTTCTTCGGAAAGGTAATGCCGGCAAGGGTAAGGGAAAGGATAAGTGTAAGGGTAAGGGTAAGGGAATGCTTAAGCAAGTGTATTCCGATGGGTCAAAGGTAAGCCGGCAAGGATACGTAATAGGGCAAAAGTAAAGGAAAGAGTCAGCAAGTGTAAGCCGATGGGTCAAGGGTAAGCCGGCAAGGATACGTATAAGGGCAAAAGTAAAGGAAAGAGTAAGCAAGGGTAAGCCGGCAAGGGTACTGAAAAGGATAAGTATAGGGTGAAGTGTAGGGATATTTTAAGCAAGGGTAAGCCAGCAAGAGTTAGGACAAGTATAAGTGTAAGGTCAAGGGTAATGAAAAGTGTAGGCAAGGGTAAGCCAATCGGCAAGGGTGCAAGGGTGCAAGGGTAAGCCGATGGGGAGAGCCTCAAGCACGAAGCGAATGTGGTGTCATTTAACACGCGCACTGAATGTGGTGTCATCCAACACTACGCGAATGTGGTGTCATGAGTGCGGCCATCATCCACGACATGGGTAAGCCGTGGGGAGGACGATGACCGCACGATCGCAACGTGAGTGGGCGGCAATCGACCACGACATGTGTAAACCTTGGGGAGGCCGATGACCGCACTATCGCGACGTGCGTGAGGCTTGCTTCTTCGGAAAGGTAACGCTGGCTAGGGTTTGGGAAAGGTTAAGTGTAAGGTCAAGTGTAAGTGTAAGGGTAAGGGTATGCTTAAGCAAGTGTAAGCCAATGGGTAAAGGGTAAGCCGGGAAGGATACGTATTAGGGCAAAAGTAATGGAAAGAATAAGCAAGGGTAACCCGATCGGCAAGGGTGCAAGGGTACGCCGATGGGGAGAGCCTCAAGCACGCAGCGAATGTGGTGTCATTTAACACGCGCCGCGAATGTGGTGTCATCCAACACTACGCGAATGTGGTGTCATGTGTGCGGCCATCATCCACGACATGGGTAAGCCGTGGGGAGGACGATGACCGCACGATCGCAACGTAAGTGAGCGGCCATCGACCACGACAGGTATAAACCGTGGGGAGGCGGATGACCGCACTATCGCGACGTACGTGAGGCTTGCTTCTTCGGCAAGGTAACGCCGGCAAGGGTAAGGGAAAGGATAAGTGTAAGAGTATGGGTAAGGGAATTCCACAGAAAGTGTAAGCCGATGGGTAAAGGGTAAGCCGGCAAGGATACGTATAAGGGCAAAAGTAAAGGAAAGAGTAAGCAAGGATAAGCCGGCAAGGGTACTGAAAAGGATAAGTGTAAGGTGAAGTGTAGGGATATTTTAAGTAAGGGTAAGCCAGCAAGGATTAGGACAAGTATAAGTGTAAAGTCAAGGGTAAGGAAAAGTGTAAGCAATTGTAAGCTGACCGGCAAGGGTGCAAGGGTAAGCCGATGGGGAGATCCTCAAGCACGCAGCGAATGTGGTGTCATTTAACACGCGCCGCGAATGTGGTGTCATCCAAAGCTACGCGAATGTGGTGTCATGAGTGCGGCCATCATCCACGACATGGGTAAGCCGTGGGGAGGACGATGACCGCACGATCGCAACGTGAGTGAGCGGCCATCGACCACGACATGTATAAACCGTGGGGAGGCCGATGACCGCACTATCGCGACGTGCGTGAGGCTTGCTTCTTCGGAAAGGGTACGCCGGCAAGGGTAAGGGAAAGGATAAGAGTAAGGTCAAGTGTAACTGTAAGAGCAAAGTAACGGCAAGGGTAATGGAATGCCTAAGAAAGCGTACGCCGATGGGTCAAGGGTAAGCTGGCAAGGATAAGTATAAGGGCAAAGGTTAGGGAAAGAGTAAGCATGTTTAATCTGGCAAAGATACTGAAAAGGATAAGTGTAAGGTGAAGTGTAAGGTGAAGTGTAGGGAAATTGTAAGCAAATGTAAGCGGTTAAGGGTTAGGGCAAGGATAAGTGTACGGTCAAGTATGGGCAAGGGTAAGGGAAAGTGTAAGCAAGGGTAAGGATAAGTGTAAGGTCAAGTGTAAGGGTAAGGGAATGCTTAAGCTGAAAAGGATAAGTGTAAGGTGAAGTGTAGTGATATTTTAAGCAAGGGTAAGCCAGCAAGGGTTAGGACAAGTGTAAGTGTAAGATCAAGAGTAAGGAAAAGTGCAAAGCAAGGGTAAGCCGATCGGCAAGGGTGCAATGGTGCAAGGGTAAGCCGATGGGGAGAGCCTCAAGCCGCAGCGAATGTGGTGTCATTTAACACGCGCCGCGAATGTGGTGTCATGAGTGCGGCCATCATCCACGACATGGGTAAGCCGTGGGGAGGACGATGACCGCACGATCGCAACGTGAGTGGGCGGCCATCGACCACGACATGTATAAACCGTGGGGAGGCCGATGACCGCACTATCGCGACGTACGTGAGGCTTGCTTCTACGGAAAGGTAACGCCGGCAAGGGTTAGGGAGAGGATAAGTGTAAGGTCAAGTGTAAGGGTAAGCAAGTGTAAGCCGATGGGTCAAGGGTAAGCCGGCAAGGATACGTAATAGGGCAAAAGTGATGGAAAGAATAAGCAAGGGTAAGCCGATCGGGAAGGGTGCAAATGTCAGCCGATGGGGAGAGTCTCAAGCACGAAGCGTATGTGGTGTCATTTAACACGCGTCGCGAATGTGGTGTCATCCAACACTACGCAAATGTGGTGTCATGAATGCGGCCATCATCCACGACATGGGTAAGCCGTGGGGAGGATGATGTCCGCACGATCGCAACGTGAGTGAGCGGCCATCGACCACGACATGTATAAACTGTGGGGAGGCCGATGACCGCACTATCGCGACGTGCGTGAGGCTTGCCCCATCGGCAAGGGTACGCCGGCAAGGGTAAGGGAAAGGATAAGTGTAAAGTCAAGTGTAAGGGTAAGAGCAAAGTAACGGCAAGGGTAATGGAATGCCTAAGATAGCGTACGCCGATGGGTCAAGGGTAAGCTGGCAAGGATAAGTATAAGGGCAAAAGTAAGGGAAAGAGTAAGCAAGCTTAATCCGGCAAGGGTAATGAAAAGGATAAGCGTAAGGTGAAGTGTAGGGAAATTGTAAGCAAATGTAAGCGGTTAAGGGTTAGGGCAAGGATAAGTGTACGGTCAAGTATGGGCAAGGGTAAGGGAAAGTGTAAGCAAGGGTAAGGATAAGTGTAAGGTCAAGTGTAAGGGTAAGGGTATGCTTAAGCAAGAGTGGGTCAAGGGAAAGCCGGCAAGGGACTAAGGGCAAAAGTAAGGGAAAGAGTAAGCAAGGGTAAGCCGGCAAAGGTACTGAAAAGGATAAGTGTAAGGTGAAGTATAAGGGCAAGGGCAAGGATAAGTGTAAGGGAGTGCAGGTAAGGGTACTTGAAAAGATGAAGGACTGTAAGGTGAAGGGTAAGGACAAGTGTAAATGGAAGGGCAATGTTACGGCAAGTGTAAGGGAAAGAGTAAGCAAGGGTAAGCCGGCAAAGGTACTTTAAAGGTTTAGTGTAAGGTTAAGTGTAATGTCAAGTGCAAATGCAAGCCGGTAGGGGTACTTGAAAGGATAACTGTAAGGTGAAGGGAAAGGGATAGAGTAAGCCATATTAAGCCGATGGGTAGAGGGTAAGGGAAAGGATAAATGTAAGGTCAAGTGTAAGTGGAAGGGCATAGTTAAGGCAAGTGCAAGGGAAAGAGTAAGAAGGGTAAGCCGGCAAGGGTACTAAAAAGGATCGACGACCGCACGATCGCAACGTGAGTGAGCGGCCATCGACCACGACATGTATAAACCGTGGGGAGGCCGATGACCGCACTATCGCGACGTGCGTAAGGCTTTCTTCTTCGGCAAGGTAATGCCGGCAAGGGTAAGGGAAAGGATAAGTGTAAGGGTAAGACAGGGTTACCATCTTCCGTTCCCAGGCCCTCAAAAAGCCCATCTGTCTACGCAAGGATCCACCCGTGAAACGAGCCCCGCGGCGTGTCCCGATGTTCGCCGCCAGACAAACCTCCAACAGAGCGGAACCCCACGCAAACTCCGGTCAAGCCGACGCACTGCCCAGCGCACGTCACGCTGGCCATTCCCAAGTTTGGTGAACAATCGCTACGATAGTCCTCACCACCCTGCTAGAAAAACCAAGTGGTCCCTAAACTTCGTTACTCGAGCCGGTAGACCCCGCAAGCCATCGCAGGAACCAGACGCCTACAGAGACGCTGTGCCCACGGATTGAACCGAGGCTTCCCGACCCGAATTTAATTTACGGAAGGCCCCCAAGATCAGATACCATTTTCCGGCAGAGACATTTTTGTGGGCCAGCCGATAGGAAAGTTATTGAAGACCCCTAACTTGAAGACCATTGAGGACGGGGAAAGTCCCTCCGGCCGTAAAGCGACCCAGCGCCTGGCCACCCGGCTTCGCCCAAGCCACCCGGCTCAACCGACGGAACCCCTCGTGGATCACGCCGGGAACCAGTTGGCCCAGACTAGGTGCCTTTAGCGGCCCCAGGCGGGCACGGAAAGCTCCACCTAGACGGAATAGGCTCCGCCTCGCTAGGGGTCGGACGGAACGGAGTCCCGCCAGCCCTCACCGACTCGACCCCATCCTAGGACAGAGAAGCCAGTGGAGGCCGACAGAAGCCCGTCCGCCACTACATTACCTCAAGGCCGTCGAGGGTACCCGCCGAAGGCCCCTGACCCCGTGCAGTGACCGACCGCTACCTTTGTTAGTGCGTTCGAAAATTAGGTGGAGACACCTCTAGGTCCTCATCACCAGGCGAGGAAAACTCCGGTACCGCATAGACACGGAGGACTTGGATAGGACCAAGAATTCACCCAAGGCACGATGAGCCGCCGCGTTACCGCGAGCCTCCGGCCCGTTTCCCTGCGGGAATAGTGTTCGATGGTGGACCTGCCGGCCGACCCCCTCCCATGGGTCCCGGCACGACATGGAGCAACCAGAACCATACTGGCCTCCCCACGCGACTTCTCCTTGGTCAACGGGGGCACCGCCAAACCCTACCACCCTTAGGGGCGGCTCACAACTGCTCCAGCTGAGGTCCTCGGAGGGATGAGCCACCCAAGTCATAAAGTAACCTGGGGGCTGTCCGAAACCCTCGCCCTTCGGTTGCTCCGGGAGTCCCTGCATGGCGTTTCCACGAGCCCCGTCGTCACTAGCGAGCACCGAGGACTTTCCACTACAAAGCCCTCACTCATACTTTAGGCTCCCTCTTAGTCAATTGGTGGATGGGGTCCTATCGCCTTAGCTAGTCTTTGCCCGGCGACACCGTCCGGCCCTTAGACCGGCACCGGGATCGACGTATGGAGCGTCGCTACCCGGCTTGCCCAGAGAACACGGGTGCCGGGGGATGCGTGTAGGCTCCAACCCGAAGGTCCCCGCACCCCATGCACAACGTCCGTTAACCGTAGCCACCGTGCTCAACGCCTGTCGGAGATGAGCCTCTGGAGGAGGTGGCGATTCGTCCCCATCCGGCCCCCTCGCATTCGTACACAACGAACTCTGCCGAGCTTCCGGTCACCTCCCCACTCAAGGGGTCGAGTCGGAACCACCCGGAGAGGCGGCCACATAAGTGTAAGGGTAAGGGTAAGGGAATGCTTAAGCAAGTGTAAGCCGATGGGTCAAGGGTAAGCCGGCAAGGATACGTATAAGGGCAAAAGTAAAGGAAAGAGTAAGCAAGGGTAAGCCGGCAAGGGTACAGAAAAGAATAAGTATAAGGTGAAGTGTAGGGATATTTTAAGCAAGGGTAAGCCAGCAAGGGTTAGGACAAGTATAAGTGTAAGGTCAAGGGTAAGGAAAAGTCTAAGCAAGGGTAAGCCGATCGGCAAGGGTGCAAGGGTGCAAGGGTAAGCCGATGGGGAGAGCCTCAAGCACGCAGCGAATGTGGTGTCATTTAACACGCGCCGCGAATGTGGTGTCATCCAACACTACGCGAATGTGGTGTCATGAGTGCGGCCATCATCCACGACATGGGTAAGCCGTGGGGAGGACGATGACCGCACGATCGCAACGTGAGTGAGCGGCCATCGACCACGACATGTATAAACCGTGGGGAGGCCGATGACCGCAATATCGCGACGTGCGTGAGGCTTGCTTCTTCGGCAAGGTAACGCCGGCAAGGGTAAAGGAAAGGATAAGTGTAAGGGTAAGGGTAAGGTAATGCTTAAGCAAGTTTAAGCCGATGGTTCAAGGGTAAGTCGGGAAGGATACGTATAAGGGCAAAAGTAAAGGAAAGTGTAAGCGAGGGTAAGCCGGCAAGGGTACTGAAAAGGATAAGTGTAGGTGAAGTGTAGGGATATTTTAAGCAAGTATAAGCCGATGGGTCAAGGGTAAGCCGGAAAGGATACGTATAAGGGCAAAAGTAACGGAATGAGTAAGAAAGGGTAAGCCGGCTAGGGTACTGAAAAGGATAAGTGTAAGGTGAAGTGTAGGGATATTTTAAGCAAGGGTAAGCCAGCAAGGGTTATGGCAAGTATAAGTGTAAGGTCAAGGGTAAGGGAAAGTGTAAGCAAGGGTAAGCCGATCGGAAAGGGTGCAAGGGTAAGCCGATGGGGAGAGCCTCAAGCACGCAGCGAATGTGGTGTCATTTAACACACGCCGCGAATGTGGTGTCATTGAACACTACGCGAATATGGTGTCATGAGTGCGGCCATCATCCACGACATGGGTAAGCCGTGGGCTGTAAGGTGAAGGGAAAGGATAGAGTAAGCCAAATTAAGCCGATGGGTAGAGGGTAAGGGAAAGGATAAATGTAATGTCAAGTGGAAGTGGAAGGGCAAAGTTAAGGCAAGTGCAAGGGAAAGAGTAAGCAAGGGCAAGCCGGCAAGGGTACTAAAAAGTATAAGTGTAAGGTGAAGTGTAGGGATATTTTAAGCAAGGGTAAGTCAGCAAGGGTTAGGAGAAGTATAAGTGTAAGGTCAAGAGTAAGGAAAAGTGTAAGCAAGGGTAAGCCGATCGGCAAGGGTGCAAGGGTGCAAGGGTATGCCGATGGGGAGAGCCTCAAGCACGCAGCGAATGTGGTGTCATTTAACACGCGCCGCGAATGTGGTGTCATCCAACACTACGCGAATGTGGTGTCATGAGTGCGGCCATCATCCACGACATGTATAAACAGTGGGGAGGCCGATGACCGCACTATCGCGACGTGCGTGAGGCTTGCTTCTACGGAAAGGTAACGCCGGCAAGGGTTAGGGAGAGGATAAGTGTAAGGTCAAGTGTAAGGGTAAGGGTAAGGGTATGCTTAAGCAAGTGTAAGCCGATGGGTCAAGGGTAAGCCGGCAAGGATACGTAATAGGGCAAAAGTGATGGAAAGAATAAGCAAGGGTAAGCCGATCGGCAAGGGTGCAAGGGTAAGTCGATGGGGAGAGTCTCAAGCACGCAGAGAATGTGGTGTCATTTAACACGCGCCGCGAATGTGGTGTCATCCAACACTACGCGAATGTGGTGTCATGAGTGCGGCCATCATCCACGACATGGGTAAGCCGTGGGGAGGGCGATGACCGCACGATCGCAACGTGAGTGAGCGGCCGTCGACCACGACATGTATAAACCGTGGGGAGGCCGAAGTGTAAGGGTAAGAGCAAAGTAACGGCAAGGGTAATGGAATGCCTAAGAAAGCGTACGCCGATGGGTCAAGGGTAAGCTGGCAAGGATAAGTATAAGGGCAAAAGTAAGGGAAAGAGTAAGCAAGTTTAATCCGGCAAGGGTACTGAAAAAGATAAGTGTAAGGTGAAGTGTAGGGAAATTGTAAGCAAATGTAAGCGGTTAAGGGTTAGGGCAAGGATAAGTGTACGGTCAAGTGTGGGCAAGGGTAAGGGAAATTGTAAGCAAATGTAAGGATAAGTGTAAGGTCAAGTGTAATGGTAAGGGAATGCTTAAGCAAGAGTGGGTCAAGGGAAAGCCCTCAAGGGACTAAGGGCAAAAGTAAGGGTAAGAGTAAGCAAGGGTAAGCCGGCAAGGGTTCTGAAAAGGATAAGTGTAAGGTGAAGTATAAGGGCAAGGATAAGTGTAAGGGAGAGCAGGTAAGGGTACTTGAAAGGATGAAGGACTGTAAGGTGAAGGGTAAGGACAAGTGTAAATGGAAGGGCAATGTTACGGCAAGTGTAAGGGTAAGAGTAAGCAAGGGTAAGCCGGAAAAGGTACTATAAAGGATAAGTGTAAGGTGAAGTGTAATGTCAAGTGCAAGGGCAAGCCGGTAGGGGTACTTGAAAGGATAACTGTAAGGTGAAGGGAAAGGGATAGAGTAAGCCAAATTAAGCCGATGGGTAGAGGGTAAGATGAGGGCTTCATCTTCCGGTCCCAGGCCCTTTTCAGGCCCGTTTGTCGACGCAAGGAACCACCCGTGAAGCAAGCCCCGCGACGCGTCCCGAAGGTCGCCGCCAGACAAGCTCCAACAGAGCGGAACCCCACGCCAACTCCGGTCAAACCGACACCGCTGCCCAGCGCACACGGTGACGGCTATTCCCAAGAAGAGACGAACGGCCGCTACGACAGTCCTCACCACCCAGCTAGAAAAACCAAGTGGTCCCTAAACTTGGTTACTCGAGCCGGTAGACCCCGCAAGCCATCGCAGGAACCAGACGCCTATAAAGACGCTGGGCCCACGGACTGAACCGAGGCTTCCCGACCCGAATTTAATTTACGGACAGGCCCCCAAGATCAGATACCATTTTCCGGCAGAGACATTTTTGTGGGCCAGCCGATAGGAAAGTTAGTGAGGAGCCCCTAGCTTGAAAACCAGGGAGGACGGGGAAAATCCCTCCGGCCGTAAAGCGACCCAGCTCCTGGCTTTTCGCCCAGACCACCCGGCTCAACCGACGGAACCCCTCGCGGATCACGCCGGGAGCCAGTTGGCCCAGACTAGGCGCCGTTAGCGACCCCAGGCGGGCACGGAAAGCTCTACCTAGACGGAATAGACTCCGCCTCGCTAGGGGGTTGGACGGAACGGAGTCCCGTCAGCCCCCACCGACTCAACTCCCTCCTAGGACGGAGAAGCCAGCGGAGGCCGACAGAAGCCCGCCCGCCACTACCTTACCTCACGGTCGTCGAGGGTACCCAGGCCCGAAGACCCCTGACCCCGTGCAGTGACCGACCGCTACCTTTGTTAGTGCGTTCGAAAGTTAGGTGGAGACACCTCTAGGTCCTCATCACCAGGCGAGGCAAACTCCGGTACCGCATAGACACGGAGGACCTGGATCGGACCAAGAGTTCACCTGAGGCACGATGAGCCGCCGCGTTACCGGCGAGCCTCCGGCCCGTTTCCCTGCGGGAATAGCGTTCGATGGTGGACCTGCCGGCCGACCCCCTCCCAAGGGTCACGGCACGACATGGAGCAACCAGAGCCATACTGGCCTCCCCACGCGACCGCTCCTTGGTCAACGGGGGCACCGCCAAACCCTACCACCCTAAGGGTCGGCTCACAACTGCTCCAGCTGAGGTCCTCGGAGGGATGAGCCACCCAAGTCATAAAGTAACCTGGGCGCTGTCCGTAACCCTCGCCCTTCGGTTGCTCCGGGAGTCCCTGCATGGCGTTCCCGCGAGCACCGAGGACTTTCCTCTACAAAGCCCTCACTCATACTTCAGGCTCCCTCTTAGTCAAATGGTGGATGGGGTCCTATCGCCTTAGCTAGTCTTTGCCCGGCGACACCGTCCGGCCCTTAGACCGGCACCGGGATCGACCTATGGAGCGTCGCTATCCGGCTTGGCCAGAGAACCCGGCTGCCGGGGGATGCGTGTAGGTCGAGCCCGAAGGCCCCCGCACCCCATGCACAACGTCCGTTACCCGTGGCCACCGGACCCTTGGCCTGTCGACCGCAGGTCTCTCGAGGAGGTGGCGAATCGTCCCCATCCGGCCCCCTCGCATTCGTACACAACGAACTCTGCCGAGCTTCCGGTCGCCTCCCCCACTCAAGGGGTCGGATCGGAACCACCCGGAGGGGCGGCCACATGGGTAGAGGGTAAGGGAAAGGATAAATATAAGGTCAAATGTAAGTGGAAGGGCAAAGTTAAGGCAAGTGCAAGGGAAAGATTAAGCAAGGGTAAGCCGGCAAGGGTACTAAAAAGGATCGACGACCGCATGATCGCAACGTGAGTGAGCAGCCATCGACCACGACATGTATAAACCGTGGGGAGGCCGATGACCGCACTATCGTGACGTGCGTGAGGCTTGCTTCTTCGGCAAGGTAATGCCGGCAAGGGTAAGGGAAAGGATAAGTGTAAGGGTAAGACAGGGTTACCATCTTCCGCTCCCAGGCCATCAAAAGGCCCATCTGTCTACGCAAGAATCCACCCGTGAAACGAGCCCCGCGGCGTGTCCCGAAGGTCGCCGCCAGACAAGCTCCAACAGAGCGGAACCCCACGCAAACTCCGGTCAAGCCGACGCACTGCCCAGCGCACGTCACGCCGGCTATTCCCAAGTTTGGTGAACAATCGCTACGGTAGTCCACACCACCCAGCTAGAAAAACCAAGTGGTCCCTAAACTTTTTTACTCGAGCTGGCAGACCCCGCAAGCCATCGCAGGAGCCAGTCGCCTACAGAGACGCTGGGCCCACGGACTGAACCGAGGCTTCCCGACCCGAATTTAATTTACGGAAGGCTACCAAGATCAGATACCATTTTCCGGCAGAGACATTTTTGTGGGCCAGCCGATAGGAAAGTTATTGAAGAGCCCCTACACTGCAAAAAATAAATTGTTGAATTTACAGTATTATACTGGCAGCTGGGGTGCCAGTATTATACTGTAAAATTAACAGTAATAAACCGCAAATAAACAGTAGTATACCGTTTTATAAATGAAAATGCAGAAATATACCATTATATTACTACTTAGCAGTATATCACTGCTTATTTTACGGTATATTACTGTTAATTTTACAGTATAATACTGGCGCCTCAGATGCCAGTATTATACTGTAAAATCAACAATTATTTTTTGCAGTGTAACTTGAAGACCAGGGAGGACGGGGAAAGTCCCTCCGGCCGTAAAGCGACCCAGCTCCTGGCTTTTCGCCCAAGCCACCCGGCTCAACCGACGGAACCCCTCGTGGATCACGCCGGGAACCAGTTGGCCCAGACTAGGTGCCGTTAGCGACCTCAGGCGGGCACGGAAAGCTCCACCTAGATGAATAGGCTCCGCCTCGCTAGGGGTCGGACGGAACGGACTCCCGCCAGCCCTCACCGACTCGACCCCATCCTAGGACAGAGAAGCCAGTGGAGGCCGACAGAAGACCGCCCGCCACTACCTTACCTCACGGCCGTCGAGGGTACTCAGGCCCGAAGGCCCTGACCCCGTGCAGTGACCGACGGCTACCTTTGTTAGTGCGTTCGAAAATTAGGTGGAGACACCTCTAGGTCCTCATCACCAGGCGAGGAAAACTCCGGTACCGCATAGACACGGAGGACCTGGATCGGACCAAGAGTTCACCCAAGGCACGACGGCCCGTTTCCCTGCGGGAATAGTGTTCGATGGTGGACCTGCCGGCTGACCCCCTCCCATGGGTCACGGCACGACATGGAGCAACCAGAACCATACTGACCTCCCCACGCGACCTCTCCTTGGTCAACGGGGGCACCGCCAAACCCTACCACCCTTAGGGACGGCTCCCATCTGCTCCAGCTGAGGTCCTCGGAGGGATGAGCCACCCAAGTCATAAAGTAACCTGGGGGCTGTCCGAAACCCTCGCCCTTCGGTTGCTCAGGGAGTCCCTGCATGGCGTTTCCGCGAGCCCCGTCGTCACTAGCGAGCACCGAGGACTTTCCACTACAAAGCCCTCACTCATACTTAGACACCCAGCCAGGACGCCAACCGCAAGGCTAATGGACAAATGTCCTGGCAGGTAGATCCCTCCTCCACCCAGTTCCACCTTACCGCAGAAACGGGCTAAACCAGTGGGCGATTATATAACTAAATAAAATAACAAATCGCATAACCTATAAGCTAATAGCAACTCGCTATGTCAACACAAACGTATGTTCAAGTTAACATACAACTGAAAATACACAGTACAAGAAAAAGGGTTTATGGGTAACCCACAACCAATATAAGAAAATTAAAAATAATAACATAATATGGGGGTTAATGGATAACCCTCCACCAATAAATAGACCAAAATACTAAACAATGATACTACAAAAGCACAGGTTTATGGGTTACCTGTAACCAAATATAATGAGGAATGATGCAATTAAAAGTCTGCAAGCTTAAATGTAATTCTTTAGAGCAAGTTCTAAATTGTTCCACTATATAGATCAGCTCCAATCCTCGCTCTTCATAACCAATCAAAAAGATCCAAACCAAACAGCTTCTCAATTGATGATAATAGAAAATCAATCAATACTGAGTTCATCAAGTGATTTTGGTAGTTGCATAAAATAGAACATAGATGATAACTTGTAGAATATATGAAGTGACAGTGGGCAATCAGACTATGTAGTGTCACACACAGTACACACAAACTAATGGTCAGTCCACCACTCTAAATCACAACTATTACGATAAAATGTTAATGTCATAAGTGCGAATATTAATATACTGATATAAATGCAAATAAAACACAATGTTTATATCCCAAGAGATGGCTTATAGTAAATAAAATAAATTTTAATATGTCCATATGCAATAATTACTCTTGAACACAAGGTAGAAATGGAAATTACGAAAATGAGATAATGTAACACTATTCGATACATCCAATATACTTCTTCATTTCTGAACATTAGTCAAGAGGCAATGAAACTGATAATAATGCACCAGCATTAGAACAGAAAATTAAAATATTTGAACCATCTCGTACCCTGTGAGATCTTAATTCACAAGTCTAGTTGCTTAATAGCCCACAATAACTGAGACTTCAAATATAAGCCAAACTGTTAAATACAGTTAAATTACATAGAAGACTCAAAATTTATACCTTATGAATGAGTAATTAGCATTCAAAGCATTATAAATATCACATAATTTCCTATAGTTGTGATTATCAAATAAAATTCTTCTAATGTTGTATCTGACGCTTGCAGAGGTATCAAAATGAAAGAAAAAAGGAACTAATGGACACCTTCCAAATAAATAATGAGTAACATTGCCTTCCTTACCGCAGTCACATTTTGTTGAACTTCTCTTCTCAATTTTATTTAAAAAAGATGGAAAGCTGCCATGTCCAGTTATAAAGTACTGTACCACCTGGTTTGAGCAAATGTAGTTAAAGTTTACCTTCCTGATAACGCCATATGTATCCCTTCCTTTACCGCTTGAATTCCAGTATCTTTGCCATTCAGCATAAGTATTTTCCCGAGTTACACGTTTAATAAGAGAAATAGGAAAGTCCAAAGGAGCCACAATGTCCGCATTTTCTTCAATAGTTGCTTGCTTTGCTAATTCGTCTGCTTTCTCATTTCCGATATTTCCAACGTGGGCTTTAGTCCAGCCTATTGTAACTATTTTTAAGGGATCGCTGATTAATAATTCGAAAATATCTTTAACCAAGGTATTAGATGGGAAAGTTCTCTGAAGAACAAAAAATGAAGCCTTACTATCCGTAAATATCCAAATTTTTTGAAAGTCAGAATGTAATGACCAATCTATTGCATACTTTAACGCAGATAATTCCGCTTGATATATTGAGTTGTGCTTATCCAATGATATTTTAAAGTCATAAATAAAAGATCCGCAATGAAAAGTCGTAAATGCTGCACCAACGCCAGATTCCATTTTAGAACCGTCCGTATATATCACTGGAAGTCCCATATCAACAAAGTATAAATCGGATTTCTCTGTAAAATTCAGATTATTTATATCATTATAACTTGGAAAGTCACTTGTTGTAAGATTTCTCATAATATTAGTAGAGTTAATAATGCAATCCCCTACTTGTATGCGTGCATTACTAAACATAGTTTCATATTTTCTAAATTCATGTTTAAGTTTAATATGGATTGGTGGAATTCCTGTCAGAGTACATAAAGCATCAGTAGATACCGTTTTGTACGTTGAAATAATAGATAATAGTCCAAGGCGTTGACATGAAGATAATTTTCTTAATGCATGAACGTGTAGATCTGGGAACCAGATTTCGAAGCCATAGCAGATCTGTTTTTCAATTACTTGATTATACCAAGTTTTCCGAAAATTAGCGTGCAGTCCCTTATCTCTACACTTCGTCTTGCGAACATTTGATGTAAAGTTGCGAATCTTTTCTCTTATTCTTTCAAAATGGCCGATCCAGTTAAATTTACCATCTAGTTGAAATCCTAAATATATAATATTATCCTTCACCGGTACGGTAACCCTGTCTATCTTAAAAATTGGGTGTCGATTATCTAATGTGAATCTTCCAAACAACATGCTAACACATTTTTCTTTACTTATAGTTAATCTCAAGTCCTGACAGATCAAATTCATCAATTGGAGCTTGTCATTCATATTATGTTCCAAATCGTTACGAGTATCCCCATAGGCAATAACGACAAAGTCGTCAGCATAGGACAAAATATCTTCAAAGTTTAAAGTAAATCTCTTAATCAAGTGATCTGCAATAATTAGCCATAACAAAGGTCCAAGGCAACTGCCTTGAGAACACCCTTTAAAAAGTTGAAACCATTTGATTCCATACGTGTAACTAAACCCAATTTTTCTGTTACTTATATAATTTTTCAAGATACATTTTATATACAGAGGAATAGGTAAATGATCTATCAAATTAGCTAAAATTTCCCAGGCAACAGCATCAAATGCAGCTTGTATATCTATGGATGCGATTGCTACATATTTATATCTCTTTAACTTATTTTTAATATTGTTCCTCAGAAAATTCATAGCTGTGATCGTGCTGTGCTTTTCTCGAAAGCCATGCTGAGCTTCGTTCCAAAAATTAGCAGCTTCAAGGTTTGGGACAAGTCTGATTTTTACTATTCTTTCCAAAATCTTCCCAAAAATGCTCAATAATGTTATCGGTCGATAAGATCTAGGTGTTTTAATAAGATATATAGAACTAATAATAAGAAATATAAGAATACAGGCTACCATAGGTCTCGTTTGTTCTGTTACAAAAATTCAACCAGCTTTCTCTTTTCGCTTGCTTAATATGCTTTTTATAATTATTTCTATATGTTTTGTATATATCATGTAAATTAGCATTAGTTGGATCATTTTTATAACGCTTGTAACTTGCTGCCACCTTGTTTCGTTCAATTCTTAATGTATCTGTAAACCATCGAATCGTCGGCTTGTAGGACAAAGGACCTTTTCTAAAACATGAATTACAAATATCCGTTACTTTCTTCATATAGTTGCTGACATGGTTATCCAATTCATCTGTAGTTCTTACCTTTAATAGATCATCCAGCATATTCTTTTCTATTTCTTTGATCTTTTTATTAAACGATTGAAAGCTCTTCCTCTTTGTTTTATATCTTATATTTTGTTTCCTTTCTGGTATATAATTTAATTTAAATCTAATGTATAAATGGTCGCTGAAAGAGAAGTTTTTATCATCCACAGTCCAGTTATCTATCTTCGCACAGATTTCAATTCCACCCAGAGTCAGATCAGGACGACCCCTCAGAGATCCTTGAACGAATGTATGTGTGGCATCAGGATCGTTTAAAATTCTCAAGTCCTTATCCATTATATGTTCTAAAAACACATCTGACCGTTCAGTTTGTCGAGTGTATCCGAAGTCCAGTAAGGGCACATTAAAGTCTCCAGCAATCAGAACTTTATTAAACTGCTGAAAATGATCTCCAAGATCTGAGAAATCGTTGTCAATATTACCAGTAGGTGTAGAGTATTGGGAACAAAGATAGATTATTTCGCCACAGACATTAAGAGATATAGTTACACTATTATCAAGTTTCAGACTACTTATAGCTGCATAATCCTTGTTAGTGAGTAAAATCGCAGCATTGTTATTAGAGGATAAGAAAAAAGGCCAATCAGTAGGAACACCCGAAATAACTCCATCCACTACGTATGGGTCCTGACACATAACCAGATCTATTTTATTGCGAACCACATAAGTACACAAAGCATCATTAGCGTCTTCACAATGATGTAAATTAATTTGAAGAACCTCAATACCACCATCGAAAACTGAACCAGCAGGAGTGCCCTTAGCTTCGTCTGGGAATTAAAGACTCACGATATTTAATGAACATAGGACACATCGAACTATCCGCTCTATGAGCACAATCACCATCCGCATTTTCGAAGTAGCAGTTTGAGCAGTTCTCGGTATCAGATTTACAATTCTTTATGTTATGTGCTTCAGCACATTTAGAGCAGTGAATTTCTCCAGAGCAATTGTTAGCTAGGTGTCCAAACTTCTGACATTTGAAGCACCGCATGATAGAAATGAATTCTACCACGCGGTACCTCTCAAAGTCTATGCATATTCGTTTCTTTTCCAAAAGCATACTCTTGCTCTCCATGTCGACATCTATCAACCAGTTGTTTTTACCTTGTCTTGTTTCAATTTTCCGAATTATTCTTACTTCACGTGATGGCTTCTTCAGCAGTCCCTCCAGAATGATACGAGTTGTAGCTTCTATATTCATAGTTTCCATTTTATCAGCAAGACCAGTATAAGTATCACCTACTCCACCCTCACCAATCTGCGACTGCAACTCACTCTTCACTACATCTTCCCCAACACTCGGGTCAACACTCAGAAATAAAATCCTCTCACGTCTCCTCACCGGAATATTAACCTTAATCAAATCCTTTATCTCGCCAGACTCAACCATACTATCCCTGGCCTTCTCAACCTCCAATCTGCTTTTATATCTCATTATGACCTGCTTAGCTTTTGTGATGACGACGTCAGAGGGCGCTGGAAAACTCTCTTTCGTTTTACACAGTTCCTTGATCTTATCCTTAACCTCAGATACATCCTGTTCAGCTGTCTTCGTTGTCACAATCACTGTATAATCCTCCCTCTTTTCCTGCTGTATTTCTCCATCTCTCTGCGGGGCCTCCTCAACTGAGCTCACTGAAGGTCTTGATATTTTTTGTGCCAAGTCTGCCATCATTTTAGAATATTCAGTTCGATCCTCCAAACGTGCTCTCATTACCTTGTTCTCCGTATGGATTTCTGTCACCTGTAAAATTATATAGTCCAAAGCCTTTTTCAATGTTGAAACCATCGGAGCTGTTACTTTTTCCCCTTTATATCTTTTATATTCACAAAGGTCGTACGTTTTTGATGCCATTTCGCTAACCATAACATTCAATGGTTTTCCTTCCATTTCTTTGATCCATTTATCCACTTCTTCCGTCATACTTGCAGTTATATAAGTACAAGAAGATCCACAAAGACCCTTTATCACCTTATCCAAAGACCAAATTATATATACAACCATACAACAATAAGACGACACAGTTTAGAAAATAATACCACAAAGCAAGCTTGGTAACTAAATAACAGCAAAGACACCAATAACGGCAACTATAACTACGAATGTAAACAATAAAAGAACCTCCAAGATGGCTATACTGAAAAAGATTCACTAACAACTTGTAACCATGACAACACTATATAAACAAAGTATACCACCAAGATGGCCGCGCACCAAAACTAAGAACACAAACTAAATGTTACCCTAGCAACAGCACAGATATCAAACAAATATAAAGGCACTCTAAGAGAACGCAAATCGCAAACACATAGATCACAACAGTAAAAATATAAACACAATGCAGAAACTTATAAACAACTCAACTCAACAGAATCACAAAATGGCCTCCAAAACATGAAGACGACAAAATGAAATCCCGCTAATATAAAAACTTTGAAAATGGATAACTACAGAAATGAGATAGGTATTGAACTGAAAAAGTATATCTAAAGAAAGCAGAAGTAAGTAGAATTGAAATGTATTAAATAAAATACAGTTGAAAATGTTTAAATAGATTTAATTAACATTAATAGAAAACTCTAAAAATGGCGCGTCAAAATGACACGCGACAAACGTTAAAGAAATCTTTAAGTTCAATTTAATAGAAAAATACTTAAAAAAATCAAATAAAAAATAAATCAGATATTAATATAAGTAATAGGAATAGGATTATGCATAAATAAGCAGAACTGAAGATTAATTTACCAAATTAAAGGACTTTGTCGTCAGAGCTCAAAATTTTGCAACCACAGGATGTCATATTTCGAGGAGGAGGGGGGGGATCTCATACTCTCTCTCCCTCACTCATACTTCAGGCTCCCTCTTAGTCAATTGGTGGATGGGGTCCTATCGCCATAGCTAGTCTTTGCCCGGCGACACTGTCCGGCCCTTAGACCGGCACCGGGATCGACCTATGGAGCGTCGCTACCCGGCTTGCCCAGAGAACACGGGAGCAGGGGGATGCGTGTAGGCTCCAACCCGAAGGTCCCCGCACCCCATGCACAACGTCCGTTAACCGTAGCCACCGTGCTCAACGCCTGTCGGAGATGAGCCTCTGGAGGAGGTGGCGATTCGTCCCCATCCGGCCCCCTCGCATTCGTACACAACGAACTCTGCCGAGCTTCCGGTCACCTCCCCCACTCAAGGGGTCGGGTCGGAACCACCCGGAGGGGCGGCCACATAAGTGTAAGGGTAAGGGTAAGGGAATGCTTAAGAAAGTGTAAGCCGATGGGTCAAGGGTAAGCCGGCAAGGATACGTATAAGGGCAAAAGTAAAGGAAAGAGCAAGCAAGGGTAAGCCGGCAAGGGTAAGCCGGCAAGGGTACAGAAAAGGATAAGTATAAGGTGAAGTGTAGGGATATTTTAAGCAAGGGTAAGCCAGCAAGGGTTAGGACAAGTATAAGTGTAAGGTCAAGGGTAAGCCGATCGGCAAGGGTACAAGGGTAAGCCGATGGGGAGAGCCTCAAGCACGCAGCGAATG
This sequence comes from Maratus speciosus, assembly GCA_963932465.1. Classification (NCBI taxonomy): domain Eukaryota; kingdom Metazoa; phylum Arthropoda; class Arachnida; order Araneae; family Salticidae; genus Maratus; species Maratus speciosus. The sequence continues at coordinate 491,837,694 of OZ010794.1, forward strand.
TGGTGTCATTTAACACGCGCCGCGAATGTGGTGTCATCCAACACTACGCGAATGTGGTGTCATGAGTGCGGCCATCATCCACGACATGGGTAAGCCGTGGGAAGGCGATGACCGCACGATCGCAACGTGAGTGAGCGGCCATCGACCACGACATGCATAAACCGTGGGAAGGCCGATGACCGCAATATCGCGACGTGCGTGAGGCTTGCTTCTTCGGCAAGGTAACGCCGGCAAGGGTAAGGGAAAGGATAAGTGTAAGGGTAAGGGTAAGGTAATGCTTAAGCAAGTATAAGCCGATGGTTCAAGGGTAAGTCGGGAAGGATACGTATAAGGGCAAAAGTAAAGGAAAGTGTAAGCAAGGGTAAGCTGGCAAGGGTACTGAAAAGGATAAGTGTAAGGTGAAGCAAGGGTAAGCAAGTGTAAGCCGGCACGGGTTAGGGCAAGAATAAGTGTATGGTCAAGGGTAAGGGAAAGTGTAAGCAAGGGTAAGCCGATCGGCAAGGGTGCAAGGGTAAGCCGATGGGGAGAGCCTCAAGCACGCAGCGAATGTGGTGTCATTTAACACGCGCCGCGAATGTGGTGTCATCCAACACTACGCGAATGTGGTGTCATGAGTGCGGCCATCATCCACGACATGGGTAAGCCGTGGGATGGCGATGACCGCACGATCGCAACGTGAGTGAGCGGCCATCGACCACGACATGCATAAACCGTGGGAAGGCCGATGACCGCAATATCGCGACGTGCGTGAGGCTTGCTTCTTCGGCAAGGTAACGCCGGGAAGGGTAAGGGAAAGGATAAGTGTAAGGGTAAGGGTAAGGTAATGCTTAAGCAAGTATAAGCCGATGGTTCAAGGGTAAGTCGGGAAGGATACGTATAAGGGCAAAAGTAAAGGAAAGTGTAAGCAAGGGTAAGCTGGCAAGGGTACTGAAAAGGATAAGTGTAGGTGAAGTGTAGGGATATTTTAAGCAAGTGTATGCCGATGGGTCAAGGGTAAGCCGGAAAGGATACGTATAAGGGCAAAAGTAAAGGAAAGAGTAAGCAAGGGTAAGCCGGCAAGGGTACTGAAAAGGATAAGTGTAAGGTGAAGTGTAGGGATATTTTAAGCAAGGGTAAGCCAGCAAGGGTTCTGGCAAGTATAAGTGTAAGGTCAAGGGTAAGGGAAAGTGTAAGCAAGGGTAAGCCAATGGGGAGAGTCTCAAGCACGCAGCGAATGTGGTGTCATTTAACACGCGCCGCGAATGTGGTGTCATCCAAATCTACGCGAATGTAGTGTCATGAGTGCGGCCATCATCCACGACATGGGTAAGCCGTGGAGAGGACGATGACCGCACGATCGACGTGAGTGAGCGGCCATGGACCACGACATGTATAAACCGTGGGGAGACCGATGACCGCACTATCGCGACTTGCGTGAGGCTTGCCCCATCGGCAAGGGTACGCCGGCAAGTGTAAGGGAAAGGATAAGTGAAAGGTCAAGTGTAAGGGTACGAGCAAGGTAACGGCAAGGGTAATGGAATGCTTAAGCAAGCGTACGCCGATGGGAAAGGGTAAGCTGGCAAGGATAAGTATAAGGGCAAAAGTAAGGGAAAGAGTAAGCAAGTTTAATCCGGCAAGGGCACTGAAAAGGATAAGTGTAAGGTGAAGTGTAGGGAAATAGTAAGCAAGGGTAAGCGTTTAAGGGTTAGGGTAAGGATAAGTGTAAGGTCAAGTATGGGCAAGGGTAAGGGAAAGGGTAAGCAAAGGTAAGGATAAGTGTAAGGTCAAGTGTAAGGGTAACGGAGAGGGTAAAGGAATGCTTAAGCAAGAGTGGGTCAAGGGAAAGCCGGCAAAGGACTAAGGGCAAAAGTAAGGGAAATAGTAAGCAAGTGTAAGCCGGAGAAGGTACTGAAAAGGATAAGTGTAAGGTGAAGCAAGGGTAAGCAAGTGTAAGCTGGCACGGGTTAGGGCAAGAATAAGTGTATGGTCAAGGGTAAGGGAAAGTGTAAGCAAGGGAAAGCCGATCTGCAAGGGTGCAAGGGAAAGCCGTTGGGGAGAGCCTCAAGCATGCAGCGAATGTTGTGTCATCTAACACGCGCCGCGAATGTGTTGTCATCCAACACTACGCGAATGTGGTGTCATGAGTGCGGCCATCATCCACGACATAGGTAAGCCGTGGGGAGGACGATGACCGCACGATCGCAACGTGAGTGAGCGGCCATCGACCACGACATGTATAAACCGTGGGGAGGCCGATGACCGCACTATCGCGAAGTGCGTGAGGCTTGCTTCTTCGGCAAGGTAATGCCGGCAGGGGTAAGGGAAAGGATAAATGTATGGTCAAGTGTAAGGGTAAGGGAATTCTTAAGCATGTGTAAGCCGATGGGTCAAGTGTAAGCCGGCAAGGATACGTAATAGGGCAAAAGAAATGGAAAGAATAAGCAAGGGTAAGCCGATCGGCAAGGGTGCAACGGTAAGCCGATGGCGAGAGTCTCAAGCACGCAGCGAATATGGTGTCATTTAACACGCGCCGCGAATGTGGTGTCATCCAACAGTACGCGAATGTGGTGTCATGAGTGCGGCCATCATCCTCGACATGGGTAAGCCGTGGGGAGGACGATGACCACACGATCGCAACGTGAGTGAGCGGCCATCGACCACGACATGTATTAACCGTGGGGAGGCCGATGACCGCACTATCGCGACGTGCGTAAGGCTTGCCACATCGGCAAGGGTACGCCGGCAAGGGTAAGGGAAAGGATAAGTGTAAGGTCAAGTGTAAGGGTAAGAGCAAAGTAACGGCTAGGGTAATGGAATGCCTAAGAAAGCGTACGCCGATGGGTCAAGGGTAAGCTGGCAAGGATAAGTATAAGGGCAAAAGTAAGGGAAAGAGTAAGCAAGTGTAATCCGGCAGGGGTACTGAAAAGGATAAGTGTAAGGTGAAGTGTAGGGAAATTGTAAGCAAATGTAAGCGATTAAGGGTTAGGGCAAGAATAAGTGTACGATCAAGTATGGGCAAGGGTAAAAGAAAGTGTAAGCAAGGGTAAGGATAAGTGTAAGGTCAAGTGTAAGGGTAAGGGAATGCTTAAGCAAGAGTGGGTCAAGGGAAAGCCGGCAAGGGACTAAGGGCAAAAGTAAGGGAAAGAGTAAGCAAGGGTAAGCCGGCAAGGGTACTGAAAAGGATAAGTGTAAGGTGAAGTATAAGGGCAAGGGCAAGGATAAGTGTAAGGGAGAGCAGGTAATGGTACTTGAAAAGATGAAGGACTGTAAGGTGAAGGGTAAGGACAAGTGTAAATGGAAGGGCAATGTTACGGCAAGTGTAAGGGAAAGAGTAAGCTAGGGTAAGCCGGCAAAGGTACTATAAAGGAAAAGTGTAAGGTGAAGTGTAATGTCAAGTGCAAGGGCAAGCCGGTAGGGGTACTTGAAAGGATAACTGTAAGGTGAAGGGAAAGGGATAGAGTAAGCCAAATTAAGCCGATGGGTAGAGGGTAAGGGAAAGGATAAATGTAAGATCAAGTGTAAGTGGAAGGGCAAAGGAAAGAGTAAGCAAGGGTTAGCCGACAAGGGTACTAAAAAGGATAAGTGTAAGGTGAAGTGTAGGGATATTTTAACCAAGGGTAAGCCAGCAAGGGTTAGGGCAAGGATAAGAGTAAGGTCAAGGGTAAGGGAAAGTGTAAGCAAAGGTAAGCCGATCGGCAAGGGTGCAAGGGTAAGCCGATGTGGAGAGCCTCAAGCACGCAGCGAATGTGGTGTCATTTAACACACGCCGCGAATGTGGTGTCATCCAACACTACGCGAATGTGGTGTCATGAGTGTGGCCATCATCCACGACATGGGTAAGCCGTAGCGAGGACGACGACCGCACGATCGCAACGTGAGTGAGCGGCCATCGACCACGACATATATAAACCGTGGGTAGGCCGATGACCGCACTATCGCGACGTGCGTGAGGCTTGCTTCTTCGGCAAGGTAATGCCGGCAAGGGTAAGGGAAGGATAAGTGTAAGAGTAAGAGTAAGGGAATGCTTAAGCAAGTGTAAGCCGGCAAGGATACGTATAAGGGCCCCATCGGCAAGGGTACGCCGGCAAGTGTAAGGGAAAGGATAAGTGAAAGGTCAACTGTAAGGGTAAGAGCAAAGTAACGGCAAGGGTAATGGAATGCCTAAGAAAGCGTACGCCGATTGGTCAAGCGTAAGCTGGCAAGGATAAGTATAAGGGCAAAAGTAAGGGAAAGAGTAAGCAAGTTTAATCCGGCAAGGGTACTGAAAAGGATACGTGTAAGGTGAAGTGTAGGGAAATTGTAAGCAAATGTAAGCGGTTAAGGGTTAGGGCAAGGGTAAAAGAAAGTTGAGCAAGGGCAAAGATAAGTGTAAGGTCAAGTGTAAGGGTAAGGGAATGCTTAAGGAAGAGTGGGTCAAGGGAAAGCCGGCAAGGGACTAAGGGCAAAAGTAAGGGAAAGAGTAAGCTAGGGTACTGAAAAGGATAAGTGTAATGTGAAGTATAAGGGCAAGGACAAGGATAAGTGTAAGGGAGAGCAGGTAAGGGTACTTGAAAGGATGAAGGACTGTAAGGTGAAGGGTAAGGACAAGTGTAAATTCAAGGGCAATGTTACGGCAAGTGTAAGGGAAAGAGTAAGCAAGGGTAAGCCGGCAAAGGTACTATAAAGTATAAGTGTAAGGTGAAGTGTAATGTCAAGTGCAAGGGCAAGCCAGTAGGGGTACTTGAAAGGATAACTGTAAGGTGAAGGGAAAGGGATAGAGTAAGCCAAATTAAGCCGATGGGTAGAGGGTAAGGGAAAGGATAAATGTAAGGTCAAGTGTAAGTGGAAGGGCAATGTTAAGGCAAGTGCAAGGGAAAGATTAAGCAAGGGTAAGCCGGCAAGGGTACTAAAATGATAAGTGTAAGATGAAGTGTAGGGATATTTTAAGCAAGGGTAAGCCAGCAAGGGTTAGGACAAGTATAAGTGTAAGGTCAAGAGTAAGGAAAAGTGTAAGCAAGGGTAAGCCGATCGGCAAGGGTGCAAGGGTAAGCCGATGGGGAGAGCCTCAAGCACGCAGCGAATGTGGTGTCATTTAACACGCGCCGCGAATGTGGTGTCATCCAACACTACGCGAATGCAGTGTCATGAGTGTGGCCATCGTCCACGACATGGGTAAGCCGTGGGGAGGACGACGACCGCACGATCGCAACGTGAGTGAGCGGCCATCAACCACGACATGTATAAACCGTGGCCGATGACCGCACTATCGCGACGTGCGTGAGGCTTGCTTCTTCGGCAAAGTAATGCCGGCAAGGGTAATGGAAAGTATAAGTGTAAGGGTAAGGGTAAGGGAATGCTTAAGCAAGTGTAAGCCGATGGGTCAAGGGTAAACCGGCAAGGATACATATAAGGGCAAAAGTAAAGGAAAGAGTAAGCAAGGGTAAGCCGGCAAGGGTACTGAAAAGGATAAGTATAAGGTGAAGTGTAGGGATATTTTAAGCAAGGGTAAGCCAGCAAGGGTTAGGACAAGTATAAGTGTAAGGTCCAGGGTAAGGAAAAATGTAAGCAAGGGTAAGCCGATCGGCAAGGGTGCAAGGGTGCAAGGGTAAGCGGATGGGGAGAGCCTCAAGCACGAAGCGAATGTGGTGTCATTTAACACGCGCCGCGAATGTGGTGCCATCCAACACTACGCGAATGTGGTGTCATGAGTGCGGCCATCATCCACGACACATGGGTAAGCCGTGGGAGGACGATGACCGCACGATCGCAACGTGAGTTAGCGGCCATCGACCACGACATGTATAAACCGTGGGGAGGCCGATGACCGCACTATCGCGACGTGCGTGAGGCTTGCTTCTTCGGCAAGATAACGCCGGCAAGGGTAAGGGAAAGGATAAGTGTAAGGGTATGGGTAAGGGAACGCTTAAGCAAGTGTAAGCCGATGGGTAAAGGGTAAGCCGGCAAGGATACGTATAAGGGCAAAAGTAAAGGAAAGAGTAAGCAAGGATAAGCCGGCAAGGGTACTGAAAAGGATAAGTGTAAGGTGAAGTGTAGGGATATTTTAAGCAAGGGTAAGCCAGCAAGGGTTAGGACAAGTATAAGTGTAAGGTCCAGGGTAAGGAAAAATGTAAGCAAGGGTAAGCCGATCGGCAAGGGTGCAAGGGTGAAAGGGTAAGCGGATGGGGAGAGCCTCAAGCACGCAGCGAATGTGGTGTCATTTAACACACGCCGCGAATGTGGTGTCATCCAACACTACGCGAATGTGGTGTCATGAGTGCGGCCATCATCCACGACATGGGTAAGCCGTGGGGAGGACGATGACCGCACGATCGCAACGTGAGTTGGCGGCCATCGACCACGACATGTATAAACCGTGGGGAGGCCGATGACCGCACTATCGCGACGTGCGTGAGGCTTGCTTCTACGGAAAGGTAACGCCGGCAAGGGTTAGGGAGAGGATATGTGTAAGGTCAAGTGTAAGGGTAAGGTTAAGGGTATGCTTAAGCAAGTGTAAGCCGATGGGTCAAGGGTAAGCCGGCAAGGATACGTAATAGGGCAAAAGTGATGGAAAGAATAATCAAGGGTAAGCCGATCGGCAAGGGTGCAGGGGTAAGCCGATGGGGAGAGTCTCAAGCACGCAGCGAATGTCGTGTCATTTAACACGCGCCGCGAATGTGGTGTCATCCAACACTACGCGAATGTAGTGTCATGAGTGCGGCCATCATCCACGACATGGGTAAGCCGTGGGGAGGACGATGACCGCACTATCGCGAAGTGCGTGAGGCTTGCCCCATCGGCAAGGGTACGCCGGCAAGGGTTAGGGAAAGGATAAGTGTAAGGTCAAGTGTAAGGGTAAAAGCAAAGTAACGGCACGGGTAATGGAATGCCTAAGAAAGCGTACGCCGATGGGTCAAAGGTAAGCTGGCAAGGATAAGTATAAGGGCAAAAGTAAGGGAAAGAATAAGCAAGTTTAATCCGGCAAGGGTACTGAAAAGTATAAGTGTAAGGTGAAGTGTAGGAAAATTGTAAGCAAATGTACGCGGTTAAGGGTTAGGGCAAGGATAAGTGTTCGGTCAAGTATGGGCAAGGGTAAGGGAAAGTGTAAGCAAGGGTAAGGATAAGTGTAAGGTCAAGTGTAAGGGTAAGGGAATGCTTAAGAGAGAGGGGGTCAAGGGAAAGCCGGCAAGGGACTAAGGGCAAAAGTAAGGGAAAGAGTAAGCAAGGGTAAGCCGGCAAGGGTACTAAAAAGGATAAGTGTAAGATGAAGTATAAGGGCAAGGGCAAGGATAAGTGTAAGGGAGAGCAGGTAAGGGTACTTGAAAAGATGAAGGACTGTAAGGTGAAAGGTAAGGACAAGTGTAAATGGAAGGGCAATGTTACGGCAAGTGTAAGGGAAAGAGTAAGCAAGATTAAGCCGGCAAAGGTACTATAAAGGATAAGTGTAAGGTGAAGTGTAATGTCAAGTGCAAGGGCAAGCCGGTAGGGGAACTTGAAAGGATGACTGTAAGGTGAAGGGAAAGGGATAGAGTAAGCCAAATTAAGCCGATGGGTAGAGGGTAAGGGAAAGGATAAATGTAAGATCAAGTGTAAGTGGAAGGGCAAAGTTAAGGCAAGTGCAAGGGAAAGAGTAAGCAAGGGTAAGCCGGCAAGGGTACTAAAATGATAAGTGTAAGGTGAAGTGTAGGGATATTTTAAGCAAGGGTAAGCCAGCAAGGGTTAGGGCAAGGATAAGAGTAAGGTCAAGGTAAGGGAAAGTGGAAGCAAGGGTAAGCCGATCGGCAAGGGTGCAAGGGTAAACCGATGGGGAGAGCCTCAAGCACGCAGCGAATGTGGTGTCATTTAACACGCGCCGCGAATGTGGTGTCATCCAACACTACGCGAATGTGGTGTCATGAGCGGCCACCACGACATGTATAAACCGTGGGTAGGCCGATGACCGCACTATCGCGACTTGCGTGAGGCTTGCTTCTTCGGCAAGGTAATGCCGGCAAGGGTAAGGGAAAGTATAAGTGTAAGGGTAAGGGTAAGGGAATGCTTAAGCAAGTGTAAGCCGATGGGTCAAGGGTAAGCCGGCAAGGATACGTATAAGGCAGTGGCGTGGCGTGAAAATTTTCGGTAGTCATCGCAATTATTTAAGTTTGTGGTGAAAAATTATTAACTCTAAAATTCAATGGTTGAATGTTCAAAAAAGAAACTTTAAATCTTACCTTCACTTATACATGAACTCCAAATGTTCTGCTAAAACTGGATCGTAGAGTTTTAAAAGCTTATTAAGAGTTTTAAAATATTGCTTGGTCATCGCCGCATCCAGCGATGACCGGACGCCACGCCACTGGTATAAGGGTAAAAGTAAAGGAAAAGAGTAAGCAAGGGTAAGCCGGGAAGGGTACTGAAAAGGATAAGTATAAGGTGAAGTGTAGGGATATTTTAAGCAAGGGTAAGCCAGCAAGGGTTAGGACAAGTATAAGTGTAAGGTCCAGGGTAAGGAAAAATGTAAGCAAGGGTAAGCCGATCGGCAAGGGTTGCAAGGGTGCAAGGGTAAGCGGATGGGGAGAGCCTCAAGCACGAAGCGAATGTGGTGTCATTTAACACGCGCCGCGAATGTGGTGTCATCCAACACTACGCGAATGTGGTGTCATGGGTGCGGCCATCATCCACATAGGCGTAACCAGCTTTTTGAACGGGGGGTGCTCAGACATTTTAACTTGAACATGTTAGATACTAACAATATCTTATATGGTAAAGTCTGCTAAAACGGAACGCCATGAAACTGGTCGAATTTCCGTTTTAGACAGGTTTTCACCTTAGAAGGTATAATTGTGTGGTATTTCTTTTAAAAAGGGCTCAAACGCGATTTTTGTTTGCGTGAAGAGGGATGAGAAGGTGTTCAAAACATCAAAACTAAATCTAATGGTAAAAAAAAGATATGTAAATGTCCTTGCAGCAGTGACATAAGACAGTGAGTAAGTATGGTCACAAGTGTAAAAGCTTTTGGCACCCTAACTTTTTATAAAGATTAAAAAAGGCCTTTAATCATGCTGGAAACTTCTATAGGCACAGCGGAACGCTGCATGAGATCTAAAATTATCCCAGTCAAAGTCTTGTAGATAAAATTTTGCCGGATGATAAATCTCAGATAATACATGCGGTGCACTAGTACATACTCACGAAAGTTTTTCAGAATGTGACTCCATGACTTCTTAGGGATCACCGGACGGAACCAAGAAATTTTGTAGGAAAGTTTATATAAATAATTATTATAATATTATAAATCATTATAATATTCATTAATACTGTAATTTCCGGCCTATAATCCGCGGATCAAACAATCATCTTTCGAACCAGAAATTTTATTTCATTATTGAAGTTATGGCTGTTGTTAACTGCTCTGCTCAACAAGCGCAAGACGTTTTGAGACATTTACAAATTTATTTTTTAACGGAAAGGTATAAAATTGGAAAGTCTGACCATGGAAGCGATTTGGAATTGAACTGTTTTTTCCATTTTTTGGATCAATCAATTACCTATTGAGTTATAAGCGAATTTTATAACGTGACAAACACGTTTTTTGCCTGCTCTTGAGTGCTCTTTCTTCCTTCGAGCGGAAATTCGGTTCAAAATGCCCACTTTGACACTATTTTCTGAAAGATCTATTGCGTTTGAAAAAAAAAATGGAAAAATACAGCTCAATTGCAGAGCTTCTGAACAACAACACCAGCTAGTTTCATGCATTGTTAAACTAAAGTAAATTAAAACATGTCAGAAAGTTGCCCTTTTGGATTACCCTTAAATATTTACACAAAAAATAATCCTTATATAAAAACACCCTTAAATATTTATCGCGGTTTAACAAGTTAAGTTTTATGAAACAAGATTTCTGTGTCCGAACATAATTGTTTGATCCGCGGATTATAGGCCGGAAATTACGGTAATTCATGTTTTTACCTCAGAATGTGTCGAATATATTAGGTAAAGCAGGTCATGATAATATACACTAAATTTTATCAAGATGATAAGAGGCAAGGTTAATGCCTAAGAAAGCGTACGCCGATGGGTCAAGGGTAAGCTGGCAAGGTTAAGTATAAGGGCAAAAGTAAGGGAAAGAATAAGCAAGTTTAATCCGGCAAGGGTATTGAAAAGGATACGTGTAAGGTGAAGTGTAGGGAAATTGTAAGCAAATGTAAGCGGTTAAGGGTTAGGGCAAGGGTAAAAGAAAGTTGAGCAAGGGCGAAGATAAGTGTAAGGTCAAGTGTAAGGGTAAGGGAATGCTTAAGGAAGAGTGGGTCAAGGGAAAGCCGGCAAGGGACTAAGGGCAAAAGTAAGGGAAAGAGTAAGCAAGGGTACTGAAAAGGATAAGTGTAATGTGAAGTATAAGGGCAAGGACAAGGATAAGTGTAAGGGAGAGCAGGTAAGGGTACTTGAAAGGATGAAGGACTGTAAGGTGAAGGGTAAGGACAAGTGTAAATGGAAGGGCAATGTTACGGCAAGTGTAAGGGAAAGAGTAAGCAAGGGTAAGCCGGCAAAGGTACTATAAAGTATAAGTGTAAGGTGAAGTGTAATGTCAAGTGCAAGGGCAAGCCAGTAGGGGTACTTGAAAGGATAACTGTAAGGTGAAGGGAAAGGGATAGAGTAAGCCAAATTAAGCCGATGGGTAGAGGGTAAGGGAAAGGATAAATGTAAGGTCAAGTGTAAGTGGAAGGGCAATGTTAAGGCAAGTGCAAGGGAAAGATTAAGCAAGGGTAAGCCGGCAAGGGTACTAAAATGATAAGTGTAAGATGAAGTGTAGGGATATTTTAAGCAAGGGTAAGCCAGCAAGGGTTAGGACAAGTATAAGTGTAAGGTCAAGAGTAAGGAAAAGTGTAAGCAAGGGTAAGCCGATCGGCAAGGGTGCAAGGGTAAGCCGATGGGGAGAGCCTCAAGCACGCAGCGAATGTGGTGTCATTTAACACGCGCCGCGAATGTGGTGTCATCCAACACTACGCGAATGCAGTGTCATGAGTGTGGCCATCGTCCACGACATGGGTAAGCCGTGGGGAGGACGACGACCGCACGATCGCAACGTGAGTGAGCGGCCATCAACCACGACATGTATAAACCGTGGCCGATGACCGCACTATCGCGACGTGCGTGAGGCTTGCTTCTTCGGCAAAGTAATGCCGGCAAGGGTAATGGAAAGTATAAGTGTAAGGGTAAGGGTAAGGGAATGCTTAAGCAAGTGTAAGCCGATGGGTCAAGGGTAAACCGGCAAGGATACATATAAGGGCAAAAGTAAAGGAAAGAGTAAGCAAGGGTAAGCCGGCAAGGGTACTGAAAAGGATAAGTATAAGGTGAAGTGTAGGGATAATTTAAGCAAGGGTAAGCCAGCAAGGGTTAGGACAAGTATAAGTGTAAGGTCCAGGGTAAGGAAAAATGTAAGCAAGGGTAAGCCGATCGGCAAGGGTGCAAGAGTGCAAGGGTAAGCGGATGGGGAGAGCCTCAAGCACGAAGCGAATGTGGTGTCATTTAACACGCGCCGCGAATGTGGTGCCATCCAACACTACGCGAATGTGGTGTCATGAGTGCGGCCATCATCCACGACACATGGGTAAGCCGTGGGGAGGACGATGACCGCACGATCGCAACGTGAGTGAGCGGCCATCGACCACGACATGTATAAACCGTGGGGAGGCCGATGACCGCACTATCGCGACGTGCGTGAGGCTTGCTTCTTCGGCAAGATAACGCCGGCAAGGGTAAGGGAAAGGATAAGTGTAAGGGTATGGGTAAGGGAACGCTTAAGCAAGTGTAAGCCGATGGGTAAAGGGTAAGCCGGCAAGGATACGTATAAGGGCAAAAGTAAAGGAAAGAGTAAGCAAGGATAAGCCGGCAAGGGTACTGAAAAGGATAAGTGTAAGGTGAAGTGTAGGGATATTTTAAGTAAGGGTAAGCCAGCAAGGGTTAGGACAAGTATAAGTGTAAGGTCAAGAGTAAGGAAAAGTGTAAGCAAGGGTAAGCCGATCGGCAAGGGTGCAAGGGTAAGCCGATGGGGAGAGCCTCAAGCACGCAGCGAATGTGGTGTCATTTAACACACGCCGCGAATGTGGTGTCATCCAACACTACGCGAATGTGGTGTCATGAGTGCGGCCATCATCCACGACATGGGTAAGCCGTGGGGAGGACGATGACCGCACGATCGCAACGTGAGTTGGCGGCCATCGACCACGACATGTATAAACCGTGGGGAGGCCGATGACCGCACTATCGCGACGTGCGTGAGGCTTGCTTCTACGGAAAGGTAACGCCGGCAAGGGTTAGGGAGAGGATAAGTGTAAGGTCAAGTGTAAGGGTAAGGTTAAGGGTATGCTTAAGCAAGTGTAAGCCGATGGGTCAAGGGTAAGCCGGCAAGGATACGTAATAGGGCAAAAGTGATGGAAAGAATAATCAAGGGTAAGCCGATCGGCAAGGGTGCAGGGGTAAGCCGATGGGGAGAGTCTCAAGCACGCAGCGAATGTGGTGTCATTTAACACGCGCCGCGAATGTGGTGTCATCCAACACTACGCGAATGTAGTGTCATGAGTGCGGCCATCATCCACGACATGGGTAAGCCGTGGGGAGGACGATGACCGCACTATCGCGAAGTGCGTGAGGCTTGCCCCATCGGCAAGGGTACGCCGGCAAGGGTTAGGGAAAGGATAAGTGTAAGGTCAAGTGTAAGGGTAAAAGCAAAGTAACGGCACGGGTAATGGAATGCCTAAGAAAGCGTACGCCGATGGGTCAAAGGTAAGCTGGCAAGGATAAGTATAAGGGCAAAAGTAAGGGAAAGAATAAGCAAGTTTAATCCGGCAAGGGTACTGAAAAGTATAAGTGTAAGGTGAAGTGTAGGAAAATTGTAAGCAAATGTACGCGGTTAAGGGTTAGGGCAAGGATAAGTGTTCGGTCAAGTATGGGCAAGGGTAAGGGAAAGTGTAAGCAAGGGTAAGGATAAGTGTAAGGTAGAGTGTAAGGGTAAGGGAATGCTTAAGAGAGAGGGGGCCAAGGGAAAGCCGGCAAGGGACTAAGGGCAAAAGTAAGGGAAAGAGTAAGCAAGGGTAAGCCGGCAAGGGTACTAAAAAGGATAAGTGTAAGATGAAGTATAAGGGCAAGGGCAAGGATAAGTTTAAGGGAGAGCAGGTAAGGGTACTTGAAAAGATGAAGGACTGTAAGGTGAAAGGTAAGGACAAGTGTAAATGGAAGGGCAATGTTACGGCAAGTGTAAGGGAAAGAGTAAGCAAGGGTAAGCCGGCAAAGGTACTATAAAGGATAAGTGTAAGGTGAAGTGTAATGTCAAGTGCAAGGGCAAGCCGGTAGGGGAACTTGAAAGGATAACTGTAAGGTGAAGGGAAAGGGATAGAGTAAGCCAAATTAAGCCGATGGGTAGAGGGTAAGGGAAAGGATAAATGTAAGATCAAGTGTAAGTGGAAGGGCAAAGTTAAGGCAAGTGCAAGGGAAAGAGTAAGCAAGGGTAAGCCGACAAGGGTACTAAAATGATAAGTGTAAGGTGAAGTGTAGGGATATTTTAAGCAAGGGTAAGCCAGCAAGGGTTAGGGCAAGGATAAGAGTAAGGTCAAGGGTAAGGGAAAGTGGAAGCAAGGGTAAGCCGATCGGCAAGGGTGCAAGGGTAAACCGATGGGGAGAGCCTCAAGCACGCAGCGAATGTGGTGTCATTTAACACGCGCCGCGAATGTGGTGTCATCCAACACTACGCGAATGTGGTGTCATGAGCGGCCACCACGACATGTATAAACCGTGGGTAGGCCGATGACCGCACTATCGCGACTTGCGTGAGGCTTGCTTCTTCGGCAAGGTAATGCCGGCAAGGGTAAGGGAAAGTATAAGTGTAAGGGTAAGGGTAAGGGAATGCTTAAGCAAGTGTAAGCCGATGGGTCAAGGGTAAGCCGGCAAGGATACGTATAAGGCAGTGGCGTGGCGTGAAAATTTTCGGTGGTCATCGCAATTATTTAAGTTTGTGGTGAAAAATTATTAACTCTAAAATTCAATGGTTGAATGTTCAAAAAAGAAACTTTAAATCTTACCTTCACTTATACATGAACTCCAAATGTTCTGCTAAAACTGGATCGTAGAGTTTTAAAAGCTTATTAAGAGTTTTAAAATATTGCTTGGTCATCGCCGCATCCAGCGATGACCGGACGCCACGCCACTGGTATAAGGGTAAAAGTAAAGGAAAAGAGTAAGCAAGGGTAAGCCGGGAAGGGTACTGAAAAGGATAAGTATAAGGTGAAGTGTAGGGATATTTTAAGCAAGGGTAAGCCAGCAAGGGTTAGGACAAGTATAAGTGTAAGGTCCAGGGTAAGGAAAAATGTAAGCAAGGGTAAGCCGATCGGCAAGGGTGCAAGGGTGCAAGGGTAAGCGGATGGGGAGAGCCTCAAGCACGAAGCGAATGTGGTGTCATTTAACACGCGCCGCGAATGTGGTGTCATCCAACACTACGCGAATGTGGTGTCATGAGTGCGGCCATCATCCACATAGGCGTAACCAGCTTTTTGAACGGGGGGTGCTCAGACATTTTAACTTGAACATGTTAGATACTAACAATATCTTATATGGTAAAGTCTGCTAAAACGGAACGCCATGAAACTGGTCGAATTTCCGTTTTAGACAGGTTTTCACCTTAGAAGGTATAATTGTGTGGTATTTCTTTTAAAAAGGGCTCAAACGCGATTTTTGTTTGCGTGAAGAGGGATGAGAAGGTGTTCAAAACATCAAAACTAAATCTAATGGTAAAAAAAAGATATGTAAATGTCCTTGCAGCAGTGACATAAGACAGGGAGTAAGTATGGTCACAAGTGTAAAAGCTTTTGGCACCCTAACTTTTTATAAAGATTAAAAAAGGCCTTTAATCATGCTGGAAACTTCTATAGGCACAGCGAAACGCTGCATGAGATCTAAAATTATCCCAGTCAAAGTCTTGTAGATAAAATTTTGCCGGATGATAAATCTCAGATAATACATGCGGTGCACTAGTACATACTCACGAAAGTTTTTCAGAATGTGACTCCATGACTTCTTAGGGATCACCGGACGGAACCAAGAAATTTTGTAGGAAAGTCTATATAAATAATTATTATAATATTATAAATCATTATAATATTCATTAATACTGTAATTTCCGGCCTATAATCCGCGGATCAAACAATCATCTTTCGAACCAGAAATTTTATTTCATTATTGAAGTTATGGCTGTTGTTAACTGCTCTGCTCAACAAGCGCAAGACGTTTTGACACATTTACAAATTTATTTTTTAACGGAAAGGTATAAAATTGGAAAGTCTGACCATGGAAGCGATTTGGAATTGAACTGTTTTTTCCATTTTTTGGATCAATCAATTACCTATTGAGTTATAAGCGAATTTTATAACGTGACAAACACGTTTTTTGCCTGCTCTTGAGTGCTCTTTCTTCCTTCGAGCGGAAATTCGGTTCAAAATGCCCACTTTGACACTATTTTCTGAAAGATCTATTGCGTTTGAAAAAAAAAATGGAAAAAAACAGCTCAGTTGCAGAGCTTCTGAACAACAACACCAGCTAGTTTCATGCATTGTTAAACTAAAGTAAATTAAAACATGTCAGAAAGTTGCCCTTTTGGATTACCCTTAAATATTTACACAAAAAATAATCCTTATATAAAAACACCCTTAAATATTTATCGCGATTTAACAAGTTAAGTTTTATGAAACAAGATTTCTGGGTCCGAACATAATTGTTTGATCCGCGGATTATAGGCCGGAAATTACGGTAATTCATGTTTTTACCTCAGAATGTGTCGAATATATTAGGTAAAGCAGGTCATGATAATATACACTAAATTTTATCAAGATGATAAGAGGCAAGGTTAATGCCTAAGAAAGCGTACGCCGATGGGTCAAGGGTAAGCTGGCAAGGTTAAGTATAAGGGCAAAAGTAAGGGAAAGAATAAGCAAGTTTAATCCGGCAAGGGTATTGAAAAGGATAAGTGTAAGGTGAAGTGTAGGGAAATTGTAAGCAAATGTAAGCGGTTAAGGGTTAGGGCAAGGATAAGTGTACGGTAAAGTATGGGCAAGGGTAAGGGAAAGTGTAAGCAAGGGTAAGGATAAGTGTAAGGTCAAGTGTAAGGGTAAGGGAATGCTTAAGATAGAGGGGGTCAAGGGAAAGCCGGCACTGGACTAAGGGCAAAAGTAAGGGAAAGAGTAAGCAAGGGTAAGCCGGCAAGGGTGCTGAAAAGGATAAGTGTAAGGTGAAGTATAAGGGCAAGGATAAGTGTAAGGGAGAGCAGGTAAGGGTACTTGAAAAGATGAAGGACTGTAAGGTGAAGGGTAAGGACAAGTGCAAATGGAAGGGCAATGTTACGGCAAGTGTAAGGGAACGAGTAAGCAAGGGTAAGCCGGCAAATGTACTATAAAGGATAAGTGTAAGGTGAAGTGTAATGTCAAGTGCAAGGGCAAGCCGGTAGGGGTACTTGAAAGGATAACTGTAAGGTGAAGGGAAAGGGATAGAGTAAGCCAAATTAAGCCGATGGGTAGAGGGTAAGGGAAAGGATAAATGTAAGGTCAAGTGTAAGTGGAAGGGCAAAGTTAAGGCAAGTGCAAGGGAAAGAGTAAGCAAGGGTAAGCCGGCAAGGGTACTAAAAAGGATCGACGACCGCACGATCGCAACTTGAGTGAGCGGCCATCGAACACGACATGTATAAACCGTGGGGAGTCTGATGACCGCACTATCGTGACGTGCGTGAGGCTTGCTTCTTCGGCAAGGTAATGCCGGCAAGGGTAAGGGAAAGGATAAGTGTAAGGGTAAGACAGGGTTACCATCTTTCGCTCCCAGGCCCTCAAAAGGCCCATCTGTCTACGCAAGGTTCCACCCGTGAAACGAGCCCCGCGGCGTGTCCCGAAGGTCGCCGCCAGACAAGCTCCAACAGAGCGGAACCCCACGCAAACTCCGGTCAAGCCGACGCACTGCCCAGCGCACGTCACGCCGGCTATTCCCAAGTTTGGTGAACAATCGCTACGATAGTCCACACCACCCAGCTAGAAAAAACAAGTGGTCCCTAAACTTTTTTACTCGAGCCGGTAGACCCCGCAAGCCATCGCAGGAACCAGACGCCTACAGAGACGCTGGGCCCACGGACTGAACCGAGGCTTCCCGACCCGAATTTAATTTACGGAAGGCCCCCAAGATCAGATACCATTTTCCGGCAGAGACATTTTTGTGAGCCAGCCGATAGGAAAGTTATTGAAGAGCCCCTAACTTGAAGACCAGGGAGGACGGGGAAAGTCCCTCCGGCCGTAAAGCGACCCAGCTCCTGGCTTTTCGCCCAAGCCACCCGGCTCAACCGACGGAACCCATCGTGGATCACGCCGGGAACCAGTTGGCCCAGACTAGGCGCCGTTAGCGACTCCAGGCGGGCACGGAAAGCTCCACCTAGATGAATAGGCTCCGCCTCGCTAGGGGTCGGACGGAACGGACTCCCGCCAGCCCTCAACGACTCGACCCCATCCTAGGACAGAGAAGCCAGTGGACCCGGAGGGGCGGCCACATAAGTGTAAGGGTAAGGGTAAGGGAATGCTTAAGCAAGTGTAAGCCGATGGGTCAAGGGTAAGCCGGCAAGGATACGTATAAGGGCAAAAGTAAAGGAAAGAGTAAGCAAGGGTAAGCCGGCAAGGGTACAGAAAAGGATAAGTATAAGGTGAAGTGTAGGGATATTTTAAGCAAGGGTAAGCCAGGAAGGGTTAGGACAAGTATAAGTGTAAGTTCAAGGTTAAGGAAAAGTGTAAGCAAGGGTAAGCCGATCGGCAAGGGTGCAAGGGTGCAAGGGTAAGCCGATGGGGAGAGCCTCAAGCACGCAGCGAATGTGGTGTCATTTAACACGCGCCGCGAATGTGGTGTCATCCAACACTACGCGAATGTGGTGTCATGAGTGCGGTCATCATCCATGACATGGGTAAGCCGTGGGGAGGACGATGACCGCACGATCGCAACGTGAGTGAGCGGTCATCAACCACGACATGTATAAACCGTGAGGAGGCCGATGACCGCAATATCGCGACGTGCGTGAGGCTTGCTTCTTCGGCAAGGTAACGCCGGCAAGGGTAAGGGAAAGGATATGTGTAAGGGTAAGGGTAAGGTAATGCTTAAGCAAGTATAAGCCGATGGTTCAAAGGTAAGCCGGGAACGATACGTATAAGGGCAAAAGTAAAGGAAAGTGTAAGCAAGGGTAAGCCGGCAAGGGTACTGAAAAGGATAAGTGTAGGTGAAGTGTAGGGATATTTTAAGCAAGTGTAAGCCGATGGGTCAAGGGTAAGCCGGAAAGGATACGTATAAGGGCAAAAGTAAAGGAAAGAGTAAGCAAGGGTAAGCCGGCAAGGGTACTGAAAAGGATAAGTGTAAGGTGAAGTGTAGGGATATTTTAAGCAAGGGTAAGCCAGCAAGGGTTATGGCAAGTATAAGTGTATGGTCAAGGGTAAGGAAAAGTGTAAGCAAGGGTAAGCCGATCGGAAAGGGTGCAAGGGTAAGCCGATGGGGAGAGCCTCAAGCACGCAGCGAATGTGGTGTCATTTAACACGCGCCGCGAATGTGGTGTCATCCAACACTACGCGAATGTGGTGTCATGAGTGCGGCCATCATCCACGACATGGGTAAGCCGTGGGGAGGACGATGACCGCACGATCGCAACGTGAGTGAGCGGCCATGGACGACGACATGTATAAACCTTGGGGAGGCCGATGACCGCACTATCGCGACTTGCGTGAGGCTTGCCCCATCGGAAAGGGTACGCCGGCAAGGGTAAGGGAAAGGATAAGTGTAAGGTCAAGTGTAAGGGTAAGAGAAAGGATAAGTGTAAGGTCAACTGTAAGGGTGAGGGCAAGGTAACGGCAAAGGTAAAGGAATGCTTAAGCAAGCGTACGCCGATGGGTCAAGGGTAAGCCGGCAAGGATAAGTATAAGGGCAAAAGTAAGGGAAAGAGTAAGCAAGGTTAATACGGCAAGGGTACTGAAAAGAATAAGTGTAAGGTGAAGTGTAGGAAAATTGTAAGCAAGGGTAAGCTGTTAAGGGTTAAGGCAAGGATAAGTGTAAGCAAGGGTAAGGATAAGTGTAAGGTCAAGTGTAAGGGTCATAACACTTGCTTACACTTTGCAAGGCAAGGGTAAGGGAATGCTTAAGCAAGATTGGGTCAAGGGAAATCCGCAAGGATAAGTATAAGGGCAAAAGTAAGGGAACGAGTAAGGAAGGGTAAGCCGGCAAGGGTACTGAAAAGGATAAGTGTAAGGTGAAGTATAAGGGCAAGGGCAAGGATAAGGGACAAAGTGTAAGGAAGAGCAGGTAAGGGTACTTGAAAGGATAACTGTAAGGTGAAGGTTAAGGGCAAGTGTAAATGGAAGGGCAATGTTACGGCAAGTGTAAGGGAAAGAGTAAGCAAGGGTAAGCCGGCAAAGGTACTATAAAGGATAAGTGTAAGGTGAAGTGTAATGTCAAGTGCAAGGGCAAGCCGGTAGGTGTACTTGAAAGGATAACAGTAAGGTGAAGGGTATGGGGATATTAAAGGCAAGGGTAAGGGAAAGAGTAAGGAAGATTAAGCGGCTGGGTAGAGGGTAAGGGCAAGGATAAATGTAAGGCCAAGTGTAAGTGGAAGGGCAATGTTACGGCAAGTGTAAGTTAAAGAGTAAGCAAGGTAACGCCGCCAAGGGTAAGGGAAACGATAAGTGTAAGGTCAAGTGTAAGGGAAAGGGTAAAGGAATGCTTAAGCAAGAGTAAGCCGATGTGTCAAGGGTAAGCCGCAAGGATACGTATAATGGCAAAAGTAAAGGAAAGAGTAAGCAAGGGTAAGCCGGCAAGGGTACTGAAAATGGTAAGTGTAAGGTGAAGTTTAGGGATATTGTAAGCAAGGGTAAGCCAGCAAGTGTTAGGGCAAGGATAAGGTTAAGGTCAAAGGTAAGGGGAAGTGTAAGCCGATCGGCAATGGTGCAAGGGAAAGCCGATGGGGAGAGAATCAAGCACGCAGAGAATGTCGTGTCATATAACACGCGCCGCGAATGTGGTGTCATCCAAAACCACGCGAATGTGGTGTCATGAGTGCGGCCATCATCCACGACATGGGTAAGCCGTGGGAAGGACGATGACCGCACGTGAGTGAGTCTAGCCCTTATCCTTCACCTTACAGTTATCCTTTCAAGTACCCCTACCGGCTTGCCCTTGCACTTGACCTTACACTTCACCTTACACTTACACCATCGGCAAGGGTACGCCGGCAAGGGTAAGGGAAAGGATAAGTGTAAGGTCAAGTGTAAGGGTAAGGTAACGGCAATGGTAAAGGAATGCTTAAACAAGCGTACGCCGATGGGTCAAGGTAAGCCGGCAAGGATAAGTATAAGGGCAAAAGTAAGGGAAAGAGCAAGCAAGGTTAATCCGGCAAGGGTACTGAAAAGGATAAGTGTAAGGTGAATTGTACGGAAAATGTAAGCAAGGGTACGCCGTTAAGGGTTAGGGCAAGCATAAGTGTACGGTCAAGTATGGGCAAGATTAACGTAAAATGTAAGCAAGGGTAAGGATAAGTGTAAGGTCAAGTGAAAGGGGTGCGGCAAGGGTAAGGGAATGCTTAAGCAAGAGTAAGCAGATGGGTCAATGGAAAGTCGGCAAGGATAAGTATAAGGGCAAAAGTAAGGGAACGAGTGAGCAAGAGTAAGCCGGCAAGGGTACTGAAAAGGATAAGTGTAAGGTGAAGTATAAAGGCAAGGGCAAGGATAAATATAAGGGAGAGCAGGTAAGGGTACTTGAAAGGATGACTGTAAGGTGAAGCGTATGGGCAAGTGTAAATGGAAGGGCAATGTTACGGCAAGTGTAAGGGAAAGAGTAAGCAAGGGTAAGCCGGCAAGGGTACTAAAAATTATAAGTGTAAGATGAAGTGTAAGGTAAAGTGCAAGGGCAAGCCGGTAGGGGGAAGGATAGCTTGAAAGATAACTGTAAGGTGAAGGGTAAGGGCATGGTAAAGGCAAGGGTAAGGGAAAGAGTAAGCAAGATTAAGCCGATGGTTAGAGGGTAAGGGCAAGGATAAATGTAAGGTCAAGTGTAAGTGGAAGGGCAATGTTGCGGCAAGTGTAAGGGAAAGAGTAAGCAAAGGTAAGCCGGCAAGGGTACTGAAATCGATAAGTCTAAGATGAAGTGTAGGGATATTGTATGCAAGTATAAGTCGGCAAGTGTTAGGGCAAGGATAAGTGTAAGGTCAAGGGTAAGGGACAGTGTAAGCAAGGATAAGCCGATCGGCAAAGGTGCAAGGATAAGCCGATGGGGAGAGCCTCAAGCACGCAGCGAATGTGGTGTCATCTAACACGCGCCACGAATGTGGTGTCATCCAACACTACGCGAATGTGGTGTCATGAGTGCGGCCATCATCCACGACATGGATAAGCCGTGGGGAGGACGATGACCGCACGATCGCAACATGAGTGAGCGGCCATCGACTACCACATGTATAAACCTTGTGGAGGCCGATGACCGCACTATCGCGACGTGCGTGAGGCTTGCCCCATTGGCAAGCTTACACCGGCAAAGGTAAGGGAAAGGGTAAGTGTAAGGTCAAGTGTATGTGAATGCTTAAGCAAGAGTAAGCCGATGGGTAATGGGTGAGCCGGCAAGGATACGTATAAGGGCAAAAGTAAAGGAAAGAGTAAGCAAGTGTAAGCCGGCAAGGGTAAGGGGAATTGTAAGCAAGGGTAAGCCGATCGGCAAGGGTGCAAGGGTAAGCCGATGGGGAGAGCCTCAAGCACGCAGTCAATGTGGTGTCATCTAACACGCGCCGAAAATGTGGTGTCATCCAACACTACGCGAATATGGTTTCATGAGTGCAGCCATCATCCACGACATGGGTAAGACGTGGGGAGGACGATGACCGCACGATCGCAACGTGAGTGAGTGGCCATCGACCACGACATATATAAACCGTGGGGAGGCCGATGACCGCACTATCGCAACGTGCGTGAGGCTTGCCCCATCGGCAAGGGTAACGGAGAGGATAAGTGTAAGGTCAAGTGTAAGGGTAAGGGCAAGGTAACGGCAAGGGTACGGTAATGCTTAAGCAAGCGTACGCCGATGGGTCAAGAGTAAGCCGGCAAGGATAAATATAAGGGCAAAAGTAAGGGAAAGTGTAAGCAAGGTTAATCCGGCAAGGGTACTGAAAAGGATAAGTGTAAGGTGAAGTAGTAATGGGCAATTCTCGAGAATTCGACAATCGAGAAAAATCGTCATCGTAAAAAATCACAATCGATACAGCCATCGATTAATTCCTAGAATCTACAATCGAGATGTTTATCAATCGATTATAATGAGAAAAGCTAAAAACAGTTATTGAAAAACTTAGCTATTATTCTGGCCAACAATTTCATAGTAGTGATAGGGCTTAATGATGGACTATTCTCGAAAATTTACCAATAGAAAAAAATCGTTATCGTAAAATACACAATCGATACAGTCATCGATTACTTTCGAGAATCTACGAAGGAGATGTTCTAGAATCGATAATTGAAATCATTGTTTTTACATATATATAAGGTATTTATATATATGTACCCTATATTATAGCCTATATCCTATACCTATAGCCTATACCTATAGCATATACCCTATACCCTACCTGTATGGTAGCCTATATTTTATTAAATATAGGGTAACTGAAAACAGATGGAATAAAAAAACAACAAACCAAAGGGAGGCTATAAAGGAGCCATAAGACTGGAAAAGTCTTGTAAGGGTGCTCCCTAGTTGAAAAAAGCTGAAAAAACGCGAGTAGCTATGAAGCGGTAAGGGGAGTTTAAGTATCAAAAATTAGAATTTTTCGGCAATTAGCACCAAAATGGCAAAAGAAATAAGAATCAAAAGCACCCCCTGGTGGCAAAAACATGAACTAAAGGACGATAAAAGGGATCAAATTTTTTTATTGATTTTTCTACGTCATTTGAGATTGGATCTTTAATTTCCCCATTTTTAGAAAGTCTTCGACTGAAATACATTAAACGAACCCCCGCGGGGAGCAAAGTAGGGGGAAGGGGCAAGGAAAGTGCATAATATGAATAAGTAGTCACAGGACTTTCCAACGATATGTCACATGAGGGGTGTCGGCTAAATTTAGAAAAGTGCCCCCGCTCGGGGGCAAAGTAAGGGGAGGGGCGCGGGCGATATATAAAATGAAATAGTAGTCACAGAGCTTTCCAATGATATATCACATAAGGGGTGTCAGCAAAAGATAGAAAAGAGTCCCAACTCCCAGGATTCCAATTATCGTGCCCCCCCGAAATATACCCTGCCCATCCTTCTCTTTGAAATTTTCATATATTAAAAATTATTTATCGGAGGGCTCCGTGAAAAAATCCGATCTAAAATGTTTAAAAACGCTACGATTTCAAAAAAGTTCGAAAAGTGCCTCTCTCGGGGCGCCAAACTAGGGAGGGAAGAAGAAAGGTTCATAATATGAATGAGTAACTTTCCGATGAAAACCAAAAACTTTCCGATGACATATCAAACGACTGGTCCAAAAAAAGTTTGAAATCTACCCCTCCCACGTGGGTTCCCTCTTTTATCCCAGAATATACCCGGAAATCACGCAGCCCCACTTTTAGAATTTTATATTTAATAAATAATATTCATCGGAGAGCTCCATTAAAAAAACCCATTTAATGATATTTATTGTAGAAATCTCTACAATTAAAAAAAAAAAAATCACCCCCGCACCGCTTCCCACTACCCCCACCACCCCCGCCCCCTTCCGGAATTCAACTCTGGGAAAGGTTCATAATATGAAAGAGTGGTGAAAGGACTTTCCGATGATATGTCAAGGAGAGGTTTGCTAAAGGTTTGAAAATTACCCGCGCCCCCTTGTCCACTCTCGCGCCCCCCAGAATTCACTCACCTTCCTCTTTGAACTTTTTATATTTAATAAATAGTATTTATCTGAGTCTCCAGGTATGGGGCAGCTTGGCAGAGCTAAAATAACAGAAACATTGAAAATTCGGGGCAAAATGACACTAAATTTAACAGTAAAGTTTGAAACTAGGACTATACAGAACTGAATACATAAACCACTATGCTTCATAACCCACATCGGTTAATAGCAATAAAAAGATAAGTGCCAGTTAAACTGATGGCATTGAGCTCACAGGTTATTCACACTAATTGTATATTATACTCTTATTTCAAAGAATAATGTCCCTCAAAAAATAAATGAAGGGAAATATCCCCCGTTTGCCCCTTTTATACTTAACCAATGAACCTCCAAATCTAATCAGGGAAACTCCTTAACTATAATAAATCAGTATATCAAATTTGAAGCAAATCAGATAGTTCTGCATGAAAAAAAGAAACATATCGCTAAATTAAGGGTGGTCTAACCCCTTTAACCCTTTTATACTTAACTAATGAACCTCCAAATCTAATCAGGAAAGCTCCTTATCAGAACGAAAAAAAAAAAAAAAAAAAAATTAAAGTAAATAGAATAATTCTCCATGAAAATCCATTTATCTAAATTAAGGGGAGGGGGACTTGCTGCCTTTTCGCTTGTATACTTAACCAATGAACCTCCAAATCTAATGAAGGAAGCGCCATATCGGAATAAATCGGTATATTAAATTTGAAGCAAATCGAATAATTCTGCATGAAAAACCCTTTTATCTAAATTAATGGGGAGACTAGCCCCTCCCCTTTATACTTAACCCATAAACCTCCAAATCTAATCAAGGCAGCTTCCTAACATAATAAACCGGTATCCCAAATTTGGAGCAAATCGAATAATTCTGCATGAAAAACCCATTTATCTAAATTAAGGAGTGGGTTTACCCCCTTTTCCCCCCTTTATACTTAACTAATGAACTTCCAAGTTTAATCAGGGAACCTCCTTAACATAATAAACCGGTATACCAAATTTGGAACAAATCGAATAATTCTGCATGAAAAACCCATTAATCTAAATTAAGGGGGGGGGGGGGGCGGACGACGCGATACGAATCACTGGATTTAATTTTTCGCGAATGACAGTTAAAGACAATTTCTCATTTAACGTTTTCATCACTGCAACTGATTTAAGAAACTTACTGGTAGCTAAAATCTATAATGATTTGTCAAAATCTGCAGTATCAATTCGAAATCGTGTAGTGAACTGTAGTTCCATAATAAAGGAGTTAATTACAAGTGAAATAGAAACTTAAAAATTCAGGAAAAAAATTTAGTTTGAATTTTGACGAATGGAGATATACTGCAAACAAGCGATTTATGAATATTAATGTCCATTCAATAAATTTAAATCTGAACAAATTCTGGAATTTAGGCCTTCTGCGCATACATGGATATTTTACCGCGAAAAAGTGTATTGAAATCCTAACAGAGTGTCAAAGCCAGCATGACATTTCGCTAAAAAAAGACATTGTTGCTATCTCGACTGGGACTTCGAGATGATATTTTAGATGCCTTGATATTTCTTAGATCATATTTTCAAAGAAAAACTGATTAGTTAAGAAACAGCGACCTTTTCAAACTATTCTCTTTTTTTTTTTTTTATCGTGGTATGGAATAATTTTTTTTGTATAAAACTTTTTCGAATTTTACCAACTATATCTATTTAGAAATTTAAACTACAGTGGCGGTCAAAAGTTTCCGGCCAGCATAAAATTTTTGGTTAATTTGTACGTATATCCATATGAAGAGGAATCCCAAAGTGATACATATACACTTTATTGACATAACAGTTAAGAACTTATTTATGGAATAAAAATTAAATATTAATAAATTTAATTGACAAAATTAATTGCTAAAGAAAACGCAGGTTCTCAAAAGTTTCCGGCCACCTTTGCAAGTTTGGAAAAAAGTGGTGTTATAACAGAAAATAACAGTGATCAACAACATTTACAATCAGTATTTTGTATTCATACATTTAGCAATAATTACTGCGGCGCAGCAACGTGGCATCGATTCAATGAACGGTTGTAGATCATCAATGTTACGTTTTGTCCACGGTTCTTACAATTTTTGTGAAAATGCTGCTGAATTTGAATATTTATAATTCCACACATGTTTTCAAGTTAGTTTCAAAGATTTTCTATTGTATTCAAATCGGATGATTGGGCTGTCCAGTTCATAAGAGGATTTTGTTTGTGCGAAAGCCACTGCTTGACAAGCTTGCATGTTTGCTTTTGGTCGTTATCATCATGAAACAAATAGTTGCGACCACAATTTTTCCTCCAATAAGGCAACAAATTATCTTGTAAGATATCCTTATGCATTTCACTATTCATCTTGCCGCAGATTTCAAATAACGGACAGGCGCATTTTCCAGAAAATGCTCTCCACAGCATAACGTGTCCTCCGCCGTGCTTCATTATGGGAATAATATATCTCGCATCTTATCTTTTGTTTTTAGGTAGTCGATTATAATGTTTTTTATCACTACCAAAAAGATTGAATGTCGATTCATCGGAAAATAGTATTTTTTTCCAGTTTTCACTTGACCAGTCTTTGTATTCCTTGGCAAACGCCAATCGGGCCCTCTGAATTTTTTTTATTTATGAAAGGTTTTTTAACACCGACTGTTCCATAAAGTTCTACGTCACATAGCGTCTTGATATGGTAGACAGACTTATTTCAACAATATTTTAACACCATAAATCGCGTGGAATTGCAGCGGCATTTATAAGCGAGTCACCAACTGCTTTTCTTCTGATAATTCTGTCTACAAGAATAGTCATTTTCCGGAGTCCTCTAGACCGTGGTAAGTTCCGAAGGCCATGACCGTCTTTATATTTTTTAAAAATATCGTTTACAGCAAATTTTCCGATCGACAACTTAGCCGCAATCTCACGAGAGGATTCTCCCTTTAGCGACAAACAAATCACTCTTTTAGGAACAATAATTGTTAAATAAATTATTAAAATTTTCATTTTTGAATTTCAAATGCATTATTCACGTTCATTAATTAACAAACATGGCAAAAAAAAAACACTTTAGCGATAGCAAAAACTAATGGATGACGAATGGCCGGAAACTTTTTCGAATTCCTTCCCTTTGCATCAAGTATCTTAAGCATCCAATCAAAATGATCACGTGGTCCGAGGTACTTTACTTATTCCCAACTTTTGGAGCAATTGTGCTTCTTCTTCACTGAAACCTTCTATCAAACAAATCAAAGAAACTAACTGGCCGGAAACTTTTGACCGCCACTGTATACATCTATGTAATTTTTTATTGCATATGTGCGTGTTAAGTTCTTTTATTTGAAGAAAAAATGCTTCATGTTAGGGAAAATCTTGCATCTGCAACATCCTAGAATTGTAATCTTTAATTACGGGGAATAATTGAAAATAATTCAAAATTTAATTAGTGATATTAATTATTTTTTAACATTGTAAATATTAAGCCCAATCCAAAACTTGTTTAACAGGAAGTAAAAGAAATTATCCTATACTTTATAGTAGTAGTAATAGTTGTTGTATATACTTTGTTGTAGTTTATCCTATACTTTTTGATAATTAATTAAAGTTAAAATTTTTTAACTTACATATTTTCATATGTAAATTAGACTGCACTTTTGCTCTAATAATCTTTTCTATAAGATTATGATATTTAGCTATTGCAAAAATGGATGATATTGGAGAAATTCTAATTTTCGTAATCCCGAGCTTGAATCTAAGCAATCCCAAAATAGTGAGGGCAGGCAGAATTTTTTTTTAAAAAGCAGGTGGACAACATTCTTTTTCTTTTCTTTACATGCATATACATATGACAGAAGAATGGGAATGCCAAACATTGGGGTATTACACATTTTGGAATTAAATACTTTTATAATCACTTAATGATTTTAATAATAACTTTGTACTTTCACAAAAAAAAAAAAAAAAAAAAAAAAAAAGCCTAAAAAAGATAAGATTATTTTGGTGTGAAGAAAAAGTTAGAAATAAAAAGAGAAGATTTTGGTGTGAAGAACAAGTTACAAATAAAAAGAGAAGATTTTGGCGTGAAGAACAAGTTACAAATAAAAAGAGAAAATTTCGGTTGGATAAAAAATGATAACAATATCAAAAGACAAATCCGTTCCCCCATAAAGCGATAACGTTATATACGCACACCCCCTTATATCAACTTATTATTGAAAAAGTCGTACAAAATGATAGACAGTTTGAATTTTCACTTCATTGACTGGAATGGATATTTTGTTATTTAACGCTTTGAAACAAGTAGTCTGCTTCTTACATACTGCTACTGCTAAGATCTTTTACATGTAGTGGGCGGGATTTACAGTCATAACACCGCTTGGCACCAACACAAACCTTCCAGAGTAATGTAAAAAGTGTAGTATATATCTATGTTTGTTATAGCTGCATTAAGTTTGCGGCTGCATTCTCAAATATGGGCAGAATTATTAAAAGATGGGCATTTGGTTTAGTATTTTTGCTGAATTTATTTCGAAGTAAGTGTATTTTACATACATTTTCTTGCATTACTAAAGTGCACTCAACTATATTTGTGTAAGGAATAGTATTTTCATACTCTCCTTTTTAGGTGCGTTCGTAATTATATAAATACGTAGCATCTATAGTCGTCGTTCAGTCCGTCTGTCCGTCTGTCCGTCCGTCCGCGTATAACAGAGCAAAAACTACCCAACCGAACGGTCTGAAATTTTAAATATATGATTGTTGTAAAATTTTGTCGAGCCATTTCAATTTTTATGAAAATCGGATGTATAGTTTAATTACAGGGACATTCAAAAGATTTTCTTTACATTATGGCCAATTAGAAAAAATTATTGCAAGTGCATTTTAATGATGTTACAGTCTTCCGAATCGTCTGAAAACTTAAATATATGATTGTTGCAAAATTTTGTCGAGCCATTTCAGATTTTATGAAAATTGGATGTATTGTTTAATTACAGGGGCACTCAAAAATTTTCCGTTACAATTATTGCAAGTGCATTTTAATGATGTTACAGACTATGCACTTATGAAGTGTAAAAAAATATACATTCAGTACAATATGGGGTGCAAAAAATATTTATAAAACTAGTTATAGAACGAACGCACCTCATTTGCCACGTTTGACGAGCAATTTCCTACTTGTTTATTTATTTTTAGGTGCGTTCGTAATTATATAAATACCTATAGTCGTAGTCTGGTTCGCCCGTCTGTCTGTCCGTCCGCTTGCCCGCATATAACAGCGCAAAAACTACCCGACTGAATGGTTTGAAATTTAATATATAGAATCGTTGAAGAATTTTGTCGAATCATTTAAAATTTCGAATCAAAACTTAATATATATATAAACTTATAATACGCACCTCATTTGCCACGTTTGACGTCCAATTTCCGACTTGTTTATTTTTACTTTCTTCTATCTTTACAAGAAGAATGTATTGAATTCGTGAAAATTTTCGACTTTCGGTTTTGACGGATTTACAGGTTTTAGGGGTCAGAGATTCCGAAAAACATGTTTTTACAAAATGTCTGTCTGTGAGTCTGTCTGTCTGTCTGTCTGTATGTGAAACAAATTTTGTGGGCGCTCTATCTCAAGAACTATTGCGCGGAATTTAATAAAAAATTATATTCAGTTAGTCCTTAATATAAATTGATGCTGATTAGCTTTTGGTGTAAATCGCCCAACAGGTGGCGCTGCTATGCAACATTTTTCACGATGTCCACAATAGCTCAATTTACAGAACTAATGCACGGATTTTCATCAAACTTCAGATTCAGTTAGTCCTTGACATGAATTGATGTTTTATACATTTTGGTGTAAATCGCTCAATAGGTGGCACTGCTATTCTGTATTTTTTGTAATTTCTTCAATAGCTCTATCTCAAGAACTAATGCTTGAATTTTCAACGAACTTCAGATTCAGGTATACTTGGATATGAATTAGTGCTGTTTAGTTTTTGGTGTAAATCGCTGAACATGTGGCACTGCTATGCATCATTTTTCACGGTTTCCACAATAGCTCAATCTCCAGAACTAACGCACGGATTTTCATTAAACTTCAGATTCAGTTAGTCCTTGACATGAATTGTCGTTTTATAGATTTTGGTGTAAATCGTTCAACAGGTGGCGCTGCTATGCTGCCTTTTTTGAAATTCCCGCAATGGCTCTATCTCAAAAACTAATGCTTGGATTTTCAACTAACTTCAGATTTAGGTACACCTTAATATGAATTAGTGCTGTTTATGCTTTGGTGCAAATCGCTCAACAGGTGGCGCTACTATGCTGCATTTTTAAGAATTTCCACCATAGCTCTATCTCAATAACTAATGCACGAATTTTCATCAAACTTCCGATTCTGGTATACCTTGATATCAATTAGTGCTGTTTATGTTTTCATGTAAGTCGTTCAACAGGTGGCGCTGCTATGCTACATTTTTCAGTATTTCCGCTATAGCTCTATCTCAAGAAATAATGCACGAATTTCCATCAAACTTCAAATTCCAATATACTTTGATATGATTTGGTGCTAAATTGAAGTAATTTCTTGTACTATTTAAATCATTTAATTGACGTGATTTACATAGAAGAATGTTTTGTGGTGGCTGTTTTGTGGTGGCAACAACATAATAGTTTTATTTTTAACACTTTCCAACATAGTTGAATTGTTTATGAATTCGGTTTGTCTAGCCAGCTGTCTGTGCTCTAACTCTCGTAAATATACCCAGTTTGCTGTGAAATTTTAATATGTAATTAGCATTTACTTATGGCAAGATCCCTATTGAAAATGAAGATTGTTGCATTCATAGTTCATTTACAGGGGCAGGCAAAAGTATTCCGTTACATTACGGCCAATGGAAAAAAAATCGTTTCAAGTGTATTTTGATGATTTTGCACCATTTCACACATAATGAAATTAATATGTATTTATGAAGTGCACTCACACTCACACACGCATTCTGTGGAATATGCGGTGCAAAGCATTTATTATTAATTTACAGGGTCACACAAATTACATTACATAATGGTCTAAAGAGTTAAACTGTTTGCAACTTATTTTAATTATATTACACTATTTTAAATAAACTGAAATTGATACACATTACTGGGGTTTACTAAAGCAAGATACTTGCTGTAGAATATGATTTGCATATCGTTTATCGTTTTTTTACAAGGACACACAAAAGATTTCGGATACAGTACTGTATCCGAATATTGTCTATTAGCGATAATTGCAAGAAATGTGTTTTCAGTTATGCTATGCGTTTTAAAGTTTAATTAAATTTTGCATATTATGGGGTATGCATAAATAGCATAGACCAGGATCGGCGAAATTTTTTGCATGCGCGTGCCAAAATTTCACAAACAATATCTATCAACAATGTAACGTGCCAAACTTTGACATAAAATAATTTTGTAGTGTCCGATGTTTATACAAAACACTAGGTAAAAAATCAGTTGCCATCATGCATTAATTATTAATAATTTAAAAATATGAAAAATTAAAATGGGATTTCTTTGTATTTTGGAGTAAGCTACTAAACTAACGAAATTTTAATTCGTAAATATGATTTATTTATGTAGTACGTGCTGTAACAAGGAAATAAAGATAAAAATTTTTATTTTAGTAATTTTTGACTTTATTATTACTGCAATATCTGGTTATAATTATCCAAGTTGCATTAAACAACGTATCAATAACTTATTGAGATTTCTGCCGATGTTCGATGGAGATTTCTTTATAACTGATTCATATTTTGATAGTTTTATAAATACCCCAAAATCTATTCTCCATCTTATTTCAGTGACTGTCTAACAAAATTAGTCTGAAAAATGCAACTTTATAAATTCGCATAGAAAGGCAAAATACATGTTAAAAACCCTGCATAACATAACAGGAAAAGATAATTCTTTTGATGTGTTAATCACGCAAAAAATAGTTGCATTTTTAGTGATAGTCTGGTGAACAAAATTTTATTGATTATAATAGAAAAAAAAGAATGCGTTATCTGTATAATGTTTATAAAATTTATTTTTTCGCGTGCCAGAGATATTGTCTTACGTGCCAACTGTGGCACGCGTACCATAGGTTCGCCAACTCTGGCATAGACAATATACAGGGGTACACAAAAGAATTCGTAAGCATTACTGAACATGAGCGTGAATTGCTTAAAAGTGGTTTTTACTTGAGTTATGTATTTTCCAGATATATTTAGCATACTAAAAGATGTTTGTAGAATATAAATAAAATCATATACAGGGATACACAAAGAACCGGATAAATAACCGCTTAAGGATGATAATTTCTAAAAATGTGGTTTCAGTAGTTTTATGCGTGTTTTTTGCATGAATTAAATTTTAGCGTAACCCTTTATGTTTGGACGGTACTTTAACCCTTTAATTCTCGCACCCGTGATATTCATGGGCTGTGTCTTTTATTTAGATTGCTTGATTTCCACCAGTTTTATAAAATAGTGTAATTGGCTTTATTATGGTATCATTTTACTTGTCATTAAATAAGGTGACTATTTTTTTTTCAAAAAAGTGGTGCCAATAAGCAATTTGAATTTTTAAACCGTAATTTAATGCGACCGTTAAGGGGTTAAAGTAGCATTAAAATAACTTGTTATAAAATCCATTTAATACATCGATTACAGTAACACAGTTAATGAGTTATAGATACTTTACTTTATCTTGTTCCAAAAGCATTATTGGTTACACAAAACAAAAATATTTTTAAAAGGATGATTTCTTTTGCCTTTCCATCTTTTCAGCTTTTTTGACGTTGAAATATTACGGAAGGGTGGGGGTGGGGTGAGTTTGAGTTCGGAAATATTTCTATATTTCTATTGTAATAACATTATATTTCTACATTTCCCGATTCTACAAAATGCTGAAAACAATATTGTAAATAAAAGATTGAGTGGAGTTATAAATATTGCACAAAATCCCTATAAATTCCAATTTAACTCATTAATTTTAATTGGTAAAATCCTTCCAAAATTTATTAAATGATTGTGTAAATCTTCTAACGTAGTTTCAAAATTTCACGAAAAATGATTTAGAAGATGAAATTTTCATGAATTCATAATTTGGGACATAAAGGGTTAATATGTGGTGTGTATAAAAATCTGTAATTATAATATACATGACTGTACAAAAGTATGCAAGTATTTTTCCACAAAAATATTGAAGTACTTTTCCGGCTATGTGCGGTAATTGCTAAATCTTGTTTTTCAAATATTTTATGCATTTTCTAAAGTATCTCATTTACCTCGTTAAACAGTGAACTATTGAAAAATATGCTAGATGTGCAGAAAAGTGTTTCATAATATATGCTTGACGCATGATTTATCTTTCTTGCTTTAGATCTGGAACTTTTCTTTACGGCCGTTTAGTTTATTATTTTCTTGTTCTGCGTTGTAAATTAATTATAATTTGAAAGTTTTAACTTCAGAAGTCAGGTACTTTAAATCGATCAGAAAATTTGACTATTCAGCACTTTTTTCATTTACTAATTTGTAACACTTTAAACAAAACCTTATTTAAAATTTTTCAGGGCTGCAGGACCAAATCTTTTAGAACAAAAGATATGGTAAGTGGCATAGCAATTAAAAAAATATGGGAAGGCTCAAGTTGTCTTAAGTAGTCATTATTCAATAACTTAAAAACAAGAACAAAAAATCATGCGTCAAGCATAGATTACAAAACACTTTCCAACACATTCAGAATAATGTAACAAAACTTCACAGCTTAATAAGGTGAAATATGATATCTAAGTAAACAATTTTCAAAATGCATAACACATTTGAAAATCCGATTTCAGCAGTCCGAATAGACCGAACAGTCATTTGAATAGTCCGAAAAATATCCGATTTTTTTATTTTTTTTATGTAGACCAGTATATAACCTGTAGACTTTTATATATACAGTAGAGCGCCGATTATCCGAACAAGTCGGGACCGACCCTAGTTCGGATAAGCAAAAGTTCGGATAAATGGACAGACAATTTAAGAGATGATTCTGACTATACTAAAACCTTCACACATTATCTAAGCTTAGGACTGGCAGCACCAGTTAGTGCTGGCACGTTTATTTATTAATTTTTTTTTTTTAACATTTTTATCATTAAACTTTTTTTTCTGTTTTTATCATTTTATGAACTCCAGAGATTATAGTTTAAGCAAAAAAGCTTTATATTGTTGCTTGCTTCATCGAAGACATTCTTTTCAATGCTGCCATATTTCAAATTCTTCTTAAATACGTTAGTTGAATAGGATTAGCGTTCTTCTGCCGTTCGAGCCATTTCATAGCTGTTTCCAAACGTTCAAAGGCTTCGTTGTGTGATGGACCTGGGTTATTTTCAGAGTATTCGTTTTCATTTTCTTCAATATCTTTTACATCTTGAATCTCATCCACAATCTCATCATTATTTAAAATCTGATATCCAGGGTCATGTACGTCACTATTTAACCACTCGTTAATTTCATTTTCTTCATAGCTTAGCATTCTTCCCATATCCTTTATCATTTTACATCCCTCATTTTCTGATCCACTAACAGTTTTTTCTTTACTTAAGATTTTATTTCAAGCCAATGGATAATTGGGAGTTCGGTTAAAATTTTTTTTGGGAGAAATAGGCTGTTCGGATAATTGGAAGTTCGGTTAAAATTTTTTTTAAGAGAAATAGGCTGTTCGGATAACTGGACGTTCGGTTAAAGAAAAAAAAATTGAGAGAAATAGGCTGTTCAGATAATTGGAAGTTCGGTTAATTGGAGTTCTGATAATCGGTGCTCTACTGTATATTACATAGTATTATGCTAAAATTTAGTTAACACATACAACAATTTAAAATTTACCTTCAGTAATTTCCGTCAATAAATGGAACTGTACTCGAGATTTTTTAAGCAGCCCTGTATATGCTCCATACAATTTAAACCCGTCATATAATATGTACAAGAAATAGTTAAATTCAAAAAGGCATACCACAACTGAAAATGCACTTCCAGCTATTATTGTTCATAGACAGTGTCGTAACCGAATTCTTTTTTGTGTCCGGTAAATAAACGACGAGTTCTATGTGCATCATATTCTATAATAAGCATCTTGTAGTGTACCACAGTGTACATATATTAATTTCAAATGTTTGAAATAGTGTAACATCATTAAAATACACTGCAAACAATTTTTTCTCACAGATCGTAATATAACATTTCTTTTGAGTACACAAAGTTTACACAATTCTTTTGAGTATCTTTATAAACGACCTGTAAATGCTACATACTTCATTTTTAACACCGAACATGCCATTGTAAACCTCCAATAACATATATCAATTGCATGGTAATCCCCGAATATTTAAGCGAGTTAGAGCACGGACAGACCGCAGACAGACAAGACGGACTAGATTCTCATTTACACGATACTTATAGACCGAAAGGCGACTGCACAGACCATCATCGCATCGAGTTGGCGGCTGAAATTTCAGGATAAGTTAAAACTCGATTAGCCGTATTGAAATGAAACTGGTTCGCCAAGTCATATCTTTGTGGAAAACACCTGTAAACCCGATTTTAATGGTTGACTGGTAAGTCTATCATTGTATTTTCCTGCACCCAAAGGCATGAAAACATAGAGGACTGGGAGCAGGAAAACACAATAGTAAACCTACCGGATGTCCTAAAAATCCCTGCCGGCCTGGCCTACAGGCGGAGGTAGATTTCGAAGTCAAGTTAGTTTCGACAAAAACTAATCATGATTAGAGATAAACCCACTTTAACAATTTTATCTGGCCGTTTTTGACGCGTTTTTATTTCATTTTTATATAATAGCTGGTTTTATCAGAATCATGTTAGGGCGGTATTCAAAAAAATACTTTTCCGTGTTCAACAACTCGAAATTTTCTGGCATAACTCTAGATTCATTTTTAATTAAAAAAAAGTATGAAACTTGCTGACGTGATTTTTGAAGAGATTTATAAGCGAGCTGTGTTTTTATTTTTCGTTCAATTAATTAAAACTTGATATATAAACAATTATTTTCTCAGAAGGACAATATTTTTCGTTTCTAACACAATCGCTTCGGGAAATTCCGTTCAAAATGCCCACTTTGACATCACTTTTTGAAATATATTCTGCCTCTATCAAAAAATCGATCATTACGGTACATCATATAGTTTCTGAATAAGCGAATCTACCAATTAAATGCGTTTGAGAGCAAAAATGAATTTAAAAATGAGTCAGAAAATAAGCAGTTTGGATTTGAGTGCGTCCTTAATACAATGATTTTTCCAACACAATCCGCTTCGGGAAATTCGGTTCAAAATGCCCACTTTAACAGCATTTTTAAAAATATATTCTGCCTCTATAAAAAAATCGACCATTACGGTACATTATATAGTTTCTGAGTAAGAAAACGTACCAATTAGAAGCCTTTGAGAGCAAAAATGAATTGTAAAATGAGTCAGAAAATAAGCAGTTTGGATTTGAATACACCCTTACTAAGATGATTTTTTTCTCCAACCGCTATGTATTTTAAATTTGTTTTTACTGTAAAAATTGGCCCTATCCAAAACTTGTCTATATAGATGTTGTAGACAATATTAAGAAGATATATGATAAATTCATGGAGATTTTATATCTTTTGAATTGACGGAGTTATGGATTTTTTTCTTCTTCAACCCCCCTTTTTGTTTTCGTTTTCTATTTTTTTTTGCGGTACGAATTGGTCCTATCAAAAACTTGTGAATATAAAAGTTGTAGATAATATTAAGGAAATTTATAATAAAATTAATTGGATTTGCTATCTTGAGAATTGACGAAGTTATGATTTTTTTCTCCCAAAAACCCTATTTTTTGCGCCCCTTGACCCTATTTTTAACTTTATCAAAAATCTGTGATACATAAATTTTTGGCCCTATTTTTAGAAGTAATAAAAACTATAAACTGATTTGATAGGTACAAAAATTAAGAAGTTATGGGGAGTTTTCGGTTTTCACAAGACCCCTCCCTATTTCCATCCTCTTGGTCCGATTTTGCCCATTAACGAACTTGGCCGAGATTTTATGCCCATTGATTTTATGTATCAGTTTGGAAGAGATTGGTGCAGAATTACGAAAGTTATCGTGTCCAGAAGAAAGTGATATATATATATATATATATATATATATATAGATAGATAGATAGATAGATATATAAAGTTTTTTACTGAGGGTGGTTTTGGACTCTAGGGGTCATGATCGGTGTAGATCTGCAAAACTTTTTCAGAAATTCCAACATAGGAACGATCCCAATAGGTAGTATTTCATACGAAATCTACCTAAAAAGTATACTGACCGATTTTAAAATGCAATAACTTGCAAACGGTGACAGATATTTAAAAAATTCTTGCAGGAGGGTTATATATTATGTAATGAGTTTTTTTTTAAATCGCGATTCTCTAATTTAGTTTGAAATACAAATAAGAGATGGCGCTGCAAGGAATAGGTGGTAGATTCAATCCGGATTTTCTGCTCCTTCTCTTCTTCCATGCTAAAAAAGGAGATTAAAATGTATTGAGTGGGTCCCGGAGTAGCAAAAATCGAGCCTGGATTTAGCACATATTGCTCGCAGCGCCATCTATTGTTTCTAATTTGAACTAAATTCGAGAATCACAGTAAAAAAAAACTTCTGACATATCATATATAACGCTCTTGCAAGATTTTTTTAAATATTTGCCACCGTTTGCAAGTTATTGAATTTTAAAATCAGTCAGTCCTTTTTAGGGCACCCGATACCAGTCAATTACTAAAATCGAGTTTGCAGGTGTTTTCCACCAAGATATGACTTGGCAGACCAGCTGCATTTTTAATATGCGAATCAAGTTCTGTCTAATCCTGGAATTTTAGCCGTCAACTCGATGAGGTGATGGTTTGTGCAGCCGCCCCCCAGTGCCCGGTCTATTATGGGACCGAAGAATAAATCGCACAACTAAGAGACCCGGTAAATGACAGATCACCCTATTATATCAAACTGACTTCATAGATGTACTTTTGTGTACAGTATGTATTAAAAACAATAATACTTGATAACAGGTGCAGTTGGTTAGATGCAGTAATTAATGGGTCAATATCACAAAATACGAAAATTGCAGTCCCCACAATAAAATTTCTATTTAATGTTATATCGTGCAATTTTCTTTTTTACATTCTAATAAAAATATTCTTAGAAGTATTTTCAAGAGTTATTATTATTAGTCCAGACAATAAGACCGTATAGGGACTCTACCGAGCAAAATTCATGGTAGTTTTGGAAAAAGACTTTTTATATGTTTTTTGGGTCGCTGAATCCGAATTTTTAACTTCCTACCAAAAATTCCCCCGGCAACCCCCCAAATTTTGGTAATCTTTCTCCACCCTTAAACCACATATTGCAGAACTTCAAAATAATTTCATTATTACATATGTAGACAAGGCTGCTAACAACTATGCTATCATATGCAAATATTACTATCATCACCTCCTAACTAAAGCGGTCACTTCTAATAATATTTTCAAACTTCATCATGCTACTTTAAAGGAAAATAATAATCATATATTAAGCTATCACAAATTATTAGGCATTAAAAATAACAACCTCAATTATCCTTATGTAGTCATGATTCCAAAATTTCACAAAAATCCTCTTAAATTCCGCACTGTCACTGTAGGATGTAATACATATAATACTCGTGCTAATACATTCTTTTTAAATATTCTTACACAAATTTATGAGTTATCAGTTAAAACAGACAACATTCACTGCATTAAAAACAGTTTTGAATTGGTGGATAAAAGCCATTAACAAATGTCAATAATATTATTACATTAGATTTCAAAGACCTATTTAATAATATCATTCTAGAAGACCTGCATTCTATTATCAATTCATTATTTCTCGAATATTTCCCTTTATTAAATTTACCTGATAACATTGATACTGACTACTTCACATCTTTGACTAACTTTCTACTATTTCATAATTTTATTTTCCAAGACAATGCTTTTTTTAATTCAAATACAGGGCATCTCTCAAGGAGCTGCTTCATCAAGCATGTTATCTGATTTATATCTTTACTTTTATGAACGTAAATTTATTAATAATAATTTATTGCTCTACAGATACATAGATGATGTAATTATTCTTTCTGTTACAGATAATAATTCTATCTCTCTTCCTGTAAAGTACCCTTCTAATCTAGAACTTAGTACTACCTTTTCAAATAATTCTAGTATCAATTTTATGGATGTTAAAATTAATATTCTCCCGAATAACACCCTAACATTCAACATTTATGATAAACGCAATGAATTTTCATTTAATGTAATTAATTTTACGAACTTTAATTCCTGCTTGCATATTTCAGTATATAGAAATATTCTGCTTAATCATTGTCTTCGTATCAAACGTCTATGTTCCTCCCAATTCTTACAGCCTAATTTTTTTAAATTAAAGCAATTAGCATTGTCTTATAATTATCCCATCTCTTTTATATCTGCATGGCTCAAATCTTAATATTCATTATTTTCTACTTCTTACCAGTATAGGCATTTAATATGTTTAAAAAAAACCCCATAAAATCGAAAACACTATTATGGAGGGTGGGATGTGGAATGCTGAAAAAATTATAAAAATCATGCACACAAAAAATTATATGTATATATATGTGTATATATATATATAATATATATATATGTATATATATTCTTAAAAAAAAAAAAAGTTTGGTGTATGTGTATGTTTTTCCATACATTATACACTAAAAACATAAAAAACACAAGAAAAATAAAAATACCATTATGGAGGGTTGAGGTCGGGAATGCTAAAAAAAAAGATTAAAACTTTGTATGTTTTTATGTGTGTGAGCGTGTATAAATGTATGTATATATGCTTATATATTGTATTTACATATAATTAAAAAAAAATACGGGGTATCATGCATTTAACACAATATATTTCCACATATTGCATCATCATTTAAGGATATATTTTTCTGTCTCAATGTTCCTCATTGCTTTTTAAATTTTCAAATTTATTTACATAATACAAGGCTAAATTTTACTATCTCAAATATTCCTCATCTTTTTAAATGTTATTTATATTCTCAATTTTTTATATTACATTTTTTTTCTTTAAAACGTTAAATTAATCAATTGCCCTTTTATTATTTTTTTATTTTTTAATTTTATAATTTTTATTTTTTTATTTTATAATTTTTAATGTCCTGTGTGAGGTGTATCTTTCTTTGGATCCCTTGGCTTTTTATTATCTGTTTTTTGTAATGTTTGCGTTATTAGGAGCTAAATTTTGTCATTTTAGGCTTAATGCCGACAAAATTGGATGAAATAACGCATCTTCTATGAATGAACTCACAAGCTCCTCTGATGATTCTGTGAGTCATTCATAGTTTCTTATATTGCATACTGGTTTCATATGTTCATTTCTGGATCATCTTTAAAACTTTATCCATTTCTTCATATATTTGTGGTTTCAAATTTATTATATATATATATATATATATATATATATATATATATATATATATATATACACTGCTCAAAACAATTAAAGGATATTGCAGTTTTAGGTGGATTTTGTATCTGGTAAACTGTTTAGCTGATTGATACATGGTCGACAGACATAGTAGGTTATATGAGAATAAATTACACATGTTTGGCAGAAAAAAATGCATTTTATTGCGCATTTGTGTACTAAAGGAAAAAAACACAATTTGTGCATATGAGAAAAAAAGAATAAGAAAAGGTGTTTTCTTCAAAGAAAATCATTTTCAGTAGGGGGTATGGTTTCCACGGGCGGCCAGCAACGTTGAACACCTTTGAGGCATGGACTCAATGAGGCTATTAATGACGAGTTGGGGTATTCTGCCCCACTCTTCCAGAAGAGCTCTTTCCAGTTCTTGGAGAGTTTGTGAGGGTTGTTGGCGGCCAGAAACTCGTCTTCCTAGAGCGTCCCAAACGTGCTCGATTGGATTCATGTCTGGAGAACACGCTGGCCATTCCATTCGAACGATTCCTTCCTCGAAAAGGAAATCCTCCACCAGGTTGCACGATGTGGCCTGCAGTTATCGTCCATTAAAATTAAGTTATCTCCGATTGCTGCAGCGTAAGGGACTACAATAGGTCTGAGGATCTCATCCCTATATCGGCGACCAGTCAGAGCTCCATCTCGAATGATGTAGAGGTCAGTGCGCCCGTCAATGGAGATGCCACCATACACCAACACTCCTCCACCGCCAAATCTGACACTTTCGTGCACGAACGCAGGATTATTCCTACTGCCACGGTCCCTCCAGATGAAAATACGCCTATTATCCGGATGCACAGAAAAACGGGACTCGTCAGAAAACAGAATATTGCTCCATTCATTTCTCCTCCATGCATGGACCTACAGCATGCATGGACCTACAGCATGGAGCCGGTTTCGGACAGTCTGAGTTGAAATCGTGGTGCCTGTAGCCGAGCGAAGGTGTTGTTGGAGAAGAGTAGCGTTCATGGTTCGGTGTCTCCGAGCTGTTAACGCTAAATACCGATCTTCATTGGGCGTTGTTGCCCGTCTACGACCTTGCCCTGGTCTTCGGCCTGCACATCCACTCTCCAAAAAACGGTTCCAGATCCTGGAAATGACACTTTGTGACACCCCAATGGCTTGCGCTACTTCGGCTTGAGTTTGGCCCCCTTCTAACCTACCAACAATTCTCAAAGCTTGTGAATCTGTCAAATGACTTCGCTGAGACATCGTACTCATCGAAACAAAGCAATCACTGAATGCCGATCATCCTTGTCTTCATTCTCTTTTATCCAGTTGAAAGTCAAATTTCATTCGCTGCCGCTGAAGCGACGTTTTTGACGTCGAACTCAAAATTTGCATACTCCACAGTTTGAAAAACAGAAAAATTTGCATTTGTGATTCTCTTCTTCTATTTTCGGCAAGAAAAATTTCGTTTATATCTTTATTTTATATAAAACTTCAAATATCCTTTAATTGTTTTGAGCAGTGTATATATATAGTCACCAGAATCATTATATAGGAAATTCAAATATAAAATAAACTTATTTAATATAAAAGAAAATTCTTGTAAATTTATCGGTATACATCTAAGAATTTCCTTTTTGTGGATCCTTTGACAGAAGAAGACGGTCATCTTAGACCGCCGAAAAATAAAATTTCCCTATATCTCAAAATTTAATGATAAAAATGAGTTGTAAAAGCACATAGCCATGTTTTGGATGGTACTTATTCCTTTTATATGAACAATCAATGTAGTGTAATGTATCATAATTTTAAAAATGTGAATTTATTAACTATTTTCATAATTAAAAATACGTTTTTGAATCGGACAAATATCCAGGATGTGTTTAGGTCTATTCATTATTTCTTATTACAAAAAGAAATTATTTTATCGGATGATTTTTAGAAAAGATAAAAATTAAAGATTGCTCCGTGATCATTAGTAGCCTCAAACTTTGACCGCCATGAATATTTAAGAAAACGTATACGTATACAACTGTAGCTTTTCAGGAGCTGCCTTGATCCAAGGAACTCAATTATGTATCAAAAGTGGATGTTACCATTTGAAAAATCAAAGTTCATAAACATTTTAATATGTAGAAGATCCCTATTTAAAAAAAAAAAAAAAAATGAATTCAGTTTAGGGAAGTAGACACAATTATATAATTCCCTGTCGAGTGATACCTCTCACATTTCTCTGTGATAATTTGATAATAAAATAGCATGGGAGAATCCACCCCCTGCTTTTTTCGATCGACTGTACACTAAATATTTAAAAAACATGGGAAATAGATAAATATATAACCATTATATTATGAAAGGGCTAAGAAATATCTGTTTACTACATACGTTCTTTAGTTCAAAAATGTACAACTAAATAGATTTTTCTCTTCCCAAACATGCACAATGCGTAATATCGATTAGCTTTTTTTTTTTTTTTTTCAGGAAAATGATGTATAAATATCTTTTCTGTATCTGATATGGTTTTTGAATTCTTAAAAATTATTTTTATTTCTAGTTTGCGAAGGTTATCTGCAGCAGCTACACGTGAACAATATGGTGGGGAAAGTTCGCGAAAGATTCTAAGATCTGAGTTTTAAATTTTTAAAGTAACACGATTCTTATATTGTATGACAAAACTTAATTTAAACGTATATGAATAACAATTAAATATGAATAATAAGAACTGAATGAGCTGATAGCTAAATTAGATTAAAAAATAATAATAAGATGACAAAAGAAAAGGTACAGTTGTAAAAAAAAAGGAAACACCCCTTACTAACTCTGCAACAGATTATTGCAGAAGAAAGTTACTGATACTAAACGATTGGAAATAAAGTCTACTTTTAAATGATGCACAGTCGTGGGAAAAAAAAAGTAAACACCCCCTACTAACTCCTCAACAAATTATCGTAGAAGAAAGTTACTGGTACCGAACGATTGAAAATAAAGTCTACTTTTAAATGATGTATATAAAATTTGCTTAGGGGGCCATCTACATATTAAAACGAATCCAAACTTAATTTTTTTTCAATGACAATACCCAATTTTAACGAGATATTTCAAATCTTCGGTTCAAACTATGCCCAGACACCGAATTTCAAGACATTTGAATGATGAGTTTTTGAATTATAAATATTCCAAATTTAGTGCTTCTAATGTTAAATTACATTTTCATATTTTTATTTATATCTCCAGAAATTATGCTCCTAATGTGCTAATTTTTTGTGTAGCAATAATACTAATATACCCAAACATAAATACGCCGAAATTGCAATTTTTATAACTTTATGATATGAATTATGATTTATGAAATTAATACTCGAAAAAATTATGAATTGCAACCTACAATTTTTTTGATGGAATTAGATTTATTAAGTCCTGCTTTATGGAAATCCAAAATTTCACATTTTTCTTCCAAGTAGTTTTCAAATTATGCTTAAAAAACGGCAAAATGATGGTTTAAGGGGCCGTCTATAATAGGAGTGACTAGATATTTTGAAATTTATTTTGCTGTCGTGTAATCTAGCAGGCTTCATTGACTTCTTAAGGTGCCTTGATCAAGATGAGGGCTCTCTAGGTTAACAATCGAGTTCCGAACTTCAATTTGGATACAGCCCTTAAAATACGCTCGTTTTAAAATAATTAATTTCTCAGAAACTTATGGTACGAATTGCATAAAAATTTCTTTTTAGGCTAATTGAAGGGTGTAGAGTTCATTTATGCTGTCAGAATTGTGTACTGCTATTGAAAAAAAAAAGTTACGGTTCGTTTTAATATGTAGATGGCCCCCTAAGCAAATTTTATCTATATCATTTAAAAGTAGATTTTATTTCCAATCGTTCGGTACCAATAACTTTCTTCTACGATAATTTGTTGAGAAGTTAGTAGGGGGTGTTTACTTTTCTTTTTCCACGACTG
This sequence comes from Maratus speciosus, assembly GCA_963932465.1. Lineage (NCBI taxonomy): Eukaryota > Metazoa > Arthropoda > Arachnida > Araneae > Salticidae > Maratus > Maratus speciosus. The sequence continues at coordinate 491,882,062 of OZ010794.1, forward strand.
TACATAAAATTTGCCATCTACATATTAATACGACTCCAAACTTTTTTTTTTCAATTGCAACACCAAAGTTTGTCACCATAAATAAATTCTACACCCTTCAATTAGTCTATATACAAATTTTCATGAAATGATTAGTTTCAAAGAAATTATAATTATTTTAAAATGAGCATATTTTAAGGGCTGTACTCAAATTGAAGTTCCGTACTTAATGGTAGACATACTACAGTATGACAGAATGTCACATGTATTAAAGTATTATCTCTTGCCAATATGATCATTTCCCTCGCTTAAAATATGTTTCGACTATTGCCAGCCCAAATTTTTCAACAAAAGGAGTAAAACATACTTTTTTTCTAATTATGCTTTTCTGCACATCATAGACGGCCCCTTAAACCATCATTTTGACGTTTCTTAATTATAATTCGTAAACTACTTGGAAGAAACATTTGAAATCTTAAATTCGCATAAAGCATGAAAATTCGCATAATAAATTTAAATCTATCAAAAAATTGTAGGTTATAAATCATATTTTTTTTCGAATATTAATTTCGTAATTCATATTATAAAAATTTTAAAATTACAAATTCAATGTAATTAGGTTTGGGTTTGGGTTTTGTAGTCTTATAAACACATAAAAAAATATCACATTAGGATTATAATTTCAGGAGATATTAATAAAAATATGAAAATGTAATTTAGTATTAGAAGTTCTAAATTTTGAATGTTTATAACTCAAAAACTTATCATCCAAATGACGTGAAATTTCGTATATAGGCATAGTTTAAACCGAAGATTTAAAATATATTGTCAAAATTGAGTTTTGCCAATGAAAAAAGCAAAATTTGGCCTGGTTTTGATTTGTAGATGACCATTAAGAAAATTTTATATACATCATTTAAAGGTAGACTTTATTTTCAATCGTTTGTTACCAGTAACTTTCTTATATTATAATTAGTTGCAGAGTTAGTAGGGGAGTTTACCCTTTTTTTCCACGACTGTGCAATTTCAATTTAGCGGGACTTAAAAAAACAAAAACAGTGCATGTCTGAGGTTTTACATTATAGCCCATAAAGCGATATTGGGTCCTGGGGTAACATGCGATGTATAAAGTAGATTTATCTGTATCAAGCCGTCAATAAAATACCAAAATACACGCGTATTCTTCATTCTTTGCTGACAGCATACTATGGTAATCGCGAAATCTCATATTAACATTATGTGAAAACTTTACGTAATTACATAAAAACGTAATTACTCACCACCTAACATAATTATCGAAATACACTGGTTTCCAAAAATTAAGGAAAAATCACAAAAAGAGCGATAACTCGTTCAAAAATTAACTTATCCGCATGAAATTTGGATATGTTGTTAATTAAAAGATGCTGATTAAAATTATAAAATGCAAATTAGTGGCGCTGCAATCGGATTTCGTTATCTGTGCGGAGCATAAAAATACATGCTAGAGAGTATGGCTGCTGGTGTCTCTGTGATTATGGTATAAAAAAACTGAGATAGCCAATTTATTCGCATGACCTCGAGGTATCATTTGTCCGCATAACTGCGAAATAGATCTATTGAAAGATTGGATATACGCCAAAGTTAGACAGAGGTGGCCAGATGGCTAAATGTGAGTCCTTTTGTTGCTCATAGGCTTTGGCAACAATTTCAAACCACTGGTTCGGCCTCCAGAAGGTTCAGCAAAGGACGAGAAGAGCTACGACAAGCACCGATGACCGATATTTGCGATTATGTGTACGAAGGAATAGAACAGCAACACCCTCTCATCTTAAAACCGTACTTGCTGCAGGCACTGGAAGATTTGTATCAACGTCTACTGTGCGTAGAAAGTTTCATGAAGGTGCTTTACAAGAGCACTTCCCAGCGAACTTAGCGATCGCATAATTGACAGTGTCACATTTCGCTGTATGTGCTGTATTGCTTCTAGGGGTGATCATACTCCATATTAAAGGTACTTTTCCTGTACCAAACTGAGACATTTATTTTGTTTATTTTATAATTGTATTAATTTCTGAAACACCACAATCATCTGGTAATTTCTTTTGATGTTATTTTATACCTTATTATGTGTTGTATATTGTGTCTCAGTTTTATTAAAATCTACTTGTAACATTTTGAGTAATCGTCACTTTTGTTGTTTTTCCTTAATTTTTGGAAACCAGTGTACATTTTCCATCATAAGAAAGTGGATATCAGATGTTGACGAAGCCAATACCACATTTTAGTTATCAATTGCCCGGAATGACGCCATTATAAAAACTGAGAACTAGCATCTAATCTACATGACTTATCGATTTCAAACACACATCATTTAAAATGTTATTTCACGCTGATCAAACAGCATAAGAGCAAATAATTATAACACTAGGTATTATTTAGCTATAATCAAGAAATCGTACCATTTGCCTAAAATCAAAATTGCGAAAAAACAATTGAGTTCAGAACTAGATAAATGTAGCATTTCGCTTCAAAATCACAGACAGCATCTGTGATTTTGATCATCTGTGAGCATCTTGTGATTTGAGATTGTTTGTGAGCATCTGTGACACTATCAGCATCTGTGACGACTGTTTCGCCCAGTTCCTACGTGGCGGGGGCATTATACAGCGGAATTACCCTCATTGACACTTTACCCGCTCTTCCCCTATGCATGTGTTTTTTCTGGAAGTTGGCTTTTGTTTTTCTGTGAATTAATTTAACTTTTTTCCCCTTTTCATGTAGTCTCCTTCTGCCTGACTCAAGATATCAAAACTTGGCATCCTGATACAAATTTCCTCAATCCCCGGAATTGGGAAAAAGGACAGATGCCTTGTGCAAACGACCGGATCATATTTCCAGCTTCTACTCCCATAATAACTATGATGCCAGACTCACTCTCAGTTCGTGAACTGGTATAGTAATTTTTTTCTGTTTTTTTTTTTTTTTTTTTTTTTTTAAGGTAAGGTATTTAAATTGATCAAAATGTGACTAATTTTAAATCTTTTAAATAAAACTACATAAATTAACTATTCAAGCTTAAACAAGTTGCATGGGCTTATGGGCGTACGAAAGATTTTCATCGGGGGATCTAATAATAAACGGTCGAGTGCGAGTATTACTCGAGCTCAGAGGGTTCTGTACAATAAATATATGAATTATTAACTGTATTAATAAAAAAAAAATCGTTGCTAAAAGAATAATAAGACTGTGTTAAAAACTATACAGAGTATAGTTGTATATACTAGAAAAGTATGAATGGGTATACCATAAAGTTCAAAGAGATATGAAGCCTAAATAATATCAAATATTGCTATTCTGTATAACTCTTTTTTTTTATTTTTTTATTTTTATCCTAATCTGTTTATGATGAACTTAATTCGGTACTGACAATAAAAGTTAGTTCATATTTAATCCCTTGAGCTGTGGCGCTGTTTGCGGATGTACGTCACTAGCCATCAGTGTTGCCGCATCTGGTAGATTTTTTTTAATAGAAATTTTGAGTTTACACCCGAAAAATTTAATTGGTAATTTTCTTTTACTTTATTTATGGAAAATCAATCATCTTGTAAAGCAAAAAATAAGAGTTAAAACTTTCTCGTGAGAATTCGGAACGTTTAATTAAAAAATCAGTCACATATCATGACGTACGCAGCGTATGTCATTGCCGGAAATTACCAAAATAGCATGACGTACGCTGCGTACGTCATGGAGCGCAAGAGGTTAAACTTCATGTGACGTTTCATAAAACTAAATTCAGCGTAGTAATAATCTTTTATTTTACAGTGTAGCTAAAACAAAACCCTTGTTCAAAGTTTAAACTTGGCATTGTGCTAAGTGCGTTTCAAAAGGTGGTCGCAAAGTTGCACCGCCGGCTTGGTCCGTGCCGCGTTTTTCCAGATGGGTTAGGAATTAACGTTTAAAGACACGGGAGGCGTATTGAGAAATCCACTCATTGCAAACTAGTCGCAAATCCCATAGTATTTATGCGATTAATTCTAATTAAATTACTCTGCTTTTAACAATTTGACGTTTATTGCTTTTATACTGCTACTAGGCATTGCATTATACAAATATATCATTAAAAGTTATAATCTGGGCTTTAAAAGCCGATGGTACATAGAGTACGCTGCCCCTGTCATTATGTATGCCCAAACCGTCCGAGTCTTTAAGGGTTAATATCTCGGCTAATTACCGACGATTTTTTTCGAAAACCATTATCAACAATGCTTTTATACTTTTGCTACGATAAGTACCTCAAGCGCTCATCAACTCCTTTGCTGAGTGCCTGCAAATAGAATTTTGTGTGTAACGGAAAAATGCGCTTTTCTCAAAAACTATATAATCTTGGGTAATCGCTATAATTTTCCTGCAAGGCTTATATTAACGTCTACTACCTCTATTTTTTTTTCATAATTTTAGTTCCAGTAGATTCGGAAATAGATGGAGGAACACATTTTGCACTACATTTTGGACGATATCTCTGAAAATATAACACGTAAAATTAAACGAAATGCATTTTGGAGTTCAGCGTTATGAAAGCTTTCACACGATACCCCACACGATATACAAAGAAAAGATTTTTTTTTCAAGTAACTTAATTAGCCCCTTTACATTTTTTCCTAAATATATTTGTGAATGTTTAATAATCTGTAAATATGTGGGTAAATAGTCTTTATTACTTCCCACAATTTCAACTTTCCACGTTCCATAGTTTACGAAAAAAATGGCTGTGGCGCAGACAGGCACAGAAACGATCTTATAATGGTTCCGTTTTCACTTTTTAAGTACGGAACCCTAAAAAGTATCTATTTTCCTCCGAGCTTACTCCCCCAGTTCGTTACAGACTCTCTCTCTTAGTTCGTGAAATGGTAGGGCAATTTTTTAACAAGATGAGGTACATTTAAATTGATCAAAATGTGACTAATTAAAAAAAAAAATACACAAATTAGCTATTCAAGCTTAAACAAGTTGCGTGGGCTCATGGGTGTACGAAAGATTTTCATTGGGGGATCTAACAAAAAATATCTATTTTCGGACGAACTTACTCTTACTCCTGCAGTGCATTCCAGACTCTCTCTCAGTTCGTGAATTGGTATGGTAATTTTTTATAACAAGATGAGGTACATTTAAATTGATCAAAATGTGACTAATTTTAAAAAACTACACAAATTAGCTACTCAAGCTTAAACAAGTTGCGTGGGCTCATGGGTGTACGAAAGATTTTCATTGGGAGATCTAACAAAAAATATCTATTTTCGGCCGAACTTACTTTTACCCCTCCAGTTCGTTCCAGACTCTCTCTCAGTTCGTGAATTGGTATGGTAATTTTTTATAACAAGATGAGGTACATTTAAATTGATCAAAATGTGACTAATTTTTAAAAAACTACACAAATTAGCTATTCAAGCTTAAACAAGTTGCGTGGGCTCATGGGTGTACGAAAGATTTTCATTGGGGGATCTAACGAAAAATATCTATTTTCGGCCGAACTTACTCTTACTCCTCCAGTGCGTTCCAGACTCTCTCTCAGTTCGTGAATTGGTATGGTATTTTTTTTTAACAAGATGAGGTACATTTAAATTGATCAAAATGTGACTAATTTTAAAAAAACTACACAAATTAGCTACTCAAGCTTAAAAAAGTTGCGTGGGCTCATGGGTGTACGAAAGATTTTCATTGGGGGATCTAACAAAAAATATATATTTTCGGCCGAACTTACTCTTACTTCTCCAGTTCGTTTCAGACTGTCTCTCAGTTCGTGAATTGGTATGGTAATTTTTTATAACAAGATGAAGTACATTTAAATTGATCAAAATGTGACTAATTTTAAAAAACTACACAAATTAGCTACTCAAGCTTAAACAAGTTGCGTGGGCTCATGGGTGTCCGAAAGATTTTCATTGGGGGATCTAACGAAAAATATCTATTTTCGGCCGAACTTACTTTTACTCCTCCAGTTTGTTCCAGACTCTCTCTCAGTTCGAGAATTGGTATGGCAATTTTTTTAACAAGATTAGGTACATTTAAATTGATCAAAATGTGACTAATTTAAAAAAAACTACACAAATTAGCTATTCAAGCTTAAACAAGTTGCGTGGGCTCATGGGTGTACGAAAGATTTTCATTGGGGGATCTAACGAAAAATATCTATTTTCGGCCGAACTTACTCTTACTCCTCCAGTGCGTTCCAGACTCTCTCTCAGTTCGTGAATTGGTATGGTATTTTTTTTTAACAAGATGAGGTACATTTAAATTGATCAAAATGTGACTAATTTTAAAAAAACTACACAAATTAGCTACTCAAGCTTAAAAAAGTTGCGTGGGCTCATGGGTGTACGAAAGATTTTCATTGGTGGATCTAACAAAAAATATATATTTTCGGCCGAACTTACTCTTACTTCTCCAGTTCGTTTCAGACTGTCTCTCAGTTCGTGAATTGGTATGGTAATTTTTTATAACAAGATGAAGTACATTTAAATTGATCAAAATGTGACTAATTTTAAAAAACTACACAAATTAGCTACTCAAGCTTAAACAAGTTGCGTGGGCTCATGGGTGTACGAAAGATTTTCATTGGGGGATCTAACGAAAAATATCTATTTTCGGCCGAACTTACTCTAACTCCTGCAGTTCGTTTCAGACTCTCTCTCAGTTCGTGAATTGGAATGGCATTTTTTTTTAACAAGATGAGGTACATTTAAATTGATCAAAATGTGACTAATTTTAAAAAACTACATAAATTAGCCATTCAAGCTTAAACAAGTTGCGCGGGCTCATGGCCGTACGAAAGATTTTCATTGGAGGATCTAACAAAAAATATCTATTTTCGGTTGAGCTTACTCCCCCAGTTCGTTTCAGACTGTCTCTCAGTTCGTGAATTGGTATGGCAATTTTTTTTTAACAAGATGAGGTACATTTAAATTGATCAAAATGTGACTAATTTTAAAAAACTACACAAATTAGCTATTCAAGCTTAAACAAGTTGCGTGGGCTCATGGATGTACGAAAGATTTTCATTGGGGGATCTAACGAAAAATATCTATTTTCGGCCGAACTTACTCTAACTCCTGCAGTTCGTTTCAGACTCTCTCTCAGTTCGTGAATTGGAATGGCAATTTTTTTTAACAAGATGAGGTACATTTAAATTGATCAAAATGTGACTAATTTTAAAAAACTACTTAAATTAGCCATTCAAGCTTAAACAAGTTGCGCGGGTTTATGGGCGTACAAAAGATTTTCATTGGTGGATTTAACAAAAAATATCTATTTTCGGTCGAGCTTACTCCTCCAGTTCGTTCCAGACTCTCTCTCAGTTCGGGAATTGGTATGGCAATTTTTTTTAAAACAAGATGAGGTACATTTAAATTGATCAAAATGTGACTAATTTTAAATCTTTTTAATAAAACTACATAAATTAGCTATTCAAGCTTAAACAAGTTGCGTGGGCTCATGGGCGCACGAAAGATTGTCATTGGGGGATATAACAAAAAATATCTATTTTCGGCCGAACTTACTCCTCCAGTTCGTTCCAGACTCTCTCTCTCAGTTCCTGAATTGGTATGGCAATTTTTTTTAACAGGATGAGGTATATTTAAATTGATCAAAATGTGACTAATTTTAAATCTTTTAAATAAAACTACATAAATTAGCTAGTCAAGCTTAAACAAGTTGCGTGGGCTCATGGGCGTACAAAAGATTTTCATTGGGGGATCTAACAAAAAATATCTATTTTCGGCCGAGCTTACTCCACCAGTTCGTTCCAGACTCTCATCTTTTAAATAAAACTACATAAATTAGCTACAAGTCGCTTCCGCAACAATAATAAATTATTAAAAAAAAAAAAAAAAGTTTTACATATATTTTATAATATCAAATTTGCGCTATTTTTTTTTTTAAACTTTTTAACTTTAAAATTTACGATTTGCGAGAACGCCTGACATAACGGTTAAAAACTAAGGTCATTTTCGGATTCAGCGCTAAAAAATACATAAAAATCAATGATCAAAAGTTAAAAAACGCAAACATCGCATCTATTTTACAGTATCAGATTTTCGCTACTTTTTGACTTTTTAATTTTGAAATTTACGATTGGAAAAAAAAAAATTCTGACTTAATAATTAAAAATGACGATCATTTTCGGATTTCGAGCTAAAAAATACATAAAAATCAATTATCAAATGTATAAAAACACAACCATTGCAGGCTTGTGTAATGAATACCTACCAGAGAGTTAGTTAATTTGCTGATCACGCATGTCAGAAGTGAAATAAACGATCCTATCTAAAAATTCAAATCTTACATACATATAACTAACTTGAACGGCATTTCAAATTAAATACAGATAATTTAAACCAACTGCTTGTTTTTCTGCAGATTTTACCTTTCGACGGAGTGCTTGTATTCCCTGAAAATGCTGAAGTCAATCTAACGACAGGAACGGGGAACGAAGATTGCCCTGGAAAAGGTAAGGCACATCTCATGCAGAACCCGATCATGAAAATTGTGAGTACTGAGTGAAGGGAATATTTTGGGCCCTAAACATATAGACCGGAAACCGGCAGCACAGACAATCACCTCATCGAGTTCACGGATGAAATTCTAGGATTAGTTAAATCTTGATTCGCATATTAAAACGCAATCGGTCTGCCAAGTCCTATCTTGGTGGAAAACACCTGAATACCCTATTTTTAGCGCCTGACTCGTAGGTTTAATCTTATGTTTTCCTGCTCCCAGTCCTCCAAGTTTTCATACCTTTTGGTGCAGGCAAACACAATGGTAAACCTACAAGTCAGTCGCTAAAATCGGGTTTTCAGGTATCAAGATATAACTTGGCAGACCGATTGAGTTTTAATATGCGAATCAAGATTTAACTAATCCTAGAATTTCATCGGTGAACTCGATGAGGTGATTGTGTGTGCTGCCGGCTCCCGGTCTAATAGATTACATAAGGTTGGGACGGTTGTGTTTTTTAACTTTTGATAATTGATTTTTATGTATTTTTAGCGCTTAATCTTAAGATGACCTCCATTTTTAACCATCACAGCAGAATTTCAAATCGTACTTTTCAAAAATATAAAGTAAAAAAATAGCGAAAATCTGATACTATAAAATAAATGTGATGGCTGTGTTTTTTAAATTTTGATTATTGATTTTAAGTACTTTTTAGCACTGAATCCGAAAATGAACTTCATTTTTAACCATCATGTGAGGTTTTTTTTCTCAAATTGTAAATTTCAAAGTTAAAAGTAAAAAAAATAATGAACATTTGTCAAAACAAATGTTTTAAATACATCTGCAACACATTTCTAGCCTTATCAATCGCCAAAATAAAAGAAGACATGGAGATGAACCCAATAGAGAATATAAAAGGACTAAAAAACAGGAATTCAACTTTTTCAGAATTTAGTGTCGCCCCCGATGAAAAAAAATATATGTATATATAAATAGTACAAAACAAATTTCAATTTTAAGACTTAACAGCACACGCTTTTATTTTATGTAAAATGACGTCATTCGCATCCGCTTAAGAATTCCAAATTTACGATCCACTCTTAAACATCTACAGTAAAGCATGCATACGACGTCACTATCGCGAAATAATACACAAATGCAGCAAAAATATGCCGTCATTAAAGAAACTCGACAAAAAAAATAGCTATCTAATGATTCATAGGCCTTCATTTGTTTGTAACATTAATGTAGATATTTAAAATTAAATATAGTTTATAATAGCATCTGTTTTAACAGAAATTATTTGTTTCTATATTTTTTTTTCAAACTAGCACGTATTTTAATTAAATTTTCTTTCGGTTGTTATGATAAATTGGCAACAAAAATATATAATTAATATTTTACAACTATTTTTCCTTTACTTTCTACAGAAATGCAGTACTTCTGTTGCCAATATTAAGTAAATGGCTCTAAAAACTACAAAAAAATTAATATTTCAAAGATAAATGTAGATGCAGTTTTCAAACAAATTGCACTTAAAAGTACTTTTCCCCACCAATACGACGGTATAAAAATTGAAAATGCGCGATGCTTACGCGATGCTTAGAAGTTAAAAAAATTACAGTAGAGTATTTAAGAGTACAATGTTACATGTGCTTTGTTTTGGCTTATACAACGTAACGTTATTTTTTGTAGCCGACACGAAATAAGCTGGGAGAAAGAAATAGCATACCGGGGGCTAAAAAGCGCGAGGCAGAGCATGAGGTATCCAAAGAAACTTCCACAAGTGGACTAAAATTGTAAGGATTTTAAATACACGCTATTTTACATGTTTGGGTGTAAAAATGTATAGTATAAGCCAAAAGATTAATAAATTAGTATGAAAAAAAAAAGTTTTTCGTCTAATTTATAGTATCAGATTTTCGCAATATTTCAGCTTTTTAAAAAATTGCGATTTGCGGCAAATCCTGACGTGATGGTAAAAAATGATGGTAATTTTCGGATTGAGCGCAAATATATATATATATGTTGCATTATAGCAACATTGGATTATTTCTTAGTTGAAAATGTAGTTGCTGGCTGTCTCGATAGCAGTAGTGGATCACACATACAGCAGTAATAGCGTAATATAAGTTGTCATAACAGGTAATTGGATCCTGTTGTATTAGTATAACGAAGATTGGAAGATCATTGGAAGCTGTAGCAGTTAAAGAGTGAAGGCCATGGATTACATTTTTCCGTGAAAGTTTCCCCAGAAATAATTGAGACAAAACATAATATCAGCTCAACAATTTATTAAAACATCGTTCGGCGACGCAGTTTCCACCAAGAATATCAGACATCTCTCCATGGTAGTAATTAGGGCTATACAAAGTTATAGATAATCGAATAAATGGACGGTGACCAGGGGGTGGTATGAAAAATGTAAATACGACTCAAATCTGCTGAAACACAGCGAGCCTCGGCGTTTTGATGGTCAAGTGTAGGAATACAAATATGACGTAGATCGCGCTCTCAACCAATGAATAATTTAGAAAACCACGCCATGGAAAGAGTGCGGACAGAGCAAGCGGATGAATTTGAAGGGAAAAAGGATAACCTCGGAATGCGCGGGAAAGTAAAATTCGGAAGAGAAAATAAAATGGTTGTTAAAAGAACATTCTAGAAAGAAAAAAAAGCGGAAATTGAACATTTAATTTAAGAATACTAAAAGCGTAATATTTAAGCAATTTAGATAAGTGAGACATTAAATTAAAGGGCATTTAACAGAGTTAACGATAGAGATTATTTAAGAATAAGGATTTAGTGAATATAAAGTAGTAATTTAGAATCAGATAAGGAAATCGCGGAATTAGATCTAATAATGTAACATATATATAAGAATCAATTATCAAAAGCTAAAAAATACAACCATCACATATTTTTTATAGTATGAGATTTTTGTTATTTTTTGACTTTTTAGCTCTGAAATTTACGATTTGCGAAAACATCTGACGTGATGGTTAAAAATGAAGCCCATTTTCAGATTCAGCGCTACAAAAACATAAGAATCAATTATCAAAAGCTAAAAAAACATGATTCAACCCAAATTTTGTAGGCTAGTGCTATCGCACTATCTCAAAAGTATACATAAGAAACGCGCGAAAACAGGGTGATTCAAGATAAATTGGACAAGTTTAAAGAAGTGGTAGTGCATACCAAAATAAACAATTTTTGTATAGAACTTATTCAGGCCGTTGTCATCGTCAATATGACGACAGCGTTACTCACAGACATATTTTTGCTTTATGATATAGATTTCACTTTCTTAAATGCATTATGTTATGTATTATATTAATTTAAAATATTTATTTTTGACAGGGTTGTTTGGTTTAAACCATGGTTTAAGCCAAATGGTTTTTTTCTCTTTTTCCCTAATGTTTTCATTTATTTTACACATTATTAAGAATTTTGGCGCAGCATGTCCCAAGAGGGAATTAATAAACTTCTAAAGTGACAAACATTTTTAGTCAATCTAACTTTTCTTATAAGCTTTAAATCTACATGGCAGACTAACTAATTTTTCTAAAATTAGCTGGGGGAAAAAAAAGTAGTTTTCTTTCTTCTTCTTCTTTTTCAAGCCTTTTATTTTTAAAAACAGCCAAAATGGCAGATTTGAGCTAAAAATACACTTTTACTACTTAGATTGTTTGATTAGTTAAGATTTACTGAGGATTACATTATGCCTCAATGATGCATAATCATAAGTAATTCTCTCCATTGGTTACTCTTTGTTCTGTATGCTAATGAATGATTGGCTGTAAGTTTTCTTTGTTGTGTCATGGCCGTTGGGTTTAGTAAGCCTTTGTTTTTCTTGCATTCCTACATTGGGATTGGGGTTTTGCATTATGATTTTATTCTGTTACGAGCAGGGTTGGCATGATTTAAATCAATTGGTTAACCAACTGGTTTTTTAGAAAAAATCTAATATAATATTTTCTCATTTTTTGTAATTTAAGTGTTTTAAATTATTGGATATAAATAATTTCTACTTTTAACAAGGGATGTAATGGAGGGTATTACGTAGGTATACGATGTATACCTTCTGAATTTTTTTAAGAAGCTCCGTATACTATCTGTTTCTCAAATAAAGCTATAGCGTATACCCTAACCATGAACGTTTAGGACTCTAGCGTATACCCTCTGCCTATAGCGTATACTCTGCATTTTTTACAACTTTTAACAGTCTTATCCCAGCAGTCACCGTGAGACATAGTGAGTCTAGGTTAATTTGTATGCATGTAGAATGCAAATTGCATGTGTTGATGAACATATCTGAAGCTCTAAAGAGAAAATTTAAAACATGTGAATTTAGCAAAGAGAAAAATAGACTAAAAACATCCAATATTTTGAATAAAATATTTTCCTTTGAGAAAACGCAGATTATTTACAATTAATAACATAAAATGACCTTCAAGATTTCAGTCAAGCTGTAAAAGAAAATTTTCTTGATTGGGGAGATTATCTTTTAAGACTGTTCTCAACTGCTCTACTCAACAAGTGAAAAACACTTTGACACATTTACAAATTAATTTTTTAACAGAAAGATATAAAAGTGGAAGGCCTGACTATGGAAGCAATTTGGAATCGAACTGTGTTTTCCATTTTTGATAAGTAAATTACCTATTGAGTTATAGGCAATTTTGATCACGTGTTAAAGATGTTTTTAACCTTCTTTGAGTGGCTATTCTTTTTTCATGTGGAAATTCGGTTCAAACTGCCCACTTTGACAATATTTGCTGAAAGATCTATTACTCTTGCAAAAATACAGAAAACACAGTTCTATTACATAGTATCTGAGCAACAGCATCTGCTAGTTTCATGCATTTCTGAACAAAAATAAATTAAAACTTATGTCATAAAGTTGCCCTTTCAGATTTGAGAACAGCCTTAAGAATAAAAAAGAAACTCAAAATATGAAATCGAATAAGAGGACATTGAAAAACTGGGTGCTAGCGAAGCACCTGTTTACTGTTAATTAAAATATGCAATAAGATATATATTTAAATCGTCTATATATTACATAATCGAATCCGCTAATTAGATCTGACAAAAAAAATGGGAGAAAATCGAGATAAGGTTCACTTGAGACATAATAGAAAAAAGTCTCACACATAAAAATGCTTAAAAAGGTATATTATTAATTTTTAATTTAGATATTTAAAAGTAATATGCATTATAACATAGCTTAGAAAAAAGCCTGTATATTAAGTCTGATGGCTATTTAAATGTTTTAGAGGATGACAACTTTTATAAACCTATTTTCCATTTTAAGATCAATGTTTTCAGTAGTCTAAAAAGCTGGTAAATAGGTATTTCTGTTTATTTTACTGTAAAGACTCTACTGCTAAATTCAAAGCATTCCAGGAATTCTTTATAAAAAGCTTTACTTTCAATAAAAGATAATAATTGTTCATGTAGTGTTCTAACAGAAAAATCAAATATCTCAGATTGTAAATATTTCAAAGAAATTATTTTGAATAACCATGGGAAAGTATATTGTACTTATGAAACTACACCATATATTTATTTATAGTACTATAGTAATCAAAAGATTGTTTATTAAGATTTTCAAGGTATCAAAGTTTCATTACGTAGAGCCTTTTATTCATGGAACATAAGACATAGCTTTTACTAAAAATGTTTAACTTATTTCAATTTTCTACATAATTACTGTAATTATTTAATTTAAATTATTTTTTAATGAAGTTATATTACTTATATATCCAACAATATTTATTTTTATCAATAAATATGCATGCATATGTAATAGGAAAATATATTTTAAAAAACCCGGTTTAAACAAAAAAAACCAGGTTTTTTGGTTTTTTTGAAAAAAAAAAACGGTTTTATTACCAACCCTGATTTTTGATAAGGTACAGTCGTGGAAAGAAAAAAGTAAACACCCCTTACTAACTCTGCAAAATATTATCCTAGAAAAAAGTTACAGGTACCACACGATTGCTAATAAAGTCTACTTTTAAATGATGTATGTAAAATTTTCTTAGGGGGCCATCTACATATTAAAACACACCATACCTTTGTTTTTTTCAATAGCAGTATACATTTCTGACAGCATAAATGAACTCTAGACCCTTCAATTGGCCTAAAAACAAACTTTTATAGCAATTCGTACGATAAGTTTCCCAGAAATTAATTATTTTAAAACGAGCTTAATTTAAAGGCTGTATCCAAATTGAAGTATGGTACTCGATTGTTGACCGAGAGCCTCCTTCTTGATCAAGGCATCTTAAGCGCCACTCATTGAAGACTGCTAGATTACAGGATAGCATAAGAAATTTCAAAATATCCAGTCATTTCTATCATAGACGGCCCCTTAAACTATCATTTTGCCGTTTTTAAAGCATAATTCGTTAACTACTTGGAAGAAAAATGTGAAATTTTGGATTTCCATAAAGCAGAACTTAAAATATCTAAATCCATCAAAAAAAAAAATTGTAGGTTGCAATTCATAATTTTTTCGAATATTAATTTCATAATTCATAATTTATATCATAAAATTTTAAAAATTGCAAATTCAACGTATTTATGTTTGGGTATTTTAGTATTATTGCTGCACAAAAAATTAGCACATTAGGAGTATAATTTCAGGAGATATTAATAAAAATATGAAAAACATTAGATGCACTAAATTTTGAATGTTTCTAATTAAAAAGCTTATCATTTAAATGACTTGAAATTTGGTGTCTAGGCATAATTTGAACCGACGATTTGAAATATCTTGTTAAAATTGGGTATTGCCATTGAAAAAAGGAAGTTTGGGTTCGTTTTAATATGTAGATGGTCTCCTAAGCAAATTTTATATACATCATTTAAAAGTAGATTTTATTTCCAATCGTTCGGTACCAGTAACTTTCTTCTACGATAATTTGTTGAGGAGTTAGTAGGGGTGTTTACTTTTTTTTTCCACGACTGTACATTAAATGTCAAAAAAAAAAAAAAAAAAAAAAAAAAAGGAAATGTAGTTGTCATATTTAAAAAATATTGAGAAATAATGCCATGCCATGACTGTTCTTTGTTTCCAAATTTACACTTAATTAAATTAAAAAAATTGCTTTGCTTAACATAACTTGGAATTTGTTTGAAAGCAGAATGAATAAATATGCTTTTCTTCGTCTTACAATGTTTCTAAGCTCTTTACAGAATTTTTTTTTTCTTTTTGATCTTTCACGATTTTTGAAGGTTATCTAAAGCTGCCCATTATACAGAAGGTCGTTTGCTCTTTATAGAAAAGATTTTCACAGTTAATTTATGTGCATAAATTCCATATTTCTTGTAACTTTTTCACTCTATTAGATAGTCTTGACAATTGGCTGTACACAGTCTGTACAGTGAGCAAAGTGACTGACTTTATTTTCCTGTAACTACACTGTAAAAAAAAAAAAAAAAAAAAAAAAAAAAAAAAAAAAAAAAAAATCCGTTGATTTCTCAGTACAATTTCTGTATTTTTACAGATTATTTTTTTTCCCGGTAAAAATGATTTCGTGAATGTATCAAGAAGTATAGATTTGGGAATATCTTTGACACATCATACTAAATTTTTATTTCCGCCGAAGCTGCAAGATTTATTTTTATCATTGCACTGCAAAAGAAAACTAGTTTGATGAAAATCCGTGCATTAGTTTTTCAGATAGAGCTGCGGAAATCGTGAGAAATGCAGCACAGCAGCGCCACCCGTTGGACGATTTGCACAAAAAAGCAATCAGTTTATATCAAGGTTTAACTGAATCTAAACTTTTGTGAAATTCCGTACATTAGTTCTTGAGATCGAGCGCCCACAACGTTATTTTCACATACAGACAGACATTTTCTAAAAACTACCAAATCGTGTTCAGGACCTTCTAAAACGTATAAATCCATTGAAAACCGAAAGTCGAAAATTTTCACGAATCTAATACTTTCTTCTTGTAAAGATAGAAGAAAGTAATAATACGGAAAATACTTTCAAAGTGTAAAAAAAAAAAATCCCAAACTTTTAGCGAAAGCGAAAAATTAACTCGGCTTTTAACTCTATCTGTCATGGAGATTCTTAAATAGTTATTCGTTAATTTCTGTCACATTCACAAAATCATTTCATTGGGGGAAAAAATCCGTAAAAATCCGGAAATTGTACTGACAAAGAACTAATTTTTTAAATATTTTTTTACAGTGTACCGGCACCGTTTGTGGGCGAATAATTGTGTTAATAACCAATACATTCAGATCCAGACTATCTTCAGTAAAAGTTTCGCAACACTATCTTGAGAACCGACCCCCCCCCCCCCCCCAGTCAAAGAGAAATGAATGGCAACCCGATTACACATTCCCCGATAGCCACTGGTCGTGATAATATTCTCCAATCTTCGGTAATCGGGTAATTTTTTAAAAGAGAGAAAATAAACGGCCTACGATGTCTGGACGAGGTGTTGGTAGCTCATGGTGGACAAAGCTTTCTCGTTAAGTAAAGGAAAAAATAAAAGTTACTGATAATTCAAATTAGTGTAGCAGAAGTGAGAGAAAACATCGTTTATATGAGTTAAGTTTTGCCTTATTTCCCATAAGTCACTTACGGGACCTAAAGAAATCGGTGAGAGAGATAGTACGATTTGCATAAATGAGATATCACTATATTTCATTTAAAAAAACAAAACAAAACAGCATATCATAACTAAAAACGCACTTTCAGCAATCAATCCTAATAGACAATACTTCGGATACAGTGTTGCGTACTGAAATTTTTTATGTGTCCCTGTAATTGAACTATAAAGGCCATGGGACTCGAAAAAACGCCAAAAACCGCATTGAAAAATTCATTAAAAATAGCTAATTATTCAAAAATAGCAGGGGATAAAATTTACTATAATGACATAAAAAATTAACTATTAGTTCCTTATGGAAAATTTTTACTGTTATATATTAGCCCCCGATATGCTATTTCTTTCGGCCAAGCAATGAAAATGTCGTCTCTAAAAAATAATGTTCCGTTGTATAAGCCAGCCGTAAAACAAAGCAGATGTATCATTGTACTGTAAAATACGGATAATCTCTACTGCAATTTTTTTAAATTCTAAGCATAGCACACTTTCATTTTTTATACCGTCGTATAGGGGAAAAAACAGTATTTTTAAATGCAATTTGTTTGAAAACTGCGTCTCCATTTATTTTTGAGATATTAATTTATTTTTGTAGTTTTTAACGCCATTTCTGTAATGGTGGTAACTGAAGTACTCCATTTGTATAGAAAGTAAAGGAATAAAAAGAAAATTGCCCAGTTAAATTGATGGCATTGAGCTCACAGGCTATTCACACTAATTGTATATTATACTCTTATTTCAAAGAATAATGCCCCTCGAAAAATAAATGAAGGGATTAGCCCCCGTTTTCCCCCTTTATACTTAACCAAAGAACCTCCAAATCTAATCAAGGTAGCTCCTTAACTTAATAAACCGGTAAACGAAATTTGGAGCAAATCGAATAATTCTGCATGAAAAACCCATTTTTCTAAATTAAGGGGGTGCTAGCCCCCTTTCCTCCCTTTATACTTAACTAAAGAACCTCAAAATCTAATCAAGACAGCCCCTTATCATAATAAACCGGTATACCAAATTTGGAGCAAATCGAATAATTCTACATGAAAAACCCATTTATCTAAATTAAAGGGGAGGCCTAGCCCCCTTTCTCCCCTTTATATTTAACTAATGAACATCCAAATCTAATCAGGGAAGCTCCTTAACATAATAAACTGGTATACGATATTTCGAGCAAATCGAATATTTCTGCATGAAAAACGCAATTATCTAAATTAAGGGGTGGGGGCACCATTAACATAACACCATTTCAGTTACCACCATTACTCCGCTTTCCTCCCTTTATATGTAACTAATGAACTTCCAAATCTAATCAAGGCAGCTCCTTAACATAATAAATCGGTATATCAAATTTGGAGCAAATCGAATAACTCTACATGAAAAACCCATTTATATAAATTAAGGAGGTAGCCCCCCTTTCCCCCCTTTATACATAAGTAATGGACTTCCAAATCTAATCAGGGAAGCTGCTTAACATAATTAACCGGTATACCAAATTTGCAGCAAATCGGATATTTCTACATGAAAAACCCATTTATCTGAGTTAAGGGGGTAGCCCCTCCCTTCCCTCCCTTTATATGTAATTAATGAACCTCGAATACTAATCAAGGCAACTTCTTAACATAATTAACCGGTATACCGAATTTGGAGCAAATCGAATAATTCTACATGAAAAACCCATTTATCTAAATTAAGGGGGAGCAGCCCCCTTTCCCCCTTTATAATGAACTTCCAAATCTAATCAAGGAAGATCCTTAACATAATAAACCGGTATACCAAATTTGGAGCAAATCGAATATTTTTGCATGAAAAACCCATTTATCTAAATTAAGTGGGAGGGGGTCTAGCCCCTCTTTTCCCCTTTATTCTTAACCAAAGAACCCCCAAAACTAATCAGGGAAGCGCCTTATCAGAATGAACCCAGAAATTTTTTTAAAGCAAATCGGATATTTCTATCAAGAGTTATCGCGTTACGTACATACGTACGTACATACAGAACCGGCGGGCACATAAGCTCTCAGGCTTTGCTAGCCTGTGAGCTAAAAACAGTTGGAAAATAGTAATTATATCTTTTTGTTGCCATTTTCTCATAACAACTGAAAAAAAAAGTAATTAAAATACCTGCTATTTTGAAAAAATATAAATGAATGATTTCTGATAAAACACGGAGCTATTATAAACTAAATTTAATTTTAAGTATCTATATTAATATTACAAACAAATGAAGGCCTGTGAATCATTAGATAGCCGATTTTGTTTTGTCGGGTTTCTTGAATGACGAAATCTTTTTTGATTTGGGAATTATTCAGCGACAGTGACGTCCTATGGATACTTTACTGTATAGATGTTGTTTAAAGACTGGATCGTAAATGTGGAATTCCTCAGCGGATGCGAATGACCTCATTTTATATACAATAAAAGCGTGTATTTTAAGTCTTAAAACTGAAATATGCTTTGTACTATCTATATTTATATACAGGTTGTATCTGAAAAAGGAGGCAAAACTTTACGGGGTGATAGAACGCAGCTACACCAGCAAATTTCATCACAGAATGTACGGTCGGAACGCAAGCGGTGAGAAGTTAAAAGGTAGTTTTCCTCTGTCGCAGTTAAAGAATTAACACAAGAATGAGAGGAAATACTTCAGAAAACATTTTATTAACAAGAATGCATTTAATGTGCATGCTCAAAAAATTGTTCAAAAGACCTTCCGCCAGCTATAATGCACGCTTCAAACCTGCGGGATAGGAATGCCGCACATTTGCGAAGAGACCAGACATTTCCCGAATATCTCCGGCAACAACGGCAATCCATTCAATGGGGCACTGGTAGATTAGGTTTTTCATATGGCCCCGATCTTGGTGGCCAAGCTATGGGACCACCTCGACCAATCCATCGCCCTGGGACAGTGGAAAACTACCTTTTAACTTCTGACCGCTTGCGTTCCGACCATATATTCTATGAGGAAATTTCCTCATATAGCTACGTTCTATCACGCCGTAAAGTTTTGCCCCCTTTTTCAGATACACCCTGTATATATATTTTTTTCATCGGGGGCGACACTACCCAGATAGCATGAATATTAGCAGCAAGTTTAATTTTTTTCTGATATTATCTTGCCGTGACAAATTTAAATTGAGAAATTCTCAGCAAATCTCCCGCAAAGTATACCATCACCCACTTGCATGAGTAGTTTGTTATGAAACTGATGACAAAACTTTCTTTAATTCACGAAAGTGACGAAAGAAAAAAGTCTATCTGTTGAGGGAATAGACAATCAGCAGATACGCAGAAATTTCAGAAATTTTATTCGGTTGACACCGCTTTTTTTAAATGCTATACTTCTCAAGTACCAAAAAAGGCTCGAATTGATAAGCACAAATATTACCCTAACTTGTTTATGGTGGTAAAAACGATGCAAGTACCTTAACGGTGCGTATGCATCAATAGACCTGATCAGGTTTATGGACCCCTTCGAAGGGGTTCAACTTATTGTGTAACAGTTGTAAACAGTTAATGTGGTATGGAAAGATTACTACTTTGCAGTAAGTTTGCAGTATTTTTGATTGTTTGCCGTTAGTTTGCAATAAATGTGATGCAGCACGAATTTAACTTGCAGGACAAGTTAGCTGCAAGTTCAAAATGTGGTGACTTTGGCGTTTGCGTTATCTTGCTGCAGTAGTGTTATGAACTTTCAGTTTTGTCATGCTGAGCTTCCTGCAACTTCGCAGTTTTTCAAAGCAAGACTTCTGCAAATTTTCTTCAAACTAACAATGCTATGTGGGTAAATTCTGAAAAAGCGGAATTCATGTTTTCTATTTTATTTTGCTTTTTCAGATGTACACTTTCAAGCGACAACAGATCTCTGGTA
The DNA here is from genome assembly GCA_963932465.1 of Maratus speciosus. Lineage (NCBI taxonomy): Eukaryota > Metazoa > Arthropoda > Arachnida > Araneae > Salticidae > Maratus > Maratus speciosus. Next base: position 491,903,011 of record OZ010794.1, read on the forward strand.
CGATCCACTTAACTGGAACATCACTTCGGATCGAGCCTTTCCCAGAATTCCGAATCGGAAGAATGCAGCTGTTCCTCACACGCTGAGAGTACCGTGCATCACGGATAAAGCTCAGTTTCCGGAGAAAACAACTTTCAGAAGCAGTGTTATTTACCCAGTCACGAAAGTGGCCTCTATGGTTATTAATAGCAAGGTAAGTAGGGTATATTTGTTAGGAGAAGTTGGTGTAATAAGAGATAACAAATCCGTAACAAGACAGAGTCACATGGGAGGGCAAAATCAGGTTTTGCGCCCCTTGAAAAATTCGAAGATTTGATATGGAAATTGAAAATGTCTCGCACTTTTTAGGGTTCCGTACTTAAAAAGTAAAAAAGGTCAGCGCGCCGGAACAGGTGGCACATAGCAGCGCCACCTGTTGTGTGATTTTCCCCAAAAAGTAATCAGCACCAAATTATATCAAGGACCAACTGAATTTAAAGTTTTATGAATTTCCGTGCATTAGATCATGAGATATAGCTATTGCGGAAATCGTGAAAAATGCAGCACAGCATCGCCACCGTAAGTCGAAATTTTTCACGAATCTAGTACCCTCTTCTTGTAAAGGTAGAATGAAGTAAAAAAAAGAGTTACACAGAATAGCAATATTTGATATTATTTAGGCTTCATATCTCTTTGAACTTTTATAGTGTGACCATTCAAACTTTTCTAGTATATGTATAGCTATACCCAACCCTACGTTGTATAGTTTTTTACTAAGTCTTATTATTCTTTTAGCAACAATTTTTTTAATAATACATTTAATAATTCATAAATTTATTGTGCGGAACCCTCTGACTCGCGCTTGACCGTTTATTTAACAACAAGGGTGAGATTTCGGACTTTTTGCATATCAGTATAATCTTAGAGAAAATGTTGTTCTTTCAAATCGCAACAATGTTCCGATTAAACAATATAACATTTTCTCTATGATTATACCGGTAGGCAAAAAAGTCGGAAATCTCATCTATATAATAACAGCCGAAGTCATGTGACTGTCATCAATAGTTCGGGGATGACCGCTTCACTTTTTATATGCCAAACGGCCACTTCGGCACTTTTATTTTAGTCGAGCGCAGGTAATAAATCGCCAATTATTCTTCCATCGTCATCCTTTCATTTAAAATATAAACCTACTATCCATTCCATTTAAAACGCATAACTTTAATTTAAAACACAAATACATATATCAGATACATTTAAAATACACATTTTTCATTCACCTCATTTAAAATAAAATAAATAAAACACAAATACATATATCAGATACATTTAAAATACACATTTTTCATTCACCTCATTTAAAATAAAATAAATAAATAAAGGTATTTTTCCAGTATAGATCCTTGTCAAAGAAAAAAAAATTGGCATCGTATTTTCCGGCAATCTATATCGTATTTCATACACATAAGCAATTTTTTCCATATGAATACAATTTATTTAGGCACAGATGTCATATACGCCCCATATTGGCGCGATTTTTTTCTGACGCCAATGTCATATCGCACCGAGTACTTAACTGGCGCCAAAATGTCGTTATTTTGCTTGATATGGTAATCCGTCTATAGATGATATGGTAACGAGGTTTTCGCCAAATTGGCGTCGGAAAAAAATCGCGCCAACATGGGGCGTATATGACAACTGTGTCTTTATTTAATCTAAAGAAGGCAATAATCTATTTTTATATAGAAACAGAAATAATTTGTATCTAAACAAATATTGGTACTTCTTAGTTATCCCGTCGACCAAATTTCTGTCACCAAATTGTAAGATTAAATGCCAATAATGGTTTGCCATTAATTAGTTAATTGTAAGATTAAATGCCAATAATGGCCAATAAAATCATTAATTCGACGTTTTATTTGTATTTTTATTAATGTTTTACTAATTTATTTGTTCTTTCGTTATTTAAAATAAAAATTATCTCAATGTGTATAATTTGGCGAGGGGTCTGGCGATTTATATAATTTGGCGAAATTGGTCGACGGGATAACTAAGAAGTACCCAAATATTGTATATATAATGTATAATACGTTTATATGCAAATAAATACATATAAACAAAAATTAAAAGTTTACCAGGTTTGTTTTCATAAGTTATTAATATATTTTGTCAACGTATTTCACTTTCTGAAGCCCTAATTGCGCAAAGATTTAAAAAAAAAAAAAATGCCAAGGCCCCTGTAGTGGAAAAGTACCTAAATAAATAATTAATCATAATAATAATAACATAAACTAAAATATTTCATTTCAACATCAAAGTACTGTTTCTAATTTACATTCAAATAAATATATATTCTAAGATAACTTCAATTTAAATTAGGTTGACTGTCTCACTTCATAAAGTAAACAAACACAGGAGATTTATTCATCATGAACGGTAGAAAATATTAAAACCATGAAGGTAATCATTTGTAAAGCAAGTTCTCCAGCAATGAATGGACAATATTCTTATGATGTCATAGTAGATAAATTGGCTGCGCTAACTTTTATTTACGGTTGCACCCAATTCAGAAATTTTAAGAATGCATGATTTGCAAAATTTAAACAAATTTATTAATACTAAAAAATAACATAGAAGTAACAGCATGTTTAAGTAAAATAAGTTTAATTTAGCTAATTAATCAACAAATCTACGTTTAAACACTTGAAATTTCACTCATTTTTACAGCTACGGAATTTAAGTGGTATTTGTCAAAAAAGACGAAATACGCATAACAACAAAAAATGTATAAAATATTATTAACATCGCAAAGAATTCTTGATTTCTCTACCAGAATCTTTGGATTTGGGAAGGATTGAGCAAGTAAATTAGTTTAAGTATAAAAGTAACATGATGCAATGCTTAACATACATTTAAGGGAGACCAAACTGGTGCCAGAGGCGGCTAGTGCCTGAATAATGATTTAAGAGGACTGACTCTTCACGCACTTGAAAACACTCGTTCGCTAATGTTAATCCTATATGGAAGAATTTTATTAAGATATCTCGTTTGCATTTCAATATTTTTAAATGATTTTTTTTCAATGAGTAACTGAGGTCGATCTGTACAAAGGCCGTTTTTTACTTTTTCTATTTTGCATACATGCTTTTCTTTAATTAGGACACTTTTACTTTCGGAACCGGTTTCGAAAGTGGAAGTATTTTCATTTAAAAAATTTGCGATTTTGTACTTCTTCATCGAAAACAGTAAAAAGAAAAGCTGCCTTTGTGCAGATCAACCTCAGCTACTCAATGCAAAAAAAATAATTAAAAAATATTGAAATGCAAACGAGATATCGTAATAAATTTCTTCCATAGGGTTAAAATTAGCGAACGGGTGTTTTCGCGTGAGTGGAGTAGCCCCTAAAGGGGACAGAGTACATTAAAAACCAAATCCTTGAATTTTCAATGGATTCATTTGGAAATTGGAAGATTTGTTAGTGGCAAACTCAAACTGTTACATTCAAAATTTGGTGTGAAACGAATGAAAAGTTTTTAAATTATTCAATATTTAAATTTTTAAAATGAACGCTGTCACATTTTAAAATGTTCCATGTGCATTTCTTTTGCATAAAATAGGACAATACTTATTTATGATATACGTATTATATATTACAATGGAAGATAGCATGAATTGTAAATGTCTGCTGAATTTATAAGCAGAAAAAATAAATTTTCATAATTATGCTTTTTTAAGTAGCATATTTTTATATGCATATGGGGACGTGAGTTTCTAAACTCGCCTTATCCAAAATTTAAAAAAAAATCGAGTTTTCTCTATTAATCTGTTCTGTTTGTGAATTTGCATCGAGGAACACTGCAATCTGCAAAAAAAAAAAAAAAAAAAAAAAAAAAAAAAAAAACTAGTTTTATCGTGTGTTTCAGGCATTGTAAAATCTTGGGTTTGGCATACGTATATTTTACTGTTGTTTTTTAAAATTTCTGTTATGATCCAAATTCATGTTTGGATTTGGATTCGAAAAAATCAGACGATAAGTTTTGTACTGAAATTTTAGATAGTAAATGTATGCTTTTCTAGGTCTTCAAATGGGTTAATCCCCCCCCCCCCCTCCATCCAAAAAAAAGTTGTACGTCTGCACTTTCTAACTGGTAAAGAACTTGGCTCCGGTAACTATGGCCATGAGGGATAAGAAATTCTCCCCTTTCGCACCCTGAATATTTATTTTTTTAATGTAAAAAATGTTGTTTTTACTTTTAAATTATTACTACCAATCCAATAAAAAATTATCGTGATTTACATATACGCATACATACAGACATACATACGTACAATTTTTTTTTTCAACATACCAATTGCTATTTGACGATTTATCTCCTGTGATTGGCTGACGAGAAAAATGCTTTAAATTTAATTTATTAATTTTTAAATTAAAAAAAATAATTCTCAGATAAAGAGAAATTTGATGTCCTTGGCTAAAAAATGTGAATTAATCAAGATCAAGTCAACTGTGAAAGTTTAAATTTTTTGTGAACATTTCTGTTCAAGCACTACATTGTGAGGTAGTTTAAGTATAGAAAAAAAAAACCATTTCAATATCTAAAAATATTGTTAAGTTGTAAATGTCATCACCAAAGCTTGTGACAAACTTCAAATTTATTAATTGAAAAACTCATTTTTAACATTTGGAAAGCTTTAGAACAAATGCAATGATAATATATGGGTATATTTCATGTGTTAACTTTTCTAAGTTTGACACTTTAGGCAAAGCAGAAAACATTTCTATTAATTATAGATACTCATCTAAAATTTGTCCCTAGCGTTAATAGCCAATACCTCCACTGTATACTTTTACATTCAGTTCTCCGCTAGATATTATTTTGATATAGAAACTTCTTTGATTGTACATTTCCAAATGTTCTTACGAGCAGTAATGTCTATTTCTGCTTAATTATGCAAGAGCTACTTCAGTTTGTGCCTCTTGTTGCAAAATTTTCAGCCTGTATATTAAGTATGTTTCATTACCAGCTCCTTATTGCTGAGATACGTTTCAATAATTTAACTTTGCAGAATAGCTTATAAAACAGGTTTGAGACTGCTTTTAGAATAAGTACCCCATTAGCTTTCAATTGATATAATTTAGCTCTAAAATTAGACTTAATGTTCAGAACGTCATTTCGGGTACGTTATCAAGGCGTATTGGATTTATGATTTCAGGGACATAGTATGACAACTTTACAAATTAAGAAGAAAAATCATTGCTATTCCTTAGCAAAAATTCACTTTACCTAATATATAAACATGAAAATTTGTCTGTCTGTCTGTAATGCTACACAAATCCACAGTTTGGAAGCCAGAATTGTGAAATGTCAAGTACAGTCGTGGAAAAAAAAGTAAACACCTCCTACTAACTTCTCAACAAATTAACGTAGAAGAAAGTTACTGGAACCGAACGATTGAAAATAAAGTCTACTTTTAAATGATGTATATAAAATTTGCTTAGAGGGGGGGGGGGGGGGGGGGCATCTACATATTAAAACGAACCCAAACTTCATTTTTTTTCAATAGCAATACCCAATTTTAACAAGATATTTCAAATCTTTGGTTCAAACTATGCCTAGACACCAAATTTCAAGTCATTTGAATGCTAAGTTTTTGAATTATAAACATTCCAAATTTAGTGCTTCTAATGTTAAATTACATTTTCATATTTTTATTAATATCTCCTGAAATTATACTCCTAATGTGCTAATTTTTTGTGTAGCAATAATACTAAACTACCCAAACATAAATACGTTTAATTTGCAATTTTTACAATTTTATGATATGAATTATGAAATTAATATTTGAAAAAATTATGAATTGCAACCTACAATTTTTTTGATGGATTTAGATTTATTATGTCCTGCTTTATGGAAATCCAAAATTTCACATTTTTCTTCCAAGTAGTTTTCAAATTATGCTTAAAAAACGGCAAAATGATGGTTTAACCCTCAACGCTCGAATTAAATTACGGTTGAAAAATTCAAATTGCTTATTGGCACCACTTTTATGAAAAAGAAATATTCACCTTATTTAATGACAGGAAAAAACGATACTAAAATATAGCCAATTTCACTATTTTATAAAACTGGTGGGAATCAAACAATTTGAGTAAAAGACACAGTCCGAGAATATGACGGGAGCGAGAATTAAGAGGTTAAGAGGCCGTCCATGATAGATGTGACTAGATATTTTGAAATTTTTTATGCTATCCCGTAATCTAGCAGTCTTCAATGATTGCTTGAGTGGCGATTAAGATGTCTTGATCAAGAAGGGAGCTCTCTCTCGATCAACAATCGAATACCGAACTTCAATTTGATTACAACCCCTAAAATATGCTCCTTTTAAAATAATTAATTTCTCGGAAACTTATCGTGCGAAGTGCATAAAAATTTGTTTTTAGGCTAATTGAATGGTCTAGAGTTCTTTTATGCTGTCAGAATTGTGTACTGCTATTGAAAAAACCAAAGTTATGGTTCGTTTTAATATGTATATGGCGCCCTAAGCAAATTTTATACACATTATTTAAAAGTGGACTTTATTACCAATCGTGTGGTACCAGTAACTTTCTTCTACGATATTTTTTTGCAGGGTTAGTAAGGGGTGTTTACTTTTTTTTCCCACGACTGTACAGTACATGTGTAAATAAAACACGACCGAGGCAACTAAAGCAATCCGGAATCGAAATAATTTATAGTTAACTTTTAATTAATAAAAAACCACCGATTTAACAGCAATTTCTTTTCAAATTTAAACATTTTTCGTTATAGGAGCTGCCAACAATTAAAAATTCACAATAAAATCTTTTTTTTTAAAATGTTCAACCCGTAATCGCGCGAGTTCTTTAACCAATGTGAGATATACATATTACTTACGTCACGCTTCCAATACTAAAAAAGCTGTAGTGGGTATTACGATAATTCTTTTACTTCACATGCAAATAATTAGAGATTATTTAATTGCGCTTAATTATTACTTTTTTTTTTAAATAATGGCAAACATTTTATCACAAACATTAACAAATCTTTTTATTCTATTTATTCCCTTATTCCAAAGATATCGTTTTATCGTCTGCTACCATAATAACATGATAAATTTAATTTCCTTTTAAAAAATGCGTAGTAGTCGAAAAATATTTTACTAAATCGAATACTCATTTTTAATTTTGGTTTTAGAATTAAATTCATGAACTCCCGTGCGTAGAACGGGTTAAACAGCTAGTTTTTAATATATACGGCGCAGTTTGAGCTAAAAATTAGGAATTAAAATAAGAAGGGGACTCGGGTTACAGAATATGGTTGAAAAAGCATCATAAATATTATTTTTGATGCTAACATCCTTTTTTCTTTTCACATATTAAAGGTACAGCACAGCGATAAATGAGGTATTTTTCAAAAGGTTCTGCAAGCGGCTTTTGATAAAACACACTTATATATCGCCACCTACGTTGTTTGGTTAACATAACAGAGTTGCCAGATTGGGGATTTTGTCCCCATTTTGGGGAATTTAAAAACCTCTTGGGGAATTTTTTGGGGACAAGAAGTTCGTGGGGAAATTTTTGGGGAAAAACCTGGCGATTTCGTTTTTTTTACTATTCTCCGTAAAGATTTCTTTTTGGTCTTGTAGAAAAACTGGATCTGTCTCGAACTCAATTTCGATTTGAAAAATGAAAATACAATCCAGAAATCGGAAATATCAATCATTATTCTCTTGGATGTGGTCGTGTTCGTTGTTTACTATGTTACACTACAGTTTACACATATTACAGATGCATGCGACTCTAAAGTCTTAAGCAGCTTAAACCTGCACGTGACTAAATCTGCAGGATTTTAACGAAGAATTTCTTCGCCGTACTTTAAAAAAAAAAATTAATTTAAATATGTGGAAAGTAGATATTTTTCTCTTATGATGTACAAAAGCACATCGATTGATACAGCGAAAATACTTTGCATTATGATTATGTACTTCAATATAGGGAGGACAAAAAGAATTAAAACAGCGTACCATCTCGAATTCATACAAATCCCAACTGATAAAAGATTATCTAAAGCTATGGAGCTAATGTAACAATAGTCCAACATTGTTAGACAATACTTTTAAAAACAAACATAATATAACTTGTCACTGCAAAATATATCTCTCATTCCCTTAATGTAGCTACAGAATATGCATTCAGCCCAGTTTAAAAGTTTGTTTTTTGTAAATGAGGAATTTTTTCAAAAAAAGGCTTGATTTGGGGAAAATTTTTGAGCTCAATTTACTTAACTATTTTTTATAGTGATAAATTAAAAATTTAAAAATTCCCTTTTTGAGTAAAAACTGAGTTGGGGACTTTTGCAGAAAAAAGCACTCATTTGGGGAAAATTTCAAAAATTTTGGGGAAATTGACTTTTGACTATCTGGCAACACTGAAACATAATCGCAGTTAAACACAAATTAATGAAAAAAAACATATCAGCAAATAATTTTAAATGTTGCGGCGTGAAAGGCCATCACGGGTTTATTGCCTTTTTTTTTTTAAATAGATTTTTTATATTCAATTTATATTTTAGAATGTCCACCAACAATACTACAAACCATATTTATATTAAAAAAATAGTAATACTGCATTCAAATAAAGTTTTGAAACGTATTAAAAGCGATATTTACATATTGGCCTCACGTCAGGAGTTAACAGCCCAAAAAATCTCCAAAAATCAGTCTTTTTGATTCTGTTCGCATCCGTGGAACGAAAAGCGAAATTTGATTACATGTCATAAATTTGACTTTTATTTATATTTTATTGTTTTATTCACTGTTTGATGAATGTTTTGATTTTGGTATGGGATATAAGCTGGAATCTATGGAGGAAAGAGATAGATGGAGATGCAGTATGCTGTAAAAACGGTTTGCAATATGATGGGCGTTATTGCTCAAATTTAAATGCTCTCACTCGGCCCAAACGCCCAAACAAAACAAGCACCTGGAACAGGGACCGAATTCTTTGATATCACCCGTGCATTTTTTTCTCTAAATGAAAGTGATTTGCTTATTTTTAAGCATTCTAAAACAGCATTCCATTGTATTATAAAATAAAAACGGTCCTTGTATTTCGGCCGACTGTAGCTGATTTTAGGGTTCTTTTTTTGGCGTCACCCCCAGCCACCTTACTGCATCTTCATCTATCTCTTTCCTCCATGGCTGGAATCATTTGCGTTGCAAACTGAATTATTTTTCGTAATCGTCTGCGCGTGATAGAGTTAGATTTGAAAAAAAAAATCATGCTTGAAAATTAATTTAAAAACAATAAAAAATGAGTAAATTGGATAGAGTTTTCAAATAAATTGCATTTGAAAGTACGTTTTTTTTTTCACTATTCGATGGCGTAAAAATTGAAAATGTGCGGTATTTAGAAGTTTAAAAAAATTGCAATAAAAGTTAAATAAAAGTTAAATTTAATCGTCTGCTGTTCCCAACGTCAAAATGACGCACGGACTCGTTTGTTCTTTATTATACAGATAGATAGATAGATAAATTGTATTTAATCACATTTTTAAACCCAATTTTTCCCATTATGTGAGAATGACTGAGAACGAATGGTTAGATTCTAAATATATAAAAATAATGTATTGACACCGAAAACACATCTGTGAACATATTTTTTATAAATCTAAGCATATTAAGAAGTGAGGGAAAAATCAATTAGAATATTCAACTTTACATACATACAAAAAAAAGTTAAATAAAAGCGTATAAAAAATTCTTGGTTGAAAATTATTAAAAAAGAACAATAAAAAAAATTGTAATTTAATAGATTACAACGATCATTTGGAATTTATTTCGTCCACCAAATTCCGTCGCATCCTCTTCAACAACAGATCGAAAGATCAAACTTCAGACGACCAAAACCTTCATCGGTAAACTCTCCAAGTCCCGTTTCGAGAAGAAAAACAGTTTACAAATCGAAAGCAGTTCCACCGAATCATCCACGGATTGCGACAAAAGACCTACGCTGAGCTCAAATTTTCCCGGTTAGAATCGACCGATTGTAAAACGCCGTGGCTAGTGGATTGGAGCCCCTCGAGACATGGCCTTTTACTATCAACCGATTAAACATTAGATTGTTTCCTTTTTCGCGTTCGTCTTTTATTCTGTAATTGATTTTCATGGTCTACATAATCAGTTGAAGACCTCAATTTTCATGGCCTACACAATGAGTTGAAGACCTCGATTTTTGCTTTGCAAGACGATTTTCATTTCGGCGTTGCTCTTTGGTTTTGGATTTTTTCATATCTGATAATTTGCGCCTACCCATTTTGTAACCTTTTTCTATTTTTAACGATTTTATGCCTTTCGATTACCTATTCAAATAATTTTTTACGATTTTATGCCTTTCTATTACCTATTCAAATAAAAATTCTTCTAAAAGTAAAGAATTTCGCTAAATTTCGTTGAATTTCGTTAAAAAAAAGTAAAATGCTAGCATCATTTGGCCCCATCCTCGACCGAAAACAACAACCATTTCCAAATGGCTAAAAATTAGTAAATTGAGATAGTTTTCAAACAAATTGCATTTGAAAGAACATTTCTTTTCCTATTCGATGGTGTAAACATTAAAATTGCGCAATGTTTAGAAGTTTAAAAAAATGAAGTAAAATCGAAATTATTTGTTCAGGTGCTGCCATTGTCAGTAGGACCTGAGCCTTACTCACGGACATGTTTTTGCTTTATAATTACGAGGTGGAACCCGCCGAATTTCGACGAAAGAAAATGTTTACAAAGGAACTATTGCATCAAATTTATAATACATCAACAACAATAATTAGAATAAAAAATCCATCTTACACCTGTTAATTTAACTCTCCAAAGACATATTTAAACCTAATATTAACAAAATACTTTTTTCATAAACTTCAACTGTTAAAATTATTAAAAAATTAAACTTAATTCATATACGTCATTAGTAAAATATAATCAAGATAAGTAATTTTGATTAAGTTATTAATTGATGCTTGGTATTACGGAATGAAAAATCTGCAAAAATGATTTCACCTTGACATAACCATAGAATTTTTCTACCTTTGCATCTAAACCAAATCAAGTCATTTTCCACGTTTCACATCCATATTAACTATTTAAAAACATTTTAATGCGCAATAGGTTATTAATAAATATGTTTTCAAGCTTGAAGTCACGTTTGTCAACTATTACAACTTTTCATGTTAAAATTCCCACTCGTGATTTGAAGTCTTAGTATAATCTCTGTACCTGCGCGTAAAAATTCCAGAAATTTATAACTTTTAGACGTATTCAATTGGAAATATCTCGTTTTATCAAATAAAATTATCGTTTACTTTTAAAAATGACGTCATTTTCAGTCGCTGAAATATTTTGCCTATTGATTCAAACTCAATATCAGCGAAATGAAAAAATAGTGAAATATAACAGCATCATCAGGGAAATTGTGTCTTTTTTAAAGCGTAACGTAATTTTCTGTTCAAATTTTTAAAAATATATTTTTAATTATAATGAGAAAATGGCATCAGTAAGAATATAATTAATACAGATAACTAATCCACTTTTAATAGAAATGAAGTACTTCAGTTGCCACAATTAGAAAATTGGTATTAAAAACTATAAAAAAAAATAATATCTCAAAAATAAATTGAGATACAGCTTTCAAATAAATTGCATTTAAAAGTGCATTTTTTTCTGCATACGACGGTGTAAACATTTAAAATGTGGGATGTTTAGAAGTTTAAAAATTTGCAGTAGCGAAAATTGCAAAAGCGAAATTTCATTTTAAATTTCAAAGTGTTGCCATTCGCAGAATGACGCATGCGTTACGCACAGATATGTTTGTCCTTTATAATATAGATAGGCAGATTTGCCCGTACGTGACACATGCGAGCAATACGTTATACTTTATTCACAAAATGAACGACAAAATCACAATCACCTTCGGTATGTGTGAATATAAAATTAATTGGTCTTCAATATTTTTATGATGAGTAAATATACACGTATACTGTAAATTTACAAAATAATTTCTCCATTTTTTAACAGAATTTTGGTTTTCTAAATGATTAGAAGAAGATTATTTTGCAGAAAACATGTACTCTATTTGTTTTTTTAGGTGCGTTCGTAATTATATAAATACTTAGCACCTATAGTCGCCATCTGGTTCATCCGTCTGTCTGTCCACATTTAACAGAGCAAAAAACTACCCAACGGAATGGTTTGAAATTTAATATATACAATCGTTGCATAATTTTATCGAATCATTTGAAATTTTATGAAAATGGAATAAAAACTTAAAAAGATATTCATAAAAGTTGTCTTCATTCTATTAAATCCTATCCTAACGTAATGAATTCAGTGATATTCCATGATAAGTAATGATTCTAGGTTGCCATGGTTATGACGTCCTATTTAAGATGGATTCCTATTATTTCCGTATTAGTGAATTTAATATATGTAGAATCATAATAAATTTTTTATTCATGCATTTTTGCATAAAAGTGCATCAGCTATTGCACGAAGATCTGAATACTTATAAAACCAGTTATAAGACGAATCATAATATAGTTATAATCATTTGCCCCAGAGGCGTCGCGATGGGGGGTTATGGGGGGGGGGGGGGTAGCCTGCCCCTCCCCCCGCAATATATGTGAACTTGGGAAATTTGAGCTTAGAGTTGGGAAATTACATATTTTTAAAATACTTTTCCTCTTTTTTTAAATAAAAAGTAAAAAAAAAAAAATGTTTTGCTGACTACCTTTTTGAGTTCCGTAATAGTCAAACATTCAAAAGAAATACAAAAAGCAGCCAGACTCAATTTCTCATTATGTTTCTCTCTGCTACAAAAATATCATACATCTACCAGACCTGAATTTCTCTACTGTTGTCCATCACCAGTGCCTCTAATACATTTCCTCCAAAACTTTGTTCCTTTCTCAAAAATCTAAAAGTATGAGGCCATTTTCATATGAAGTACGATTATGACTCTTACACAATTGAAGACAAAAACTTTCATTAAATGGATCAATAATTAAAATTTTTTTGTTTTTAGTTTCAGCATTTTTCTTTGGAAGAATTTTTTTTTTTTTTTTTTTTTTTTGCATATAAGTATCATTATCATTAAACAGACATTGAAAATATCATTTTAGTTGGAAAATAGAACAATTTGTTTCACAATGGGAAATTTTTTAATTATAAGTTGGGAAAATTTTGAACTCTACTCCAGATAAAACATTATTGTAGCTACGCTCCTGTTTGCCACGTTTAAAGTACAGTTTGCGATATGTTTCACATGTAAAAAGAAAACAAATGTTTCTTAAAATAAGGAAATGTAATATAAACATGGACGAAGATATACACTAATTGAATTGTCCACGATTCCGTAAAGCGTTCTTCATCTTTAGAAACATCAGAAACACATATGGGGCATTCTCACAATCTTTTGATTTTCATGTCCCTGAACAATATTTTTTTATTTAATACACTTTTAGGTAGCTTTCATTACAAAAAGCTACCTATTGCAGCCGTTCGGAGGAAAGCGATTTCAAAAAATTTTGGTATATTTTCATCGATCATGACCCCCAGACCATATATATATATATCCATATATATATATCTGACCTTTGTCATACTGTAACTCTCGAATTTATGAACCGATTTGGATGCAATTCGGTATGTACATAGTACATACCAATGCCTCGACCGAGTTCGTTGGCCAGCTTCATCCGCCATTTTGTTTCAAAATGGCGGCCATTTAAAAAAAATTTTTTAATTTTAAATTTGAAATGTGGTACCAAAAAATTGAAAATGGAAAAATATTTTTTTCTTATGTATTTGACCTTTATACAAAGATTCCGGAGCAGTTTTTGTTTCGTCTATATCTTAAAAAATGGCTGAGTTATAGCATTTTGAATTTCTAGCGTGGCTGACATTTTGAAACGTCCTGAATTTTGTCACGCGATAAAAGGCGTATTTATGAACCGATTTAGATGTAACTTCGTTTGTACATAGTACATACCAATGTCTCGACCGAGTTCGTTGGCCAGCTTCATCCGCTATCTTGTTTAAAAATGGCAGCCATTTAAATTTTTAAGGAAAATTTCAATTTGAAATCTGGTACCAAAAAATTGAAAATTGAAAAAATATTTTTTTCTTATGTATTTGACCTTGATACAAAGATTCAGGAGCAGTTTTTGTTTCGTCTATATCTTAAAAAATGTCTGAGTTACAGCATTTTGAATTTCTAGCATGGCTGACATTTTGAAACGTCCTGATATTTGTCACGTAATAACAGGCGTATTTATGAACCGATTTGGATGTACCTTGGTGTGTATATAGTACATACAAATATCTCGACCGAGTTCGTTGGCCAGCTTCATCCGCCATCTTGTTTCAAAATGGCGGCCATTTAAAAAAAATTTACAAATTTTAAATTTAAAATGAGATACCAAAAAATTGGAAAATGAAGAAGATTTTTTTCGTATGTGTTTGACCTTAATACAAAGATTCCGGAACAGTTTTTGTTTCGTCTATATCTAAAAAAAATGGCTGAGTTATAGCATTTTGAATTTCTATTGTGGCTGACATTTTAAAACGACCTGATTTTTGTCATGCGATAACAGGCGTATTTATGAACCGATTTGGATCTTATTTGGTCTGTACATAGTACATAACAATGTCTCGACCGAGTTCGTTGGCCAGCTTCATTCACCATCTTCTTTCAAAAGGGTTGCCATTTAAAAAAAATAAATTTAAAATTTAAAATAAGGTATTAAAAATTTGGAAAATGAAAAAGATTTTTTTATGTGTTTGGCCTTGATACAAAGATTCCGGAGGAGATTTTGTTTCTGAAAATTTGTTCTTTTGTTTATATCTTAAAAAATGGTTGAATTATAGCACTTTGAATATCTAGTATGGCTAACATTTTGAAACGATCTTGTATTTGTCACGCGATAACACACGTATTCGCCTATTTCCATGTAAGAAGGCATGTGGATAGTATACATCAACATCTCAGCCAAATATAAGTTACTTTAAATAAAAGCAGCTTGGATAAAGATGACTAATTTCGCGAAATTCTCATTCATAATGATTTAGTATTGATAAAAATTAGTATTGAATCTCCTATATTCGGTTTCCACTAAATTGAGCTTCGTGTGTTTGAATAATATAAGTTGGTTTTTTTTTAAATAAGGAATTTGAAAGCTACCTCTTCCTCCCGGCACTGGCCGGAAGGACTTTTTTGTGTTTTTCTTATTTCATATACTGGGGAACATCCCATTGCATGATTGCATAACAATATTAACGAGATAAATAAGTTTTGGACGATGTTGGGGGTCCAAATACCAGGAAAACTCATCTACCGTCCCGTGTCCCTGATGCTGATTTTTAAGTTTGGAGCTGTCTGTATAAAATTTTTTCAATAAAAATAATTCGATGTAATTTTTTTCTGAAACTGGAACTATTGTTTTACATAAATATGTAGCTAAAAATTAACCTGCACACATTTTTAGGGTTGTTATTATTTTTTAAACTCTGTCCCTCGGTTTTAGATTCCTTACCATCCCTCTTCTAAAATTATACAGAAAATCATTTCAGATGCAGCCACAGAATTTTTTTTCAAGTTTTTTCTCATGCAGAAGTATGCAAAAGAAATAATGGCTAAAATTCTTTGGCAGGAAATTTATTGTAGAATTTAAATCAGCATTCAAATATCAATTTCAAGCATCGTGGCTTTATTAGTAGTCTCACCGTCCCCAAGATTTATTCCTGCACTTTTCGAGATAAATTAAAAAAAAAAAAAAATTATTTAATCCAATGTTAACAACTGTTTCTAAAAATCAATGAACATTGTGGCTATCACTTAGTCTTAGCATGATTTTCCTAAAAATAGGAGGTAATTTTCCTTACCGTCCCTTTTTTTACCATTTCGTCCCTTTTTTCCAATACTACCACCTCTTTTTACCTTACCGTCCCTTCTTTAACACCCCTTTAAGACAATGTTACACAAAAATTCTGTATTAAAAGTACTACATTGTTATTATTTCTTATTTGAATGTCCTGTGGGTACTATGCAAATTCATTATAAATAAAAATTTAGAAGAAAATAAAAAGTTATAGGGGTAAAACGGTAAGGAAAATTAAACTCGCAAGTTTAACTTAAACCTCAGTTAAATAAAAAAATTTTCGCTGCTGACCATTTTTTCTTTATTTTGAATCATTGATTCATCTATCAGATTAAAATGTTATTTTAGCAAGTTTAACTTCGCCATATTTTTTCCCCCAAAAGTCAAAAGATTGTGAGAATGCCCCATATATTTTCGATATTTAGAGAATCATGTACAAAAGCAAACTTACTTTTGCTGGCACCGATTTTCGGAAACGCCTCGGAGTAGCTTTTGTAGCGTATTAATCAGTTTTCTAAACTCGGAATATAAGTTATTCGGATGCTATCAATTTTCAACTGCGTAATTGAATTTATACATGCAAGAGTAACATAATAATATTAATTTTAATGTCAATATTGCTAATTTATCATGTTTGTCTGTAAAACATCTTTATTTGACATGAAATTGCTTACATATGAATGGTATTCGAAAAACCTACATTGCGGGTTGATAAAACTGATTAATCTAATATATAAAAATGAAAATTTGTCTGTCTATAA
Organism: Maratus speciosus; assembly: GCA_963932465.1. NCBI lineage: Eukaryota > Metazoa > Arthropoda > Arachnida > Araneae > Salticidae > Maratus > Maratus speciosus. The sequence continues at coordinate 491,919,695 of OZ010794.1, forward strand.
TGCTATACAAAACCACAGTTTGGAAGCCAGAATTGTGAAATATTACGTACAGGTGTATTAAAACACGGCCGAGGCAACTAAAGTAATCCGGGATCGGAATAACGTATAGTTAATTTTTAATTAATAAAAAAACCACAAATTTAACAGCAATTTCCTACAAAATTTAAAAATTTTTCGTTATAGCGGTTGCCAATAATTAAAAATTTACAATAAAATTCTTACCACAACAATTACTTTTCTATTGCAAGATTTTTACGTGAAAATATGAAATAAATGGTTTGGCGAGTTTAATAAAAGGGAATATTACATCATAACTTTTATACTGCAAGATTTCCATGTGAAAAATTAAAATAAATAGTTTGACGAATTAAAAATAAAAGTGAATGTTACGCTATAATTTCTCTGTTTTATGATTTCCATGCGAAAAATTAAATTATTTAATTAATTTGACGAATAAAAAAATGGAATGTTACGTCCTATTGGAAATATAAAGGACATGGTGAATATATAATGTCATACAAGTGTGAAAAAATGTATTGAAGCATGATGAAAACTCGATTATGGAAATATTGGCGTATTTTAACATTATTGCTCCAACGATGAATGGAAATAAGTTCATTTATAGCTGTATTATTTTGCATCTGTTATATAAATTTATACATTTTTACATTGGGTTTTCATTTGATTCATGTGTACAACACTTCGATTGTTTCTTTTCTTTTTTTTTTTTTTTAATTTTTTATTGTTGTATGTTAAATTTTGAATTTGGTTTTTCAAAACAAACATTCTTAAAATTTCGAGCAACGCCGGATACTTTAGCTAGTACACTATAAAAATTACTTGTAAACAATCCCTTGAAAACCAATGTAATACGCGATAGTTAAAAAATATATATATATATAAATAAAGTTTCTTTTGCGGCTACTGATTTTCAGAAACGTTTCAAAGTGACTTTTTTTAGCGGATTAATCAGTTTTCTAAACGCGATTTTTCAGATGCTATAGTATTTTTAATTAAACATTTTCGACTGCGTAATTCAATTTATACTTGCAAGAGTAACAAAATAATATTAATTTTAATGTCAATATTGCTAATTTATCATATTTGTCTGTAAAACATGTTTGTTTGACATGAAAATGTTTACTTCAGAATGAATGGTATTCGAAAAACCTACATTGCGGGTTGAGAAAACTGATTAATACACTATAAAAATTACTCGTAAATAATCCCTTAGAAACGAACATAATTTGCAATAGTTAAAGAAAAAATTATAAAAACAAAGTTTCTTTTGTGGCCACTGATTGTTGGAAACTTTTCAAAGTAACTTTTTTACTTTCTTCTATCTTCAATAGAATTGTAATCGAAATTTTTTTCGACAGATTTACATGTTTCAGAGGTCAGAGATCCCCAAAAATCATGTTTATAAAAAATGTCTATGTCTGTCTGTCCGTGTGTCCGTATGTCGCCATTGTATCATAGTAAAGTGTATGAAGTTATGTATAGAATTAAACCAAATTTTTTGCGTATGTTTTTGGCTGTGGTAAGCAGGTCCTCCTTCAATTTAGAAATATTCCACCGGAAGGGGACGCTGTAATAGTGATTTTTTGTACCATTTTCAATATTGTACCATCGAAAAGTGTATGAAGTTATGCATAGAATTGAACCAAATTTTTTGTGTATGTTTCTCGCTATGGCAAGAAAGTCCTCCCTAAATTTGAAAAAAAATCTGCCGGAAGGAGGCGCTGTAATACTGATTTTTGTGCTATTTTCGATATTGTACCATCGATAACTGTATAAAGATATGCATACAATAGAAACAATTTTTTTGTGCATATTTTTGGCTATGGTCAGCAGGTCCTCTTTGAATTTCGGAATATTTCGCGGAAAAGGGGTGCTGTGATAGCGATTTTTGTCTAATTTTCTTGATTTTTCATAGTTCGACTGTCCATCGGCGGCTTGTACACCGACAGGAACTCGCGTCCTGCTAAGCCAGCTATTCGCAAACAGCTGATGATAACAGAATAAGGAAAAACTATTGATTTTACTAAATATCATGATCTAGATTAACTAATTTTTCTCTGATTAATTGACTGAAGCAGAAATTTAAGATGAAAATCAAAGTTGGTATAGTATTGAACTAATAATATTGAAGTATTAACAAGTGTAACTACTTTTTTGAAATATTAAGATGTATGCAGAGCCCGATCAAGTTGAAGTTGGGCCCAGGGCCTGTTAAAAAGTTGCCCTCCCTCCACCTCCCCATTCCCGGCGACACTTTCAGAAAAAAGGTAGGTTTATTTGATGAGTTGACAAAGTTGCTTTGGTGAAAGTTTCAAGTTTACAAAAATTTCTAACTTACAAGAATAATCAAGAAAATAAATTACCGTCCACTTTCTCAAATAAGCATTTGTATAATTCGCAAGCATCTATGATTCAGAGTTTATGTTGCAGAATAAATGAGGACGTCTTTTTCAAAACTCGCCTTATCCAAAAAAAAAAAAAAAAAAAAAAAAATTGTGTTTTCCCTAACAGTCTAGTAATCATTTTAAACTATAATTTTGACATTGCAGTATGGAGTATGCACAGTGTGCAGTTTTTAGCATTTTCCCCCAAATTTGATTTTGTGGATACGGCAAGTTTTGAAAATTATAGGTACTCTCAAATTGAAAAGGACTTTTACAGAAAAAATTAAATATGGAGGTTTTTTATTACAGTAAAACTTTGTTTTTACATCAGGACCAAAATATAAAATGCAAACAGTGGAAAAACTTAAATTGTGAGAAAATTTACATGCAGGAAAACGCAAGTTTTATACTCTCGTTCCCAAATCGGGAGTAATGACCATTCGGGAGTTATCAAGCATGAGTAAAGTCCATGTTCGGTTCTTGGTCATTCACTTTTACAAGTAGAAGTGCCTAGGTTAAAAGCTTCTAAAAATTTTATTGAGTCATTCAGAATATTTAAATATTGCGCTCCTAATATTATAAAACAATATTATTTGAAAAGTATTTGATTAAGGAAAAAAAAAATCAGTCGCATAATGTGTGGGCCCAGGGCCGAGGCCCCGGAGACCCGTGCATTAATCAGGCCCTTGATGTATGAGATAGAAGAAAGTTTTGGAATTGGCACAGTCAACTAGTTTAACGGATTAATCAGTTTTCTAAACGCGGTTTTTTGGATGCTATCAATTTTCAATTAAACATTTTCAATTGCGTAATTGAATTTGTACATGCAAGAGTAACAAAATAATATTAATTTTAATGTCAGTATTGCTAATTTATCACGTTTGTCTGTAAAACATGTTTGTTTGACATGAAATTGTTTACTTCAGAATGAATGGTATTCGAAAAACCTACATTGCTGGTTGAGAAAACTGATTAATAATACTATAAAAACTATACTCATAAACAATTATTCCTTTAGAAACCAATATAATTTGCGATAATTAAAAAAGCGTTTAGAAAAACAAAGTTTCTTTTGCTGCCACTGATTTCCGGAAACGTTTCCGAGTAGTTTTTACTGCATATTTAATCCGATTTCTTAAACCGGAGTATAGGATTTAACACTATAAAAACTATACTCATAAACGATTATTCCTTAAAACCAATATAATTTGCGATAGTTAAAAAAACGTTTAGAAAAACAACGTTTCTTTTGCTGCCACCGATTTCCGGAAACGTTTTCGAGTAGTTTTTATTGCATATTTAATCGGATTTCTTAAACCGTAGTATAGAATTTTCTGTTGCTATCCGTTCTCAAATAAAAAAAAAAATCATGTTCAGCACACACGTTTTACAGACAAACAGTGATTAATTAACAGCATTAAATATTAAAATTAAACTTAATGTTCTTTTGTTATCATATGTAAATTTAATTACGCTGCTAAAAATGTGTAATTGTCTACTGGCAGCATAGCATCCTAATTCTTTGTGACTCAACAACTCCGATTTGAAAAATATTTACTCAGATGCTAGAATACATCATTTTAAGGCTCCTGTTCCTGCCAGAGAAGGCACTCACGAGTTAATTCTAATCCTATGGGGAGGTGTTTTTCTGATATCTCGTTTGCATTTCGACATTTTTAAATAATTTTTTTTTTAATTGGATAGTCGAGATCCGTCTCTACATCGCACCTTTTTTACTTTTTCGATTTTGGTTGCAGATATTTTTTAGAATGGCACTTTCATTTTCAAAACCAGTTTTGAAAGTGAAAGTAACTTTATAAAAAATATCTGCGACCAAAATCGAAAAAGTAAAAAAGGTGCGATGTAGAGACGGACCTCGACTATCCAATGAAAAAAAGAAAAAAAAATAATAATAAAAATGTCGAAATGCAAACGAGATATTAGAAAAATCCCTCCCCATAGGATTAGCATTAACTCGTGGCTGTCTTCGCCGGCAGGGACAGGAGCCTTAAGCATGTAAAAAATATTTAAAAAAAAATTAGAACATAAAAATAAATAACCGGTCAAGTGCGAGTATTACACGTGCACAGAGGCTTCCGTAGAATAACTATATGCATTAATAATCGGGCATTTCATTATACAAATATATCATTAAATGCTGTTATCTAGGCCTTAAAAGCTGATGCCGCATAGTACGCCGCCCGAGTCTTTATGTATGTCCAAACTGTCCGCGTTTTTAAAGGTTAATATCTCGGCTAATTACCGACAGTTTTTCCGAAAATCATTGACAACAATCCTTTTATACTTCTTAAACGATAGATACCTCGAGTGCCCTTAGCTCCCTTTCTGACAGCGGCGTAGCCAGGGAGGGGGGTCCCAAATGCTCTTCATACCACTAAAATTTTAAGTTTTCTTCGCCTAGATTAATAGCAGAAAAATCTCCAACTAGATAAGGAAAACAGAACTTTACAAAACTAGTGGTATCCAGAGCATTTGGACCCCAATCCTGGCTATGCCACTGCTTTCTGAACATCCGCAAAGTGAAATTTGTGTATAACGGAAAAATGCAATTTACTCAAAAACTATGTGACCTAGGGTAATCGCTATAGTTTTCCCGGAATGTTTAAATAAACTTCTACTACCCCTAATTTTTTCATAATTTTAGTTTCTGTAGATTTGGAAATAGAGGGGGGTGGGTGGACAGTGTTGAATTCAGACACTTTTCTTCAAGAGGGATTTCTGTAGCTCCGGGAGGGAGGGGGGAACTTTATAGAGTTCCAGGGGGATTGCACTTTTTGATCAATGAAAACACAAAATCTCAAATCTTCTAAGAGGGGGGGGGGGGCATCTTATTGCTCCGGCGGGGAATGCTTCCTCCCGAGCAACTTCCTGAATTCAACACTGGGGGGACACATTTTTGCATTACATTATCGACGATATCTCTGAAAATACTATAATACCTAAAATTAAAACAAATGTATTTTTGAGTTACGAGTATCGGCGTTACGAGAGCTTTTACACGATACCCAAAACGATAAAAAAATTTTTTTATTTTCAAGTAACTTAATTAGCCTTCCTACATTTTTCCTAAATATATTTATGAATGGTTAATAATCTCTAAATATGTGGGTCAATAGTCTTTATTTCTTCTGCCAAACATGAACGCCCCACGTTAGATAGTTTATGAGATAAACGGCTGTGACTGACAAACACAGAAGTGATCTTACAATAGTTCCGTTTTTAACACTTTCCAACACAGTTGAAAAGTGTTTATGCATTCGGTTTATCTGTCCGTCTGTCCACGCTCTAACTCCCGTAAATATACTCGGATTTTCATGCAATTGCTAAAGATTATTTAGGGTCACCAAAGCATGTTTGGTATTGCGTATGAAGTATGTGGGATTAATAGTTCATTTACAAAAGGGCGCTCAAAAGTATTCCATTACTTATGCTATATAGAGAAAAATCGTTTGCAGAGTATTTTAATGACATTACGCTATTTTAAATGTATTGAAATTGATATAAATAATTGAATTTCACTACGATCACGTTAGAACAGGGCATTCATAGGATTTTTTAATTCATTTAAAGGGACACACAAAAGAAATCGGTTGGAGTACTGTCTTTGCGTAATAATTGCTAGGGTGTACGGTTTAAAATTCGATATGCGCTTTTGAATTTAATTACTTTTTGCATGTTACTCGTTATAAATAAATTATATACCTCATATACAGGGCTGCACAAAAGTATTCACGTACTATTCTCCTTATTAGAGAAAATTGCTGAAGGAGAATTTTCAACAGAAGTATATGTATTTCTTAAGTGAACTAATTTTTGGCATGCATGTAGTTAATAGATACAAATCTATATATCCTATACAGGGTTGCTCAAAAAAATTTGATAATTTTCCTATTGTAGATTGGAACATCTGAAATTACGGGTTTTGAAATGTGTTATGCGTTTCCACAGGGTTGAATTAGACGTAATATTTTATTTTGCAAACAATGCAGTTTTGTTACATTATTCAGAATGTGTTGGAAAGTGTTTCATAATCTATGCTTGACGCATGATTTTTTTCCTTTCTTGTTACTTCTTAAGTACGGAACCTAAAAATTATTGATTAAAATATACTTTTTTCACATCTTCAAAAAACAGAAAATTTCATACTACTCATAAATATTGTCCATTTTCTAATACATAATAGTAAAGTTTACTAAATTATCTTTGTAAAAAATTTATTAGCCCCCCAGTATGGTATTTCTTTCTCCCAGCTTATTTTGTGTCGTTCCAAAAAATAATGTTACATTGTATAAGCCAGCCGTAAAACAAAGCAGATGTATCACTGTACGATGAAATACTCTATAGCAGTTTTTTTAACTTGTAAGCGTCGCACATTTTCAATTTTTATACCGTCGTATTGGAAAAAAAAGTACTTTTAAATGCAATTTGTTTGAAAACTGTACCTCCATTTATTTTTGAAATATTAATTTTTTTGTAGTTTTTAGAGCCATTTGCTTAATACTGGCAACGGAAGTACTCCATTTCTGTAGAAAGTAAAGGAAAAATAGTTCTAAAATAGTAATTATATATTTTTGTTGCCCTTTTCTCATAACAACCGAAAAAAAATGTAATTAAAATGCGCGCTATTTTGAAAAAATATAAACGAATGATTTGTGCCTATTTTTGTCGAGTTTCTTTAATGACGACGTTTTTTTGCTGCATTTGTGTATTATTTTGCAATAGTGACGTCCTATGCATGCTTTACTGTAGATGTTTAAGAGTGGATCATAAATGTGGAATTCTTAAGCGGATGCGAATGACGTCATATTACATAAAATAAAAGCGTCTACTTTAAAATAACCGTCTACATACTTTAAGTCTTAAAATTGAAATATGTTTTGTACTATTTATAACATAATTTTTTTTTCATCGGGGGCGACACTGAATTCTGAAAAAAGTAGAATTCCTGTTTCCTAGTTTTTCTATATCCCCAACCTTTTAAAGGGCCAAAATTTACAAAGGGTATTTTTAGCAACATCAATATAAAACTGCTCAAATGATAAATAACATTTTGGCATGAAGAATTAACTCAGTATCGCTGTCTGTTGAGAGTTCTGAGAACAATATATATTATTTATTGTGTTAGAAGATAATAGCAATAAATAAAACAATCTTTTAAAGACCACTTTATAAGTATCATTGACTTTTGGGTATGTTCAGACATGCAACGTGGTTATATAAAGGGCTAAAAACCGGTATTCTAGTTATGGAAAACCATCTCTTATTACTTTAACCCTTTATATACTGAACTATGAATATGGTACATATATATTTATTTCCATACATGTTATTATTATTATTATTTTGTGAGAAGAAGTACTTTTTAAACAACTAGGGGGCTCCGCCCCCTACGAGCTACGCTCGCCAACCCCCGTTCAGGCACACCAAAATCCAAAAAGCACGCATTTGATCGGCTTTAAAAATATTGAATTAAAATTAAAAAAAAAAAAAAACAGTAGCGATCTCTCTGTAAACGGGTTTCCATTCGTTTTTCTTGGATTGGGGATTTTTAAGACCAAATCTGTTGCTGTTAAGAGATACAATGGCTGTTTTCGTATTTAATTAAACACATTAGTTATTTGAAAATAAGCTAATGTAAAATGAATTAAGTAAACAGTGTCATTGTCTCCCGGTATTTTTTAGCAGCGCTATAAGATAGTTCTTTTAAATAATTCATTTTAAATGTATCGTTTCAAATCTGACGTAATTTACACCAAACTTTTATTTATCTTATTAATATTCACGTAAAAATACTTTTGTTGTTAGAAGGAAATATTATTTGCGCTGTCTTCGAATTCACGATAATAGTTGAAAAGATTATCTCAAAATATCTCGCGCAAATATATTTTTCAATTTAAATTGTTTTACCATATTTTTGGGCATTTTAAATATGACGTAAATTTCAAGTGTAAATATGGTTCTTATGACGTAATTTTCCTGCTTTTAACATGTAATCATTTAATTCTAATTTTAAAGTTTTTTTTTCTGTTTGTAATAGTCACGCGTAAATAAATTTTTAATTTGAAGAAATATTTGATATGATAATTTGTTTCGCTGTTTATACAATTGGCAACAGTTTAAATTAATGACATTTTCTAAAATTTGTATAAAACATCTCTCGAAATGCTGAAAATTTGAATTAAAAATAGAAATAAAACCTCAAAAAATGCGTCAAATAAGAAAAATAAATGCAATCTGCGCATTGGGAACTTATAACGTATAAAATGATCTAAAAATGATTAAATTCTCATGGATAGTTTTTGCTCAAATAAAACTTTTTTAATGGAACGACTTTGTCCAACTTTAGCATTAAATATCTCTTAAAATAATTCTTCGATTTGAAAACTGTCTGCATCAGCGTGTTTATCAAACATTTTTCTATAATACCACCGATTTTCATATTTTTGTATGCTACAGTTTTCTTAATATTAACGATGAAAGGCCATGCTGAAGCATTCAAATTGGATGCGGATCAACCCGGAATATCTACGCAGATGTTCATTGGTCCATTTCCAAATCAAAACTTTTTTTTATATATAGAAGGATATCCATATGTAATCATTTTTCCCATGGATTAAACCTTGAAACTTTCCCTTGCGACTGAGTCATTTAGTCTGAAGTATTTAATTTGATAAATTATTGTGAGTATTTTGATGAGACAGTTACATTACCTTACATTGCTTTTTTAAATATCCGTATGCACGTATGTTTTTATATTCATTCAGATTATCGTTATTATTTTTTTTTCGTGAGAAGCAGTACTTTTTAAACAATATCCACGTGTAATCATTTTTCCCATTGATTAAACCTTGAAACTTTCCCTTGCGATTGAGTCATTCAGTCTGAAGTATTTAATTTGATAAATTATTGTGAGTATTTTGATGAGACAGTTACATTACCTTACATTGCTTTTTTAAATATCCGTATGCACGTATGTTTTTATATTCATTCAGATTATCATTATTATTTTTTTTTCGTGAGAAGCAGTACTTTTTAAACAATATCCATGTGTAATCATTTTTCCCATTGATTAAACCTTGAAACTTTCCCTTGCGATTGAGTCATTCAGTCTGAAGTATTTAATTTGATAAATTATTGTGAGTATTTTGATGAGACAGTTACATTACCTTACATTGCTTTTTTAATTATCCGTATGCACGTATCTTTTTATATTCATTCAGATTATCATTATTATTTTTTTTTTCGTGAGAAGCAGTACTTTTTAAACAATATCCATGTGTAATCATTTTTCCCATTGATTAAACCTTGAAACTTTCCCTTGCGATTGAGTCATTCAGTCTGAAGTATTTAATTTGATAAATTATTGTGAGTATTTTGATGAGACAGTTACATTACCTTACATTGCTTTTTTAAATATCCGTATGCACGTATGTTTTTATATTCATTCAGATTATCATTATTATTTTTTTTTCGTGAGAAGCAGTACTTTTTAAACAATATCCATGTGTAATCATTTTTCCCATGTATTATAAACCTTGAAACTTTCCCTTGCGACTGAGTCATTCAGTCTGAAGTATTTAATTTGATAAATTATTGTGAGTATTTTGATGAGACAGTTACATTACCTTACATTGCTTTTTTAATTATCCGTATGCACGTATGTTTTTATATTCATTCAGATTATCATTATTATTTTTTTTTCGTGAGAAGCAGTACTTTTTAAACAATATCCATGTGTAATCATTTTTCCCATTGATTAAACCTTGAAACTTTCCCTTGCGATTGAGTCATTCAGTCTGAAGTATTTAATTTGATAAATTATTGTGAGTATTTTGATGAGACAGTTACATTACCTTACATTGCTTTTTTAAATATCCGTATGCACGTATGTTTTTATATTCATTCAGATTATCATTATTATTTTTTTTTCGTGAGAAGCAGTACTTTTTAAACAATATCCATGTGTAATCATTTTTCCCATTGATTAAACCTTGAAACTTTCCCTTGCGATTGAGCCATTCAGTCTGAAGTATTTAATTTGATAAATTATTGTGAGTATTTTGATGAGACAGTTACATTACCTTACATTGCTTTTTTAAATATCCGTATGCACGTATGTTTTTATATTCATTCAGATTATCATTATTTTTTTTTTTCGTGAGAAGCAGTACTTTTTAAACAATATCCATGTGTAATCATTTTTCCCATGTATTATAAACCTTGAAACTTTCCCTTGCGACTGAGTCATTTAATCTGAAGTATTTAATTTGACAAATTATTGTGAGTATTTTGATGAGACAGTTACATTACCTTGCATTGCTTTTTTAAATATCTGTATGCACGTATGTTTTTATATTCATGCAGATTATCATTATTTTTTTTTTTTTTCGTGAGAAGAAGTACTTTTTAAACAATTTCCATGTGTAATAATGTTTTCTCTGAACTAAACACTTTTTGAAACCTCCCCTTGAGATAGAGTCGTTCGATCTGAAGTATTTATTTTTATAAATTATTGTGATGTATTCGAGAAATAAAAATTATGCGTCAAGCATAGATTATAAAACACTTTCCAGCACATTCAGAATAGTGTAATAGAACTTCACCTTATTAACCCTTTATGTACTGAATTATGAATTCATGAAAATTTTATTTTCTAGAGTATTTTTCGTGAATTGTTTAGACTACATTAGAAGATTTACATAATCATTTAATAAATTTTAGAAGGATTTAGAAGGATTAATTGAATTTGAATTTATAAAGATTTTGTGCAATATTTAACCCCACTCACATCTTTTATTTTAAATATTTTTCATAGTATTTTGTAAAATTAGAAAACGTACAAATATCAATAGAAATATTTCTGAATTGAAAAATTCCTCCCCCCCCCCCATCCCAACGCCAAGAAATCTGAAAAGATGCAAATGCAAAAGAATTCATCCTTTTACAAATATTTTTGTTTTGTGTAACCAATAATGTTTTTGGAACAAGAGTATGTATCTCATTCTAAACTGTATTACGATGTATTAAATGAATTTTATAACAAGTTATTTTAATGGTGGTACTTATAAGTACCGCCAGTAGATAAAGGGTTAAAGATCACTGAATAAGTAACATCGACTTTTGGGTATGTTGCAGGTATGGAACGCGGTGATATAAAGGGCTAAAAACCCGATATTCTGGTTCTAGAAAATTATCTCTTATTACTTTAAATAAGAAGCGTGCCTTAATATAGATTTCCTTCAATTTTTTGCAGAGCTACTCTCAAAGTGAATTGGATGATCTCCTTCGATCTCACGTCGGCTCCTTGCTTTTCCCTGGAAATCCCGTCATCCAAGTAACTAATTCTCCGTGTACGGACGAATCGGGATGTGCGTGCGGTAATGATGGACCAGAGGTAAATCAATATTTTTAATAAGATTTCCTCCTTAACCCTCTCGTTCCCCAGGCATCCCTAACACAGGAAGAGGAGATCAGAAGGATCTCTTGTGCTGCGAAGATCGTGATTACGACGGAATTATACAGTGAAACCTCTCTGTAAGGGCCACCTGCCGTTTCATTGAAAATTGGCCCTTGAATAGGATTGAGAAAAAAACAACAATAAAATAAGGAAATCAAAACCTATATAGGTGAAAAAACTGTTTATTAACATTTTCAAACTCTATACAGGATTGGAAAATTTTTTTATTGGAGTTTGTTTACTTTTCATAATTTTTTCGCAGACAATTTTGGTTTCTAATGATTCTTTTACTTTATGGAACAAATTCTTAAATTTGCATCATTTTATTAATGCCTTAGAATGAGATATTTGTTTATTTCTTTCCGTTAAAGTTTCCTGACAGATGTAAAAATTGTGCTTCCATATGTATTCGCAGTTTCAGTAAATGTGGAATCAGTTTTTCTAGTTAACCCGTTATCCTTTGTGTGCCCACAACAAAGGGACAAGTTTCTCTTCCAACCCAACCCCTACAGGTTGAAAGGTAAAACAAAGTTTGAGGAACACCTGTTTGTCTCACTTGTGGAAGTTTGTGGTCCTTCATTGTGTTACTACATCCTCCCCATCTCCCCTTGCCTTCTTTGTTGCAAGTGTAGTTGTTTTCTGAACTCTTATCTTTTGATTCAGGAATTCAATACACCTGTTTAGGATTCAAGGCACATGTGAAAAAATATGGCCTTTATGAGGGGTAGGTGCGTCCCCTAATAGGAGTAAATTTAACATTATGTCTATAGAAAAAATTTTCGTTCCTAAAAATATTGGCTATTAATAGAGAATAGAGGCTATTAATAGCCCTTTAATAGGGGTGGCCTTTAAAAGAAGTTTCACTGTATATCTTTTTAATATCTTGCTACGGAATTATTAGTACAGTAGACTACCTCAAATCTGCAACCCTAAAATCCGCACATCATCGCAGATGTAAGCAATGAAACTTTCTGTTCAGATATAGGGGCAAAATTACAGATTTTTTTACTTTTATATGATTCCATCTGTATTTTAATATGTAATTCTCGATAATATGACTCAACTCGTGGTTTTTCACGAAGGAAGCATAAATTTATTTCTGAAAAAAATCAAGATACTGCTGATGTCACTGGCAATCACAATCTTTTTACCAAATATATTCATGTATTAATCAAGCTTTTTTGGTTATTAAGACTGGCTAAACCTAAAATAAAGCTTCCAAACTTTATGATTTTGATGTGACTTAATAGGGTACATTTATCAGGAAAGTTTCATTGAAAAATTCAAGAAAAATGTATCTCATCTGTATTATGCATAGTTAATTATAGCTTAATTATTTATTTGACCTTTACTCTTTACTTTTAATAATTTAATCATTTTTTAAATTATCTTACTTTTTATCATTTTAGTTTATTACTTTACTTAATTTACTTAACATTTTACTATATTGAAAGCATTCATTCTCATGTTCCATGTTCCATGTTTTCTTTCAGTATGTTTGTGTAATTGTTCTTGTTAATATCAAATATACTCACTTCGATCCACGTCTTTATGTCTGCCTTTTTATTTATTTTAACAGCAGAGCGTGGTTCTAACAAGTGTTGAAATGAGCTGCGAGACATACTGACGCCGTTATCTTTCTGTTTTTCATTTCTGCTGGGATTTTGAGTGAAAAAGATTTTATTTTACTTTTTATATATTTTATCGAGCAGAATGGATTCTTCAAAAGATGTTTACGGTGTCCCTCTTTTTGAAGGTGATGGAAAAGTTTTTTTGGTATGGAAACGAAGAGTAATGGCAATTTTTGCTGCTAAAGAATTGGAAAAATTCCTGGAAAATGAAGCAGCTCTAGACAATGCCGCCGATGTCGTGAAAGCAAAAAAGGCTTACGCTTTATTATTATCATTATTAAGTGATAATGTTCTTGCATCACTTCAAGATGAAAATACAGCTCATAAAATATGGAATAAATTAGAACGCACTTATGATACAAAGCGTGCAGTGAATCAAATTTTAATTCGGAAGAGATTGGCAACGATTAAGAAAGATCGTACAGTTTCTATGAGAAATCACATTGATGAAATAAATAAATTAATTTCGGATCTTAAGCTGTCTGGGGCAGAAGTTAATGAAACGGATACTATTGTTTATATTTTGATGTCATTGCCTCAGGAATTTGAAAATGTTAAGATTGCTTTAGAAAACCAACCGAATTCTGTTTTGACATTAGATTTCGTGACACAAAGATTATTAGATGCTGAAGCACTTCTTTTGGATTCAAAGAAAGAAAAAGTATATACTAAGGCTGCTCTTGATAATATACTGCATTTGTGTCGACTCGCAAAGAATTCTTTTGTAAAATTTGCAACTCTAAAGGGCATACAGCGAAATATTGTAGAAAGAAAATTACTTGCCATTCTTGTGGAAAATTCGGACACATAAAACGTAACTGTAAAGCTGTTAAAAATTCAAATGAAGAAAAATTTGCCTCTTCAGCTGTTTCTTTCGTTGCTGGAAATGCTTCCAGGAAAAGGAATGAATTTATAGTAGATTCCGGAGCAACTTCCCATATGTGTTCTAATGAGAATTATTTCGCATCCTTAGTACCTTCTTCAGGAACTATTAAATGCGCATCAAAAACAACGAATCTAGAAATCAAAGGTATTGGAAATATTAATGGAAAACTGTCGAATGGAATGGAAATTACTTTAAAGGATGTCCTTTATGTTCCAGACTTAAACGGGCAACTCATTTCCGTTAGGAAAATTGAAAGTGCAAATTATACAGTTATTTTCAAGAACCAAAAAGTATTTATCGAAAAAGGGAGAAACCGTTTTTACTTCGGTGAACGGGATTTGAATGGACAATACGTAAGTGACTTTGTCCCTGTTTACGAAACCGTTCTTACTTCAAAGAAAAATCATTGTGATATCTGGCATCGCAGACTTGGTCATCCGAGTGACAAAGTATTGAAAGATATGAAGCTTCCGGTACCTGATTCTTTTTGTGATATTTGTGCTCGGGCAAAACAGAGTGCAACACCAATGGGAAGAGGACCAAGAAAAAGAGAAACCAAGCCAATGACTTTGATTCATAGTGACATTTGTGGACCTATTTTTCCGACAACCTTTTCTGGCGAGTGCTATTTTATGACTCTTATCGATAATTTTTCTCGTTTTACTGAAGTACGTTTACTGAAACATAAAAGTGAAGTCTCAGAAGAATTAAAAATGTTCTTAAAATCCAACCCTACAGTGAAGAAAATTAGATGTGATAACGGGAAGGAATATTTTTCTAATGATTTAGTGAATTTTACTAGAGATCTTGGTATAGTGATAGATCCCGCTCCTCCATACACGCAATCTTTGAATGGAGTAGCTGAACGCTGCAATAGGTCGCTTCTGAATATAGGACGTGCTTTGATTGCTGAATCAAATTTACCAAAGACCTTTTGGGGTCAAGCTATCCTTTCAGCAGCTTACTTGAAAAACCGAATGCCAAGCAGCACTATTGAGAACAAAACTCCGTACTTCCTGAAATATGGAGAAGAAGCCGATTTCAAGCACATACGTGTTTTTGGATGCAGTGCTTACATGTTAATTCCTTCCGTTCATCGAAAGAAGCTTGACGATAGGTCTAAACAAATGATCTTCATTGGTTATTCTTCAATGGGATATAGATTACTAGATCCTGAAACGAAACGCATAACTGTATCAAGAAATGTGAAATTCGACGAAGAGAAAAAGGAAAATGTTCAGTCGAAACAATACATTCTAGAAAATTCAGAACCAGTCGATAATGAAATTGATCCAGATGTTCTAGAAAATACGAGTGATGAATTAGATGATCCTGAAGAGAAAGAAGACAAAACAAGAAAATCTGAAAGATTTAAAAAGCAACCTGTACGGTATCCAGATCCTGAAGTTTACGAAGCATTACTTTGCCAACAAGAAACATTAACGTTTGATGATATCAAATCCCTCCCTAGTGATGAACAACGCTTGTGGAAAGAAGCTATGGACGCGGAGATTGAAAGTATGAAAATCAACGATGTCTGGGATCTTGAAAAATTACCACCTGACAAACGACCTATTTCCTGCAAATGGGTATTTACCATCAAAAGAGATGGTCGACATAAGGCGAGACTCGTAGCTCGTGGATTTATGCAAAAAGAAGGGCTAGACTATAGTGAAACCTTTTCCCCTGTAATAAGTATGCCAGCTTTACGTTTGGTTCTTATTTTGATTTTAAATGAAGACTTACATGCATTTGTGTTAGATGTTAAAACAGCGTTCCTGAATGGTAAGTTAAATGAACTTGTTTTTATGGATCAGCCGCAAGGCTATGATGATAAAAGTGGGCGAAAGTGTAAACTTAAAAGAAGTTTATATGGTTTAAAACAAGCCCCACGACAATGGTTTGAAAGGTTTTATGAATTTATTTCAAAGTTAAATTTTAAATCTTGTGATAATGAACCTTGTATTTTTATTCGGTATAATAATGATCATAAAATAATTATTGCTTTGTATGTAGATGATATGTTAATTGCAGGTTCAGATGTAAATGAAACTAATGTAGTTATTTCCCTATTACATAACGAGTTTCACATGTCAAAATCGCAAAGCGTTTCAGAATTTCTAGGTATTCAAATGAAATTCAATTCTGATAGTTTAATAATGGATCAAGAGTCTTACATAATTAAATTGTTAAATAAGTTTAATATGCTAGATTGTAAACCCAGTGACATTTCTATTTCTCCTAAGTCCACCCCATCTGATTTCAAAAATGGTAAACCTTTTAATGGCCCATATCGTGAACTTGTAGGTTGTTTATTATATTTAGCTTATATTTCTCGACCTGATATTTTGTATGCTATTAACTGTTTAAGTCAATTGCAAGAAAATCCTACTGAAATTGCATGGAAAGCACTTAAGAAAATCTTAAGATATTTAAAAGAAACATTGTCTTTAAAACTTGTATATAAAAAACAAAATTCTGATCCTAAATTATCCATGTATGTTGATGCTGATTGGGGGGCTAACACAAATGACCGCAAATCAGTAACAGGTTATATTTTAATGTTTTGTAACATGCCTGTTCTGTGGTGTTGTAATAAACAAAAATCAGTTGCCTTATCGTCAACTGAAGCTGAAGTCATTGCTTTAACTAAAAGTTTGCAAGACTTGTTATGGTTTAAAAATATTGCTAGTGAAATTGTAAATATTAAGGGTTTAGTAATTTTTGAGGATAATCAATCATGTATAAAATGTATCAGTAATGAGAGTAATTATGGTAGAATGAAACACATTGATATTAAATTGAAATTTGTTCGCAATATTATAAAAGAAAATAACATCAAAATTGAATATGTTCCTACGAATATGTAAATTGCTGATTTATTTACAAAGGCATTACCTAAAGTTAAATTTTATGAACTATTATTTCTTTGTTGTTTGTACAAGTAATGTTTAAATTGTGTCATATTATTATTAATGATTGATTTCAAGAAATTTCTTTGTTTTCTGATGTAATGCTAGATTATGGGCGGGTGTTGAAAATAATCACAGCATTACATTAAATTCTTATTAATTTCTTTTTGTACAACTATGTTTATTGTGATTGGTTGTTTAATGTAGCTTTCTTTCACGGCCGCCAATTCTCTGCTATGGGCCTTGCAAAATCTATAAATACCTGTAAATTTTTCTGTTTTCTTTCAGTATGTTTGTGTAATTGTTCTTGTTAATATCAAATATACTCACTTCGATCCACGTCTTTATGTCTGCCTTTTTATTTATTTTAACAAAAATCATTTTAAAAATTTCACTAATTTTCTAATAGCCGACTTATTTTAAAATTTAAAATATATGTAATCATAAAATATGTAACTGAACTACGTAATCTACAATGGCGGATGTTACGACCCACCTTTGAACACTAACAAAAATATTCTAAAGATCATTTTTAAAATGAAATATACAGTAGAGTCCCGATGAGTTTCCGCTTTCACCGAGTTATTTTCTTCTGATGGACTGATGTCTTCTATTATTATGAAACAGCCATTATAAATGAAGTGTTAAAAAAAAATTATGGCCAATTTTTTTTCTTCCCATTCTGACCAGAAAATCAGAGTTCTAACTTTTTACGGCTGCTCTTTCATCTTCACCTAACACTTCATTTATAATGGCTGCTTCATAATAATAGAAGACATCAGTCCATCAGACGAAAATGATCCATTCCAAAGGTATAATCCTTCATTTGGCGCCCCTTCGTTCTGGCGCCCGGGGCACATGCCCCCTCTGCCCCCCCCCCCTTAGTTTCGGTCCTGGGGCTACTAAGTTCATGGTTGGCCCGAAATAGCTACGGCACACCAATGGGATGATGCAGGGGCTAATGGACCAAATATAATTTTTCCAGCTGCTTATTTTTTATGTAGTGCACCTGGTTTTGAAAGTAAAAAGCTCTTATCTTGATGTTCGAATATCCACATCAGTTTTCAGGTGGCATGCGGCATCTCCATGAAAGATTTTAAATGGAAGAGAAAAAAAAACTGGATCTTAAATAACACCGATAGAAAGCTACAGACAACTTTTGTTCGTGCGTTATTGATCGTTTGTTTGCATTTCTTTTTAGCCCCCGGTACGGTATGCTATTTCTTTCTCCCAGCTCATTTTGCGTCGCATCCAAAAGATAACGCTACCTTTCTGAAGCCAGCCGTAAAACAAAGCAGTACGATTAAATACTCTATAGCAATTTTTTAAACTTCTAAGCATCGCACATTTTCAATTTTTAGACCGTCGTAGTCGAGAAAAAAGTACTTTTTAATGCAATTTTTTGAAAACTGCATCTCTATTTA
This sequence comes from Maratus speciosus, assembly GCA_963932465.1. Lineage (NCBI taxonomy): Eukaryota > Metazoa > Arthropoda > Arachnida > Araneae > Salticidae > Maratus > Maratus speciosus. The sequence continues at coordinate 491,938,431 of OZ010794.1, forward strand.
TTTTTGAGATTTTTTTTTAAAGTTTTTAGAGCCATTTGCTTAATATTGGCAACGGAAGAACTCCATTTCTGTAGAAAGTGAAAGAAAAATAGCAATTATATCTTTTTGTTGCCATTTTCCCATAAAAACTGAAAATTAATTAAAATACTATGTGCTATTTTGAAAAAATATAAATGAAGGATTTCTGATAAAACACGGAGCTAATAGAAACTAAATTTAATTTTAAATATCTATATTAATAATACAAACAAATGAAGGCCTAAGAGCCTTTAGATAGACGATTTTTTTGTCGAGTTTTTTGAATGACGAAATCTCTGTTTTTTGGGATTTGTGTATTAATCAGCGATAGTGACGTCCTAAGCGTACTTTACTGTAGATATTGTTTAACACTGGATCGCAAATGATATATTCTTCAGCGGATGTGGATGACGTTACTTTATGTAAAATAAAATCGCGTGTTATAAGTCTTAAAACTGAACTATAGTAGAATCCCGTTTATCGCAGTTTCCGCTTTTACCGAGTTATTTTCTTCTGGTGGAATGATGGCATCCATTATTATGAAAAAGTCATTATAAATGAAATGTTAGTTGAAGATGAAAGAGCAACCGTAAAAAGTTAGAATTCTGATATTCTGGTCAGAATGGGGGAAAAAAAGTGGCCATAATTTTTTTGAAAAAAAAAAAAAAAATGTTGCAGAGTTTTGTAGACTCATTTTAAATCTTATGAAAATCGAATCAACACTTAAAAAGATATTACTAAACGTTTTCTACATTCTGTTAAATTATATCATACGTAAATAATTCAATGATATCCCATGATAGGTATAATGATTCTAGGTTGCCATGGTGATGACGTCCTATTTAAGATGGAGTCCTATTATTTTCGTATTACTGAATTTAATGCATATAATCGTAAAAAAATTTGTATTCATGTAATTTTTCGTAAGAGTGCAACAGCTATTGCACCAAGATCTGAATATTTATAAAACTAGTTATAGTATGAACGCACCTCATTTGTCACGCTTGACGTACAATTTTCGACTTTTTAAAATTCTTATATGGTTCATGGGTTCTAAAAGTTATATTTAGACAATTTTTTTCGATATTCTGACAAGTAAAACACCAAAATTCCATTCATCTACGACCAAAACTCAGGTACGTATCCATCTTTTACTGGGGTTCTATTACCAGCGATTTATTCTGTTGAGCTGTTACATCATCAGCTCTTTCATCACCATCTCTTTCATCATACACTATATGACCAAAGGTGAAAGGTCACTTGCGATTTTAAAAGTTTTCTTAAATATCTAGAAAAATACATGAGGAATTACCTTGAAACTCCAGGTGTGTAAACAGAATAGTACAGGTCGTATATTTCCGTGAAGATTTTTTGCCAAAACCCCATAGGGGACCGACAACAAATTGAAAAATAAAGAATATCTTTTGGATAACCCTGTAAAAACTATCGTACAAAAGCGTTCAACACAGTAGATTATGATTAAGTGCCTTATTGCAATAAACTGTGTTTATTTTTATGAGAATAGCATGTATATTCATAGAGAAATTAAAGTTTTTATAAAAAGAGTTCCAAATTTTGCCAAGTTTTTTGGTAGTATAATTCGTAGAGGTTTTAATATAAAAAAGTTCTTTTTAGAAAATATGACAAACAGCATTATCATAGGCGTAACCAGGGGGGGTGCCCTGGGTGCCCGGGCACCCCCCCCCCCCCCCCGTTTCCGCAGACTCGAGCACAATTATTTTTAAAAAAATCGAAATCTACAAAAGAAAAAAGAAGTGAAAGTAGAGTTCAATTAGTTTAGTTCAGAAAACTAAACGGCTAAGTTTTGAAATGTGATAAAAAAAGAAACCCACATTCTTTTTTTCTTTCTTTCTTTTTTTTAAAGAAAATTATGTTGTTTATCTTTTTTAAAACTAGAATATTTGCAAGAATCTGTATTAATCATAGTAATTCAAAAAGGTGGCTTTATAATCCCACTTTGACGTCCATTGTCTGTGGGAGATGTTTTTAACGCCGTTCTTTCTATTGCATGTTTCTGCAATTTCACGAGAAATTAATGCAAGTTCTTGACGAGGATAGAAACTATTTGTCTCTTTGCTTTGGTAGTTTAAAGTCAAGAAAGAAGCAAAAAAAATTGAAAGGGGATGCAAATGTGAAACGATAATTCCAAATTTCGATTTGCCGAGGTAAAGCTTGGCGTGGGGGGACACATACCCTACCTCCTTTGTCAATGAAAAAAAGTTCTTCCGGCCAGAGCCAGGGGCCGGAAGGCCTTTCATATTCCTTATTTTTAAAAAGCCAACTTATATTATTCAAACACACGAAGCTCAATTTAGTGAAAACCGATTATAGGAGATTAAATACTAATTTTTATCAATACTAAATATTATTATGAAAGGGAATTTCGCGAAATTAATCAGCTTTATCCAAGCTGCTTTTAAATAAAGTTATATTTGGTTGCCAAATTCGGCGATATCTTGAAGTTCCTGCCATTTTAAGACAACATGGTGGATGAGGATAACCAGTGAACTTGGTCGAGACCTGTGTAATTCATGTGCGCATGCTCACTCACTTCGGAATCGGTTGATATATGTACGAGTGCTGTCGCAGGCAAAAAATCAGATTTTTCAAGATGTCACCAACATTAGAAATTCAAACTGCTATATCTGAGCCATTTTTTAAGATAAAGACAAAACAAAAAATCCTCCGGAATTCTTATATCAAGGTCAAATACTTAAGAAAGAACTCACTTTAAATATATATATTTTTTTAATTTAATGACCGACATTTTGAAACACGATGGCTGATGAAGCTGGGGAGCGAACTTAGTCGAGACATTGCTATATACTATCCACATGCCTTCTTACATCGAAATAGGTTAATAAATACGCGTGTTATCGCGTGACAAATATCAGATCGTTTCAAAATGTGAGCCATGCTAGAAATTCAAAGTGCTATATTTCAACCATTTTTTTAAGATATAGACGAAACAAAAACTGCTCCGGAATCTTTGTATCAAAATCAAACACATAAAAAAAATCTTTTTCATTTTCGAATTTTTTCATACATCATTTTAAATTTTAAATTTTTTTAAGTGGCAGTCCTTTTGAAACAAGATGGCGAATGAAGTTGGCCAACGAACTCGGTCGAGCCAATGGTATGTATTATGTACACACCAAGTTACATCCAAATCGGTTCATAAATACGCCTGTTATCGACTGACAAAACCAGGTCATTTCAAAATGTCAGCCACAATAGAAATTCAAAATGCTATAACTCAGCCATTTTTTAGATACAGACGAAACAAAAACTGTTCCGGAATTTTTGTATTAAGGTCAAACACATACGAAAAAAATCTTTTTAATTTTCGAATTTTTTGGTACCTCATTTTAAATTAATTTTTTTTTTAAATGGCAGCCATTTTTAAACAAGATGGCGGATGAAGCTGGCGAACGAACTCGGTCGAGACATTGGTATATACTATGTATACACCAAGGTACATCCAAATCGGTTCATAAATACGCCTGTTATCGCGTGACAAAAATCGGGTCGTTTCAAACTGTCAGCCACGTTAGGATTCAAAGTGCTATAACTCAGCCATTTTTTAAGATGTAGACGAAACAAAAATTGCTCCGGAATCTTTGTATCTAGGTCAAACACATAAGATTTTTTTTTTCAATTTTCAATTTTTTGGTATCACATTTCAAATTTTAAATGTTTTTAAAAAATTTAAATGGCCGCCATTTTGAAACAAGATGGCGGATGAAGCTGGCCAACGAACTCGGTCGAGACATTGGTGTGTACTATGTATACACCTAGTTACATCCAAATCGGTTCATAAATACAAGAGTTACAGTGTGACAAAGATCAAATATATATATATCAATATTTGAATGGAGGGTGGTTTCGGGATCTGTGGGTCATGATCGATGAAAATATACCAAAATTTTTTGAACTCGCTCTCCTCCGAACGGCTGCAATACGGCAACGGTAGCTTTTTGTAATGAAAGCTACCTAATAATAGCACAGAAAATTCAAATTAATCTGCAGGTTGGTTGTTTGGTTGAATTTAGTGTTTCGTGGCCATTTTTTGACATTCTTGAAAGGAATATGGTTGCAGTCTTTCAAGTCAATATAGTAATTTTTTTCCTCTGAAAATTTGTAGACGTAGTAAATACGAGTAGTAAATACGATTTTTAGAGTTTTTTCTCGTTTCGCGGCGTTCTTTTGAAAGTAGGAAAAGGAACCCTGTTTCAACCTTTTAGCCCAGTGCAGTAAATTTTGACAAATTCGTGATATTATTATTTACAATTTTCCCCCAAAATCGTGTGAAGAAATTCACGTCTTTCTACGCGATTTTTTGTCGAAATCCGCACTTTTCACCACTTACCTTTGACAAAATTCGTGTTTTTTACCGCTATCCTTTGACGAAATTCGCATTTTTTACCGCTATCCTTTGACGAAATTCGCATTTTTTACCGCAATATTTTGACGAAATTGGCATTTCTTTAGCACAGGATCCTTCGATTAAATTCGCGTTTTCTTTCCACGATCTTTCGATGAAATTCGCTTTTTCTTTCCGTAATCTTTTGACGAAATTCGCGCTATCTTTCTGCGATCCGGTGACAAAATTCTCGTTTTTACCGCGATCCTTTGACGAAATTTATTTTCTGTTGCAACCGATTGACGAAACTGATATTTTTACAGGGAGATCATTTGTCGAAATTCGGGATAGTATTGAGCGACCGTTCAGAAAAATTCTCGATATCTTTCCGTACCAATTAACAAAATTTTCTACTCTTTTCCGCAACATTTTGACGAAATTTGGAAAAAAGTTTCGTCAATCCTTTATCGAAATTCGTAATTTTTTTGCGCAATCTTTAAACGAAATTGGCGATTACTCTTTTATCGAAATTCCCGATATTTTTCCACGATCTTTTGAAGAAATTCTCAATTTTTTCCGGGACTGATTCACGAATTGATTTTGAGAAATTCCATAAAAGAAATAAAAATCGCGGACCCATTTTCTTTAAAAATGCTTACTGAAGAATCACAGGTCTGTGAAAGAATTTGAAGGGGGAAATGCTGCACAGCATTTTTTATTATGAGAGGCTTTCCTTTTCTGTGCACAAATCGCGCGATCCCGCGCGTTATTTCAAACCCTGTCCCTGAAAGAAAACTTCATTACTAGAAAAGTGGTTGGTTTTTTTTTTAAAACGAACATAGAATTAAACAAATCTAGGATTTGGGGGGGGGGGGGCTGCAACGTACTCCCGAGCAAGCCGAACCATCCGTACCATCTTCTTCTGTCTCGAAACAAGCGAATCTTGAATTATTACGTTTTTTATTTCGAGCAAAATTAAATTTTCAGCTTTCTTATAAGAGCTGATTTGACATGAATCCAATTCGAATTTAATCACGGCAATTGCAAAAATTACCAGAGAGTTTTTTCTGTTTCAAAAAATATCAAAAAATCGCCTCAAAGCACGAAAACCCCCGCTAGAAAGTGCATTAAAAATTCGGAAAAGATTATAAAACCATAGGAACGAAATTAACTAATTGGGTAAAAATTTAAACCAGATTCGTTTTAGGAATGTCAAAAAAAAAAGAAAAAAAAATCACCGCAAAATGCGAAAAAAAAAACCTCTATAGATAACATTAAAAAATTGTTAAAAATTGAAAACTCGCTGTAAGAATCTCTAAAACACTTTATTGAAAAGAAGACAAAGTTTACTGAGTAAAATATTGAAATCGGATTGTTCTTTACTTATTTGAAAAAATTGCCGCAAAATGCGAAAAAATTCGCATAAAAAATTAATTGAAAAATTCCAGAAATTGTCTTCCATATGCATGAGTTCAGGCATACAGGTCCTGTCAAATCTTACGGGTGCAGGTTGCATTGTTTTTTCAGAACTCAGCACGCGCGCGCGTACACACACAGAGAGACATACAAGCGCCTATCTTAATTATTACAGTCGCATCATGATAGTATAATTTTTATCATCTTGATAAAATTTAGTGTATATTATCATGACCTGCTTTACCTAATGTATTCGATACACTCTGGGGTAAAAGACCTGAATTACAGTATGGGGTAAAAAACGTGAATTACAGTAATTTCCGGCCTATAATCTGCGGATCAAACAATTAGGTTCAGACCCAGAAATCTTGTTTCATAAAACGTAACTTATTAAATCGCGATAAATATTTAACTTAAATAATGAAATAAAATTTCTGGGTCGAAACATGATTGTTTGAGCCGCGGATTATAGGCAGGAAATTACGCTATTAACGAATATTATAATTATTTATAATATTAAAATAATTATTTATATAGACTTTCCTCCAAAATTTCTTGGGTCCCTCCGGTGATCCCTAAGATGTCATGGAGTCACATTCTGAAAAAATTTCGTGCGCATGTACTGATGTACCGCATGTATTAGCTGGGATTTATCATCCGGCAAAATTTCATCTACAAGACTTTGACTGAGATAATTTTAGATCTCATGCAGTGTTCCCCTGTGCCTATAAGAATTTTCCAGCATGATTAAAGGCCTTTTTTAATTTTTATAAGAAGTTAAAGTGCCAAAAGGTTTTACAGTTGTGACCACACTTAGTCACTGTCTTATATCACTGCTGCAAGGACATTTACATATCTTTTTTTTTTTTTTACCATTAGATTTAGTTTTAGTGTTTTGAACCCCTTCTCAACCGTCCTCACGCAATCAAAAATCACGTTTGAGCACTTTTTAAAAGAAATACCACACAATTATACCTTCTAAGATGGAAAACTGTCTAAAACGAAAATTCAATCGGTTTTATAGGATTCGTTTTAGCAGATTTTACTATATAAGATATAGTTTGTATCCAACATGTTCAAAAAGTCTGGGCACCCCCCCGTTCAAAAGGCTGGTTACGCCTATGATTATACACAATACCCTGCAACCAGAATTAAACCGTTGTTCCCAAAATGAAGCAAAAAGATGAGTGTTTGTATCCAAATACAGTAGTATGTGCAATATTGTGTATGCTATAGTGGCACTAATTAGTGAATATATGGATACAACACCTCATCTTTTTGCTTCATTTTGGGAACAATGGATTTCGAGCTTATTCTACCAACGATAATTTTCAGAATTTTCAAGCTATGTTTTTGAGACTTTCACAAAAGTTGCTCTATATACACTTAGCTAATACATTAGGCACGTTATATTTTGATTGTAGTTTTATTATTTTTTAATTCTAATTGCAGGGTATTGTGTATAATGTTGTTTGTCATATTTTCTAAGAAGAACTTTTTTTATATTAAGAACTCTACAAATTATAAGCAAAAAACTTGGTAAAATTTGGGACTCTTTTTATAAAAGCTTTAATTTCTCTACGAATATGCATGCTATTCTCATATAAATGAACACAGTTTATTGCAATAAGGCACTTAATCATAATCTACTGTGTTGAACGCTTTTGCTACGTTAGTTTTGACAGGGTTATCCAAAAGATATTCGTTCTTTTTCAATTTGTTGACGGTCCCCTATGGGGTTTCTGGAAAAAAAATCTCCGCGGAAATATATGACCTGTACTATTCTGTTGACATACCTGGAGTTTCAAGATAATTCCTCATGTATTTTTCTAGATATTTAAGAAAACGTCTAAAATCGCAAGTGACCTGTCACCTTTGGCCATACAGTGTATATGATCAGTTAGCTGAGTGGATCAGGTCCTCCAGATTCCACCGGGATAGCACAGTTGGCAGAGCATTGGCAGCTTCAGCCAAGAGGTCCATGGTTCGAATCCTGGGCCGGACATTTTTCGTCCAGTTGGAAAATTACAACTTATATGATTTATTTACCAATTAGGATAATTGCGGTAAAATTAATCTAGTGTTGCATAAATATAGTCGGACTGCCATGTAATTGATATAGGTTATTGAGACCTGTTCGGTATTGAAAATAAGTGTGTAGTATTTATAGTTCGTTTACAAAGCACTTAAAAGCATGCTGTTACATTGTACTCGATAGGTAAAATCGTTTGCAGTTTATTTTCCTGGTGTTACACTATTTCAAACTTTTTGAAATTGACATACATCACTGAATACATAATTTTTATAATTGTTTCCTATAAGGAAGTGAGAGAAAAATTGATAAAACAATTTCCTCTTTACTTACAAAAAACAAGTTAAGTTAAATAAAAGAGTGTAAAAGTACTAGAAAGTTTTTATTGCCTATTTAATCCTGCAGTAATACGACATTGTCTAACATCTTTAAAGAAAAATTCTATAGCCTATTGTCATATTAATAGTGCTCAAAATAGCTATATTCGTTGTAGACCGGGAGCCGGCAGCACAGGCAATCACCTCATCGGGTTCAAGGACGAAATTCTAAGATTAGTTAAATCTTGATGCGCATATTAAAACGCAATCGGTCTGCTAAGCCGTATCACGGTGGAAAACACCTGAAAACCTTATTTTAGCGCCTGACTCGTAGGTTTACCATTGTGTTTTCTTGCTCCCAGTCCTCCATGTTTTCATACCTTTTGGTGCAGGAAAACACAATGGTAAACCTACGAGTCAGCCGCTAAAATCGGGTTTTCAGGTCTTTTCCACCAAGATATGACTGGGCAGACCGATTGCGTTTTAATATGCGAATCAAGATTCAACTAATCCTAGAATTTCATCCGTGAACTCGATGAGGTGATTGTCTGTGTTGCCGACTCCCGGTTTATTACATTTCTCTAAATTTGAACCCGAAAGGATTGATAAAACTAGTATTAAGGACCGACCGAAATACATTTTTAAGACCGAAACCTAATTTCGGTAGTCTTTCCATTTTCGGTCGAAAACGAAAACGAAAATGTCCAAATTTTTTTAAAGTATTAATACATACATAAATATACATAATTATTAAGAAATTATGCTTGTATTATACGTGTGGCACAAGTTTATCTCTGTGCCTCTGCCCAAAACTTTTTATTTCATATAAAATAAAATGCAATTAATTCATCAACGACACAAAATGACTTTCAAATTATACAAATTTCATCTAATTAAAAACTGTTTTAGGCATAGTACATACCTCGATTTATCTTTTATAATGGTTTAGTAAATGATCATTTGTTGTACTAGAACTTTCTCAAAGATCATCTGAAGCACTTCTGCGGTTTAAAACTAAACATTTTCTATTGCTGTTAAATATGCAGCTTTTAATGAGCACGTGGAGGCGTAATTAAAGTTCAGTAATGTATGCATTTCTTGCTTTATAATTTGTACTCACGTCTCGAGTCAGTCATGACTGATAATTATAAACAGTGAAGTTCAAAACAATAAATAAAGAATCTCTCATTTGAACCGATACAGCTCATGTCAATGAGTAATGTCGAAAGTTTTCGAAGGAAGGAACGAGATTTTTGAAATACAGATAGTTTAGGTCAGGCCAAATTTTCGGCAGCATTTTCGCCGAAAACCAATTTTCGGCTAAGGGGCTGTGCATATATAACGTTATCAAGATTTTGGTAATTTTGGACCCCCTCCCCCCCTTACTATATCATACGGTATGATTCCTTAACCCCCCCCCCCCCCCCACCACCACCACACACACACACATGATATCGTTATCGATGATGTCTAATTTTATTTTATTTTATTTTATTTTATTTTTTTGGAATTTTTTTCTTTTGTTTGGAGTGATCTATACAAATAGGGTTACATTTATGTTTCGCATACTTTATTGATTCAAATGAAGAGAAGTCAATATATCGCTTTATATATGAAACAATTTTAAATCTAATAACATTTAAAAGAAATAGTTGCTGGTTAAAAGTTTTTAGTAATAGCTTTTGTTACACAATGCATTCAACAGTATTAAGGCCTGCTTGCACTAAACCCCGCACGGGCTGGGGCAGACAAAACTTCTTATTAAAAAAAAAAAAAAAAAAAAAAAAAAAAAAAAAACAGGTGGGCAACATTTTTTCTCTTTTATTTATTAGCAAACACAAGCATCATTTCAAACATTACTTCGCATATGGTTTGTCAAATAGCGGATTATATATGCATACACGTATGACAGAAGAATAGGAATGCCAAACGTTGGGGTATTCCCAATTTTGGAATTAATTAATTTTAAAATCATTTAATGATTTTAATAATAACTTTGTATTTTCATTAAAATAGATAAAAAACTAAAAAAAAAGGTAACACACTCTTAATGTAAAGACAAAGTTACAAATAAAAAGAGAAAATTTTATTTGAATAAAAAATGATATCGATATCAAAAGTCATATCACCCCTCCCCATAGAGACATCTTGCGATATCATGTGCCAGACCCTCCCCCCTCCCCCCTAAAATGATAACGTTATATTTGCATAGCCTCTAAACTCACATTTTGAAACGAAAACGAATTTTCGGTCGATCTCTAACTAATATTATAAACCTTTTTTAATGGCAGAATAAAATTAGATTTATTTCTCTTCGTCTCGGTCCCTCCCCCAAATTAAGAGAATTTCTTCACTGCAAATGCAATACATCGGGTTGCCATTCAGCTAGTACAAACTATAATGTTCCGCATTTAATACTGAAGAAAAACAACTGCTGAGAACCCAAAACCCACAGGATGTTGTGTACGGAAATTGCACCTCTACGAGATATCTATTTGTGCCTTTTCCTGTATCATAAGAGGTGCCCAACCCTGAGAATTTTGGATTTTTCTATCTAAATTGCGATCAGTTCGGCCCAGTAACTTCACAGATAGATTTTTGACGCAGCGATGCATACGATGCTAAAACTCGGCAAATAGTGAAAAAGCCAAGTGTTATTGACTGTGGAAAAAAAATTAATCTCTTTATTCTAAAAAGAAAAAAAAAAGTAATACGCTGTAAGTGCTATTTTGTGACCGGAGGTTTTTCTATGCTAATATTAACGGGGACTCAGTACCAAACAAATTTATTTTGTAGCTATAACCTATATTATATTTTTAGGTTCATCTTTGAATAATGCATAGTCATAATAGATCATAAAAAGAGTTAAATTCTCAATATAGCAACAACTTAAAAAAGATTATAATAATGTTAAAATTCTTTCTTCTTTTTCATTTTTCATATTTGGAAATAGATTTTTTTATCCTTTATTCAGAGCACTTTTTTCTATAAATCTAAGTATTGGATTTTTGATGAGTCCATTAGATCAGCAGAAAAAAAAAAATTAGTAAATGTATATTGCAAAATTTAAAATTTTGTCGCTAATGTTAACTATATGAATTTTTATTTTAATAATATTCCATGTATTACGCTGGCTTATTAAATTAAAAACCTATTCTTAAACTAATCTATCAATCTCCATATGTTAAGATATAAAAGATCTTAATCCACCTAATAATATTTATTCCATATTGATTAAATCTAAAAATGGCGCTAACTAGTTATATTTCGTAAATAAAACCATTTTTTTTTTTAAATCCCTATTAACATTCGCTATGATTTCCCCGATGTATATCAAACCCCTCTAAATTATTTATTTAATTGCTAAAATGTCATATGCATATGGAAAAAACGTGGGGGTGGGGGGAGTATGTTTTTAAGTGCATACATTAAAAAAAAAAAAAAAGAAAAAAAGTTACAAAGATATCAAAAATCCGATACTTATTTATCACACAGAGAGTCTAAAGATACTTAAAAAAATTTCAGACAATTTGCTTAAATATTGTTATAAGCCTTAGCATTTCGATTGAAATGAAAATATAAACAAGTAAGAAAAAATCATGCGTCAAGCATAGATTATGAAACACTTTCCAACACATTCAGAATAATGTAAGAAAACTGCACCGTTTAAAAAATTAAAATATTACCTCTAATTCACCCATATGGAAACGCATAATACATTTCAAAACCCAATATCAGCTGTTCCCATCTACAATCGGAAATTATGCGAATTTTTCAGGAGCCCTGTATAGGATATATAGATCTGAATCTATTAACTACATGCATGCTAAAATTTAGTTCACTTAAGAGCTACATATACTTCAGTTGAAAATTTACCTTCAGCAATTTCCTCTAATAAGGAGAACGGTACGTGAATACTTTTGTGCAGCCCTGTATTTGAGGTATAGAATTTATATATAACGAGTAAGATGAAAAAAAATTAATTAAATTTAAAAGCGCATACCAAATTAAAAACCGTACACTCCAGCAATTATTACTCAAAGACAGTACTGTAACCGATTTCTTTTGTGTGTCTCTGTAAATGAATAAAAAATGCTATAATTACCCTGTTCCAACGTGATCGTCGTGAAATTCAGTGATTTATATCAGTTTCAATACATTTTAAATAGCATAATGTCATTAAAATACTCTGCAAATGATTTTTCCCCCTGTACTTTAATGTAATGGGATACTTTTGAGTGCCCTGTAAATGAACGATTAATCCTACATACTTCCTATACCAAACATGCTTTGGTGTCCCTAAATAACCTTTATCAATTTCATGAAAATCCGAGTATATTTACGGGAGTTAGAGCGTGGCCAGGCGAACCGAATGCATAAGCACTTTTCAACTTGTTGGAAAGTGTTAAAAATTGCGAACTGAGAAAAAGGAGTTTAAACATTTCACTTACAATGACGCTGAACCGGGAGGCTTAGGGAAATTAAGTTATCTCTTTTATTATTTATTAAATCGTTCCGAAATTTGGACAGAATGTTCTAAGAATACGAAGGCACATTTTAAAATAAAAATCTTAAATTCGACATTTTTGTCATTTCTTATCAAAATGACCCCTACTGAGTCCCTAGGTACTGAGTCCCTGAACCCTTTAGTGCGCAACTTTGCATGTATGCAAACAACACTGTTTTGAATTTAATAGATTTTTTTTATTCGCATATACCTAAATCACACCAGAAAATTAAAGTAGCAATAATTGCTTTAATTTAAAAAACAGACATTCCGTATTTAAATAAAGCGAAATTAACCATTCAAACTTCCTGGTGTAAGGTCAGATTCTCTGAACTATTTAATTTCTAGAATGTATTCAATTATAGGAATTAAAGGGTTAAAGGTTAAGTTTTATAAAATAAATAATTATATAAAATAAGGCATTTGAAGACATACTTATTAAAGTATTTAATAATTTACATTATTTTAGCGTAAAACAGCCACACAACAGTAGTTTTTACTTGTATTGCAGATGTGCAACAGAAGAAAAGATTGACGTATTATATGAAAAATGTATCTCTGATTTTTTTCCTTATTTTTCCTGTATAATAAACCTTTCAGAGAATCATATTTAATTTTTTCGAAATAAAATAAAAAATCGCGCATTAAAAGGTTAAGAAAACTATTGCGCATAAAAATATGAAAATTGGTACTTTTATGAAGAAAAATTCAATAAATACGCTGAAGCAGGCAGTATATAAATCGAGGAATTATTTTAAGAGCTATTTAATGTTGAAATCAGACAAAATAGTTCCGTGAAAAAAGCTTTATAGGAACAAAAACTATGTATAGGAGTTTGACCATCTTTTGCAGGCAGTTTTTGCATCTTGACAAGCTTGCTGTGTAGTGTGCAGTTATTTTTTTAATTTATCTTTACGTGCAACCCTATATATAATCTATAGATATGATCTATACATCTTATAGACATACTACATACATAGTACGTCAAAATTTAGTTCAGTTAGGCAATTTCAGCCATTTTAGTCAATAAGTAGAAATGTTCTCAAGATCTTTTGTGCAGCTCTGTCTATGATTTATAGAATATATACGCATCAAGTAACATTAAAAAGTTAGTTAAATTTAAAAATGCATATCACAATTGAAAACGCACTTCTATCAATAATCACTCATAGAATTCTTTTGTGTAACTCTGCAAATGAACGATAAATGCTATGCACACCATATAGTATCTTGTAGTGCACCTCAGTGATGTATATAAATTTCAATATGTTTGAAATAGTCAGACGGCAAGACAGACCGAATTCATTAACACCTTCTAAATATGTTGCAAAGTGTTAAAAAGATAAAGGATGAAAAATAGCATTCGCGGTTCTCAATTTATCTCTCTTTTCCTTCTTTTTTTCCCTTCTATTTTAGGCTGAAGAAAGAAATGACTTTTACGAAGCCTTGAAACAGCTGTATGGCAAATTTGTTCATTGTAGCACCAAGCTTTTATATACAGGGTGCAAACTAAACTCAGAAATATTCAAATAACGTTCGAACGGATAACACTAGAGTTGTGAGACGAGGGTCTATTCATAGTAAAGCGACTATGGGCTATCATATGAAAGTGACTACAACATTCCTAGAGGTGAAATTTGGAAATTACCTATCCTATCTCGAAAACAATGAGAAATAAAAAACAGTTTTAAGCAATCCATGCTCATTTTCAGTAATGCTTACAAATTATTTTGTGTAACCGTCTATATGGTCTATAGAATTTATACACACTACATAGTATGCAAAAATTTAATTAAATTTGAAACGCATGCCTGAACTGAAAACGCACGTCTAGCCATCATCCCTAATAGACAATACTACAGATACAGTACATAGTCTCCGAAATTTTTATATGTCCCTGTAAATAAACAATATTGTTATGCACATATATTCTACAGCAAGCATGTTGTAGTAAACCTCGTAATGTATACCAATTCCATCATGTTTTAAATAGCGCAACATAATTAAAGTACGCTGCAAATAGTTTCCACCCCCCTGTACTGTTATATAGCCGAATTCTTTTGTATGATCCTGCAAATGAATTATAAATGCTTTGCACTTTATGTTCTACTGAAAGCATGTTTTAGTGCACATCAGGAATTCATGTAAATTTCATTTGCTTGAAATAGTGTAACACCATTAAAATACACCGCTAACGATTTCTCCCATTGACCATAATGTAACGGAATTCTTTTGAGTGCCCCTATAATTGAACTGCAAGTGACACACATTAACATATTCTACAGTAACCATCTTATGATGTACCTCAATAATTTATATATATTTCATTACGTTTGAAATAGTGAACACCATTAAAATACACCGCAAATGATTTTCCCCATAGAGAGTAACGTAACGGAATACTTTTAAATACCCTGTAAATGAACTATAAATCCTACACATTTTATTACCGAAAATGCCATAGAAAACCTCAATGACGTATATCAGTTATATGACAATCCGAGTATATTTACTCGAGACACGGACACACAGACGGCCTGATATAGACACAGATAGACAAATCGAAAATCATAAACACTTTTCAACTGTGTTAGAAATTGTACGTGAAATGTGGCAAATGAGGTGCGTTCGTACTATAACTAGTTTAAAAAAAATTCAGATCTTGGTGCAACAGCTATTGCACTCTTGTGCAAAAATGCATGAATACAAAATTTATTACGATTATATAATATATTAAATTCAGTAATACGGAAATAATAGGACTCCATCTTAAATTTGATCCAATCACCATGGCAACCTAGAATCATTTCCTATCGTGGGATATCATTGAATTACTGACGTATGATAGGATTTAATAGAATGAAGAAAATATTTTTTAACATCTTTTTAAATTTTGATTCGATTGTCATAAAATATGAAATGACTCGACAAAATTCTTCATCGATTATATATATAAATTTCAAACGATTCGGTTGGGTAGTTTTTGAGCTGTTATTTGCGGACAGACAGACGGGTGCTACGCATTTATATAATAACGAACGCACCTAAAAAAGTGTAAAAATCAATTACAAAAGTGCAGAGTGGCTCGCTTTCGTGTAGAATAGTGTCTTGCATGTAAAAATTTAACAAAAGTTAATAATAATAATAATAATAATAATAATAAATCGAGTAAATTGGGAAATATGGGTTGAAGTTTTAGTATTTTGGTCATAGTCATTGATGCACTGAAAAAACAGAAATTGAGAAAGATTAATTTGGCGCTGCATCATTTAAAGACTAGTCGTTGGGGGCCACCGTAATACTTACCCATCATGGATATAGATAATATAAAATATGAAAATAAAACATGTGATATTTGCTAAGCATTGTACCATGTTACTTTTATTCATAATTTAATTTATTTGGACTTCCTTAAATATAATTAATGTAACCCCTTAAGCTGATATTACTTTATGTTGCATTAAAATATCTCAATTTGTTGATTTTCTGTAAGCAAGTAAACGCTATTGGTTTACAATGGAAGTCTATGGGAATTTGCCGAAATATTAGAGATACCGCCAATTTGGCGTCACTTTTGGCGACTCATTTTGGCCGCCAAATTTGGCGATATACCGCCTAAGTTGGCGACAGAACAGGGTCCCTCCTATGGCAAACCCCCTTATAGGTATGGAGAGCCATTAAATGCTTGACATTTACGACAAGCCATTATTGTCATTTAATCTTATAGTTTGGGATAGTTTTTTGGTCGGCGGGATAATCGAGTAGTACCGAATTGCGTAAAAGAAACATCCTTATAACTCGAAAAATTATAATCGTATTAACTAACAGTTTACTGCGTCGGATTAAGCATCTCATCTCCAATTAAAATATATCTTTGAATTGAAATTTGAATGAAATACAGGGTCATGAAAAATCGAAGAGTGTGAAAAATAGAATTACAAATATCTCGGCAACTAATTATCCGATCGAGTTCATTAATGATGCAAAATTTATGTTTTTTTATTGTCTTTTATATTCACTCCTTCAAATAAACAATTTCGAAATTTTTTGTATACCTTTTATCAGAACGAATATTTCAAGAGTCCAAAAAAAATAGTTCCGGTTAATCGAGGTTACTGATATTCAATAGGCTTCTTTCCATTATTACTCCCTAAGTACACACCGAATTTCAAGTCTCTATCTCAATTTGTTCGGGAGATAGAGTGATTACAGACACACAGACATACAGACGGACGGACAAATTTGTTTTCGAAAAATATGGAAATATTAACGAAAAAATATTTTTCGGAATCTCCAGTGTCTGAAACGTGTAAATCCGTCAAAAATTTTTTTCGATTTTTAAAACGATTACAAGACTTACCCTATACTACGTATGATGGATAAGTAAAAAATGGATGCAGTAAAGAATATTTTTTACATACTATTTGTAATTATCGTAACTAATGTGTTTTTGGAACTGTGCATCTTTTTTGCAATAATATATAAATAGTTTTATTGTCAAAAAAAAAAAAAAAAATCAAATGTAAAGTATAGTAGTTTTATCGCTCTATTTTTACATGTATTTTATGACTTTTTTTTTTTAACTTAAATTAGTAACTTTTCTGCAATCTAATTCTCAAAGTTATAGGCAACACCACTAAAAGCAATAACAAAAAATAAAATAAAAAAATAAATAAAACTACGTTAAAATATATAGCAAATTAATACATTGTAATAATATACTAATTTTAATTGCTAAAATGTGTAAATTAAAACTTTAAAAACAGTAAAAATATGCTTATTTCGACTGTTTTCATGTTTCGACTCTGCCCGAGTCATTTTCAAAACAAATAAATAAAAATATTCTAAAATTGCACGGCCTATGAAACGCCAGCATTCCATTTTCCACGTATTCTTTCATATTATGCACGTTATTTCTTATTTTATTTTTCTTGGATGTTTATTTTATTTTCGTAACCATTCAGCAGCTCGAGCCATAATTTTGGTAAGTTAAATGATACTGCATCGTTACATATTGAATTTTTCCGTGTTGGAATCTCTATGGTTTCTCGTATAGTAGTTATCGCAGCAATTAGAATTAGTATATTACGGGAAAATATTTAGATCTATAGGGTAAGGAGAGTTTTAAAATTTTCTTTAAAAATTAAAATTTCCATATTTTACAAACAGAATCGTCTGTTTTATTGATAAAGTTACTTTACTTCATAAAATCATTTAATAATATGTCAAAATAGTATTGTAAAATAACTTAAGGCAGAAATCTCAAATCCCCTGCTCAACAACGCAAAACACATTTTCGGACTCATTTTTAAACGTAAAGGTATAAAATTCGTAGCAATTGAAGCAATATTTTCTATTGAAGCAATTTGTAATCGAAATGAGTTTTCCATTTTTTAATAAATAAATCACTTATCAAGTTATAAGCAATTGTAGCCGTGACGACTGGTTTCTAGGTGCATTCGTAATTATATACATAGTGGTGGCTAAAATTGTGGACATTTTTTTTTAATTTTTATGTTTTATAACTTTGTGTGCTTCAAGAACATAATAAATTTCATTTACATGCAAATGTTTATTTATCAAATTCAAGGAAATTTAATGAAGAATTTAATTAAAAAAAAAACATAATTAAAATATATATATGCATTACAAAAAAAAAAAAAAAAAAAAAAAAAAAAAAAAAAAAGTACGCTTACAAAAAAATAAGATCTATCTTAGATTTCATTACATTTTAAAGTTACACTTACACATTCAATATTTAGTACGATAACCCTTGTTTTTTATTACAGCTTCATAGCGTCCTTTCATTGAGAGAACTAGTATTTGGAGTTCAACCTCTTTAATCCCATGAGGCCAAGAATCAATTATGACTTCAATAAGTTGCGTTTTATTAGATAGACGCTGCATATTTTTGCCGTATGGCATGGAGCTGAATCTTGTTGAAAGATAAATGGTGCTTTATTGGGGAAGAGAACCCTGGTGGAAGGTATCGATTTTGGTTCCAAGACAATTTCGATGCATTTTTTTTTTTTTTTTTTTTTTTTTTTTTTTTTTGCATTCGAAATGCTATCAAACACTTGAATGCGGCCCACACCATCTGAAGATATACAGGCCAAAGTCATGACATTAGTTGGGTTCTTTGTAATTGCTTCAATGCAATCAGAATGCAGCTCTTCCCTTACTCTACGTCTCACATATTTTTGCCCATCACTACCAAAGAACGATATTTTACTCTCATCGCTCGAGATTATTTGTTTACACTGATTTTCTGACCAATTAATGTGTTGTTTTGCCCACTGAACTCGTTTCTTGCGTTACTGAAGATTTAAAAATGGTTTTTTCCTAGGACCTTTCAGTCCAAAACCTGCTAATCTTCACCTTATTGTTCTTAAACTAACTGAAATACCCATTGCATTCATTTCACATCTAACAGCATCTGATGAAATTCTTTTATTTTTGAGGCATATTCTTTATATCTTTCCATCGTCAGAAGCACTTGTACATTTTTTTCGGCCTGATCTTGCCTTATTTATCACTGATTTAGTTTCTTCATAACGTAAGCACAACTTTCGTATGTCAGATAAAGTGACTGATCCACCAACCTGTCTTTCAATTTCAACATAAGAGAGATCATTTTCTCTCAATATGACAATTGTGCTTCTGTTTTGTAGGTGTGCAATCAGTTCTTGTTGTTGATGACATTGTTTTAAATTATTTGCATTAAGAAAAAAAAAAACAGAAATATTTTTAAAAAAATCATTATTCTATTTAATTACACTAGTATTCACCCTTCTGCAAAATTCATTACAACAAAATACCGCTTTTACAAATAAAAATATACTACAGTTTAGATACTGACATTTGATTGGTTCTCAGAACAGTCATTGTGATTGTCTAAGGAAGATTTTATTACAATACATTACAATACAGCATGCATGATTAATTGTGTTAGTATTTTAGACTAAAGTAAGCGTAACTTTTTTTGAAATGCAGATATTTTAATCCCTTTTTACTTTCTTCTATCTTCAATAGAAGAAAGTATTATAATCGAAATTTTCTTCGACTTCCGGTTTTCGACGGATTTACATGTTTTAGAGATCAGAGATCCCCCAAAAAAATGTTTATAGAAAATGTCTGTCTGTGCGTGTGTCCGTCTGTCTGTCGCCATTGTACCATCAAAAAGTGTATGAAGTTATGCATAGAATTGAACCAAATTTTTATTTCAAGTTTTTGGCTATGGCAAGCAGATCCTTCCTGAATTTGGAAAGAATTCGTCGGTAGGGGGCGCTGTAATATCGATTTTTGTGCGATTTTGAATATTGTACCATCCAAAAGTATATGAAGTTATGCATATAATTGAACCAAATTTTTATTTTAAGTTCTTAGCTATGGCAAGCAGGTCCTTCCTTATTTTGGAAAAAATTCGCCGGTAGGGGGCGCTGTAATAGCGATTTTTGTGCCATTTTGAATATTGTACCATCGAAAAGTGTATGAAGTTATGCATAGAATATAGCCAAATTTTCTGTGTTTCTTTTTGGTCATGGCATGAAGGTCCTCCCTGAATTTGAAAAAATTCCGCTGGAAGGGGGCGCTATAATTACGATGTCTGTACCATTTTCTTCATTGTACAATCGAAAATTGTATAAAATTATGCCTACAATTGAACCAAATTTTTTGTGCATGTTTTTGGCTTTGGCCAACAGGCCCTCTTTGAATTTGGGAATATCGCGCGGTAAAGGGTCTCTGTGAAAGCGATTTTTGTATACTTTTCTTGATTTTTCATAGTTCTATTGTCCATCGGCGGCTCGTGCAAAGGCGGGAACCCACTTCTTGCTAAGCCGGCTATTCGCAAACATCTAATAACAACAGAATAAGGAAAAACTATTAATTTTAACAAATATCATGATATACACTGTTAAAAATTTTGCAGCATTCTGGCAGGTCATTCGACCATTTTTTGAAAAAACGGTTTCATAACCATAATTTAACTATATTCTGACCATAAAAGGGCCAATAATATGGTCAGAATAGTGTTAAAATTACGGTTGTGTAACCGTTTTCGAAAAAAACGGTCAAATGACCTGCCAGAATGCTGCAAACTTTTAACAGTGTAGATTAACTCGTTTTTAGTTCATTTAATTGATTGAAGCAGAAATTTAAGATGAAAATCAAAGTTGGTATAGTAATGAACTAATAATATTGAAGTATTAACATGTGTAACTAGTTTTTGAAATATTAAGATGTATAAGATAGAAGAAAGTTTCGGGATTGGCACATCCAACTAGTTTTTAATTACATTCTACATTAAATTTTCTTGAATTTGATATATAAACATTTGTATTTAAGCGAAAATTAATATATACTATAATCACACAAAGTTATAAAACATGAAAATTTCAAAAAATGTCCACAATTTTGGCCACCGCTGTAAATATGTAGAACCTATAGTCGTCGTCTGGTCCGTCCGTCTGTCTGTCCGTCTGTCCGAATATAACAGCGCAAAAACTACCCAACCGAATGGTTTGAAATTTAACATATAGAATCGTTGCAAAATTTTGTCGAGTCATTTCAAATTTTATGAAAATCGAATCAAAACTTAACTAATTGGATGTGGCAATCCCAAAACTTTCTGCTATCTCATACATGTTAATATTTCCTGAAAAATACAGCATAGCAGCGCCACCGGTTAGATGATTTACACCAAAATCTAATCAGCAACAATTTATGTCAACTTCTAACTGAATCTGATGTTTCGTGAAAATCCGTGCATTAGTTTTTGAGTAGAGCTATGACGGAAATTGTAAGAAATTCTGCATAGCAGCGCCACCTGTTGGGCAATATATACCGAAACCTAATAAGCAACAACTTAAATCAACTTGGTAACTGAATCTGAAGTTTGATTAAAATCCATGCATTACTTCTTGAGATAAAACTATTTCGGGAATCAGGAAAAATGAAGCATAGCAGCACCACCTGTTGGGTGATTTACACCAAAACATAGTCAGCGGCAACTCATATCAAAGACTAACTGAATTTGAAGTTTCATAAAAGTGCGTGCATTGGTTCTTGAGATAGGATCATTGCGGAAATCGCAAAAAATGCAGCCTAGCAGCGCCAAAATGTAGTCAGCGCCAACTCATATCAAGGACTAACTTAATCTGAAGTTTGATGAAAATCCACGGATTAGTTCTTCAGATAGAGCCCTTGCGAAAATCCTGAAAAATGCTGTATAGCAGCGCCACCTGTTGGGCGATTTACGCCAAATCGTAGTAAACACCAACTCATATCAAGGACTAACTGAATCTGAAGTTTCGTGAAAATCCGTGCATCTTGAGATAGAGCCATTGCATAGAAATACGTTCTTTGGCTGAAATCGTAAATAAAGCAGCATAGCAGCGCCACCTGTTGAGCGATTTGCACCAAAAACTAATCAGTACCAATTTATATTAGGGACTAACTGAATATAAATTTCTAATAAATTCCGTGCATTAGTTCTTGAGATAGAGCGCTCACAAAATTTGTGTCACACACAGACACACAACAGACAGACAGACTCACAGACAGATATTTTGTAATAACATGTTTTTCGGTATCTCTGACCCCTAAAACGTGTAAATTCATCGAAAAACCGGAATTCGAAAATTTTCATGAATCCAGTACTTTCTTCTTGTAAAGATAGAAGAAAGTAAAAAGATACTGATAAAAAAAAGTTTTCATCATTCTATTAGACCTTATCGTACGTCATTAATTCAGTGATATCCGATGATAGGTAATGATTCCTGGTTGCCATGGTGATTACGTCCTATTTAAGATGGAATCCTCTTATTTCCTCATAAGTGAGTTTAATATACATAATCATGATAAATTTTGTATTCATGCATTTTTGCATAAGAGTGCAACAGCTATTGCACCAAGGTCTGAATATTTATAAAACTAGTAGTAGTACGAACGCACCTCATGTGAACTTTGACAGTATTTTCTGGAAGATCTTCTGTCCTTACCAAAAAAAAAAATGTAAATACGTCTTTCGATTACATGGTTTCTGAATAACAATACCTGCCAATTTCATGTGTTTCTGAGAAACAAGTAATATAAAAATTTTGTTTTTAAAGTCAATTCCTACTAAGGTCATCAAAGAAAAATGTAATATAATGCCTTAAGCTAATATTAGTTTTTGTTGCATTAAAATATCTCATTTTGTTGATCTTTATAAGCAAGTAGGTTTACAATGGAACTCTATGGGAATTTGGCGAAATATTAGAGATATCGCCAAGTTGGTGTTACTTTTGGCGACTCATTTTGGCCGCCAAATTGGGCGATATATCGCCAAGTTGGCAACAAACTTGGCTGTATTTGGGGACAGAACAGGGTCATAGAAAATACTTTCATTGATCTTCAATAACCAATGGCCGCCATTTTGTTTCCCATGCAAAACTAAAATCAATTAATTAAAATTTAATTAATTATTTAATATTTGAAAAAACTGTATTAACATCAATTGTCATCCAGTACAAGTTTAAAAAAAATTTATTTCAACTTGATAGGATGAATAATGAGTATTTTATTAACGATTGAAAATTTGAACAAGATAAATATTTAAGTATTGCGCGGCAGCGCAATACTTATTTATTTCCAGTGTCACTTCTCATTGTTAATTTAACATAGAAAAGCCTATGGAGATCGTAACTTTTTCATTTTTTCTTCCCACCTTTTTGTCCCTGATGCCACTCATTTTTTATTCTTTACTAATTCTAAAGATATTATAAATTTAAAGTGTAAAAACGTTTGCCTAACGTCAGGGTCAAAACAAATGGTAAAATGCCTTTGCATACGGGTGAATTATAACCCAGAGAGAAACATGGGCCAATTTTTTTGACATTACTCAAATGTTTTTCTTAATAATTCCAAATTTCGCTTTTTTCATTGAGAATCAACGGACATTTTTCATAGAAAATGTAACATTTTTCCTTTATTGTTGCAAAAATTTCTAAAGCCGTAATAATAATTTATCTCTTTTTAGTTGAAAGATTTTCAAATAAAATATTAAATTGACCTAGTTTTTTTTTTTTTTTTCAAGAATTAAAAAGGTGAGTATGACGTCATAGTGGAAATAAAAAGGATATTTTCTGAATAAGTTTTACTTTGGTCAAGTTTATGTTTTAGCAAAAAGTTTCAAATGTTTGATGGATGCTAAATGTTTAGCTATTTTTACGCAGGCAGCGAACTTAGTGAGGACATAACTTAAATTTTAAAATGTATTTTTTTTTTTTCGAGATGAGAACTATTTATACCCCAAGTTAAACTTAGGTAATAAATTTCAGATATGTTTACATCACCCCTTGGTAGAGAATAAGGTAACAAAATTTAAGTTAAACATTTATTTTTTATTTTTTACTGTATCACAGCTATAACTATTAACAGTAAGGATTCAACACAATTTATTTTTGCATTCATAGCGTTCCTGAGTGGGAAATAGGGTATCTAAATTTAAGTGAAGTTAATTTTTTATGTTTTGATTATAGATTTTTTACGTTCAGATTGGACGTTTTTGTCCAAACTACAGCAACCTGTGTTACTACAGTGGTGAAATATTTTGAATTATACATTGGTAAACTGTATCACACATTGTGATGCAATACTGCATACATCAAAGCCTGATGATGATACCCTCTATTAATTTTGAAATGAGTTCGTCTAAATGCAGTAGTTATTTAACCCTTAACGGTCGCATTAAATTACGGTTTAAAAATTCAAATTGCTTATTGGCTCCACTATTTTGATAAAGAAATATTCACCTTATTTAATGAGAGGTAAAATGATACCATAATAAAGCTAATTACGCTATTTTACAAATCTGGTGGGAATCAAACAAATCCGAATAAATCTAAAAAAAGACGCAGCCCGTGAATATGACGGGAGCGAGAATTAAGGGGTTAAAAACTTGACATATTAAACAAAAACTTGATTTGAAGAACAAATTAAAAAAAAAAAAAAAAAAAATTATTTCCTACATTGTTCAAGCCCGAGAAGTGACAGATATTAAGATATTTCTTTCAATTAGTTCTTCATTTAATGTTAAATTTTTGTAACAAATTAGTTAAGCCAATTGAAGATTTAAAAATAACAATAAAATTCATACAATATGATACTTAAAACACCCTAAAAACTCAGATTCCGTTCAAATGAAATCGAAATAAATCTTAGACTTTTTTTTAAGTTTTGTATTTTGCATGCATCTTATTATTTTATGTACAATTGTCAAACATAATACAAAATCTGCAATACAAATATTTTCAATTAAAAATTGAAGAAGTCTAAGATTTATTTCGATTTCATTTGAACGGAATCTAATTTTTTAGGGTGTTTTAAGTATCATATTGTATGAATTTCATTTTTATTTTTTAATTTTCAATTGGCTTAACTAATTTGTTACAAAAATTTAACATTAAATGAAGAACTAATTGAAAGAAATATCTTAATATCTGTCCCTTCTCGGGCTTAAATAATGTAGGAAATAATTTTTTTTTTTTAATTTGTTCTTCAAATTAAGTTTTTGTTTCTCTCTATTCTAAAAAAAAGTAACTACCGCTGTCACCGCCGCCGGTTTTGAATTTTTTGTGACAGGAGGTCTTTCTTCGTTAATATCTCTCTATTCCAACAAAAAGTTTTCGGTGAAAAAAAAAAAAAAAAAAGGCGCCAAGTTCTCTTTAACCCCTTGAGGGGCACCGGTATATAATATATACCACCTACGAATAATGAAGTTCTACACCAGAAAAATTTTATTAAATTTTACTTTTCTAACTTTGGTGGAAAAAAGCCGTAAAATTGCTTTTGATTATTTTGAAATAGAATTTTTCAAAGATTCCGGTGAGAATTCAGCATTTCAGAAACGTAATTGCTTGCCCCTCAAGGGGTTAATGTTTCGGCCAGAAAAAGTAGTGATATCTGAAGTTCGCACAAGTTAAAAGCCAAAAATCCCAAATCTTTCATTGAAAATGGCTTCCTGGGACTTGGCCGTTAATGCCTTCTACAGCATTTCAAAATTAATGACTGGAAATTACGCATTTATGAATTATTTAAATATTAAAAGTAATATTAGAATGCGAAGAGGCAAATTCTCATAAAGACAATATAAGTAAAAGATTTCTGATAAATACCATTCAGTTTCAACAAACATTAGTTTTAATTACAGATCATTTAGTCCACTTGTGGTTTAATTGCCATTTTGTACGGTCTAAAGCTAAAGTCATTAACGTAAAACCCAAGAAATAAAACAAAATTTACTGACTTCAAATCTCACAATATGTTAGATTATATTTTATTGTATAATATTGAAATCTTGTGTATTGACGAAAGAGATTTTTTTCGTTTGAACATTTATTATACCCTGTTCACACTAGAAACTTAAGATATCTTAGACTGCCAATTTTGAAGTGGTACCCTCCCGGAATTGGGTGCCTGTTCACATTGAGAAACTTACCTTAAGATATCTCAGTAGCGTCACTGTGTCTTTGATCTGATCAAAAGTAAAGTATGCGCATGCGCTTAAAATAAAAACGGCCGCAACAGCCAATCAGTAAAAGCGAAGCTTCATAGCCAACGAGAGTGAGTGGTCGTTCCTGTATCTAGCCGAAGTAAGTCGAAACTTACTGAGAGAGTTTGTGGAACTCTCTCAGAGAGTTCGGCGGCCTAAGATATCTTAAGTATCGTACTGTGAACATAGTATTATAGTTTGTTTGCATACATGAAGAAGTATTCGATTTATAAACTGTTAAAAGCTGTAACTAATTATGTTTTAGCAATTAGGGATATTATCTCCTGAATACAAGTATTTTGCTATTTTTAACTTCTAAACATTTAAATAGACTGAAGTTGTTTAAATGCTTTTTTCAAATGTGTATTTTATTTCTGTAGTCTGTGCCACAAAATGCCTAAAATAATAAAAAAAATGTAGTTGGCATGTAGCTCATTTGTACATATTTGAAAATTTGAAAAACTCTCTCGAAGGCATTAACGGCCAAGTCGCAGGAAGCCATTTTCAATGAAAGATTTGGGATGTTTGGCTTTTAACTTGTGCGAACTTCAGATATCACTACTTTTTCTGGCCGAAACATTAACCCCTTGAGGGGCAAGCAATTACGTTTCTGAAATGCTGAATTCTCACCGGAATCTTTGAAAAATTCTATTTCAAAATAATCAAAAGCAATTTTACGGCTTTTTTCCACCAAAGTTAGAAAAGTAAAATTTAATAAAATTTTTCTGGTGTAGAACTTCATTATTCGTAGGTGGTATATATTATATACCGGTGCCCCTCAAGGGGTTAAAGAGAATTTGGCGCCTTTTTTTTTTTACCGAAAACTTTTTGTTGGGATATCACTACTTTTTGTATGTTTTTTCAAGTTTGTTATTCTAAACTATACTAATATGAAAAAACTTAAATTTCGGTACTTTTATGTTAGCCGGGAGCAAATCTCCTCATTAGCCTTTTGTTTTTTCGGCAATAGCAGTTTTCATTTTTAAGATGTGCAAATTAGAAACAATGCTTTGATTTTCAAATAAAACATTTTGATTTATGTTGTTATTTCTTATTTATTTATTTATTTATTTCTATGTTAAATATTCTATTAAATACAATGAGGGAAATGCATATATTTTAATTGAGATGACTGAAAAGTTTATATATTTAAATGAAATGAATGCAATATGAACAATGGAGTTGGGAACAGTATTTGGCGAATTGCCACTTGCGCCCGGCTAACATAAAAATACCTAAATTTATTTTACTGAGCTTTACAAATTTATACTTTATTTCTTTTTATATTAAAGTACTAGCCGCCTCTAGCAAGCAGTATTTACCGTATTAATTCCATGTTAAACATTGCATCATATTACTGTTATTCATAATTTAATTTTCTTGCCCATTCTTTCGCCAAGTCGGAAGCTTTTGATAGAGAAATCAAGAACACTTTACGATCATGGAAGGACATCATATATATTGTGTTGTTATGTATTTCATCTTTCGTGACAAATATCTCTTAACTCACTTATGCATGTTTCCTTAGCAGTTACGATTCGTTCTCTAATGCGGAAATTTTTAATCCTATTAAGTAATCTTTTCTAATTGGGCTCACTGCCAATTGTTGTATTTTAACTGATACGACTGGGTATAAGTGAAATGTTTCTTATGAAATCCTTTGACAATATCTGCATTTGCGTTAAACCATATTGATGCTAATATCTTTTTGTTTCACGTTAACCTTTTCAATAGACTCGATTACGGAAGAATAGAAGGTCTACCGGCTCACTGCCATGATCCATTTGAAAATCTATCATTCTTCTCATCTGATCGTGTGGAAGAATTAGTCAATGTGCCATGGTTTAAAAGATTTTAGCTAATTTTATTCGAAACCTGAAAACTAAAATGCGAGGAACCGGATTATAGAAGATTCATTCTAACGTACATATCGATTAACAGGTTACATATTATAGAATTATAATAACCATAAGGAGAACTGGTAGTTTCAATGCTTTAATAGTTTCCGTAAATTCTCTTTATATAATACAGAAGTTTTAACGGTGTAAAGATTAACAACATAGTCACAGTAAATATAATAACAGTACAATATAATAACAATAGCAGAGGTTTTGGGCAGTGACGAAACTATTAGCACTTTGGAAATATTTGTAAGTTATATCATTTAACTATTCAGATGATATGCGGAAAAATAAAAATAGATGGCTCGAATTAATAATTTACTCATTGAAAAATAGCCACTAGCGTCAAATATTCGCCAAGCTTGGCGACATTTAGCAAAGTTTTGCCAAATTTGGTAATATATCATGTCAATTCTCAAATTTGGCGACAAAAAATGTTTTGTTTATTCTGACGTCATAATGATGCATATGTATTATGTATTATACACATACCTATAATATGTATGATGAAACTGTATTACGTATTATGTGCATATGTATAATATGTATGATGCATATGCATAAGTTCATTAACATCACTAAAACGCACTTAAAGGAATAGTGTTCCATAAATAGTAAGGATAATTGCCAGATTGACCAGAGTGCTATTGAGATTAGAATACCGACATTTATAATAGACCGGGAAGCGCCTGTACACACCACCACCTCATCGAGTTTACAGCTGAAATTTTAGGATTAGTTAAAACTAGATTAGCATATTTAAATGCAACTGGTCTGTTAAGTCATATCTTGGTGGAAACCACCTGAAGACCTAATTTTAGTGGTTAACTGATAGGTTTACTATTGTATTTTCCTGCATCCAAAAGTTTGGAAACGTGGAGGAATGAATGCAGGAAAACACAATCGAAAATCCACCAATTAATCCGTAAAATCGGGTCTGTAGGTGGTTTCCACAAAGATATGACTTGGCAGACCAGTTACATTTCAATACGCTAATCGATATTTAACTAATCCTAAAATTTCAGCCGTCAACTCGATGAGGTGATGATCTGTGCAGACGCCTCCCGGTCTTTAATAAAATTTGTTTTAAGGAAGGAAAAGAAATATGGACAGATAAATTGAAAGATTTGCCTTATTAAGATTTTTGCAAAAGCATATAAAAATTCATTCAGCTTGAAATCATGTAACACCTTTATAACTTAGGCTAATTTTCTGTAATCGGGTTTTGGCGACCAACATAGCTATAATTATAATCTTCCTTTTACAGATTTAACATTAACAATAAATTAACAGTAAGTAGGCTAATAATACAATATAATAACATTAGCAGCGGACTTCGGACGCCGCATCTGTCGCACATCGTTAAAGACAGTTTATTAGTTACACATTTCATTTAATTAAAAGGAGATTTTTAAACTTTCATATGGAATTAGAATATTTTCCACTATAGGGACCTTGGCATTTTTTTTTTAAATCTTGGCGCAATTCGGACTTCAGAAACTGAGATATGTTTCCAAATGATATAAACAACTATGAAAACATGTTTATTAGTTACACATTTCATTTAATTAAAAGGAGATTTTTAAACTTTCATATGGAATTAGGATATTTTTCCACTATAGGGGCCTTGGCATTTTTTAAAAATCTTGGCGCAATTCGGACTTCAGAAACTGAGATATGTTTCCAAATGATATAAACAACCATGAAAACAAACCTGATGAACTTTTATGTTATTTATATATGTGTTACTAATGCATATAAACATTTTATTTATACATTTATAAAATATTATTTTTTATATACAAATTATTTATGTTGGTATATAAAAATAAATAAACGGGTTCCTTATATTAAATAAATTGTATACATATGGAAAAAATTGCTTGTGTATATGACATAGTAAATAGGTTGCCAGAAAATACGTTATTATCAAATTTCTTTTCTCGTCAAGGCTATTTTCTGTATTTCGCCAAGGCTACTATATCGGAAACGTACCGAATTGCGGTTATATTTTGTTAAATGTTTTATTGTTTTAATATCGTAAATGTATCATAACCTATACTGATTAAAATTTTTAGGTACATTCATTTTTCCTAATTAACAAACATCTTTGGAAAAGCATTTGTATATAAACTTTTTTACCAAAAATAAAACCGACTTCAAAAATTACTACAAAGTAAAAAATAATTTTTTTACATAATAGTTAATAAGAAATTAAATTAAGAGCATTGTATTTACCATGCGTATTATTATATTTATGTACATTAATTTGATTTTTTGGAGTCGGTGCCAGCCAAACGAAGTTAAGTATAATTATCCAACAGACACACATCCAAATATCTACGCGTTTTTTTACGATTTGTTATTTAGTTAAAAAAAATTGAACTTTACCATTTTTGAAACATTTCATCTCATTTTATAAACGTGTATTTTCAAGTGAGATTAGTTGTAATCATGTGTGCTAAATTAAGGGTTATTTTAAAATTAATGCGTTTATACAGGCTATTATGTAAAAAAATCGTAGCCAAACACAGATTTTCAAATGTAGGATAGTGTCAGAGTTGATTGAGAATGGATTTTTTTTCCTAAACGGTTTTGCTGAATCATGTTACGATTTGTATTGGATAAACAATTTTAATTTTGAACTTGGCTTGGCTGGCACCGACTCCAAAAAAATCAAATTAATGTACATAAATATAATAATACGCATGGTAAATACAATGCTCTTAATTTAATTTCTTATTAACTATTATGTAAAAAAATTATTTTTTACTTTGTAGTAATTTTTGAAGTCGGTTTTATTTTTGGTAAAAAAGTTTATTTTTCACTTTTTAGTTCTTTTTTGAGTTACAATTTTTGCATGATTCTATTGGAGGAAATTACGGACTTTTAAAGAAACTTTTAAAGATGTTATTTTGATAAGTAAATACTTTTGTCCAGATTTCTGTGTACATTAATAACACAGGTTTTTTGTGAAAATTCTTTATATATATATATATATATTACATTTATTCTTCTTCAGATTTAATAGCTTTATTTTTTAATTAAATATTTTTGTTTCTCTATTTGGACATGGGTAGAACGACAAGAGATGCTGCTCGCATGAAAAAATATCGAACTTTGGAAACTGACAATAAAATGTTCTTCGGCTTACTAAAAATGCTCTATGAAATACAGAAGAGAGACCCAATGACTTATTTTTATACTTTCTAACCGATGACCAGACCCTTATCTTCCGGGTTGCCCTAGATGAACGGGTTTGATACCTGTCATCGGCGTAGGAGACCACCTAATCGCCACGTAGCGGCAATAAACCTGAGGAACGCCTAGATCGTTTTACTATCGGCAGTGCCTATTTCTTAATTATGAACTTTTTTATGCCAGTTATTTAACATTTATATCTTGCTGTTTAGCACCTGCGCATTGCTACTCATGTTGATCTCGTAATTTAGAAGCTTAATCAGATGACGAAACCTTCATCTGGCAAGACACCTCAGAGGTATAATTCATAGGTAAATTCGAGGTCTTCGCACCTATCGACGGAGTTTACATGCACCAGGAGCCATTAGGATACATGACAACCGAATAACTTATCAAAGAATGATCGTGAAAAGACTACAGGGGGAAAGTCTTAAATGGCGTTCCCTCAAATGGCTGGTCATTGATGAAATTTCTATGGTGTCAAAAGAGAATTTATATATAATTCATTTGAGGTTTCAAGAATTTAAAAACAATTTATTTTTTGGTGGCATTAATGTTTTCTTATATGGAGATATTATGCAAGTGCCAATATGTAATGTATGTATGTATACGTAATGCCAATGTGCTTAAATGTATGCTAAGCATTTCAGTATGGTACTTTTATTCATAATTTAAAGTATTTGCTTAATCTTTCGCCAAATCTGAAGATTCTGATAGAGAAATTGAGAACTCATTGCATCATGACGTCATTTTCTTTATTTTTGTTTGTAATCTTTCTTGACAAAATCAGCTTAACTCACTTAGGCATTTATGCTTCTTATTGCATCATCATTTGCAATACGTTGGGCAGTGAAGATTTTAAAGCTATTAAGTAATCTACCGTTATTGCGTCCACTGCCAATTGTTGTTTCTGAGCTAATATGATTTGGTGCATTGAAGCGTTTTGCGAATTAAATATTTTATGATACCCACATTTACATTAAACCATTTGCTGCTGATATTTTTTTTGCTTCACGCTAGCCTTAACTGTGGGCTCGATTACGGAAGATTAGAAATTCATCGTCATGCTCATTTAATAGTCTTGATTACAGTGTCATTGGTCTGCATAATAACTGACGTATTTTAGCGAGTATAGTACTGCAAAACATATAGAACTTTCGGAAGCAACTTATGATATTCGCATTTCCTTTAAACCATGTTTGCTGTTATAGTACCTCACACTTTTTGCTTTTATCGGGCAACCTGATTCAAATTTACTTGCTCTCATTTCTTGATACAATTCAAATGTTTTCATGACTGCGTAACTCACTGACTTGCTTTTGCCATTATGCTTATGCCTACTGATGTTTAAGTTCTGTGCCATGTAAATACACCGCACCATAACAATGCCGTCTGTAATACTAATTAGAGTAACTCCTTTTATTTCTTTCTATGTTGTTTATCTTGTACTTTAACAGCATAGGGATCTTGGCTCAACTTCTGTTTGCATATAAAGGTAGACAAATGGTTGTTTACAATAAATAAATTTATAAATATTAAAAAACTTGCTTGTATATATGAGACAGTGGTACTACTTAGTTACCCCGTCGACCTAAAATCTATCGCCAAACTATAAGATTAAATGGCAATAATGGTTGATCGTAAATGTCACATTCACTTGACTTTAAGCAAGATACACGTGTTTACGTCATCAAGTGATTTTTATTTCGACGTTTTATTTGTATTTTTATTAATGTTATACTAATTTATTTGTTCTTTCGATATTTAAAATAAAAATTATGTCAATTTGTATAATTTGGTGAGTGGTTTGGCGATTTATATAATCTGGCGAAATTGGTCGACGGGATAACTAAGTAGTACCTAGACAGTTAATAGGTTGTCAGAAAATATGCGTGAAATTTCCATTTTCTCTTCAAGGCCCCTATACAGGAAAGTTATCATTAATGTTATCTAGCGGAAATATTAAAGGCAATCAAAAAGCATTCATACATATAACTGTTTAATATAATAGGTATGTATATAATATTATGGTACTTCTTAGATATCCCGTCGATCAATTTCGCAAAATTATATAAATCGCCAAACCACTCGCCAAATTATACAAATTGACATAATTTTTATTTTAAATAACGAAAGAACAAATAAATTAGTAAAACATTAATAAAAATACAAATAAAACGCCGAATTAATGGTTTTATTGGCCATTATTGGCATTTAATCTTACAATTAATTAATTAATGGCAAACCATTATTGGCATTTAATCTTACAATATGGCGACAGTAATTTGGTCGACGGGATAACTAAGAAGTACCAATATTATATATATATATATATATATATATATTTATTATGTGCCGCCAGTCTGATGTTATGTGTTTAATTAAACTAAAATATTGTATGCTAAATTATTTTGCTAAATTGTTTTGTATTAAGTTAGTTTGCTTCTGTATTATTTAGCATTTGAAATAATGGTGTATATTTAATTAATGTATATTAAATTACTATTTAGAATGCGATTGCCAATTGAGTATTTTAAATATGACTGTCGATTAGAAAATGCGAAGAAACAGATTGGGGAAGATCCATTACTGAATTTGAATGGGAATATCGCCAAATTAGTCAGTTACAGCCAAGTTGGCTTCATTTATGGCGACTTATTTTGGTCGCCAAATTTGGCGATAATTAACGTAACTGCGCCAAGTTTTGCGTCAACTTGGCGCTAACGTATATGAATACATAGTTTTATGCTTATGATTGAGAAACCAGTTACAACAATGAAAGATAATTTGGGTGAAATCCTTCATTTTATTGGTTTTTGTTGAATTACTAAAAAACTACTCAACCAATTTCGATGAAACGGAAGTGGTACCAATTCGAGAGTATCCTCTTTCAATTAAAACAAAAGTCACATAAATCGGACAAAAAGTTCTGGAGCAATCGGTGAACATACATAAAAAAAAAAAAAAAAAAAAAAACATACATACGCGTCGAATTGATAACCTCCTCCTTTTTGAAGTCGGTAAAAATGTTATTCTGCTTGAAATCACGTGACCCCCTTAAAATCTCTGTAATCGAGATTTGGCGACCAACATTGGCACAATTGAATGTGTTAAGGAACTGTTTACGGCCAAATGAACACCCCCTGTTTGAAGAGTTTAGAGGCGTAAATTCTGTGTTTTCAGATTTTTCTGGTTAATTGTGCTCCAAACCCGACTTACTTGTGAAATTTCATGATTCTACGACTTTTAGAAGTACCTTAGTTATTTGATGATGCGAAGTGAGTCAGTGACAAAAAAGCGCTTTTTCGGAATTTAATATTTCGAAAACTACTCAATACAGAAACATGAAATCGTGGAACCTTAGTTCAGTTTGACCATACGAACATGTGTATAAAAGAAAAATTTCTATATCTCTTCCTAAAACGACGTTATGAGGGGGTGAAAAGTATGCCGAAATGGTTCAGGAAAAGGTAGCTTACGGCTTGTGCGAACTTGGCGGACGGACTGCCGTGCTCCCAGATTCTAAAAAAAAGTAACTACCGCTGTCACCGCGCCGGTTTTGAATTTTTTGTGACCGGAGGTCTTTCTTCGTTAATATTAAAAAAACTGTTGCATACAAAAATATGAGTATTATAGAAAAATGTTTCATAAACACGCTGATGCAGACAGTTTTCAAATCGAAGAATTATTTTAAGAGATATTTAATGCCAAAGTTGGACAAAATCGTTCCATTAAAAAAGTTTTATAGGAGCAAAAACGGACCAGATGTCATATTCGCCCCATATTGGCTCGATTTTTTTCGGTTGCCAATTTGACGAAAACATCAACAGCATAAACAACATAATCTGGGTTACCACACCCTTTAGCGCAAGTTAAGTACCCGTTACCTATATGATATTGGCGACAAAAAAAATCGCGCCAATATGGGGCGAATATGACATCTGTACCGCAAAAACTGTACATAGGAATTTAATCATTTTTAGATCATTTTATGCGTCAGAATTTCCCGGTGTGCAGATTGCAGTTAGTTTTTTAATTTGAATAATTTTTCGAGGTTTTATTTCTATTTTAAATTCAAATTTTCAGCATTTCGAGAGATATTTTTTACAAATTTTAGAAAATTGTATTAATTTAAACTGTTGCCAGCTGTATAAACAGCGCAAACAGTAGTGTTTGCTTCAAATTAAAAATTTATTTTACACGTGACTATTATAAACAAAAAATATAAAAAGCAGGAACTCATTGAAAATTACGTCATAAAAACTATAGTTACACGTGAATTTTAAATGAGAAAGAATATTGTAAAATAATAACTTCAGTAACATGCGTTAGAAGTCCTAAATACGAGAATTTACGTCATATTACACTTATTACGTAAAATGAACAAAAAATAATATTGCAAAACAGTTTTAATTTAAAAATTGCGCGAGACATTTACTTGACATTTTAAGAGGATCATAATATTTCATTTCTAACAAAAGTATTTTGACGTGAATATTAAAAAGAGAAAGAAAAGTTTGATGAAAATTACGTCAGATTATAATTGTCAGATTCAAATTATAATTCAATCTTCCGAAATCTTTATAAAGGCGATCAAATTAGCGTGCTGTTAGAGTCTGTGTCTGAACGGGGGTTGACGAGCTTAGCTCGTAGGGGGCAGAGCCCCCTAGTTAAGAAAAATAATGCGTACAAAAATATGAAAATGGGTAGTATGATACAGAAATGTTTGATAAACACGCTGAGGCAAACAGTTTTCAAATCGAAGAATTATTTTAAGAGACATTTAATGCTAAAGTTGGACAAAATCGTTCCACTAAAAAAGTTTTATAGGAGCAAAAACTATTCATAGGAATTTAATCATTTTTGATCATTTTATACGTTTGAAGTTCCCGGTGTGCAGACTGTTTTTCTTTTTTTTAATTTGACTAATTTTTTGAGGTTTTATTTCTATTTTAAATTCAAATTTTCAGCATTTCGAGAGATATTTTTTACAGATTTTAGAAAGTGATACTAATTTAAACTGTTGCCAACTGTATAAACAGTGGAAATAATAATTTTGCTTCAAAACAAAAATATTTATACTTGTAAATAAATTAAAAATTTAAAGGTATATATAAATATTTTACAGACATACATACAATAAATACAATAAACCCAACTGGAGTGAAAAATTAACCAGAGCCAGGAATCGAACCCGGGACCACTGCATTCCAGGCAGTCGCTCTAACCACTGAGCTACTCCGGCCGATACCTGAGTCTGCAATTCCTCACTAATAAACCATGTTGGGGAAGTCACCAGCCATTTACAACAGCCTTGGATGACCGGACAACGATGAATAGATTTTACTATTACATCGATCTACGAAATATAATAATAAACACACATACTACAATATACATTAAAACACACATTCACACATAAATAACGCCTGCATTCAACAGTTAAAGGTATATATAAATATTTTACAGACATACATACAATAAATACAATAAATAATATTGTAGTATGTGTGTTTATTATTATATTTCGTAGATCGATGTAATAGTAAAATCTATTCATCGTTGTCCGGTCATCCAAGGCTGTTGTAAATGGCTGGTGACTTCCCCAACATGGTTTATTAGTGAGAAATTGCAGACTCAGGCATCGGCCGGAGTAGCTCAGTGGTTAGAGCGACTGCCTGGGATGCAGTGGTCCCGGGTTCGATTCCTGACTCTGGTTAATTTTTCACTCCAGTTGGGTTTATTGTATTTATTGTATGTATGTCTGTAAAATAGTTATATATACCTTTAACTGTTGAATGCAGACGTTATTTATGTGTGAATGTGTGTTTATTATTAAATTAAAAATTTATTTACACGTGACTATTATAAACAGAAAAAAACATTTGGAATTAGAATTAAATAATTATGTAAAAAAGCAGGAACTTATTAAAAATTATGTCATAAAAACTATAATTACACGTGAATTTTAAGAGAGAAAGGAATTTGTAAAATAATAAATTTATTAACATGCATTAGAAGTCTTAAATAGGAGAAATTACGTCATATTTACGTCACATTACAGTTATTACATAAAATGAATACAAAATAATATTGCAAAAAGGTTTAAATTCAGAAATTGCACTAGACATTTATTTGATATTTTGAGCGGATTCTTTTCAACTATTTTTGTTAGGAAAGTGCAAATAATATTTCATTTCTAACACAAGCATTTTCACGTGAATATTAAAAAGAGAAAGAATAGTTTGGTCAAAATTACGTCAGATTAAAAACGATTAATTTAAAAAGTCTTATTTAAAAGAACTTTCTTTTCGCTTTGTTAAAAAATACCGGGAGACAAAGACTGTTTACTTAATTCCTTTTATATTAGCTTACTTTGAAATGTTGTTACACGTGTCTACGTCAAAGACGAAAACAGCGATTGACAACTACTTAGTTATCCCGTCGACCAAAAATCTATCATTCGCCAAACTATAAGATTAAATGCCAATAATGGTTGATCGTAAATGTCACATTAACTTGACTTTAAGCAAGTTACACGTGTCTACGTCATCAAGTTATTTTTATTTCGACGTTTTATTTGTATTTTTATTAATGTTGCACTCATTTATTTGTTCTTTAGTTATTTAAAATAAAAATTATGTCAATTTATATAATTGGCGAGTGCTTTGGCGATTTATATAATTTGGCGAAATTGGTCGACGGGTTCATCAAGTAGTACCACAGCGGATTTGGCCTTAAAATTCCCCATTCAAAGAGAAATGAATAGAAATCCGTTTATAGGGAGATCGCCACTGTTTTTTAAATTATAATTCAATCTTCCGAAATCTTTTTAAAGCCGATCAAATTAGCGTACTTTTAGAGTCTGCGGTGCCTGAACGGGGGTTGACGAGCGTAGCTCGTAGGGGGCAGAGCCCCCTAGTAACATAAATAGATATAGGGAGAGTGTGAGCTAATAGTAGGAATTGAAAAATGAATTAAAATATGTGTTAGAAAGCAGCTGATTTGGATTTGAAAACAGGCTTAAGTTACCCAAAGGTTGTTAAAAGGATACTGTGCCCATTTAAAATGAGACAGTACAACTGAGCTCCACAATACAGTAAAGTTCCGATTATCCGAGTCCCGCTTAACCGAGTTATTTTCTTCTGATGGACTGATAGCTTCCATTATTCTGAAACAGCCATTATAAATGAAGTGTTAGGTGAAGATGAAAGAGCAGTCATAAAAAGTTAGTGCTCTAATTTCTCTGTCAGAATGGGGAAAAAAATGGCTATAATTTATATATATATTGTCGAAGAGCCGAGCTCAGTTTTTTTTCTAGGGCTCAAAATATACATGATAAGAAATTTTTGAAAGAGAGGAAAAGAAAAAGGAGAAAAGGGGGAAACAGATTAAAATTAAGAGGGGGCGAAAGAAAAAAAGAGGTGAGCAGGAGAGAAGAGGGGAGGAGAAAAGTGATGCTCTTGGGAATAGCAGCAGAAATTTTGGAATTCTTAAAAGTTTTGAGGCAGAGCGAGAAATTTGGTGAGTGTTGACAATATTGGATGATGTACTAGTCCCCAGCGCTGAGCATGGATTTAAAAGGTGAGTGGGCTATATGTCTTACTTTACAGTATTCCTTAACAAGGCATTCCTTTTAAAAGAGTTAATACTTAATGTAATATTTTACGTGACAGGTTATAAATTGTCTTATTTAGTGAATGATTAATAATTTAATGTAGGCGAAATTTCTAAATGTCACAACTACTTAATGTTGATCAAAGTATAATATTTAATAAATGTTTTAACTTTCACAACATAGTGATTCTTTCACATTCTTTGCACTAACTTAGATTCAGTGAGTTCCGACTCACCTGGGCCATAATCGCAATGTGTTCTCAAAGGGGGAAATTAATACTTTCACGCCAAACATCAATTAATAACCATTAATAACAAAGAGTTGTCAGAGAGTTGTCGGACAATATATAATAATAATGGAATCTATCCGTCCATCAGAAAAAAAAAAAAAAAAAAAAATGATCCATTCCAAAGAAGTTCGACTGAAAAA
Source organism: Maratus speciosus (assembly GCA_963932465.1). Lineage (NCBI taxonomy): Eukaryota > Metazoa > Arthropoda > Arachnida > Araneae > Salticidae > Maratus > Maratus speciosus. The sequence goes on from OZ010794.1 coordinate 491,977,788, forward strand.
AAACTTTTTTATACTCTGAGCAGAAAGAAGAGGCTACACCTTCAATTTTCATGTCGCTAATAGAATCACATAGCTACCAATTTGTACGGTTTGGTTACCTCTAAAATTTAACAAAACATTTTTGCTATATTTAATCTTTGACAATTGTTAGATTTCGTCGATTGAATTAGGCAAAATTTACTGGTAAGTTTTAGTGGTAAGAAAACAAAATCTTAGAAATTGGTAGCTATGCAGTAACGTAATACTGCACAAAAAAAAAAAAAAAAAAAAAAAAAACTGCAGCAAACTTGACATTTAACAAACAAAAAAAATTCAAGGGCTTTTTCAAATAAACAATTTAATTTTTTTTAAAGCAACGGAAATGTACATCAAAGAAATGTTACTAGTACCATAAAAATGAATGAATTATAAGTTAAAATTTATATTTCATCTCCTTAGTTGGTGACGATTTGTATGAATCCGGTTCATCCAAGTTTTTTGCTTATCCAAGGTGAGGTTGGTCCATATTAACTTGGATAATCGGTACTCTACTTTAGTATTAGTACTATATTATGGAGCATAGTGAATACAACAAGCATTAGGGACTGTTCATATATGACGTTATCACTTTAGGGGAGAAGGGGAGTCTGGAACTTGATATCGTAAGATATCTCTGGGTAGGGAGAGTGATGTCTTTTGATATCGTAATCATTTTTGTTTCAACCAAAATTTTCTTTTTTTGTTAACTTTCTGTCACATAAATATAGTCTGTTATCTTTTCTTTTTTAAAGTCTTATCTATTTTTATGTAAATATAAAGTTATTATTAAAACCATTAAAGGATTATAAAATCACTCCATTCTAAAATATTTAATATCACAATGTTTAACATTCCTATTCTTCTGCCGTGTGCGCATGTAATTCGTTATTAGAGAAACCAGCTTCGAAATTATACTTGCCATCTTGTCGTTCCCGTTTAAACGAATATTGACGGTTCCAGAAAAATATTCGATTAAGAGGGCGCATTTGATTAAACGGGGAATCATAATTGTAAAATGTATTGCGAAATAAAAATGAAAAATAACCATCTACAGTATATTTAATTAACAGCATAATAAATCGTTAATAGAATAACATAAAATAATAATAAATACAAATAAAGTAAATACGTATTAGTTTAATGTCAGTACATACATTTATATGATTTACATCACACTTAATGCAGCTTGTTTGAATTGAGTCAAAACTTTGCTACTTCTAATTTACGTTACTTATACTGCCTTAAAAAAATCGTTTAAAGTGGTTTGTTCAAGTGTAATTTTAAAGGAGTAAATATTGAGTTATTTTTCGAATGAGTGCAAAATATCGCAAATACCAACCATCTCGAGTCTCGAAGTGATGGCGCATTGCCATTAAAGTCTGGTTAACAGCAAGAAGTGATGGTGGGGGAGATCAAGGTGGGGAAATCATTTGACCTGTCCATTATACACCTGCCGGCCGAAATTATTGCAGGAAGAACTGAAAATTTGTTTTCAGCGTAAAGGAACCGATAATGACAAAAGGAGGAAAGAAATTCCAGCTGAAACGTGCTTTCCGCGCCTATTTTCAAACATCGGTCACACAGATGTTATTCGATTAAGCGGTGACGTTCGTAAAAGGTATTTGGTTTAAGCGGGGAAAAATAACAAAGAAACAATAGGAATAAATTCGGTTCCGGAGGATTCTATTCGAATAAGCGGGATATTCGATTATCCGTGACCCGATTAAGTGGGGAGAACTGTAGTAAAAAACGGAAAACGGGAAGAATGCTGTCCACCTGTTTTATTTACAAGAAGTTCTGCTTACCCTCGTTCAGAGGACAAGTGTAAGAAGACAATATTACTGTTAAATGCATTATGTAACAAAAAGCTATTATTAAAAAATATTTCTTTAAAGTAAGTGTTATTTGATATAAATTTATTTCATATACGATAGTGATACTTTATAACTTCTTCTCTTCATTTAAATCAGTAAAGTATGCGAATAATAAATGTACATATAATCGTACCAATATATTATTGCAAACGTATAAAAAGAAAAAGAAAGAAAAAAATTGTAAAAATAATTTTTAGACACCGATAACGATGTTATTAAAGTATGGGAAGTGGGGAGGAAGGTCCAAAATTACCAAAAAGTTGTATATAATAACGTTATATAAGTACAGCCCCTTACCAGCCATGTTCAGGTCTTTGACTGAACGAAAAGCAGCTGTTTCTTCTCAAAAGGAGATGAATCGTTTCGGAAGGGGGAGGGGGGATGTTGAGAGTGTACGTGATATGCTTGTCAATTATGTTAAAGTGTTCCCTTTCGTGTTCTTATACTTTAGATTTTTCGCCTGGGTGCTTAATGTTCTTTATTTAGAGTGAACCGTCTATAATCATACCGAAGTGATAAAGGAAGGTATCGTTAAAGACAGGTTATAATAAAGACAATGTCAAGGCCAATTAACCCTCTGATGCATAGGAACTAGAGATAAGTTCGAGTAATTTTTTTCGGAGCCCGAGTCCCGACCCGAGCTCAGTAGAAAATTGTTAATAACCTGGGTGCATAAAGACTACTTAGATTCCTTGGAAACTCTTTAGAAATGCAAAAAAAAAAAAAAAAAGTCGGAAATTGTACGTTAAACGTGACAAATGATGTTCGTACTATAACTAGTTTCATAAATATTCAGATCTAGGTGCAATAGCTGTTGCACTCGTATGCAAAAATGCATGAAATAATAGGACTCCATCTTAAATAGGACGTCATCACCATGGCAACCTAGCATCGTTACCTATCAGGGGATATCATTGGTTACGTAGGATAGGATTTAATAGAGTGAAGAAAACTTTTATTAATATCTTTTTCAGTTTTGATTCGATTTCCATGAAATTTGAAACGACTCGACAAAATTCTGTAACGATTACATATATTAAATTTCAAACCATTCGGTTGGGTAGTTTTTGCTCTGTTATATGTGGCCAGACAGACGGGCAGACCAGACAACTATAGGTGCTGCGTATTTATATAATTGCGAACGCACCTAAAAAATTTCTAAGGAGTGTTTAGAACTCCTTAAATAAACAATATAGAGTAGACCAGGGCTTGTTGACCGATTTTTTTCTTTTATAATTTTTTTATTTTTCTTTTACAAAATTTTTTAATTTTTTTCTTAGTTATTACAATGAGCGCATCTTAAAGCTTAACCACATATGTGAAAATTTGAACAATATTAATTAATAGTTTCTATATTCCGAAGACAAATCGTTGGGCAAACCAGCTCCGTCGAACGGAATAAGGTTGACCCGCTAAAATAATTAGATTTTCGGATCATTATCGGAATTAAAAAAACGCATAAAATATCAAATGTAATTTTAATTTTGTGTGTAAAAGATACAAAAGATACGAAAAGATATTTTTTTCAGCTTATCCATTGCTTTCGTCGAAATCTTTCTCATCATCACAATGAATGCAAATATAATGCAATGAATATAAAAGTATCCTGCCCTAAGTGACGCATGATTCGTGTGCCCAACGTTTACACCTTGGTACACTGAACCCACTCTTGCCTTATTTGCCTTTTAGTTAATACCGCCCTGACCAGTAACACACATTAATCAGCAATTTCAGTGACTTTGATAAACTTATGAATGTAGAAAACAAACTCTTGGACTGCGAACCAACATGCCCAGGACTAAATGGGTCAACTTGCCCCATATTTCTATTTTGTTTTTGATCAATGTATCCAGACCCGGAATGGCCAGGTCGGCTAGTCGGCGATTGCCGAGGACCCCCGGCTTAAGGGGGCCCCGGAGAGGCCTCCAAAAGTGGATATACTAGTTCATAACTAGTTACAACAGAATAATTTGACTGAATCCCTTAACCTTACCCATTTACAATCAATTTTAAGCAGTTGTCAGATGGTTTTCGTTTATGGTAGTCTATGTAATAGACGAAGCTCCTTAAATTTCAACTGCACAAAACTGTAAATTGGTCTTTTTCAGTGTTTTAGATTGCTCCAGGACAAGTATTGATGGAAGATTTAGTCGATTGATTCCTAGTTAGAACCAAAGTAAATTAATAAAATCGTAATGCTTTACATAGTTTTCCAACGCAAGTCCTTTGTAGTATTTCTAAACTTTGTAAACTTGAAAGAAATCAATTATTGATAGAGCTGAAATAGTTTGTAGATCAGTATGAAATATTTACAATGGCTAAAGAAACTAACATTGAAAGAAAACAAGACAATCTTTGAATGGAGCTGAAGAAATCTGTGAATACGACAATGTAGAATCTGAATTTGAAGAAGACAACAATTTTTATGGTTACTCCTCTGACAAGAAACAGTGTTTTCTGTGCTTTTCTGTTGTTTTTGAACCCTCACACGATCTTGAATATTTACCAACCTGTATGTAGCTTACAAGTTTGTACCTACCATACCTTGTTGAAAAGTCACATGTGAAAGGGTGTTTTCTAAACTTAAAATAGTTAAGAATCTACTTAGGTCTACTTTAAGCCAAGACCTTATGTCTAATCTTCTTTTCATGAATGTAGAAAGAGACTTATTTTATAATTTGGAGAAATATGTTATTATAGATGACGTAGCCAGGATCAGTGAAGAACTAGACAAAAAAGCTGTTAGGTTAGTAAACAGTCATTCACAATCACATAACCTTTCTTAGTTCACTGTATCGTACCGGGGTATACTAGAGTCCTTTTTCTCTTTGTTAAAAAATCTATTTTACAATTTGTAACAATTAAATCAAAATTAAAGAGGACATTTTTTTTTTCAATATGCTTGATTTTTATTACCGCTGTGGTGTCCCTTTTAACACTTTCCCACATAGTTGAAAAGTGTTTATGGATTCGGTTTGTCTGTCCGTCTGTCTGTTCATGCTCTAACTCGCGTAAATATATTCATATTATCATGAAATTGATGTATGTGTTATTGGGGTTTACCATGACATGTTCTGTATTGAAAATGAAATGTGTAACGTTTACGGTTCATTTACAGGGACACTCAAAAGTATTCAGTAACATGACGGTCTATGGAGAAATACCGTATGCGATGTATTTTAATGATATTACGCAGTTTTAAGGATATTGAAATTTATGTGTAACACTGAAGTGTACTACAAAGCTCTTATTGTAGAATCTGGTGTGCATATAATTTATTGTTCATTTACAGGGACACACAAAATTATTTGGCTACAGTACTGAATATGAAGAATAATTGCTGTGTGTTTTCAGTTGTGGTACGCGATTTAAAATTTAACTATTTTTTGCATATTACTTGGTGAATATAAGTTCTATAGATCATATACAGGGCTACACAAAAGATCTCAAGTACATTTCCATTTATTGGCGACATTGCTGGCTAGAAAATTTCAACTGCACTATGCATCTAATTTAACAGACTTTTAACATACAACTTAATATAAATACAAATCTATAGATATATAGAGGGCTGCACAAAAAATTCGGATATTTTTGCGATTATTGATGGTAATTACAATAATTGTAGAACAACTGTATTATGCATTTCTTAAATTGTTCATTTAGACCTCTTTCACCTTAATAAACTGCAAAGTTTTATTATAATTTCTGAATGTGTTGGAAAATATTACATAATCTTTGCTGGACGCGTGATTTTTCGTTCTTGATAATATTTACTTAGGTACTATAGTAGGATTTAGATTATTATGGCTTCAACACAGCGATTTGGTTGCCAAAAACTAAAGACATTTTCCCCTCTCATTTTTAAGTTACAAACAACTCGTAATTAATTAGTATATTTATTTTTTCTAACATGTAACTAGTTTAGGTACTGTATATAAAATAATATAAATATTCTTTATGAAAGTAAGTAAACTTCAAAAGAAGAAGATTATTTTTTTACTCAAGTGTTAGGGTGTATCAAAAGCATTTACGTTGTTAGGATACCTCTATATCTATATGAAAGGCTATAGATGGCACTATCTTACAATCAACGACTACTGCAAAATGTTATATTAAAGAGTATAGGTTCCTCCATATTATATTACGCTAATACCTATCTATTATTTTATATTTTATCTATTTATAGGTTATGTAATAGCTAATACAAATATTGAAATATTAACCATCTTAAGATATTATTTTAAAATTGGGCATAAAGTTTCTGAAGCATCTCGTAAAAATCGAGAAGTTGAAGGGGATGATACGATCGGGAAACGTACAGCCCAAAACTGGTTCAAACTTTTTAAGGGAGATGCCACTTAAAATGAAACCCAGAAGTCAAAGGCAATCACTTGTTAATCTGGAAGGTTTGAAGCAAAGAGTGGAGATTAAACCAACCACCAGCACATGGAAACTTTCGGAGGAGCTAGGACCGCCCAAGGACACGATATGCCAAGCTTTACATAAACTACAGAAAACGTACAAGAACTCTACAGAAGTTCTTTCTGAACTGACTAAGCAGCAAGCAAATCACAGAGAGGAAAATTTTGCAAAACTTTTCTGGAAAACTTACAAGATTTACGGTTTTTCAAACACAAAGTGATATATGATGAGAAATGGATATATCTACGGAACCCAGATAATCGAGAAATAATTGTTGGATGTGTGACAATCAGTAAAACATGTTACAAAACAAGCGCGGTTTGAAAAGAAGTTCATGATCAATGTCTGATGGAATTTTGAGCATGTCATTCATTTTGAAATCATTCTACATAGTCAATCGGTCAACTCTGAAATTTGCTGTGAACAGATGAACAGAATGTATGCTTCTTTGAAAAGCAAATGGCCTGCATTAGTCAACAGAGAGAGACATTTCTCCAACAAGACACTGCAAGACAGCACACGTCTCGCAATAAAGTAGAAGAACTTGACGGAATTGAACTTTTACCTCATCTCCCACATAGTCCGGACCTTGCTCCTTCGGTCTGTCACATGTTCCATTCTATGGCAGCATTTTTGGTGGCAGGTGCTTGAATATTGACGATCTGGAATGGGGGTTTTCTAGGCTTTTTTGCTTCCAAATCCAAAGATTGGTATCAAAATGGTATTGTTCAACTTTCGGGAAGATGGAAAGGAGCCATAGAATTTCATGGTTTATATATTGATTTGTGATACGTTTATTTTCTGTTGAAATACTGCAACAAAGATTTCATTGTGAAAGCGAAATTACATTTTATACAACCTAATATTTTACAAGCAACAAAATAGCTAAATGTGGTTTTTAGGCACGTAAGCCTAATTTTCAAAAAATAAATGTTCTAATATTGTATTCCCTCTAAATTTCCCGGTAGGGGCCCCTTTTCAATCTCAAGTCGAGGGCCCCCAAAGGCGCCAGTCCGGGCCTGAATGCATCGTTGTAAGTTGTTAATATTTTTAAAAATCACTTGGTAGAAAGAAAATAAGCTTTGAACAACTGTCTTTTAGAATGCTGTTCAGCAAAGTAGAGACTTTAAATAGAAACAAATTAGAAACAATTATTTATATGTACAATAAATAAATAAATAAATAAAAAAACTTACCTGAGTAAAAATTTCAAAATCTGAAGTGGCTTCCGTTTGATTGCTTTTTCGCTGCTGAGACTGTTGTGGGTGGAAGGAGAGATTCCAAGGCACATGTCTCTTTGACAGTAATATCATTTTCCGGATAGTTTGAAAAATATAAAGCAATTACAACCATTTTTGAATTTTTAATTTCATTATCTGAATAGAGATTTAATTCATAATTTCAAATAGCCGTTTTTTACCTACTGTCAGTGGTGTAGTCGTAAAAAAAACAGACGGTATATGTTCTAAGAAGAGGGTGTACGCTCAAGGCAGACGGTATACCCTAGTGTATATATACTATAGCTTTCTTGAGCAACAGAGGTTATACGGTGTTCCTCAAAAAAATCCAGAGAGTATACGGCGTATACCCCCGTATACCCTCCACTACATCCCACCCTACTGTTGACAGATTTTTAAAACCCCAAATAATAATACATGATGGCCATTATTGAACGACCCTTTTTAGGTACGTTCGTAATTATATAAATACGTAGCACCTATAGTCGTCGTTCAGTCCGTCCTTCTGTCCACATACAACAAAGCAAAAACTACGCAACCGAATGGTCTGAAATTTTAAATATATGATTGTTGTAAAATTTTGTCGCGTCATTTCAAATTTTATGTAAATCGGATCTATTGTTTAATGACAAGGACAGTCCCAAAGTTTTCCGAAACATTAAAGCCAATAGAAAAAAATTATTTCAAGTGCATTTTAATGATTTTACAGCCTTTCGAACAGAATGAAATGGATAGGCACTTATGAAGTGCACTAAAATATACATTCAGTACGATATGCGGTGCAAAAAAATTTATAAACTAGTTATAGTACGAACGCACCTCATTTGCCACGTTTGACACGCAATTTCCAACTTGTTAAAGTTGTCAACGGACGAAACTTTTGCACAGAAAGTTGTGAAATTTTGTGAAGGACATAATGAAGGTGTGGGAATTTATTTGAGCGAAAACGAATTTCAAAATTTCGCCGCCAGAGGTCTTTTTTTAATGAATTTAGCATACATTTACGATAGTTGACAAATTTTATTACAACAAAACATGTTCCACATAACGGCCATCATTTTCAGGTACCATCTGTAATCGTAAGATAGCATGTTCCACAGTTAACCCCAGTTTGTTCTGGGAAATTCTAAGAGCATGTCGTGAAATGCTGTCTTTAAGATCAGATAAAGTTAATAAACAAAATTTATAAACTGTCGTAAATGCATGATAAATGTGTAATTTTTTAAAAACGTCCTCTGGTGTCGACATTTGAACTATTGATTTTTTTTTTTGCTTAAACAAATTCCAGTCCCTTCACTATGTCTTCTACAAAATTTTACAACTTTCTGATTGTCTGTAGGCATCTTTAAAATAGAATCGTTTAATTATGGACAGCCTGTATTTATAAGTACTTTTCAATTAAAAAATATATTTAGAAGTGAATATTATAAAAAGAAAGAAAAAATTAATTAAATTAATACTCGCGAAATGTATTTAATGGGGAAAACTATTTCTTATTTGAAACAATGCACTTAAAAAGTCATATTTAAAACGATTTTCTTATAGCGTCGTTATAAAAATCCATAAGGCAGCGACATCTTATATTTAAAGGTTTTATAAAAACTGATTTTCAACTATGCAATTGCATTAACCACAAAAGCAGCCACCAGCTTGTCGCGACATCGGTGGATGCGTCCCTGGGAACCTAAAAGTCTCAAAGCCAAAGGGAATATCATTCAAACTTCTGTAATCACTTAATCTTTTAAAAACTGAGCAAATTAACCTGTTTTTTTAGGCTGGTTTAAAACCAGGATCAACCAGGCTCTAGCTTGCTGGATCTGAACGACGTTGAGGAGAGTAGCTCGTAGGGTGCGCAGTCCTTTTACATCAAAACGAATTGCTCTTATAGACAAGCTACTCATTATTCCTCATAGTAAATCTGCCGGGACCGTCGAAAGTACGAGGGTGGGTCAATAATTACTGTCCCGAGTGTGTATAAAATATTTGTACTGCGATGGTTGATGTGGAATATCGAAGCCTAATGTGTTACATGTCTATATGCTCAATTTCAGAACCGTAACTGCTATATTAACAATTCTTTCTCGTTTTTGGTGTGAGAGGTTGCACCTAGCTTTATGTATTTTAAAAATGTTTCTTTACTGTATAAAACTGTATTTTTTACAGACAAAGTTGATATATAACTGTCGGGGAATTTACAGATTTGATGATTCTAAGAGCGACCGTAAAAACAAAAAATTAAAGATAAGATATATGGTAGCGTAGAAGATTTTGCAAAATTAAAAAAAAATATTCACATTAAATGTGAAAGTTGTGGTATTTTTCAGGTATATTTTATTAATTATATTATATATGTATTGTTCTATGATATATACAATTTAAAAATAAATTTTATTAGTACGGTATTGCAGTACATTGGGCCTAGTCTTGCCAGGTGTCCCGCGTAAATTGGGGCTCGAAATGCCCTGGATACCATTATTTTAAAGTAATTTTCTTCTCCTTATCTAATGGCAGAATTAGCTGCGATGGTGAAATAAACTAAAGATGGTAAAAAAAATTTGTAAGAAATTAGTGGTGTCCGGAGCATTTGAAGCCCTGATTTACGCGGGACACCTGACAGCACTAGTTGTGCCCCACTGACTGCCAGGGCCCGGCGTAACATTGCGCCGGCCCTGATAGACAGATTTATCGTTTTAGAAAATGTCGTTGCAGGCTGTTTTCACTTGTATAAACATATTTCTTTCAATCTTTTATTTTAACGATCTAAATCATTTGAAATTATTATTAAAGAATAAAATGTTGACAATGTCGTTGTAGGCAGTTTCACTGGTACAAACATATTTCACTTAATCTTTTATTTTATTACTCTAAATCATTTGAAATTATTAATAAAGAATAAAATGATTCATGTTTTTACGAAAAGAATTGAAAAGTATAAAATGGTAAGATTTTGTAAATAATATATGTTTTATTTGAAACTTCGTTGAAGTGCAATACCGCGAAGAACTGTAACAATACACCCATTGGGTGTGGTTTATTTTTAAAGAATAGAGAGTGAAGTTTTTTTTCTTTCATTGGGTTTCATAATTTTCATATTTATTATCGAAAACATCTATATACCACATCTACATTTTTATTCATTCATAGTGTCCGTTCCGCTCACGAGAAAAAAAACAAGAACGAAAAATCCTGTTTCCAGCATATATTATGAAACACTTTCCAACACATTCAGAATACTGTAACAAAACTTTATAGTTTTTTAATGTAAATAAACAATTTAGAAAATGCATAACGCATTTGAAAACCCGATTTTTGCAATTACCATGGATAGTACGAAACATATCCGAATGTTTTTGGGCAGCTCTGTATAGGATCCATAGATTCGCATGTATATTTCACAGTGTGCTAAAAGTTACTCCAAATAAACGCATAGCACAGTTAAAATTTCCTATTCAGCAATTTCCGTCAATAAGCGGAAATGCCCTTGAGATCTTTTCTGTAGCCCTGTCTGGGGTCTATAGAATTTATACACACCAAGTTAATATTGAAAACAAGTAATATAAAAATTTTGTTTTTAAAGTCAATTCCTACTTAGGTCACCAAAGAAAAATTTAATATAATCCCTTAAGCTATATTAGTTTTTGTTGCATTAAAATATCTCAATTTGTTGATTTTCTATAAGCAAGTAGGTTTACAATGGAAGTCTATGGGAATTTGGCGAAACATTAGAGATATCGCCAAGTTGGCGTCACTTTTGGCGACTCATTTTGGTTGCCAAATTTGACGACAGAACAGGGTCCCCCTATGGTAACCCCCCTTATAGGTATGAAGATGCATTAAATGCTGTTCAATAACCAATGGCCGCCATTTTGTCTCCATATAAAACTAAAATTAATTAATTAAAATTTAATGAATTAATTAATATTTGAAAAAACTGTATTAACATCAATTGTCATCCAGTACAAGTTTAAAAAAATTTATTTCAACTTGAATGGATGAATAATAAGTATTTTATTAACGATTGAAAATTTGAACAAGATATGTAAATATAGGGAGAGTGTGAACTAATAGTAGGAATTGAAAAAAAAAAAGTTAAAGTTTAAAACGCGTCTCACAACTGAAAACGCATTTCCAGCAATTATAGTTGATAGGCAGTAATTGTAGCTATATATTTTTGTATGTCCCTGTAAGTGAACTATACATTATAGGTACACCAGATCCTACCGTAAGAAATTTGTAGTACACCTCAGTGATATACACTATATGGCCAAAGGTGACCGGTCACTTGCGATTTTTGACGTTTTGTTAAATATCTAGAAAAATACATGAGGAATTAACCTGAAATTGCAGGTGTGTAAACAGTATTGCATAGGTCATATATTTCCGTGAAGATTTTTTCCCGAAACCCCATAGAGGATCGTCAAAAAATTAAAAAAGAACGAATATCTTTTGGATAACCCTGTAAAAACTAACGGAGCAAAAGCGTTTAAACTCGAGATTATTAATAAGTGGCTTATTGTAATATACTGTGTTCATTTTTATGAGGATAGCATGTATACACGTAGAGACATTAAGGTTTTTATAAAAAACAGTTTTTTGCTTATAATTTGCAGAGTTCTTAATATAAAAAAAAGTTCTTTCCAGAAAATATGACGAACAACATCGTACATAATACCCCGCAATCAGAATGAAAAAATAATAAAAATTGGATGAAAAATGAGCAGGTTTACTAAAAAATGCTTCACTGCGCATGCGCGTAAGCAATCAAAATATAATGTGCATAATGTGTTAGCTAAGTGTATAGAGCAACTTTTGTAAAAGTCTCAAAAACATAGTTTGAAAAGTCTGATAATAATCGTTTATAGAATAACCTCAAAATCCGTTGTTCCCAAAATGAAGCAAAAATATAAGGGGTTGTATCCATATATCCATTGATTAGTGCCAATTTAGTATACACAATATTGCACGTAATACTGTATTTGGATACAATCCTCATCTTTTTGCTTCATTTTGGGAAATTTCGGATTTTGAGCTTATTCTATAAACGATTATTATCAGACTTTTCAAACTATGTTTTTGAGACTTTTAGAAAAGTTGCTCCTCTATACATTTAGCTAACACATTATGCGCATTATATTTTGATTGCATTCGCGCATGTGCAGGGAAACATTTTTTAGTAAACCTGCTCATTTTTCATCCAATTTTTATTATTTCTTCATTCTGATTACGGGGTATTGTGTACAATGTTGTTCGTTATATTTTCTGAAAAGAACTTTTTTTTTTACATTAAGATCTCTGCAAATTATAAGCAAAAAAACTTGGCGAAATTTGGGACTGTTTTTATAAAAACCTTAATTTCTCTACGAGTATACATGCTATCCTCATAAAAATGAACACAGTATATTACAATAAGCCACTTATTAATAATCTCGAGTTTAAACGCTTTTGCTCCATTAGTTTTTAAAGGGTTATCCAAAAGATATTCGTTCTTTTTCAATTGTTTGACGGTCCCCTATGGGGTTTCGGGAAAAAATCTTCGTGGAAATATATGATCTATACTATACTGTTTACACACCTGCAATTTCAGGTTAATTCCTCATGTATTTTTCTAGATATTTAACAAAACGTAAAAAATCGCAAGTGACCGGTTACCTTTGGCCATATAGTGTATAAAATTTTCAATATATTTAAAATAACGTAATATACTTCAAATATACTGCAACCGATTTTTCCATAACAGCCACGTAAAGGAATTCTTTTGAGTGTCCCTATCAATGAAACGTAAATGCTACTAATTTCGTTTTCAATAGCGAACCTGCCACAGTAAACACCAATAACATACATCAATTTCATGGCAATCCGTAAAAATTAACGTGAGTTAGAACACGGCCAGACAGACAACCGAATTCATAAATACTTTTCAAATGTGGGGAAAGTGTTAAAAAATAGTAAATTTCATTAAAAGCATTTTTTTTTTTTTTTTTTTTTTTATGGATAAATGAAATTGTACCATAAAGTCAACGTTTGTTCCTAAACAAATAAGTATAAACGCAACTAGTCGGATGTGGCAATCCCAAAACTTTTTTCTATCTCATACACGTTAATACTTCCTGAAAAATGCAGCAGAGCAGCGCCATCGGTTAGGTGATTTACACCAAAATCTAATCAACAACAACTTATGTCAACTTCTAAACTGAATCTGAAGCTTGATGAAAATCCGTACGTTAGTTTTTGAGATAGAGCCATTGCGAAAATCGTAAAAAAAAAAACTGGAAAAGCGCCATCTGTTGAGAGATTTACTCCAAAAACTAAAAAGCACTAATTTATATCAGGGACTAACTGAATGTGAAGTTTGAGGAAAATCCGTGCATTAGTCCTTGAGATGGAGCTATTGCGATAATTATGAATAATGCCGCATAGCAGCGCCACCTGTTGGGCGATTTACACCAAAACGTAATCAGCCTCATATTATATCAAGAACTAACGGAATCTGGGGTTTTATGAAAACCAGTCCATTAGTTCTTGAGATATAGCTATTGCGGAAATCTTGAAAAAGGCAGCGTAGGCGACTTACACCAAAAAGTAATCAGCACCAGTTTATGTCAGGGACTAATTGAACCTAAAGTTTTATTGAATTCCGTTCATTAGTTCTTGAGATAGAGCGCCCACAAAATTTGTGTCACATACAGATAAACAGACTCAGAGATAGAAATTTTGTAAAAACATGTTTTTCGAGTTCTCTGACCCCTAAACCGTGTAAATCTATCAAAAATCGGAATTCGAAAATTTTCGTGAATCCAATACTTTCTTCTTGTAAAGATAGAAGAAAGTAAAAATAGTTCGTTTTAAAAACACCATTTTATAAGCATTCATTGTTCATCACGCCTAATTTTTACTTTATTCCATCTTTACAAGAAGAAAGCATCGAATTCATGAAAATTTTCGAATACCGGTTTTCGACGGAATTACACGTTTAGGGATCAGGGATCCCGAAAAACTAGTTTTTACAAAATGTCTGTCTGTGACTCTGTCTGTCTCTCCGTCTGTATGTGACACAAATTTTGTGGTCGCTGTATCTCAAGAATTAATGAACGGAATTTAATAAAACTTTAGATTCTGTTAGTACCTGATATAAATTGGTGCTGATTACTTTTTGGTGTAAATCGCCCAACAGGTGGCGCTTCTATGCTGCATTTTTCACGATTTCTGCAATATTTGTATCCCACGAACTAATGCATGAACTTTCACCAAACTTAAGATGCGATTAGTTTCTGATAGAAATTAGTCCAGATTAGTTTTTGGTGTAAATAGCCCAACAGGTGGCGCTCACGCTGTTATGCAGATTTTTTTACGATTTCAGCAATAGCTCCAACGCTAAAAATTAATGCATGGATTTTTATCAAAACTCTGGTTCAGTTAGAAGTTGACACAAGTTGTTGCAGATTAGATTTTGATGTAAATCACCTAACTGGTGTTATAATACATTTTCCAGGAAGTATTAACATATATGAGATAGAAGAAAGTTTTGGGATTGCCACGTCCGACTAGTTTACTGCTATTGACGTTTTTCTGCAAATTTTCTGTTACAATACATTTATTTGCCTTGGGCAAGGCGGTCGATTATGAAAAATTCACTGATTTTTTTCTGCTTTGTAGAAAACGCAAGCAAGGGAAATTTATTAAAAACTGTATAATTTTTGTTCTATTTCTTTTTTACTTTCTTCTATCTTTACAAGAAGAAAGTATTGGGTTCGTGAAATTCTGTATGTATGTGACAGAAATTTTGTGGGCGCTCTCTCTCAAGAACTAATAAGCAGAATTTAATAAAACTTTAGATTCAGTTAGTACCTGATATAAATTGGTGCTGATTACTTTTTGGTGTAAATCTACGAATTGGTGGCACTGCTATGCTGCGTTTTTCACGATTTCTGCAATAGCTATATTTCAAGAACTAATGCACGGATTTTCATAAAACTTCAGATTTAGTTAGTCCTTGATGTAATTTGGTGCTTATTACTTTTTGGTGTAAATCGCGCTACAGGTGACGCTGGTATGCTGCATTATACATGATTATTACAATAGCTCTATCTGAAGAATTAATGCACGAATTTTCATCAAACTTTAGATTCAATTAGTCTCTGATATAAATTGGCCCTTATTAGTTTTTGGCGTAAACCGCCAAATAGCTTGTGCTGCTATAGAAATTTTTTCCCGATTTACGCAATATCTCTATTTTAAAAACTAATGCACTGATTTCTATCAAACTTTAGTTTCAGTTAGAACTTGATATAAGTCGTTGCTATTAGATTTTGGTGTAAATCACATAACCGATGGCGCTGCTATGCTACAATTTTCAGGAAGTGTTAACGTGTATGAGATCGAAGAAAGTTTTGGGATTGCCACGTCCGTCTAGTCTATTTATATAAAATCCAAGTCTCTGTGTGTCCCTCACAATTCCGGTTTGACCGCTTCATTGAATGAGTAATTGTTGAAAAATGCTAATTGCTGGGTTGTTACAATAGTGCCAAAGTTGACCAATTTGGCAAAATATCACCAGATTTGGCGAGAAAAATAAGTTGTTATATATGAAGCCAGCAACTAAGTTATCCCGTCGACCAAAAATCTATCGCCAAACTATAATATTAAATGCCAATAATGTTGGTCGACGGGATAACAAAGTAGTACTTTAAAAACTATAGTACAAAACAGTTTATATAATTTTTAAAAAGAAAGTAAAAATAAATAAACAATTTATTAATAAATAAGCAACAATAACCGGTTTACCATATCAGGCAAAATAACACGATTTTGGCGGCAGTTTGGAACCCCGGTGCATATGACATCTGTGCCGTAATTTGCATATAAAGAAATATTATATATATTTAGTATTGAATGTTTTTATCTATACAAATGCATATATAAATAAAAATGAAAGTTCATTACATTTGTTTTCATAGCTGTTTATATATTTTGGCAATATATCCCACTTTCCGAAGCCCGAATTGCGCCAAGCTTTTTAAAAAAATGCAAAGTGCCCAATAGTGAAAAAATACCTAAATAATTAATTAATCAGTTATTAATTATTGCATAACAAACGTAATGTTAAGTACGTAACAAACACGTTCAAGTGATTTTTAATTCGGAGTTTTATTTGTATTTTTATTCATCTTTGACTAATTTATTTGTTCTTTCGTTATTCAAAATAAAAACTATGTCAATTTCTATAATTTGGAGAGTAGTTTGGCGATTTAAATAATGGCGCAGATGTCATATTGGCGCGATTTTTTTCTGACGCCAATGTCGTATACGCAACGGGTACTTAACAAGCGCCAACGTGTCGTTATTTTGCTTGCTATGGTAATCCGGATGTTGTTGTTTATGCTGTCGATGTTTCCGCCAAATTGGCGTAGGAAAAAAACGCGCCAATATGGGGCGTATATGACATCTGTGTCAATAAAAGATTTGTTTTCATTAGCTGGCGGTACTATTTAGTTATTCCGTCGACCAATTTCGCCAAATTATATAAATCGTCAAATCACTCACCAAATTATACAAATTGACATAATTTTTATTTTAAATAACGAAAGAACCAATAAATTAGTATAACATTAATAAAAATACAAATAAAACGTCTAAATAAAAATCATTTGATGACGTAAACACGTGTAACTTGATTAAAGTCAAGCGAATGTGACATTTATCATCAACCATTATTGGGTTTAATCTTATAGTTTGGCGACAGAGTTTTGGTCGACGGTATAACCAAGTAGTACCATTTTGGCAACATATCTCGCCACACATGTCATATACGCACCATATTGGTACGATTTTTTTTCTGGCGCCAATGTCATATACGAAACGGATAGTTAACTGGCGCCAAAGTGTCGTTATTTTGCTTGATATTGTAACCCGGGTATTGTCGTTTATGGTGGTGATATTTTCGCCAAATTGGCATCAGAAAAAAATCGCGCCAATATGGTGCTTATATGACATCTGTGCCCATATCTCACTTTCTGAAGCCCGAATTCCGCCAAATAATGGAAAAGTACCTAAATAAATAATTAATAGAAATAACCAATTATATAAACAAAAACATTTTATTTCAAGGGGGAAGAGTTCCATATTGTGTGCTGTTTTTTTTTTTTTTTTTTTGGCGAGCTTTTTTTGGCATTAAATGAATCGATGTGGTTGCGATCTTCAGCCTTTGGGGTTTCCTTTTTCTGGAATGAACTTTATTCATATGTTTTTTATGCAATTTTTTGCATTTAGCATTTTTTTTTCTCGGAAAAAATTATAACATTTGTTTTAATATGACATATATAATAAATATATAAAATTATATATAAGTACATGATATTTATTTATAAGTGGGTACAGATGTCATATTCGCCCCATATTGGCGCGATTTTTTTTCGGTTGCCAATTTGGCGAAAACATCAACAGCATAAACAACATAATCCGGGTTACCACATCAAACAAAATAACGACACTTTGACGCAAGTTAAGTACCTGTTGCCTATATGATATCGGCGACTGAAAAAAATCGCGCCAATATGGGGCGAATATGACATCTGTTCCTATAAGTGTATATATTATGTATGTATAAGATATATCTCTATATGTAATATATATACATAAAAATAAAACTATCAGTATAAACATCGTATTTTTTTTAACATGTGACATATATAACATTTATTAAATATATATATGTTTATAAATATTTAAAGACCATGTTTTTCCGCCATCTTGAAAAATTTTATAAGATGCTAAAATGGCTTTTTGGCATCATTTTGGATTCCTTCGCCAACCAGCACACAATATGGAACTCTTTCCTTTCAAGGTCAAAGCATTGTTTTTAATTTCGATTGAAAAATACACATATCCTACGATAATTTCAAATGAAATTAGGATGACAGCTTAATACCTCATTCCCTAAACCTAAACAAACACAAGAGATTCATTCATCCTAAACAGTAAAAAATATTAAACCATTGAGGTAATCATTCAGAAAGTATGTTCTCCAAAATTAATGAACAATATTCTTATGACGTCATAATAGGTAAAAAGGTGGCGCTATCGTTTGTTTACGGTTTGAATTCACCAAGATTTTATTTTGCAATTTCTCTTTGGTACATTACTTTATTGTCATATTTATGAGCTCAGAACAAAAGCTTATTTTGTCATTATTTAATTATTAATTATGAAAAAATTATAAATGCATGATTTGAAAAAATTAAATATTTTTTTTTTCTTAATATTAAAAAAGAATTTTGAAGTAAGAGCATGTTTAAATTAAATAAGTTTAACAGTTTAATTATGTGGTAATATTTAAAATAACTGCATTTATTAGATTTCGGTTAGCAACACCAGGGTCCGATTAAACTTTGAAATTAGTGAAATCGCAATTTCATTTCAGGACCTTTCTTTTGGGGAAGTTTTTCTTAATTCCACATACATCGAAACTCTTCAGTGTTACAAATATTATTCCTTGGACTGCCATAACATCAGAACGGCCTGCAATTTTACACAAGTTTTAGAAAAATACTTCATATCAGAAATTTTATTAAAAACGGTACTACTTAGTTATCCCGTCGACCAATTTCCCCAAATTATATATATCGCCAAACCACTCGCCAAATTATACAAATTGACATAATTTTTATTTTAAATAACGGAAGAACAAATAAATTAGTATAACATTAATAAAAATACAAAGAAAACGTCGAAATAAAAATCACTTGATGACGTAAACACGTGTAACTTGCTTGACTATGCTTATGACAAGTTGCAGCCAATTTCGTCAACGTCGTAATCAAGATCGTGAAGCACGTACGTATAATACCATACAATGCCATTGCATTAAATCGTATATGATAGTTTAATAGTTTTTATCTTACTTATATGTTTAAGTGTGTAATTTATTTATTTTTAAGAATTAACAATCTAAATTCTCCAATATATGAATTTAAAAATTTAAACAAAGATTGAACAGACATGACCGCAAAAAGCCTCAAATCCGCACAAGACTTGAAACCAAACTGCGCGGATTAGTGGTCTTCTACTGTACATACTTTTTAATAAATGTGTTTCGTTCTTAAAATGTATTATTTTCATCTTTCACTGAGGAACAAGCGAGAAAAATTCATATTCTTGCGCATGAGTTGTATATATATCTTTATACCTAATTTTCCGTCATTTTTGACGGGTTACCTTTCTAGTTTATTTATAATTTATATTCTACTCTTTAGCCTTTAAAATGTTTCACTGTTACAGTTTCGCAGCTATTTGGCAATGGCGGATCTAAGGGGGGGGGGGGGGCGAGGGGGCGATCGCCCCCCCCTTGGGCAAATAAAGGGTTTGAAAAACGGCATTATGCATCTTCACGAGAAATGACTTGGGGCGAAGCTCGAGCGCGGCGCGACCCGTCCCGGGTCGCGCCAGTTTTAATCCACAAGACTCATGCTGGGTCAGGTCTTCCATCTTTTAGAGCCGGGCCGTGTCCTGATCTTACATTTTTCTGCATATTCGAGTCTGGCCAGACTTCTTTTTCTTCCAGATCGAGCCTGGCCTGGACTTCATTACTTCCTATAGGTCTGCACTGGCCGAAATTTCCAAGTCGGGCCTCGGCCCGGAATAAAAGCTAAATGTTCAGTCCGTGTCAGTCCTTATGATAAGCGTTACTGGCCCGATCGCGACCTGTGCAGTGCACTCCTCTAAATTCCGACTGTCTGTCCGTCTCTCTGTCTGTATGTGACACAAATTTTTTCCGCGCTCTATCTCAAGAACTAATGCGCAGAATTTAATAAAAATTTATATTCAGGTAGTCCCTGATATAGATTGGTGCTGATTAGTTTTTGGTGTAAATCGCCCAGCAGGTGGCGCTGCTATGTAGCATTTTGCAGGATTTCCGCAAAAGCTCTATCTCAAGAACTAATGCACGGAATTTTATAAAACTTCAGATTCCGTTAGTCCTTGACATGAATGGATGCTGTTTACGTTTTGGTGTAAATCTCCCAACAGGTGGCGCTGCTTTTCTGCATTTTGCAGGATTTACACTATTTTTGCAGTAGCTCTATCTCAAGAACCAATGCACACATTTTCATCAAACTTCGGATTTAGTTAGTCCTTTATATGGAATGATGCTGACTACGTGTTTGTGTAAATCGCCCAATAGGTGGCGCTGCTGTGCTGCATTTTGAGCTATTTCCTCAATAGCTCTATCTCAAGAACTAATGCACGAATTTTCATCAAACTTCAGATTTAAGTATAACTTGATTAATATTGCCGCTCATTATGTGTTGTTGCTAATCGCTCAACAGGTGGCGCTTCTATGCTGCATTTGTCATGATTTGCGCAATACCTCTATCTCAAGAACTAATGCACGAATTTTCCTCACAGTTCAGTTAGACGTTGACATAAGTTGGTGATAATTAGGTTCTGGTGTAAATAACCCAATAGGTGGCGCTGCTATGCTGCATTTTGCTGGATTTACACGATTTCAGTGACAGTCATACCTCGAGAACTAATGCACGGAATTTCATATTTATAGAATTCTCATGAAGAACACAGATTGGCACTGAGATAGTGAATTTTGAAGTATTGACATGTATGGGATAGAAGAAAGTTTTGTGATGGCCACAACATACTAGTTCCTTGTAGAGCTTTAAAATTGTGATTTTCTTTTATCATCCGTTTCTTTAATTCTAAACTGATTTTTTAACTGGATTTTCATTTGAATGTAATTGTCTCATATTTTTAAGTAGTGTTTATGTGCATAATTGCCTAAATAGTCCTTAATAATATCGTTTTTATGTATTCATGAATTTGGAACATAATCTGAAAGTAAAATATGAGCATAAGTAAGTGTGGTGTGCTTTATGAATAGTTTTAAAGGCAAAATGCAGGCTGTGCTGGAGTCGATTTTTTAGCTTTTATATCGGGCCGGGCGATAATTTTTTTGTGCGGGTTGGACCTGGACTTGGGCCAGAAAATTTCAGCCCGGGGAAACCTCTAACTGACATATCGAAGGCCGCTTTATTTTTTTTTAAATGCTTCTTTCATCCATCATCCCATAGCTAATGAACATACAGGGTGTCCCAAAATGCACTGGCTGATTTTAAAATTCAATAACTTGCAAATGGTGGCAGCTATTAAAACAAATACTTGCAGGAGAGTTATGTAAGAAGTCAAGGAGCAGGGGTGATTATGTTCCGAATTTTCCAAAAATTTTACCCTCTCGCTGCGCATCCCGCGATTTCCACGGCCAACGTAAAAGTAGCAAAATTTGCACAACCCGCGATTTCCGCAGCAAATCTTTTTTTTTTTTATGATCTAATTCTATTAAAAAAAAAAAAAAAAAAAAAAAAAAAAAAACTCTTTCACAAAGGTTTCGGGCATATTTTAACTCTAAAATATATGAAGATTTGAAATATGTAATAAAATAAATGCGCAATTTTTGAAACTATTTTGCTTAAAAATACGCGGCGAGAAGGTTAAGGCGTTCGGTTCAGAAAATTAAAAAAAAATCATCAATGCAATTCGGACATAAAAATAGTCACGAATTTTGACAAATGGTCGTCATAAAAAATCTATTTCGTCAATCTAAAAATAATTTCAATTCCTCCAAAGGATCACGGAAAAAGCGCAAATTTTGTCAAAAGGACGACGAAAAAGAGTGAATTTGTTCAAAGAGACGCCGAAAAAACGTGAATTTGGTCAAAGGGCCGCTGAAAAAACGCGAAATTCTTCAAATGATCGAGAAAAAAGTGAGTTTCGTCAAAGGGCAGCAGAAAAAACTTAAATTTCGTCAAAGGATCGCGGCAGAAAACGGGAATTTTGGCAAATGGCCACGAAAAACCAAGAATTTCGTCAAAGGTTTGCGAAAAAATGCAATTTTTATCAAAGAATCGCGAAAGAAACACGAATTTCATCAAATGGTCGCGAAAGAAACAGGAATTTCATCAAAGGGTCGCGAAAAAAACGCGAATTTCATCAAAGGATCGCAAAAGAAACGCGAATTTGGTCAAAGAGTCTCGAAAAAACTCAAATTTTGTCAAAGGATCGCGGATAAAACTCGAATTTCGTCAAAGGATTGCTGAAAAACGCGAGTTTTGTCAAAGAGTAGTGGAAAACGCGCATTCTGTCAAAGAGTGGTGGAAGAAATGCAAATTTTACCAAAGAGTCGTCGGAAAAATACAGCGGTCTCTTTAGAAAACAGCACACATATATATATATCTATATGTTTATTATTATAGATATCGTTTTTAATTTGAAATAATATACTGAACTAACTTTTGAAGAAACGGGTTAACACAAACACAGCTTGCGCAAGAATCTGCACTCAGCGACTCAGCCTGAAATTGACCCGAATCGAAAACAGTTAACCCGACCTGCAACAAAAATAATTAGTGCCAGGATTGAATCCCCCCCCCCTCCCTCTACTGTAACCTTTCAGAAAATTTGCTTTGAATTTCAGATTTTTTTTATTTTTATTTATTGGGAATCACCCCTAATCAGGAGTTTTTTTACTGCGATTCTATATTTTAGTTTAAAATAGCAACGATAGAGGGCGCTGCAAGCAATAGACGCTAAATCTGTGCCCGGAGGAGGAAGGCCAGAAATTGGGCCCCGATTTAACGACTATTGATTGCAGCGCCATCTATCGCTGCTATTGTAAAGTAAAATCAAGAATTGCAGCAAAAAATCTCCTGACATCTTACATAACCTGCAAGATTTTTTTTAAATGGCTGTCATCATTTGCAAGTTATTGAATTTTAAAATCAGTCAGTCCATTTTGGGACACCCGGTATGTTTTTTGATAAGTTTCAAAGCATTCTTTACTGAATTACAACTGATCTTAGATATAAAGAGACAAGCAGTTTTATACCAAATTAGTACTTTTTACATAATCCTGAAGATTAAAAAGTATCCCTAAATAATTATTTGGACGTGTCCGTTATGGAGCTTTTACTGTATATTGTTTTTATCTTCAAAAATATTTAGACTTACTTTTCAAAAATCGGGTCAACCCTTCTCGCAATAGTGAAAACCCAATCCGAAACTGACTCAAGCCCGAAATAATGTATGTCAATCTAACCCAAACCCAGCGCGCTAGGCGCAGCTAAAAAGTAGAAGTCAACCCGACCCGCAGCAGAAAAATAGAAGTCAACTGGGCCCAAACCCAACCCGCAGCAAAAAAGTAGAAGTTAACCCGACCCGCAGCAAAAAGTAGAAGTCAACCGGACCCAAACGCGACCCACAGAAAAAAGGAGAAGTCAACCCGACCTGCAGCAGAAAACTAGAAGTCAACCGGGCCCAAACCCGACCCGCAGCAAAAAAGTAGAAGTTTACCCGACCCGCAGCAAAAAATACAAGTCAACCGGACCCAAACGCGACCCACAGAAAAAGTAGAAGTCAACCCGACCTGCAGCAGAAAACTAGAAGTCAACCGGGCCCAAACCCGACCCGCATCAAAAAAGTAGAAGTTTACCCGACCCGCAGCAAAACGTAGAAGTCAACCGGATCCAAACCCGACCCACAGAAAAAAGTAGAAGTCAACCTGACCTGCAGCAGAAAACTAGAAGTCAACCGGGCCCAAACCCGACCCGCAGCAAAAAGTGGAAGTCAACCGGACTCAAACCCGACCCTCAGTGAAAAAAATTAGTCCCGACTCGCGCATCAGATTGGAGTCTCCAAATTTCTAAAATCGCCCCCCCCCCACCCCTTGAGGACCCTCCAGATCCGCCCTTGCTATTTGGCCTATTTTTACGAACGGCTTTTTTATTGGCGCATCATTTAATCCATTGGTGTTTCAACTCTCATACAATTGTAAGCTTTACAGGAGATTTATCGGCTTTACTGGCGATATTTGGCGATTTATCATCTGTGGCGGACTAACGGAAAATCGCCTTAAAAATAAAACTTAAATTTAAAAAATCAAAAAACCCGGCTGCGTAAAAAGAGAACTAATTAATTATTTCTCATCAGTGTGAGACCATTTTTTTTTTATATTACATACCTATTTTTTAGGTAGATTTCGAATGAAATACTACCTATTGGGATCGTTCCTATGTTGGAATTTCTGAAATATTTTTGCAGATCTACACCGATCACGACCTCTAGAGCCCAAAACCCTCAGTAAAAAACTATCTATCTATCTATCTAACTAACTATCTATCTATATCACATTCTTCTGGACACGATAACTTTCGTAATTCTGCACCAATCTCTTCCAAACTTATACATAAAATCAATGGGCATAAAATCTTGGTTAAGTTCGTTAATGGGCAAAATCGGACGAAGGGGATGGAAATAGGGAGGGGTTTTGTGAAAACAGAAAACCCCCCATAACTTCTTAATTTTTGTACATATCAAATCAGTTAAAAGTTTTTATTACTTCTAAAAATAGGGCCAAAAATTTATTTATCACAGATTTTTGATAAAGTTAAAAATTTGCTCAAGGGGCGCAAAAAATAGGGTTTCTAGGAGAAAAAAATTCATAACTTCGTCAATTCTCAAGATATCAAATTCAATTAATTTTATTATAAATCTCCTTAACATTATCTACAACTTTTATATTAACAAGTTTTTGATAGGACCAATTCGTACCGCAAAAAAAAAAATAATAATAATAATAATAATAATAATAATAATAAAAACGAAAACAAAAAGGGGGTTTGAAGAAGAAAAAAATCTATAACTCCGTGAATTCAAAAGATATAAAATCCCCATGGATTTATCATATATCTTCTTAATATTGTCTACAACATCTATATAGACAAGTTTTGGATAGGACCAATTCTTACAGCAAAAACAAATTAAAAATACATAGCGGTTGAAGAAAAAAATCATCTTAGTAAGGGTGTATTCAAATCCAAACTGCGTATATTCTAACTCACTTTACAATTCATTTTTGCTCTCAAAGGCTTCCAATTGGTACGTTTTCTTACTCAGAAACTATATAATGTACCGTAATGGTCTATTTTTTGATAGAGGCAGAATATATTTTTAAAAAATGCTGTTAAAAAGGGCATTTTGAGCCGAATTTACCGAAGCGGATTGTGTTGGAAAAATCATTGTATTAAGGATGCACTCAAATCCAAACTGCTTATTTTCTGACTCATTTTTAAATTCATTTTTGCTCTCAAACGCATTTAATTGGTATATTCGCTTATTCAGAAACTATATAATGTAGCCGTAATGATCGATTTTTTGATAGAGGCAGAATATATTTAAAAAAAATGATGTCAAAGGGGGCATTTTGAACGGAATTTCCCGAAGCGATTGTGTTAGAAACGAAAAATATTCTCCTTCTGAGAAAATAATTGTTTATATATCAAGTTTTAATTAATTGAACAAAAAGTAAAAACACAAGTCGCTTATAAATCTCTTCAAAAATCACGTCAGCAAGTTTCATATTTTTTTTTTTATTAAAAATGAATCTGGAATTATGCCAGAAAATTTCGAGTTGTTGAGCATGGAAAAGTATTTTTTTTTTAATACCGCCCTAACATGATTCTGATAAAACCAGCTATTATATAAAAATGAAATAAAAACTCGTCAAAAGCGGCCAGATAAAATTGTTAAAGTGGATTTATCTGTAATCATGATTTAGTTTTTGTTTGTGAAATTAGTATATTTGACTTCGAAATCTACCTCTGCCTGTAGGCCGGGCCGGCAGGGATTTTTTTTTTTTATTTACTTGTATTGGTGACTTTTAAGTTGCGTTTAATTGTTAGTTCCTATCTATAAACACATGAGGCCTATAGATGTCTATGATGGTTAGAGTTGCAGTAAAGCTAGAGATCCTACCTACACAACTTCCAGGATGTGTAATATTTAAACGGAGCTTCTGGCTGTAAAATAGTCAATGAAACATCGTCTTCATTTTGAAAGACCTATCCAATAATATGCCACTCAATAGGGTGCGTAAATTTTTTTTTTCGTCTCTTCCGCCATTTTGTATTTTACGGCTGCCATTTTGAATTTATAAAAACAAAACCTAGCCTATAACCATCGGAGAATTAAGACGAATTAACAGAGACCTCATTCATTAAAATCCATCCAGCCGTTGGGATGTTTCGAGGGTATAAAGAAATCCACATACCCAGATACGCGAGAAACACATAACCCTTCTTTTCAGTCGGGTAATAATGTAAGCGTATACTTTATTTGAAGATTGTACATTTAATTTTTTATTTATAATTTATGTTCTACAATTTAGCTTTTAAAATGTTTCATTGTCGGAGTTTTACAGCCATTTGGCCTAATTTGACGAATGTTTATTGGAGCATCATTAAATACATTCTTCTTTCAACTCTCATATAATTGCACGCGTTTACAGTGAATATTGGGCGATTCATGACCCGTGGTGGGCTAACGGAAAATTGCCTTAAAATCAATGTATTAATTTAAAATTAATTTCTGAAAATATATGCTGTATTGTCATCGGAAACACACCTGTGAACGTAAGTTTTATAACTCTAGATCAGGGACGGCGAACCTATGGCACGCGTGCCACTTTTGGCACGGCACTGCTTGTGGCTCTAAATCAAAATAAAGTGAGATTACACAAAATTGCGTCTGATCTTTTCTAAATTCGATTTAATGGAAATTGAAAAATTTTAATTGCGTCATATTATATTCCAATCTAATTATTAACCATTTGGAAAAATGGTTATTGTTCTCGTCAGGATGGGAAATTAAAAGCATATCTGGAGGTTTTCATTGGTTTAATCCGCATTTTATTCGTTTTATGATTCGTCTATACAGTAATCTGTATTTCCCTTTAATTTCAACAACGATGGATACCTTCTGTTGCCACTATGACAAAAAAGTAATAAAAATTACAAAAAAAATAATAACTCAGAAACAAATTGAGATACAGCTTTCAAAAAAATTGCATTTAAAAGTACATTTTTTTCTCTATCCGACGGTGTAAAAAGTAATACTGTCGGATATTTAGAAGTTTAAGAATGAAATATCATTTAAAATTGGCCGTCAGATTTCTTGGAAATCTGGCGATGGAAAAGCCTTTTCCCGAACAGCCAATGAAATGCTTGGATATTTACGTAAGTTTCAGGTGGATAATACTTTAGTTTCATGAAATCTGACGGGTCGCAGACGATATTTTTGGCTTGCAATTTTTACGTGTAATAACACTATTAATGTTTAATTCATGGCGTACGTAATGTATGATCAACTCCGTGCGATTTTTTATGTCTTAAATTTTAGTCTTCAAAAAATTCCAAACGGTCATTGTAATTTGATAAATTGCTATTTTTTTTTAATATATAATTATTGTTTTTCAAATAAAGACGATATTTGAAAACTATCGATAAGAATTGGTTATTAGACATTACTAAATTCTAATGATAAACTTATGGAAATTTTGAATTTATTTCAGAGCCCTTCAAAAAAACTGGTGTTTGCCATTTAAACAGTTTTTCTGCCTATCTATGCCTTCAAGTCACTGTTTTCACAAATGAATAATATCAAAACATACACTGAAAGCATTTGTCAGATAAATCTGGCGTTAAGCTTGCATTATAATTAACCTGATATTAAGATGCAACAAAAGAAATCAAATTATATAGCATTAATTTTTTTTTATTAATTTCTAAAATATATTTGTTGTCATAATTATGTAGTGTGGTACTTTCATGTATGTTCCTCATATTTTTTAAATCTTAATAGAAAATTTTCAGCAATTTTAACCCATTATTTTTCCATCTACAAAATAGTTTTTAGTTGGCCCGTCATGGTCGCGTAAAATGTTTTTTGATCAAATTTGGCACGCGGCAACAAAAAAGTTCGCCGACCCTGTATCTAGATTATCAGCAAGTGGGTTAAAAATCGATTACAAAATTCCAACTTTACATACAAATAATAATAATAATAATAATAATAATAATAATAATAATAATAATAAACAGTTTAAGTTAAATAAAACAGCTAAATAAAAAGAAAATTTTCCAGTTAAACTGATTGAACTCACAAGGTATTCACACTAATTGTACATTATACACTTATTTCAAAGAATACCGGCAATCGAAAAACAAAGAAATTGACAAAAAACTCATTTAACTAAATTAAGTTGCGGCATTAGCTCCCCCCCCCCCCCATTTTATGCTTAACGAATGAACCTCCAAACCTAATCAGGGAAACGGCTTATCAGAATAAACCGCTGTACCAAATTTGAAGCAAACCGGATAATTCTGCATGAAAAACCACTTTATCTGAATTAATGGGGGATTATATCCCCCTTCCCCCTTTTATATTTAACCAATGAACCTACAAATCTCAAAAGGGAAGTGCCTTATCAGAATAAACCGGTATACCATATTTGAAGCAAATCGAATAATTCTGCATGAAAAACCCATTTATCTAAATTAAGGGAGGCGAAACTAGACCCCCGCCAACCATTTATACTTAACCAATGAACCCCAAAACTAATCCGGGAGGCGCCTTATCACAATGATTCTTTATCTAAAAATTTGAAGGAAATCGGATATTTCTATTAAGAGTTATCGCGTTACGTACGTACATACATACATACATACATACGCACATACAGAACCTGCGGGCACATTAGCTCTCAGGCTTTGATAGCCTGTGAGCTAAAAAGAAAAATAACCTGTCTCGCATAGATTAGGAAACACGCTCCAATGAAGATGAAAAGTGTTTAGAATTGGTTTGTATGTCTGCCCGTCCGTGCTCTAACTCGAGTAAATATAATCAGAGTTTCATGAAATTGATAGATGTTGTTGGCCATCACTATGGCATGATCGGTATTGAAGATGAAATGTATATAGCCTTCACAGTTCATTTACACAGAAGCTCAAAAGAATTCCAGGGGAAAAATAGTTTGCGGTGTATTTGGATGATATTGCACTATTTTAAACATACTGAAATTGATATATATTACTGAAGTGTACTACAAGGTTCTTATTATAGAACGTGGTGAGAATAGAAATTAGAGTTCATTTACAGGGACACCCAAAAGAGTTTGGCTACAGAAGAAATTGAACTATTGAAGCCTATGAACAATAATTACTGTAAGTGCGTTTTAACTTATGGTACGCGTTTTTAAAATTAACTATTTATTTTAATATTACTTGATGTGGATAAATTTTATAGATCATATACAGGGCTGCACAAATTTTCTCAAGTACATTTCCGTTTATTCACGGAAATTGCTGAATGGAAATTTTCAACTGTGCTATTTGTTTCAATGAACTAACTTTTAGCATACTATGTATACATGAGAATCCATAGATCATGTACAGGTCTGCACAAGTACACAAAAATAATCAAATAAAAAGATATTTTTCCGACTATTGATTGTAATAGCAGAAATTGGATTTTCAAATGCGTTATGAATTATTCAAATTGTTTATTTATACATTATATTTCACCTTACTAAAATGTGAAGTTTCGTTACAGTATACTGAATGCGTTGGAAAGTGTTACACAATCTATACTGGACGCATGATTTTTCGTTCTTGCTTTAACTCTAAGCTTAAGAAAATTTTTAAACCACATGCCAATAAAAAGAAGAACAGTTAAAAGTTGTCTGCAGGGGGGCTGTGTTCCTTTGACGAAAATTTTTTAGCCCCTTTTTATCTTAAAAGGAAAGTCTCCTTACTGGGCATACTCGGAATATTTTGAAAAAATACTTATTAAAATACTTATGTATGTAATAAAGGATCAATCAAACTTAGCGGCGGAATTGCAGTAGAAAGTCTGTAAATAAATAAAATACTTTCAAGTATTTGGTGCGAAAAGACGAAAGCGTCACGCGATTTGGCGAGCAGTACTTTTCCTCGCCAAAAACAGAACGATTTTAATGCATTGAGAATAGCTTATTGATTTTTAGAATGCGTGTAAATAGTATTTAATGAATTTAAACTTGAACAATGAGAGAGTTTAATGCATATATTTTTTGTATTACATATTTATGTTGCTTGTTGCTGCAGTTATTTAATTTTATTGCTGTAAAAATATTTTCATATTGAAAAATATATTTTCATATATTTAAGCGTATTCCAAAATAAAGGTCAGATGAAGAATGCTGCAGTTATACATTTCAATATCGGAGAAGTTTTCGTTTCCATAGCAACAAAATTGAATCGACGGTGCTTAATTGGACTTAATTTTGAGATTGAAACAATTTTAATAAATTTAAATTTTGTTTTAATTCATAAAATTTCACAATTAACTTTCATAATAAATATATATATGACAAAACTATAGTTAAAACAAACTAAAGTTATTTAAATTAAATTTATTTAAACAAGTTCAACGTGAAACAATTTTACCTTAAAGATTATTTGACATAAAAGAGTATTTTTTGAAATTTTATTCCATCGCCAACCGGTGATAAATCGCCAAAAAACGAAAATTTCATTATTTTTTTTACGGAGACTCTATCGAGTTAACGCCGAATTTTTTTTTATAAACTTATCTATCCTCATGAGAAGAACATTCTAAATTTTTTTTTTTTTTTTTTTTTAGCCTCCGGTCCGGTATGCTATTTCTTTCTCCCAGCTTATTTTGTGTCCAAAAAATAACGTTAGCTTACCAAGGCTAGCTGTAAAACAAATCATTACGATTAAATACTCTTTAGCAATTTTTTTAACTTCTGAGCTTCGCACACTTTCAGTTCTTATACCATCGTATTGGGAAAAAAAAGTTCTTTTAAATGCACTTTGTTTGAAAACTGTATCTCCATTTGTTTTTGAAATATTAATTTTTTTGTAATTTTTGGAGCCATTTGCTTAATATTGGCAACGGCATTATATCCATTTCTGTAGAAAGCAAAGGAAAAATACTTTTAAAATAGTAATTATATATTTTTGTTGCCATTTTCTCATTACAACCGAAAGAAAATGTAATTAAAATACGTGCTATTTTGAAAAAAAATATAAACGAATGATTTCTGTTAAAGCAATGGAGCTATTATATATTATATTTAATTGTAAGTATCTATGAATCATTAGATAGCCGGGGTTTTTTTTTCGATTTTCTTGAATGACGATATCTTTTTGCTGCATTTGTGCATTATTTCGCGATAGTGATGTACTATGCATGCTTTACTGTCGGTCTGTGAAATTCTTAAGCGGATGCGAATGACGTCATTTTACATAAAATAAAACGTGTGCTTTAAGTCTTAAAATTTAACTATGTTTTGTACTGCAGTACAGTCCCGCTTAACCGAGTTATTTTCTTCTGATGGACTGGTGGCTTCTATTATTATGAAACAAACATTATAAATGAAGTGTTAGGTGAAGATGAACGAGCAGCCTTAAAAAACAATTATGGCCATTTCTTCCCACCATTCTGACCAGAAAACGTTTTAAGGCTGCTCTTTCATCCTCACCTAACACTTCATTTATAATGGCTGTTTCATAATAATAGAAGCCATCAGTCCATCAGAAGAAAATGAAGTAATGGAAATGCCGGAGGCGACACTAAATTCTGATAAAGCAGAATTCCTGTTCTCTAGTTTTTAGATTTTTCGGAGTATGCCCGTATGGAGACCTTCCTTGTTAGTGCACAATTAAGTCACCGCACAAAAATAATTTTTTTTTTCAAAATTACATACCTTAGATAACGGAAATTTAGTTAATTAAATTTCAAAATTGAAGAAGGAGCAATGGTTCTCATCTACCCTTCACTTTGCTTGTGACCATGACTGTGTCCGTAAGTAAAGGAGTCACATTTTAGTCACTGAGCTCCATATAAAACAAGAGATCTGTCTTCTTATTTTCCAACATGATTTCCAGCGGTCAGCGCGGAAGGACACAGCGACGATCATTTTAGTTCGCATTCAAGGCAAAAAATGCTGTTCATCGCATTCCCTTACATGATTACAGAATCATTTATTTAGTAAGTTTTTAGAGAAGCATAAATTAGGATAACAGCGAATGAGAACAATGATATCAAACATTGATAGCGCGGACTATTTTTCAATTCCTTCTATCAGTTCACGCTCTCCCTATATACAGGGTGATTCATAAATATCGAAACAATAGGCTATCTCCTTAAATATTGCCCCTAGGTACATACTTCCAATTGCAAAGTTTCACAAAAAAAGGTGCAAAATTTGATGAGATATGTTTCAACTCAATGGGGGGGTCTATATGAGAAAATGCAAAAAATAAATTTTTAAACAGCCCCCGTACAGTAAAATTCCCAATCAGGAAAATTTTCCTCATCCATTCCTGAATAAAACACAAAAAAATTCATCTCGATATCTTCAAAATTCGCAGAGATATCAAAATCCGAAATTCGTGACTTACACCATTTATCCATGCCTCTGAGCGACGAGTTTTTGACTCATCTTGAATGCAAGATAGGAACATCCACAAATTGTACATTATTAAAAGTTGATATAAGACAGTGCCTCTCCTTTGGACATAAAATAGGCAGCGTATAGATTTTACTTTAAACCTGCTTTCAAAGTATGATGGTGGCCTGCACTAGAGGTCTGAACGGGTCGAAATATCTAGGTCCGGTCCCAAACCGACCCATAAGGAAAAAAGTTCGGCCTGCCTGGAAAAAGTTCATATCGTAGCCTGGCCCGGCCTGACTGAATTTCTACATAGTTTTTTACATCGATATGGTTAAAAGTTGTTTCGTATGAAGGATTTCTGACCAAAAATACTTATTATATTATTTGTTTTTTTTCATGTTTATAATTATTAATTTTAAAGAAGCGCCAAAAGTTGTGATTATTTGTTTTATTAATGAATCTCTATTTATATGTAAGCGATTCACTTCTCCTTTAATATCGTTAATCCATATTCCATGTGTTGGAAACGATGAAAAATGCTATAAAGTAAAATCTTATAAGATGGAATCACATAGGAAAGAAAAAAAAAAGCGTTATAGACAAGTTCCCTTCTTAGGAGTTGTAAATGTACTAGTCTATTTTTTTTCTCAGGTATTATTATATTCAATTTCCATGGATCAACAGATTTTTCCGTTTAAGAAAGGATTCCGTGATAGGCAGATTTTTTTCACTAGTTTTACTGTATTTTAATTTTTTTGTCTTAAAATCTACTAACCTTTAAAAATGTGAATTTTAAAGTTTTATTGTAAAATAATGGCCATTTAAAAATATATGCATTTGTTGTAAAAGTTTTTGGGCTGAGCCAAATTTTAGTTATTTTTGCACGGATTAGGTCAGTCAGAGATAATGATTTTAATACGGGTTGTCTCGAGACCGGGACTGAACATTTCACCCAGAGAAGATCTGGGAATAAGGAAGCCAGTCCCGGTTCGGTATAACCAGTGGCCGAGAGGTTCTGCTCTCAAAGCTGGAAGACGGGAGGTGCTGGGTTCGAACCCAATCGCACCCTTCGGCCCAAACGTTCGGAGTTTTCAATGGTTTTCTTCGAACCTTGGATATCCTTGCATAAATACGGGTTTAGTTCTCTTAGAAAGACCTCCACGGAAGGCACCTTCTTGCCCATATCCCTCGTGTAGATAATTGGCCGTCATAAATTGCACCAACACCCGGTTCGGTATGAAAAAAATACGTTAGGCCCGGCCTGACCGAGTCTTCAGAAAAAAAGTCGCCTAGCCCGGCCCGGCAAGGCCCCCTAGTATAGACTTTTTTAACGGTCTCGCCGGGACGATAAAAAGCCTGAATTTGTGAGGTCTAAAATTATGAAAAACTCTTAATCGGCATGTTAGAAAATGCATTGTTTCAAATTACACATTTAACATTTATTTATGGACATTTAATAGTACAAAAAGGAGGTGGAGACGGCAAAAATTAAACTGAATCGGAAGTTTAAGCTACAGAAAGAAGTTACTTTTCCACGTGCAATTTTTAAATAAGCATTTAAACATTTTATTAGAATCCAATCAATGTTTAAAACTTTAAATGCGTTTTTTTGCATGAAGTTTTATTTTTTTCTTTTTCTTGTTACCATTTTTCGTCACTAAATTATTATAAGTCAAGAATCGTAAATAAAAAAGGTGCAAACTTGGAACATGTATTTTTTGATTATATTACATTAATTTTGTTTCGGCAAATTTGAAAAAAAATTTACTTTTGAATTTATAATTTTTTAAAAAATAAATTACATAATTTTTTAAATAAATATTTTTAATATTTTTAAAATTAATATTTAAAAAAATCCTGAAACAAAACTAAAATTATACTTTCCTCTTTAATTAAATGAAAAAAATTTGAAATCCGATGAATAATTTTTCGAGTTATAAAGATTTTAAATTAAATCCGCCTAAAAAAATACTAATTAATTAACATTTAATTTTTTTAAAAACTTTATGAGAAATATTAGGATGTGATTTTGTTTGCAAATTATATGGTTAACCATCACAAAAAAAGAAAGAAAAATAAAAATTCTAACTCAACAAATATATTTTTTACATGATTCCTAGAACTCCTAAAGTAATATTGTTTCTTGGATTGCACGCATTTCAATTTGTGTCTAATCCCTTAAAACCTGGTGAATTATTTAAACGGCCATTACTCTGCGAGTTTTTCAGATATGAAGATGCAATTTTTTGTGTTTAATTTAGGAATGGATAAGGAAAGTTTTACTCATTGGAATTTTTACACTACGGGGCCGTATAAAATTTAATTTTAGTATTTTTTTCAAATAGACCCCCCATGGAGTTTCAACTTATGTCATTAAATTTTGCACCTTTTTTATGAAACTTTGCAATTGGAAGTATGGATCTAGGGGTAATATTTAAGAAAATAGCCTGTTTCGATATTTATGAATCACCCTGTATATATTTTGTTCAAATTTTCAATCGTTAATAAAATACTTATTATTCATCCACTCAAGTTCAAATACATTTTTTTGAACTTGTGATGGATGACACTTGATGTTAATACAATTTTTTTTTCAAATATTAATTCATTAATTAAATTTAATTAATTAATTTTAGTTTTATATGGAAGAAAAAAATGTCTCTTAGTCAAATTTTCAATCGTTAATAAAATACTTATTATTCATCCACTCAAGTTCAAATACATTTTTCAAAACTTGTAGTGGATGACACTTAATGTTAATACAGTTTTTTTTTTTCAAATAATAATTCATTAATTAAATTTAATTAATTAATTTTAGTTTTATATTGGAGAAAAAAATTTATCTTACTCAAATTTTCAATCGTTAATAAAATACTTATTATTCATCCACTCAAGTTCAAATACATTTTTTAAAACTTGTAGTGGATTACACTTGATGTTAAGAGCCTACACTAGTCACTCAAAAAGACCCGGATGATAACGTTAATCCTATGAAGTTATTTTCAAATATTTCGCTTGAATTTTGATATTTTCGAATGAATTTTTTTGCATAGGATAGCTGAGAATGATCTACAACCGGGCTAGTTTTCACTTTTTTGATTTTGGTTTCATATTTTTTTTAAAAATTGCTGTTATTTCGGAACCGGTTTGAACCGGTTCTGAAATTGAAACTATCCTAATAATAATAAAAAAAAACTACAACCAAAATCGAAAAAGTAAAAACTAGCCCGGTTGTAGATCGTTCTCAGCTATACCATGCAAAAAAAAAAAAAAATCTTTCGAAAATATCAAAATTCAACCGAGATATTTGAAAATAACTTCGCCATAGGATTAACATTATCATCCGGGACTTTTTGAGTGACTAGTGTAGGCTCTTAATACAGTTTTTTCAAATATTAAATCATTAATTAAATTTATTTATTAATTTTAGTTTCATATGGGAGAAAAATTTCTCTTCAAATTTTCAATCGTTAATAAAATACTTATTATTCAACCTAAGTAGGAATTGACTTAATTTTTTTTTAATATATTACTTGTTTACTTTGCCTTGCATGTTTGATTTGCTTTGTAAGCTTCTGACGACCGCCGACTAAGAACTCCTGTTACATATGGAGCTCAGTCATTTTAGTCGAGCTGTGACTACGACATTTGAGACGTCATTATGACCACATTAACTGGCTGTGTTATTTGGGAAATAGAATATTTTCGAAAGGAACTCTTATGCAGCAATTTTTAATAAAATATTAAAGTTTCGTTTCTATGAGAGCCTATTTTTTACAGAGCGGAGTAGAAATGTATGAGTAGCAATGAAAAAGATGTAAAAAATTTAACTCTATTGGAACGTGTTTTATTTAATTTTATATAAATTATGCAAAAAACCGTTATCTCTCTATATAAAGTTTTTTTGTGTAACAGTAATAACAAAGTAAATGTCTAAGTTTCAATTTCAGCTGGAACCAACAATCTGCCATGAAGTGATTCCTTACTGTCCCAAATCTCTGGAATGTTCCGATCCTATAACTCCAGTTGGAAACTGCTGCCCAATTTGCGGTAAGTCATACATATACTGTTGTAAATATATATAGTATTTAAGTATTGCGCGGCAGCGCAATACTTAATACTTATAATACTTAATACTTATATAATATTATAATACTATACTATATATAACTATTTATATACTATTTTTATATACTATTTATATACTATATATAACTATTATAATACTATAATACTTATAATACTTAATACTTATAATATTATAAATTCAAAGTGTAAAAACATTTGCCTGACGTCAGGGTCAAAACGGATCATAAAATGCCTTTGCATATTGGTGGATTATAATCTAGAGAGTAACGTGGGCTAATTTTTATTTAGATTATTCAAATATTTTTCTTAATAATTCCAAATTTCGCTTTTATGTAGACTTCGTATGAAATACTATCTATTGGGATCGTTCCTATGTTGAAATTTCTGAAAAATTTTTCCAGATCTACACCGATCATGACTCCTAGAACCCAAAACCACCCTCAGTAAAAAACTTTATCTATCTATCTATCTATCTATATATATATATATGTATATATCACTTTTTTCTGGACACGATAACTTTCGTAATTCTGCACCAATCTCTTCCAAACTGATACATAAAATCAATGGGCATAAAATCTCGGTCAAGTTCGTTAATGGGCAAAATCGGACCAAGGGGATGGAAATAGGGAGGGGTTTTGTGAAAACCGAAAACCCCCCATAACTTCTTAATTTTTGTACATATCAAATCAGTTTAAAGTTTTTATTACTTCTAAAAATAGGGCCAAAAATTTATGTATCACAGATTTTTGATAAAGTTAAAAATGTGCTCAAGGGGCGCAAAAAATAGGGTTTTTGGGAGAAAAAAATTCATAACTTCATCAATTCTCAAGATATCAATTCCAATTAATTTTATTATAAATCTCCTTAATATTATCTACAACTTTTATATTCACAAGTTTTTGATAGGACCAATTCGTACCGCAAAAAAAAAAAAAAAAAAAAAATTAAAAACGAAAACAAAAAGGGGGTTTGAAGAAGTAAAAAATCCATAACTCCGTCAATACAAAAGATATAAAATCCCCATGAATATATTATATATCTTCTTAATATTGTCTACAACATCTATATATATACAAGTTTTGGATAGGACCAATTCTTACAGCAAAAACAAATTAAAAATACATAGCGGTTGAAGAAAAAAATCATCTAAGCAAGGGTGTATTCAAATCCAAACTGCGTAGTTTCTAACTCACTTTACAATTAATTTTTGCTCTCAAAGGCTTCCAATTGGTACGTTTTCTTACTCAGAAACTATATAATGTACCGTAATATTCGATTTTTTGATAGAGGCAGAATATATTTTTAAAAATGCTGTTAAAGTGGGCATTTTGAACCGAATTTCCCGAAGCGGATTGTGTTGGAAAAATCATTGCATTAAGGGTGCACTCAAATCCAAACTGCTTATTTTCTGACTGATTTCTAAATTCATTTTTGCTCTCAAACGCATTTAATTGGTAGGTTCGCTTATTCAGAAACTATATAATGTACCGCAATGATCGATTTTTTGATAGAGGCAGAATATATTTCAAAAAATGATGTCAAAGTGGGCATTTTGAACGAAATTTCCCGAAACAATTGTGTTATCACTTTCTTCTGGACACGATAACTTCCGCAATTCTGCACAAATCTCTTCCAAACTGATACATAAAATCAAGGGACATAAAATCTCGGACAAGTTCGTTAATGGGCAAAAGCGGACAAAGGGGATGGAAATAGGGAGGTGTTTTGTGAAAACCGAAAAAAACCCATAACTTCTTAATTTTTGTACATATCAAATCAGTTTAAAGTTTTTATTACTTCTAAAAATAGCGCCAAAATTTCATGCATCACAGATTTTTGATAAAATGTAAAATAGGCTCAAGGGGCGCAAAAAATAGAATTTTTGGGAGAAAAAAATTCCTTACTTCGTCAATTCTCAAGATATCAAATCCAATAATTTTATTATACATCTCCTTAATATTATCTACAACTTTTACATTCACAAGTTTTTGATAGGACCAATTCGTACCGGAAAAAAAAACGAAAACAAAAAAGGGGGGTGGTTGAAGAAGAAAAATTTTCTTAACTCCGTCAATTCACAAGATATAAAATCTCCATGGATTTATCATATATCTTCTTAATATTGTTTTCAACATTTATATAGACAAGTTTTTGATAGGGCCAATTCTGAAAGCAAAAACAAATTAAAAATACATATCGATTGAAGAAAAAAATCATCTTATTAAGGGTGCATTCAAATCCAAACTGTCTATTTTCTTACTCATTTTTAAATTCATTTTTGCTCTCAAACGCATCCAATTGCTAGATTCATTTATTCAGAAACTATACAATGTACAGTAATGATCGATTTTTTGATAGACGCAGAATATATTTCAAAAAAAGATGTCAAAGTGGGCATTTTGAGCAGAATTTCCCGAAGCGATTGTGTTAGAAACGAAAAATATTGCCCTACTGAGAAAATAATTGTTTATTAATCAAGTTTTAATTAATTGAAAGAAAAATAAAAACACAGGTCGCTTATAAATCTTTTCAAAAATCACGTCAGCATGTTTCATATTTTTTTTTAATTAAAAATTAATCTGAAAATGTGCCAGAAAATTTCGAGTTGTTGAGTACGGAAAAATATTTTTTAATATCGCCTTAACATGATTCTGATAAAACCAGCTATTTTATAAAAAGGAAATAAAAACTCGTCAAAAACAGACAGATAAAACTGTTAAAGTGGATTTATATCTAATAATGATTTAGTTTTTGTTGGTAAAATTAGTATACTTAACTTCGAAATCTACCTCTGCCTGTAGGCCCAGACGGCAGGGATTTTTTCATTGAGAATCAGCGGACATTTTCTAATAAAATTTAACATTTTTCCTTCATTGTTGTAAATAATTCAAAAGCCGTAATAATAATTTGCCTATTTTTAGTCGAATGATTTTCACGTGAAACATGAAACTGAAGAAACATTTTTTTTTTTTTTTAAGAATTAAAAAGAAGATGAATATGGCGTCATAGTGGAAATAAAGATGACATTTTCAAGCAGATTTTCTAAGTTCAGATTGTAATTTTTTGACCAAACTACAGCAACCTGCATTACCGCACTGGTGAAACATTTTGAATTATACATAGGTAAATTTGCATCACAAATTGTGGTGCGATGTCGCACAAATCAAAGCCTGATGATGATACCCTCCATTAATTTTGAAATGTGTTCGTCTGAATGCAGTAGTTTTTTAAAAAACTTGATATATTAAACAAAAACCCAATTTGCAGAACAAATTAAAAAAATATATATATTTCCTAAATTGTTTAAGCCCGAGAAGGGGCAGATATTAAGATATTTCATTCAATTCGTTCTACATTTAATGTTAAATTTTTGTAACAAATAAGTTAAACGAATTGAACATTAAACTAGTATGTTGTGGCCATCACAAAACTTTCTTCTATATAAATCACGTCAATTAAATCATTTAAATAGTACAAGAAATAACGATTTAGCACCAATTCATATCAAAGCAGGGCCGGCGCCAGGGGTGAGGCAGCGAGGCGGCCGCCTCAGGGCGCACGCATAAAGGGCGGCATTTGCCTCACATATATTGAACATAAAATTCCTTACCATTATATGTATCAAAACTTTTTTTTTAAGTGTGATTTTTTTCCTCTCATTTTAGAATAAAAATACGGAGTACATTTCAGATAATTACAGCCGAATGATAATCGAAGAGTTCATAATCTTTATTATGGAAAATGGATTAAATCGACACGAACAAAACTAACGAAGAGAATTTCATGCTTTTTTTTTCTTTTCAAAGATTGTCTTGTACTGAAATCAGCAGAATTCACAAAGGGTAGACTGCGCCAGACGCATGCAAACCACAAATTCTCATAATGTTGTAGCGTCACGTGCTTTTAGTATTTCATTATTTTACTTGCATAGTCTTTCGATCGTGAAATTATTTTCATTAATTGCCTGTAGCGAGTCGGATACTAGGATTACACAGATATTGTACCAGTTAAAAGAAAAAAATATTTCTTACTTCAGGTAAATATAATGCTAGTTTTTTTATTTAGTTTTTAATTTAAGATAATGATTTTAGGTAGTTTTGAAAAAAAGTATTCTTTAAAACATATTTCATTTGCTTAAAAAATCAGCCTGCACAAATAATTAACTTCTCAATGTCCTGGATCTTTATCCAAATAAAAGAATAATTATATAATATCTTAATAAACCGTCTTCCAAAAAATATGAGACCCTGATAAAACGCCCTTTTCGACTAATAATTTTCCTTTCTTTCCATAATTTCTAGCGGGAAAACGATAAAAGAAACAAAAACTTTTGATGAGACCAACCACTGATCGTAGCAATATCTTTCAATCTTTCGTAATCAGGTAATCTTTTTAAAACATAGCAAATTAGTGTTGTTTGTAGAACCTAGGATTTGGACGGGTTTAGGTGAGCTTAGCTCGTAGGGACAATGCCTCCTAGTGTAAAATATGAGAGCAAATTGTTTCAAAATAATATAAATTTCCAAAATTTTTTCTTTATTCCTTTTTTTTTCTTTACTAGTTTATTATTTTTTTTTTCGTTTTCTTTTTAGCTTTTAATCAAGGAATTTATTGCAAAATATTGAAGCATGATTTCAAGCATGATAATATTCTATATGAAAAAGGGTGAACTGAAAAAAAAAAAGGAATGTCTGGTGAAATTGTGTTGGATTGCAAGATACGAAAATGTACTATAATCACGAACGAAAATATTAAAATCCCGCAAAGCGCTTCTTTATCTTTATAAAAATCCGAACACAATTTAGTTTTGAAATTTAACCCTGCTAAGGTGTTCGGGTCGTTTTTGACCCAAAAGTTGGCCCAGCGTTCAGAGTTGTTGAGTCTGAGGCTTTTTGCACACCGCTATTATTTTAGAGAAATTGTTGTTCTCTTGAATCGCTCAAATGTTCCAATTAAAAAAAAAAGAACATTTTCTGAATTAAAATAGTGGTAGGAAACTTGGAAGCTCTGCATATTTGAAATAATGTTCATTCAAAATGAACACCGCATTACGATTAAAAAAGAATTTATATAAATAATTTTTTATTAGCTGTCCATCATTTTCGGAAACGTTTCCGAGTGGCTTCAACAATGCATCATTAATCAGCTCTCCCTTTACGGAAAATCGGTTTTCTGGATGTTACCTACTCAAGTAAGTATTTTCACTTACAGCAAACATGTTTAACAGACAAACATGCAAAATCGCCAGTAACATCACCATTATTTTGCGACAACTGTATCTACAAATTCAGTTATGAGTTACGCAACTGAAAGTGCTTACTTGAGAATGGATAACATCCGAAAAACCGATTTTTATTTATTAATGATTAATTAAACTGTTCGTTGCAGCTTCCTACATAATTTTCGACTATTCCCGCTGAGAACAGAGAAATTGCCGTTCGCCCCCCCCCCCCCCCTCCCATTTTGATACTTTTATCAGATTTTCAATTTTTTGCATTTTTTAATGTTTTCTAACGAGTTATATATATATTTATCATTTGCACTATCTTAGCTGTTTTCAATATCTTTAGAAAAAGACAAAAGCCTGGTTGAGAAAAGATCATATAGTGGATGATCGGTTAACGAACTTAATCCGTTCCAAAACAATATTCGTTAACCGAATTGTTCATTAACCGATCATAGATTTTGTATACATTTGTGTGGGCATTGAATTAATTCGTTCTTAAAAACTAACAAATATATAAAAATTAATATAAATTCTCCCTAAATTTATTTAAATATAATAACAACGATACATACATTAATAACAATCGAAACAGTTTTCAAACTTCCTTTTTAAATAAGGTTAATAATACGGCCATATTTAATATGTATAGATCGTATTTTGATGGCTTTATGCGTGTCGTTTGCATTAAAAAAATAAATGACATACATTTAATACATGTTTTACCACATTGCTAACTAAGCGTAGAACCAACAGAGTGAAAAATGTCCAAGTCGAGAATCGAATTCGGAACCCTTGGAATAGCGCTCAAGTGTTCTACCATTTAAGATACGAGGACGATACCCATCTTATCATCTCTCACTAAATATGTTGTTAAGGTTGCAACTGCATCATACGATGGAATAGTCTTCATGAACACACAGTCTTGCGGCGAAACATGAGATACAAATAAACCCAGCATCGGTGAACACAACTATAATTTATAATTAATTTTTCAATTAATTTTCAGCAGTGATAGATCACTTGGAGCGCTATTCCAAGGATTCTGGGTTCGATTCCCGGCTTGGACATTTTTCACTCTGTTGGTTCTACGCTTAGTTAGCAATGTGGTAAATCACGTATTAAATATTCAATAATATCGAGCGTAATTTCACTGCTGAAAATAAATTGAAAAATTAATTAAAAGTTATATAAATGACATTTGTTTTGCAAAAACTAGGATCACATTTGTTGACTGCAGCATTAAACCATATCACTCCATATCACTTTGACCTTTCAAAAGTTCCATTTGTTCTCTAAAAATTATATTTATTGCAGGGCCCGATAAAGGCCAAGTGGAGCTTAGAGCTTGTTTATAATTTAGGAACTCCATTTCAATTAAAATGAAAATTTTCCAATTAAAAATATTTCTTTAAAAAAGGACAAGATATATAATTTAATATTTTTAATCTGTTCATTCAAATTTGGGGGTCCTAAAATGTAGGACCCGAACTCTCGATAACCCATAAACTAATTAGGCCATAAATATACAACTGTTAAAATATTTTCTAAGTCGATAATAGATACAATTAAATACAGCACTGGAAAACTGAAACATGGCATTGCTTCTACTTGCTTTGTTTCATGAGGTGTTCGTAACGGAATAGAAAATTCTTCTCGAAAGTGTTCGTTATCTGAACATAAAAATCTCTCTCAAAAGTGTTCGTTAACCGATCACCCACTGTATATCCAAATAATCAAACTTACATTTCCTTAAAATCTAAAAATTTCTAACAAAGATGAAAAATCAATTTCACAAATATTGTGTTTTCGCCATGAAAAAAGAATGCGAAAAAAGACGTATTACAGCTATCTGGAAATATATCTCTTGTTTCGAATCAATTGGTCACAATTTTAATTTCCCGTCGATCACAACCTTCCTTTTAAAATGAATTTAGATAAACTAGCTTTCAAACAAGCGGGTAAGTGTGATCACAGATCGCACAAAGGATTTCGTTTAATATTCCTTTCAAAACACTTTATCCTTTTGCAAAATTTGTTAGTTCCACATTTCGCAACCAGGAGGCGCACTCTATTCTACACAAACCTCTACCCGAACGAAACTCAGTTTTACAACCTATCCGTAGATATATTAATGGAGGGAATCGGGCCCATAGCACCCGAGATAGCCGCCCCCCTGGCGGTAAAAAACGGAACTACAATATTTAAGTCTATGGTGCAGAATATGAAAGAGTGATCAAAGGGGTGTCAGCAAAAGTTTAAAAAGTGACTCCCAGGGGAAAAGGGGGGAGGATAAAAAATTGCTTAAAATACACAAGTTAGAGCACAGAGGGTTAAATATAAGATTTTTTCGAAATTTTATGATTTGTCGTTTGATCGCAAGTGTTTAGCTATAATTATGCAAAATTTCAAGTCTTCAACTTAATTAGGGGCTGAGTTAGAAAAAGCTTAAAATACACAAGTTAGAGCCCAGAGGGTTAAATATAAG
Source organism: Maratus speciosus (assembly GCA_963932465.1). Taxonomy (NCBI): domain Eukaryota; kingdom Metazoa; phylum Arthropoda; class Arachnida; order Araneae; family Salticidae; genus Maratus; species Maratus speciosus. Next base: position 492,022,441 of record OZ010794.1, read on the forward strand.
ATTTTGTCGAAATTTTATAATTTTTCGTTTGATCGCAAGTACTTAGCTATAATTTTGCAAAATTTCAAGTCTTCAACTTAATTTGGGGCTGAGTTAGAAAGAAAAGCTTAAAATACACAAGTTAGAGCCCAGAGGGTTAAATATGAGATTTTTTCGAAATTTTAGGATTTGCGTTTGATGAGAGGTGTTCAGCTATAAGTATGCAAAATTTCAAGTCTCTAACATGCATAGTTTCTGAGAACGGGATCTGTGACGGACAGACAAACAGAGGGGCGAGACGAATGGGGTTTCTTAAGATGAACTAAACCCTAAAAATGATGCTTATCGTAAATAAATAAATAAAAAAAAATACTTTAATTTATAATCAATTTTTAGTGTTTTTTAAAAATGCAAAAATCATAACTTTTTTTTCCTTTGCATATGCATTTATCATTTTCAAGTAATTATTTTATTTTAGCGATCCTCCTGGATAAGTATGAAATAAAACTATACTTTCTGTACTCGAATTTGTTGACTGATTCATGGACAATTTAATTTATTCAGATGATGATAATAATAAAAGTTACAATTTTAATTTTACGTACAGTATTATTCAAAAATAAAATAAAGAGTACTTTTTCAGTACGGGCAAAATAGAGAAATCTGCCTTGGCGAGAGAAGGAAATTTTTCATACATATTTTGTTTCATATATACTAGTAATTTTTTAAATCTTTATAGCTATAGGTGTAGATTCACGGTCACCAGTCGCCATGTGGAGACTAAATTTTTTGCTTTGGCGACTAATTTTCGGCGTTTAAGTCGCCATCCTTTGGCGAATTTCGCGTTTTTTCCGGTAATCTTTAGACGTAAATCGTGATTTCTTTTCGCGATCCTCTGACGAAAAGCGCGTTTTTTTCCGCGAACCTTTGAAGAAATTCAGATTTTATAGCAATCATTTTATAAATGTCTTTTTTTTTTTTTTTTTTTTTTTTTTTTCAATGCTTTGACGAAATTTGCGATTTTTTGATAAAATTCTTTTTTTTTCTGCAATCTGTTGACGAAATCCGCGTTTTTTTCTGCAATCTTTTGACGGTATTCGCGTTGTTTCTGAAATCCTTTGACAAAATTAGCGTTTTTTCTGCGATCCTTTGATAAAATAAGTGTGGTTTTTCTTCATTACCCCTTGACGACGTTGACGTTTTTCTGCGAAGATTGACGAAATTCGCTTTTTCCCTCGATTCTTTGACGAAATACGCGTTTTTTCACGATTCTTTGACGAAATTCGTATTTTTTTTTGTTTAACTTTTTGACAAAATTCGCGTTTTTTGGAATTCTTTGACAAAATTCACTTTTTTTCCTGGATCCTTTGACGAAATTCGTGTTTTTTGGAATTCTTTGACAAAATTCGCTTTTTTTCCTGGATCCTTTGACGAAATTTGCAGGGTTTTTTGCGATCCTTTAACGAGATTCACGATCTGAATTTTTCTCATATAAACGCTATTGCTTTTATGGGTTCTTCCACAACTTGGGTTTAGGAGCCACTGGCTCCTTAAAAATTTTGGGAATCTGCACCTATACTTTATACAATTTTTTTAATATAAAGAAGCGATTTATATATTTTTTTATTAGAAACAAATGAAAATTTACACAAAAAAATTTATAATTTGCATATAAATTGTATATAATATATATATATATATATATATATATAAATATATTTATATATATGTATAGTATCTACCCTATATATATAATATATGTATAAAATGCTTACATACAGGGCCCGATTAGCAAGTTTCTGTGTCCAGGACATTTTCGATTTTTCGTGCTCTCTTAGATTGGTTAATTTACTGATACTAGTTCATTTTTATACATATTGCACACTTATTCAAAAAGTTTCCACTCTAAAAATTAAGTTTTCCAGAAAATTAAAAAAAATGGTCCCAGGAATAAAAATAAAATATGTTTTCTGTTATTTATTGAAATGTGTTTTTAGCCATACATTGAGATATATTTTTATCATTTCATCATATTAATATCTCAAATATCACATTTTTTTTTTTTTTTTTTTTTTTACAATTAACTGTAAAAAAATGTACGTTATGTAATTTGTACATTTCTGTACATTTTTAAATTGTACATTGAAAATTGTAAATTGTTGCGCTCACTAACCCCCATTCAGATTTCACATTCTCTAAACATGGTAATATGCCCTGTTTTTAAAATATCACCAAGTTACGGAATATTGAATGATATTACTACGAATGGTGTTTTTGTAATGGGGTTGCCATGCATTTCCGTTTGAATAGATCATTTTACGAATACCATACAGATAGTTTCGGTCCGGCCGAATTTTTGACAGCATTTTCGCCGAAAACGAATTTTCAATGAAAGTTAGATTTTAGGTCGATAACGAAAACGAAACCGAATTTTCGGTCGATCTCTAGTTAGCATATTAATTTTCTATTCTTAAAAAAATTTGAGTAATGAAGAAAAACAATTACGTCATAAAGGCGGCAAAATGATGCTCGCCTCAGGCGGCAAAATGTCCAGCGCCGGCCCTGTATCAAAGTATATCTGAATTTGAAGTTGGATAAAAATTCGCGCATTAGTTCTTGAGATAGAGCTATAGCGGAAATTCTGAAAAAATGTAGCATAGCAGCGCCACCTGTTGAGCGATTTACACCAAAAGTAAACAGCACTAAACGATATCAAGGTATACCTGAATCTGAAGTTTGTTGAAAATCCAAGTATTAGTTCTTGAGATAAAGCTATTGTGGAAATCGCAAAAAATACAGCATAGCAGCGCCACCTGTTAATCGATTTACACCAAAAATTAAACAGCACTAATTAATACATCAATTCATGTCAAGGACTAACTAAATCTGAAGTTTGATGAAAATCCGTGCAATAGTTCTTGAGATACACCTCTTGTGGAAATCGTGAAAAATGCAGCACAGCAGCGCCACCTGTTGGGCGATTTGCACCAAAAATTAAGCAGCACTAATTTATATCAGGGACTAACTTAATCTGAAGTTTGATGAAAATCCGTGCATTTTTTCTTGAGTTAGAGCTATTGCGATAATCATGAACAATGCAGCATACCAGCGCCACCTGTTGGGCGATTTTCACAAAAAAGTAATCAGCACCAAACTATATCCTGGACTAACTGAATCTGAAGTTTTATGAAAATCCGTGCAGTAGTTCTTGAGATACAGCTATTGCAGAAATCGTTAAAAATGCCGCATAGCAGCGCCACCTGTTGGGCGATTTTCACCAAAAACTAATCAGTTCCAGTTTATATCAAGGTCTAACTAAATATGAAGTTTTGTGAAATTTCGTCCATTAGTTCTTGAGATAGAGCGCCCACAAAATTTGTGTCACATACAGACAGACAGACGGACGGACAGACAGACAGACAGACGGACAGACAGACAGACAGACAGACAGATAGACAGACTCACAGACAGACATTTTGTAAAAACATGTTTTTTGGAATCTCTGACTCATAAAACGTGTAAATCCGTCGAAAACTGGAATTCGAAAATTTTCATGAAACCAATACTTTCTTCTTGTAAAGATAGAAGAAAGTAAAAATAGAAATGAAATTCATACAATATAATACTTTAAACACCTATATACTTAGATTCCGCTCAAATGAAATCGAAATAAATCTTAGACTTTTTTTTAAAGTTTTCCATTTTTAAGTTGTAAATATTTGTACTGCAGATTTTGCATTATGTTTATGACGATTGTACATAATATGATAAGATAAATGCAAATTACAAAACTTTAAAAAAAGTAAGATTTATTTCGATTTCATTTGAACGGAATCTAAGTATATGTTAGTATTTAAATCCCAATAAAAAAAAGGCGTGAGTAAGTTAGATAAAATTGGGACTTACCCGTTCTTCAGGATACTTTTTATTTAGGTGTAAATCCACATTTTGTGTAATCCAATATAATGGTTTCCCAATGTAATGTGTTAGTTGTCATAATTTTAATCAACCACTTTTTATAACCTCCTTTGAGAAAAAATTGTAGACTATTATATCAAATGAATAAGCAGTGGTAACACTTTAAGCTATTTAATTCACATTGTTTAAATTGTGAAAAAGAGAGAGCATTTTTCATCCGCCTTCTCTTGAACAACTACATTTTCAGAATGAAAAAATATTTACATTATAAGATAATAAATCAGTAATAATAATTGTAATAGCAATATCATAATAATAATAATAAATCAGTTTAATGTCTATGAGTCACTCAACAAGTCATTATCTTTATCAATGTTTTCAAGGTTAAAAACATCTTTCACATTTGAAAAGATTTATGGCTGAGTTGAATCGACACATTATTTATGTAACTGAGGAAATTACTTTTATCACAGCTAATTAGCTTGATTTATATCCATCAGTATATGGGTGTTTAAAGTATTATATTGTATGAATTTCATTTTTATTTTTTAATGTTCAATTGGTTTAAATTATTTGTTACAAAAATTTAACATTAAATGTAGAACGAATTGAATGAAATATGTTAATATCTGCCCCTTCTCGGGCTTAAACAATTTAGGAAATAAATTTTGTTTTTTTTTTAATTTGTTCTGCAAATTAGGTTTTTGTTTAATATATATATAACTATTATAAAACAATACAAACTATCATCAACAATAGTGAATACACAAATTATAAAGGAATTTTTATGGAAAGTAAAATTTTGTATTAACCTCTATAAAATTCTTTGAAATAGATCATCATAACAAGTGAGACAAGGAATTGAAAATTATAGTAAACATTGGAAAATGGAAATATTTGAGGAACATTTTAGCTTTAGCAATCTTATATATACATATGACGGTCGGCTGAAAAGTCCCAGGTCCGGCAAAGAAAACAGAATTTATTTCGAATTTTTTTTCTTTCTCAACTTAATCCCCAAAAAGGCTAATGCATTTATTATTGGTGTTCTAATTTAATTAAACCATCTGTATAATATGCGATTCGTCGAGCTCCTCAAAATCGCTGTTTACGTCATAAATAACGTCCTCTTTGCTCTGAAATCTTCGTCCACAAAGGAATTTTTTGAGGTTGGGAATAGGTGGTAGTCACTGGGTGCTAAATCTAGCGAATAAGGTGAATGTTCAAACAATTCGAACTTTAATTCGTAGATTTTTCCCATTGCAATGACATCTATATGCTGAAGCAATGTCATGGTGAAACAAAATTTTTTCTTTCGCCAAATGAGGTCGTTCTTTCTTTACCTCTTCGTTCAAACGTTGCAGTAAACTTGCGTTGTACTCCCCAGTGATAATTTTACTCTTTTCCAAATAATCAATAAAAATAATTCCCTTTGCAGCTCAGAAAACACTCGCCATAACCTTGTTAGCTGACAAAGTTGACTTTGCCTTTTTTGGAGCTGGGTCATCCGGTGCAATACACTGTTTGACTATAATTTGCTTTCAAGAGTGTAGTGGTGAATCCATGTTTAATCCGTAGTTATAAGCCGTCTCAAAAATTCTTTGGGATTTTTACGGTAGAGATCCTAATTCTTACTTGAAACGGCTTTCCGATGCAACATTTGGTCAGGGGTCAGCAAACACAGCACCCACCTCGCACAGACCTTGTGGAACCCCAAAATATTAGTTAAAACATTACCTGCATTTTCTTTTGATACGTTTAAAGCCTCTGCTATCTCGAACAACTTTAACCTTTAACTGATGTCACGCGGTCTCCCAGACCCCGCGACTCCCAACTGTAAACACTTTTACAGCTTTTTACTTTTCTGTACTGAAGTTAAATAATATGAAAAAAATACTCTTTTCATGCAATTTAATTCACATGCTCGTAAGAGAAGTACAACGATATTGTTAGGACAAAATTTAAGTAAATTCAACCATTTGAGTTATTTTTTATTCATTTTATTCGAGGGGTCTGAGAGACCGGATCACATCAGTTGTGTGACAAATTTTAGTCACATCAGTTAAAGGTTAATCTGTGGTCGTTCAGGACTATTCGATGATTTTTTTCAATAAGTTCAGGAGTTGTCACTTCCACAGGGTTTCCAGAGCGAGGCTCATCACTCGTGCTCGTCCGTCCCACTTTAAACCCTGCAACCCACCTTTTAACCATTGAAAATGATGGGGCAGAGTCATTTAGTGTGCTGTCAATTTCCTCCTCCATTTCTTTAGGCGTTAAACCATTCAAATGGATGTATTTGATTACCGCTCGTTTTTCCAAATCTTTCATTTTCGTAAAAACACTAAAATAGCCTTGATTTAAATGCTATCAATCAAACAATAACTAAGATATTGATCTGAAATTGTGGGTATAAGCTAGTCAGGGATAGTACTATGCAATGTTAGCGTATAACTGCCCTAGTAGCGCCATCTCTGTGTGGCCCCGGGACTTTTCAGCCGACCTTCGTATATATACACACACACACACACATACATATATAAGGTGTGCCCCACCGAAATAAAGCCACCATGATTATGTGCTGTAACTGGGAACGAAACAAACCAATGAAAAAGAAACAAATATTTTAAGAAAGCCTATTTACAAATACATATTTACAAGGAATAACTCACTCCCTGCCCCACTTGGGCAGAAAAAAAAAGAATGTGTAAAAAAAGAGGGGGGAAAAGTGTCCCGCCGAAATAAAGCCACTACAATTAATAGCCAATATATCCGCGATGTTTATATATGGCTTGGTATATATGATGTGGCATACCATTTACCAATCCCTGGAGCACAGTAGCATCAATATTATCCCAGGCTTCAATGATGTCGGCCTTCAATTCTGCCACAGACTGAAACTGTCTGCTATTGGCATATACTGAGGCATATACTGATGATATCCCTCACATTTTCTTGGGGATTGAGATAAGGGGAAAGCGCAAGACGTTCCATGACATGCACTCCATTATCCAAACACCATTTCCAGGAGGATTTTGCAACATGAATGGCGACATTGTCCTTCTGGAAAACCCAACTTAGGCCACAAATTCTCTCTGCAAATGGCAGTAGATGTGTTTCTAGCATTTCTTGGTAATTGGTGGCCTTCATGCGGCCTGAAGGAAGAGCCAGGTTAAGTTTATCGCCATAGCCAAAGCCTCCCACACCATCAATGAGCCTCCATCTTGCTATCTTTCGGAGAAAATTTCCCTTTCTTTCCTCATGTTATGCCAATAGAAAGCAAGGCCGTCTAAGCCATCTAAATTAATTTTTTTCTCATCTGAGACTATAGTACGATGCCACTGGTCCATCAAGGTTTGATTATATTTGGCTCAATCGACTCTCCCTTACACGTGGATAGCTTTCAACATGGGCTGCCATTTCCTTTTCTTATATCGTAAATTTCTTTTACGTTTTTCAATTCGTGACAGGGTTGATCTTGTCACAGGGATGTTATCCTGATTGAAAAACAATTTTAGGGAAATATCACCTCGTGAAAGACGATGCAAAGCATTTCTTTCCTGCCTGGAAGTCATTTTTCTGCATGTACACCTCCTTTTTTATATACCCGTACGCATTGCCTTAATTTTAAAAAAATTGTCTGTTATGGTTTTAGATAGTTTGATTTGCTTACATATTGGTCTATGTCAAAGATCTTGTTCCTTAAAAGCTGTTATCTGAACTTTCTCGAACTTTGATAGCTGGGATTTCTTTCCCGATGCAATGCTGCAGGAGAAATAGAAAATACAACCTTCTAAAGTCTACATAAAGTTCGAGAGGCACAGAGCAAGTATTTGACATCATCCTGATGTCATAAACACGTTGAACTGCAGCAGCTCGAATGTCGATTACCAATAAATACTAAAATTGGCAGTGGCTTTATTTCGGCGGGACACTTTTCCCCTTCTTTTTTTACGCATTCATCTTTTTTTTTTCCTGCCCAGGTGGGGGAGGGGGGGGGGCAGGGAGTGAGTCACTACTTGTAAATATGTGTTTGTATATAGACTTTCTTAATATATTTGTTTCGTTCTTATTTGTTTGTTTCGTGTCCAGTTACGGCACACAATTACGGTGGCTTTATTTCGTTGGGACACACCTTATATCTATCTATATATATATATATATATATATATATATATATAACCATTATAGAGTATTCTGCTATAAAGATGTATTATAATAACACTTTAAATTGCTAAAATTCCTTCTGAAACGTCAATTCTTATTATAGGTATCAAATATTATATATATATATATATATATATATATATAAACTATTATAAACCATTACAAATTACCTACAAAAATCATGAACGAATAAACGATAAAGTTATTTATTCAGATTAAAAATGATAAATAAACCACCATATAATTCTATAAAACAGATAGATCCCTATAACAATTACACATACACATGGATTAGAAAACTTAGCAAACAGATAAAAAAATGGAAATTTATGGAACCAAGACAGATTCATCAGGTCCTAATTACCTTGATTACCACAAATAAAGCTTGTGGTTTCATCTACGCATTAGACATAAAAAGCGAATGAATGCCGAAAGTTTTCGAAAATAAAATTCACGTTATATAGCCACAGCCTCTTTCAGAGACATGTTTGTACTATAGCGACCGCTTGCGTCTCAGAAGCGGTATCTTTTTCATGCCCGAAAATCTCTCATCGTGTTTAATCTCTTTAAAAATTCGTTGAAATTCGAATTTGTAATATATTTTATTTGGAGATGCCTTATAGCAATCAGGTAGTATTTTTCAACGATGCACGAATGTTTGCTCTATAAAGTGAATAAAATATAAGATTGGACTTTGAATATTTCAAATTGAAATCGTTTAATAAAAAACAAAGTTCTCATTTTCGCCGGAAAGGAAAAAAACCCGTGAAAAATTAAAAAATCACTGTGCGAATTCCTAATAAACGTTTTCGAAAAACGACAAAATTTACTACAATGAACTAAAAGATTTAATTTAGATTGGTTTTTTGGCTGCCTCATAGTCTTTGGCGAACTCGTAAAAGTACGAAAAATAACGCCTTCAGTACAGAATATAATTAAAAAACCCACAATCTTAATCTCAGATGCCTTGGGACCTGTCTTAATCTATTCGGAACCAAATTTACAGACTTCTACACGTGATAGATTTCCCTATCAATCATCAGGCGCGGATCCACGGGGGGGGGGGGGGGGGATCGGGGCGATCGCCCCCCCCCCAAAAAAATATAAGTCCACCGATTGTCGCGAATTTCGACAAATGGTGGTCGAAAAAAATCAATTTCGTCAATCGTTCGCAGGTCAAAGGATCGCAAAAGAAACGCGAATTTCGTCAAAGGATCGCGCAAAAAACGCCAATTTCATCAAGGGATCGCGAAAAAACGCGAATTTCGTCAAAGAATTGCGGAAAAACGCTAATTTCGCGAAAGAATCGCGCAAAAACCCTAATTTCGCGAAAGAATCTCGCAAAACGCTAATTTCGTCAGCAGATCTTTGAAAAAATGCGAATTTCTTCAAAGAATCGCGAAAAAAACACAAATTTCGCCAAAGAATCGCTGAAAAAACGCGAATTTCGTCAAAGGACCGCGGAAAAAACGCACCGGAAGGAGATTCCCGTAGAAGCGCATCCACAGGGGTGGGTGGGGGGGTCGATCGGGGCAAAGAAGGGAAGAAGAAATTTACCAAGTTGGTTTTTAAGAAATCAACATACCATACGCATTTTAGCTTTTAACTGACTAGGATTAGGATATAATCCTTTTTTTCATTCATCAAATACCCCTTGAAATTTACCAATGTGGGTGGCAATAACAGTATATTTTTTACACATCAGTGGTTTTTTTTTTTCAGAAAACATTAAGATGCATGAATTTTTCAAAGGACCTCTCTTTTTCTTCTTTCTTTCTTTCTTTGGAAATTGCTATGAATCCCATTCTTTTCTCAAACAATAAAGCACTCCTCAAAAATATCGTTATACAAAAATTAGAATTGCAGCTTCTTTGAAAGGACGAAAAAGTTTCAACACTTTAAAGGGATCCGCATAACGTTGTCAAATTCTGTTGTAGCTATTCAACAAGAAGTTACATGAAGTGGTATCATCCCCCACCTCAACCCATTAGTGTCAAAAATTATGGCTCCATATGCCTCTTGACAGGACATAATCCTATTTTGTTCACAAACCGCGGAAACGTCGGTGAGGTTTACTATTGACACCAGAAAAGTGTTTGATTTTCATTTGCCTGTCTGTCTTGTTCCACAAAAACTGCCGTTAAAAGCATTGGATTTATATCTTGGGGGGGGCGACCGCCCCGATCGATCACCCCCCCCCCTCGTGGATGCGCGCCTAGGGAATCTCCTCCTGGTGCTAATTGTGCTTTTTTTTTCCGCGGCCGTTTGACGAAATTCGCGTACTTTTTTCGCGATTCTTTGATGAAATTCGCATTTTTTCCGACATTTGTTGACGAAATTCGCATTTTTTGTGCGATTCTTTCGCGAAATTAGCGTTTTTTGCGCAATTCTTTCCGAAATTAGTGTTTTTTCTGAAATTGTTTGGCGAAATTTGCGTTTTTTCTGCAATCCTTAGCGAAATTAGCGTTTCTTTCTGCGATCCTTTGGCGAAATTCGCATTTTTTCTGCGATCCTTTACCGAAATTCGCGTTTTTTTCCGTCGTCCTTTGACAAAATGTACGAATTTTTTGGGCGAAATTCACGTTTTTTCCACGCTTCTTTGACGAAATTCACGTTTTTGCGCGATCTTTTGACGATATTCGCATTTTTGCACGATCCTTTGACGAAATTCGCGTTTTTGCGCGATCCTTTTACAAAATTCGCGTTTTTTGCGCGCTCCTTTGACGAAATTCGCGATGATCGGGGGATTTACATTTTTTTATCTAAGGGGTGGGGTGATCGGGGTGATCTCCCCCCTTACTTGGATCCGCGCCTTTGAAGAGGTATATACACCACTTAGATGACACATTTTGACTTTCAAGGATGTTAAGGGCTCTTCAGATTTCTGAAGGGGATCCTTTTTCAGAGATTATCCTCTTTCAGAAATCTGATATTAAAAAAAATGGATGTGATGGTTATGTTTTTCCGCTTTCGATACCTCGTTCTTATGTATTTTTTAGTGTTGAATCCAAAAATTACCTTCATTTTTTACCATACATTGTCAGGATTTTTCACAAATCGCAAATTTTTAAATTTTTAAAAAGTCGAAATATTGCGGAAATCTGCTACTATAAAATAGACGTAACTTTTTTTCGTAATAATTTATTCATTTTTTTTTTTTTGCTTATACTGTGGATTTTTACAGCTAAACAAATAAAATATTGTGTATTTAAAATCCTTATAATTTTATTCCATGCATGTTAGTTTCTTTGAACCGCTCATGCTCTGCTTCGTGCTTTTCTTTTAATCTTCTGTATGGAGTTCATATCGGTATCCTCTTTTATTTTGGTTGTTAATAAGGCTGGGAAATTTGTCGCAGATGTATTTAACCCTTCACTGCACGAGTTTTTCTATTTTTACGAAATTTTTTATTTGAAAACTATACATCGGTCTAATAATAGGAAAAACAGTAAAAAAAAAAAATTAAATTTCAAAATTTCAGCTAAAATTTGATACTTTATGGTGTCTGCCATGTGTACACATTTAAGGTTTAAAATATTGTATTGCTATATTTTGCAACTAAATGAGCTTAATTTAATTAATTTTATCTGCTTAACACTCTGCAACAATTATTATATTAATATTTTTAAGTATTCAGCAAAAATAATGAAGGTAAATCTTACACTAATAACTTGATTGAAATTTGTTTCTGAAGAACAAATTCTAATTTTTTGTATAGTGCAGCCGTTTGGCATGGACAAAATAAGTGTTATTACATGCTTTGGATTGTTCTTGATCAGTTACAGTGATCATATTAGCCAAATTCATGGCACATAATGAAAATGATAAGATTTAGGTATGTGCCAGATATGGCACGTCGTGCAGAGAAGGGTTAAAACACTGACCTTCTTTTGTTAAGGCTTTGAAAATTGCTTTGAGAGATTTTCGCTATTTTTTACTTTTTAACTTTGAAATTTATGATTTGAGAAAATCGTGACGTAGTGGTTAAAAATGAAGGACATTTTCGGATTCAGTGCTAAAAAATGCATCAAAATCAATTATCAAAAGTTAAAAAACACAATCATCGCAGGGTTGTGTTATTAACGTTGTTCACTATAACTAAAAGAATAAAAAATAAGATAAATAATTACCATAGCACAAGAGTAAAAAGAAAAAGAAAAAAAAGACATTTAATAAATAAATTCTGTTATAACATTTTTAATTTTACGACCTAATAAGTAACAATAAACGGTATTTTGAGGAGAGGGCGGAATTATATAATAAGAGTGTTGGATAACCGAGTGTTTCAGTTAATCGGATGTCGGATAATCGAGAGTCTGTAATATTTTTAAATCGCATTAATTATTTCATATTCATTTAATAATTAACTGCAAGGAAGGATTTGAGCAACAGGAATTATGACTACGTTGATTATAGTTCACTCGGTATCCCCCCCCCCCACCAAAAACGATTCTCTGGATCCGCCCCTGTCAATCATGCACAGATAGACAGACACAAAAGGACAGAGAAGATTTCTTTGTTTAATATAGATAAGGGGACTTTCCTACGTATCCTGTACATACGAAAAAATGCAGTAAAACCTCCCTAAAGCGACCACGTTCCGTTCCAATAAAAATTGGTCTCTTAATGGAGGGCATCTTTAAATCTAGATTTTAATTGTTGAAAAAAAGGTAACAATTAATGTTACTAAAATTTATTTTTCACATTAGGAAAAAATATGAAAATTTAAGTATCAAAACAAAAGTTAATTACATAAATAAATTACTGCAGAGTTAAAAAAAAATGAATATATTGACATTTGCTTTGATTTTACTGTTTTATCTTTTATAACTTTTATTTCCAAGTCCTTTCGAAGTATAGGAAATAAATGCAATTTTTTTGGACAAGAACAAATAATGACGATTTCACTAATTTATCTGTTCCTTTGAGAGTTTCCTGACAGAAAAGAGCAGAGGAGTTTATTGACCGTCATTCTTAATTTGTCATCAGAGTTAAATTCGTTGCCTAAAAAGGTACAAAGGGGTTAACACTTAAACGTCACCGAAATTTAAAAAAAATTAAACTTAGTTTAAAAGTTTGATGAATAGTGCGCTCTCCGGAATTATTTTTTCTAATAAAATCGTCTTCAAGCGACCAGAAAAAAACGGAATTTGTTTCAATTTCTTCAAAGAAATGGGTCACTCATGGAGGGAGTTCAACTGGGATGGTCTTTGAATGGAGGTAAAATTAGTATTGAGCCTATGGGAATAAATTTCGTTCCACGAAAAAATGATCGTTCAGGGAGGTGGTCACACAGGGAGGTTTCACTGTATGTGTTTTTATACTCATATGAACCAATGAATTTTTTCGTTTTTTCTACATTTTATGATTAATCATGGTTCAAAATTCTTCATAGATGTTTATTCATTCCTAAAATATTGGAATTCATGATAAAAACCTGTCTTTTTCAGGAGCTCGAATTATGATTAAACACAAAGAAAGTTTTAGAATGGACAGGTTGATGGCGCTTCATCGCAGTTTTCTTGACAAAGTGAGTAAAACTATTCAAATTTTATTTAAAGATCTGAATTGTTGTTTATGGATGGGGGGAGGGGGGTTCTACTGCTTTGGGTCATTTTTTTAATTTAATTTAATTTAATTTAATTTAATTTAATTTTTTTAAGGTAACCCTATTTGTCTCACTCCTCTGTCTGTCCGTCACAGAGATCGTTCTCAGAAACTGTATAAGTTAGAGACTTGAAATTTTGTATAATTATAGCTGAATACCTCCGTTCAAATGGCAAATTATAGCACTTAGAAAAAGTCTTATATTATTTTAATTAAATAAATTAATTTAATGACATCCGACCCTTTTTGCGATTTAGATTTTAAAACACAACCTTAATTTCAATCTCTTTCTCGCAGGCTCGATAGCTCTGTGGTAGTGTATCTGTCTGCTAATCCCAAGGTTCCCGGTTCGATACTCGGCGTCGGAGTTAGAAATTTTTACCCGGAATAAATTTCATTATCTAATACGTTCAATTCTACAGAATTTTTGCAATTCTTTTGCCATTTTAAAGCCAAAAGTTCTTGTAAAATATTTTATTAATAATTTGTTTTATTAAAAAGTCTCTCTTTGAGGCATTGCGAAATTTTAAATTGACTACATTTCATTGTCCAATGGATTTTACAAAAGAAATCACCAGATGGTTAAATGGCTAAAAGAACAGAGATGAAGGCTTCATCTCTGAGATTTTTGCCATTTAACCATCATATTTTTCCTGAAGACGGCTGTAGAAACAGCTCGAAACATAGAATTTAACTTTTAGCTTATTAAAGTTCGCTTTTTGTGTACCATTAAGCATTAAGCAAGGTTGTGTGTCTTTATTTATTATATTTTATGGTTCAATTGTCCAGTATGTGTTAATGAAATATACCTTTGTAATTTTCAGTTTAACTAAAGACGCAAGTGAAATTTTCTTTCGTTTAGAGCCACGGTACTATCGTTAGAAAATTCTGACTAAGTGATTTTTAATTATAATAGTACAGAAACAGTATTTGAGGAATTAATCGAGCCTTTTATTATTATTTCAGGGCTCCTAAATGGCCCCTATTTACATACGGATATTTCCTTACAGAAAATTTTATGATTAGCTTCTACAACATTTGCACCAGAATGAACCTTCGGAGTATGTTTTGACAAAATTTTCAAGAAAAATCTAAAAAGAAATATTTTTAAAGAAAATACTGCTATTCAAAATGCGGGCCATTTGGGAGCCCTGATGTGCCTACCAAGTGATCTCAGTTGCCAGTTTGGTATTTTTTTTTTTTTTTTTTTTATTCAGAAATTCCAATTTCATACCGGAAATTCAAAAAGAACAATCACGATGTAGTCACGAAATGACTGCCATTAAATAAAAGGAAAATTATTTCTATAATTTTTGGTACGAATCAAAATTTCTGAATTTAAATCAAAGGCCATCCTGGCAACCAGTGTTGTTAGATTGAGGACTTTTTTGCCCGCAGATTGTCGATTTTCACCGCTTTTTTGAAATAGAAATATTCGCCCTATTTAAAAATAGATTAAAAATTCTGAAAAATAAGCGAATTATACTATTATAAACAAGTTGGAAATTGCTTGTCAAACGTGGCAAACGAGGTACGTTCGTACTATAACTAGGTTTATAAATATTTTTTGCACCGCATAGTGTACTGCATGTATATTTTTGTGCACTTCATAAGTGCATATCAATTTCTCTCTGCTCGAAAAGCTGTAACATCATTAAAATGCACTTGCAATAATTTTTCCCATTGGCCTTAATGTAGCGGAAAACTTTTGACTGTGCCTGTAATTAAACTGTACTTCCGATTTTCATAGAATTTGAAATAACTCGACAAAATTTTTCAACAATTATATATTTAAAATTTCAGACCATTCGGAAAGCTGTAACATCATTAAAATGCACTTACAATAATTTTTCCCATTGGTCGTAATGTAACGGAAAACTTTTGACTGTCCCTGTAATTCAACTATACATCTGATTTTCATAAAATTTCAAATGACTCGACAAAATTTTACAACAGTTATACATTTAAAATTTCACACCATTCGGTTGGGTAGTTTATGCTCTGTTATATGCGGACGCACAGACAGACAGACGGACTGAACGGCGACTATAGGTGCTACGTATTTATATAATTACGAACGCATACCTAAAAAGTAGTGACAGTCAAATAATCTGAATTAAAAAAGTCCCCAATCTGGCAACACTGCTGGCAATCCTAGTCTGAGAAACGGCTCGCAGTACCTATGCGACAATTTTTGTCACATCAGTTAAGGTTTACGAGCACATCGAAGCAAGAAACATTCCATCAAATAATTTTTTTGGTCCGAATTATGTTTATTAACCATTTGGAAAAATGGTTATTGTTCTCGTCAGGATGGGAAATCAAAAGCATATCTGAAGGTTTTTATTGGTTTAATCCGCATTTTATTCGTTTTCTGATTGGTCTACAAAGTAATCTGTATTTCCCTTTACTTTCAACAGAGATGGACAACAGAGTGTTGCCACTATGACAAAAAAGTAATAAAACTACAAAAGAAATTAATAATTCAGAAACAAATTGAGATACAGCTTTCAAACAAATTGCATTTAAAAGTACATTTTTTTCTCTATACGACGGTGTAAAAAGTAATATTGTGAGATGTTTAGAAGTTTAAGAATGAAATTTCCTTTAAAATGAGTCGTCAGATTTCCAAGAAATCTGAGGATGGAAAAGCCTTTTCCCGAACAGCCAATGAAATGCTTGGATAATACGTAAGTTTCAGGTGGATAATACGTACGAGTCGCAGGCGATTTTTGTCGCTTGGAATTTTTACGTGTAATAACACTATTAATGTTTAATTCATGGCGTACGTAATGTAGGATCAACTCCGTGTGATTTTTTTATGTCTTAAATTTTAGTCTTCGAAAAAAATCATTTTCCAAATGGTCGTTGTAATTTGATAAATTGCTTTTTTTTAATTTTACTTGAAAACAAACAAACAACAACAAAGATTGGGAGGTATGGTAATATGAATATTTCAACGGTCCTAGCATCAAAACAAGCCATTGTGACCATTGACACATTTGATCAGCATCACATGAACTACAACATATCGATATTTCAGCAATTCCATCAGCGCCACATTTGAAATACAGTAAATGCTGTCTAAGGCGTACTCTGAGTAAGCCGGAAATCTGTCTAACGCGGAAAATTTTCCTAGTCTCGACGAAACCATAGCAAATAACATTAATTCATGCCGTGTAAGCCGGAATCTGCCTAACGCGGAAACGGAAAGGTTTATAAGGTACCACCGAACCCAAAATTTTGCATAAGGCAGAAAAAATTATCTTTTAAAAATGAAATGCATTTAATTTGTGAAAGTTTAAAACTGATATATGTACATCAAATACTTTCGAACATTTTGATAAATTTTGTAACAGAGTAATAAAGTTAATTCTAGAACCTTATTTAACTTTATAATTAAATGTAATTTTTTACCATAAAAATTAGTAACACAATGTGATGTGAAATGTGTTACTGAAGAATGCTTGGTAAACCGAAAGAAAAAAAAAGCATTGATAAAAGATTATTTTCTGACTCTCTAAACTACTATGTTAAAGATGAATGTATTTGTTAATGTTTTTCATTAAATTCGATACTAAAGGTTGCGAACGTAAAAAAATGGTGGATTTTTTAAATTTTATTTTTCGGGTATTTTGCATAAGGCGGAATATTGTCTACGGCGGAAAAAAATTTCAGTCCCGATCGTTTGCGCCTTAGACGGAGTTTACTGTATTTCAAATCTGAGTATTCCCATTGAAAATTTTAATTTTTTGTTTTCATTTCAATATGGATTCGGCCCTTTAAACTTAATTTGCTCATAAAGAGTTATAGATGACGCAATTCCTAATCGAATAGCCACTTTGCATTTTTCTGGGCAGTTTAGTTTTCAGATAATGCAAAGAGCTTTTCATCCTTTTACTTCTTTTGTTGAGTTTTTTAGCCATCTTGCATCGAGGAATTCAAAAGTTGGCTGCCTTATATAAACAGAAAATTTTTCTATTTGTCCAAGTAGTTTATATGCAGAGATTCGGTTTCTTTAAAAAATAAATAAATATCCGACAATCTTCCAATACACCATTAATAATCTATTAAATAAGTGGGAAATAGCCATTTCCATCGCAATTCTATATTCACCAAACGATTTTCACAGAACGATTCAAGAACCGTGACTGGAAAGTGATTTTTTAAAGAGATAGTTACAATAGCTGTGATGCAGAAAAAATAAAATCATGTCAGGAAAAAAAGGCTTTCTTAGAGATGATTGTTGAAACATTTTTAATTACGTCTTCGCATTGCGAGGCAGGTTTCCCCCCCCCCCTTTCCTTCTTTAACCTGGGCCCTTCTGTGGCACTTTTCTTTTTCTCATTCAGCTAGGCTTATTTATAAACCGTATTCGTATGTTTTTTTTCTCTTGCGGTTACAGCGTTGCGGAAAATGGGGAAAATTATCGAAGGCAAATCTTCAGACCATTTGTAAGATTTTAACAAATCATAAAAAGTTCTTTTTGTATTACTTTTTTAGCCCCCGATATGCTACTTCTTTCGGACAACAATTAAAATGTCGTCACTAAAAAATAACGTTGCGTTACACAAGCCAGCCATAAAACGAAGCAGATGTATCATTGTATGGTTAAATACTGATAATCTCTACTGCAATTTTTTTTAACTTCTAAGGATCGCGCATTTTCAATTTTTACGCCTTGGTATAGGGAAAAAAGTACTTTTAACTGCAATTTGTTTGAAAGCTGCATCTCAATTTATTTTTGAGGTAGAATTTTTTTTTTTTTTTTTTTTTTTTTTTTTGTAGTTTTTAATCTCATTTCTATAATGGTGGCAACTTAAGTACTCCATTTTTGTAGAAAGTAAAAGGAAAATAGTAGATTTCTATATTTTTTTGTTGACATTTCCTCATAAAAACTGAAAAAAATATTGTAATTAAAATACGTGCTATTTTGAAAAAACATAAATTAATAATTTCTGATAAAATATATTGCTATTATAAATTATATTTATTTTATGTATCCATGTTAATGTTACAAACAAATGAAGACATATGAATCATTAGATTGCCAATTTTGTTTTGTCGAGTTTACGACATCGCTTTTTGCTGGGTTTGTGTATTATTCCGCGCTAGTGACGGCCTATGCATACTTTTCATTAGATGTTGTTTAAAACTGGATCGTAAATGTGGAATTCTTCAGCGAATGCAAATAATGTCATTTATATAAAATAAAAGCGCGTATTTTAAGACTTAAAATTGAAATAAGTTTTGTAGAAGTGCATCATTTTCACTTCATCGACTTTGAAATTCTTCACAGGTGGAAATACTTCTTTTTTAAAATAACGCAATTGAAATCACACACTGATAAAACGTAAAGTTCTACAAAAATTTAGAGTGTCTTTAAAGAAGAGCAGTGACCTTTAGGTTCAAAGTTGTTTGAGTGTTAGACTAACCAATATAAGATGTATTTTTTATTGTAACTAATTTTGTAGGTTTTTTATAAATTAATGAAACAGTTCCTTCTTAAACATTTTCTTTCGTCGAAATTCGACGGGGTCCACCTCATAATTATAATAATATTTTCTTCTTTTCCTCATCGGGGGGGGGGGGGGACACTAAATTCTGAAAAAACAGAATTCCTGCTTCCTGCTTGCTTCGTTTACTGCCAATGTATCAGAAGTTTTCACTTAAAAAAGGGGCATTTCTGCAATAGCTATACTGATATCTCTAAATGTTTATTTAACGCTTGCTTTAGTAAGTCATTGTTTTCAATTATGATAGCAAAGATATTTTGCTTACTGAACGGAATAGCTTTCTACCGCTAAGACTATGCAAAACATAAAATATTTGCATTTGTGAAAAAATTATACGCAAATTTCGGTCACTTTTTAAAGAAATATGGATCGTAAATGGGACATTCTCACAATCTTTTGACTTTCATTTCCCTGAATAATAATTTTTATTTTAATACACTTTTTTGTGTTTTTTTTTTTTATTTCATATACTGGGGAACATCTCATTGCATGATTGCACAACAATATTAACGAGATAAATAAGTTTTGGATGATGTTGGGGGTCCAAACACTTGGAAAACTCCTATACCGTCCAGTGTCCCTGATGCTGATTATAAAAAATACATTACATGAAAATAATTCGACGTAATTTTTTTTCCGAAACAGGAGCTATTGTTTTATATAAATATGTAGCTAAAAATTAACCTGCACACATTTTTAGCGTTGTTATTATTTTTTAAACTCTGTCCCTCGGTTTTAGATTCCTTACCATCCCTCTTCTAAAATTATACAGAAAATCATTTCAGATGCAGCCACAGAATTTTTTTCAAGTTTATTCTCATGCAGAAGTATGCTAGAGAAATAATGTCTAAAATTATTTGGCAGGAAATTTACTGTAGAATTTAAATCAGCATTTAAATATCAATTTCAAGCATCGTGGCTTTATTGGTAGTCTCACCGTCCCCAAGGTTTATTCCTGCACTTTTCGAGGTATATTAAAAAGAAAAAAAAATAATCCAATGTTAACAACTGTTTCAAAAAATCCATGAACATTGTGGCTATCACTTACTCTTAACATGATTTTCCTAAAAATAAGTGGTAATTTTCCTTGCCGTTCCATCCTTACCGTCCCTTTTTTCAAATACCATCCCCTTTTTTTACCTTACCGTCCCTTCTTTAACACCCCTTTAAGACAATGTTACACAAAAATTCTGTATTAAAAGTACTACATTGTTATTATTTCTTATTTGAGTGTCCTGTGAGCCCAGTGGTAGGGGAGCAAAAAAAGGCCGAATTCGGAATTAATTAGGGGAAAGCTGGAAATTGTTTTAATCCCTTCTGTTTAGATCTAGAATGAATATGCTATGTTTTCCCTTACGTACTAGGTGAGCGTTAGGAAATATGTATAGAATTATAGTCGAAAAACACGTTTTTTTGCATACCATAACAATATTCTCAAAACAGCTAACTCTGTCAAAAACATTGTCAATACAAATGTTGTAGAGCTTAAAATTCTGAGTAAAATGAGTACCTACACTCAATACTTATGTTGAATATTAAGGTCACAATTTTACTTCAAAGATTTATACCATCATCAGGGGGATGACCTCAGAATTAATTAGTAAAAAACTGGAAATTGTTTTAATCCCTTCAGTTTAGGTCTAAAATGAACGTACTATGTTTTCTTCCTCGTACTTGGGTGAATGTTAGAAAATATGTACATATTTATTTTCGAAAAACACGTTTTTTTTTTTTTTAGTTTCCTTAATAATATCTCAAAACAGCTAACTCTATAAAAAACATTGTCAATACAAATGTTGAAGAGCTTAAAATTCTGAATAAAATGGGTACCATCATTAATATTTTTGTTCAACATTAATGTCGCAATTCTATTTCAATTTTTTTCAAATCAAGAGCTTGAAACCAGGAGAGACCAAGTTAACTTAACAATATCTCAAATTGCGGCCTTAATATTGAACAAAAATATTAAGTGTAGGTACTCATTTTACTCAGAATTTTAGGCTCTATAACTCTTGTACTAACAATGTTTTTGATAGAGTTAGCTATTTTGAGATATTGTTAAGTTAACTTGGTCTCTCCTGGCTTCAAGCTATTGATTAGCGATTAAGGCAAAATTTTGAAATAGAATTGCGACCTTAATGTTGAACAAAAATATTAATGATGGTACTCATTTTATTTAGAATTTTAAGCTCTACAACATTTGTATCGACAATGTTTTTTTTTTTATAAAGTTAGCTTTTTTGAGATATTGTTAAGGAAACTAAAAAAAAAAGTGTATTTCGAAAATAAATATGTATATATTTTCTAACATTCACCCAAGTACGAGGGAAAAAACATAGTACGTTCATTTTAGATCTAAACTGAAGGGATTAAAACTATTTCCAGTTTTCTCCTAATTAATTCTGAGGTCATCCCCCTAATGATGGGTCTAAAACTTTGAAGTAGAGTTGTGACCTTAATATTCAACACAAGTATTGAGTGTAGGTATTCATTTTACTCAGAATTTTAAGCTCTACAATCTTTGTATTGACAATGTTTTTGACAGATTTAGCTATTTTGAGATATTGTTATGGTATGCAAAAAAACGTGTTTTTTTACTACAATTCTATACATATTTCCTAACGCTCACCTAGTACGAGCGGGAAAACATAGCACATTTATTCTAGACCTAAACAGAAGGGATTAAAACAATTTCCAGCTTTCCCCTAATTAATTCCGAATTGAACCCCTAACCACTGGGCTATGTGGGTACTATGCAAATTCATTATAAGTAAAAATTTAGAAGAAAATAAAAAAGTTTTAGTGGTAAAATGGTAAGGAAAAATAAACTCGCAAGTTTAACTTAAACCTCAGTTAAATAACAAAATTTTCGCTGCTGACCATTTTTCTTTATTTTGAATCATTAAGGCATTCATCTATCAGATTAAAATGTTATTTTAGCAAGTTTAATTTTGTCAGATATTTTTCCCCGAAAGTCAAAAGATTGTGAAAATGCCCCAAATGTGGAATTCTTCAGCGGATGCAAATGACGTCATTTTATGTAAAATAAAAGCGTGTATGTTAAGACTTAAAACTGAAATAAGTTTTACAGAAGTGCATAATTTTCACTTGATCGGCTTTGAAATTCTTCACAGTTGGAAATGCTTCCCTTTCGAAAATAACGCAATTAAAATTACACACTGATAAAACGTAAAGTTCTACAAAAATTTAGAGTGTTTTTATTGAAGAGTGGTGACCTTTATGTTAAAATTTGTTTGAGAGTTAGACTAACCAATATAAGGTACATTTTTATATTGTTTACAAAACATAAAATATTTGCATTTATGAAAAAATTATACGCAAATTTCGGTCACTTTTTAAAGAAATATTCAACAATCTTCCAATAATCCATTAAAAATTTATTAAACGTACGAAATAATCATTTCTACTGCAATTCCGTACTCACCGGTCGAACTTCTGAGAACAAATCAAGAACCCAGAGACATTTAAGATACATAGACCGGCAATTCCCCTTCAAACGTATGCGAAATCATGGCAACCATCTGAAGTAAATTGGAACACCTGAACCGCGAGGTTTATACGTCAGCTGTGGTTATTTACCATTAAGTGCTATGACTAGAATGAGCTTAAAAATTAATTTTTATCAATATATATATATGAAGTTTATGGCATATTTTTTTACATGAAGCTATTTTTTATATTTAAATATGTGTTATAAATATTGAATTTTCAGTAATAACGTTAAATAATGCGATTTATTAATAATTTTATGGATGGCATGTTTGAAAACGAGTATCTAATTTTAACATGCTTTATAAACCTAAATAAAGGCGAAATTTATATGGAAACAGATTGTTAAAAATTATAATTCCACCCTTTTTTAAGTTTGATTTACAAAAGTAACTGGTATAATATAGTAATTTACAAAATTTTAAATTACTTGTAAAGAAATCTACGTTTTTTAAACTAATTTTTATGCAAAAAAGTAAATAAAAAAGTGCATATTAACGAAAATAACACTATATTTTTATCCTTGGAGGATGCTTATTGAAATACTTACTTACTATACGAAACTAGTCGGATGTACCAATCCCAAAACTTTCTTCTATCTCATACATGTTAATACTTCAAAATCCGCTATCACACTGCCAAAATTAAATCGCAATCTATGCATCTCATGAGGATTCTAACGATATGAAATTCCGTGCGTTAGTTTTTGAAATATGACTATCGCTGAAATCGTCTAAATTCAGAAAAATGCTGCCTAGCAGCGCCACCTATCGGGTGATTTATACCAAATCCTAATCAGCAACAATTTATGTCAACGTCTGACTGAATCTGAAGTTTGGAGAAAATCCGTACATTAGTTTTTGAGATAGAGCAGTAACAAAAATCGTGAAAATTCCTGCATAGCAGCGCCACCTATTGGGTGATTAACACCAAAACCTAATTAACAACAACTTGTGTCAACATACAACTAAATCTGAAGTTTGATGAAAATTCGTCCATTAGTTCTATTGATAGAGCTATTGAGGCAATCGTGAAAAAAGCAGCAGAGAAGCGCCACCTGTTGCGCGATTTACACCAACACATAATCAGTAGCAAGTCATATAAAGGACTAACTGAATCTGAAGTTTGATGAAAATCCGTGCGTTAGTTCTTAAGATAGAGCTATTGGGGAAATCGTGTAAATCCTGCAAAATTCATCATAACAGCGCCACCTGTTGGGCGATTTACACCAAAACGTAATCATCATCAATTCATATCAAGGACTAACTAAATCTGAAGTTTGATCGAAATCCGTGCATTAGTTCTTGAGATAGAGCTATTGCGAAAATCGTGAAAAATGCAGCATAGCAGCGCCACCTGTTGAGCGATTTACACCAAAAACTAATCAGCATCAATTTGTATTAGGGACTAACTGAATATCAATTTTTATTTAGTTCTTGAGATAGAGCGCCCACAAAATTTGTGTCACATACACACAGACAGACAGACAGACAGACAGACTCACAGAGTCACAGACAGACATTTTGTAAAAACATGTTTTTTGGAATCTCTGACCCCTAAAACGTGTAAATCCGTCGAAAACCGGAATTCGAAAAATTTCATGAATCCAATACTTTCTTCTTGTAAAGATAGAAGAAAGTAAAAAAACAAAAAAATTGATGAATAATAAGGCTTTAAAAAAAAAAAAAAGCCTAAATGAAATAGGGTAGACTAATACTTAATGATCCGCAATGAAAAAATATGCTAATAAAAACATTTTCTTAGGTAAATTAAAATATAAAGCATATATACTGCCGAACAACAGCTGTGATCAAAAATCCTCAGTTAAACTGACAGTTTGCCGGTCTGTGTATCTTAAAAGTCTTTGCAAGAACCGTAGCTCAAAAGTGCTTTTGTAAAGAGATAACTGCAATGGCTGTGATGCATGCTGACAGTAGCGCCAATATTTGAAAAATATTGGGTGGGCTTAAAATTTTTTTGTGTAAAATAACACAAACAATTTTTTCCTCTTAGTGCGTGTGTGTATGGAGACAGAGGCGGGGGTGGGGCAAATGACTAAAGATGATAATTCGAAGTTAAATTGTGTTTTTTTTTTTTTCTAAGCAAATATAAAATTATTACAATTTAATTATAATTTAATAAATACTCCTATATATAAAAAAAAGTAACGCTTTGGAAATTGAGCAGTGAAAATTTATATACCTTAGATACTTAGATACCGCGAAACGCATCTGATTGGTCAGAGCTTTCTGACGCTATAAGTGGGTTTACCAAGGAGGGGACCCGGCCAAACGTCACCAAGTTGGTCACAAACTTGGCGATATATCGCCAAATTTCGCGACCAAAATTAGTCACCAAAAGTGACGCCAACTTGGCGCTATTTCCAGTATTTCGCCAAATTTCCATAGACTCCCATTGAAATCCAATAGGGTTTACCTGCTTTCAGAAAATCAACAAATTGAGATATTTCAGTGCAACAAAAACTAATATTAGCTTATGAATAGAGCTTAATTGAACTATTTACATTACTTTTAATGACAAACACTAACTATTTACAATATTCGTAACACTATATATATAATTTTACACATAAAAGTTGGCGGAGAAAAGGCGCTGAAGTGAAAATTTCAGAGGAGAGTAGATTTATATAAGATTATTTACTGTAACTACAAATTAGTGACTTCATTACAAAGATAAAGGGAAAAAAATCCAAATAATTTTAATAAATTTGTTACTTTTTAAATTTAACATATTGTTTAAATTTACAATATTTTAAATTTTCTATTAATTTATAATTTTATTTAATTATAAATTTATTTCATTTGTAATTATTCAAATAAATTATAAATTTTACCTTTTTTAATGATTTTGCATTTAATAATTCTTATAATTATAAAACTCTGTAAGCTCTAATGATTATGTGCTTGGATATAAGGAAATAAAATTGTCAGGAGTTGGGAGGAGCGCGTTTTTACCAAGTGGAATCAAAAAATTGAATGCGTAGAAAATGAGGAATCGCGAAGCGATCCAGAATGGAAACGCGAAACAACTACTTCTAGAATTGGCTATTCGCGATACCGAACGGAATCGTGAAGCGATTAAGCGAGGGGGGGGGGGGGGGGGGGTTGGTGAGCGTAGCGAGCAGGGACCGCTCCCTAGTCATTTAAATTATATTTTCACGAGTTCTTCCTCATTAATATTTGTTATGAATAACATAAAAATTGATAACTATTAAAAGTGCAAAAAATTAACTCTCAAGAAAAACATACAGTTTAGCCACCTAATTGCTTTATCAATTCAAAACATTAAAACTGATGGCAAATAGGCATTAAATTTGTTTTTGAGAAAAATTTAATTATCCATCCGCTGAAGGGGCTTTCAGCGCTCCTGTAAGTCTAATTGTTGTACTTATTTTTCAACCACAATTATTTGAGAAAGTCGATAAAACCAAATTTTATTTCAGAGATACATCAAATAAATAAATAATGAATTAAATCAATTGAAATTGGGTGGGCGGAGAGGTCAAATTATTGGGTGGGCTCGCGCTCCACGGACCCATATAAATTGGCGCCACTGAATGCTGAAACAGTAGGATCGTGTCAGAAAATAAAAAGCTTTCTCAGAGGTGATTATTGAGGTTTTTTAATTACGTGTTCGCATTGCGAGGCAGGTTTTTCTCCCTTCTCCACTTGGACCCTCTGCACTTTTCTCACTCAACTACGCTTATTTATAAACTGTATTTTTTTTTTTCCTTCTCTTGCGGTTACAACATCACTGAAAATGGGAAAATGTATTGAAGCAGAATCTTCATTTCATAGGATTTCATACATATGGGAAAAAAAAAGATATATATATATATATATATATATTTATATAAAATCCAAGTCTCTGAGTGTCCCTCACTATTCCGGTAGGACCGCCTCATTGAAATGAGTAATTGTTGAAAAATACTAATGCAGGGTTACCACAGTAGCGCCAAATGTTAGTCAACTTGGGGATAGCTGGCTAATTCGGCGAAATTTCCATTTAAAATCATTAATCTTTCATAAAGGAGGTCACCGAAATTTAATTTAAACTCCGCTCTTTTAAGATATTTTTTCAAAATCTATGAGTGAGAATTTAAAGTGCATCTTTACATCTCTTCCCGATGCTACTAATAAAATAACCGCCAATAGACGACGATGTACTGTATGAGCTCCTAACTGCGCGATTTTAATTTGCTTTAGGTACTTTTCCAGTATAGGTGCCTTGGCGAAAAAGGAAATTTGGCAACATATTTTCCGGAAACCTATCCACTGTTTCATTTTATATACACACGCATTTTTTTTCGATATTTATACGATTTATTTGACATAAAAAAAGCCGTTTCTCTGATTTTATACAGAAACAGATGTAATTTGTACATAAAAACATCAATAATATACATATAAAATAAACATATAAAACAAACAAAAACGCTCATCAAGTTTGTTTTCATAGCTGTTTATTTGATTTTACAACAAATCTCGATATTTTTCCGTTATACGGACACCATGCCAAAATGTATGCTAATGCGCCAATTATTTCAAAATGCTAAAAGATATTTGTAATTTTATGCCAGCAGTTTAATATGAGTTTTATTTTATTGCTTTATTTTATAACAATTATTTGTTCACTTATTTTAAGTATATATTTGTTATTTAATAAAATAGTTCATAAAAGTCTGGAATTTTCAAATGTTATATTTTTTAAATGCCCACTTTAGTATCGACAGTTTTTTCTTTTTTTTTTTTTTTTCAAATGCTTCAATTCACGTGATTTTCATTTTGCGCCACCTATTACGCTTGGCGACAATGGTATCCGTATAACGGAAAAGTACCCAAATCTCACTTTCTGATGCCTAAATTACACCAAGTTAAAAAAAAAAAAAGCCAAAGCCCCTACAGTGGAAAGTACCAAACTGTCTATTATTTTGCGCTATCTGTGTTATAGTTTGTGCTATATGCAAAGGGGGTGGAGCGAGTTTAAACTTTAAATATTAAAGTTTCGGCACAGATCTCATATAATCCCATATTGGTGGATTTTTTTCTGACGCTAATGTCATATATGCAACGGGTACTTAACTGGCGCCAAAGTGTCGTTATTTTGCTTTATATGGTAACCCGGATGTTGTTGTTTATGCTGTTGATGTTTTCGCCAAATTGGCATCGGAAAAAAATCGCGCCAATATAGGGCGTATATGACAACTGTGCCAAAGTTTCTATAAAGCAGTATAAGACTAAAAAATTAAGAATAAAATAAATGCAAAATAAGACTAAAGAAGAAAGATAAATCATGCGTTAAGCATAGAATATGAAACACTTTCCAACACATCCTGAATGCTTTAACAAAACTTCGTTACTTGGGGAAATAAAGTAAATAAGATAACTAAGTAAACATTTTAGAAGACGCATAAAAAGTTTTGGTACTTCTTAGTTATCCCGTCGACCAATTTCGCCAAATCATATAAATCGCCAAATTATAAAAATTGACATAATTTTTATTTTAAATAAAGAAAAAAACAAATAAATTAGTATAACATTAATAAAAATATAAATAAAACGTCGAAATAAAAATTATTTGATGACGTAAACGGGTTTTGTCACGTGAATGGGACATTTACGATCAACCATTACTGGCATTTAATCTTACAATTTGGCGACAGTAATTTGGTCGACAAGATAACTAAGAAGTACCAAAATTTAAAAAATTGATTTCAGCAGTTACCGTCTATAGCCAAAAATATCGTTATTACGTGCCACTATTTAGCTAAAATTTAATTTAAACTACTTTTAAAACTACTGAAATCACATTTCCAGATATTATCATCCATAGACGGTTATGTATCCAATACTTTGCGTGACCCTGTATATCATTTTATCTATATTCTACAAACATTTCTTAGTAAACTAAATGCAATTCAGCGTAAAAATGCATAACTCCTTTAAAAACCTACTTTAAGCAATTTACTCTCATACTCAGTAACCCTTACGAATACTTTTGTGTAGACCTGCATATGAACTGTAGCATTTATACACACAGTATAGTATGCATAAATGTAGTGAAACATAAAAACGCATATCATAATAAAAAATGCATTTCTAGCAATCATTGCTTATGTACAATACTTCGGAGAAAAGTTTCTTGGCGAGAAAGAAGTTTGCCAACGTATTTTCTGACAACCTATTTACTGCTTCATACTCACAAGCAATTTTTTTCATATGTATGCAATTTATTTAATATAAAAAAAGCTATTTACCCATTTCTATAAAGAAAGAGAAGTAATTTTTGCGCAGATGTCATATACGCATCGGGGTTGGCGTGATTTTTCTCTGACGCCAATTTGGCAGAAACCTCGCTTTCGAATACCACTTACTTATATATTTTTAAATTATTTGGTATCATTTTGAAAAGTAAATAACTATAAATAAATAAAAGTTTGAATAATAACTATAGAACAAAACAGGCCACAGATGTCATATACGCCCCATATTTGCGCGATTTGTTTCTGACGCCAATGTCTTATATGCAACGGGTACTTAACTGCCGCCAAAGTGTCGTTATTTTGCTTGATATGGTAACCCGGATGATGTTGTTTATGCTGTTGATGTTTTCGCCAAATTGGCATCGGAAAAAAATCGCGCCAATATGGGGCATATATGACATCTGTGCCCGAAACAGTTTATATAATTAAAAACAGAAAATAAAAGTAAATAAACAATTTATTGATAAATAAAAAACAATAGCCGGGTTACCATAGCAGGCAAAATAACACCATTTTGGCGACATTTAGGTATCCCGGTTCATATCTGAAATCTGTGCCGTAATTTGTACATAAAAAAATATTATATATATTTAGAAACGATTGTTTTATGTATATAAGTGCGTATATAAACAAAAATAAAAGTTCATTAGATTTGCTTTCATAGCTGTTTATATATTTTGGCAACATATCTCATTTTCTGATGCCCGAATTGCGCCAACCTTTTTTTAAAAATGCGCTATAATGGAAAAGTACCTAAATAAATAATTAACTGAAATAACCGGCACATATGTCATATTCGCCCCATATTGGCGCGTTTTTTTTTTTTTTTTTTTTTTTTTCCGACGCCGATTTGGCGAAAACATCAACAGCATAAACAACAACATCCGGGTTACCATATCAAGCAAAATAACGACACTTTGGCGCCGGTTAAGTATACATTGCGTATATGACATTGGCGTCAGAAAAAAATCGCGCCAATATGGGGCGAATATGACATCTGTGCCAAATAACCAATTATACAAACTAAAACTTTTTATTTCGAGATCAAAGCATTGTTTTTAATTTCGATTAAAAATACATATATCCTTGGATAACATCAATTGAAATTAGGTTCACAGCTTAATATCTCATTCCATAAACCTAAACAAACACAAGTGATTCATTCATCATGAACCGTAAAAAATATTAAATCATTGAGGTAATCATTCACAAAGTAAGTTCTCCAACAATCAATGGACAATACTCTAATGACGTCATAGTACATAAAATGGTGGCGGTATCGTTTATTTATGGTTTGAAATCACAAAGATTTAATTTTGCAATGTCTCTTAGTTCCATTATTTTATTGTCATATTTATGAGCTCAAAACAAAAGCATATTTTTTAATTATTTAGTTATTAAAGACGGAAAAAAACTATAAATGCATGATTTGAAAAATTTAAATAATTTTCTTTCAGTAAAAAATAACATCGGGAAGTAACAGCGAGTTTAAGTTAAATAAGTTTAACTGTTTAATTCTGTAATATTCAAAATAACTGTATTTATTAGATTTCAGTAAACAACATCAGGGCCCGATTAAACTTTGAAGTTAGAGGAATTACAATGTCATTTCAGGACCTTTCTTTTGAAGAAGCTTTTCTATATTCCACATATACATGGAAATTCTTCAGTGTTAGAAATATTTTTCTTAGGACTGACATAACATGAGAACGGCCTGCAATTTTACACAAGTTTTTGAAAACTACTTTATATCAGAAATTTTACTAAAAACTGGTTACTTTTTTGTTATAGCGGCCCACACTATTAGGACTATGACAAGTTGCAGCCAATTTCGCCAACGTCGTAACCAAGATCGTGAAGCACACACATATAATATCATATAATACCATTTCATGAAACCGTATACGATAATTTAATAGTTTTTACCTTACTTATAGTGGGTAATTTATTTATTATTAAGGCTTAACAATTTAAATTGTCCAATATATGAATTAAAAAAAATGTAAACAAAGGTTGAATAGACATGACCACAAAAAGCCTCAAATCTGCGTAACACTTGGAACCAAACTGTGCAGATTAGAGGTCTTCTACCGTACATAGTTTTTCATAAATGTATTTCGTTCTTAAAATGTGTTATTTTCATCTATCACTGCGGAACAAGCGAGAAAACTCATATTCTTGCACATGAGTTGTACATATCTTTATATCTAAATTTCCGTCATTTTTGACGGGCTACCTTTCTAGTATATATATAATATACAGTGTAACCTCTGAATAACGATTACCCGTGGGACCGGTGAAAAGTGACCGCTCTTCAGAGGTGGGTGTTATTTAGAGGTTTCATTAAAAAAAAAATCAAAATTACATAAATTTAAATAGAAATATACACAGTCATTTTAATTAATCATCATTGTTTTAATATTATAAAAAAATCAATGAATTGCAGTTGCTTTTTTTTTTTTTCTTTTCTTTTTTTTTTTTTTCGCTGCAAATGTTTTTCTCCAAAGAAAAGAAACATGACTTGATTTGCTACAACATCATCATTATGATTTAATGAGAAATTTTGCATTTCACGAAGGATCTGCAAATCTTCGGATATGTGTTAATACTTGAAATTTTGGGTGATTCTAATGTCTATTTCCTCTTCCTCTCTTCTACCTTCCATCATTTGCTGTATGGAATCAAAGGTGGCAGTAGTTACCAAATTTTTTAATCAGAGATACAAAAAAACTGGCCTTTATGTTAGTTATGCCTGCCGTTCTAAGAATATTATATAAAATTTCCCCATTATTATTAATTTCTTCATTTTCTGTTTCTTCACATATCAAGTTAATTTTGTTTGATCTGCTTCGTATTTCGGATTGCAACTAGATATGAAATTGCACAAGGAGCTGCAAAAATCTTTTCTCGTGACTTTTGAGTGGCCGTTTTCAGGATTCTTCATTTAGAGGTTCAAACTAATGTTAATGCTATGGAACGTGTTTGGTTCCATCAACATGTGGCCGGTGTTCGGAAGTTTTCGTTGTTTAGAGGTGGCCGTTCAAGGAGGTTTCACTGTATATGTCCATTTTACAGTAGTAAAAATAATCTGAAGTGTAAAGACACTGAAATATATTTAATAAAATATAACTTAAAAAAAGTTAAGTAATAACTATAAAAATATTGATACTTCATACCTCCCCTTCCGCCCCCTAAAAATAAATAAATAAAATTGGAATATGTCTGTAATAAATGTTTAAATGTGTGCATGTGCGTTTGTATAAGAATACATACACGTATGTGCGCAAAAGCATGTTTGAGTATGTATGTTTGTGTGTATATAAAAATAGTATGTGTCATATGTATAAACATATGTGTTTGTGTAATAATATATATAATGTATGTGTGTGTGTGTGTGTGTGTATGCGTGTTACAAAAGTATATGTGAGTATGAGTGTGCGTACAAGTTTATTTTTATTTAGGAATTAAATAATATCTACTACACTGACATTATTAAAGACTATTTACGGAGCTAACTCTGTATTAAACTGAACCGAAATTTTATTTCTTTTACAGCACTAATCCACAAATTTGTCCTGATCAATAAAAATCTGCGATTTTCAATTAGCAGAAAAGTGAATTTTCATGATGCTCCTACTATTAGTTTCAGAATTCCGACTATTATTTTAAGATCAGCCAATTTTGTAGGGCATCTTTAAATTGAAAATCCGGTACTTGGACTTACAGCAAAAGATTCTTCTAAATGATTATAACTGTAATAGAACGGAACCAGTAGCTGTTTAGTGCAAAATGATCAGTAAAATATTTATCCTGTGTTCAGTGGTCCGAAGCAGCACGCTACATGTAGTGATACTACAATAGTTACTTTTTCCAGCAGTTTGCAGTATAGTGCGCTGCATTTTAAGTAATTTAATGTAAGCGAGTATCGTAATACAAAAAATCCGTAGTTTTTAGCAAGCACTGATGTTACTTTCTGACACAATGACGGACTCATTTTT
Organism: Maratus speciosus; assembly: GCA_963932465.1. Classification (NCBI taxonomy): domain Eukaryota; kingdom Metazoa; phylum Arthropoda; class Arachnida; order Araneae; family Salticidae; genus Maratus; species Maratus speciosus. The sequence goes on from OZ010794.1 coordinate 492,055,416, forward strand.
AAACGTATAGGTATAAAATTGGCAGGCCTAACTATGGAAGCGATTTAGAATCTAAATATGTTTCCATTTTTTAGGTAGATTTCGTATGAAATACTACCTATTGGGATCGTTCAAAGCCGCCTCAAGACTACAAGCCAAACACAAGGTTTCGTGACGTCACGACGCGGGGCTTAGATCAGCCGTAGAGAGCACATGCGTTATTAAAACATATTAATTCTTTCCTCTATATTTCAACTTATTATCACAGCATATAGGAAAAAAAATAAAAACTTATAGTTTAAAGACGCTAATTAAGTGCTTTTTAATCAATTTCGATCACTCGAAACAATAATAATAACGATAACACAAAACAATATTTATGAAATAATACCACTGTGTCAATGAAAATGTGCATCAGAATTAAAGTTACATAAAAGAAAATTCGTTCGTTAATGAAAAGAAAATCCCAAGTATTAAATTTATTTTAGTAGACAGTTTCTATTATTTATTCTACTTTGAAATCTAGAAGCAATATCAATTTGGTATATATTCAAAAACAAGACATTATACATTATTACATACATATATATATGTGTAAATATAAATTTGTAGTTTAAACACATAAATCGAATTATTTTGCTTTCAGTTATTTCAAAATAAATAAATAACAATAAGTGTGCCAATCAAAACCCACATTTAAAAATTAAATTAAAGTGGAAGAAAAGTGAATGTTAAATGAAAACAAATTCAAGTTGTGTTATATTTTTATTTTAATCGGGCTTGAAATTATACAGTAAATATCCTATTAAATATTAAGTGATTTGAAACCTGCATATAATAAATAGTAAAATGAAAGTATACATGAAATTAAGTATTCTTATAAATAAATTTTCGTACTGTAAACTTTACTTATCAGAAATGGGTAATTTTCACATAAAATCCATTAAATTAAAAACCACAAAACTGTCATAATACTAAAACAACACAAGTTCATGAAACAGAAAATTATTATTTAGTTTTGTATTAGTTTGATATATTATGTAAGGTATAAGCAATAGATTTTTAAAAAGTGTATTGACATATGAAGAAAAAAATAAAAGAAAGAAAGAAAATACTTTCATCAATTGGAATTAAAATATTCCTAATTTATGTTCATTTTCTTCGAATGTTTAGGTAATAGCTGATAAAAAAAAAACATCGAAAAACACAAAAACCTTCCACAAATATAAATATTTCATTTCCAAAATAATGTTGTGTGGGTTCTTAAATGTTTGTTCATATCTTTTAAGCTTAAAATAATCAATTTTTATGAGATGAAAAGTATTTCCTGACTAGATTTAAAAGTAAATTTATAATTATAGAATAATAATTTATTTATTGTTACTTTTAATTAAACATTAAAATGTATATGAAAACACATAGGATTTTTGCGAAGAAGGTGTGGGGGGGGGGGGGGGGGGCAACTACTGTTTTGCATAAGGGTACTAACAACCCTTCCTCTAGTCTTGTAAATAAATTGTTTACATTTGTGGCAAAAATAGGGAGATTCAAAAACATTATCCCCATAGCTCTATTTACGCAGTACATAAGCATTTATAATTTAACAAAAAATTATAAAAAGAATTTTTATTAAGATAGCAAACGTTTAAGATTAAAAAACAACAATAAATTGATACATGTATATCGATCGGGGTTTGCTTTAAAAGAAGTAAACAACATAAAAATGCTATGTATTCACAACGACTTTTATGAAAATTTCTGAACAAATTAGAAAGAGAGGATGGTGTGACAAAATACAAATTAAATGATATAAGTCTTGACACGATTTAGGGATGTTTGCCATTTTAAATTATTGGTCTATGTGGAACGAAACAGGACTACAATAATATAGTTTCGTTTTGAGAAATGGTATTACTGATAGAATCGTACTAGGATTTGCTAGTTAATTTATTTCAAAGAAATTAAAAATAAAAGATTTTGAACACAAGAAATAAAAATTGTGCTGATAGCATATAAATATAATTTGAAAATAAAACTTACCTTGAAAAGTTATCAGGCTGAGTAAAACACACGTGCACGTAAAATAGAAAGATACAAAATTCAAATGTTCGGGGCTGGCGCGTTGGCAGTTAGCCAGCCCCAGGCTGTGACGTCACACGTGGGGGGGATGAAGGGCGTGTCTGGCTTGTAGTCTTGAGGCGGCTTTGGATCGTTCCTATGTTGGAATTTCTGAAAATTTTTTGCCGATCTACACCGATCATGACCCCTAGAACTCAAAACTACCCTCAGTAAAAAACTTTATGTATCTATCTATATGTATATATATATCACTTTCTTCTGGACACGATGACTTTCGTAATTCTGCACCAATCTCTTCCAAACTGATACATAAAATCAAAGGGCATAAAATCTCGGCCAAGTTCCTTAATGGGCAAAATCGGACCAAGGGGATGGAAATAGGGAGGTGTTTTGTGAAAACCGAAAACCCCCCATAACTTCTTAATTTTTGTACATATCAAATCAGTTTAAAGTTTTTATTACTTCTAAAAATAGGGCCAAAATTTTATGTATCACAGATTTTTGATAAAGTTAAAAATGAGCTCAAGGGGCGCAAACAAAATAGGGTTTTGGGGAGAAAAAAATTCATAACTTCGTCAATTCTCAAGATATCAATTCCAATTAATTTTATTATAAATCTCCTTAATATTATCTACAACTTTTATATTCACAAGTTTTTGATGGGACCAATTCGTACTGAAAAAAAAAATTAAAAACGAAAACAAAAAGGGGGTTTGAAGAAGTAAAAAATCCATAACTTCGTCAATTCAAAAGATATAAAATCCCCATGAATTTATCATATACCTTCTTAATATTGTCTACAACATCTATATAGACAAGTTTTGGATAGGACCAATTCTTACAGCAAAAACAAATTAAAAATACAAAGCGATTGAAGAAAAAAAATCATCTAAGTAAAGGTGTATTCAAATCCAAACTGCGTATTTTCTGACTAATTTTACAATTCATTTTTGCTCTCAAAGGCTTCCAAATGGTACGTTTTCTTACTCAGAAACTATATAATGTACCATAATGGTCGATTTTTTGATAGAGGCGGAATATATTTTTAAAAAATGCTGTTAAAGTGGGCATTTTGAACCGAATTTCCCGAAGCGGATTGTGTTGGAAAAATCATTGCATTAAGGATGCACTCAAATCCAAACTGCTTATTTTCTGACTCATTTAGGTAGCTTTCTTTACAAAAAAGCTACCTATTGCAGCCGTTCGGAGGAAAGCGATTTCAAAAAATTTTGGTATATTTTCATCGATCATGACCCCCAGACCCCGAAACCACCCTCCGTTCAAAATTGATATATATATATATATATCTATATATCTATATATATATATATATATATATCTGACCTATGTCACACTGTAACTCCCGTAATTATGAACCGATTTCGATGTAATTCGGTGTGTACATAGTACAGACCAATGTCTCGACCGAGTTCGTTGGCCAGCTTCATCCGCCGTTTTGTTTCAAAATGGCGGCCATTTAAAATTTTTAAAAAAATTTAAAACTTGAAATGTGGTACCAAAAAAATAAAAATGGAAAAATATTTTTTTCTTATGTATTTGACCTTTATACAAAGACTCAGGAGCAGTTTTTGTTTCGTCTATATCTTAAAAAATGGCTGAGTTATAGCATTTTGAATTTCTAGCGTAGCTGACATTTTGAAATGTCCTGAATTTTGTCACGCGATAAAAGGCGTATTTATGAACCGATTTGGATGTAATTCGGTGTGTACATAGTACATACCAATCTCTCGACCGAGTTCGTTGGCCAGCTTCATCCGCCATTTTGTTTCAAAATGGCGGCCATTTAAAATTTTTTAAAAATTTAAAATTTGAAATTTGGTACCAAAGAATTGAAAATGGAAAAATATTTTTTTCTTATGTATTTGACCCTTATACAAAGATTTCGGAGCAGGTTTTGTTTCGTCTATATCTTAAAAAATGGCTGAGTTATAGCATTTTGAATTTCTAACGTGGCTGACATTTTGAAATGTCCTGAATTTTGTCACGCGATAAAAGGCGTATTTATGAACCGATTTGGATGTAATTCGGTGTGTACATAGTACATACCAATCTCTCGACCGAGTTCGTTGGCCAGCTTCATCCGCCATTTTGTTTCAAAATGGCGGCCATTTAAAATTTTTTAAAAATTTAAAATTTGAAATTTGGTACCAAAGAATTGAAAATGGAAAAATATTTTTTTCTTATGTATTTGACCCTTATACAAAGATTTCGGAGCAGGTTTTGTTTCGTCTATATCTTAAAAAATGGCTGAGTTATAGCATTTTGAATTTCTAACGTGGCTGACATTTTGAAACGTCCTGAATTTTGACACGCGATAAAAGGCGTATTTATGAACCGATTTGGATGTAACTTCGTTTATACATAGTACATACCAATGTCTCGACCGGGTTCGTTGGCCAGCTTCAACCGCCATCTTGTTTAAAAATGGCGGCCATTTAAATTTTTAAGAAAAATTTAAATTTGAAATGTGGTACCAAAAATTAAAAATTGAAAAACTATTTTCTTGTTATGTGTTTGACCTTGATAAAAAGATTCGGGAGCAGTTTTTATTTCGTCTATATCTTAAGAAATGGCTGAGTTATAGCATTTTGAATTTCTAGCGTGGCTGACATTTTGAAACGTCCTGATTTTTCTCACGTAATAACAGGCGTATTTATGAACCGACTTGGATGTACCTTGGTGTGTACATAGTACATACAAATATCTCGACCGAGTTGGTTGGCCAGCTTCATCCGCCATCTTGTTTCAAAATGGCGGCCATTTAAAAAAATAAAAAAATAAAAAAATTTAAATGAGATACCAAAAAATTGGAAAATGAAAAAGATTTTTTTTTGTATGTGTTTGACCTTAATACAAAGATTCCGGAACAGTTTTTCTTTCGTCTATATCTAAAAAAAAATGACTGAGTAATAGCATTTTGAATTTCTCTTGTGGCTGACATTTTAAGACGACCTGATTTTTGTCACGCGATAACAGGCGTATTTATGAACCTATTTGGATGTAACTTGGTCTGTACATAGTACATACCAATGTCTCGACCGAGTTCGTTGGCCAGCTTCATTCGCCATCTTGTTTCAAAAGGGTTGCCATTAAAAAAAATTAAATGTAAAATTCAAAATGAGGTATTAAAAAATTGGAAAATGAAAAAGATTTTTTTTATGTGTTTGGCCTTGATACAAAAATTCCGGAGCAGTTTTTGTTTCTGAAAATTTGTTCTTTTGTTGATATCTTAAAAAATGGTTGATTTATAGCACTTTGAATTTCTAGCATGGCTAACATTTTGAAACGATCTTGTATTTGTCACGCGATAACACACGTATTCGCCTATTTCGATGTAAGAAGGCATGTGGATAGTATACATCAATACCTCGACCAATTTCGCTGGCCAGATTCATCAGCCATCTTGTTTCAAAATGGCGGCCATTAAATTAAAAAAAATATATATATATTTAAAGTGAGGTGCAAAAAAATTAGAAATTGAAAAAGGTTTCTTTCTTAAGTATTTGATCTTGATATAAGGATTCAGGAGCATTTTTTGTTTGTCTTTACCTTAAAAAATGGCTCAGATATAGCAGTTTCAATTTCTATTGTGGGTGACATTTTGAAAAATCTGATTTTTTGCATGCGACAGCACTCCTATATATTAACCGATTCCGATGTGAGTGAGCATGTGCACAGCAATTACTAAGGTCTCGACCAAGTTCACTGCTTAGCCTCATCCACCATGTTGTCTTAAAATGACAGGCACTTTAAGAAATTGCCGAATTTGGCAGCCAAATATAAGTTACTTTAAAGAAAAGCAGCTTGGATAAAGCTGACTAATTTCGCGAAATTCTCATTCATTATATTGATAAAAATTAGTATTGAATCTCCTATATTCGGTTTCCACTAAATTGAGCTTCGTGTGTTTGCATGATATAAGTTGGCTTTTTTTAAATAAGGATTATGAAAGCTACCTCTTCCTCCCGGCACTGGCCGGAAGGACTTTTTTAAATTCACTTTTGCTCTCAAACGCATTTAATTGGTAGATTCGCTTATTCAGAAACTATATGATGTGATGATTTTTTGATAGAGGCAGAATATATTTCAAAAAATGATGTCAAAGTGGGCATTTTGAACGGAATTTCCCGAAGCAATTGTGTTATCACTTTCTTCTGGACACGATAACTTCCGCAATTCTGCACAAATCTCTTCCAAACTGATACATAAAATCAAGGGACATAAAATCTCTGTCAAGTTCGTTAATGGGCAAAAGCGGACAAAGGGGATGGAAATAGGGAGGGGGTTTGTGAAAACCGAAAAAAACCCATAACTTCTTAATTTTTGTACATATCAAATCAGTTTAAAGTTTTTATTACTTCTAAAAATAGCGCCAAAAATTCATGCATCACAGATTTTTGATAAAATTTAAAATAGGCTCAAGGGGCGCAAAAAATAGGGTTTTTGGCAGAAAAAAAATCCTTACTTCGTCAATTCTCAAGATATAAAATCCAATAATTTTATTATACATCTCCTTAACATTATCTACAACTTTTATATTCACATGTTTTTGATAGGACCAATTCGTACAGAAAAAAATAAATAAATAAATAAAAAACGAAAACAAAAAAGGGGGGGGTTAAGAAGAAAAATTTTCATAACTCCGTCAATTCACAAGATATAAAATCTCCATGAATTTATCATATATCTTCTTAATATTGTCTTCAACATTTATATAGACAAGTTTTTGATAGGGCCAATTCTTACAGCAAAAACAAATTAAAAATACATAGCGGTTGAAGAAAAAAATCATCTTATTAAGGGTGCATTCAAATCCAAAATTTTCTATTTTCTTACTCATTTTTAAATTCATTTTTGCTCTCAAACGCATCCAATCGCTAGATTCTCTTATTCGGAAACTATATAATGTACCGTAATGATCGATTTTTTGATAGAGGCAGAATATATTTCAAAAAAATGATGTCAAAGTGGGCATTTTGAACAGAATTTCCCGAAGCGATTGTGTTAGAAACGAAAAATATTGCCCTACTGAGAAAATAATTGTTTATTAATCAAGTTTTAATTAATTGAAAGAAAAATAAAAACACAGGTCGCTTATAAATCTTTTCAAAAATCACGTCAGCATGTTTCATATTTTTTTTTTTTTTTTTTTTTTTTAATATTAAAAATGAATCTGAAAATGTGCCCAGAAAATTTCGAGTTGTTGAGTATGGAAAAATATTTTTTTAATATCGCCTTAACATGATTCTGATAAAACCAGCTATTTTATAAAAAGAAAATAAAAACTCGTCAAAAGCAGACAGATAAAACTGTTAAAATGGATTTATATCTAATAATGATTTAGTTTTTGTTGGTGAAATTAGTATACTTAACTTCGAAATCTACCTCTGCCTGTAGGCCGGGCCGGCAGGGATTTTTTTAGATAAATAAATTACCTATTGAGTTATAAGCGAATTTTGATCACGTGACAAGATGATTTTCTCTCTTCTATGACTGGTTTTTCTCTTTTCATCCGGGAAATTCGATTCAAAACGCCGACTTTGAGAGCATTTTCTGAAAGATCTATAAAAGATCTAGATCTGCTTAGAAAAAAAAAATGGCAACGTCTTTCAATTACATAGTTTCTGGATAACAATACCTATCAGTTTCATGCGTTTACGAAAAAAATGAATCAAAACTTATGACATAAAATTGCCCCTTTGGATTTGAGACCTTAAGTTGCCATGCTTTAGTGCAGGGTTTCTTCATTTGGCATTTATTGATGTACGAGTTTCTTTCTCTAATTTTCTAGATTATAAAATTAGACATCTCAATACAATTAACTTTCAAAAGGCTCAATTTAACATAGTAAGAGCAGGGCCTTATTATCCTAAGACCAATGTCAGACGGGCGTCTTTTTTGCTTAAGTATTATCCATTCACAATGCTAGCATTGTGAATGGATAATACTTAAGAAAAAAAGCAGCAAAAAAGACGCCCGTCCATTGTGAATGGATAATACTTAAGCAAAAAAGCAGCAAAAAAGACGCTTGTCTGACATTGGTCTAAAAGTACGTGAAGCACGAGCGTCACCTCTAAAATTTAATCCCCCCCTCCCCAAAAAAAAAGACAGAAAAGTACGACCCGTAATTCTAATTTTTATTTTTTACATTGTATTTAAAAAAAATTTGGTAGGGTAAGTTTGCATAATGCAATAGAAAATTCACATTACTTCAGGAAATTCATATAACTGGGAAATCTGAACGTGATTAATAGGCTGTTAACCAGTCACGTGGCATCTTCAACGTGCTGGTTCGAAACCACCCTTGCAAAGTGAACAAACAACAATTACTTATACTGCAAATATACCCTACCTGTAGCATATATAGGGAACATAAAAAAACTGTTTATTGGTATATGTTAACCCAGCTAAGCCATCCTCGGGGATAATATTTGTAACATTGATGAGTTTTCATGAATTTAGAATTTAGAAAATTTTTCCCGGCCTGAAGGGGGAACCCAAAATGATACTGTGTTTCCCCTGTCTTCAGATGTTAATCGGGCTCTGAAGAGTGTGATGGAGAATTAAGTAAGGATCGACCGAAAGAGGTTTTTAGAATCGAAACCTTAAGCGAATTTCCGTAATCTTCCTACTTTCGGCCAAAAAGGAAAACAAAAACGAAAATGTTCAAATTTAAAAAAAATAATAATTAATACATATATAAATATACATAATTATTAATTAATTATACGTGTGTCTTTCTGTACCTCTGACCAAACTTTTTATCTACCCTATATATATATATAACCCTAATGAAACAAATTTATGAAACGATTTCATGAAACGACTTTATGAAACGATTTTATGAAAAGACTATATGAAACGACTTTATGAAACGATTATGAAACGACTGATTAAACAACTGATTATGTTTCACGCCGATTTCTCCTAAAATATGGAATATTATGCGATGAAATTATCACAAAAATCCGTATTGATCTGCAGATCTCAAATCTGATATTAGAATTTTTAAATTCGAATTACTTTTCGAGATATTATTTTTTTTCTAATTTTAAATACTTTTCTCTAATGATGGCAACTCAAATTTTAATCATAACAGATATTTTTTTTCATATTTTAGAAAGGTTATTATTTTAAATTAATTTGGCGACCAGTTTGGCCTCCCTTAAATGTATGCTAAGAAATGTATCATGTTACTTTTATTCATAATTCAATTTGTATTTCATTATCATTTTATTTAATACAAAACTTTCATTTAAAACTGAAACATTTAAAAATAATAGCTTTCACTTATTTCTTTTTTTAAAACGAAACGAAAAGAAAAATATTAAGCGCAGATGTCATATTCGCAACGGGGTACCTAATTGGCCCCAAAATGGCGTTATTTTGCCTGACATGGTAACCCGGCTATTGTTGCTTATTTATTAATAAATGTTTATTTGCATTTATTTTCTTTTTACTTTAAAAAATGTTATAAATTGTTTTGTTCTATAGTTATTAATTTAAAAAAATTTTTATTTATTGTTATTTCATTTTAAAAATAATAGAAAATAATTTAAAAATACATATGTAACTGGTATTCAAAAACGAGGTTTTCGCCAAATTGTCGTAAAAAAAAAATCACGCCAAACCCGGTGCGTATATGACAATGCAACAAATCATGACATTTAATTTCAACTTCAAAGCAATGTTTTAATGGTACTACTTAGTTATCCCGTCGACCAATTTCGCCAAATTATATAAATCGCCAAACCATTTGCCAAATTATACAAATTGACTTAATTTTTATTTTAAATAACGAAAGAACAAATAAATTAGTATAACATTAATAAAAATACAAACAAAACGAAAGTATGAGCGAATTGAGGTAGCAATGTTATTTTAACTGGGAGATCCAATCCAACCCGGGATTCTCGGGTTACTGAATATAGAGGAAAACCATTTTTTTAAATATTGTTATCGAAATTTTTTTTATTTCCGGTTTTCGACGGATTTACACGTTTTAGGGGTCAGAGATCCCCAAAAACATGTTTACACAAAAATTCTGTCTGTCTGTCCGTGTGTCCGTGTGTCGCCATTGTAGCATCGAAAAGTGTATAACGTTATGCATGGAATTTAACCAATTTTTAGCTGTGACCAGCAGGTCTTCCTTCAATTTGGAAATATTCATCCGGAAGGAGTCGCTGTAATAGCGACGTTTGTGCCATTTTCTTTATAGTACCATTCGAAAGTGCATGAAATTATGCATGCAATAGGACCAAACTTTTTGTGCATGTTTTTGGCTATGGCCAGCAGGTCCTCCTTGAATTTCGAAATTTTCCGTGGGAAAGGGGCGCTGTGGTAGCGATTTTTGTACAATTTCCTTGATTTTTCGTAGTTCTGTTGGCCATCGGCGGCTCGTGCTGCGACAGGAACTCGTGTCCCGCTAATCCGGCTATTCGCAAGCAGCTGATGACAGCAGAATAAGGAAAAACTTTTGATTTTAATAAATATCATGATCTAGATTAACTCATTTTTACTCCGATTAATTGACTGAAGCAGACATGTAAGATGAAAATCAAATTTGGTATAGTATTGAACTAATAAAATTGAAGTATTAACATGTGTCACTACTTTTTAGGTGCGTTCGTAATTATATAAATACGTAGCACCTATAGTCGTCATTCAGTCCGTCTGTCCGTCTGTCCGTCTGTCCGTCCGTCCGTCTGTCCGTCCGTCCGCATATAACAGAGCAAAAACTACCCAACAGAATGGTCTGAAATTTCAAATGTATGATTGGTGCAAAATTTTGTCGAGCCATTTCAAATTTTATAAAAATCGGATGTATAGTTTAATTACAGGGACAGTCAAAATTTTTCCGTTACATTACGGCCAATGGGAAAAATTATTGCAAGTGCATTTTAATGTTGTTACAGCCTTCCTAATCGTCTGAAATTTTAAATATATAATTGTTGCAAAATTTTGTCGAGCTATTTCCAATTTTATGAAAATCGGATGTATAGTTTAATTACAGGGACAGTCAAAGGTTTTCCGTTACATTACGGCCAATGGGAAAAAATTATTGCAATTGCATTTTAATGATGTTACAGAATACGAATGGTCTGAAATTTTAAATATATAATTGCTGTAAAATTTTGTCTAGCCATTTCAAATTTTATGAAAATCGGATGTATAGTTTCATGACAGGGACAGTCAAAAGTTTTCCGTTGCATTACGGGGAATGGGAAAAAAAATATTGCAAGTGCATTTTAATGATGTTACAGACTATGCACTTATGAAGTGCAAAAAAATATACATTCAGTACAATATGGGGTGCAAAAAATAATTATAAAACTAGTTATAGTACGAACGCACCACATTTGCCACGTTTGACGAGCAATTTCCAACTTGTTAAAATATTAAGATGTGTGAGATAGAAGAAAGTTTTGGGATTGGCACATCTAAGTAGTTTTTAAAAAACTCTATAATAGATTTTTGAGAAAAATTTTTTTTTAATAAAGCACATTAACACAAAACAGCATTTTTATATAAAAAATAGCAGAACTATCCGACTTCGCCCGTGTCAATTATAAGAAGCCTTCCAGGTAAAATAAATTAAAACGAAATAATACGGCAATCACAATAACTGAAATTTGTGCATTCCCATCCATAAATCGTTATAAAGACAAAAAAAAAAAAAAAAAAAAAAAAACATGGCGTTATTGTCTTGCAACCATAGTAAAATCCCTGATCTTTAATAACAGAATGCACGTTTTCATTGGCAGGTATAAGAGAAAAATATGTGATTTTCCTGACAATACGAAAAAAAGAAATTCCTCCTAATCACGCAGCACTTAGTGAAATTCTCGTTTGTATGGTATTATCTACATTATAAAGTAAAAACACTATGTCAGTTCCCATAAATTGTGCCCCATAAATTGTAACCCATAAATTGCGCCTTTACTGCAATCTTTCTAACTTTTAAACATCACACAATTTCATGTTTTACGATGTCGAATAGAAAAAAGTTCTCTCAAATGAAATTTGTTTGAAAATTGTACCTCAGTTTTCTGATTTTAATGGGTATTAAAGTAATTTTTAAGCATGGATATTTTTAAAGTTGAGTGCAACCCGATTACGAAAGATGAACCTGTTTACACTTAATGCAATAGTATAAAGAAAAGACATGTTTATGAGTAACGCTGGTATCATATTTTCGGTGGCAACAACCTAACACAACAAATTTTCCTTTTATTGCAGTTTAACGTCTAAACATTGTACATTCAATTGTTCCAACGTATTATAGAAAACAAAAGTACTTTCAGTGATATTTGTTTGTAATGTTTATCTCAATTTACGAATTTTTTATGGGTTTTAAAATAATTTTTAAGCATGCATATTTTTTAAATATGCTTGCAACCCAAATACAAAAGATTAACTCAATTGTTCAAAAACATTGTAAATAACTCAGAATTTGTTTGCTTTCGCGTAATATTCAATAACTAAATTGGCAAACGAAATTAAAACGCCAAAAATAAAATAAAATCAAACACGAATTTAACAGATATCAAATCAAACTACTCAAAATAACCTGATAAGTATATAAAATTCAAATGGGAATTTCGTTCCGGGTGCATGCAACTTGAATTCTTCAGAACGGATTTCCATGCGACTTGCACTATTAGTTTTTTAGGGAAGATTTTAGTGCGTAACATATTGTTTTCCGTTGCTTAGTCATAGAATTATAGGGGAAAGTTATATAATAATGTGAACCTAATTATGAAGGATTAGTCTTATTAGCTGAATGAAAAATGCAGAACTATTTTTATCTCTAAGTATATTGACGGGTTTATCTTCGGTAATGGGGCTGTGCGCTAGGATATTCTTATTTTAATGAGTGTGCCTAACACCTATTACGGCATGCACCTTTATTTAAAACAATATAGAATGACTTATGTTTTAAGCGACTATCTGGCATGGAACTTGATTACAAAATACTAACCTGCAAATTCTTAAGGTGCTTCTCCAGTTCCCTGCTCAACAACGCGAAACTTTCTGACTCATTATACGTAAAGGCTTAAAATTTGTAGGCCTGACTATTAAAGCGATTTGGAATTGAAATGAGTTTTTCCTTTTTTCATAAATAAATTAATTATCGAGTTATGAGCAATTGTGGTTGCGTGACGGCCGGTTTTTATCCTTTGTTGCACTGTTGCGTCCGAAATTCAGTTCAAAACACCAACTGAATGATCTTATACCTTTACCAACAAATGAAAACTATCTTTCGAATACATAGTTTCTAAATAAGAACTCCTGTTAATTTCATGCGTTTCCTAACAAAAATTAATTAAAACATATGTCAGAAAATAGCTCCTTTGGATTTGAGAACAGCTTTAACTTTATGAACAGCCTTAACTCGAAGTTTATGAAAAAACTCACATTTTTAGTTTTAATTTTCGAACTCGCGAAATTTAAATTCAGAAAAGGGATGTTCTTTTGACACATTGTGGTAATTTTTTTAACTTTTAAAATTAAAATACATGTTTTCCTTGGCGCGCGTAACAGAAGTATACAATATCTTCACAATACGGGGTAAAATGCAAAAAAATACATCCAAATTAGGTAGTAGTTACTAAAATTTTATTTGGAAAATTTGAAATTTTATTGAAATTAAATCTACAATGATTAGATGAAATGATGTCATTTTCCATAAATTTTAAAGCAAGACATCTGTCAAGATTTTTTTTGAAAATGTAAATAACTGCTCTCTTTTTGCTATAAATCACAGAAAATGTTAGCACTGAATCTAAACCAATACAACACTTAGCGGTAACGTATAGCTATAAGATATGGCTGTAGTATACAATCGAAGTAGTAAGCAAAATATAAGAGATATATGTTTACAATGAGTTTGATTACGCGTTGAAAAGATTTGATAGAATATGACGTCATATCAAGCCTTTTTTTTCTTTTTCTTAAATTGTTTTCATGAAATTTGACTGTTTGTATTAAAATAGATGTTTGAATTTTTAAAAAAACATTGCAATTGAGGTGCTATGTTATTTTCCCGCTCTTATAGTTAGTTTTTATTTTATATACAAAAAAAATGTAAATTTTCTGTTGAGAATGACGTCATTATCAAACACGCAAAAATATAGCAAGAAAATCTGAATTTTTATTGGCAAACAGAAACAAAATACACGCGTTATCCTTATTTTTTTCACATTATTGTGTCACTTTTTAGGGTTTGGCAACAGGAAAGAAACGTTTGAATTAAAAAAGATTTAAAAAGAGATATTTCTATAATGTTAAATTATGGAAGTGGTAGAAAAAAGGAATAAATAGTGGTTTGATAATTTTTTAAAGTGGACAGTGATCTTTTCCACGTTCTAAAACGTAAGTACATCGAGTTTCTTGCAAATCGGTCAAAAATTAAAGATTTGTATAAAGGACATATACACAGAGAACGGCTTTTATATATACGAGTTGGAACCCGTCGAAATTCGACGAACTAAAATGTTAGAAACGAACTGTCAGATCGAATTTATAATAAACCAACAAAAATAATTACAATAAAAAATTCATCTAACATTGGTTGTCTCACTCTTAAAACAAATAATATTTTTAACCTAAAATTGCCAAATTATTATTTCCACAAACTTCAACTGCTTAAATTATTGAAAAATTAAACTCTATTAGAATACGTAATCAAGATGAGTAATTATGATGAAGTTATCGATTGAGACTTTTATGTTTGTTTTTATGGGATGAAAAATCAGTAAAAAGAATTTCGCTTTGTCACATCATAAAATTTTCCCCCATGAAATCTAAATTGTACGTTATTTTCACATTCGCTTAATTTACATACGCACCACTCAAATTCACAATTTGAAAGTATTTTAACGCGCAATAGATTGTTAATGAATGTATTTCCAAACTTAAAGTCAAGTTTGCCCGATTCAACTTTTCATGTGAACATTTGCACAACTTTAAGTTCTAATCTCAATACCCGCGAAAAAAAAATTCAGAAATTTGCCTTTAATTGTCATAGTATTGGCCATTTAGTATTGGTCAAATATTTAATTTTATCAAAATAAATGATCGTTTTGTTTTAAGTATGACATAGTTTTTACACACTGAATAATTTTGCCTAGCATCTCAAACTCAGTATCAGCGTAATGTAAAAATATTGAAATGTAACTGATTTATGAAGAAGAATGCGTGTTTTTTTTTTTAAATGTCTGACATCATTTTCTATTCAAAAATTATAAAAAAGTTACTTTTATTTGTATTGTGAAAATGGCATCAATAAGGATATAATCAATAAAAATAATAAACCATGACTATTTTCCCTTTACTTTCAATATAAATGGAGTACTTCAGTTGCCACGATTACAAAATTTGTATTAAAAACTACAAAAAAATTAATATCTCAAAAATAAATTGAGATGCAGCTTTCAAAAAAATTGCATTTAAAAGAGCACTTTTTTCCTTATACGACGGTGTTAAAATTTAAAATGTGCGATGTTTAGAAGTTTAAAAATTTGCCGTAGATATAATTGCAAAACCGAAATTTATTTCAAATTTCAAATTGTTGCCATTCGCAAAATGACGTATGCGTTACGCACAGATATGTTTGTCCTTTATAATATAGATAGATCAAGAATATCTATATATATAAAGCCGTTCTCTGTGTGTATGTCCTTTATACAAATCTTCAATTTTTGACGGATTTGCACGAAACTTCATTTACATAGGCTTTAGAACGTGGAAAAGAGCACTTTCTACTTTAAAAAATCATCAGAACACTATTTATCCCTTTTTTCTACCATGTTCCATAATTTAACATTATAGAAATATATCTTTTTAATTTTCTATTTAAAATCGTTTCTTTCCCGTTGCCACACCCTAAAAAATGACCCAATAATGTGAAAAAAGTAACGATAACGCGTTGCTATATTTTTGCATTTTTGAAATTGACGTCATTCTAAACAGAAAACGCACATTATTTATATGTAAAATAAAAACTTCAACTATAAGAGCGGTAAAATGACGTAGCACCTTAATTTAATTGTTTTTTAAAATTAAAATATCTACTTTAATACAAACAGTCAAATTTCATGAAAACAATTTAGGAACAAGAAAAACAAGTGGGCAAGTGTGATCATAGATAGCACAGAGAGTTCCGTTTAATATTCCTTTCAAAACACTTTATCCTTTTGCGAAATCTGTTAGTTCCGCATTTCGCAACCAGGGGGCGCACTCTATTCTATACAAACCTCTATCCGAACGAAACTCCGTTTTATAACCTATCCGTAGATTTACAACCTATCCTAGTCGAGGGGATCGGATCTATAGCACCCGATATAGGTAGGCGCCCACTGGCGGTAAAATGTGGAACAGAAATATGTAAGGCTATGTGCATAATATCAAAGAGTGGTCAAAGGTGTGTCGGCAAAAGTAAGAAAAGTACCCACCGGGTTAGAAAAATTGCTTAAAATACATAAGTAGCCCGGTGGGTAAATAATATAAGACTTTTTAAAAATTTTATGATTTTTCGTGTGATCGCAAGTGTTCTGCTATAAGTATGCAAAATTTCAAGTCTTCAACTTAAATAGGGGCTCAGTTAGAAAAAAAAAAAGCTTAAAATGCACAAGTTAGGACTAGGGATGCACCGAATACTGATTTCGGCCGAATACCGAATACCGAATATTCGGCCTACAGGCGAACCGAATACCGAATATTCGGCTAGCCGAATAGTAACTGCTAGGCGGACTACCGAATATTCGGCCTGTCGAATAATCTCATATTTCAAAGTTTAAAGGCATTACAATATTAAATTTTAAAACAATTTTACATAATATTTAAAACAGAAACTTTCATTTTGATAATCAAGAGCTTTTTTCAAGTAAACTTTATGCTGAAAAAAATCTAATTTGAGTTATTTAAGAAGAGGATAGTTATAAAACTTTTTTAATTAATAAAATTTTAAATTTCATGGCTTCTTCTGTTAATTAAAACAAATGAATAAAATTTTCTTAAATTCTAAAACAAACATTTTAAAATCAAAGAGAAGTTGTGAAAAAATTGGAAGAAAAATTGTACATAATCATACATTATTTATTTGTCAGGAAGAGACTAAAGTAAAAGTAAATAAATAATACAATCTATTCAAATTTTGTAAGGTGGTGTAAAGAACTAATTCATTACAGAAAACTAACATTTTCCACCGATAGATGGCGGTAGTCATCTGTAGATAAAAGATTGTTCTTTTTTTTCGAACTCCGAAGCGAGAAGCGGAAGTGAGCGCAGAGTGTTGTTTTGGTTGTGAAGGTGACTCGACGAGTGATGTAGTTAAAAAAGTAGAAATTGTTACCGCGATTATATTTTGTGTTTTGTGTTCGTAAATTTGTGTTTTGTGAATGTCAAATTAAATCAAGAAAAACCATCCGATGGCCTCTTCACTTATCAACTGTGTTCATTGTTAAAGTATACCATAGTCTCCTACATTACACACAAGTAAAAATGGTGGCAGCCCGGTACGATTCCATGGTGAAAAAATGACCAGTGTTCTTAAGTAAAGATGCAACTAGCAAGTAAGCCAGTTCCATATTTTTGTATTTATTAGTACCGTGATTCAAATCTGTTATCGATTACATTTCTTTTAATCTGGATTAACTAGATTTATTTGCTTGCTTAAATTAATTTCAAACTTTAGAAAAAGTGCGGATTAATTGGGCATATTTCATGTACTGATATATACTGAACTTATTCCCATCAAATCAAATAAAAAAACTTTTAATAATATTGAAAATTATTTCATTAAGCTGTTCTCTTTATAAAATATTGTGTTCTTAGGCATTTTATCTTAGAAATATTAAGATCTGTTCTTAAAGTTGAAATAATAAATAAATTTTATTTGTATATTCTGACGGATACTTATGGTGGTGATAATTCTTTTGAATCAAAATGATTTAATATTAAATGGTATCATTTCATTCTTTAAAGGAACGAGATTTTGAAAAAAAAAAAAAAAATTCCAATCTTAACATTTTGTTATTTGGATCAATGCCAAAATTACAAAGTTCGAAAGAAAAATTGTTGGAAAGCAGGTGAATTCTGTTTTTTTTTTCTTTATTTGTTATTTAGTTATTCTAAAAATAGAATAGATGATATTTTCGTTCTTTGATTCTGATTGCAAAATGAATGTGGATTTGATATTTGCTTGTTATTTTTAAAGAAAAAAAGTTATTGAGTTTAAAACGGAAAAATAAATAATTCTGTTTTGTTTGTTGAGTTTATGTAAAAAAATAAAAACTTGATAAGTATCGAGTAAAAGATAAAAGTGTTATTTTCATTTGGAAAAAGAAATTGAGTTGAATATTTTGTAATTTACTCTTTTCATGTAAAGAAATGAAAATGTTAAGTGGGTTATTTTAAATATTTTTTTGCGAGTAATTTGTTATGCTTGCATAAAAAGAGTTGAGAATTAAGAAAAATTCTCGTATTTACTTAGTTTGATTGGTTTAATTTTAATTGCGTAATTTAATTATTGTTTTTGAAATAAGTGTGTTTATTGAATAAAATACAGTTCTGAATGTTGAAAAAAAAATTCTTTTATCATCTTAATTGTATTTTTGACACAATTACATATTTACTTATTTAATTTGTTTAAAAAGTTGCACAGTGTTTAATTTACTAAGAATTTGATAGAGGTGGATTTTAGAATTGCTTTATTAATTAAAATTTACTATATCGGCTTAAAGGTTTTGTTGCTAGTTTAAGTAGGAGACTTCTGAGTTCTATTAATTAGAAATTAAGCATTCTGGTTTTGTTTCGGTTTATCTAAAATTAAGATGGCCTATTTAGCAAAAGCTAGAAGAGCAGACTTGTTGGAAATTTGTGATGAATTGGAATTGGAAGTTGATCTTTCGAAAAAGATTCCAGAAATTAAGAAAATTATTGTAGAAAGCGAAGTTTACAAGGAAGAAGAGGTTAGACTCATGTTAGACCGAGTAATAGAAGATAGGAAAACGAGAGAAGAGAGAGAGAAAGAAAAAGAAGAAAGAATTCGACAAGAAGAAAGGGAAGAACGTATGGCTAAGGAAGCTCATGAACATGAACTAGAAATAAAAAAATTGGAGCAATTGCAAAGAACTTCTGAACAGAACGATGGGTCAGGAAGAAAGGTTGATGTCGGACCAAAAATACAGTTGGCACAAATTGTTCCGAAATTCGACGAAAAATCTGATGAGATGGGTCTGTTTTTAATTAATTTTGAGAGAAGAGCAGAGATGGCTAAAGTTTCGAAGAGTGAATGGGTTGCATACTTGTTAGCTGTTTTGCCCACAGAAGTTACAAACATGTTAGCCAGGGAATCGCCTGAAGATGCGATTAACTACGATTTTGTTAAAAATCTCATATTAGAAAGATATAAGTTGAATAGCGAGAAACTGAAGCAATGTTTTTATCAGCATCATAAAACGCCAGACAAATCTTGGAGGAATTATGCGCAGGAACTCACTAGTTATTTTACAGCCTGGATTACAGAACTAGGTGTTGAAAAGTTTGATCAACTTAAAGATTTAATTATTACAGAACAGTTAAAGTTTCGAGTGCCCGCGGAAACAAAAGAACATTTTCTAGACAATTGGTTAAATTTTGTGACGCCTTTAGATTTGGCTAAGAAATTGGATGACTATGAAAGTATCAAAGAAAGTTTTAAAAAGAAAGAATTTCCGAAAAAGACCATGTCTAATTTTCGACCCCAGTTTAAAAATTCGAATAACTTTGATTACAAGAAAGAAAGTAAGGATAATAAGCCTAAATTGCCAATTAAATCATAATCATTAACTGGGAATCATAGAGAAAGAGAATTTGATAAGAAGAGAACGTTATGTTGTTACGAATGTGGATCAAGCACTCATCTTCGTCGTCAATGTGATAAACTTAAGAAATCGCCAGAAATCATTTCTCATGTTAAGGTGGGAGTTGGGCAAGATTCGTCAATAACGCCTTATCTTAGTGTGGGGAAAGTAAACGGCGTACAAATGGAAATTTTAAGGGATACGGGTGCGACAATAGATTTAATTGCACAAAGGTATGTCAAACCGCATATGTATCTGAACGAAAAAGTGTGGGTACGGGTGCCCTTGCACGATGGTCTATTCTGTTTACCTCTTGCAGAGATTGAATTAGACTGTGAAATGGGACATGTGATAACTAAAGCTGCTGTCTCAAGAGACTCTGTAGATTTAGGAAGATATTTGTTAGGAAATAAAACAGCCGCTTTATTTGAACATTGTAAAGAAGAAAAGGCAGTGAAAGAGCATATGATTAATGCTGTTCAAACCAGAGCTCAGAAGAAAATTCTGGAAGCAGAGAAGGTTTCTCATGAAGAGCCTGAAATGCACGAAATTTCTGATGAAACTGTAGAAAAGAATCATAGCAATAGTATAGAAATAGAAAACAAAAAAATGGAAGCGGATAAAGATAAATCAGAAGAAGAGAAGTTAGAAAACCAAGAAGACTCAATTTTGCCAGTATGTCAAACTGTCTCAGTACAAGAGCTTATAAAAACTTCTCCTAAGACATTTTCTGAAGAACAAAAGAAGAGCAAAGAGCTAAAACCTCTTATCGAAGAAGCTAAAAAGAAAAATAGCAAAGATAGCAAATTTATTTTGGAGAAAAATATACTTTTTTATAAAAGAAAAGATAGGAATGGTACTGAAAGAAAATTATTAGTTGTCCCAGAAAGGTTTCGTGAGCAGTTAAAAAAATTTTGTCATGAAACTGTTGCAACTCATTTGGGGGTAGCTAAAACTAAAGATGCTTTGTTTAAGACTTTTTATTGGCCAAATTGCTTTAAAGATATCGAAGATTATGTAAGAACGTGTGACTACTGTCAACGAGTTGGAAAGCCTCAAGACAAAAAGAAAGCACCGTTACAGATTGTTCCAGTTATTTCAGAAATATTTACAAAGCTAAATGTTGATGCTTGTGGACCTTTACCTGTCAGTACACTAGGCAACAAATACATAATAACTGTAATTTGTTTAGCTTCGAAATATCCTGCGGTTCCTACACCTAATTTGTATTCTACGACTATTATTGATGCTTTATTGCAAATTTTCAGTAGACTTGGATTTCCTCGTATACTACAAACTGACCAAGGAAGGTCATTTATGAGTGTACTTACAACGGAATTCTTAGAGAAATTTGGAGTTAGAGTTGTGCGAAGTTCGGTTTATCATCCACAAAGTAATCCAGTTGAAAGAATGCACAGGACTTTGAAACGGATACTCAGAGTACTTTGTTTAGAATCTGGAGCTGATTGGGAGAAAGTACTGCCTCCTGCCCTTTTTGCATTAAGAACTGTAACTCACAATAGCACTGGGTTCAGTCCAGCAGAACTAGTCCATGGCCAGAACTTAAGAACTCCAATGATGCTACTCTATGAAAAATTGACTGAGCAAGATATAGAAGAAGATAGTGTGATATCCTATGTATTTGACTTAATGAACAGAATGAAGAAATGCCAAGAGCTCGCTGCAGAAAATATGGAAAAAGAGAAACAAAACCAAAAATATTGGTATGATATAAAAGCCAGAAAACAAGAGTTTAAAGAGGGAGATAAAGTTTTAATTGTGGCCCCGTCCAAACCAAATAAACTGTCAGTTAGTTGGATAGGACCTGGAGAAGTAATGAAGAGATTATCAGAAACTAACTATGTTATATACGATCCAGAGAAAAAGAAGTCCCAAGTGTATCACGTAAATATGTTAAAGCCCTACCATCAAAGAAAAATTGAAAGTATAAATTTACTGACTATAAAAACAACCTCTAATGATGAAGAAGAGGATGAAATTCCTAAATTGGATGAGGAAAATAATGACAATGCGTTGTTAGAAGTATTGCAAGACATACAAAAAAACAACAGATTAAATGAGAGTCAACGAGAAGAATTAGGACAACTTATTGGAAAATATGCTGACTCTTTTTCGACTGAACCAGGGTGCACGAATCTAGCTGAACATGATATTGAGCTGGAATCAGAAAAACCAATCTGTGGCCGGCCTTATAAAATGTCGCCTAGACAAACGGAAATCCTTAAAGCCGAAGTCGAGAAAATGCTGAAACTGGAACTCATTGAGCCAGGTGAATCTGACTTTGCCTCTCCGTTAATTTTAGTTGAAGTTCCAGGCAGAGAAGCGAGACCTTGCATAGATTATCGCCGTTTAAATAAAGTGACTCGCACAAAATTTTATCCTTTGCCCAACATTGACCAGTTAATAGAAAAGGTGTCTTCAGCTAAATATATTTCAGTTTTAGATCTGACCAGAGGTTATTGGCAAATTCCGTTAACGAAACGTGCTCAAAGGTATGCAACTTTTGTGACAAATTTTGGGACGTACAGACCTTTACGCCTTCCCTTTGGTTTAAAAAAGGCTCCGTATGAATTTAGCCGACTTATGGCTGGATTACTTAGAAACTGTGAAGAGTATGCGGTGCCTTATTTGGATGATGTTGCTGTCTTTTCTCAAACTTGGGAAGATCATCTAAAGCACCTGGAAGACGTTTTCAAAAGACTGAGTGAAGCAAACCTGCATATTAAACCATCTAAATGTCAATTCGCTCAAGATTATGTAAAATATCTTGGACACTTAGTGGGTCAGGGTCTTAGAACTCCAGGAGAACTGAAGGTTCAAGCCATAAAAGAGTTTCCAATTCCTACTACTAAAACTCAAATCCGATCCTTCTTGGGTTTAGCCGGATATTATCGGAACTATATTCCTAATTTTTCTGTAATTGCAACGCCTCTCACTAATTTATTAAAAGGAAAAGTTCGCAATTCAATAGTAAACTGGAATGACGACTGTCAAAAGGCATTTGATGAACTGAAAGGTAAACTCTCTGAAAATCCTGTCTTATATAGTCCTGACTTTTCGAAACCTTTCATCGTTCAGTGTGATGCTTCAAATTTGGGAATTGGTATAGTGTTATCTCAGCTGAATGAAAATAATGAAGGACATCCTATATTATATCTGAGCAAAAAGTTTTCAGACAGAGAACGAAACTTTAGTACCAGCGAAAAAGAATGTGCTGCTATTGTGTTTGCAGTGCGAAAACTACGATGCTATTTGGATGGACATCAAAAATTTCAGATCCAGACGGACCACAACCCCTTAGTATGGTTAGATAAAAACAGCGGAACTAATCCTAGACTTTTAAGATGGGTCTTACTTTTACAGTCCTTCAATTATGAAATTGTTCATAAAAAGGGAAAACATCATCAGAATGCTGATAGTTTGAGTCGAGCCCTAAAAGCCTAAGTTTGATTAGAATGCTAATATGTAAATATGATAATTTGTATAACAGTTAAATTTGAATTTATTGTTTTGAATATGTGTAAATTGTTTCTCATTTGTATCTTGAGTATAATGTTTGAATATTTATAAATTTTATTTGTATTTTATATATTTATGTTTTCATGGTGGGAATAAGTCAGTTGTGGTTCACGGTACTAAACTTTGTTTGGAACTGGTGCTTGAAAGCAATAATTCACAAAGAAACTTTTCCCCGTCAACAGTGAAACGTTTTCTCCAGGTGGGGAGGAGTCTGTAAAGAACTAATTCATAACAGAAAACTAACATTTTCCACCGATAGTTGGCGGTAGTCATCTGTAGATAAAAGATTGTTCTTTTTTTTTCGAACTCCGAAGCGAGAAGCGGAAGTGAGCGCAGAGTGTTGTTTTGGTTGTGAAGGGGACTCGACGAGTGATGTAGTTAAAAAAGTAGAAATTGTTACCGCGATTATATTTTGTGTTTTGTGTTCGTAAATTTGTGTTTTGTGAATGTCAAATTAAATCAAGAAAAACCATCCGATGGCCTCTTCATTTATCAACTGTGTTCATTGTTAAAGTATACCATAGTCTACTACATTACAGTGGCAACTCAGCAAGAATAAAAGTTCTACTCCATTTGATTAATTAAGGAAGTTTTTAAATGCATCCTAGATCGGTGTCTGGAGTGTACGATCATTTTCGGAGATTGTAAACATTGTTCTTAAAATCTTAGCAAGAAACAGATTATTTACTGGACAATGTTCAGGAACTTGCATTTGTACATAATTAATTCCTATGAAAATCCTCGTGATTGGTTAATTTTCTTAAATAATACTTAACAAACAGCAAATAAATAATGTAAAAACATTCTCTTTTATTTAAATATATGATTCTGTTTCTAATTATTCTGAATATCTTTATAAGTTGACTGTTAAATGTAGAAGTGATATAAGGTTTTTAAAAATATGTTTTAAAAGTTTTTTAAGTATTCGGTTGGGTCGAATATTTCGATATTCGGCAGACTGAACAGTTTGATATTCGGTATACCGAATAGTTTGATATTCGGCCAGACCGAACATTCGGCAACATGGCCGAATAGGCCGAATACCGAATACATACCGAATATTCGGTGCATCTCTAGTTAGGACCCAGAGAGTTAAAAATAAGACTTTTTCAAAATTTTATGATTTATCGTTTGATGTGAGGTGTTCAGCTATAAGTATGCAAAATTTCAAGTCTTAAACTTAATTAGGGGTTCAGTTAGAACAAAATATTAAAATACACAAGTTAGAGCCCAGATGGTTAAATATAAGACTTTTTCAAAATTTTATGATTTGTCGTTTGATGTGAGGTGTTCAGCTATAAGTATTCAAAATTTCAAATCTTCAACATTTATAGTTTCTGATAACGGGCTCTCTGACGGACAGACAGACTGACATAGGAGCGAGACGAATAGGGTTTCGTCAGAGGAACGAAACCCTAAAAAGGCTAGCTATGACGTCACATTCCATCAAATCTTTTCAACGTGTAGTCAACTCACTGTAAATAAATGGCTCCTTTTTTTTGTTTATTTCTTCGATTGTATACTACAGCCATAATCTGTTAAGTTCGTGTTTTATTTTATGTTACTAGGGGGCTCGGCCCCCTACGAGCTACGCTCGCCAACCCCCGTCCAGACACCGCAAACTCTAAATGCACGCTAATGTGATCGGATTTAAAAATATTTCGAAAGATTGAATTATAATTTAAAAAACAGTGGCGATCTTCCTATAAACGGATTTCTATTCATTTCTCTTTGATTGGGGAAATTTTAACGCCAAATCCGCTGCGGTACTACTTGATTATCCCGTCGACTAATTTCGTCAAATTATATAAATCGCCAAACCACTCGCCAAATTATACAAATTGATATAATTTTTATTTTAAACAACGAAAGAACAAATAAATTAGCGCAACATTAATAAAAATACAAATAAAACGTCGAAATAAAAATAACTTGATGACGTAGACACGTGTAACAACATTTCAAATAACCTAATATAAAAGGAATTAAGTAAACAGAATCTTTATCTCCCGGTATTTTTTAACGAAGCGAAAAGTAAGTTCTTTTAAATGAGACATTTTAAATTAATCGTTTTTAATCTGACGTAATTTTGACCAAACTATTCTTTCTCATTTTAATATTCACGTGAAAATACTTGTGTTAGAAATGAAATATTATTTGCGCTTTCCTAAGAAAAATAGTTGAAAAGTATCCGCTCAAAATATCAAATAAATGTCGAGCGCAATTTCTAAATTTAAACCGTTTTGCAATATTATTTTGTGTTCGTTTTATGTAATAACTGTAATGTGACGTAAATATGACGTAATTTCTCCTATTTAAGACTTCTAACGCATGTTAATAAATTTATTATTTTACAAATTCCTTTCTCTCTTAAAATTCACGTGTAATTATAGTTTTATGACGTAATTTTTAATATGTTCCTGCTTTTTGTACATAATTATTTAATTCTAATGGACATTATCCGCTGATCTGAGTTCGAGGATGTAAAAGTCACATGATTGGGGAAAACAAACCGGCATGTTTCCGTAGTAAAGTATGGTGAAATTTCTTTTAACTGTCTGAAAGTAAATTATTTCACCATATGCCAAAATATTGTGCTGCGTATAGCCGTTACAACAGTTCAATTAATTCGTTTATAGACAAAAAAGTATTTCTTTCCATAAGTTTATGCGAATACCATAAAGGCGAAAGTTCCGTAATCCGTTTTATAGCCAATTGGCATATTGTAGTCAGCATCGGTTGGCGCAAATTTAATTTAACTTTCGTAACCAGGGTTTCCTGTGTGTAGCAATCATTTCCATTGGAATTTAGATTTTTTACTCCATTTTTATAATGCCTTAATTTTTAAAGTTAAATTCATAAACTATGCGTATATAATTTACACTTGAATATAAAAATATCATCCATAACTGCTCTCATACACTTGAAACAACATTATTGTGGACATCGCATGCTTTTACATTTTGGCGTTAAATCACATTGTTTGGCTATAAAAGTGGAATCGAAAGCGTAAATAAAGAAGTACAATGTATAGTAAGTACAGTTATTTTTACAGTTACATCTGCTAATATCTCCTGTAAGTCACATGATGGGGGAAGTGTGACGTCAGGCGGATATTGTCCATTCCAATGTTTTTTTCTGTTTATAATAATCACGTGTAAATAAATTTTTAATTTATTACACGTATAAATATTTTTTTTTTTTTTGAAGCAAACATTATTATTTCCGCTGTTTATACAGTTGGCAACAGTTTAAATTAATATCACTTTCTAAAGTCTGTAAAAAATATCTCTAGAAATGCTGAAAATTTGAATTTAAAATAGAAATAAAACCTCAAAAAATTAGCCAAATTAAAAAAAGAAATACAATCTGCACACCGGCAAATTCTAACGCATAAAAAGATCTAAAAATGATTACATTCCCATGTATAGTTTTTGCTGCTATAAAACTTTTTTAATGGTACGATTTTGTCCAAATTTAGCATTAAATATATCTTAAAATAATTCTTCGATTTGAAAACTGTCTGCATCAGCGTGTTTATCAAACATTTCTCTATAATACCATCGATTTTCATATTTTTGTAAGCAATATTTTTCTTAATATTAACGAAGAAAGACCTCCTGTCACAAAATATTCAAAACCGGCGGCGGTGACAGCGGTAGTTACCTTTTTTTAGAATAGAGAGATTTTTGGCGTTTTAATTTCGTTTGCCAATTTAGTTATTGAATATTACACGAAAACAAACAAATTCTAAATTAGTTACAATGTTTTTGAACAATTGAGTTAATATTTTGTAATTGGATTGCAAGCATATTTAAAAAATATGCATGCTTGAAAATTACTTTAGAATCCATAAAAAAATCTGTAAATTGAGATAAACATTACAAACCAATCTTACTGAAAGTACTTTTGTTTTCTATAAGACGTTGAAACAATCGAATGTGCTAGGTTTAGAGGTTAAATTGCAGTAAAAGGGAAATTAATTATTGTGTTAGGTTGTTGCCACAGAAAATATGATACCAGGTTACTCATAGACATGTCTTCTCTTTATACTATTGCATTAAGAGTAAACGGGTTCATTTTTCGTAATCGGGTTGCACGTACCTTTAAAAATATCCATGCATGAAAATTACTTTAAAATCCATTAAAATCAGAAAATTGAGATACAATTTTGAAACAAATTTCATTTGAAAGAACTTTTTTCTATTCGACATTATAAAAAATGAAATTGTGTGATGTTTAAAAGTTAGAAAAATTGCAGTAAAGGCGCAATTTATGGGTTACAATTTATGGGCACTGACATAGTGTTTGTACTTTATATATACTAGGGGATCGAACCCGAGCTCCTCGGGTTACAGAATATAGGTGAAAACCAATTTTTTTTTTATCTAATTATTTTTTTACATGTAATATATATTTTGGATTGCCCACTAATATAAAAAAAAATTTATATGAAAAATATCAATTATGCAATCAAATAAAGTTTTGAAATTTATTAAAAGCGATACTTTCAAATATCACCACATGCCAGGAGTTATTAACCCAAGATTTTGCCACTTACGTCAGTCTTTCTGATCATTTCGGTGCATAAGCGCGTGGTTCAATCACATGCCTGTTAAATTTGTTTCTTATTTACATTAATTTATTTATTTTTCTATAGAGGAAGTTTTAACTTTGTTATGGAACATTAGACGGAAACATATGCTGAACTGAACTTTTTACATTGTTTTAAGAGCAAGCGGATTAACCTTCCGTAATCGAGCTACACGTGATAGAGATAAATTTAAAAATATTTTATGCTTGAAAATCTATATATATATATATATATATATATATATATTACGCTATCGTACGTGACACAGAAATCGTGATTAATTGTTGGTTAATTGTAAACAATTGGCGGTTAATTGTTTGATGGCAACGCCCGATTGAAGCGCATTTCTTTGGTTATTGTGTAATATTTTTAAAAAGTGAATAACAATAAATAAATAAAAAGTTTAATTAATAACTATAGAACAAAACAATTCATATAATTAAAAAAAATAAAATAAAAGTAAATAAACAATTTATTAATAAATAAACAACAGCATCATAGATAAATAAATCAATAAATAAACATCACCATATCAAGCAAAATAACGACACTTTGGCGCCAGTTAAGTACCACGGTGCGTATATGACATTGGCGTCAGAAAAAAGTCGTGCCAACGTAGTGCGTATATGACACGTGTGCCGTCTTTTATTCATCTAATTTAAAATACAATAAATAAAAAAATAAATGAAGGTGCTTTTCCAGTATAGGTACTTGGCGAAATAGAGAAAAGGTCCATGGCGAGAAAAGAAATTTTTTTCTGGCAACCGATTTAATCAAAATATTTTTTTTCAAATAAAACTACATAAAAGTGTCCATAATCGCAAAGAGTTCGTACTTTTATGTTAGCTGGGTGCAATTAGCATTTTTTAACTCGCCAGCAGCATTTTTTATTTTTCGAGGGGTAAATTAAAACAATGCTTTGATGTTGAAATTAAATGGTTTATGGTATTATTATTTTTTTCTTTTCTTTTTCTTAAAAAAAAGAATTTTTTTTTAAGTGAAAGTCATGAATTTTAAAGGTTTTATTTTTAAATTAAAGTCATCCATTCTAAATAAAATGAGTGAAAGGATTATATTTTAATCTGAATTAACGAAAAAAAAAATGCGACGGGTACAATGTTTGGCGATTTATCACCTGTGCCCGACTAACATAACTGTAGAGAGTTCTCGATTTCTCTATCAGAATCTTCAAATTTGGCGAAAGATTGAGCAAGTAAATTAAATTATGGATAAAAGTAACATGATACAATGTCTAGCATACATTTAAGGGAAGCCAAATTGGTCGCCACGGGTGGCTAGTTATTTTAAAAACCATAATTAGATTTTTTTCTCTATTTGACGGTTTAAAAATTGAAAATGTGCGATATTTAGAAATTTAAAAAATCGCTGGCATAGCACGTATTTTAATTTCAATTTATTTTTTCAGTTTTTATGAGAAAATGGCAACAAAAGGCACAATAATATATTATTTTCTTTCTTCCGTGATTAGTTTCCCTCTCAGAGTAAAGATAAGAAGTAGAGGCCGAATCCCATTGTTATTTCGGTCAGAACTTGAGGCACACATGTTTCCGCTTTCATCGCCAAAAGGTTCTCCCTTTTGGCGGTGATCACCTTATTGGCAACTGTCGGATTTGATTTATGCGAGAGAAACGTCCGACGCAAGAAAGTTTCAGCGGGAACCAGAGGAGAAAAACTGGTTTGGCGCGTTTTCTCTGCCCACCATCACGTGACGGTGGGTAGTGATCCCGGCGTCAAGAAAGGGTTGCTATTTCTGAGTCCAGTTATATGAGAAGTCTATGGTTTCCCTTTACTTTCAACCCTCCACGACTTTCAACAGAAATGGAGTTCTTCAGTTGCCACAATTACAAAAAATGTATTAAAAAGTACAAAAAAATTAATATCTCAAAATTAAATTGAGATAGAGCATTCAAACAAATTGCATTTAAAAGAGCATTTTTTTCGTTACACGACGGTGTAAAAATTTTAAATGTGCGATGTTTAGAAGTTTCAAAATTTGCCGTAGATAAAATTGCAAAACCGAAATTTCATTTCAAATTTCAAAGCGTTGCCATTCGCAGAATGACGTATGCGTTACGCACAGATATGTTTGTCCTTTATAATATTTTCATTTCAAATTTCAAAGCGTTGCCATTCGCAGAATGACGTATGCGTTACGCACAGATATGTTTGTCCTTTATAATATAGATACCATGCAAACGAGAATTTCACTAAATGCTGCGAGATTTGGTGAATTTTTTTTTTTTTTCGTATTGTGAGGAAAATCACACATTTTTCTCTTACATCCGGCAAAGATAACGCGCATTCTGTTATTAAAGCTCAGAGATTTTACTATGGTTGCGAGATAATAACGTCATGTTTTCTGATTGCCTTTTTAACGTTTTGTGGATGGGAATGAATGCACAAGTTTCAGTTATTGTGATTGCCGTATTATTTCGTTTTAATTTATTTTACCTGGAAGGCTCCTTATAATTGACACGGGCGAAGCCGGGTAGTTCTGCTAGTATTTAAATAAAGTTTTAAAATTTATTAAAAGCAATACTTTCGTATTAGCCGCATGACAGGAGCTAATAGCCAAAGATTTCGCTTCTTACAGCGGCCTTTTTGATTCTGAGAATTTAAGTGGTTTAAGCGCGTAGTTCAATTTTATTATTTTAATTATTTATTTATTGATGAAGTTTTAATTTAGTTATGAGCAAGAAAATACACAGAATTATTTATATTATTAATGCAAACGAGTTAATCTGTCGTATGCGGACTGCACGCGATATATATATATATATATATATATATATATATATATATATATATATGTATTTAATCATGTTTGAAAGCAAATCAGTAAATTGAGATACAGTTTTCAAACACTTGATATTTTATGTGCGATATTCCTTAAATTATTCTGTTTTTCGGCATATTCAATATTCCCCTACTTTTTAATAATATCTATCATTTATTCCTATTTAAATTCCCCTTAGTGTAGAACGTGTATATCAATAATATCTTATTCCAAAACCTTAATTTAAAGCTTTAGGTTCCTTCAAAAACTTTATAAGCTATCCTATCTATCATATTCTGAGTGAAGTTAATTTTTATGTTCGAATGTTTTCAAATGCTATTTTCTTTTTCTTTCCAAATTTCATGCTACAAAACATCTGTTCTCGCGCTTGACTTTTCACCTTAAAAAGTTTACGACCTTAAGTAGGAACTATTTTCATTTAAGCCGCGTCCTCTCTCTCGATTAGTTTAGAGACAATCGTCTGAAAGCGGCCGCCTTTCTGTGATTCGTTCTTTTCGCGTACTACGTAAACACCTGTCTCCTTCCGCCGTCTTGACAAAACTCAAATGCACGGGCCCGGAGGCAAATTCACAATCACTCAATGTCCTAGCGCGGTTGACGCCAACCCCTGTAGCCAAGCCCTTTGGCGAGAAAATGAACTTCCACGCGCATGCAAGTCTGAAGCTAATTTCGATCTTCGACATTTCGTCCATTTGATCGCGTATTTCTTGCTCACGGAATACTTTCAAGAATACGAATGCAAAATAATAAATGATTATTTCATCTCCTGAATAATTATATATGCATTATGAACAAGTGAAATATTTACCCTTATAGATATATGCTCTGTAAGAAGTCTGACCTTTCTTCACCGAAGCTAAACTATTTATTTATGGAGTTTTAGACGTATCATGTGCTGCCATCTAGTGTCAGCACACAAAATACATTACAACAGTCGTCTTTTGAATAATGCATGAGCCGAATACATGCATGTATATATATTGTGAACAAGTGAAATATTTAATCTTATATACCCACACTATAACTTTGGCCTTTCTTTAAATACCATAATAAATGACCATAAATAAATGAAAATTCACTAAAACTATTTGATTTGACTAGTTGAGAGTATGCTAAGATAAGTGCTTTGTTGCTGATTGATAACAGGTTAAATATATTCAATTACGGACATAATACCCCCCCCCCCCTCCTCAAAGTTTTTGGTTCATAAAAAAATGCAAAATAAAAATTTAGCTTCTATTAATATTTTTCATAAATTCTCCTTGTACGCTGTAATGATTTTATTGTTTACAATCTTGATTAAACCAGTCAGGAAGCAGAAAATTGGCATTTTCCCCCATAGTAATAGAAAACTTTGAATTTTATGTACTGCCATTTACAAAATTGCGTTTATTTTAAAGATTTTAATGCCAGTATCCATTAATGGGATGCTCAATTATTCTTCTCTTATGAACTACTATCAAATTTATCTTAAAAAATTTTAAATTATATTATACTTAATTATGATGAATTTGAAAAAGTAAAGATCTAACCATGCTCATTATTGTAGTATTTGTGGTATTCTTGCAGCTCTGTATTATTCCTTTAGAATGTACTTCATAGTATCAGTACTTAACAAACTATAAAAATAAATCTATAATTTTTGAAAAATTAATTCAAAGATAAACAAGAACAAAAAATTATGCGTCTGTCATAGTTCATGCAACATTTTCCAACACATTGAGAGTACTGTAACAAAATTTCAATGTTTATTAAGCTGAAAGATGATATCTAAATAAACAACTTGAAAAAGGATAACGAATTTAAAAAGCCAATTTCTGCAATTACCATCTACCGTCTGAAAAATATCCGATTTTTTGTGTGCAGCACTGTGTATGATCTATAGATGTGTATGTATACTACATAGTATGCTAAAAGTTGATTCAGTTAAACGGGTAACACAGTTGAAAAAACCCCTTTAAAACTTTCCATCAATAAACGAAAATGTACTTGAGATCTTTTATTCAGCCCTGTATATAATCTATAGAATTTATATACACCAAGTAATATGAAAAAAAAAATTTACATAACGCGTACCACAATTGAAAACGTACTTCCAGCAATTATTGTTCCATAGTAATTCCATAGTAAACCCTAAAAACTATAGAACAAACTAAGATCGTAAACACTTTTCAACTACGTTCATCTATCTTGATTAAGTATGTCAACTATTGTTTCAACTATTATACCTTCATAAAGCTAGAAACATGCAGCTTTAAATTTTCAGCGTCATCCTTACTTTGTAACGGTAATCTTATTTTATTGTAATAGAATCAATACTCGAGTATAATCAATGTATAATCAATAATACAACTTGTGGAGACTGAATTAATCTGCAAAAGGGGAAAAAAAACTCTCTTTTAATTCTGTAAGCGTATCCAAAATATATTCATACTAGCAAACCCCGCGGCTTTGCTCGCATAATAGTTGAAATATGACATGTGATATTTGCATGACTATTTTTTATAAGAACTAGGGAGCTCGCCCCTCTACGAGCTACGCTCACCAACCCCCGTTCAGACACTGTAGTCTCTAAAAGCACGCTAATTTGATCGGCTTTAAAAAGATTTTGGAAGATTGAATTATAATTAAAAAAATGAAGGCGATCTCCCTATAAACGGGTTTCTATTCATTTCTCTTTGATTGGGGAATTTTACGGAAAAATCAGCTGCTGTTAAAAGATACAATGGCATTTCAAAATCATCTAATATAAAATGAATTAAGTAAACAGAGTCTTTGTCTCCCGGTATTTTTCAACAAAGCGAAAAGAAAGTCCTTTTAAATAACACATTTTAAATATATCGTTTTTAATCTGACGTAATTTTCACCAAACTTTTCTTTCCCATTTTAATATTAACGTGAAAATACTTTTATTAGAAATGAAATATTATTTGCACTGTCAAAAAAAAAAAAAAAAAAAAAGTTGAAAAGTTCATCTCAAAATATCAAGTAAATGTCTCGCGCTATTTTTAAATTTAAACTGTTTTTGCAATATTATTTTTTGTTCATTTTACGTAATAAGTGTAATGTGGCGTAATTTCTCCTATTTAAGACTTTTAACGCATGTTAATGAATTTGTTATTTTACAATATCCTTTCTCTTTTAAAATTCACGTTAAATATAGTTTTTATAAAGTAATTTTCAATAAGTTCCTGCTTTTTATATGTAATTATTTAATTCTAATTTTAATTTTTTTTCTGTTAATAATAGTCACGTGTAAATAAATTTTTAATTTGAAGCAAACATTATTGTTTGCGCTGTTTATACAATTGGCAACAATTTAAATTAATACAATTTTCTAAAATAAGTAAAAAATATCTCTCGAAATGCTGAAAATTTGAATTTAAAATAGAAATAAAACCTCAAAAAATGAGTCAAATTAAAAAAATTAAAGCAGTTTGCACACCGGGAAATTCTAGCGTATAAAATGATCTAAAAATGAATTAATTCCCATGCATAGAATGAAATTTCATTTAAAATTGGTTGTCAAATTTCTTGGAAATCTGACGATGGAAAAGCCTTTTCCCGAACAGCCAATGAAATGCTTGGATAAAACGTAAGTTTTAAGAAATCTGACGGGTCGCAGGCGATTTTGCAATTTTTACGTGCAATAACATTATTAATGTTTAATCCATGGGCGTACGTAATATATGATCAACTCCGTGCGATTTTTTATGTCTTAAATTTTAGTCTTCGAAAAAATCGTTTTCCAAATGGTCTTGTAATTTGTTAAATTGCTTTTATTTATTTTTTTTTAGAACTCTTTTCGCGCATTTTCACCCCTTTTAAATTTCGAATTTTTTAAGAAATGTTCTTAGAGATCATTTATATCTAATAAGTAACTACCATGCCAAATTCCATGTATCTGGGTCCTTCAGTAACGCAAAAATCGCAATTTCGAACGTTTTTTTTTCTCCTGCACCCCCTTTAGGGTAGTGGCACCGACATAAAATGTAGCCTATGTTGGAGCAATGGTTATCACCATAATTTTGACACCATTATTTTTGAAATTGGTTTAGTACCTCTTGAGACTGCGTAAAAATCGCCATTTAGAACGTTTTTTAAAACGCCCTTTCGCGCATTTTCACCCCTTTTTAAATTTCGAATTTTTTAAGAAATGTTCTTAGAGATCATTTATATCTAATAAGTAACTACCATGCTAAATTCCATGTATCTGTCCCTTCAGTAACACAAAAATCACAATTTGAACGTTTTTTTGCTCCTGCACCCCCTTTGCCCCTTTAGAGGTAGTGGCTCCGACATAAAATGTAGCCTATGTTGGAGCAAGGGTTGTCACCATCATTTTGACACCATTATTTTTTTAAATCAGTTTGGTACTTCCTGAAATTGCGTAAACATCGCCATTTAGAACGTTTTTTAGAACGCTTTTCGCGCGTTTTCACCCCTTTTTAATTTCGATTTTTTAAAGAAATGTCCTTGGAGATCATTAGTATCTTATAACTAACTACCATTCCAAATTTCATGTTTCTAGGCCCTTCAGTAACACAAAAATCGCATTTTTAGAACGTTTTTGGCTCCTGCACCCCCTTTTGGCCAGTGGTACGGACATAAGATGTAGCCTATGTTCTAAGTTGAACAACACCATCATTTTGATATCATTACTTTTTGAATAGGTTTGGTAGTTCCAGAGCTTTCCTCCTACAAATAAACAATTTTTACCTCTTTATAAGATTAGTATAGATGAAGCGGATATAAATATTCGCACATACAAACTTCGAATTACTGTACAAGAAACAGGATGCAGCATGCACATCGAAGTTCATTTTTTCGCCAAAGCGCTTGGCTACAGGTTTTGGCGTCAAGCGCGCTGGGACGTTGAGTGTTTGTGAATTTGCCGCCCGGAGCAAAGTTTTTTCGTCTGTTTTCAGGTGTTAACTAAACCTATCTGCTGCTCCTGACGCGTCGTAGAATAAACAAATTAATCAACACCTTTTGAATCTGAGCGTGCTGCATCGCGCGCCGTAAGGCGTTTTGGCCTACTGTATTATGCGGGAATTGTTGACGCGTCCTGTTTACCAAATAAATAACTTACAATGATAAATGGTGTTGTCTTATTATTGGGAGAAATTCTCAGTGGTGGTCATTGCCTGTCACTCTACCATGATTTTCGACTGCATAAATTTCTCAGTGGTGATCATTGCCTGTCACTCTAACATGATTTTCGACTGTATGGTTTTACTGTATGGTTCGACTGTATGGTTACGGCATCTCAACTGCGGACTATTCATTCAGTTATACGCCAATCTATCTAGACTTTGCCAAATTACCACATTATATATACAGGGTGTCCAAAATTAAACGACCCTTCTTTAAAGTTGTCTACAGACAAAACTATTGTTCATAAAGTTGGGAAATTTGGTGAAAGACATGATAAAGGGATGGGAATTTCTTTAAGGAAGAAAAAAAGTTCAAAATTTCGCCACCAGAGGGCGATTTTTAATAAATTACACATTTAGCATTACGATATTCTGGAAATTTTATTTATTAACTTAACCTGATTTTAATGACAGCATTTCACGACGTGTTCCTAGTATTTCCCAGAACACACTGCGATCAACTGTGGAACATGTTATCTTACGATTCCAGATGGTATCTAAAAATGATGACAGTCATGCGGAACATGTTTGCTTATAACACAATTTGTTAAACTATCGTAAATGTATGCTAAAGGTGTAATTCGTTAAAAAACGGCCTCCTAATTTTTTTTTTTTTTTCACTCAAACAAATTCCCATAGCTTTATTATGTCCTCCACAAAATTTCACAACATTCTGAACAATAGTGTCTGTAGACAACTTTAAAATAGGGTCGTTTAATTATGGACACCCTGTATATTATTAATGAGAAATAGAAGAAATTTTTATTTTCATCTTCGAAAAGGGCTATATTTATATGTTCATCGATGCTAGTCCTTTCTAGATATTGCTTAAAATATTTAAAATTTTACGAAAGACAATTTCATTTTACTTGTTTATTACAGGGGGAATACAAAGACGTAGAAAGTTTCACCGCCAAAACTTTCCAGGGGGATATCCAGTCTGTGTTCGTGGATGGAGCTCAATACAAAGGGCTAGCCAATAAAGTTGCTGATAAAATTTTAAATTCTCTGAATTCAGGTATTATAAGTATATTATTTTTTTATTTCTTTCTAAATATCAGAGAAGCGTATAAACATAAACAAATCTATAGAAGCAAATTTATGTGAAAGCATTGCTGACAAAATTAAGCACAGTCATTCTTTATTAGCTATTGCCAAAAAAGTTATAAAACACCAGAGATATTTCACGTAAAATAAATAAATAAAATAAAACAAAACTGCTTTACGCTAGATTTTTTTACTGAATTTCAGATCTTTGTCAAGTAATTACTGAATTTAAAAGATATCTCAATATATAATTGGATTCACTTTCATGTAATACAGTAGACTTGCGATTTTATGACCACCGATTTAGCGACCATTGGATAAGGTCTCGACCGTTTTCCAATACTCGCAATGTTTTTCCTCGCTCGTTTTAAGAACTCGTAAATAACGTGAATCTTCATTTAGCGACCTTTCTGAGAACACTAAAACTGCGAAGATTTCAATCAGTTAATGCAAGAATTACGAAAACTTGTTGCTCTGCCGGGAAATCTAACATTTGAGGATTTTGCTGCCGTTCACGATAAGTTAGAAATTGAGGGAGAATTTTGCCAGGGCTGCGGAGTCGGTGGGAAAAATGGACGACTCCGACTCCAGGAATTTTAACAGATTCGACTCCGACTTTTTCGCTCAAAAATGGGCCTGACTCCGACTCCGACAACGCATCCCTGTTTGTAAAATGGAGGACTCCGACTCCAGGAATTTTAACAGATCCGACTCCAACTCTTTCGCTCAAAAATAGGCCTGACTTCGACTCCGCAGCTTTGGAATTTTCGATATTGAAGAAATTGAGATTTTATATGCTCAATTAGATGAAAAATGGGCAGATCTACAGCCAAAAGAAAAATAATTGTTAGATCTTCTTTTAAACGATGATTCATGTTCTCAAGAAAATTATGATAAATAATACGAATGTTTTAGCGTGTATGAAGAGAAATTTATTAAGTTAAAAACTAAAGTTCAAAAAATTTTAAAGGTTTCCGAAACTGAAAGTATTACGAAAAGGAAGTTTAAACTTCCTAAGATAGAATCTAAATTATTCGGGGGAAATATTAAAGATTGGTTGACCTTTTGGGCTCAGTTTGAAAAAATACATAACGATTCTGAAATCGCGAAAGAAGATAAATATCAATATATGTTGCAAGCAACATTAAAGGGTTCAAGGGCAAGAGAAATTGTCGAATCGTGTCCCGCTACTCAGGGCCTGATTCAGTGGCGTAGCTACATATTCAGCGCCCTGGAGCAAAGGAAAGTTTGTGCGCCCTCTTGTCACACGAAAAGTTCTGTGCAATTTTGTTTTCAAGTTTAAAATTTATATATTAACCTTAATTCTATTTAACATTTTACTTTTATTTAAAAGTCAAAGTATTTTAACAACGTATTAAATACAAATAATTAAAAATAGATAATGGATAATGAAATGAATTATATTTTTTTAAGTATGGAGTACCTACGAATATTTTTTGCGAATTGGACGGGATTTTAATTTTGAATGCGCCAATGAGTCAATGCAATCTGCCGTGCTTAATATCTATTTTTTCTTTTCAAGGGTTTCGAAGCATTCTAGAATGCTAATAAAAAATACAATATTGTCAATTTTTTTTCGCATATGAATGAAACATGTTTTCTGTTTTTAGTGCCAAAAAATACTACAATTCCATAAAATTCAAAGTATCATAACTCGGTACATTTTGGATATAGAACATTTATTTTTATTTTACCTGTTAAAGTACGGAGAAGATTTTCCTAAATGTAACACGAATAAAAATGTAAACCTCATAATTTAAAAAATAACAATTTTGACATAAATTACTTTTAAGAGGATGAAGAACAACTTTGAAGCTGTTCTACTATTAGAACTATATTTCTACAGCTAATGTAGAAAATTAGCCAGACACCGGTGGGCTCACTCCTCACTGGCTTTTCACTAATCTGAACAATTTGGCAAATCGTTAAAGAAAAACTAGCCAAATTCAAATAATGGTAGTAATAGATTCGTCGTGAAGCACTAAGAATATCAAAACACAAATATCGAGTTACATAGGGAAGGTTTAATCGTGGAAAAACATCATTGAGATGTCGCCGAAAGAAAAGAAAGATCTCTCGCAATTTGACGATTTCAGTCTTTTGCCAAATGAAACGTTTTGGTTCAGTGACGATCGGCAGCGAGAACCCTGATTGACACCCTTACTTAGGATTGCAGTTTTTTCACTTTTCATCAAAATTAATGAATAATGGGAAAAAATATGCTCACTAAGTTAATTTTGCAACCAGTGCCCAATGCTGCAATTATTTATGTTAATTAAATACAATTAAACACAAAATTGCACTTCCGCACATACGTTACAGTCAGAAATATGCAAATTCGGTGATTGACAATGTGGTGCGCAATGGACGTATGTTGGAATTCTCGTCTGTAGTGTTGTTTAAAGTGAATGTATTGTTTGTGAGTGATCAGTATTCATTAGTTACGGCTCAAAGGCATCATTTAAGTGAAGGTCAAACGTGATGAATAATTGGTAGAATCTAGGGAAGTCAAACGCAAATGGGAGTCGCCCAAAATTTGAATATCCCGCAAAAAGTACTCTTCCGTTGATAAACAGCCTGGTCAAGGGCGATCAAGAGCACCAACTGCATCCGAAGACTGTTTTCTGTCATTGTCAGCTCGAAGAAACCGCGAAGCGACTACAAGAGACTTGGTTTCAGATCTTCAGGCTGCCGCAGAAACTGGACTTAGCCGTTCTTGCTGCACGAAGGCTTAACGAGCGTGGATTGTATGCAATAAAACCAATAGTTTGTGTGCCACGCACTCCAGCTTCCAAAGGCGCCGTCGTGATCAGCGGATACAAAAAGACTGGGCCTGAATATGTTTTACTAACGAGTCCAGATTTAGTCTGAACATTGATTCTAGATGTGTTTTAATCTGGAGAGAAGAAGGAACACGCAACTTGCCTTCCCTTGTCCGTGAAATATCCCGTTTCCACGACAGCGGTTTAATGGTTTGGAAGGGGGAATCATGAAAAAAAAATGGCCGCACTGAGCTGCACATCTTTCAAGGAGGCTCTGTAACCGCTCGAAGATATGTGAAGGAGGTATTGGAACTCCAAGTTAGACTGTTTAGGGGTGCTGTTGGCCCAGAGATTTTTTAATGGATGACAATGCTTGGCCACAACAAGCATATGTGGTGTCAGAATACTTGCAAACAGAAGATATCATTCGAATGGATTGGACACACTACTCAATTAACTTTAACCCGATTGAGCATGTGTGGGATGACTTACGGCAGTGAATTTCAGCGTACCAAAACCCTCCACGGACTCTAGGAGCTCAAAAGTGCACTTTTAGAAGAGCATAGCAGCGACACCTGTTGGGCGATTTACACCATAAACTAAATCGCACTAATTTATATGAGGGACTATCTGAATCTGAAGTTTGTTGAAAATTAGTGCATTAGTTCTTTAGATAGAGCTATCGCGATAATCATAAATAATGTAGTATAGCAACGCCACCTGTCGGACGATTTACACCAAAACGTAATGAGCACCAAAGTATATCAGGGACTGACTGAATCTGAAGTTTTATGAAAATCTGTTTATTAGCTCTTGAGATATAGCTATTCCGGAAATAGTGAAAATGCAGCACAGCAGCGCCACCTGTTGGGCGATTTACACCAAAAAGTAATCAGCGCCAATTTATATCAAGGACTAACTGAATCTAAAGTTTTATTAAATTCCGTGCATTAGTTCTTGAGATAGAGCGCACACAAAATTTGTGTCACATACAGACTCACAGAGCGGGGGAGCGGGGACAGAGCATGATTACGGCCCAAGCAAACGCACATTACTATATTTTGTCTTATTTAATCCTAAAATTTTGCGATTAAATAAGGTTTAATGCGTAAAAATACATTTCGATGGTGGTGAAAGTGGTATAAGTTTACATTGGCGATAATCAGGTTCTAAGGAGCACTGAATTAGATACTTAATTTTTTTTTCCCTATTTTTGATCAAAAAGGCTTATCAATTCTGCATTTGAGACTTGCCATATTTTCAAAATCTAAAAAACAATACGCACAAAATTTAATTTGCAGCTTCCCCCTCACCCCCATCTAAGTTTTGTCGCCGTGGGCTGAAGAGGAATATGCCTAAATCCGGCTCTTATTATTGTTTTACAATTATCTGATGCATGTTTAGTTTCCTCACACACACAAAAAAAAAAAAAAACCTTCAAAGAAAAATTTTTTTTTTTGGTTTTTTGTTTGTAAAATTGTCAATAATTTTCTTCAACTTGTCAAACTTCTTTTTTTCTTCTAATCGCAAAATAACTAAATAGCCAAGTCATTGTTACATCGTAAATATAGGTTTCTCAACGGTGACTTCTTGGGCTACCATTATTTCCGTACAGTAATAATCATGATACATTTCTAAAATATTTTCAAAAGAAATGCACCAGAAAGATTATTTTTTGGAAATAGTGGTACACAATAAAGTGACCGATAAGAACCCTGTAAACAATTTTTGATTACTTTAAGGTTTGGAGATCTTCAACTGTCGTCCAAGGAAAAGTTACAGAAGAAAAACAGAAACAAGTAATATAAAAAATATTTTTTAAAGTCAATTCCTACTTAGGTCATCAAAGAAAAATTTAATATAATCCCTTATCTAATTTTAGTTTTTGTTGCATTAAAACGTCTCATTCTGTTGATTTTCTATAAGCAAGTAAACCCTACTGGTTTGCAATGGAAGTCTATGGGAATTTGGTGAAATATTAGAGATATCGCCAAGTTGGCTCAATTTTGGCGACTCATTTTGGTCGCCAAATGTGGCGATATATCGCCAAGTTGGCGATAAACTTGGCGGTATTTGTCGACAGAACAGGGTACCCCCTATGGTAATCCCCCTTATAGGTATGAAGATGCATTAAATGCTGTTCAATAAACAATGGTCGCCATTTTTCCTCCCGTATAAAACTAAAATTAATTAATTAAAATTTAATTAATGAATTAATATTTGAAAAAACTGTATTAACATCAAAGTGTCATCCACTACAAGTTTTAAAAAAATTATTTGAACTTGAATGGATGAATAATAAGTATTTTATTAACGACAGGGAGAGTGTGAACTAATAGTAGGAATTGAAAAAGTGCCGGCTCGGCAAACAGGCGCAGGTAGATTTCAAAGTAAATACTAATTTCAACAACAAAAACTAAATGAAGGATAGAGATGAACTCAGTTTAAAATTTTTATCTGGGTGCTTTTGAGGAGATTTTAATTTCATCTTTCTGTAAGAGCTGTTTTATTTTTCAGAATACGATAATAAGATAATTTTATTTTAACCGCTATGTATTCTTATTTTGTATTTGCTGTAAGATTTGGTCCTTTTAAAAACTTGCCAATATAAAAGTTGTAGATAAGAAGATTTATAATAAATTTAAACGGATTTGATATTTTGTGAATTGACGAAGTTATGATTTTTTTCTTTTTCAACCCCCCCCCCCCTCCCCTTTTTCTCTTCGTTTTTAATTTTTTTCCGGTAAAAGTTGGTCCTATGAAAAACTTGTCAGCATAAAAGTTGTATATAATATTAATAAAATTTATAATAAAGTTAAATGGCTTTGATATCTTAAGAAGTGATGAAGTTATGAATTTTTTCCCCCTAAAACCCCATTTTTATCCTCCCCATTTCCACCACCCTTTGCCCGGTTTTGCCGATTTACAATCCCCGCCGAGATATTAGCCATATGATTGTTTTTTGATGAGTTTGAAGATGATTCGTGCATAATTGCGACCTTCATCATGCGGACAAAATTTAGTACATGCATATAATATAAACTTTTGAGGTGGGGTGGTTCTGGGTTCATGGGATCATATAATAAAAAGTTCTGAAGGAATTTTTCAAAAGCCACACCATAGCAACGACTGCAATAGGCAGTATTTCTTACGAAATCTACATAAAAACAGGCATGCTAAAACGGTACTGGAGAAGTTACTTGAGGCTTCAATATGGTATGAATTAAAGTTGAAACTTCACGAATAGAAATAATTTTCTTTAACAGTGTATAAAACATGTTTCAAATCGAAATAGTTGAGGTAAAACACACGGTTAAACATCATAGGAATATGCTAATTGCAACAAAATTCATCTATATCTGATTAATAATGAAAAAATATGCAAATATTTTTACGAATCTTTATTCTGCTCTTTCTAATTTTGCGCCCTTAGGATTCGTGCGCCTGGAGCAGTCTGCTCCAACTGCTCCACGGTAGCTATGCCCCTGGCCTGATTACCAGCGGGGCACACTTACACCAATAAATTTTAAAAGAAATGTTTGCCTTATCTAAACGCCGTATTCATGCAAAATTTCTGCCATGAATGAGGCAAAATTTTATGTTTCTTTTTACTGGTGGGAATGTGCCCCGTTAGTAATCAGGCCCTGCCGCTACTGGTGATAGTTATGAAAAATTGAGGGGGGATTTTGCCAGGGTCGGTGGGAAAAAATGGACGACTCCGACTCCGGGAATTTTAACAGATCCGACTCCGACTCTTTCGCTCAAAAATGGGCCTGACTCCGACTCCGGGAATTTTAACAGATCCGACTCCGACTCTTTCGCTCAAAAATGGGCCTGACTCTGACTCCGACTCCGCAGCCCTGGAATTTTCGGAACATCCTGAACCGCACATTCCAAATAATTCTTCCGACGAGGAAATTGACGATGTTTAAAAAAACACCTCCTACATCAAAAGAAGAAAAGGATGCCATCAAGACTCCACAGAAAATTTTTGAAAGGAAAGAAAATTCTAACGCCTACTTTACATGTTCATTGGCCCCATTCTGGAAGTTTCCAGCCGTCTTTTAAAGCAAAAAAGTACAACATAATTTTTCAAAAAATGTTAATTAACTAGTGTAAGTCATTTTTTTAATTCTGTAAAATGTTTAAATTAATCCTTATAAAATTGTGCCGTAATTTTTGTGCATTTTTTAATTCTAAAGATTAAAACAAATTACAATAAATATATTTTTTATAAATTGTATAAATGAATAGATTTTATTCCATTAGAATGTTAGGTATTATTGAATTGCATTAAAAAACCCCGATATTACCACTTTCGATTTAACGACTATTCGATTTAACGTCCGATTTGCCGAAATCCCGTCAAAGTCGTTAAATCGCGAGTCTACTGTATATTAGTTTAGTGTAATAACACCTGTAGCCAAAATTAAAGTAATGAAGAGGCGTTCAGAGCTGGATTGATAAAAATCCACGGGGTCAAACCTAACAAAT
The DNA here is from genome assembly GCA_963932465.1 of Maratus speciosus. NCBI lineage: Eukaryota > Metazoa > Arthropoda > Arachnida > Araneae > Salticidae > Maratus > Maratus speciosus. The sequence goes on from OZ010794.1 coordinate 492,099,773, forward strand.
CTTTGTAAAAATATTATTTGCCCAATAGGGAATAGGTATAAGTAAAAAAGAAAAGTCTATATTTTTTCCACAAAGGTCAAATGTAAAGCTCCTTGGAAAAAAATAAACTATTTTAGCAAGTTATTTTTATTCTTAAAATTGAACTAAGCCATAATTTTAAAAGGTTACTTTAAAGAAAACATGAAGGGTTCGACATTGCGTATAGTCTTATGTGCCTTATACATTTGAATGCCCCCCTGTCAAGCCAAAGTTAATATCTTACACTTAGGGATTTTCCGCCTGTAACTCAGAATAAAAATTCGCATGTTTTCAAATAGATAGTTATTTTTGTAGCGTAGAAAGACAATCCAACATGGATGTCATGCAGAAAAACTTGCTAAATCCCATGTCTTACAGTTAGGGATCTTCCGCCTATAACTCAAAAAAAAAAATTCCATCTTTTGAAAGAAGTAGTTATTTTTGCAGAGAAGAAGGACAATTCAACATGGATATCATGAAGAAAAGCCTGCTAACGCCCATGTCTTACAGTTAGAGACCTTCCGTTTGTAACTCAGAATAAAACGTAAATAGACAGTTATTTTTGCAGAGAATAAGGACAATCCAACATGGATATCGTACAGAAAAATTGCTAAAGCCCATGTCTTTCAGTTATGGATTTTCCGCCTGTAACTCAGAATAAAAATTTGCATATTTTAAAATATATAATTATTTTTGCAGAGAAGAAGGACAATCCAAATCCAACATGGATATCATACAGAAAAACCTGCAAAAGCCCATGTCTTACAGTTAGGTATCTTCTGCTTGTAACCCAGAATAAAATTTGCATATTTTGAAATAGATAGTTGTTTTTGGAAAGAAAAAGGACAATCTAAATCCAACATGGATATCATACAGAAAAACCTGCAAAAGCCCATGTCTTACAGTTAGGTATCTTCTGCTTGTAACCCAGCATAAAATTTGCATATTTTAAAATAGATAGTTGTTTTTGGAGAGAAGGACAATCCAAAATGAATATCATACAGAAAACCGACTAAAGTCCATGTCTTACAGTTAGGGATTTTCCGTCTGTAACTGAGAATAAAAATTTGCATATTTTGTAATAGATAGTTATTTTTGCAGAGAAGAAGGACAATCCAACATGTATATCGTACAGAGAAACCTGCTAAAGCCCATGTATTACAGTAAGGGACATTCCGCCTGTAACTCAGAATAAAATATTTCATATTTTCAAATAGATAATTATTTTTGCAGAGAAGAAGGACAATCCAAGTACAACATGGATATCAACCAGAAAAACCTGCAAAAGCCCATGTCCTACAGTTAGGGATCTTCCGCCTGTAACCCCGAATAAAAATTTGCATATTTTGAAATAGATAGTTATTTTTGGAGAGAAGGACAATGGCAATCCAACGTGATATCGTACAGAGAAACCTGCTAAAGCCCATGTGTTACAGTTAGGGATCTTTCGCCTGTAACCCAGAATAAAAATTTGCATATTTTGTAATAGATAGTTATTTTGCAGAGAAGAAGGACAATCCAACATGGATATCCTACAGAGAAACCTGCCCACGTCTTTCAGTTAGGGATCTTCCGCCTGTAACTCAGAATAAAATATTTCATATTTTGAAATAGATAATTATTTTTGCAGAGAAGAAAGACAATCCAAGTCCAACATGGATATCATACAGAAAAACCAGCAAAAGCCCAAGTCTTACAGTTAGGGATCTTCCGCCTATAACCCAGAAAAAAATTTGTATATTTTGAAATAGATAGTTATTTTTGCAGAGAAGGACAATGACAATCCAAGATGATTTCACGCAGAAAAACGTGCTAAAAACCATGTGTTACAGTTAGGGATCTTCCGCCTGTAACTCAGAATAAAAATTTGCATATTTTGAAATAAATAATTATTTTTGCAGAGAGGAAGGGCAATCCAAATCCAATATGGATATCATACAGAAAACCTGTTAAAGTGCATGTCTTACAGTTAGGGATCTTCCGCCTGTAACTCAGAATATAAATTTGCATATTTTGAAATAGATAATTAGTTTTGCAGAGAAGAAGGACAATCTAAGTCCAACATGGATATCATACAGAAAAACCTGCAAATGCCCATGTCTTACAGTTAGGTATCTTCTGCTTGTAACAAAGAATAAATTTGCATATTTTGAAATAGATAGTTGTTTTTGTAGAGAAGGACAATCCAACCTGAATATCATACAGAAAACCGGCTAAACTCCATGTCTTACAGTTAGGGATCTTCCGTTTTAACTCAGAATAAAAAATTGCATATTTTGTAATAGATAGTTATTTTTGCAGAGAAAAAGGACAATCCAACATGGCTATCGTACAGAGAAACCTGCTAAAGCCCATGTATTACAGTTAGGGACCTTCCGCCTGTAACTCAGAATAAAATATTTCATATTTTGAAATAGATAATTATTTTTGCAGAGAAGAAGGACAATCCAAGTACAACATGGATATCATACAGAAAACCAGCAAAAGCCCATGTCTTACAGTTAGGGATATTCCGCCTGTAACCCAGAATAAAATTTGCATATTTTGAAATAGATACTTTTTTTTTTTTTTTTTTTTTTGAGGGAAGGATAATCCAACATGGATATCATACAGAAAACCTGCTAAATTCCATGTCTTACAATTAGGGATCTTCCGCCTATAACCCAGAAAAAAATTCGTATATTTTGAAATAGATAGTTATTTTTGCAAAGAAGGACAATGACAATCCAACATAATATTATACAGAAAAACGTGCTAAAACCCATGTGTTGCAGTTAGGGATCTTCCGCCTGTAACCCAGAATAAAAATTTGCATATTTTGAAATATATAGTTATTTTTGCCGAGAAGAACAATGACAATCCAACATGATATCATACAGAAAAACGTGCTAAAACCCATGTGTTACAGTTAGGGATCTTCCGACTGTAACCCAGAATAAAAATTTGCATATTTTGAAATAGATAGTTATTTTTGGAGAGAAGGACAATGATAATCCAACATGATATCATACAGAAAAACCTGCTAAAACCCATGTGTTGCAGTTAGGGATCTTCCGCCTGTAACTCAGAATAAAAATTTTCATATTTTGTAATAGATAGTTATTTTTGCAGAGAAGAAGGACAATCCAACATGGATATCCTACAGAGAAACCTGTTAAAGCCCACGTCTTTCAGTTAGGGATCTTCCGCCTGTAACTCAGAATAAAAAATTGCATATTTTGAAATAGATAATTATTTTTGCAGAGAAAAGGGTCAATTCAAGTCCAACATGGGTTTACCGAAAAATCTGCAAAAGCCCATGTCTTTCAGTTAGGTATCTTCCGCCTGTAACCCTGAATAAAATTTGCATATTTTGAAATAGACAGCTGTTTTTGAAGAGAAGGACAATACAACATGGATTTCATATAGAAAAGCCTGCTAAGACAGAATCGCAAGGGATTACGACAAAATATCGTTTTAGCATATACACCCACTGTTGTAATTGTATTGTGTTGTATTATTTTCGCCGGAAAAACCTAATTTTCCATTTTAGGTAATTTTCTCTTGTAGACAAGTTCTATTTGTACATGTTTTACTGCACTTAGAATATTCTTACTTTTTTATTTCTTTCCAGATTTGAAGGATTTGAATGGCGATCGTTATAGAATCCGTTCTGTTGAAATTTATAAATCGGAATCTTGGAACAGTGGAGTCCCAACTTACGAAAGTTTGACAGGAGGTAAGATGTGTGTAATAAAATAGCCCCTAATTATATCGCCCATACTGGGAGACACGAAAAAACGCAATATAATCTAGGGCATTTAGTTTATCAATTTTATCTGGCCGCTTTTGAGGAGTTTTTAATTTCATTTTTCTGCAAGAATTTTTTATCAGGATACGATATATTTTTTCTTCAACCCCTATTTTTTTCATCCCTTGACAATATTTTTAGTAATATCATCCATTAGTAGAGTTCATGTTCATCTTATCGAAAACGGTTACTACAAACGTTATAGCTAATATTAAGAAGATTTATATAATAAATTTAAACCGTGTGGGGACTGTTTTATTAAATGAACCACGCACTATATTTTAAATTCTGACGTTCTTTTTATTATGACATGCGCGCGTTTAATAGTACAACCCTATATACAGTATCTCTGAGGGTTGTCAGAAATTTTCATCACGCCAATGATACCTTTTTATCGCCTTAGTGCTGTATTAACGGATATATAATTTTTTTTTTTCTTCTACAACCACCTACTTTTTTTTTTCTTTTTGCTGTAAGAGTTGGTCTTATCAAAAACTTGTCAATATAAAAGTTGTAGATAATATTAAGAAGATTTATAATAAATTTAAGCGGATTTGATACTTTGCGAATTGACGAAGTTATGAATTTTTTTCTTCTTCAACCCTTCCTTTTTATTTATTTATTTTTATTTATTTTATTTGTTATTTATTTTTACTGTCTTCTATCTTTACAAGAAGAAAATATTGGATTCGTGAAAATTTTCGAATTCCGGTTTTCGATGGATTTACACGTTTTAGGGGTCAGAGATTCCGAAAAGCATATTTTTACAAAAAGTCTGTCAGTGAGTCTGTCTGCTGTCTGCCCGTCTGTCTGTCCGTATGTGACACAAATTTTGTGGTGGCTCTATTTCAAGAACTAATCGACAGAATTTAATAAAAATTTAAATTCAGTTAGTCCCTGATATAAATTGGTGCTTATTAGTTTTTGGTGTAAATCGCTCAACTGGTGGCGCTGCTATGCAGCATTTTTCACGAATTCTGCAATAGCTCAATCTCCAGAACTAATGCACGGATTTTCTCAAACTTCAGATTAAGTTATTCCTTGACATGAGTTGACGTTTTATACATTTTGGTGGAAATCACTCAACAGATGGTTTTTCGCGATTTCCGCGATAGCACTATCTCAGGAACTAATGCTTGAATTTTCAACAACCGTCAGATTCAGGTACACCTTGATATGAATTAGTGATGTTTGTGTTTTGGTGCAAATCGCTCAACAGGTGGCGCTGCTATGCTGCATTTTTCAGAATTTCCACTATAGCTCTATCACAAGAGCTAATGCACGAATTTTCATCGACAGATTTATACGTTTTAGGAGTCAGAGATTCCGAAAAACATATTTCTGTCTGTGGGTCTGCGACTCTGTCTGCCTGTCTGTATGTGACACAAATTTTGAGGGTGCTCTATCTCAAGAACTAATGCACAAATTTTGAGGGCACTCTATCTCAAGAATTAATAAAACTATATTCAGTTAGTCACTGATATAAATTGGCGCTGATGAGTTTTTGGTGTAAATCTCTCAACAGGTAGCGCTGCTATGCAGCATTTTTCAGAATTTCCACTATAGCTCTATCTCAAGAACTAATGCACGAATTTTCATCAAACTTCAGATTCAGGTATACCTTGATATCAATTAGTGCTGTTTATGTGATTTATATAGAAGAAAATTTTGTGATGGCCACAACATACTAGTTTCTTTTTGCTGTAAGATTTGGTCCTATCAAAAACTTGTCAATATGAAAGTTGTAGATAATATTAAGAAGATTTATAATAAATCTAAGCGGATTTAATATCTTGTGAATTGATGAAGTTACGAATTTTTTTCTTCTTCAACCCCATCCTTTTTTTTTTTTTTTGTAGTAGTTGATTTTATCAAAAACTTGTCAGCATAAAAGTTGTAAATAAAATTAAGAAGATTTATAATAAATTTAAGTGGACTGATTTGATATCTTCTGAATTGATGAAGTTATGAATTTTTGTCTTCTTAAAACCCTACTTTTTTCGCGTCTTGAGGCCATTTTTAATTATATCAAAAATCTGTCATTCATAATTTTTTGGCCCTTTGCCTAGAAGTAATAATAACTTTAAACTGATTCGATATGTATCATAATTAAGAAGTTATTCGGTTTTTCCTGTTTTCATAAAGACTCTCTCCATTTCCACCCCCTTCGTCCGATATTTCCCATTAACGAACTTGGCCGAGATTTTCTGCCCCCTGATTTTATGTATCAATGTTGAAGAGATTTGTGCAGAATTATGGAAGTTATCGTGTCCATAAAAAAGTTATCGCATCAAAAGCATTTCATGTAAAAAAATTAGCCAAGTCTCCTGACTATTTAACCGTAAAAAGTTTTGAGATCATGTTGAGCCAAGTTTAGCTCGCTTATTAACTCTGATATTTTAATTAAAAAATTACTCCTAGTCTCTACACCTTTAGTTAATGATTATTTTGTGACTTGGCAATTACGCAGTTATAAAAGGACGTTATTACGTCGACATTTTACTATGTTTTGAGTTGAGATGGGATTATTTGATTAACGCTGATTATGGACACGAGAAGTAGAAGCCTAAAAAGAGGGATGCATCGGTCAGAGGTCTTTGTAAAAGAGGGGTCCGGCCGCTCGTATTCACGTTACATAGGAAGAAAATCACCCAAAACTCCGGACATCTAGCTCGACCACGAGAGAATTTTCGCACCAGGGCTTACAATGTTATGCAAAATTATGTTCACACTACAAATACATATACGTTCAGTGCTCTTATAAATATTATTTTATGCAATACTTCATAAATAAGCGTTAATAATAAAATGTAAGCAGCAGGCGTTACATTCCCGTGCTGCGTAATTGCCAAGTCACAAAATAATCATTACCTAAAGGTGTAGAGACTAGGAGTAATTTGTGAATTAAAATGTCAGAGTTAATAAGCGAGCTGAACTTGGCTCTACAATATCTCAAAACTGTTTACGGTTAAAGAGTCAGGAGACTTGGCTAATTTTTTTCATGAGATGAATTTGATGGGATTTCGCTTCTTTTTGTAAGGAGAAAGCCAAAGAAAGTTTTTCCAATAGCTTCGATTTCAATTGCTCTATCTTTATCTTCATAGACTTTAGAAGCTTCATGTGCATAAAATGGCTCCTGATTGCTTCAATGCTCCACTTTTCCTAGAAATGCTTCGCATTTGTCCAAGCATGTTACTGTCAGAAATGCATTCATTCAATTTGTCTAGAAATTATATCAGTTTTTGTTTCAATTTATCAGCTGTTCTATCAAAGTTCTCCAACGTTAATTTCCTATTGCGCAGAGTCCATTTTATAACTTTGTCTGCTTCCAGTCTTTCTCCAATTTGTTTAGTTAGAGCTCTCGTAATATTTTCTAAAGCGTTTATTTTAAACTGCAGCTTACCTCTAGACCAGTTGTTCCCAACCTTTTATCGGCCACGCCCCACCAAAGCATCTGTAAAGCCACTATGTCCTCCCTCCCCTATAATCTGTAAATTATGTCTCTTATTATTTAAAAAGTTAACTCTATTCACACGGTGGATGTGTAATAGTGCCTTAATTTTAACTTATCAAAGAAGTGAATTCTCGACGACAAATGTGTTTTTAACATAATTTTAAAAATGCAATGAGATTATATATCTTTGCCTATATTCCAAAACGAGATTTGTTGTACTTTTCCAACTTAACTTAATGTTAAAGAAAAGTTTTATACGGTCGCATTTTTATCTTTAGAAAATATCTTAAAAATACAGTTATATTTAACGTTAAAACTGATAAATTCATAGATTTTATAATGCATTCTTGTAATTTATTAAGAGAAGGTGGAGAATCTTTGGACACTGACTTTTCTTAGTATGGATAACACAACGCAATACACAAGAAATATTTCAAGATTATCATCTTTGTCAAATTTAAGTAGCCATTATTCCGCATAACACATTTTCTCTATTTTTCCTTTCCCAATACCGTCAATTGCCTTTGCGAATAGAAGCAGAAAACGCCTACAATAAATAATCGAAAACGTTACGAAAAATTTTAAAATTCAGCACCAGAAAAATTATAGTGAGTTTTAATACTTTTACAGATATCAAAATACTTTAAAAAATTATTCGCATAATTATTCCGGTGTGAAATCTATTTTAAAATTTCGATAGAGGACATTTTAAAAATTCCATAAAAAACTGATTTCTTAAATTTTGCTTGTATTCCATTTATTTTTAGTGTATAACATTACTTTTCGCCCCAAAAGACAACAGAAACTGATAGAGAATGATTGAGTGAGAAATTTTGAATTGCTTCCCTAGAAGATCAAATTGCCCCCCCCCCCCCCCGGTAGGGCGTACGCCCCACATTGGGAACCACTGCTCTAGACCTTTTCCGTCGGAGAACGCCGACATTCATGTCACAGTGTGAAACACTCTGACGACTGCACGCGACTGCTTTCCCAGTGGGCTTTAGATTGCAAAGAAATGTTGCGAGCTACGGCTACCATTTCAGGTTGTGAATTGCTGTAACGTTCTAATATATGTTTTTGTTTTCAAAGATGGTTTTGACGATAGAGAGCTCTAACTTCTTGGAGCTGTTGAGAACGTGATTTCTTGGAACTTTTAGGCCTTCCCCTTTTGACCTCAAACAATAAGGTCTTCCAACTTTTTTTTAGCAGCTGATTTCTCTTTGTGATAGGTATTCATATGAAAAAAATAATAGATTCTTGCGAAGTGTTAGGAAGAGGAAATCATAGTGACCTCCTAAGAAACTACCAGAAAAAAAATAAACGTTTCACTAGAGTTTGACAGTTATCACCAAATGAATTTTGAATTCCAAAACGTTCATTTGAGTACCTAAAAAACATATTAACCCCTTAACTGCCATGGGCGTATATATACGCCTTTAGAGAATACTTCCATCTAATATATAAAAATGAGAATTTGTCTGTCTTTTTGTCTGTCTATAATGCTATGCAAATCCACAGTTTGGAAGCCCAGAATTGTGAAATGTTATGTACATGTGTATTAAAATACGGCCGAGGCAACTAAAGCAATCTGGAATCTAAATAATTTATAGTTAATTTTAATTAATAAAAAACCACCAATTTAACAGCAATTTCCTATCAAATTTAAACATTTTTCGTTATAGCAGCTACCAACAACTAAAAATTCGCAATAAAATCCTTTTTTTTAAATGTTCAACCCGTAATCGCGCGAGTTCTTTAACCAATGTGAGATATACATATTACGTACGCCATGCTGCAATACTAAAAAGCTGTAGCGGGTATTATGACAATTCTTTTACCTCGCATGCAAGTAATTAGAGATATACATATTACGTACACCACGCTGCAATACTAAAAAACTCCAGCGGGTATTACGATAATTCTTTTACTTAACATGCAAGTAATTAGAGATTATTTAATTGCGCTTAATTATTACAATTTAAAAAAAAAATAAAGGCACACATTTTATCACAAACATCAACAAAACTTTTTATTCGATTTATTTCCTTATTCCAAAGATATCGTTTTATTGTCTGCTGTCATAGTGACATGATAAATTAAATTTTATTTAAAAAGTGAGCAGTGGTAGAAAAATATTTTACTAAATCGGATAGTTATTTTTAATTTTGGTTTTAGAATTAATTTCATGAACTCCCGTGCATAGAACGGTTAAACAGCTAGTAGATTATAGAAATGGGGAACTTGGATGACAGCGAGACAATTTTCACCAGCAGAGTCGTATTTTGCACACCTATAACACAGTGGCGTAGGAACGTTGTACAAACAGGGGGAGCCGAGGCATATTGCGGAAAGCTAGTGGCGCGGATCATTTCGTTCATTTTGGAGGGTTCCTTCACAGTGTTGCACGTTTCACAAACAGAAGTATAAAATAGAAGCATATCAAAAGATCACCAACTCTTTAATCCAGTTAAAATAATTTTTAATAGATATACTTGATACATAGAAACTTAATTTATGTGCGATCCCGAATACAATATTCAAATTTAAGGCTTCTCCCACTTCCATTTGCCAAAAATTAAAGTGCATTCTGTGGTTTTGCTTACAAATATAATTAACTAATATAATTAACAGAAATAACATTTTATGAGGAAATAAGAATCAGTGCTGCCATTTATTGGTTTTGATCCATAGCCAAAAACAATCAGACATATAGAAGTAAAGTAAAAATGTAAAAAAATCAATTAGTTTAGTTTATATCATTCAAATATTATATCTTTACAAATATCTTCCAAATTAATTTTAAAGGCCTCCTCTTTATAAATATGTTATCGGTGCAGATAATTTGTAGTAGACCTATATAAGACCCCCTTTTTTTCTGGAAATCGGGAGGGTTGTAAACAATGAGAAAAACGGTGAAGGCACAAACAAGTGTGCTCATCACCCCCTCTCACTCTTCTCTTTGTTGTTTATTGTGTGAATTTCCTAGAAAAAGTATACTTTATTTTTTAATTCAGCAATGTATCGTAAACAGATGTGGTGCGAGAATTTCTCCCGGGGGGGGGGGGGGGCTGAGCCCGTCTGAAATATTCCAGGGAAAGCCACAGCTCCCCCAGTTCCCCCGGTTCTTACGCCCTTGCATACGCCTTGCATTACGCCCATGTGTATTTTCTTACTGTTATCTCAGAAAACTAATCGCCGCCTTATTTAATGGTATAATTATGTTATTAAACAAGGTACTGGAGATCGAGACCAATCTCGTTAGCAGTTAAGGCGTAAAAAAACTTTGTACATCACAAGGAATTTGTATTTTCATTTAAAAAAATAAACCTTTTTTTTACGTATGCGATTATGTCAGTCATATTCACAGTTCTATTCTCCATGTTTTATTGAAAATAAAATTTATTATTCCGTAACAGTTGTTGTCGACGTCAATAGCTTGGCGGCAAAAGTGTACTATTTGGAAAATATGGGGTAAGTTTGGCAGAAAAATTCTCTTGCTTTTAAAATTGCTGCTAATTCTGCGTCATGGTGTATCACCAGGACGGTGGGTGCAAGAATTTCGATCTTAGGTATCACTCACAGCACTAGATACTTGGAACTTGGTATAAACGTAGTGTTTAGGATGCAAAGAAAGCCATAATTAAAATATTCGGAAATTTTTTAGTATTTTTCATTTTTTTTTTCAATTTTTTTCGAATTTTTCGGATTTTTTTTAAATTTTTCTTTCTTTGTATCCCAAATATCAACTTTCTAGGGCTACAGGATGTAAGACTCAGATTTTTGATGATCGGTGAGTCAGTCAGTCAGTGTCTAAAAAGCGAAACTTTGAGTTCATATATGCTCTGAACTAGAAAAGATAGAAACGTGGAAATTTGTACATTTGGTTCCGGTTGAAGAGTACTTTAGAAAAACGAAGTTTCAAGTTCCTGGGAAACTCTAGCACAAAGATATGGGGGGGGGGGGCGGTCAAAAGTACGCTGAGTTCCTTCCAGAAAAGGATGCTTACGACTGTGCTTTCTCGACTTGGCAGGTGCACTACCGTGCCCCCAGATTTATATAGATGGCACGATCCAATCTTAAACCACCTTTCTATAATGACACTAAATCTACACCCAATTAAAACAAAACGTAAACAATCACTCGCTGTCACAAGCAGAGGAAAGGAATTCCGGATTCAAAAACAAACAAGAAAATGGAAGAAAGTAAAAGTGCAGGTAGCGTGCTCATGAAACCCCCCTCGAGAGCCTGTGTCCAGTGTTGTCATGACGACTCCGCGACTGCTGCAATATATCACAATAGTGTCACAATACACTTATGTTTGTGAAAATTGCAACACCATGAAGGAACCATCAGAATTAAATGAAATTTAATACATAAGAGACTGGTATTGGAACAAACAAATGATTACATTTTCAAAGCAAAAAAACAATATTAAGGGTCCGAACTCAGTATTTGTTGCAGCCACCATACGCTGCAATAAGTGCTGCTATACGACGTGTCTTGGAGTCAAACAGATTTTGAATGTCTGCCTGTGGAAGAGCATTCCATATTCTTTGTATGCGTATCCAAAGTTCATCTGTAGAAGCTATAGAAGGAGGATAACGAGCGAGATGCCGATCAACGAAATCCCGCGCATGCTCAATGGGCGACATATCCGGCGAATACGCTGTCCACGAAAGAAGCTGTATGTGTTCTGCTGACAAGAAGTCTTAAACATTCCTTGCAACATGTGAGCGAGCAATATCCTGTTGAAAGAGAGCTCCAGGAATGCCATGAAGGAAAGGAATGACTTCGGGCTGCAGCATTTCACTGATGTACCTGTTACTATTCAGATTATCCACAATTCGTAGCAGCTGCAATCGCCCATAATGCACAATTGCATCCCAGACCATAACTACCGCTGTTCGTCCACTATGACGTTCAATAATGCACTCCAGAATGTAGCGTTCACCGACATAGCGTTTAACACGAATGCGGCCATGATGGTACCACAAATTAAAGCGAGATTCGTCAGATAAAACAACTTGTTGCCAATCTGCATGCAAGTCTCTATGTTCATGAGCACATTGCAGCCTCAGGCGTAAGATAGTTTTTCGGGAGGAGGATCCTGTATAAAGGAGGTCTTGCACGTAGTCCACGGTGCAGCAGACATTGACGAATTGACGATGCAGACAGTGATACACCTTTTGTATACACCAGTGATAGCAGTTAACCAATGTGCTGCCAACTGTTTACACTGTTAAAAATCTGCAACTTTTGCTGCATAGTCACTCCACCGCTTTTATAGAATATCTCTATTCTGACCAATGAGAGTGCTCCATAATATCGTCAAGTAATCGTTTTCTATAAAAGCAGTGGAGTGATTATGCAGCAAAAGCTACAGATTTTTAACAGTGTACATTAAGCTGTATGGTACGTCAGAGCCATTCGGACAATGAGTCTATCATCGTCCTTCGGGGTCCACTCAGATTTCCGAGTTGTCCGATCCTCGTCGGTCTACTGCTTCCAAACTCACATCACTCTGCACCTGATACACTGCACACGAGCTGCTATTGCACGATAGGAAAATCCTTCTTCACGAGGCCGATGATTCTCCCCATTCAGCCGAGGCATAGCTACGTCTCACCTAACGTTTACCTTTAGCAAATAACCATAAACAATTCCCAACGTGTCGCTACAGCCCTCTATTTATACGGTTTCAGCAGCAGTTCAGAGGGCACTACTCAGCCCATGCATGCGTGATGACTCTGAAATTGGAGCCATTTGCATAACACACAATACTTTACATTCTCTGAAATTTTCAGCTCAATCGCGTCATTCATTTCATGGTGTTGCAATTTCACAAACATGAATGTATAATACCGAGTGATTGTTTAATAAAACAGTGTCTTCCCCGAAGTTTTAGTTTAAGCTAATAGCTTTCATGATTACTGCAGTTGTAAAATATTGTATTTGTTAAATTTATAAACAAATGAAATAAAAGATATATTTTTGTAGCAAACCTAGATTGTAGTTCGAACCAACGTTGGTCGCGACGCATACGTTGGGAACCGCTGCAGTAATACATTTTCTGATTGGACATAGTTGCCAAATGCCGATAATTGACTTTCCGAATTTAAGCGTCCCCTCCCTCCCGCCCAAATTATATGTCATAGCGATGTCTGTGCGTCTGTATACCTGTGAATATTGTTCTTAAACATGGCTTTTCGATATATTGAAAATTGACTATATAATATGCACTCTAATCTATTTCCATACATTTTCTGTAGGTATGTCTTCTGGCGGTCTGGCAGCCCTAATTATCGTGATGATCGTTGTTTTCGGATTGGGAGCCGCTTTTTTCATATACAAGAAACGACAGTGAGTACCTTTTCTTTTCAGCACTACAGTGTTATTTTTCAAGACGTTATAATCTTATTGCTGAACTGACAGGCTTATATGCTGAAGTTAGCCCCAGTTGTTTGGGTAAATAACGAGAATGCTTAGTACATTTTACATTGATAGCAGATAAATTTATATAAATTTATATTGTTTATTCTCCAGCAATCTTATGCATAGTCTGTAACAAGCAGGAAGCAGGAATTCTGCTTTTTTCAGAATTTAGTGCCGCCCCCGATAAGGAAAAAAAATTATTATTATTACGAGGTGGAATCCGTCTAATTTCGACAAAAGAAAATATTTAAGAAGAATTTTTCCATTAATTTATAATAAACCTATACAAAATTAGTTACAATAAAATATGTATCTAATGTTGATTAATCTAACTCTCAAGCAAATATTATTTTAACCTAAAGGCCACTGCTCTTCTACAAAGACAATCTAAATTTTTGTAAAACTTTGCATTTTATCAGTGTATGATTTCAATTGCGTTATTTTGAAAAGTAAAGCATTTCCACCTGTGAAAAATTTCAAAGCTGCTGGAGTGAAAATGATGTACTTCTACAAAACATATTTCAGTTTTAAGACTTAAAATACACGACTTTTTTAATATAAAATGACGTCATTTGCATCCGCTGAAGAATTCCACATGTATAATCCAGTCTTTATAGAAAAGTAGGCATAGGACGTCATTATCGCGGAATAATGCACAAATGCACAAACCCAGCAAAAAGCGGTGTCGTAAACTCGATAAAAAAATGGCTATCTAATGATTCTCATTTGCTACAGCCAAAAATTAAAAAAAAAAAAAGAAATTAGTTCAATTCTATGCATAACTTCATACACTTTTCGATGGTACAATATTTAAAATCGCACAAAAATAGCTATTACAGCGCCCCCTTCCGGCGGATTTTTTCCAAATGATGGAAGGACCTGCTTGCCATAGCCAAAAAAATTTAAAAAAAAAAAAGGTTCAATTTTATGCATAACTTCATGCACTTTTTGATGGTACAATATAGTGATGGGCGATAACGAGATGTTTTTCTCGATTTTCTCGATTGTATGGACATCTCGATAATTTTCGATTGTGTAATTTTTTTCTCGATGACTGCAGTTTGCAAATTTCTTTTATAAATCATATATTATGTATTATATACGTCATACATTTATCAAGAATCGTCTGCGGGTGAACTGGAATGTGTCGATGTTAATAAAGACTATGTGACTTCGACCGCTAGCGGGCCCCTCCTTTAATCGGGGCCCCTAATTTATACGTAATCTTGTAAAATGAAATCACGAACAGGTTACCCGCTATATACGGCACTGATATATGATGGCAGGCGGGTGTGGTGTGCACGCACTACAAAATCTTGTAAAAAATATAATATCGAAACGAATGAACCTCGGACCAGATCTCTTGGGGGAGGGGTCAAAGCTAGCGGAGGGACACAGCAGCTGCATAATATGATTAAGTCGTTACAGGTCTTAGGCCTTTCCAACCATATGTCACATGAGAAGTCTGGATCTGAATTTATAAAAAAGCCCTCCCCGTGGGGGGAAAGGGGGGGAGGGGTGCGGGAGGTGGATAACATGAGTAAGTGGTCATAAGCCTTTCCAACAATATGTCACATGAGGGGTCCCGGCTAAATTTAGAAAAACACCCCGTGGGGGAAAAGTTGGGGGGGGGGGCGGTCACCGGAGGTGCATTACATCAATAAGTAGTCACAGACCTTTCCAACGATATTTCACATGTGGGGTCTTGTCAAAATTTGGAAAAGTGTCCCCCGGGGGGTGCAAAATGGGGGGATGGACACCGGAGGAGCATAACATCAATAAGTAGTCACAGACCTTTCCAACGATATCTCACATGAGGGGTCTTGGCTAAATTTGAAAAAGTGTCCCCCGGGAGGGGCAAATTGGGGGAGACTGTCACCGGAGGTGCATAACATCAATAAATAGTCACAGACCTTTCCAACGATATCTCACATGTGGAGTCTTGGCTAAATTTGGAAAAGTGCCCCCGGGGGGGCAAAGTGGTGGTGGGGACACCGTAGGTACATAACATCAGTAAGTAGTCACAGACCTTTCCAACGATATCTCACACGAGGGGTCTTGTCTAAATTTGAAAAAGTGTCCCCGGGGGGGGGGGGCAAAGAGTGGGGGGGGACTGTCACCGGAAGTGCATAACATCAATAAGTAGTCACAAACCTTTCCAACGATATGTCACATGAGGGGTCTTGGCTAAATTTGGAAAAGTGTCCTGAAATTTCATATATTATAAATAATATTTAGCGGAGGGCTCCATAAAAAAATCTGATCTAAAATGATAAAAACGGAAAAAACTACCCTCGCAGTTGGGGCCAAATTGGGGAGGGGAGGAAGAAAGTCTCATAATATGAAAGAGTCATCCGAGAGCTTACCGATGACATATCACATGACTGGTCCAAAAAAAGTTTGAAAATTGCTCCCCCTCCCACCCCCCGTGAGCCCACTCTTTCGCCCCGGAATTCACACAGCCGCCACTTTAAAATTTTTATGTTCAATAAATAATATTTACCGGAAGACTGCATAAAAAACCCACATCTAAAGTGATATTTAAATTTATTATAGAAATCGGCTACGGTTTTAAAAATTTGTTCGCCCCTTTTCCATCCCCCTTTGGACGAAGAAAGGTTCATAGTATGAAAGAGTGGTCAAAGGGCTTTTCGATTATATGCCACAGGAAGGGTTCGGTAAAATTTTTAAAATTGCACCCCGCATGATTCCACTCTCACGTCCTCCTTCCTCGAAATCACCCGACCCACCTTCCTCTTTGAAATTTTTATATTTAATAACTAATTTTTATCGGAGGGCTCCAGGTATGTGACATCTTGGTAGGGCTAAAATAAGAGAAACTTTGAAAATTAGGGCTTCATTTCACAGCTCATTGTCATGCCTCTTTTTCTATCTCGTCCCTTGGTACTCTCGATAAATTTCCTTACTTTTCTTCTCTGCCGAGGACGAGAGAAATCATCGAAAAGCTTCTCATAGCGAAATGTTGAAAAGCGCGAGCGAAATCCTCGAAAGGCTTTTCGTTGGGAGATTTCGAAAAGAACGAGAGAAACCAGCGAGAGGCTTCCCATCGGGAAAGGTTGAAAAGGGCGAGAGACACTCTCGAGAGACCTCCCATTCCGAAAGGTTTAAAACCGCGAGAGAACATACCATCGAGCAGCTTCCCATCTGGAAGCGTCGAAATGCTGGAAAAATCATCGAGATGAGATTTGCCGAAATGCGAAATGGAAATGAAGCTTTTAGAGTCAAACTTACCGCATTTCTGGTTTAAGTCATAATTTCTCAAAGGAGTCCATCTGCTTATCCAATCTCTTTTTAACTCACAGGCTATCTAAGCCTGAGAGCTAATGTACCCGTCGGTTCTGTGTGTATGCATGTACGTAACGCGATAACTCTTGATTAAAATGTACGATTTGCTTCAATTTTTTTTATATTTATTCTGATAAGGCGTTCCGCTGATTAGTTTTGACGGTTCATTGGTTAAGGATAAAGGGAGAGAAGGGGGGCTGGTCCCCCCCCCCTCCTTAATTTAGATAAATAGGTTTTTCATGCAGAATTATTCGATTTGCTCCAAATTTCGTATACCGGTTTATTATGTTAAGGAGCTTCCCTGATTAAACTTGGAGGTTCATTAGTTAAGCATGAAGGGGGGAAAGGGGGGTAGACCCCCTCCTTAATTTAGATAAATGGGTTTTTCATGCAGAATTATTCGATTTGCTCCAGATTTGGTATACCGATTCAATATGTTAAGAAGTTGCCTTGATTAGATTTGGAGGTTTACGGGTTAAGTATAAAATGGGAGAAGGGGGCTGTACCCCCCCCCCTTTAATTTAGATAAATCTGCTTTTCATGCAGAATTATTCGATTTGCTCCAAATTTGGTATACGGTTTATTATGTTAAGGAGCTTCCCTGATTAAACTTGGAAGTTCACTGGTTAAGGATAAAGGGGGAGAAGGGGGGCTGCCCGCCCCCTCTTAATTTTGATAAATGGGATTTCATGCAGATTTATTCGATTTGTTCCAAATTTGGTATACCGGTTTATTATGTTAAGGAGCTTCCCTGATTAAACTTGGAAGTTCATTAGTTAAGTATAAAGGGGAGAAAGGGGGGGGTAGGCCCCCTCCTTAATTTAGATAAATGGGTTTTTCATGCAGAATTATTCGATTTGCTCCAAATTTGGTTTACCGGCTTATTATGTTAAGAAGTTGCCTTGATTAGATTTGGAGGTTTACGTGTTAAATATAAAGGGGGAGAAAGGGGCTGGTCCCCCCTTAATTTGATAAATGGGCTTTTCATACAGAATTATACGATTTGCTCCAAATTTGGTATACCGGTTTATTATGTTAAGGAGCTTCCCTGATTAAACTTGGAAGTTCAATGGTTAAGGATAAAGGGGGAGAAGGGGGCTGGTCCCCCACTTAATTTAGATAAATGGGTTTTTCATGCAGAATTACTCGATTTGTTCCAAATTTGGTATACCGGTTTATTATGTTAATGACCTTCCCTGATTAAACTTGGAGGTTCTTTACTTAAGTATAAAGGGGGGTAGACCCCCTCCTTAATGCAGAATTATTCGATTTGCTCCAAATTTGGGATACCGGTTTATTATGTTAAGAAGCTGCCTTGATTAGATTTGGAGGTTTATGGGTTAAGCATAAAGGGGAGGGGCTGGTCTCCCCCTTAATTTATATAAAAGTGTTTTTCATGAAGAATTATTCGATTTGCTTCAAATTTAATATACCGATTTATTCCGATATGGCGCTTCCTTCATTAGATTTGGAGGTTCATTGGTTAAGTATACAGGGGCGAAAAGGGGGCAAGTCCCCTCCCCTTAATTTAGATAAATGGATTTTCATGGAGAATTATTCAATTTACTTTAATTTATTTTTCTATGTTTATTCTGATAAGGAGCTTTCCTGATTAGATTTGGAGGTTCATTATTTAAGTATAAAAGGGTTAAAGGGGTTAGACCACCCTTAATTTAGCGATATGTTTCTTTTTTTCATTCAGAATTATCTGATTTTCTTCAAATTTGATATACTGATTTATTATAGTTAAGGAGTTTCCCTGATTTGATTTGGAGGTTCATTGGTTAAGTATAAAAGGGGCAAACGGGGTATATTTCCCTTCATTTATTTTTTGAGGGACATTATTCTTTGAAATAAGAGTATAATATACAATTAGTGTGAATAACCTGTGAGCTCAATGCCATCAGTTTAACTGGCATTTATATTTTTATTGCTATTAACCGATGTGGGTTATGAAGCATAGTGGTTTATGTATTCAGTTCTGTATAGTCCTAGTTTCAAACTTTACTGTTAAATTTAGTGTCATTTTGCCCCGAATTTTCAATGTTTCTCTTATTTTAGCTCTGCCAAGCTGCCCCATACCTGGAGACTCAGATAAATACTATTTATTAAATATAAAAAGTTCAAAGAGGAAGGTGAGTGAATTCTGGGGTGCGCGAGAGTGGACAAAGGGGGGGGGGGGGTAATTTTCAAACTTTTACCTAACCTCTCCTTGACATATCATCGGAAAGTCCTTTCACCACTCTTTCATATTATGAACCTTTCTCCTCCCAGACTTGAATTCCGGAAGGGGGCGGGGGGGGGGGGGGGGTCGGTGCGGATGTGATTTTTTTTTTTAATTGTAGAGATTTCTACAATAAATATCATTAAATGAGGTTTTTTAATGGAGCTCTCCGATAAATATTATTTATTAAATATAAAATTTTGGTGGCTGCGTGGGGGGTGCTGTGGGTGAAAAGTGGGGCTGCGTGATTTCCGGGTATATTCTGGGATAAAAGAGGGAACCCACGTGGGAGGGGTAGATTTCAAACTTTTTTTGGACCAGTCATTTGATATATCATCGGAAAGTTTTCGGTTATCATCGGAAAGTTACTCTTTCATATTATGAACCTTTCTTCTTCCCTCCCTATTTTGGCGCCCCGAGAGAGGCACTTTTCGAACTTTTTTGAAATCGTAGCGTTTTTAAACATTTTAGATAGGATTTTTTTACGGAGCCCTCCGATAAATAATTTTTAATATATGAAAATTTCAAAGAGAAGGATGGGCAGGGTATATTTCGGGGGGCACGATAATTGGAATCCTGGGAGTTGGGACTCTTTTCTATCTTTTGCTGATACCCCTCATGTGATATATCATTGGAAAGCTCTGTGACTACTTATTGATGTAATTCACCTCCGGTGACCGCCCCCCCCCACTTTTCCCCCACGGGGTGTTTTTCTAAATTTAGCCGACACCCCTCATGTGACATATCGTTGGAAAGTCCTGTGACCACTTATTCATATTATGCACTTTCCTTGCCCCTGCCCCCTACTTTGCTCCCCGCGGGAGTTCGTTTAATGTATTCCAGTCGAAGTATTTCTAAAAATGGGGAAATTAAAGATCCAATCTCAAATGACGTAGAAAAATCAATAAAAAATTTTGATCCCTTTTATCATCCTTTAGTTCATGTTTTTGCCACTAGGGGGTGCTTTTGATTCGTATTTCTTTGGCCATTTTGGTGCTAATTGCCGAAAAATTCTAATTTTTGATACTTAAACTCCCCTTACCACTTCATAGCTAGCTACTCGCGTTTTTTCAGCTTTTTTCAACCAGTGGGCACCCTTACAAGACTTTTCCAGTCTTATGGCTCCTTTATGGCCTCCCTTTGGTTTGTTGTTTTTTTATTCCATCTGTTTTCAGTTACCCTATATTTAATAAAATCTGCCTTATATATATGTAAAAACAATGATTTCAATAATCGATTCTAGAACATCTCCTTTGTAGATTCTCGAAAATAATCGATGACTGTATCGATTGTGTATTTTACGATAACGATTTTTTTCGATTGGTAAATTTTAGAGAATCGCCCATCACTAAGCCCTATCACTACTATGAAATTGTCGGCCAGAATAATAGCTAAGTTTTCCAATAACTGTTTTTAGCTTTTCTCGTTATAATCGATTGTAAAACATCTCGATTGTAGATTCTAGGAATTAATCGATGGCTGTATCGATTGTGATTTTTTACGATGACGATTTTTCTCGATTGTCGAATTCTCGAGAATCGCCCATCACTAGTACAATAGAGACAGACACACGAATAGACAGACATTTTCTATAAACATGTTTTTTGGGATCTATGACCCCTAAAACGTGCAAATCCGTCGAAAACCGGAAATCGAAAAAAATTTTGATTACGATACTTTGTTCTATTGAAGATAGAAGAAAGAAAAAATACTTTAGGCCCGACTCGATCCTTCAGAAAAAAAGTAAGGCCCGAGCCCAGCCCAGCCCGGAAAGTGTAATGTCTAGGCTCGGCTCGATCCGGGGATTCAGAAAAAAAAGAAAGGCCCGTGACTGGCTCGGCTGGGTCCGAAAAGAGTGAAGATCAGATCCGACCGGAATGTCGTGAATGAAAATAGGGATAGGCCTCGACCTGCCCCGGGGGCTGGGCCAGCAAAATGAAGCCGGCAAGTTTTCATACGGCCCGGGCCGGCAGAATAAAGACTTTTTTAACGGGCCGAGTTGGCAGAATAAAGACTTTTTTAACGGGCCGAGCTGGACCGATAAAAATCTGAAGTTGTGAGGGCTAAAATTGTGAAAAAACTCGAAATTGCCACGTTAGAAAAGCCTTGTTTAAATCAGCTGAGACATTTAAACAGTACAGAAAGAACGTTGAATTGGCAGAAGTTAAACTGAATCAGAAATTAAGCTACAGGAAGGAGTTACTTACTCACCTGCAAGCTTTTAAAATGCATTTAAACATTCTATTAGGAGACAATTCTTTGTTTAAAACTTTAAATGCGTGTTTCTGCAGATGTTTTTTTCACCATTTCTCGTCTTTAAATTGTTTTAAGTCAAGGAACGTTAAGGATAAATGGTTCAGACTTGGAACATATCATTTTCGATTATTTTACATTAACTTTGTTTCGACAAATTTGAAAAAAATATTTACATCTGAAAATGTGATTTTTAAAAAATAAGTTATATTATTTTTTTAATTTTTTAATTTTAAATATATTTATTTTTTTTTAAATTAATATTTAAAAAAATGTGAAACAAAATTGAAACATATTTTTCTCTTTAATAAATTAAATGAAAAAATTTTGAAATTCAACAAATATTTCGAGTTATAACGATTTTAAATTTCCCCACTTAAAGAAAATTCTTTTATTATTATTATTTTTTAATTTTTAGGATGTGATTTTCTTTACAAATTTTAGAGTTAACCATAACAAAAAAAAACCTAGCTCAATAGATAAATAAATAAAATAAATGTTTCCCGAACCCCTTAAATTAGCATTGTTTCTTGAATTATACGCTTTCCAATTTATGTCTAATCCCTTAAAACCCGACAAATTATTTAAACGGGTATATCTCTGTGAGTTTTGCAGGTAATCAAGATGGATTTTTTTGTGTTTAATTCAGGAAAGGATAAGGAAAATTTTCCTAATTGGAAAATTTACCCAACGGGGGCCGTCTAAAAATTTAGTTTTTGTATTCTCTCAAATATAGCCCTCATAGGGTTGTAACTTGTGTCACCAAAATTTTCACCTTTTATATGAAACTTTGCAATTGGAAGTATGTGTCTAGTGGCAATATTTAAGGAAATAGGCTATTGTTTCGATCTTTATGAATCCCACTCTATACATAAATTTTATCAAGGTACTATTCACGTCTACACTACATACAACAGGATATCACAACAAAGATGGTCGCAACTTTAAGAAAAATACCAGTAATAAAACAAGTAGGAAAGTAGTAGAAAAAAATGGTGGATTGGTTAATGGGAGCATTTGTTTGTAAACTTTCCCTTCACTTATCGACGTAAGATATCTAAAAGAACAAGTTGGAAATTGCTCGTCAAACGAGGCAAATGAGGTGCGTTCATACTATAACTAGTTTTATAATAATTATTTGCACCGCATATTGTGCTGAATGTATATTTTCGTGCACTTCATAAGTGCATATCAATTTCATTCTGTTCGAAAGGCTGTAACATCATTAAAATGCACTTGAAATATTTTTTTCTCATTGACCTTAATGTAACGGAAAATTTTGACTGTTCCTGTAATTAAACTATTCATCCGATTTTCATAAAATTTGAAATGACTTGACAAAATTTTGCAACAATTACATATTTAAAATTTCAGACTATTCGGAAGGCTGTACAATCATTAAAATGCACTTGCAATAATTTTTTTCCCATTGGCAGTCATGTAAAGGAAAATTTTTGACTGTCCCTGTAATTAAACTATGGATCCGATTTTCATAAAATTTGAAATGAGTCAGCAAAATTTTGCAACATTTATATATTTAAAATTTCAGACCATTTGGAAGGCTGTAACATCATTAAAATGTACTTGCAATATTTTCTTTCCCATTGGCCGTAATGTAACAGAAAACTTTTGACTGTCTCTGTAATTAAACTATACATCCGATTTTCATAAAATTTGAAATGACTCGACAAAATATTGCAACAATTATACATTTGAAATTTCAGACCATTCGGTTGGATAGTTTTTGCTCTGTTTATATACGGACGGACAGACAGACGGATGGACTGAACGACGCGACGACTATAGGTGCTACGTATTTATATAATTATGAACGCACCTAAAAACGCCCCCAATTGGCCATCATAAAATGAATTTCTCTTAAAAACAATGGACTACTCAGTTGTTATAATACATTTTTAATCGTTAGTTTTCTCATGATATAACTCATTCTTTTTGGCATTGGCACCATCTTAACGAAAATCCTTATTACTCCCATGGTGCCCCCCCCCCCCCCCTTAACCCATTGGGACCATTAATGCATGGTGCACCTTCAAAAAAAAAAAAAAAACATACAGAATTTGTTTTTGGCACCAGTAAAAAAGAAAAGTAATATTTGCTTTCTTTAATTAGAGCATTTTCGCGATTACTTAAGAAAAGGTAACTTAAAAAAAAAAAAAAAAAAAAAAAGTGGTGCCAACCGTATAAAATTTGTGCAAAAGGCGCCGGTTCCTAAGGGGTTAATAGGGGGAGTTGCGCCGCATACGCCTGCATTAGTCAGTCAACCCTGGGAATAAATAAAAGGCACGATTAAATCGTATGATACTGTTTATGTACTAAAAAACTTTATGTACGGGACTATTGTAATTAAAAATTGCCTATTCAGAAATCTCTATCGATAGTACAAGGGCTTTAAACGAAACAAAATTTCACTATAATATCTATAGTTAAACTGAAAACTACAAGTCAAACTGTGAAAATTGAAAAAAAAGAAAAAAAACAGCGGTAATCTTTTTAAAGCCGATCAAATTAGCGTGTTTTTAGAGTCTGTACGGGCGTTTGCGAGCGTAGCTGGTTGCGGGCAGAGCCCGCTAGTAATATAAAATAAGACGCAAATTTAACACAAGTAAAATCGAACATTTCCAATTTTTGTACCACCGAATAGGGAAAAAATTTACTTTCAAATATGTTTTGTTTGAAAACTGTATTTCAGACGATTGTTGTTGATTTTTAAAATAACTAGGGGATCGTACCCGGGCTTCCCGGGTTAAAGAATATAGGTGAAAACATTTTTTTTAAATTGAAAACTAATATATTTTTTATATGCAATAAATTTTTTAGATTGCCCACTTACATTAAAAAAGCATTTTTCATATGGAAAATACGAATTATACAATCAAATAAATTTTTTAAAATTATCAAAAGCGATATTTTCTTATTAGCCGCAATGCTAAGAGTCATTTGACCAAGATTTTGCTACTTATATTCTGATAATTTCACAGCTTATACATGTCTGTTAAATTTGTGTTTCATTTATATTATTTTATTTATTTATTTATTCAGAGGGAAGTTTTTTTTTTTTTTTAAATGGATATTGGCCGTAAGAAAATGATGAACTCTTTATTTTGTTTTAAGGGTAAACAGATTAATCTTTCGTAATCGAGCTCCGCACGATATAGATAAATTAAAAAATATTTCATGCTTTAAAATTGTTTTTTAAATCATAGACAATAAGTAAACTGAGATGAACTTTGCAAACAAATTCCATTTGAAAAAAAAAAAAATCCTATTCGGTGATCTAAAAATTTAAATTGTACGATTACAAATATGTTAATTTGTGTTTTTTCAATATTATTCTTTTATTTGTTTATAAAAGAAGTATTAATTTCGTTAATTTGTCTTTCACAAATATGTTAGATTAGTGGAATTTTTAATATTATTCTTTTATTTGTTTATAAAGGAAGTATTAATTTCGTTATGCAAAAATAGTCAGAAACAAATGCTGAAAAATGTTTGTTGCTTTATGTGCAAAATGTTTATTATCATTATTATGTATTGAAACAGCACGTGGTAAGATAAACTTAAAATAAAATCACGCGTAAAAATTATTTTAGAAAATATAATACACCAGTCAATTAAGATACAGTTTTTAAACAAATTGCATTTGAAAGTAAATTTTTTCCCCTATGCGACGAAAATTGAAAATGTACGATGGTCAGAAGATAAAAAAAATTGCAGTAGTGAAAATTTCAAGACCGAAATTTGATCGTGAAGTGTTGCCATTCGCAAAATGACATCAGCGTTACGCACAGATACGTTTGTTCTTTATAGTATAGATACTTAATCAGTGAAATATAATAAAGATCAGTTATTAGGATGTGGTTATCAATTGAGGTTCTTATGCTTGATATTCCGGAATGAAAAACAGCAATTTTCACCTTCTCAAAATTTTCATATGCACTTCTCATATCCATATTCATTATTTAAAAAAAAAAAAAAAAAAAAAAAAAAAAATGTATTTTGTTTGATCATTTAAAAATCATTTAAACTCAAAACTTGAAGTCACGATTGTCAGCAACATCTTTTACGTGAACAGACGCACTCTTTACTTGAGATTCTAATCTCAATTCCGGTGTGTAAAAATTTCCGTAATTTATGTTTTTTAGACGCATTTGTGTTAAAATGTTTAGTTTTATCTAAGAAAATGATCGTTTTCTTTTAAATATGACTTCATTTTCACTTAAATAAGCATTTCGCCTAGTGTCTGAAACCTAGTATCAGTACACATGCAGAAGGAAAATCAATATAGATAATATATTAGGAAAAATGCGTGTTTTCAAAAGCAGTATGTCATTTTCCGTTATTATGCCCCTAATGTAATATTCTGCTCCTAATGGGATTTTGCGACACTAAACCCTATACAACAATTTTTATCAACAATTTTGAATTTTTATCAGAAAATAGAATGAATAAAGATAAAAATACCTCATTATTTCTCTCTTGTCTGCAATAATAAAAGCTACCTAATTTTTACCATGTTGATGAAATTTCATAAAATGCTTTTAAAATTAAAATATAAAAGTGGGGATATTTAAAAAACAAACAGATAGTGCGATCACACCTCCAAATGAAGAGCTTTCAGTTTTAAAAAAATATTAGTAAAATTGGTTCAGCAGACAGATCAGGGCAGATGACTAAAAAACACACTTGTATTTTAAATATATAGATTATATAAAATTAGAAAAAATTAAATTAAGCAAATTATATTATTTTGAGAAAATTATAGTAGAATGTCCTAAAGAATAACTTTAAAATTTTATTATTCGAGAGAATTTCGGGCAAAAACTTCAGGAACATAATATTATTTTAAACCACGAATTATTTGTTTGCTTGTCTAACTCGGCGAAGCAAATCCATCCAGGTGAGAATCATCAATTTCTGTAATATAAATCGCTATTATTTGCATGTTATCTCTCTTTTATAAAGACACTCTAAATTTTTGTAAAACATTGCGTTTTATCAGTGTATGATTTAGATTACATTATTTTAAAAAGTGAAGCATTTTCACCTGTGAAGAATTTCAAAGCAGCTGGGCTGTGAAAAAGACGCACTTCTACAAAACATAATTCAGGTTTAAGAATTAAAATACACGCTTTTTTATAAAAATGACGTCATTTGCATCCGCTAAAGCAATCCCCTTTTACAATCCAACCTTAAACTTTATCTATAGAAAAGTATGCATATGATGTCATTATCACGAAATAACAGACAATATTCTTGACATAGCCCGTATTTTAATTTCAACTTCTTTTTCAGGTTTTATGAGAAAATGGCAACAAAAAGATACAGTATCGCCTATTTTCGACTATTTTCTGTTTACTTTCAATGACTTTCAATAGAAATGGGGTACTTTTGTTGCCACGATAAGAAAAATGTTATTAAAAATTACAAAAAAATTAATATCTCAAAAATAAATTAAGATACAGCTTTCAAACAAAAAGCATTTAAAAGAGCATTTTTTTTCTTATACGACGGTGTAAAAATTTAAAATGTGCGATGTTTAGAAGTTTAAAAATTTGCAGTAGAAAAAAATTCAAAACCAAAATTTTATTTCAAATTTCAAAGTGTTGCCATCCGCAAAATGACGTATGCGTTACGCACAGATATGTTTGTCCTTTATAATATAGATTTTCAAGCACGAATTATTTTTAAAACTATCACCATCGCGCGCAGCCAGATTATGAAATATTAATCCGATAGCACTCAAAACAATATAAATAGTTTAGGATTTGTGCACTCAAAAGAATTCTGTTACATTATGATATAAGAGAAAAAAAAATCTTTTGCGGCGTATTTTAACCATGTTACACTATTTCAAACATGTTGAAATGTATTTTCATCACTGAATTGCCCTTCAAGTTGTTTACTATAACTAGCAGCCTTTGGTGACCAGTTTGGTCTCCCTTAAATGTAATGCTAAGCATTGAATCATGTTACTTTTACTCATAATTTAATTTATTTGTTCAATCCTTCGCCAAATCGGAAGATTCTAATAGAGAAATCAAGAACTCGGCATATTTATGTTAGCCGGGTGCAGGGGATAAATCGCCAAACATTGTTCTCGTCGCATTTTTTCTTATTCCATTAACTTCATTTAAAATATAATCCTTTCACTCATTTTATTTAAAATACGCAACTTAATTTTAAACTCAAACATTTAAAATTCATGACTTTTACTTATTTAATTTTTTTTTTTTAATGACATTTAATTTCAACATCAAAGCTTTGTTTTAATTTACCACTCGAAAAATAAAAAATGCTAAATGGCGAGTTAAAAAATACTGTTGACGAGATTTTCACCCAGCTAACATAAAAGTACCAAAAATTCTTTGCCATAATGGCAACTTTCATGTAGTTTTATTCGAAAACAAAAAAATTTTTGTTTATTGAAAATGGCCGCGTTTTATAAGAAAAGCGCAATTGTTTATGTCAGTCACATGATCACTATTATAATCAAGGCATATTATAATATAGATGAAAGGATGGCGATGAAACAATATTTGGCTATTTATCACCTGCGCCAAGTACACCTGGCACATAAAAAGCGAAGTGGTCAGCCCGGAACTGTTGATGTCAGTCACATGACTTAGGCTATTATTATATAGATTAGGGTTTATATAGCATTTATTGCTCATTTACAGTGACACACAAAAGAATTCGTTTACAATATACTGTCTATATGAACAATATTTGCCGGAAGTGCATTACCAATTGTGAAGTGTGTTTTTCAGTTTAACATAATATTTGCATATTACTTGGTGTGTATAAATTCCATAGATCCTATACAGAGCTGCACAAAGGAATGCGGATATGTTTACGACTTTAGATGGTAATTCCTGAGATTGGGTTTTCAAATGTGTTATGGGTTTTCAGAATTGTTACTTAAACATCATCTTTCACCTTAATAAACTGTTAAGTTTATTACAGTATTACAATATTCTAAATGGAAAGGGCTGTACGCATATGAACATGACATTATACAATTTTAAACCCCCTCCCTCCCTTACGATATTATACGTTATCATCCATCGACTCTTCCTCCCTAATGATATCGTTATCAGTATCTAAAAATTCTTATTTTTTCTTTTTTTTATACGTTTGCAATGATATACAGATATGGTTATACCTTTATTATACACATACTGTACTGACTTAAAGGAAGAGAAGAAGCTAATAAAATATCACTATCACACATGAAATAACTTTATATCAAATATCACTTTAACCCTTTCAGGGGCAAAGATATTCTATTGCTAAAGCGTTGAAATTAATAAATGACACCGGAATTAGAAAATAAATTTATTTGTAAATAAGAAAAAGCTATATTTCACACACAAGATAAACCGAAATTTTTGTTACCAAAATTCTGGTGCCAATGTGGCATTTGGGAATTAAAATTAAGTAGTTTCATTAACATACCACTGCCCCTCAACGGGTTAAAGAAATACAGTAAACCCACACTAAAGCGACCACGTTCCGTTCCAATAAAAATTGGTCGCTTCGAGAGGTAGTCTCTTAATGGAGGTCATCTTTAAATCTAGATATTAATTGTTGAAAAAAATAACAATTAATGTTAATAAAATTTATTTATTACATTAGGAAAAAATATGAAAATTTAAGTATCAAAACAAAAGTTAATTACATAAGTTAATTACTGCAGAGTTTAAAAAAATGAATACATTGACGCTTGCTTTGATTTACGGTTTTATCTTTTATGACTTTTATTTCCAAGTTTTTTCGAAATTCAGTAAATAAATGATTTTTTTTTTCTTTTTTTGGACGGGAACAAATAATGACGATTTCATTAATTTATCTATTTCTTTGAGAGTTTTCTGACAGAATAGGGCAAGGGAGTTTATTGACCGTCATCCTTAATTTGTCATCAGAGTAAAATTCATTAGATTAATTTTAACACAATTATTCTAATTGGTAAACAAATCATATTAGATGTAAATTTCCAACTGGGCGAAAAATGTCCGGACAAGGATTCGAACCCGGGACCTCCTGGCTGAAGCCGCCAGTGCTCTGCCATCTGAGCTATCCCGGACGATTCTGGTCGAACTTTTTCACCCAGCTAACCTTGATGATCAATGTTAGCTGGGTCTGCGGCTTCAGCCAGGAGGTCCCGGTTTCGAATCCTGGTCCGGACATTTTTCGCTCAGTTGGAAATTTACATCTAATATGATTTGTTTACCAATTAGAATAATTGTGTTAAAATTAATCTAGTGTAATTCCGTATCCAGCGTTTTCTGGAGTTCCATTACCTGAGATTTATTCTGTTGAGCTGAACCAGGTTTCAGACCAGATGCTGTAATAATCAAGGTTAGCTGGGTGAAAAAGTTCGACCAGAATCGTCCGGGATAGCTCAGATGGCAGAGCACTGGCGGCTTCAGCCAGGAGGTCCCGGGTTCGAATCCTAGTCCGGACATTTTTCGCCCAGTTGGAAATTTACATCTAAAATTCATTGCCTAAAAAGGTACAAAGGGGTTTAAACACTTAAAAATTACCGGAAAAAATAAAAATTCTAAACTTAGTTTAGAAGTTTGATTAATAATGCACTCTCCGTAATTATTTTCTAATAAAACCTTCTTCAAGCGACCAGGAAAAAACAGAATTTGATTCATTTTCTCCAAAGAAATTGGTCGCTCATGGAGGGAGTTCAACTGGGATGGTCTCTGAATAGAGGTAAAATTAGTATCGAGCATATGGGTATAACCTGCGTTCCATGAAAAAATGGTCGTTCAGGGAGGTGGTCGCACAGGGAGGTTTCACTGTATTTACGATTTAAAAATATTTAATTATAGCTGTTTGTTACATAATGCATTCAACAATAATATTATCTTCTTGCACTTGCCCCCTGCACAGGATTTAGCAGAACTTCTTATAAACAAAACAGTTTGACAACATTCTTCTCTATTTTTTACTAACAAAAATACAAGTATTATTTCGAACCTGGTTTCTCGAACAAAGAATTATATGCGCATATGGCAGAAGAACGGAAATGGAGAACCTTGTGATATTCCATATTTTAGAATGAAATGATTTTATAATCATTTAATGCAGTGGCGCCAACTTATATGGACCCATGGGGCTCGAGTCCACCCATTAAATTGATCTCTCCGCCCACACAATTTAAATTGATTTAATTCGTAATTTATTTTTTTTATTTATTTAATTGCTGAAATGAAATTTGGTTTTATTAATGTTTGAAAAATAGTAAGGACATCCATTAGACTTACAGGAGCACTGAAAACCCCTTCAGCGGATGTAGGATTAATTTTTTTACAAAAATGAATTTCCTGAATATTTTGCCATCTGTTTTGATGTCTTGATTGAGACATTCCTCATTAGTCAAAATTATTGTTAATTTTATTGTTCTATAAGTAATAAAAGTACAAACGAACTTTATAAAATTATGCACAATGATTTTTTTAAAAACTGTATATTGTATTAATACAGAATATTTTATTAGTTTATTGCTGTTCTATGCTTTTAACTATTTTTCCAATCACCACAAACTTATTGGAGTAGTAATTTTTTTCCCATTGTGTTTATATTTATACGGAGATAACAATGCTAAATTTACGAGTATGGATAAATGTTTTTTTAATAAACTAGGTGTGATGTAGCAATCACATTTATTATTTATTTTTTAAATTGTAATGCAGCATTATTATCTCATGTTTTAAACTATTTATTTTCAACGCAAAACATCGTTCAAATCGCTTTTTTTTTCTTTCCTTTTTACCGTATGTAACAGAACGTTTTGATTTCAGATTTTCCCCCTCTTCCTGATCTATTTTTAGAACCAGGGTGTGTTGCAAGTGACGTCGACCGCGTCATATTGGGGTGTGTCTTCGCTTGGCGAATTAGAGCTTCATTCTCTCCTTGTAAAGTTTCGTTTCTCCTTTCTCTGTTTTCATACGATTTAATCATAATACGTAAATTTAATTTTAACAAATAGATTTAAATCATTTCTGCATGTAGTTTTGTAAACCCCTTTTATGTAGTATATATATCAATGCAGCCAGTTTTTTAACAGATTTTAAGATTTTAAGATCGAATCAGATTTTAAGATTTACGAAAGTATGTATTATTTTTGACAATGTGATTTGTCGTTTGAATTTCGGGCCTTGCGCCTAAATTCAAAGAGCGATGTTTTTCAATAGCTGTTATCTCGATATCTAAAAGTTTATCTTCGGTCTTTGTTTTTTTTTTAAGTTAACGCGTGTTTGATTTCGGACTTTTTATCATCAAGACCTTCTTTAAAAAATCATTTTAACCAGTAATCATCTTTATCATGGAATTACTTCCAAGTTTTAATAATTCTACGTGGAACGTTCTTCTGATGTGTACGGTGACCTACCTACTCCTAATTACCTTCCACCTCTCAAAGTGAATCAACGAATAAAGAAGATTTTTGTAACTGCTGTCTCTTCAATGTGTCTACTGTTGTTGTCATTTAAGTAAGAATATTCCTTTTATTTTTACTGCAAGTCAACCTTATCATCTTAGCTATACGATCACTCAATTTATCTTATTCACGGCAACTTTTTAAATTAACTTCGTCACACTAGGGGGCTCTGCCCCCTACGAGCTACGCTCGTCAACCCCTGTTCAGACACCGCAGACTCTAACAGCACGCTAATTTGATCGGCTTTAAAAAGATTTCGAGAGATTGATTTATAATTTGAATCTGACAATTATAATCTGACGTAATTTTCACCAAACATTTCTTTCTCTTTTTAATATTCACGTAAAAATATTTTTGTTAGAAATGAAATATTATGATCATCTTAAAATATCAAATAAATGTCTCGCGCAATTTTTAAATTTAAACTGTTTTGCAATATTATTTTTTGTTCATTTTACGTAATAAGTGTAATGTGACGTAAATGTGAGGTAAATTCTCCTATTTAAGACTTCTAACGCATGTTTATGAATTTATTATTTTACAATATTCTTTCTCTTTTAAAATTCACGTAAAGTATAGTTTTTATGACGTAATTTTCAATGAGTTCCTGCTTTTTATATTTTCTGTTTATAATAGTCACGTGTAAAATAAATTTTTTATTTGAAGCAAACATTATTGTTTGCGCTGTTTATACAGTTGGCAACAGTTTAAATTAATACAATTTTCTAAATTTTGTAAAAAATATCTCTCGAAATGCTGAAAATTTGAATTTAAAATAGAAATAAAACCTCAAAAAATGAGTCAAATTAAAATACTAAATGCAGTCAGCACACCGGGGAATTCTGACGCATAAAATGATCTAAAAATGATTAAATTCCTATGTACAGTTTTTGCTCCTATAAAACTTTTTTAATGGAACGATTTTGTCCAATTTTGGCATTAAATATCTCTTAAAATAATTCTTCGATTTGAAAACTGTCTGCATCAGCGTGTTTATCAAACATTTCTCTATAATACTACCGATTTTCATATTTTTGCATGCAACAGTTTTTTTAGTATTAACGAAGAAAGGCCATGATTAAGCATTCAAATTGGATGCCGATCTGCCGAGAATATCTACACAGATTTTCATTGGTCCATTTCCAAATCAAAACTTTTTTATATATATACCGGGTGTCCCAAAAAGGACTGACTGATTTTAAAATTCAATAACTTCCAAATGGTGACAGATATTAAAAAAATTCTTGCAGGAGGGTTATGCATAAAGTCAAAAGTTTTATTACAGTGATTTTCGATTTTCGTTCGAATTACAAACAATAGATGGCGCTGTAAGCAATAGTCGCTAAATACAGGCTCGATTTTTGGTCCTTTCTGTTGTTCCATGCAGAAAAAGGAGATGGAAATGTATTATCCGGGCCACGAAGTACCAAAAATCGACCCTGAATTTAGCCTCTATTGATCGCAGCGCCATCTATTGTTTGTAATTCAAACTAAAATCAAAAATCACTGTAAAAAAACTTTTGACTTTATGCATAACCCTCCTGCAAGTATTTTTTTAATATCTGTCACCGTTTGGAAGTTATTGAATTTTAAAATCAGTCAGTCCTTTTTGGGACACCCGGTAGAAGGATTTAAATTTTATTTCTGAAAACTAAAATGTATGCTTTTCTTGACATTTAGTTTTTTTGCGCTTTCAATAGTTAGCAATTCCAATGTTATTTAAAATAAATATTAGTGTATTTATAAGGAAGAACTTATAAGAATATAATTTAATAAAATTATAATAATGCAAAAATTTGCCTAGAAAAAACATAATTTAATTTCGAACTTTCCATCTTTAGTCATTCGCTTCTCCCCTGTCTCTCCACATCCATACCCACTTCTGGAAAAAATTTTATGTATTATTTTACTCAATCTTTTTGAGCCCACCCAATATCTTTGAAAAGTTGTCGCTACTGATTTGATGGTTTTAAAATAACTTTTCACAAAAAAATATAACAGACTAAAAAAAAAAATAATAATAATAATAAAAAAAAATAAATAAAATAAAAAATAAAGATAACAGACATAAATGTAAAGAAGACATGTGATGTAAAGAAAATGATTCCAAAAAAATGAAAATTTTGCCTGGATCAAAAATGATAACGATGTCAAAAGACAATAAATAGACCCCTGCCAATAGATATCTTACGATATCAAGTGCCAGACACCCTCCTCCCCGCGAAAGTGATAACGTTATATATGTACAGCCGCAAAGTGTTACATAATCTATGCTTGATGCATGATGTTTCTTTCTTGCTAATGATATCATCAGTCTCACATATTGATTTTTCGCCCTCGATCCTCGATCTAAAGCCAAACTCATACACACTTTTCTGGCAAATTTGATAAAAATAATACGTTTACATCAGTAATTTATACGCATGCAAAATTGAATGCAAATCAGGTCAGTAAAAGTGGGTAAGAGAATAAAGTCGAAAGATTTTAACACTACAACGAAACCAAGTTAAATAAATGTACTTAAAGAGCAGATCAAGTTATGTAAGAGGATTACTTGCTTCACTGCTTTTCTAACTGTATGCACTGTTACTCTTAATTGTAGGGCATAAGTTATTTTGCTTATGTGAATAATTAATTTAGATTACAGAGGTAGTAGAAGGAGCAAGCTATTTTAGATGAAACATTATTAACACTTTCCAGCTTATTTGAAAAGTGTTTATGAATTCGGTTTTTAGGTGCGTTCGTAATTATATAAACTAGAAAACATGAATTCTGCTTTTTCAGAATTTAATGTCGCCCCCCGATGAAAAAATATTCATATGTATATAAATATAGATAGTACAAAACATATTTTAGTTTTAAGACTTAAAACACACGCTTTTATTTTATATAAAATGACGTCATTCGCACCCGCTGAAGAATTCCACATTTACGATCCAGTCTTAAACAACATCTACTGTAAAGTATGCATAGGACGTCACTATCTCTAAATAATACACAAATCCAAAAAAAGAGATATCGATATTTAAGAAACTCGGATAAAAAATGATCGGCTATCTAATGATTCATATGCCTTCATGTGTTTGTAATATTAATATGGATACTACAAATTAAATATAGTTTATAATTGCTCCATGTTTTATCAAAAATCATTCATTTATGTTTTTTTCAAAATAGCAAGTATTTTAATTAATTTTTTTTTTCAATTGTTATGGAAAAATGGCAACAAAAAAATATAATTACTATTTTCCAACTGTATTTCCTTTACTGTCTACAGAAATGGAGGACTTGCATTGCCAAAATTAAACAAAATGGGGTTAAAAACTACAAAAAGATTAATATATCAGAAATAAATTGAGATGCAGTTTTCAAACAGATGGCATTTAAAAGTACTTTTTTCCCCCCAATACGACGGTATAAAAATTGAAGATGTGCGATGCTTGGAAGTTTAAAAAATTGCAATAGAGTGTTTAACCGTACAATGATACATCTGCTTTGTTTTACGGCTGGCTTATACAACGGGACGTTACTTTTTAGAGACGACACTTCAATCGCTGGGAGAAAGAAATACCATATCGGGGGCTAATAAGTCGCACCTATACTCGTGTCCAGTCCGTTTGTCTATCTGTCCGTCTGTCCGCATATAACCGTGCAAAAACTACGAATGGTTTGAAATTTAATGTATATAATCGTTGCATAATTTTATCGAGTCATTTCAAATTTGATGAAAATCGAATCAAAACGTGAAAATATATTAATAAAAGTTTTCTTTATTCTATTAAATCATATCATACTTAATTAATTCAATGATATCCCATGATAGATCATGATTCTAGGTTGGCATGGTGATGACGTCCTATTTAAGACGGAGTCATGTTATTTTCGTATTACTGACTTTGATATAGAATCGTAATAAATTTTGTTTTCAAGCATTCTTGCATAAAAGTGCAACAGTTATTGCACCAAGATCTGAATATTTATAAAACTAGTTAGAGTACGAACGCACCTCATTTGCCACATTTGACGTACAATTTCCGACTTGTTATGTCAGCTGTCTGCCCGTGCATTAACTCTCTTAAATATACTCGGATTGCCATGGAATTTTCATATGATATTCGGGTTTACTATAGAATATTCGGTATTGAAAATGAAGTGTGTAGCATTTATAGTTCGTTTACACGTTTACAGGGACACGCAAAAGAGTTGTGTTACGTTACGATCTATGAGGAAAAATGGTTTGAGGTGTATATTAATGATGTTAAATGATTTAAAACATATTGAAATCAATAGATATCACCAGTGTTCTCGCTGGCTTTTGACCAACATTAGCGATTTGGCAAATAAGAAATAAAAAGCAGTAGCCCAATGAACAGAAAAGTTAGAAAAATAGATTCGGCTTGAAACACTGAAAAATCTATCTTTAACCCTTTATTGTATCCCATTTTTTCAATATGTTCTAAAATAACGTAAGTTTTTGTAATTGCTTATACAACAGAAAATCGAGTATCCGCTTCAGAAACTATAAAAAATAAATACATTTTAAATGTCTCCTAAATATGTAAATGTTTCAGACATTCTTTTAGTTGTCTAAATAAAAATTAAATACAGCAATCTTTGATTTACCGTTGTGAAAATATACACTAAAAATGTCTATGAGATTTCGACTTTTAACCGATTCAAAAGAATGTGACCGGCCAATGATACTTTGCATACATTTAATAAATAATATGGTAAATGGCTAATTTCAACACCGCATTCCAGCAAAAGTTTTCTCTATTTGGCGCTTAATCTATACTAATGTATCTAAACTAATCTATACTAATCTTCTATACTTAATATTATAAAGAGGTAAAAATTGTTTATTTGTAGGAAGTAAGCTCTGGAACTACCGAACCGATTCCAAAAGTAATGGTATCAAAATGATGGTGTTAGTCCAACTTAGAACATAGGCTATATCTTATGTCCGTGCCACTGGCTAAAAGGGGGTGCAGGAGCAAAAAACGTTCTAAATATGCGATTTTTGTGCTATTGAAAGGCCTAGAAACATGAAATTTTGAAAGGTAGTTACTTATAAGGTACTAATGATCTCTAAGAACATTTTAAAAAATCGATATCATAAAGGGGTGAAAATGCGCGAAAAGCGTTCTAAAAAACGTTCTAAATAGCGATTTTTACACAATTTCAGGGAGTGCCAAACCGATTTCAAAAACAATGGTGTCAAAATTATGGTGACAACCCTTGCTCCATCATACGCTATATTTTATGTCGGTGCCACTATCCCTAAAAAGGTTGGGGGAGAAAAAAACGTTCGAAATTGCGATTTTTGTGTTACTGAAGGGTCCAGATACATGGAATTTGGCATGGTAGTTACTTATTAGATATAAAAGATCTCTAAGAACATTTCTTAAAAAAATCGAAATTTAAAAGGGATGAAAATGCGCGAACAGAGCTCTAAAATGTTCTAAATGGCGAATTCTACGCAATCTCAAGAAGTACCAAACCGATTTCAAAAATAATGGTGTCAAAATGATGATGATAACTCTTGCTCCAATATAGGCTACATTTTATGTCGGTGTCACTACTCCTAAAGGGGGTGCAGGAGCAAAAAAATGTTCGAAATTGCGATTTTTGTGTTACTGAAGGGCCCAGTTACATGAAATTTGGAATGGTAGTTATTTATAAGTTATGAATGATCTCTAAGAACATTTCTTAAAAAAAAAAACGAAATTTAAAAGGGGTGAAAATGCGCGAAAAGAGTTCTAAAACACGTTCTAAAAACCGTTCTAAATGGCGATTTCTACGCACTCTCAGAAAGTACCCAACCTATTTCAAAAGTAATTGTTGGAAATTAATGATGACAGCCCTTGCTCCAACAGAGGCTCTATTTCATGTCGGTGTCACTACCACCTAAGGGTTGCAGAAGCAAAAAACGTTCTAAATTACGATTTTTGTGTTACTGAAGGGCCTAGATTCCTGAAATTAGGCAGGGCAGTTATTTATAAGATACAATTGATCTCTAAGAACATTTCCTCAAAAATCGAAATTTAAAAAGTCTGAAAATGAGCGAAAAGCGTTGTAAAAAACTTTCTAAATTGCGATTTTTACACAATTTCAGGAAGTACCAAACCGATTTAAAAAATAATGGTGTGAAAATGATGGTGACAGCCCTCCACTAACTCAAAGGGGGTGAAGGAGAAGAAACGATCTAAATTGCGTTTTTCTAATACTGCAGGGGCTAGCAACTTGAAACTAGGCATGATAGTTATTTATAAGATATAAGTGATCTCTAAGAACATTTCCTAAATAATTCGAAATTTAAAAGAGGTGAAAATGGACGAAAAACGTTCTAAAAAACGCTCTAAATTGCGATTTCTACGCAATCTCAGAAAGTACACAACCTATTTCAAAAGTAATTGTTGGAAATTAATGATGACAGCCCTTGCTCCAACAGAGGCTCTATTTCATGTCGGTGTTACTACTACCTAAGGGTTGTAGAAGCAAAAAACGTTCTAAATTGCGATTTTGTGTTACTGAAGGGCCTAGATTCCTGAAATTAGGCAGGGCAGTTATTTATAAGATACAATTGATCTCTAAGAACATTTCCTCAAAAATCGAAATTTAAAAGGTGTGAAAATGAGCGAAAAGCGTTCTAAAAAACGTTCTAAATAGCGATTTTTACACAATTTCAGGGAGTACCAAACCCATTTCAAAAACAATGGTGTCAAAATTATGGTGACAACCCTTGCTCCAACATAGGCTATATTTTATGTCGGTGCCACTACCCCTAAAGGGGTTGCAGGAGAAAAAAAC
This sequence comes from Maratus speciosus, assembly GCA_963932465.1. NCBI lineage: Eukaryota > Metazoa > Arthropoda > Arachnida > Araneae > Salticidae > Maratus > Maratus speciosus. The sequence goes on from OZ010794.1 coordinate 492,138,531, forward strand.
GTTCGAAATTGCGATTTTTGTGTTACTGAAGGGCCCAGATACATGTAATTTGACATGGTAGTTACTTATTAGATATAAAAGATCTCTAAGAACATTTCTTAAAAAAACGAAATTTAAAAGGGGTGAAAATGCGCGAAAAGAGTTCTAAAACACGTTCTAAATGGCGATTTCTACGCAATCTCAGAAAGTAACCAACCTATTTCAAAAGTAATTGTTGGAAATTAATGATGACAGCCCTTGCTCCAACAGAGGCTCTATTTCATGTCGGTGTCACTACCACCTAAGGGTTGCAGAAGCAAAAAACGTTCTAAATTACGATTTTTGTGTTACTGAAGGGCCTAGATTCTTGAAATTAGGCAGGGCAGTTATTTATAAGATACAATTGATCTCTAAGAACATTTCCTCAAAAATCGAAATTTAAAAAGTGTGAAAATGAGCGAAAAGCGTTGGAAAAAACTTTCTAAATTGCTTTTTCTACACAATTTCAGGAAGTACCGAACCGATTTAAAAAATAATGGTGTGAAAACGTTGGTGACAGCCCTCGCTCCAACATAGGCTGTATTTCATGTCGGTGCCACTAACCCAAAGAGGGTGAAGGAGAAGAAACGATCTAAATTGCGTTTTTCTAATACTGCAGAAGCTAGCAACTTGAAACTAGGCATGATAGTTATTTATAAGATATAAGTGATCTCTAAGAACATTTCCTAAATAATTCGAAATTTAAAAGAGGTGAAAATGGACGACAAACGTTCTAAAAAACGCTCAAAATTGCGATTTCTACGCAATCTCAGAAAGTACCCAACCGATTTCAAAAGTAACCGTTGGAAATTGATGATGACAGCCCTTTCTCCTAGATAGGATCTATTTCATGTCGGCATCACTACCACCTTGCGGTTGCATTTTTAAAAAAACGTTCTAAATTGTCGTTTTTGTAATACTGAAATGCCTAGAAACTTGAAATTTGGCATGGTAATTACTTATGAGATGTAAATACTCTCTGAGAAGAGTTTCTTAAAAATTTGAAATTTAAAAAGGGTGAAAATAAACGAAAAGCGTTCTAAAAACGTTCTAAATAGCGATTTCTACGCAATCTCAGGAAATATAAATAGATTTCAGAAGTAATGGTATCAAATTGGTGATGACAATCCCCGCTCCAGCATAGCCTATATATTACGTTTTTGGTACTACAACCTGGGGGTTACAGGAGCAAAAAATGTTCTAAATTGCGCTTTTTGTGTTACTGGGGGAGTCTAACATTTTAAATTTGGAATGATAATTACTTCAAAGATACAAATGCTTTCTAAGAATTGTTGAAAGAAAATTCCAAATTTAAAAGGATGAAGTGAGCGAAAATTTCTATAAGCGTTCTAAATTACAATTTCTATGCAATCATATGAAATACGAAACCGATTTCAAACATAATGGTTGCAAATTGATGATGATAGAGCCTGCTCAAACATAAGCTATATTTTATGTCGAGGGTTGCAGGAGCAAAAACTTTCTACATTGCGATTTCTGCGGTACTGAAGAGGCTAGAAACTTTAAATATAGCACGGTAGTTAGTTGTGAAATGTAAATGTCCTCTAAGAACAGTCGAAAATAAATTCGAAATTAAAAAGTGGTGAAGCAAAGGGAAGGAGCGAAAAGCATTCTAAAAGAGTCCTAAATTACGATTTCTATGGAATCTCAGAAAATAATAAACCGATTACAGAAGTTATTGGTTGCGAATCAAGAGTGATAGTCCCTGATCCTATACGGGCTATATTTTATGCCGTTTTTACTACCACCTGGTTGGCAGGAACAACAAGAAAACCTTTAAAAACATCTAAATTCCGTTTTCTATAGAATGTTAGGAAATACTAACCGTTTTCAAGGTTAATGTTGGCAAATTAATGGTGTCAGTCTCTGTTTCAACATTTTTCGAGACATTCTATTTCGACTCTGTTTCAGCATTTTATGTTGGTGCCACTAACACCAGAGACGTGATAGACTGTTAGACAAGAAGCTTGCAATTTGACATGATGTTTAGTTTTAAGATGTAAATGTGCTAAGATGGTTTCTAAAAGATTCAAAACTTCAAATGAATACTGAAATGAGCGTATGAAATAAGCATAAAAGTCTCAAAATACTTTCTAAATTATCCTTTAATTGGAATTAGTTTTAGTTCTTCTTATTAATTAAAATCTCATTTCTGTCTATTGTACTTTTATAATGAAGTTTAGTCAAACTGTGGCTTAATTTGTAATTTTTGTATTATTCAAAAAGTGTTCTTCTAATATCGCTTGGTTTATTTCAACTATTACGCGAGCAAAGCCGGGGGGGTTTGCTAGTGCAGTAATGCTTGCGTTTTTACTGCCGCGACGCTGGAGCAGATAGAGATTAGCTGACAGAGAAATACCTATCGCATACTCCTTTCTGTGTCTTTGCCTGTTCTTAAACTAATTTGGCGTTGAGTCAGTATCTCTATAAATAGAGCAATGTAAATGGTACGGTGCGATTGAACATGTAAAGCGACATCAAATGTTCAGTAACGCGTCTAAGAATCTCGACTATATTGGCACACCACACACACAAACGCACAAACTGAGGACTCGCAATTTGGCGAATTTGACTGTTGGTTTACTCGCCAAATGAAGAATTTTGTCGCGATTTGGCGCAATGGAAAACGGCAGCGAGAATCCTGGATATCACTAAGATGCATTACAAGATGCTTACTACAGAATAGGGTGTGCATAGCATTCATCGTTCATTTACAGAATACACAAAAGAATTGAGTTCAGTACTGTCTATGAATAATAATTGCTAGAAAAGCGTTTCCCGTTGTGGACGCGTTTTGAAATATAACTGTTTTTTGCACCTTAATTTCTGTGTATAAATTCTATAGATGACATACTGGACTACACAAAACTTTTCAGCACATCTTCGCTTATTGAAGGAAATTGCTGAAAGAAAATTTTCAACTGTGTTAAGCGTTTCCTAACTGAGCTGTGTATTGAATATACAAATGTATAGTTCATATACAGGGGGCTTCATAAAAGAATTCGGATATTTTTCTGATTATTAGTGGTAATTTCTGAAATTGAGTTTTCAATGCGTTACGAGTTTCCCAAATTCTTTACATAGATATCATATTTCACCTCATTAAGCTGTAAAGTTTTGTTATAGTATTTTGAACGTTTTGCAAAGTGTTTCATGATCTATGCTTGAACCAAGATTTTTCGTTCTTGTTAGTCACAAAACTAAAATGAGTGTCAAAATGAAGAAAAAAATCTATTGAAATTTCATACATTCGAAAAATTTAAACGTTTGACGTACTAATTATAATATGTCCCTGAACTCATGGGCTAAGCTGTAAGGGAATGTAAAATACACATAAAGAAGCAGTTTTGATACAGCAATGTAGGGTCGGAAAGGAAAAGCGTTGGGGAAAAACAAGAAACACGGAGGAACAGGAGGATAAAATACATATCTATGTATATTTTTATGAAGAATCTTATTAATTAATATAATGTTTATTTCTTCATCTGTATATATATATATATATATATATATATACAGGGTGGTTCAGAACTATATCTCAAAAATGTAAAGGCAAGTAGAAGGGAAAGAAATAAGCAGATTTCGTATAGGAATGTGGGTGCGGAACTGCAGCGTTGAAGCAGTAGAGGGCGCTGTTGAGTTAGGCGGATGAAAGCGCTTCACTGACTTGAATCGTCATTCTCCGTTCGGATTTTGAGCAAAATGCGTCATTACGCCAATCCGGAGCTTGCCAACATACATTTCATGTACGGGGCTGCACAAAGAAATGGAGCGGTTGCTCAAAGGATGCACATGGCACGATTCCAGGGTAGGAATCTGCTGGATCTCCAAACATTTGAGCGTCTTCACCGGGAGTTGTGCGCAAGTGGATCATTTTATGCTTCTAGGCGTGATACGGGCACTGGGCGATATCGCAGAATTCATGCTGTGTAATAAGCAGACACACAGTAGAAGGTAGTCCTTCGACAAGCTCGAGAGCTGTTGGGTGTGAGCCATTTCCTTGCGCAGCCAGCCCTGTAGATAAAATGCATGTCAACAAGCTCCGCGTTGATGTAACGTTGCATGTTGCTCGAAATCTGTGCGGAAAATGACGATTCAAGTCAGCGAAGCGCTTTCATCGGCCTAACTCAACAGCGCCCGCCACTGCCTCAACGCTACATTTCCGCACCCACATTCCTATACAAAATCTGATTATGTAGGTCCTTTTTACCTGCCTTTACATTTTTGACATATAATTCTGAACCACCCTGTATCTGTTTTAAATGTAAAATAAATGATAGATCGTAAATTACTAGCTTGTGAAACATCTAATGAAACTTGTGTGGAAATGTAAATCACCAAAAAACAACGTTTAAACACACAATAAAATACATAAGGTCATGTGAATAAAACCAGACGTATACGTTTCGTGAGTTCCAGGACTCACATAATCAGAAACGTATACGTCTGGTTCTATTCACATGACCTTGTGTATTTTATTGTGTGTTTAAACGTTGTTTTTTGGTGATTTATCTAATGAAACTGTCAAATTTTAAGATGTTTCTATTACATACATTTTAAAATTTCATTAGAGACACACAGACTGCTAGAAATATACTTAAATCCAGGAATTGCTATTTACTGAATAAATTCTGTGGCTATTTTTATTTATAGGTTTCCTTACAACTAATTAAAATTATGGAGTGTCAGATTATAAAGATAGGTATTTGCTTCATTAATTGTTTTTCGTTGTTTTTTTTTTTTTTTTTTTTTTTTTTTTTTTTTTTTTTTTTTTGCTTTAGTTTTTAATAAATCTATTTCTAATCTACTAGTTATACAAGCGTTTTATTGACATAAAAATTACAGTAAGTGCTCAAATGTGCCACCACCAACATCGATACGGACCTGGAAGCGTCTAGAAAGTGACTGGCGTACCCTTTCGAAGATTCCAGGTGCTTCACGAACAGTTTCAGCAGCGACTGAAAGTATTGCAATGAGGTCCTCATCAGAGTCAATTAGTGTCTCGTATACAAGAGACCTGAATCTTCGAACGGGTACGCCAATCACTTGCTATACGCTGCCAAGTCTGTATCGACTTGATGGTGGCGCATTTTAGCACTTATTGTTATGTCAATAAAACACTTGTTTTCATTTCCTCTGTATTTCTTGTTTTTCCCCAACACTGTTTATTTCTGATACCACATTGCTACACCAAAATTGCTTCTTTATGTATATTTTACCTTTCCTTACAGTATGGACCAGGAGTTAAGAGACACTTGAATATACGGAAGTATATGCGATGCGTTACCCTGGAAAATATTGACGTCATTTAATTTTGCAAGCGTGTTTATAAAAATTAGAAAATAACGTCATCTTAATATTCATGAAACGGAATATTCACGAATTGTACGTCTGGCCGATGCAATAATAATCAAATTTTTCAAATATGCGAATAAATATTGACGTCTTTTGAAAACTATAGACGCTTTCAGCCGTGACTTCAGTCATGACATTTTGGTTAGAAACTGACTCCAAATAAACGATTGCTGTGTTGTATTTTCTAATTTCTTTGTATGAGCTTTTGCATCCGTTCAAGAATTCCATATTTACGATCCAGTTCTAGACAAAATCTATAGAAAATATGAATAGGACGTCACTATCGCGGAATAATACACAAACCCAGCAAAAAGCGATGTCGCAAACTCGACTGCTGTCCAATGATTCACAAGCCTTCATTTGCTTGTAACATTAATATGGATACTGAAAATTAAATACAGTTTATAATAGCTGCATGTTTTAGCAAAAATCATTTATTTATATTTTTCCAAAATTCGGAAAATGTTATTACACATGAAGTAATAAAATTGCATTCTTTCAGCATTTTGATAGGAATTGCGAAGAAAATAAGTCACACAAATATTCTTTAAAATACATTTTTATAGCAGACGATATTCTTGGTATAGCACGTATTTTAATTACAATTTTTTTTTTCAATTGTTATGAGAAAATGGCAACAAAAAAATATAGTAATCTACTATTTTCCAATTATTTTCGGGTAGCGGTCGTTGCAGCAACTGGGAACCTGAAAATTTGAGCAAGCGCATCAGCTTTTGATTTTTGCCTGAGTGAAGAACCAGATCGAAAATAAACACAGTTTTTAAAAAAAAGGAAATTTAGCTATACAATAATGAATGTTTTAGTAGTTGACACCATTGAAGAAGGATAACAACAGATTAAAGACTATGAAAATGAAACATTTTCTAAATTCTAAAGTTGTGACAAATTATGCAGTTTTATATTTATATTAAATAAAAACAATAAAAAATTAGACTCAGTCATAGATTTTTTCTTCATAAAAACAACAACAGAAAGAGATATGATTATTTTACAAAAAAAACATTACTGGATACACGAAACTCGTTGTGCAGCAATCTCAAAAATCGTCAATGCCACGGTCAGTAACGCGCGTATGAAACCGAAAAAAACATCACTGGACACTCGAAACTCGCTGTGCAGTAATCACTAAAATGCACGAAACTCGTCAATGCCGCGGTCAGTAACGCGCGTATGAGCACTCCGCGCCCATAAACCGAAAAAAACATCATTGGACACACGAAACTCGCTGTACAGCAATCTCTAAAATGCACGAAACTCATCAATGCCGCGATCAGTAACGCCCGTATGAGCGCTCCATGCCGATGAAACCGAAAAAACATCATTGGACACACGAAACTCGCTGTGCAGCAATCTCTAAAATGCACGAAAGTCGTCAATGCCGCGGTCAGTAACGCGCGTATGAGCGTTCCGCGCCCATGAAACCGAAAAAAAAAACATCACTGGACACACAGAACTCGCTATGAAGCAATCTCTAAAATGGACAAACCTCGTCAAAGCCATGATCTGGTAACAACAAACTGGTAATAACAAAAATCTATTTATCGTCTCGCCAAATCGTTATATGTCTGCAGATTGAATTGGGAATTTTTTTCAAAACGAGCCAAAATGCCATTTTTGTAAATGATTGCCAATCTGAAACTACGAGATAAACAAACCAGTGTGGCGGTTACTTTCAAAACTAAAGTGATTTTATCAGCGTTTTAAAAAAGAAAATTCAAGAAATATTAAAAATTACAAAAATATAAACTACAAAAATGAAGTGCTTAAAATAACTTCTTTTACCATTATGTTAAAGTTCTGATAACTTATGTAATTTTATATTTTTGTTAAATAAAAACAATAAAAAGTAAGACTCATTTGTATATATTATTGTGGCACAGATGCCATATACGCACTACGATGGCGCGATTTTTTTCTAAATCCAATTTGGCGAAAACCTCGTTTTCGAATACTAGTTGCATATATATTTTTAAAAAGGGAATAACAATAAATAAAAAAATGTTTAATTAATAACTATCGAACAAAACAATTTATATAATTTTAAAAAGAAAATAAAAGTAAATAAACAATTTATCAACAAATAAACAACAACCGGTTACCATATCAAGCAAAATAATGGCACTTTGGCGCCAGTTAAGTACCCCGGTGCGTATATGACATTGGCGTCAGAAAAAAATCTCGCCAACGAGGTGCGTATATGACATCTGTGCCGTTATTTTTTCTTAAAAACAACAGCAAAAAGATATATGATTATTTTACATAAGAATTAAGTGAAAACACCAAGCAAAATTCGGTATTTTTCGAGAATATGAGCCTTGTCACTTTTTTTAGGCTTCAGAAAGAGAGATTTTCTGCCAACTGATGTAAACAACCATGAAAACAAACCTGATAAGATTTTTTGCTTATTTATTAATTATAAGAATACTCTTAAATTTATCAAATGACTTTGTTTAGTCGTTATTATTATTACTAATAAAAAAATACCTAACTTAAATCAATAATTAAAAAATAGGTATATCTTTCTTAAAACGGTGTTTATTTTCGATCTCGTTCTTCTGGTTGTCAAAAATCAAGAGCTGATACGCATGCTCAAAATTTCAGGTTCCCAGTTGCTGCAACGACCGCTACCCATTATTTCCCCTTTACTTTCTACAGAAACAGAGTACCATTATAGAAATGACATTAAAAACTACAAAAAAATTAATATCTCAAAAATAAATTGAGATGCGGTTTTCAAACCAATTGCATTTAAAAGTACTTTTTCTTCCCCTATATGTACAAATTGAAAATGTACGATGTTTAGAAGTTTAAAAAATGGCAGTAGATTATCAGTATTTAATGATATGTCTGCTTCTTTTTACGCGTGGCTTATGGTTACGTGTAACGTTATTTTATAGTGACGACATTTTAATTATTGTCTGAAAGAAATAACATATCGGGGGCTAAAAACCTGCGCTTCTTTGTAGTAAAAAAAACTAAAATATCAAATTTCTACAAAAAGTACGTATAAGTGAAAAGTAATTTAATTTTCATCACATATTAGCATTTAATTCAGCTTAATGAAAGATTAGAGAACACTACAGCATAAAATTTTTCACAAAAGATATCTGCGTATCTGAAATCTGCATATACTCTGTTTAATGTCCCTGGCAAAATATCTTCATTTGAAATGATGTGTCTGATGCGCGAGCGTAATTATTTCAACTTTAAACTATCACAGTTTGTCTTGTTATGGAATAGTTTCCAAATTCAATAATCAGTTTTCTTTTTAAAATATTTAAATTTAATTTTAGACGAAAAAAGTACTACATATTTTCGCTGTAAGATTTAATGGATTCATCAGATTCTGACGAAGCACATACAGAAAATAAATCGAAACTAGACTTGGAGAATTCACAGTCTTTGAAGTTATCTATGGCCAGAACTGGGGGTAATGATAAAGAAGAAGATGATAAAATGGGGCTTATGAATCTTCATATGAACTCATTTATGGATAAAAAAGAAAATACGGGACTTTCTACAAATATCAATGGGACAAGTACTGCAATTACAAACGGTGAATCCAAAATACACGACGGTAGTGAAACACATGTCAGTGGATTAGGAACTCATATCAAAGAAATGGGAACTGGTTTGGATGTCAGTGAGACTGAATTAGCCAATAGCAGTATTATGCACAGCAATGGACCTTCTGGAAATAACGGTATGATTACCAGTGGATACCAAGTAAAAACAAAGCAATTGGATACAACAGGTGGAAGTGGAATACATATTTGTCGATCAGGAACACGTTCCAATGAAAATGGGAATAAAGATTTTCATAAAAAAAATCATGTTTCTACAACTCCTAAACAGAACGCCAGTGTAAGAATGAAAAGCAAAATGATGAGTTGTTCTGGAATACAAATCACTGGAAACGGAGTAATACAAATGAATGGTTCTGGAATGCATATGGAATGCCGATGGAACATTGAACACAGGAGGTTCAATACAAATAAGTGGTTCTGGAATGCAATTCAATGGAACATTGCACATAGGGGGTTCCGGAACACAAATCAATGAAGGTTTAAGTTTAATATTCTTTTATATTTCTTTATTTATTATAATTATTTATATTTTTAATTTACTTCTTTTATTTTTATTTTGTTTATTTCTTTTATTTCCATTTTTTCCCTGTCAATTTCTCTTCTGTCTTTTTGGCAACATCTTTCTGTTTTGCATGTGCCTCTTTCAGGTAGCGCCATCTGTCGCATTCTTTGCAACATTCTTTACCTTCAGTTCATTTTTGAACTTGTTCGCTTCCGGACACGTGTATGCTGTAGCTGATGACGAGCTGTTATGTTTTTAGCTCGAAACGCGTCCTGTGTTTTTGTGTTTATTTTATGGTGATTTTTTACAAAGTTTTATTATTTTAATTATAAGATTAAATGCCAATAATGGTTGATCGTAAATGTCACATTCACTTGACTTTAAGGAAGTTACACATGTTCACGCCATCAAGTGATTTTTAACTCGACGTTTTATTTGTATTTTTATTAATGTTATACTAATTTATTTGTTCTTTTGTTATTTAAAATAAAAAAAAATATGTCAATTTGTATAATTTGGCTATTTATATAATTTGGCGAAATTGGTCGACGGGAGAAGTAATAACATTAAAACGTTGCTTTGAAGTGGAAATTAAATCTCATGATTTGTTGCATTGCCACATACGCACCGGGTTTGGCGTGATTTTTTTTTTTTTTTTTTTTTTTTTTTTTTGCGACAATTTGGCGAAAGCCTCGTTTTCAAATACTTGTTACATATGTATTTTTAAATTATTTTCTGTTATTTTTAAATTGAAATAACAATAAATAAATAAAAATTAATTAATGACTTTAGAACAAAACAATTTATAACATTTTTTGTAAATAAAAAGAAAATAAATTCAAATAAACTTTTATTAATAAATAAGCAACTATAGCCGGGTTACCATGTCAGGCAAAATAACGCCATTTTGGCGCCAATTAGGTACCCCGTTGCGTATATGACATCTGTGTCTAATATTTTTCTTTTCGTTTCGTTTAAAAAAAAGAATGAAGTAAAAGCCATTTATTTTAAAGGTTTATATTTTAAATGAAAGTTTTGTATTACGTAAAATGATAATGAAATACAAATTGAATTCTGAATAAAAGTAAAATGATGCATTTCTTAGCATACATTTAAGGGAGGCCAAACTCGTCGCCAAATTAATTTAAAATAACCTTTTCTAAATTATGAAAAGAAATATCTGTTATGATTAAAATATGAGTTGCCATCATTGGAAAAAAAGTATTTAAAATTAGAAAAAAATTAATATTTCGAAAATTAATTCTAATTTTAAAATTCTAATACCAGTTTTGAGATCTGTGGATCAATACGGATTTTTGGTGTTAATTTCATCGCAAAGTGTTCCATATTTTAGGAGAAATCGCCGTGAAACATAATCAGTTGTTTAATCAGTCGTTTCATAGAATCGTTACATAAATTCGTTTCAATTCGATTCATTAGGATTTTATATATATAGGGTAGATATTTTACATCAGAGTTATTTTATCTCCAAATCCTTCAGTTTGCATGTTTGCAGTATAAACAAGTTGGAAATTGCTCGTCAAACGTGGCAAATGAGGTGCGTTCGTACTATAACTAGTTTTATAATTATTTTTTACACCCCATATTGTACTGAATGTATAATTTTTTGCACTTCATGAAGTACATAGTCTGTAGCATCATTAAAATGCACTTGCAATAACTTTTCCCATGCCCCGTAATGTAACGGAACACTTTTGACTGTCCCTGTAATTAAAGTATACATCCGATTTTCCTAAAATTGGACATGCTCGACAAAATTTTGCAACAATTATATCTTTAAAATTTCAGACCATTCGGAAGGCTGTAACACCATTAAAATGCACTTGCAATAATTTTTCCCATTGGCCGTAATGTAAAGAAAAACTTTTGACTGTCCCTGTAATTAAACTATACATCCGATTTTCATAAAATTTGAAATGGCTCGACAAAATTTTGCAACAATCATATATTTAAAATTTCAGACTATTCGGTTGGGTAGTTTTTGCTCTGTTATATGCGGACAGACAGACAGGCGGACGGACGGACGGACGGACTGAACGACGACTATAGGTGCTACGCAGGGCTTAATTTCTATGAAAAGAAGTACCGGAGCCCTAATATTCTGCAGTACTAAAACCGTAGCGTGCCCCCCCCCCCCCCCCGCCACGCCATCATTCCGATCCGCATATTTATATTTCATACCTTATTTGCAAAATTTAAAGCATATTTTTTTTCTTTAGCAAAATAAGAATTTTAAATATATCTGCCTGCATATACTTAACTGTCAACTATTCCACTCTTTAGCTCATCACTCCTTCGAATAGAAACCTTTGCCTAATTTTAATGTTAATTAATCGCAGAATACTGCAATTTAATAAGGTAAGGATTATGATTCGGAAAGTGTTAACACACACACACACACAAAAAAAAAAAAAAAAAAAAAAATGTTCGCAGCTATGCATATATGTAGCTAATGAATGAACAACAGGTAAAAACATTTATGAGAAATATGTTCAGAAAATCTTACGCGCCGTTTCCTCTCCATCCCCTACGTGGGCGATACACTACATAAGCGTTTTGATAGAAAAGAATGCAGAAACTTGGAGATCGGAGGGAAAGGAAAGAGTAATTTAGGCCTCGGTTTTTCGAAATCGGTATTGCACTGGGCTCCGGAGCCCTGTATTTATGAGTTCCGGTGAATTCCGACCAATATTTAAAAATTTACTTAAAACAGAGAAGTACCGGAGCCGAGCTCCGGTGGGCTCCGGCGCAAATTAAGCCCTGGTGCTACGTATTTATATAACTACGAACGCACCTAAAAACGACGACGAGGCAAAATATATGTATATTATCTATACCTTTTATAACGCATATACAGAGACGTTTTTCATATCTTTTTGTATGAAAGTAACACTTAATAAGCATTATTTACAGTAGTGAAAATACAATGCACAGTATTTATTCGCGCCATCTGGCGACGACTGTAGTCTTTAACGATTCCGAAACTAAGGGATATTGTGAAAGCCGTATAAGACAGGCGATCGAGTTTGGCCGTGGTACAATATTCAAAATGCCACAAAAATCGCCATTACAGCGCCCCCTACCGGCGGATTTTTTCCAAATTAAGGGAGGACCTGCCTGCCATAGCCAAAAACTTAAAATAAAAATTTGGTTCTATTCTATGCATATCTTCATACACTTTTCGATAATACAATATTCAACATGCTACAAAATTCGCTATTACAGCGCCCCCCCCCCCCCCCCCCCACCGGCGGATTTTTTTTTAATTAAGGGAGGACCTGCTTGCCATAGCCAAAAACTTAAAAATATTTGGTTCAATTCTATGCATAACTTCATACACTTTTTGATGGTACAATAGCGACAGACTCACGGACTCACAGACATTTTCTATGAACATGTTTTATGGGATCTCTGACCTCTAAAACGTGTAATTTCGTCGAAAACCGGAAGTTGAAAAAAATTTCGATTGCAATACTTTCTTCTATAGAAGATAGAAGAAAGTAAAAATGGTAAGATGATGCGGTAGAAATTCTTTAATTATTTGACTTACTACATAGTATAAACACTAGGTAGGAGGGAAAGGATAGAAGTCCGTGTACAGGATCCTCAAAAGTCATAGTCAGTTGCTGCACTCGGAGCTAAAATCGATTAACTTGCCATCTTAAAAATAATCTTCATCTGTAATGCTCCTGTTCATCTGATGAAAATAGCGCGGCATTTAACGTTTCCTCGGGGAAGAGGTTATGCGAAAATGTCATGCCTCGAAGATTATGACAAGAACAGGAAAAGTTATACGTTGCTTGCATAAGAGTTATGGAATTGCTTTTCCTTTTGAATCACAAAGGGAGAAGGCTTCTTTCATTATGCGTATATCTCAGTAAGAGTTCTCTTTTGAATACTGTTGCTTTCGCGATAAGTATACACCAAATCGACGGAAAAGTGGACATCAGATGGAAGATTTTAAATTGACCCCCCCCCCACCCCCCCACCCCCAAAAAAAACTGAATTAATTGTGATTAACTTGTAAGAGTGCAAATTTAAATATTTTGCAGAGCAATAAGTGAAAAGTTTTTATTGAAATTCCCATTCTCACTTAAAAATATGTGCGTGCACCGTAAAATATTTTTCTCAATTCTATGAAATTTCAAATTTTAGTATATAGCTAACCGATTTAATGTTATAAAGTTCATTTTTAGCTCACAGGCTATCAAAGCCTGAGAGCTAATGTGCCCGCTCGTTCTGTATGTATGCATGTACGTATGTATGTATGTATGTATGTACGTACGTAACGCGATAACTCTTGATAGAAACATCCGATTTGCTTCAAAAAATTTTTCTAGGTTCATTGTGATAAGGCGCTTCCCTGATTAGTTTTGGGAGTTCATTGGTTAAGGATAAAGGGGGAAAAACGGTGTTAGTCCAGTCCCCTTAATTCAGATAAATGGGTTTTTCATGCAGAATCATTTGATTTGCACCGAATTTGGTATACCGGTTTATTATGTTAAGGAACTTCCCTGATTAGTTTTGGGGGTTCATTGGTTAAGGATAAAGAGGGAAAAACGGGGTTAGTCCACCCCTTTTAATTCAGATAAATGGGTTTTTCATGCAGAATGATTTGATTTGCTCCGAATTTGGTATACCGGTTTATTATGTTAAGGAACTTCCCTGATTAGTTTTGGGAGTTCACTGGTTAAGGATAAAGGGGAAAAGGGAGGTTAGCCCGCCCCTCTTAATTTAGATAAATGCGTTTTTCATGCAGAATGATTCGATTTGCTCCGAAGTTGGTATACCGGTTTATTATGTTAAGGAACTTCCCTGATTAGTTTTGGGGGTTCATTGGTTAAGAATAAAGGGGGAAGGGGGATAGTCCACCCCCTTAATTTATATAAACGGGTTTTTCATGCAGAATTATTCGCTTTGCTCCAAATTTGGTATACCTTTTTATTATGTTAAGGAGCTTCCCTGATTAGTTTTTGGGATTCATTGGTTAAGGATAAAGGGGGGCTAGTCCACCCTCTTAATTTAGATAAATGGTTTTTTTGCAGGATTATTCGATTTGCTCCAAATTTGGTATACCGGTTTATTATGATAAGGAGCTTCTCTGATTAGATTTGGGGATTCATTAGTTAAGGATAAAGGGGGAAACGGGGGCTAATTCCCCTTCACTTATTTTTTTGAGGGGCATTATTCTTTAAAATAAGAGTATAATATACAATTAGTGTGAATAGCCTGTGAGCTCAATGCCATCAGTTTAGCTGGGCACTTTTTTATTTCCATAGATAATCTGTTACTATTAGTGAAGAGACTTTCACGTATGAGGGAAATTGTAGTGTATTTCATTAGCATATGTAAGCATTTTTAAATGCGTTCGTAATTATATAAATACGTAGCACCTATAGTCGTAGTCTGGTCTGTCTGTCTGTACGCATATAACAGAGCGCAAAATCTACCCAAACGAATGGTTTGAAATTTAATATATAGAATCGTTGCAGAATTTTGTCGAGTCATTTCAAATTTTATGAAAATCGAATCAAAACTTAACTAGTATGTTGTGGCCATCACAAAACTTTCTTCTATCTCATACATGTCAATACTTCAAAATTCACTATCTTTGTGCCAAATTAAATGGCAATCTGTGCTCATCATGAGAATTCTAAAAAGATGAAATTCCGTGCATTAGTTATCGAGGTACGACTGTCACTGAAATCATGTAAATCCAGCAAAATGCAGCATAGCAGCGCCACCTATTGGGTTATTTACACCAGAACCTAATTATCACCAACTTATGTCAACGTCTAACTGAATATGAAGTTGGAGAAAAATTCGTGCATTAGTTCTTGCGATAGAGGTATTGCGCACATCATGACAAATGCAGCATAGCAGCGCCACCTGTTGAGCGATTTACAACAACACATAATCAGCAGCAATATTAATCAAGTTATACTTAAATCTGAAGTTTGATGAAAATTCGTGCATTAGTTCTTGAGATAGGGCTATTGCGGAAATAGTTCATAATGCAGCACAGCAGCGCCGCCTATTGGGCGATTTACACCAACACGTAGTCAGCATCATTTCATATGAAGGCCTAACTAAATACGAAGTTTGATGAAAATGTGTGCATTAGTTCTTGAGATAGAGCTACTGCAAAAATAGTGTAAATCCTGCAAAATGCAGCATAGCAGCACCACCGGTTGGGCGATTTACACCAAAACGTAAACAGTATCCATTCATGTCAAGGACTAACGGAATCTGAAGTTTTATAAAAATCCGTGCATTAGTTTTTGAGATAGAGCAGCGCCACCTGCAGGGTGATTTACACCAAAAACTAATCAGCACCAATCTATATCAGGGACTACCTGAATATAATTTGTTTATTAAATTCCGTGCATTAGTTCTTGAGATAGAGCGCCCACAAAATTTGTGTCACATACAGACAGACAGACAGACAGACTCACAGACAGACATTTTGTAAAAACATGTTTTTTGAAATCTCTGACCCATAAAACATGTAAATCCGTCAAAAACTGGAATTCGAAAATTTTCATGAATCCAATACTTTCTTCTTGTAAAGATAGAAGAAAGTAAAAAGATTGTAATAAAAGTTTTCTCCATTCTATTGAATCCTATCATACATTAATTAATTCAATGATATCCCATGATAGGTCATGATTATAGGTTGCCATGGTGATGACGTCTTATTTAAGATGGAGTCCTGTTATTTCCGTATGGCTGAATTTAGTATATAGAATCGTAATAAATTTTGTACTCAATCATTTTTGCATAAAAGTGCAGCAGCAATTGCACCAAGATCTGAATATTTATGAAACTAGTTATAGTACGAACGCACCTGATTTGCCACGTTTGATGCACGATTTCCGACTTGTTGACTTCTATTAATTTATTATGACACCCGCAACAGAAAAGTTATATTTATTTTTCTCACCGGAGAATGGCTGAACGATTTACGATTATACTTAAGATCTAACTAGTTGGATGTGCCAATCCCAAAACTTTCTTCTATCTTATACATCTTAATATTTCAAAACCTAGTTAAACATGTTAATACTTCAATATTATTAGTTCAATACTATACCAACTTTCATTTTCATCTTAAATTTCTGCTTCAGTCAATTAAACGGACTAAAATCGAGTTAATCTATATCATGATATTTGTTAAAATTAAATGTTTTTCCTTATTCTGTTGTTACCAGCTGCTTGTGAATAGCCGGCTTAGCAGGAAGCGAGTTCCCGCCGATACACGAGACGCCGATGAACAATAGAACTACGAAAAATCAAGAAAAGTATACAAAAATCGCTATCACAGAGCCCCTTTACCGCGCAATATTTCCAAATTAAAGGAGGACCTGTTGGCCAAAGCCAAAAACATGCACAAAACATTTGGTTCAATTATATGCATAATTTTATACACTTTTCGATGGTACGATAAAGAAAATGGCAGAAACATCGCTATTACAGCGCCGCGTACTGCCGCGCAATACTTAAATATAACGTTATCAACTTTCTGATATTTTTGGAGCCCCTCCCACCCTTACGATATCATACGTTATCATACCTCGATTGACCCCCCCCCCCCCCCTCGTAATGATATCGTTATCAATGTAAATTCTTTTCACTTTTGGAATTTTTTCTTTTGTTTGGAGTGACATACAGATTCTGTTATACATTTATTTTTCGAATTTATTGATTCAAATGGAGAGAAATCCATAAAATATCACTATTATATATGAAATAACTTTATTAATACTTAAAAGAAATAGTTACTATTTAAAAATGTTTAATAATAGCTTTTTGTTACATAGTGCGTTCAGCTGTAATAAGGCTTTTTGCACTTGCCTCAGCACGGGGGTGGGGGAAGGGAGCAGGCAGATCTTCTTATCAACATTACAGATGGACAACATTCTTTCTCATTTATTTACTACTAGTAAACATAAAAAATATAATTTCGAACATATTTCGCACTTGTTTTCTCGAACATTAGATTATATATGCTTACACATATGACAGAAGAATAAGAATGCCAAACGGTGGAGTATTCCATATTTTGGAATTAAACAATTTTATAATCATTTAAGAGTTTAATCATAACTTTGTATTTCCATAAAAACAGATAACAGACTATTTTGATGTAAAGAACATGTTAGACATAAAAAGGGAAAATTTTGGTTGGTTAAAAAATGATAACGATATCAAACGACAAATCCCCCCTCCCCCTAGTGATATCTTACGATATCATGTGCCAGACACCCCTCCCCCCTAAAATGATAACGTTATATATGCACAGCCCCTCATTAAATAACTGAATGCATAATCGCACTTTCTTGTAGAGTTAGCCTTATCATCGTAATTTCAAAGACTGTCCATGCAACAAAAAAATCGATACTGTTATATAATAGGTAAATTTATTGTTGTAATTTTTTTAATTTGTGTAATTAATGTTAGAATTATGTAGTATATATTGTTATAATTAGTATAATAATTTGTAAAATTATTGTTATAACTGTATTATAGATAAAGTTTGTCAGAATTAATATATTTATTATTATTATTATATATTCGACAATTTTAAAAGTTATATCATATGGAAAAGAGTTCTTTTTATCTATATTTTAGCTATATGTATAATGCATGTCAAACCCGGACATCCGGATAGATGTATGTAGTAAGAGGAAAATTTGTTTTTCAGAAAAATGCAAGTTGAAATAAATTATGATGCGTTATTTTCATTATTTACCTTTAAAAAGTATCAAAACACATTTTCCTGCCAAATGTATGGTAATATATTGGTATTTTTTAATTTTAACAAGAAATTTTTATACAGAATTCAATTCAAAGGTCAATTTTTGCCCATTTTAAACTCCAACGTTCCGCTAAATTATGCACTAAAAAGATTAGTTGTTTTCGATATTTTTATAAAATTTCTCTTTTATTTCCTTTACAGTATTTCAGGGTTTGACTTCGCCAGGTTTGATCTACGGGGAGAGAAGATTGAATTAGAACTAGGAACAACACCTCATGATGAACTGCAACCTGTTGATCCCCCCGAATCAACCCATGGTAAACATGAAAAAAATAGAAGTTTCGATAATCCGGTTTATGGAACCTCTGTAGAAGAAGTAAGCACAACAATTTTGTACTTTACTATCTCTGACATCAATATGACCTCACACAAACTGACTATGCTGTTCAGGGTCCGATTAAGGCACTTCGACGCTCTAGCCATAACATTTTTTCGTGAGCCCCAACTAGTGTTGCAAGGTCCAGTGTACACTGTAAAAAAAAATATGTAAAGTTACTCCATAAAATTGATGGCAGCCTTGCTGCCTCCATTTTATTGAGTAATTTGACCGATATAACTGATGTTATATTACACCAGTTATATCAGTTTAACCCATTTGTACCTAGCGTCCCATTTTTTAGACGTTTCGAATTTTAATATTTTTTTATAATTTTCTTCTTCTTTACAACATGAAAATTGTATGAAGTAATTGTCTATAAATGTCTTTATCTATTACCGAGACATGACAGCATAAGATGGATATTTATTTGCTTAAATGAAGGCCTTTTTTCGGTGTTTATAGATTTTTCATCTTTCAAGATAGCAAAATGTAAAAAGTAAGTTTATTTGTATTTTTTGTATCAAGGATGCAAATAAATAAATCATAATCTTAGCTTATAGACTTCTTTGAAATACGTATTTTTTTAAGTTGCGAAATTATATGTTCAAGTCTATTTTTTATGCATGTTTGTAACGTACAAAATATAGGGTGCTAGGCGCAAATGGGTGCATATTTCTATTAGTCATTTAGGGGACAGTTATTTATGTAAAGTCCTGTTCAATTTAATTTTGAAACAAATTGTTTTTTAGCCTCTTATATGATTATTCTAAATTTATTATTAATAATACTTATAATGTTACTAGTCTCTGTAAAGAAATAAATATATATTTTTTAATAGTTCATAAAAATATTAATTATAGTATATGATATACAATTTAAAAGCTTAATTTATATAAATCTAGACAAAACATATAATTATGTATTTTTCCACATATGGATATTCCCATATTTAGTACGTTTACATTTTATCAAGTAAATACAAAAATATTTTAGCGTAATTTTTTTTTAGTATTTTTCCAGTTCATTTTGCAACATTTTAAAGGGATTTTACCAACAAATTTGAGAAAACAAAAATTCAGGCACAAATGGGTTAAATTGCACAATTATATAAGTTGAATTACTCCATAAAATTGGAGGCAGCATGTTGCCACCAATTTTTATTGAGTAACGTTACATACTCTTCTTACAGTCGTGTATCATTTCAATATGTTTAAAATAGTATAATATCGTTAAAATACACGGCAAGCATTTCCCCCCACAGACATAGACCGTAATGTAACGGAATTTTTTTCAGTGGCCCTGTAAATGAAAAGAAAATGCTACATATTTAATTTTCAATGCCGAATATGCCATAGTAAACCCCAATAATATGTATCCATTTCATAGCAATCGGACTATATTTACGCCAGTTATAGCACGGACAGACAAACTGAATTCATAAACACTTTCAACTACGTTAAAAGCTCTTTTTTTTTTTTTTTTTTTTTTTTTTTGTTGTTTTTTTTTTTTGTAAATACCTATCATGTGTATATAAAAAAAAAAAATACTTACTTACTTACTTTGTTTTATTAACCATTTGGAAAAATGGTTATTGTCCTCCTCAGAGTAGGAAATCAAAAGCATATCTGAAGCTTTTTATTGGTTTAATCCGCATTTTATTCGTTTTCTGATTGGTCTATACAGTAATCTGTACTTTCTTTTTACTTTCAACAGAGCTGGATAATACTTCTGTTGCCACTATGACAAAAAAGTAATTAAAAACTACAAAAAAAAAAAAATTAATAACTCAGAAACAAATTGAGATACAGCTTTCAAACAAATTACATTTAAAAGTACATTTTTTTCTCTATACGACGGTGTAAAAAGTAATATTGTGGGATATTTAGTAGTTTAAGAATGAAATTTCATTTAAAATGGGTCGTCAGATTCCTTGGCAATCTGACGATGGAAAAGCCTTTTCCCGAACAGCCAATGAAATGCTTGGATAATACGTAAGTTTCAGGAAATCTGACGAGTCGCAGACGATTTTTGTCGCTTCCAATTTTTACGTGTAATAACACTATTAATGTTTAATTCATGGCGTACGTAATGTATGATCAAATCCGTCCGATTTTGTATGTCTTAAATTTTAGTCTTCGAAAAATCATTTTCCAAATGGTCGTTGTAATTTGTTAAATTGCTTTTTTAAACATTTGGAAAAATGGTTATTGTCCTCGTCAGGGTAGGTAATCAAAATCATATCTGAAGCTTTTTATTGGTTTAACCCGCATTTTATTCGTTTTCCGATTGGTCTATACAGTAATCTGTATTTCCCTTTACTTTCAACAAAGATGGATTATTTCTGTATCCACTATTAGAAAAAAGTAATAAAAACTACAAAAAAAAAAATTAATAACTCAGAAACAAATTGAGATACAGCTTTCAAACAAATTGCATTTAAAAGTAAATTTTTTTCTCTATACGATGGTGTAAAAAGTAATATTGTGGGATGTTTAGAAGTTTAAGAATGAAATTTCATTGAAAATTGGCTCAGAAATATTAATGTTTAATCCATGGCGTACGTAACGTATGACCAGCTCCGCAGAAGTTTAAAAATTTACAGTACCGAAAAATGTAATCCATGGCGTACGTAATGTATGATCAACTCCGTGCGATATTTTATGCCTTAAATTTTTGTTTTTGAAAAAATCACTTTCCAAATGGTCGTTGTAATTTGTTAAATTGCTTTTCTAAAAAATTTTTTATTGATTGCTTTATTTTCTGGTAGGTGCCGTCTGCAGCTGGAGAATCTGCTATCGAGAAGGGCTTTGTGGAAAATCCAATGTTCATGGTTTTCGAAGACTCTTCAGGACGCAGCAGTAAAGAAGACAAAAAAGAATGATGTGATAAATTTGTTTTTTCCTCGCAAAATGCTCAATCAAATGTTCTTCTTTTGACATTGCAATAGAAAATCGGAAACTGGACATTCTTTTTTATTAAGACAATCTAATAAAACTGTCTTTATGCTTTTTTTTTCTTTTTTTTAAACTTATGATAATAAAAAGTTTGTCGTTAAAAGTATTTTTCCGATCCGAAATTTTTATTTCGGATCTCAAATAAATAAATGTAGTATAAACTCGAAAATCCGGCATTGTCTGTGTGAGAATACTTCTCACAGTATTTAAATTTGGTTTAATTTTATTCCCTTTCAGCCTTTTTTTTGCATCGATGTCTATTTAAACTCAATCTTTACGCCGCGATGTTGACGCTTTTATCTGTCACCTTAAAGCAAGTTCATTTTTCACCGCCGATATTCATATCTGCGTTGGGACAAAGCCGCCTCAAGACTACAAGCCAAACACGAGGTTTCGTGACGTCACGACGCGGGGCTTAGATCAGCCGTGAAGAGTACATGCGTTATTTAAAACCGGTCGCAGACGATTAGCCGAAAACCAAATAGCCGACAAGACATTTAGCAGACAGCACTTAGACGACAGGACGTTTAGCCGACAAGTACATTTAGTCGACACGTACATTTAGCAGACAGGACATGTGGCCGACAAGTACATTTAGCCGACAGGACAAGTAGCCGAATCGTACGTATAGCATACAGGACAATTTGCCGAAACGGACATTTAGCAGACAGACAATTGGACGACAGGCAATTGGCCGAACGTGACAATTAGCCGACAGGACATTTAGCCGACAGGACAATAAGTCGACAAGACAATTAGCCGACAAGACAATTAGCCGACATGACAATTAGCCGACAGGACAATTAGCCGACAAGACAATTAGCCGACAGGACAATTAGCCGACATGACATTTAGCCGACAAGACATTTAGCCGACAGGACATTTAGCCGACAGGATGATTAGCCGACAAGACAAATTAAACGACAGGATATTTAGCTGAGAGGACGATTAGCCTAGTTAGGTTATGGTTAGGATACTTTTAGGTTACGGATAGATTATAATTAGTTTACGGTTACGTTAAACTTAGGTTACAGTTACGTTACGGTCAGGATACAGTTAGATTACGGTTACGTCACAGTTATGTTACTTTCAGGTAACAATTAGGTTACGGTTAAGTTACAGATAGGTTAAGGTTATGTTACGGATAGGTTACAGTTAGATTACGGTTAAGTTACGGATAGGTTACAGTTAGATTACGTTTCTGCTACGATTAGGTTACGGACAGGATACAGTTACGTTACAGTTTGGTTACAAATAGGATTACGGATAGGTTACAGTTAGATTACGGTTAGGTTCCGTATAGGTTACAGTAGGTTACGGATAGGTTACGGTTAGGTTACCGCCAAGCTACAGTTAGGTTACGGTTAGGTTACGGTTAGGTTACATTTAGGTTACAGTTAGGTGAAAGTTACATCACAGTTAGGATACGGTTAGGTTATAATTAGGTTACGGTTAGCGTACCGTCATGTTACGTTTATTTTACAGATAGATTACTGCTAGGTTACAGTTATGTTACAGTTAGGTTATGGTTAGGTTATAAGTAGGTTACTGTTACGTTACGGTTAGGATGAAGTTAGATTACGGTTAAGTTACGCATAGGTTACAGTTAGATTACGTTTCTGCTACGATTAGGTTACCGATAGGATACAGTTACGTTACAGTTTGGTTACAAATAGGATTACGGATAGGTTACAGTTAGATTACGGTTAGGTTCCGGATAGGTTACAGTAGGTTACGAATAGATTACAATTAGGTTACGGTTAGGTTACCGCCAGGCTACAGTTAACTTACGGTTAGGTTACAGTTAGGTTACAGTTAGGTTATAGTTACATCACAGTTAGGATACGGTTAGGTTATAATTAGGTTACGGTTAGCGTACCGTCATGTTACGTTTATTTTACAGATAGATTACGGTTAGGTTACAGTTATGTTGCAGTTAGGTTATGGTTAGGTTATAAGTAGGTTACGGTTACATTACGGTTAGGATGAAGTTAGATTACGGTTAAGTTACGGTTAGGTTACAGTTAGATTACGTTTCTGCTACGCTTAGGTTACGGATGGGACACAGTTACGTTACAGTTTGGTTACAAATAGGATTACGGATAGATTACAGTTAGATTACGGTTAGGTTCCGGATAGGACACAGTTACGTTACAGTTTGGTTACAAATAGGATTACGGATAGATTACAGTTAGATTACGGTTAGGTTCCGGATAGGTTACAGTAGGTTACGGATAGATTACAATTAGGTTACGGTTAGGTTACCGCCAGGCTACAGTTAACTTACGGTTAGGTTACATTTAGGTTACAGTTAGGATATAGTTACATCGCAGTTAGGATACGGTTAGTTAATAATTAGGTTACGGTTAGCGCACCGTCATGTTACGCTTATTTTACAGATAGATTACTGTTAGGTTACAGTTATGTTATAGTTAGGTTATAAGTAGGTTACGGTTAGGTTACAATTAGGTTACGGTTAGGTTACGGTTATGTTCCATTTCCGTTACAGATAGGTTACGGTTAGATTATGGATAAGATACAGTTAGGTTACGGGGGTCTATGCCATTTAGCCGAAAACCAAATAGCCGACAAGAAATTTAGCAGACACCAATTAGCCGACAGGACGTTTAGCCGACAAGTACATTTAGCCGAAACGTACATTTACCCGACAGGACATTTAGCCGACAGGTCAAATAGCCGACAGGACGTTTAGCCGACAAGACATTTAGCCGACAAGACAATTAGCTGACATGATATTTAGCCGACATTTAGTCGACATGACAATTAGCCGGCAGGACAATTAGGAGACATGAAAATTAGCCGACAGGCCAAATAGCCGACATGATATTTATCCAAAACATACATTTTGCCGAAAGAATTTAGAAGACTCATTGATATGGGTCGGTGATATACCAACAATGTCAACCTCAATAACTCGTCACCATCATAATTCAATTTTTTAGCTCACAGGCTATCAAAGTCAGAGAGCTGATGTGCCCGCCGTTCTGCATGTATGTAAGTATGTACGTACATATTCACGTAACGAGGTAACTCTTGATAGAAATATCCGATTTGCTTAAATTTTTTTTTCTAGGTTCATTCTGGAAAGGTGCTTTCCTGATTAGTTTTGGGGGTTCATTGGTTAAAGATAAAGGGGGCTAGTCCCTCCCCTTAATTTAGATAAATGTTTTTTCATTCAAAATTATTCGATTTGCTCCAAATTCGGTATACCGGTTTATTATATTAAGGAGCTTCCCTGATTAGATTTGGAGGTTCATTAGTTAAGAATAAAGGGGGGATAGGGGAGCTACCCCCCCTTAATTTATATAAATGTGTTTTTCATGCAGACTTATTCGATTTGCTCCAAATTTGCTATACCGGTTTATCATGTTAAGGAGCTGCCTTGATTAGATTTGGAGGTTCATTAGCTAAGAATAAAGGGGGGAAAGGGGGCTACCCCCTATTAATTTAGATAAATGGGTTTTTCATGCAGAATTATTCGATTTGCTCCAAATTTGGTATACCGGTTTACTATGTTAAGGAGCTGCCTTGATTAGATTTGGAGGTTCATTAGTTAAGAATAAAGGGGGATAGGGGAGCTAGTCCCCCCACCCCTTAATTTAGATAAATGGGTTTTTCATGCAGAATTATTCGATTTGCTCCAAATTTGGTATACCGGTTTACTATGTTAAGGAGCAGCCTTGATTAGATTTGGAGGTTCATTAGTTAAGAATAAAGGGGGAAAAGGGGGCAACCCCACTCCTTAATTTATCGGACACTTGTGGTACGAATATTATAGAAGTTTGTTTTTAGGCTAATTGAAGGGTGTAGAGTTCATTTATGCTGTCAGAATTGTGTACTGTTATTGAAAAAAACAAAGTTATGGTTCGTTTTAAGATTTAGATGGCCCCCTAAGCAAATTTTATATACATCATTTAAAAGTAGACTTTATTACCAATCGTTTGGTACCAGTAACTTTCTTCTACGATAATTTTTTCAGAGTTAGTAGGGGTGTTTAATTTTTGTTTTCCCACGACTGTACACTTTAGGTTTTTCGGATTGTGCTTTATATCTTTCGGTCGGAGTCGGTGTGATCTGGTTTTTAACAAGGAAGTCCTGAATATTTTTTAAATGAAAAACTATAGATTTGACTATTAATGGTGGCTCATAGTAATACCCATGTGTTCATTTCTGTACTTAAGGGATAAAATTATACAACACTTTATTATAAACGTGTTAAAATATGGAGCAATTTCTTTTACTTTGAGGTTTGGTGGAAGTCTGTCGGTTTTGTGTTGAAGAAATTGTTTTGTTGGGTGCTCGCAGACTCCATTCCTAGGCGTTGAAATTTATTTAGAGTGTACCATATATAATATAGTTTAATAAAGCAAATAATTAAATAATTTGATAACATTGCAATGATTGCAGTAAATATAATGTGACACTAATAATCCAAAAAAGTAAAAAAGTCGGATAATTAAGAACTTGAATTATACTCGCCCCTCCTCCACCCCTAAAAAAAACTATCTTAAAAAACTCTATACACCTAAATTTCTAGCCATCAGGGGCAAGTTGTACACAGCTGAGAAGCAATTGATAAAAGAAAATTTCTCTCATGTATTTTTAAAATTAGGCAAAGTACGATATATATCTCACCTTAAGAAAGTTCGAATAGGAAATGTTTTGGATAATTATTAATTTCTATGCATAAATCATTTATTTAATGCATTTATTTTTATTGTAATCAAATCTGATAAATTATCATAGCGTTTGAGCATTTTTTTAATTTTTGTTTGAGTCTGACAATTGATGAAAATTTTCCGAAAAATCAAATTCCTTGGGGGGGGGGGGGTATTGCCCCCCTCAAATGGCGGCCCTGTTTCCAAAACTTTCTAAAATATTCATGGAGACATTTTTATGCATAAAAACATTAAAATAAAATCCTTTATATCTAACTTCCTTTTATCAGTAATTTATTTATTTTTTTATTTATTTTTGACTAGATAATGGTAAATTTAAGAGCTGTTTATTTTTATTCCACCCTAACATTATTTATTCCAGACAGTGTTGTGCCAACATATGCGTATATGGCGGAAGCATGATGCAACAGTTGAAAGGAGAAATCAATCATCATGTTTGGACATTTCTTTATTCATTTCATTTTCTTCAGTTATTAACGAAAAAGAGCTATTATTTGATACCAATTTAGCCGTGCTAATAAATCTATTTTATACAAATAAAGCATATTATGGTATTAAACTGGATTATTCCTAATTTTCTCTTATTGATCAAGTTGAATTTAGACACATTTTTTTCGTGAGGGATTTCTGTGATCTCCGGGATGGGGGTGGGGTTGGAATTTGCACTTTTTGACCATTGAAAACACAAAATCTCAAATCTTCCGTGGAGACATTTATTCTCTGGGGAGAATGTCTCCCCCGGGTCACCCCATGAATTCAACACTGTTAATGATTAAAAAAAAATATATTAGGACTGTTTCTCTTTCTGATTTAATTAAGAAATTTAAACATTTAAACACGGAATGTAAAAAATTATTTTGGAGAAACTATTATTTGTATAATGAATGCCATTGTTGGATCATATACACCTACGTTTACAAATGAACTGAAAATTTAATACAATAATATTAAACTAGAGAACAGGAATTCTGTTTTTTTCAGAATTTAGTGTCGCCCCCGGCATTTCCATTACTTCATTTTCTTCTGATGGACTGATGGCTTCTATTATTATGAAACAGCCATTATAAATGAAGTGTTAGGTGAAGATGAAAGAGCAGCCGTAAAAGTTTGAACTCTGATTTTCTGGTCGGAATGGGGGAAAATAATGGCTATATATATATTTTTTTTTTTTTTTTTTTTTTTGACGACTGCTTTTTCATCTTCCCCTAACACTTCATTTATAATGGCTGTTTCATAATAATAGAAGCCACCAGTCCATTAGAAGAAAATAACTCGGTTAAGCGGGACTCTACTGCAGTACAAAACATATTTCAATTTTAAGACTTAAAGCACACGTTTTATTTTATGTAAAATGACGTCATTCGCATCCGCTTAAGAATTCCACATTTACGATCTACTCTTAAACATCTGCAGTAAAGCATGCATAGCACATCACTATCGCGAAATAATGCACAAATGCAAAAAAATATTCCGTCTTTCAAGAAAAAAAAAAAAAAAAAAAAAAAAAAAAAAAAAAGGCGATCTAATGATTCATAGATACTTACAATTAAATATAGTATATAATAGCTCCATTGTTTTAACAGAAATCATTCGCTTATATATTTTTTTTCAAAATAGCACGTATTTTAATTACATTTTCTTTCGGTTGTTGCGAGAAAATGGCAACAAAAATATATAATTGCAATTTTAAAACTATTTTTCTTTTACTTTCTACAGAAATCGAGTTCTTCCGTTGCCAATATTAAGCAAATGGCTCTAAAAACTACAAAAAAATTAATATTCCAAAAATAAATGGAGATACAGTTTTCAAACAAAATGCATTTAAAAGAACTTTTTTTCTCCAATACGACGGTATAAAAATTGAAAATGTGCGATGCTTAGAAGTTAAAAAAATTTCTAAACAGTATTTAACCGTAATGCTTTGTTTTACGGCTAGCCTCTGTAAGGTAACGTTATTTTTTGGACACAAAATAAGCTGGGAGAAAGAAATAGCATACCGTACCGGAGGCTAATAACATTTTGTTTTAAACGTGATATATAATTTTAATTGTTTCACCAATTTTCAAGTTTATTGAGAACTTTTTACGTTTCATCCTCATTCCTCTGTTTGTATTAACTTAATTTTTCAATAACGGTTTCTTTGTAATCAATAATACTCTAAAGTTAAAAAATATATGTTGAGAAAATTAAAAATATTTTTTTCAAATAATTCTAATTTAATTTGATATTCAAAATTTAAGAAAAGCATTTATCGAATTAGATATATATGGTAAGCATATAGAATTTTTCTTTAAATTTGAAGCTAGGTCCTCCTTTATATTAATAAAATTGGTTCTTATTTAATATTAATTTTTTCATTCTTGTTAATAAAGTTTGCATTTGTAGTCGTAGAATGTATCCAGCCTCAGCTAGGGATCTAAAGAATTTCGGACGATTTTCAGTATTAAGCAGAATATTGTAGATATTTAGAGGAATAAAATCAGGGTAATACATTTTAGGTAGATTTCGTAATAAGAAATACTACATATTACATTTTTCCAACATTTTTGCAGATCTACGCCGATTATGAAACCATAGAACACCAAACCACCCCCAGTTCAAAACTTTATCTAACTATCTATCCATATATATCACTTTTTATGGACACGATAACTTCCATAATTCTACACAAACCTCTTCCAAACTGATCAAGGCCATACCATACAATCAAGGGGCAGAAAATCTCGGTAAAGTTCGTTAATGGGCAAAATCGACCCAAGGGGATGGAAATAGGGAAGGATTTTGTGAAAACAGAAAAAAAAAAACTTCTTAATTATAATGCATATAAAATCAGTTTAAAGTTATTATTACTTCTAGGAAAAGGTAAAAAAAATATGTATAACAGGTTTTTGATATCATTAAAAATGGGCTCAAGGGGCAATAAAAATAGAGTGTTAAGAAGAAAAAAATTCCTAATTTCGTCAATTCCCAAGATATAAAATCCACTTAAATTTATTATAAATCTTCTTAATCTTACCTACAACTTTTATATTGACAAGTTTTTGATAGTACCAACTCTTACAGAAAAAAGGGAGAGGGTTAAAAAGAAAAAAAAATCATAACTTCGTCAATTCACAAGATATCAAATCCGTTTAAATTTATTATAAATCTTCTTGATATTATCTACAACTTTTATATTGGCAAGATTTTGATAAAACCAACTCTTACACAAAAAAGGGGTTCAAGAAAAAAATATCGTATTAAGGCTGTTCTCAAATCCATAGTGGCAACTTTATGACATAAGTTTGAATTCCTTTTTGTTCGGAAACGCATGAAATTGGAAGGTGTTGTTATACGGAAACTATGTAATTGAAAGACGTTTTCCGGTTTTTTTTGTAAACACAACAGATGTTTCAGAAAATATTGTCACAGTTTGAACCAAATTTCCCAACAAAAGGGAAAAAACACTGAACGAAGGGAGAAAAATCCCTTGTAGTAGGTCTGCCAATTTTATACAATTACGTTAAAAAATCTGTACGTCATTGTGTCAGAAAATATCAACCTTGTTGAACACCTAGTTGAGAACCTAGTTGAGAACACAGCCTTAACATGATTCTGATAAAACCAGTTCAGAAAAATAAAATTAAAAACTCGTCAAAAGCGACCAGAAAAAATTGTCAAACTGTGTTTATCTCTAATCTTGATTTAGCCTTTTTGGTGAAATTAGTACTTAACTTCGAAATCTACCTGTGCCTGCAGGCCGAGCCGGGAGTGATTTTTTTCTCTTTCTTTTCTTTTTTTTTTTTTTGAAATGATTTTCTCAAATCCAAATTGGCTATTTTCTAACGCATTCATATAGAACCATTTTTATTTCTTACAAGCATAAAATGTACAGCTATTTTCATTCAGATACTAAACAATCAAATTCAATTTTTTAGTGTCAGACTATTTTAAGAATCCATAATCTGCCTGTGTGTCATACAGTTTTATAATGAGGCTCCTAAAACTTCGCTTATCGGTGAGAATTTTAACTATTTTTTTTTTTTCATTTTGCACAAAACTATCATTATTTGATAAATTTTATAGTACAAATAATGTTCCGATACGACAGTTTGTTGAATTTTCATGATTTTTTTTGAAAAATAAACGGATATGGGCAATTGCCATTTAAAAAAAAATATTTTATGAACTGAGATAAGGATTACTACTGCAATTTGTTTGTGTAGAAAAATGTAAGTCACATAAACAAGGTTTTTTAACAAATAATAATATCTTTGTGATGTTTCAACATATTATATTAAACGTATAAAACAGTTAGACATATGAATAACGAAATCTATATCGAATTAAAAATAAAAAACAAACTGCGCGGTATGAATATTTTGCTTGCTTTTTCTAGTTCCCTACGATACAACCAAATTTTATACAATGCAATTTTATATCACACTAGCTGACCCACCCGGCGTTGCCCTGGCCCATCATAATAACCTTAAATAAAACTCAAGTTTGTATGATTTTATATTCTTTGAAAATCTTTTAAATGAACCTAGTTTCGGTTGTTCCATTGCATTCCACAGCGTCTCGTGCGTTTCCAACAAACGTCTTTCCGAACGAACCTGTAATCTGGGTCCCCGCTACCTAACGCAGCATGTGCCGGAAGTGCTCCGCACGTATCGTAGACAATCGAAAACCAAGTCTAATGAGCCAAACTTCGTAGTAATCAAGCCCATAGAACCGAAAAAACGAATGCATCATTAATGTTCGAAAATGTCGTTAACTGAAGTCTAAGATAAACTTTCATAATCACAGAAAGTAGTATTTTCACAGAAAGTAACTGAATTGTAATCTAAGTTAAATAAACCAATTCCCGTTGAAATTGGGCCCTTGTAACCCGACGAAACAATTTATCCTTACGCGGTGGAAGTTGCCTCCCTCCTCCTCTATAAATTTCACGGTCTACTTTTAAAATTAACACGATATTATTTAATAAACGGATATTTACTGATTTGCAAAATTTTAGCATAAAACAGCCACACAACAGTAGTTATTATTTTTATTGCAGATGCGCAACAGAAGAAAAGATTGCCATATTATATGAAAAATGTATCTCTGATTTTTTTTTTTCATTATTTTTCCTATGTAATAAACTTTTCAGAGAATCATATATAATTTTTTCGAAGAAAAATAAAAAATCGCGCATTTAAGGGTTAACGTAACGCGATTTTTATTTTTAATTTACGGATGTAGTGAGTAAACATAAGTTGTTGCCGAAAAAGGAGATTAATATTCAAAAAAGGTGGTAGCTTGGGTATAAAGAAGGACCGGGCCCAGGGGGCAGGATATTAACTGGAATGTAGTTGGCCAAAGGAAAAAATTTTAATAGTTTTAAAGTAGCTGTAGGACGCAAGAACTATGAAGTAGAAAATTGTAATAGAGTAAGATCGTTTTTAAAGAAGCTGCAACAAAGGGCCCAAGAAGGAGATTAATATTCAAAATTGGTGGTAGCTGAAGTGAGAAATTTTTTTGTCGTTCATGGAGTTGGTAGAAGACTTAAGAAGTTGTTAGAAAAAAAAGCTAATGAATCGGGTCATTTTTAAGGGAGCTACAATAAAGGGCCCAAAAAAGACCAACTGATAGTTAAGAGCAGGGCCCTAACATGAAAATATGTTAAAAGGTCTTAGATCTTCAATTATTCAAAATTAACCATAGAGTTGTGAATTAGTATTTCTTAGAATAATAATTTAAAGAAATGCGCCAAAAATTGGGCAAATGCTGTCCTAGGACTGGATAGCTGATTGTCCTAGGGCCCAAATAAAATATGAGGGTGTTGGTCCTGGGAAAAGAGTCCAATACTCAGTTTTAAAATTATGCACTGAGAAGGTGAGAAAATTAGAGGGTGAAAAATGCATGGCGCACAAAAAATTCAAGGGAACTACGGAACCCAGGGGGGAGAATGGAGCAAGGGTCTCAACTGGGATGTAGAAATGGGAGAATAACTAAATGAAAAAAGGATACCTAAATGAAGATCGGATTAAAAGGAAGCAATTTATTAACAATTTAGGGCGCAAAAACTTCAAGGGGTGCTGTCCTGGGTCCCAGACTCCCAGGGTCTTAGCTGGAATGTAGAAATGAGGGAATAACTAAATGGAGAATTGGCCCCAAGAACAAAGAAGATCGGATATAAAGGGGGTAAGTTATTAACAATTTAGAGCATAAAAACTGAAAGAGGCACAGGGGCACCGACCCTTAAATAAACTGTCAAGTGCGAGCATTACTCGCCTACAGAGGGTTCCATAGAATAAATATATGAATTTGTAATTGTATTATAAAAAAAAAAATCGTTGCTAAAAGAGTACTAAGACTTTGTAAAAAACTATACAACGTAGGGTTGAGTATAACTGTATATATTAGAAAAGTGTAAATGGGTATACCATGAAAGTTCAAAGAGATATGGAACCTAAATAATATCAAACATAGCTGTTCGTATAACTCTTTCTTTAATATTATTTTAATCTGTTTATGATGAACTTAATTCGGTACTGACAATAAAAGCAGTGCATAGTTAAACTTCATTTGGCATTTCATGAAACTAAATTCAGCGTAGTAATAACCTTTATTTCTACACTGTAGCTAAAACAAAACCTTTGTTCAAATTTTAAATTTGGCATTGTGCTAAGCGCGCTTCGAATTGAGGTCTCAAAGTTGCAACGCCGCCTTGGTCAGTGCCGTGTTTTTCCAGATAGGTGTTTAATTAACTTTTAAAGTCACTCGAGGCGCATTGAGAGATACAATCAATGCAAACTATCGTGAATCCCACAGTATTTATGCGATTCATTCTAATTAAATCTTTCGAGGGCGATGCCAGTGTTGAATTCAGACACTTTTCTCCGGGGGGGATTTCTGTGGCTCCGGGGGGGACATTATTGAGTTCCGGGGGGGAAATTGCACTTTTTGACCATTGAAAACACAAAATCTCAAATCTTCCGGGGGGGACATCTCATTGCTCCGGGGGGGGGGGGAATGTCCCCCCGGGCCACCCCCTGAAATCTACACTGGGCGATGCCCTTAAAAAACGGACACCTAATTTTTATTTCAAAACAGACAAACGGCACCAAGAATATTTAATTAAAATTTCCCTTTTATCATGTACGTGAAAATAAGCAAGTTCGCATTTTCTAATAAATTCATTTATAAATTCTGGTGTCAGTTCATTATTTCATACGTTTATAAATAGAATTACTCCGTGTCGGAAAGGATTAAGTGGTCGCAGGACTCTTAAAGCTTCAAAATTTAAGAAATTTAAATTTTTTTAGATGTTAAACTCCTATCTTTTCTGAATATTTTGATATAATTGTTTCCTTGAAATTCCCATTAGAACAAAAGTTTCGGCTTTTAGAATTATACCCGCTCAATAGCTGAAGCGGCGTTTCTGAAACTTTAAAGTCATTATTTTCCAAATGGCGTTTTTTGGGCATAGCGCTCAGGATGCCTCAAAAACTTCTAAATATTTTTTCATGAAATTTTCAAAACATATAATTCATGTTAGTCTATATAAACTGAACCTAAAATTTCCTTTTTATTGTTCAAAAAAATATTTTTTAGGTGATTTTACTGTTGAAATTTTCAAAATTTTGTATTAGCTAAATACAACATTGCATTAAAAATATAAAAAGGCTTTAAATATAAATTTATTTAAGTTCAGGGAAATTATTACAATCTGAAGTATAAGTAAGCACCAAAATTTTCATTCTAGTTGCAATATTTATTTTGTAATCCTGCGGTAAACTGTCATGCCAATTTTTTGTGCGGCAAATGTCTAACAGTTTCGAGCCCCCAATAAATACTAATTCTGTATCTTGCAATTTTTTAAATACATGAAACGAAAGAACATACTTATATCTTTCATTCCAATTAAAATTGCGTTTTAAAATCATATACATTTTACGACATTAAATGTTGAAAATGGTCTTTTTTCCACTTTTTAGAGTCCCGAGACCCCTTAAATTAGTATGTTTTTAACAATTTGACGTTTATTGCTTTTATACTGTTACTGGACATTACATTACACATATATATCATTAAAAGTTATTAACTAGGCATCCTGTCCTTGTGTATGTCTAAACTGACCGTACCTTTAAGGGTTAATATCTCGGCTAATTACTGATGATTTTTTTCGAAAATCATTATAAACAATGCTTTTATTCTTCTGCAACGATAGGTATATTCAGCGATGCTCAACAATTTTTCTGAATGCCCGTAAATTGAAATTTGTGTATAACAGAAAAACGCTAATTACTCAAAAACTATGTGACCTAGGGTAATCGCTATAATTTTCCGGCAAGGTTTATATTAATGCCTACTACCTCTATTTTTTTCATAATTTTAGTTTCAGTAGATTCGGAATTAGATGGGGGGGGGGGGCACATTTTTGCGCTACATTTTCAACAATATCTTTGTAAATATAATACCTAAAATTAAAAGGAATGTATTTTTGAGTTCAGCGTTACAAAAGCTTTCACAGGATACCCCACATGATATACAATTAAAAGATTTTTTTTTTCAAGTAGCATAATTAGCCCCTCTACTTTTTTACTAAATATATTTATGAATGTTTATTAATATGAAAATATGTAAGTCAATTGTCTTTATTATTTCCCCGAATTTGAACTTTCCACGTTCCATAGTTTACGAGTAAAATGGCTGTGACAGACAGACAGACACAAGAGTGATCTTATAATGGTTTCCGTTTTTACTTTTTAAGTACGGAACCCTAAAAAAGAAAAATCTGATTGTCAGGTGCATCAGGACATGTCTTGGACTGTTCTCACCTAAATGTTCAGACTTCTACGTGCGGTAGATTTTGCTAGTCATCAAACGCAGACACACAGACACTCAAACACTCACATACACACAGACAGAGCGAAACTTTCTTTTATTGGTATACGTTTTATTCAATTTTCCTCGCTAAAAACTGGGTTGTCGTTAAATGCGATCTCGCTGAAAACTTATTCTATAGTTAAATACAAACACACTTTTAGTAGCTGACGAGTTGAGTTATTGAGGTATTAATGCTTATGTATAAAATATTAATGATGATTGAGTAAAAGCACTGATTTATGAAATTGATGAGCTATCGATATTATAGTGCCCCATATCAGTAACAAATAAATACTACTTCTTTCAGCAAAAACAAAGGTTTATTAAGGCTGGCGAATCACTGATCTTTTAATATATAAATTAAATGAATTCGATGCGCAAAAAGACGAATTTGTGAGAATGTCAAGTTATCAAGATTGGATATATATAATTCATTAATGACATTCGACTTAATAAAATCACAGATGATTAAGGATGATGACTTTTCGAGGTTTTTTGGAAATCATACAAAATTTATATCAAACTGATTAAAATATAAATTTAAAGAGATGGCGAAGTAACTAGGTTTTTGCGTTTAGAGAGATCGTTTGGGGATAACTTGTTATTTTAATTTTATTGCGGATGTAAAGAAAATTAATTATATTCTATTGCATAGAAGCACTGCTTTATGAGGATACAGAGTTATCAAGGTTTTAACCACAATGACCAATGATAATTGTTTAAATAAAAACATAAATTTATAAGCTTGAGGATTCATCAAGGTTTAACCGTATAACTTGTATTCGATAGAAAATAAAACGGATTAATGAATCTTCAAGTTATCCAGTTTTTAGAGCAAAGGTATAAATAATAATATTAACTAAATACACTTATTTATGAGGATGTCGAGTTATCGAGGCTTTAACATATAAGCGTAATAATAATAAGATTTTATTAAACTAGCTGGCTTCGCACTCTAGGGCGCTCATAATTACATCGGGCCTCTAATTTATGCTAACATCGAATAAAACGAATGTCGAATCCGTATGAAAATTTTCGTTAGGTGCAGTAGCGTTAGCTACGTTGTTTGCCGCCCGGGATTTCATCCGTTTATTAAATAATATTGCGTTAATTTTAAAAGTAGTCCTTGAAATTTACAGAGGGGGGGGGGGGCAACTTTCCACCGCTTAGGGGTGTATTCTTTCCTCGGGTTCTAGGGGACCGATTTCAACGGTAATTGGTTCATTTAAGTTAGATTACAATTCAGCTACTTTCTGTATTATGAAAGTTTATCTTAGACTTCAGTTACCAACATTTTCGAACATTAATGATGCATTCGTTTTTCGGGTTCTATGGGCTTGATTACAACGAAGTTTGGCTCACTCGACTTGGTTTTCGATTATCTGCGGCACGTGCGGAGCACTTCCGGTACATACTGCTTTAGGTAGCGGCGACCCATTTCACAGGTTCGTTCGGAAAGAGATTTGTTGGGAACACACGAGAGGCTGTGGAAGGTAATGGGACTTCCGAAACTAGGTTCATTTAAAAGATTTTCAAAGGATATAAAATCATACAAACTTGAATTTTATTTAAGGTTATTATGATGGGCCTGGACAACTCCGGTTGGGTCAGCTAGTGTGATATAAAATTACACTGTATAAATACAGGGTTCCGGAGCCCAGTACAATAGCGCTTCCGAAAAACCGAAGCTTAAATTACCTTTTCCTTTCCTTCCAATCTCCAAGCTTTTGCATTCTTTTTAACAAAACACTTATATGTGACGTAATGTGTCACACACGTAGGAGATGGAGATAAAACGGTCTCAATTTTTATATCAGTTTTTAGGCTTAGACTGACTCGAGCTCAATCTGTATTACATTTAAAATTTTATTTATTCATGTATTGAAAAAAAAATCCTCTTTTAAAATTACGTATTATATTCCACTTCAAATCATTTTAATGCTATTATGATCAGAATGAAGGGGAAACAGAAATCGCATTTTACTATTTCAAATTTATATCGGCGACGTGTTAATACGGCACCACTCAAGAGACTGAACAATAAATTTGCTTTCAGTTCGATTTCTTTTGTGACAGTAGGATAATTTTTTATTGGCTGGGTTTTCTTTTTATTATTTCGATATCTAACCTGAAAAGAATATTTTCTGTTTTATCCAACAAGCATCAGCTTGATGTTTGTTTGTTCGAGGTTTTTTGTCTTCTATTGCGTACGAGTATAAAAATCACGTTAGTGATTTTTCTATTTATTTTGTATCATGAACGGTACCCACGCTAAGGCTCTCTGCACCTATACGAAGTCACTTTCCTTTGTAAATAGATATAATTACCATGTATTGTTATTCTGATAGAAAGCAATCGAGCAGTGTTTCCCCTTTTTCTATAAAAGCATAGATTCTTTCCGATAACTTTGTCAAATTTTTAATTTTATCTGATTTTCAGGGACTCACCGCAAAAGATTGTTATGCGGAAGGAAATGATTATAGTTTAAGATATGCACATTTTTCAGGAAATAGTAAAACATTGTTCCATTCTTCAGCATATAAATATTCATTTCTGTAAATTTCTTTCATTTTTTCTTAAAAATGCATAGCTGCGAACTATCCCTTTTCTGTGTTAACACCATTTCCTAATCATAATCGTTACCCTATTTAATCGCAGAATTCTGCAATTAATTAACATAAAAAATAGTCACGGATTTTTACTATTCAGAAGAAGTGATAACTAAAAAGTGGAATAGTTGACAGCTAAGTACATGCTGATAGATATATTTAAAATTTTTATTTTGCTAAAGAAAAAAATGCTTTAAATTTTGCAATTAATGTACCAAATATAAATATGCAGATTACAGGGGCAGGGGGGGAGGGGTGGAACGGTACAGTTGTTGTACCGGTAGCGCTGATTAGGGCTCCGGAACTTTTTTTGTTAGAATTTAAGCCCTGGGCGCAGTAATCTAATTGTAACGTAACCTTAATCTAACTGTACCATAAACATTACCTAACTGTAACCTAGCTGTAACGTGTTACCTAACCGTAACCTAACGGTAACCCAACAGTAACATACCTTCAACCTAACTATAAACAAATTATCACCTAACCGTAACCTAACTGTAACCTAATTGCAACCTAACCTTAATCTAATTATAACATAACCGTAACCTAACTGTAACGTAACTATAAACTATCGGTAACTTAACCGTAACGTAAACTAATTATAAGCTAAATGTAACGTGACTGTAACCTACCTGTAACCTATCCATAACCCAACCGTAAACTATCTGTAACGGAAATGGAACATAACCGTAACCTAGCCGTAACCTATTTTTAACGGAATGGAATATAACCGTAACCTAACCGTAATCTATCTGTAACGGAAATGGAACATAACTGTAACCTAACCGTAACCTAATTATAACCTAACCGTAACGTAACCGTATCTACTTATAACCTAACCCTAACCTAACTGTAACATAACTGTAACCTAACCGTAATCTATCTGTAAAATAAACGCATCATGACGGTACGCTAACCGTAAACTAATTATAACCTAACCGTATCCTAACTGTGATGTAACTATAACCTAACTGTAACTTAAATGTAACCTAACTGTAGCCTGGCGGTAACCTAACCGTAACCTAATTGTAACCTATAAGTAACGTACTGTAACCTATCCGTAACCCAACCGCAATCTAACTGTAACCTATCCGTAATCTTAATTGTAACCAAACTGTAACGTAACTGTATCCTATCTGTAACCTAATCGTGGCATAAACGTAATCTAACTGTAACCTATCCGTAACTTAACCCTAATCTAACTGTAACCTATCCGTAACCTAACCTTAACCTATTTGTAACTTAAACGTAACCTAATTGTTACCTAAATTTAATCTAATTGTGACGTAACCTAACCGTAACCTAACTGTAACCCAAGTTTAACGTAACCGTAAACTAATTATAACCTAACTGTATTCTGACTGTAACCTATCCGAAACCTAACAGTATCCAAACCAAAACCTAACTGTGTTTATCGTCTTCTCGGCTAAATATCCTGTCGTCTAATTGTCCTATCGGCTAAATGTCCTGTCGGTTAATTGACCTGTCGGCTAATTGTCTTGTCGGCTAAATGTCTTGTCGGCTAATTGTCTTGTCGGCTAATTGTCCTGTCGGCTAATTGTCTTGTCGGCTAATTGTCCTGTCGGCTAATTGTCTTGTCGGCTAATCATCCTGTCTGCTAAACGTCCTGTCGGCTAATTGTCCATGTCGACTAACTGTCCTATCGGCTAATTGTCCTGTCGGCTAATTGTCTCTGTCGGCTATCTGTCTTGTTGGCTAACTGTCGCTGTCGGCTAATTGTCCTGTCGACTAAATGTACGTGTCGACTAAATGTACTTGTCGGCTAAATGTCCTGTCGTCTAATTGCTGTCTGCTAAATGTCTTGTCGGCTATTTGGTTGTCTGCTAAATGACATAGACCCATTTAAAACATATTAATTCTTTCCTCTATATACCAACTTATTATCACAACATATGGGAAAAAAATAAAAACGTATAGTTTAAAGACGCTAATTAAGTGCTTTTTAATCAATTTCGATCACTCGAAACAATAATAATAACGATAACACAAAAACAAAAATTATGAAATAATATCACTGTGTCAGTCAAAATGTGCACTTAATTAAAGTTACATTAAAGAAAAATGATTGGTTAATGAAAAAAAAAATCGATGTATTAAATTTAATTTAGTGAATAGTTTTCATTATTTATTCTATTTTGAAATTTACAAAAATATCAATTATCTATTTTCTATATATTCTAAAACAAGACATTAATAAATATATGTAAGCAAAATCTACAAATATGTATATAATATATATATAAACATATATATGTAATTTTAAACACATAGAGAGTATTACTTTGCTTTCAATTATTTCATTTTCAAAAATAAATAAATAAATAGCAATATTCTGTCAATCAAAACCCACATTTAAAATTAAATTAAAGTGGATGAAAAATGATTGTTAAATGAAAACAAATTCAAGTTGTATGCTATTTTTATTATTCATTGTGGCTTGAAATTATACAATAAATATCCTATTAAATATTTAGTGATTTGAAACATGCAAAGGAGTATTATAAATTTAATATAAATAA
Organism: Maratus speciosus; assembly: GCA_963932465.1. Lineage (NCBI taxonomy): Eukaryota > Metazoa > Arthropoda > Arachnida > Araneae > Salticidae > Maratus > Maratus speciosus. Next base: position 492,178,852 of record OZ010794.1, read on the forward strand.
ATAGTAAAACTACAGAGTGCATGAAATTAGGTAACAACACAGATAAATTTTTCTTACTGTAAACTTTACTTAGCAGAAGTGGGTAATTTTCACATAAAATCGATTAAATTGAAAAAACACAAAGCTCTCATAATAAAACAAAACAAGGTCATGAAACAGAAAATTATTATTTTCTTAATTTTTGTATTATTTTAAAATATTATGCAAGGTACAAGCAATACAGTTTTTAAAAAGTGTACTGAAACCTGGTGAGAACAAAAGAAAGAAAGAAAACACTTTCATCAATTGGAATTGAAATATTCCTAATATATATTTATTTTGTTCAAATATTCAAGAATTAAGATTTTGGACTTTGTACTATATATCATTAGAAAACTAATGATTTAAATTTTATTATAACAACTTAGTATTACATTGTTTTCAAAAGAAATTCTTCATACACGTTTTCCTCATAACGAGTCAAGTTGAAATCATTTATTATGGACCAATTGGGGGTATTTTTTTTAGACACCTTATAACATAAATAGAAAAACAAATAAAAGTTTGCAAACAAATACTCCTTTGCAACAAATCCATGATTTTTTCTACTATTATTCTACTAATATTTTTTCATAAAGTTGTGACCATCTTTTTGTGATACTCTGCATACAAATGTAAATAGTACCTGGTACGAAATTTATGCATGCATACAATACGTATGAAGTTTAGCACTAACCACTTATGCATTATTCGCGAATAATTTCTACGGATAGATAAAAGGGGGGTCCCAGAATGGTGCTTGCTCCGAGGACCTAGATAAACAAAGTCGGGTCCTGACTACACAGAAAAGTAAATTTATAATTATGTAACAATAATTTTATTTATTGTTATTTTTAATTAAACGTTAAAAGTTACATAAAAACACACAAAATTTTTGCGAATTCGGAAGGGGGAGGGGGATAAATTGTTTACAGTCATTGTAAAAATAAAGAGATTCAGACACATCATTCCCATATCTGTAATTGTCATGTATAAGCATGCACTGTGTAACAAATATTATAAAATGAATTTTTATTAAGAGTTTAAGATTAAAAAACACCAATAAATTAGTATGTATATTGATCGGGCTTTAAAAGAAATAAACAAGATTATGCATCCATAGAAATTATGATGAAAGTTTCTAGTACATTTAAATTTTTAAGTATGAAAATATCTATAAAAATTCATAAATTTTGGTATCAAATTAAAGCCCAATCAATTCTGCCTACAGAATAATCAGAGTTATACTATTCTCACGACCAGTGTTTTCTAATAAAAGTCGATCATTAAAAGTCACTCTAATGAGAGAAAACAGAACAAATAAAAAAGATAGGAAGGTGTGACAAGTTATAAATTACATAATAATTAAGCTTGTAATTAAGACTTTTGGCTGAAAATGTTTTAGCATGATTAGTATCCAAGAAACTCAGTCTGACATAAATTTCAGCTATCTGGTGCCAGTATTTCCGAGTAAATAAAGTCAGAAGTTTTAATCGAAATTATTGAATAGCAAGAAAGGTAAAGTTTAAACTAATAATATTTATGCTGTACTTACTGTATACAAAATTTCATCAGTTTTCAGTGGTAAATTTCTGAGTAATAATAATTTTAAAGTTTTTTTTCTATTAATTTGTTTAAATTAAAAGAACTAATTAAAATTTCCACTTGAAAATATAATAGTTGAGGTAGAAAAATATGTCGCATAGGACATTAAAATTTCAAACTGAATTGGCCGTATAGCTTCCAAATTATAAGGAGAAATGTGTTGGCCCGAACAGAGCTGTCTAGCTCTGGCACATATTAAAATGAAGCTATTTTTACATATTTATAAAGAATATAATTAAACAATGAAAACTTTATTAATTAATAACTTTTGTTATAATTCACCGATTCACACCATTCAAGCACCAATTTTTAGCAAATTACGATAGACAGGGAATGATATGTCTCGATACGATTTAGTGATTTTTGCCACTTTAAATTACTGCTGTTTTTGAAATGAAACAGAAGTACAATAATATCGTTTTGTTTTGAAACACGTACATGGGATTGTTGACAATACGATACTGGGATTTAATAGTTAATATATTTTAAAGAAGTTAAAAATAAAAGATATTCTGAACACAAAAAATAGAGCTAGTACTAATAAAATATAAGTAGTTAATTTGAAAATAAAACTTACCTCCAAAAGAATATGTTCTATTAGTTAAGTAAACAACACGTGCATACGTTACATTTTAATTCTAAACAACCAGATACAAGTTTCAAAATCTCGGCATTGGCGCCAGCCCCGGGTCGTTACGTCACATATGTGGGGGAATGAAATCGTGTCTGGCTTGATAGTCTTGAGAAGGCTTTGGTTGGGAGCGGATCGGCAGCTTGCGCATGCGCACTCCACTATTTTAGGAGCACATCTTGGAGCTCTCGTTTCGTCGGAGTTGATTTGCCTTATGATGACGTCACTGAATGATGCGCCGCCCTCTTTTGATTCTGTTCGCTGACAGGAGAATATCGTTTAGTTTCGCTTTCCAATCAGTGAAACATTTTTAATTCTGTAGCTTGTAATTCGATTCTCATTAATTTCCCGTAAATGTTAATTTAGCTAATCAATTTAAAGTTTGCCTTTTAATTACTTTGTCAACCCCGTATTCATCATTTAAATACTAAAACTCGTTAATTTTAAATTCAGAATTTGGTTTGATGTTGTCTGAAAAAGATGTAGTCTTTTAACGTAGTTTTAGCGGAGCGCCAGCCCGCTGGCCGGCCATTCGAATGCCGTGCCGCTCTTTTTGGCCGAATAAGTTTGCCGTACTATGTGTCATATTTTTGTTATGTGGATATGTACTTTTTCAAGATTTAATTTTTAACGATGTGCTGCAGTTATGGGCAGTGAGCAGGAGTGCTGGACATATAAATTCATTACTACAGCTATTGTTTTGGCCTTTAAGTTATATATTATTGTAATTTTATCTTTAAATTTAGATTATTTTATCTTTAAATATTTTTAGTAATTTTTATCTCACATTTCTAGAGGGGCCAGCAGCTGACTGCAAAAAAAAAAAAAAAAAAAAAAAAAAAAAAAAAAAAAAACTAATTTAATTTAGTTTTTTCTTTTTTTTTTTTTTCTATTAAGTGTCTTAAATACTAGAGGGTTTTGCAGGTAATAGTACTTTTCCCTGCCCTGGGCTCGGGGTTCAAACCTAACCATAAGCCAAAAGCGGGTTCCCAGGGTGGGTGCTTACTTACTTACTTACTTACTCATCTAAAGGAATCCCACGGAAGAATTCTAATTAAGAGATTCCGTTCTTTCAGTTCTTTTATTTTAAAAATGGTGACCAGAAGCAAGTATTTTCATAACCTTCTACTGCTACTAACGACCGAAATAAAGAATATTGTTTGTTTCATCAGTTTGTCTCTTCACTGTCTCCTGTAAAGTAAGAAGTCTCCAGTTTTTATTACAGTAGACGCTCGATTTTACGAACTCTGTGGGACTCATATAATGTGTTCGTAAAATCGAAAATTCGTAAATGGGAGTAACATTAGTTGAATGGGATGCTGGTTGGGACAAGTGCACCAGTTCGTAAAAACGAATAATTCGTAAAAAAGAGGTTCGTAAAATCGAGAGTCTACTGTATTTCTTTAACGATCAATAGTAATTTATTAAAAGAACTTCACAACGTGTACTTTAACCCTTTTACGATCACAACACATTTCTTATCGCCACATTTGGTGCCGTAGTACCTTTCGAATTGCAACGCTGTTGCTTTGGGATTATTGCAATTTTGAAAATAATGATTCTTGAAGATAAAATTTTTAGAACTTTTTGTTCTTTTTTTAGGAATTATGAGAGTTTTGGTTGAAATATTTTAATAGAAGCTACATTTTCATGAAACTTGTTCTAATTTTTGAAAAAATATTAAGATCGTTATGCAAGAAAGTCAAGTAAATTCTTTTTGAGGAATTGTTCTCATTAGTTAAAAAAAAAGGAAAATGGTTTATTTAATTCAAGATTTATTGGATATAATTTATGAAAATATTTTAGAATATTTGATGTTCTTGTTCTTATAGATTCTTGAGTTATGACATTTTTATGTTAAATAGTTGCATTTTTTTTTTCTTACAATATTCTAAAGAATTCATATTTAAATTTTACTATATTTTGTAGAATGTATTATTATTCAATCAAGAAATGAATTTATATAATTACAATATTGAAAATGAATTTTATGTTGTTGCAAATAATAGCAATATTCTGTTTTTAAGAATAGAATTCTGAGGCAGTTACATATTTTTTTTAATTGATTGAAAATTTTGGAATTGAAAATAATTTTGAAGAATAATTATTGAAATTGAAATATTTGTATAAATGAATTTATGTTCTCAAATAATTTCGATGAATTTGAAGATTGGCAAAAATTGTTCTCAAGAACATAATGTGATATTTTAGGAGGCATGGCTTTTTTGAAAAAATTATGGCCATTTTTTTTCCCCATTCGGACCAGAAAATCAGAGTTCTAACTTTTTGCGGCTGCTCTTTCATCTTCACCGAACACTTCATTTATAATGGCTGTGTCATAATAATGGAAGCCATCAGTCCATCAGAAGAAAATGATCCTTTGCAAAGGTATAATCCTTTATTTGGCGCCCCTTAGTTCTGGCGCCCAGGGCACATGCCCCCCCCCCCTTAGTTTCGGCCCTGTGCACCCATTAATACTCCGATGATGAAAAAATATTCAGGACTTCTTTTGAAAAAATCTGCTGATCCAGAACCAGACCAAAGAGAGACAAAGCATAACCGGAAACCCTTAAAGTTAAACTTACAACCAGCGAAAACCAGTATGTTGTGGCCATCACAAAACTTTCTTCTATATAAATCACGTCAATTAAATCATTTAAATAGTACAAGAAACTACATCAATTTAGCACCAATTCATATCAAAGTATATCTGAATTTGAAGTTTGATGAAATTCGTGCATTAGTTATTGAGATAGAGCTGTAGCGGAAATACTGAAAAATATAGCATAGCAGCGCCACCTGTTGAGCGATTTACACCAAAACGTAAATAACACTAATTGATATCAAGGTATACCTGAATCTGAAGTTTGATCAAAATTCGTGCATTAGTTATTGAGATAGAGCTATTGCGGAAATTACAAAAAAGCAACATAGCAGCGCCACCTGTTGAGCGATTTACACCAAAATCTATAAAACGACAATTCATGTCAAGGTATACCTGAATCTGAAGTTTGATCAAATTTCGTGCATTAGTTATTGAGATAGAGCTATGGTGGAAATTCTGAAAAATGCAGCACAGTAGCGCCACCTGTTGAGCGATTTGGACCAAAACATAAACAGCACTAATTCATATCAAAGTCCTACCTGAATCTGAAGTTTGTAGAAAATCCAAGCATTAGTTCTTGAGACAGAACTATTTCAGAAATTACAAAAAATGCAGCATGCAGCGCCACCTGTTGAGTGATTTACACCAAAATGTTTAAAAAATCAATTCATGTCAAGGACTAACTGAATTTGAAGTTTGATAAATCCATGCATTAGTTCTGGAGATTGAGCTATTGTGGAAATCGTGAAAAATGTTGCATAGCAGCGCCACCTGTTGAGCGATTTACACCAAAAACTAATCAGCACCTATTTATATCAGGAACTGAATATAAATTTTTATTAAATTCCGTGCATTAGTTCTTGAGATAGAGCGCCCACAAAATATGTGTCACATACAGACAGACAGACTCACAGACAGACATTTTGTAAAAACATGTTTTTCGGAATCTCTGACCCCTAAAACGTGTAAATCCGTCGAAAACCGGAAGTCGAAAATTTTCAGGAATCCAATACTTTCTTCTTGTAAAGATAGAAGAAAGTAAAAATAGCATAAACCTGACCTCACCCGCCACTCGAGTTCGGGTAAAATCGGGTTATCCGAGCCGATGCAGGACTGTAATTCCAATCACCCCTAAAACCACCAAAAAAATTTCATTGTCCAGCAACCTAACTCAAAATGAAAGAAAATTAATCAATCTACTGTATATATAAATTGCAAATGAGGATTTCGTTCCGCAGCTTATAATTTGAGTTGTGCTGAATAGATTTTATGGAACTTGGACTATTAGATAATTTTTCAGGCAAGGTTTTAATATATAATATATTGTTCTACGTTGCTTAGTTATAGAATTATGGTGGAAAGTTCTATAATCATATAAACCCAATTATTAATGACTAGCAAACCCCGCGGCTTTGCTCGCGTAATAGTTGAAATATGTCAAGTGACATTTGCATAACAATTTTTTTTTTTAAATACCTAGTATTAGTTCACACTCTCCATATATTTATTTATTTTTTTATTTATATATATATATTGTTCAAATTTTCAATCGTTAATAAAATATTTATTATTCATCCTATCAAGTTGAAATAATTTTTTTTAAACTTGTAATGGTTGACAATTGATGTTAATACAGTTTTTCCAAATATTAATTCATTAATTAAATTTTAATTAATTAATTTTAGTTTTATATGGGAGGCAAAATGGCGGCCATTGGTTACTGAAGCATTTAATGCATCTTCATATCTATAAGGAGGGTTCCCATAGAGAGGACCCTGTTATGTCGCCAAATACAAGTTTGTCGCCAAATTGGCGATATATCGCGAAATTTGGCGAACAAAATGAGTCGCCTAATGTCACGCCAACTTGGCGATATCTCTAATATTTTGCCAAATTTCCATAGACTTCCATTGTAAACTTACTTGCTTATAGAAAATCAATAAATTGAGATATTTTAATGCAACAAAAACTAATATTAGCTTAAGGGATTATATTAATTTTTTCTTTGATGACCTAAGTAGGAATTTTTATATTACTTGTTTATTAGAACAACATTTTTTGGAATAATTCAAAAATTACAAATTAAGCCACAGTTTGACTAAACTTCATTATAAAAGTGCAACAGACAGAAATGAGATTTTAATTAATAAGAAGAACTAAAATTAATTCCAAATAAATGATAATTTAGAAAGTGTTTTGATACTTTTATGTTCATTTCAGTATTCATTTGAAGTTTTGAATTTTTTAGAAACCATCTTAACACATTTACATCTTAAAATTAACCATCATGTCAAATTCCAAGTTTCTTGTCTAACAGTCTACCGCCGCTCCGGGGTTAGTGACACCAACATAAAATGCCGAAACAGAGTTGAAATAAAATGTCTCTAAAAATGTTGAAACAGAGACTGTCGCCATTAATTTGCCAACATTAACCTAGACATCGGTTGGTATTTCCTAATATTATATAGAAAACGGAATTTAGATGTTTTTAAAGGCTTTCTTGTTGTTCCTGCCAACCATGTGGTACTGACACCGGCATAAAATATAGCCCGTATAGGATCAGGGACTATCACTCTTGATTCGCAATCAATACCTTCTGTAATCGGTTTATTATTTCCTGAGATTCCATAGAAATCATAATTTAGGACTCTTTTAGAATGCTTTTCGCTCCTTCCCTTCGCTTCATCGATTTTTAATTTAGAATTTATATACGACTGTTCTTAGAGGACATTCATATTTTATAAGTAACTACCCTGCTATATTTAAAGTTTCTAGCCTCTTCACTACCGCAGAAATCGCAATTTAGAAATTTTTTTGCTCCTGCAACTCTCTAGGGGTTGTGGCACCGACATAAAGTATAGCTTAAATGTTTGAGCAGGTTCTATCACCATCAATTTGCAACCATTATGTTTGAAATCGGTTTCGTATTTCATACGATTGCATAACAATCGTAATTTAAAACTCTTATAGAACGCCTTTCGCTCACTTCATCCTTTTAAATTTGGAATTTTCTTTCGACAATTCTTAGAAAGCATTTGCATCTTTGAAGTAATTACCATTCCAAATTTAAAATGTTACCCTCTCTTTAACACAAAAAAACGCAATTTAAAACATTTTTTGCTCCTGTAAACCCCTGGTGGTAGTGACATCAACGTAAAATATAGGCTATGTTGGAGCGGGGACTGTCACCATCAATTTGAAACCATTACTTCTGAAATCGGTTTATATTTCCTGAGATTGCGTAGAAATCGCCATTTAGAACGTTTTTTAGAACTCTTTTCGCACATTTTCACCTCTTTTAAATTTCGAATATTTTAAGAAATGTTCTTAGAGATCATTTATATCTTATCAGTAACTACCATTCTAAATTTCATGTTTCTAGGCCCTTCAGTAACACGAAAATCGCATTTTCGAACTTTTTTTGCTCCTGCACCCCCTTTGGGGGTAATGGAACCGACACAAAATGTAGCCTATGTTTGAGCAAGGGTTGTCACCATCATTTTAACACCATTTTTTAAAAAATCCGTTTGGTACTTCCTGAGATTGCGAAAAAATCGGCTTTTAGAACGTTTTATAGAACGCTGTTTGCGCATTTTACCACCTTTTAAATACCGAATTTTTTAAGAAATGTTCTTAGCGATCACTTATATCTAATAAGTAACTATCATGCCAAATTCCATGTATCTGGGCCCTTCAGTAACACAAAAAAAGCAATTTCGAACTTTTTTTGCTGCTGCACCCACTTTAGGGGCAGTGGTATCGGCATAAAATGTAGCCTATGTTGGAGCAAGGGTTATCAATATCATTTTGACACCATTATTTTTTAAATCGGTTTGGTACTTCTTGAGATTGCATAAAAATCGCCATTTAGAACGTTTTTTAGAAAGCCCTTTTGCGCATTTTCACCCCTCTTAAATTTCGAATTTTTTAAGAAATGTTCTTAGAGATAATTTATATCTAATAAGTAACCACCATGCCAAATTCCATGTATCTGGACCCTTCATTAACACAAAAATCGCAATTTCGAACGTTTCTTTGCTCCTGCACCCCCTTTAGGGGTAGTGGGACCGGCATAAAATGTAGCCTATGTTGGAGCAAGGGTTGTCACCATCATTTTGTCACCAATATTTTCGGTTTGGTACTTCTTGAGATTGCGTAAAAATCGCCATTTAGAACGTTTTTTAGAACGCTTTTCGCGCATTTTCACCCCTTTTAAATTTCGAACTTTTTAAGAAATGTCCTTAGAGATCATTAGTATCTTATAAGTAACTACCATTCCAAATTTCATGTTTCCAGTCCCTTCAGTAACACAAAAATCGCATTTTTAGAACGTTTTTTGCTCCTGCACCCCCTTTTTGGCCATTGCCACGGACATAAGATATGGCCTATGTTCTAAGTTGGACCAACACAATCATTTTGAGACCATTACTTTTGGAATCGGTTCGGTAGTTCCAGAGCTTACCTCCTACAAATAAACAAATTTTACCTCTTTATAATAGTACTAGCAAACCCCGCGGCTTTGCTCGCGTAATATTTGTGATTAATTGAATATTTGTGCAAAGTGATATTTATATGTCTAATTTTTATTAATAGGTAGTAACTAAATTTTTATTTTATTAAAAGGTAATATTTTATTTTATTAAAAGGTACTTATTACTTTTAGGAATAATTAAAAAAATTACTATTTAAAACACAGTTTGATTAAACATCATTGTTACTCTGCATAAGGCAGAAATGAGACTTAAATTAATAAAACGAAATAAAACTAAATAAATAATAATTTAGAAAATATTTTGAAACTTTTATGCTCAATTAATACGCTCATTTCAGTATTCAATTGAAGTTTTGAATTTTTTAGAAACCATCTTCTTACATCTTAAAATTAACCATCATGTCAAATTCCAAGTCCTACCACCTCTCTCATCATAAAGGGCTATGTTAAAATAGGAACTGTCACCATTAATTTGACAACATTAATTTTGAAATTGGTTTGTTATTACCTACTATTCCACAGCAACGTTATTTAGAAAGCTTTTAAAGGCCTTTTTTAGAGCATTTGTTGTCCTGTGAATCCCAGGTGGTAGAATCATCGGCATAAAATATAGCCTGTGTAGGATCAGAGACTGTTACCATTGATTCGCAACTATTACTTTTAAATTTGGTTTATATTCCCTGAAATTGCGTAGAAATCGTAATTTAGGACTTTTTTAGAATGCTTTTCTTACCTCCCCTTCACTTCAACCCTTTTTAATTCGAATTTATTTCCGACAGTCCTTCGAGGGCATTTATACTTTATAAGTAACTACCATGCCATATTTAAAGTTTCTAGCCTTTTCAGTATCACAGAAATCGCAATTTACAAAGTTTTTAGCTACTGCAACCTTCTGGTGGTAGTGGCAAAGACATAAAATATAGCTTATGTTTGAGCAGGTTCTAACACCAACAATTTATCATCAATATTTTCTTAATCGGCTTGGTATTTGATAAGATTACATAAAAATTGTAATTTATAACGCTTTTCACTCACTTCATCTTTTTAAACTTGAAATTTTCTTTCGACAGTTCTTAGAAAGCAGTTGCATCTTGTAAGTAAATACCATGCCATATTTCAAAGTGTTAGACCCTTCAGTTATGCAAAAAACGCAAATTAGAACATGTTTTGCTTTTGCAACCCTCAGATGGTAGTGACAGCAACATAAAATATAACCTATGTTATAGCAGGGACTGTCACCATTGATTTGCAACCATTACTTTTGAAATAGCTTTGGTATTTCCTCAGATTGAGTAGAAATCGCAATTTAGAACGTTTTTAGGACGCTTTTCGCGCATTTTCACCCCTTTTTAAATTTCCAATTCTTTCGAAATTGTTCTTAAAGATCATTTATAGCTAATAAATATGTACCTTGCCTAATTTTAAGTTGATAGCCCCTACCGATCACAAAAATTGAAATTTAGAACGCTTTTTTGCTCCTGCAACGTCTTGGTGATAGTGATACCGACTTAAAATAGCGTCTATGTTAGAGCAGAGGCTGTCAGCATCAATTTCTTACCATTATTTTTTAAATCAGTTTGATTCTTCCTGAGATATTGGTGAAAAATCGGCATTTAGACCGTTTTTAGAACGCTTTTCGCTCATTTTGCACCTTCATCTCCTCTGGGGTAGTGGAAACAGATATAAGATATAGCCTATCTTGGAGTAAGATCTGCCACCATCATTTTTACACCATTATATTTGAAATCGGCTCAGTATTTTCTGAGATTGCATAGAAATCGCAATTTAGAATGTTTTTTACAACGCTTTTTGCGCATTTTGATCCCCCTTTTAAATTTAGATTTTTTTTAGGAAATGTCCTTAGAGATCATTGATATCTTATAACTAACTACCGTTCTAAATATCACGATTCAAGGCCCTTCCGTCACGCTAAAACCACAATTTAGAACGTTTTTCTCCTGCACCCCCTTTGGGATAGTGGCCCCGACATGAAACATAGCCTATGTTGGAGCAAGGGTTTTCACCATCATTTTGACGCCATTATTTTTTAAATCGGTTTGGTATTTCCTGAGATTGTGTAAAAATCACCATTTAGAACGTTTTTTAGAAAGCTTTTCGCGCATTTTCACCCCTTTTAAATTTCGAATTGTTTAAGAACTGTTCTTAGACATCATTTATATCTTTATAAGTAGCTAATATTCCAAATTTCATAATTCTAGGCCCTTCAGTAACGCAAAAATCGCATTTTTAGAACGTTTTTTGCTCCTGTACCCCCTTTGGGGTAGCGGCAGCGACATAAAATATAGCCTATGTTCTAAGTTGGACTAACACCATCATTTTGATACCATTACTTTTGAAATCGGTTTGGTATTTCCTGAGATTATGTAGAAACTACCATTTAGAACGTTTTTTAGAACGCTTTTTGTGCATTTTCATCCCTTTTAAACTTCGAATTGTTTAAGAACTGTTCTTAGACATCATTTATATCTTATAAGTAACTAATATTCCAAATTTCATATTTCTAGGCCCTTCCGTAACGTAAAAATCGCATTTTTAGAACGTTTTTTCTCCTGCACCCCATTTGTGGTAGTGGCACCGACATAAGATATAGCCTATGTTCTAAGTTGGACTAACACCATCATTTCGATACCATTACTTTTGGAATCGGTTCGGTAGTTCCTGAGCTTACCTCCTGCAAATAAACAATTTTTTCCTCTTTATAATAAGAGTATAGACTAGCAAACCCCGCGGCTTTGCTCGCGTAATATTTGAAATATGCCAAGTGATATTTATATGTCTAATTTTTATTAAAAGGTACTAACTAAATTTTTATTTTATTAAAAGGTAATATTTTATTTTATTAAAAAGTACTTATTACTTTTAGGAATAATTTAAAAAAATTACTATTTAAAACACAGTTTGATTAAATATCATTGTTACACTGCATAAGGCAGAAATGAGACTTAAATTAATAAAACGAAATAAAACTAAATATATGATAATTTAGAAAATATTTTGAAACTTTTATGCTCAATTAATACGCTCATTTCAGTATTCATTTGAAGTTTTGAATTTTTTAGAAACCATCTTCTTACATCTTAAATTAACCATCATGTCAAATTCCAAGTCCTACCACTTCTCTCAACATAAAGGACTATGTTGAAATAGGAACTGTCACCATTAATTTGCCAACATTAATTTTGAAATTGGTTTGTTATTTCCTAATATTAAACAGAAACGTAATTTAGAAAGCTTTTAAAGGCCTTTTTTAGAGCGTTTGTTGTTCCTGTGAATCCCGGGTGGTAGAATCATCGGCATAAAATATAGTCTGTGCAGGATCAGAGACTGTTACCATTGATTCGCAACTATTACTTTTATATTTGGTTTATATTCCCTGAAATAGCGTAGAAATCGTAATTTAGGACTTTTTTAGAATGCTTTTCGCACCACCCCTTCACTTCACCCCTTTTTAATTCGAATTTATTTTCGACAGTCCTTCGAGGGCATTTATATTTTATAAGTAACTACCATGCCATATTTAAAGTTTCTAGCCTTTTCAGTATCACAGTAATCGCAATTTAGAAAGTTTTTAGCTACTGCAACCCTCTGGTGGTAGTGGCACAGACATAAAATATAGCTTATGTTTGAGCAGGTTCTATCACCAACAATTTGTTATCATTATTTTTTTAATCGGTTTGGTATTTGAAAAATTACATAAAAATTGTAATTTATAACGCTTTTCGCTCACTTCATCTTTTTAAATTTGAAATTTTCTTTCGACAGTTCATAGAAAGCAGTTGCATCTTGTAAGTAAATAACATGCCATACTTCAAAGTGTTAGACCCTTCAGTTATGCAAAAAACGCAAATTAGAACATGTTTTGCTTTTTCAACCCTCAGATGGTAGTGACAGCAACATAAAATATAACCTATGTTACAGCAGGGACCGTCACCATTGATTTGCAACCTTAACTTTTGAAATAGCTTTGGAATTTCCTGAGATTGAGTAGAAATCGCAATTTAGAACGTTTTTAGAACGCTTTTCGCGCATTTTCACCCCTTTTTAAATTTCCAATTTTTTCGAAAATGTTCTTAAAGATCATTTATATGTAATACATATGTACCGTGCCTAATTTTAAGTTGCTAGCCCCTACCGATCACAAAAATCGACATTTGGAACGCTTTTTTGATCCTGCAACGTCTAGGTGATAGTGATACCGACTTAAAATGGCGTCTATGTTAGAGCAAAGGCTGTCAGCATCAATTTCTTAACATTACTTTTGAAATCAGTTTGATTCTTCCTGAGATATTGGTGAAAATCGGCATTTAGAACGTTTTTAGAACGCTTTTCGCTCATTTTGCTCCTGCATCTCCTCTGGGTTAGTGGAAACATATATAAAATATAGCCTATCTTAGAGCAAGATCTGTCACCATCATTTTAACACTATTATATTTGAAATCGGTTCAGTATTTCCTGAGATTGCATAGAAATTGCAATTTAGAACGTTTTTTACAACACTTTTTGCGCATTTTGACCCCCCTTTTAAATTTCGATTTTTTTAGGAAATCATCGATATCTTATAACTAACTACCATTCTAAATTTCACGATTCAAGGCCCTTCCGTCACGCAAAAACCGCAATTTAGAACGTTTTCCTCCTGCAGCCCCTTTGGGGTAGTGGCACCGACATAAAGCATAGCCTATCTTGGAGCAAACGTTGTCACTATCATTTTGACACCAATATTTTTTAAATCGGTTTGGTATCTCCTGAGATTATGTAGAAACTACCATTTAGAACGTTTTTTAGAACGCTTTTTGTGCATTTTCACCCCTTTTAAATTTCGAATTGTTTAAGAACTGTTCTTAGACACCATTTATATCTTATAAGTAACTAATATTCCAAATTTCATATTTCTAGGTCCTTCAGTAACGCAAAAATCGCATTTTTAGAACGTTTTTCGCTCCTGCACCCCCTTTGGGGTAGTGGCACCGACATAAAATATAGCCTATGTTCTAAGTTGGACTAACACCATCATTTTGATACCATTACTTTTGAAATCGGTTTGGTATTTCCTGAGATTATGTAGAAACTACCATTTAGAACGTTTTTTAGAACGCTTTTTGTGCATTTTCACACCTTTTAAATTTCGAATTGTTTAAGAACTGTTCTTAGACACCATTTATATCTTATAAATAACTAATATTCCAAATTTCATATTTCTAGGCCCTTCAGTAACGCAAAAATCGCATTTTTAGAACGTTTTTTGCTCCTGCACCCCCTTTGGGGTTGTAGCACCGACATAACATATAGCCTATGTTCTAAGTTGGGCGAACACCATCATTTTGATACCATTACTTTTGGAATCGGTTCGGTAGTTCCTTAGCTTATCTCCGACAAATAAACAATTTTTTCCTCTTTATAATATGACTAGCAAACCCCGCGGCTTTGCTCGCGTAATATTTGAAATATGCCAAGTGATATTTATATGTCTAATTTTTATTAAAAGGTACTAACTAAATTTTCATTTTATTAAAAGGTAATATTTTATTTCATTAAAAGTTTTTTTTTAATTAAAAGGTACTTATTACTTTTAGGAATAATTTAAAAATTACTATTTAAAACACAGTTGGATTAAACATCATTAATACACTGCATTAGGCATAAATGAGACTTAAATTAATAAACGAAATAAAACTAAATAAAGGATAATTTAGAAAATATTTTGAAACTTTTATGCTCAATTAATGCGCTCATTTCAGTATTCATTTGAAGATTTGTATTTTTTAGAAACTATCTTCTTACATCTTAAAATTAAATATCATGTCAAATTCCAAGTCCTAACACCTCTCTCAGCAAAAAGGAATATGTTGAAATAGGAACTGTCCCCATTAATTCGCCAACATTAATTTTCAAATCGGTTTTTTCCCCTAATATTCTACAGAAACGTAATTTAGAAGTCTTTTAAAGGCCTTTTTTAGAACGTTTGTTGTTCCTGTGAACCCCAGGTGGTAGAATCATCGGCATAAAATATAGCCTGTGTCGGATCAGAGACTGTTACCATTGATTCGCAACTATTATTTTTATAATCGGTTTATATTCCCTGAAACTGCATAGAAATCGCTATTTAGGACTTTTTTAGAATGCTTTTCGCACCTCCCCCTCGCTTCACCCCTTTTTAATTCAAATTTATTTTCGACAGTCCTTCGAGGACATTTATATTTTATAAGCAAATACCATGCCATATTTAAAGTTTCTAGCCTCTTCAGTATCACAGTAATCGATATTTAGGAAGTTTTTAGCTCCTGCAAACCTCTGGTGGTAGTGGCACAGACATAAAATATAGCTTATGTTTGAGCAGGTTCTATCACCAACAATTTGTCATCATTATTTTTTTAATCGGTCTGGTATTTATAAGATTGCATAAAAATTGTAATTTATAATGCTTTTCGCTCACTTCATCTTTTTAAATTTAGAATTTCGACTGCTCTTTGAAAGCAGTTGCATCTTGTAAGTAAATACCATGCCATACTTCAAAGTGTTAGACCCCTCAGTTGTACAAAAAACGCAAATTAGAACATGTTTTGCTTTTGCAACCCTCAGATGTTAGTGACAACAACATAAAATATAATCTATGTTATAGCAGGGACTGTTACCATTGATTTGCAACATTTACTTTTTAAATATCTTTGGTATTTCTGAGATTGAGTAGAAATTGCAATTTAGAACGTTTTTAGAACGCTTTTCGCGCATTTTCACTCCTTTTTAAATTTCTAATTTTTTCAAAAGTGTTCTTAAAGATCATTTATATCTAATAAATATAACCTTGCCTAATTTTAAGTTGCTAGCCCCTACCGATCACAAAAATCGAAGAACGCTTTTTTGCTCCTGCAACGTCTATGTGATAGTGATACCGACATAAAATAGCGTCTATGTTAGAGTAGAAGCTGTCAGCATCAATATCCTACCATTACTTTTGTAATCAGTTTGATTCTTCCTGAGATATTGCTGACAAATCGGCATTTAGAATGCTTTTAGAACGCTTTTCGCGCATTTTGCTCCTGCATCTCCTCTGGGGTAGTGGAAACATATATAAAATGTAGCCTATCTTGGAGGAAGATCTGTCACCATCATTTTTACACCATTATATTTGAAATCGGTTTGGTATTTCCTGAGATTATGTAGAAACTACCATTTAGAACGTTTTTTAGAACGCTTTTTGTGCATTTTCACCCCTTTTAAATTTCGAATTGTTTAAGAACTGTTCTTAGAAATCCTTTATATCTAATAAGTAACTAATATTCCAAATTTCATGTTTCTAGGCCATCCAGTAACATATAAATCGCATTTTTAGAACGTTTTTTGCTTCTGCACCCCCTTTTGGCCAGTGGCACGGACATAAGATGTAGCCTATGTTCTAAGTTGGACTAACACCATCATTTTGATACCATTACTTTTGGAATCGGTTCAGTAGTTCCAGAGCTTACCTCCTACAAATAAACAATTTTTACCTCTTTATAATAGGAGTATAGACAAGGCCGTAGCCAATGGGAGGATTACCAGGGTTCGACCTCCTTCCAAAATTTCTGTCAGGATGATTACCAATTTCACATTAAATATTAGTCAAAATTTAAAAATTAACTACAGATAAAAATAAAAATTTTGCGCAAGCATCTTTTAATGTTTGTTTCTTGTAAATAAGGATTACAATTTCTAGAATTTTTTAAAGCTGTGGAATATTTTTCGAAATTATAGGCCAGATTTTAATGTTGGTAAACGAAATGGCCACAACAGCCTGTTATAGATTGTGCAACTTATTTAGATAAAATTCTTGAAGAATTCAGTTAGAAATTTATTTCGAAATTCTCACAAACTTTATAAAAGTTTGGCTGACTTTATTGTTTTAACTTACGTTCCTCGTAAAACATGTTTTACGATGAAACATTTGAAAAATTCGTGCAAAAAGTTAATTGGGTCGATACCAATGTCAATACATCTGTGAAGCAACATCAACACAAATGAGATAAATTTATTTTCAATGAAGGAGGCTCAAATATTAAATTTTCTTTTGTTGCTTTATTATTGAACTAGCAAACTCCGCGGCTTTGCTCGCGTAATAGTTGAAATATGCCAAGTGATATTTATGTGTTTAATTTTTATTAAAAGAAATTATACTTTTAGGAATAATTCAAAAATTACTATTTAAAACACAGTTTGACTAATCTTCATTATTACACTGCATTAGACAGAAATGAAACTTAAATTAATAAAAAGAAATAAAACTAAATAAATGATAATTTAAAAATATTTTGAAACATTTATGCCCAATTAATACGCTCATTTCAGTATTCATTTGAAGTTTTGAATTTTTTAGAAACCATCTTCTTACATCTTAAAATTAACCATGTCAAATTCCAAGTCCTACCACCTCTCTCAACATAAAGGGCTATGTTGAAATAGCAACTGTCACCATTAATTTGCCAACAATAATTCTGAAATCGGTTTGTTATTTCCAAGTATTCCACAGAAACGTAATTTAGAAAGCTTTTAAAGGCCTTTTTTAGAACGTTTGTTGTTCCTGTGAACCCAAGATGGTAGAATCATCGGCATAAAATATGGCCTGTGTAGGATCAGAGACTGTTACCACTGATTCGCAACTATTACTTTTATAAGCGGTTTATATTCCCTGAAATTGCGTAGAAATCGTAATTTAGGACTTTTTTAGAATGCTTTTCGCACCTCCCTTTCACTTCACCCCTTTTTAATTCGAATTTATTTTCGACAATCCTTCGAGGGCATTTATATTTTATAAGTAACTATCATGCCATATTTAAAGTTTCTAGCCTTTTCAGTATCACAGAAATCGCAAGTTAGAAAGCTTTTAGCTACTGCAAACCTCTGGTGGTAGTGGCACAGACATAAAATATAGCTTATGTTTGAGCAGGTTCTATCACCAACAATTTGTTATCATTATTTTTTTAATCGATTTGGTATTTGATAAGATTACATAAAAATTGTAATTTATAACGCTTTTCGCTCACTTCATCTTTTTAAATTTGAAATTTTCTTTCGACAGTTCATAGAAAGCAGTTGCATCTTGTAAGTAAATAACATGCCATTCTTCAAAGTGTTAGACCATTCAGTTATGCAAAAAACGCAAATTAGAACATGTTTTGCTTTTGCAACCCTCAGATGGTAGTGACAGCAACATAAAATATAACTTACGTTATAGCAGGGACTGTCACCATTGATTTGCAACCATTACTTTTGAAATAGCTTTGGAATTTCTTGAGATTGAGTAGAAATCGCAATTTAGAACGTTTTTAGAAAGATTTTCGCGCATTTTCACCCCTTTTTAAATTTCCAATTTTTTCGAAACTGTTCTTAAAGATCATTTATATGTAATAAATATGTACCTTGCCTAATTTTAAGTTGCTAGCCCCTACCGATCACAAAAATCGAAATTTGGAATGCTTTTTTGCTCCTGCAACGTCTAGGTGATAGTAATACCGACTTGAAATAGCATCTATGTTACAGCAGAGGCTGTCAGCATCAATTTCTTACCATTACTTTTGAAATCAGTTTGATTTTTCCTGAGATATTGGTGACAAATCGGCATTTAGAACGTTTTTAGAACGCTTTTCGCTCATTTTGCTCCTGTATCTCCTCTGGGGTAGTGGAAACAGATATAAAATATAGCCTATCTTAGAGCAAGATATGTCACCATCATTTTAACACCATTATATTTGAAATCGGTTCAGTATTTCCTGAGATTGCATAGAAATTGCAATTTAGAACGTTTTTTAGAACGCTTTTTGCGCATTTTCACCCCTTTTAAATTTCGAATTGTTTAAGAACTGTTCTTAGAAATCCTTTATATCTAATAAGTAGCTGATACTTCAAATTTCATATTTCTAGGTCCTTCAGTAACACATAAATCGCATTTTTAGAAAGTTTTTTGCTCCTACACCCCCTTTGGGGTAGTGGCACCGACATAAAACATAGCCTATCTTGGAGTAAACGTTGTCACTATCATTTTGACACCAATATTTTTTAAATCGGTTTGGTATTTCCTGAGATTATGTAGAAACTACCATTTAGACCGTTTTTTAGAACGCTATTTGTGCATTTTCACCCCTTTTAAATTTCGAATTGTTTAAGAACTGTTCTTAGACATCATTTATATCTTATAAGTAACTAATATTCCAAATTTCATATTTCTAGGTCCTTCAGTAACGCAAAAATCGCATTTTTAGAACGTTTTTTGCTCCTGCACCCCCTTTGGGGTAGTGGCACCGACATAAAATATAGCCTATGCTCTAAGTTGGACTAACACCATCATTTGATACCATTACTTTTGGAATCGGTTCGGTATTTCCTGATATTATGTAGAAACTACCATTTAGAACGTTTTTTAGAACACTTTTTTGTGCAGTCTCATCCCTTTTAAATTTCGAATTGTTTAAGAACTGTTCTTAGACATCATTTATATCTTGTAAGTAACTAATATTCCAAATTTCATATTTCTAGGCCCTTCAGTAACGCAAAAATCGCATTTTTAGAACGTTTTTTGCTCCTGCACCCCCTTTGGGGTAGTGGCACCGATATAAGATATAGCCTATGTTCTAAGTTGGACTAACACCATCATTTTGATACCATTACTTTTGGAATCGGTTCGGTATTTCCTGAGATTATGTAGAAACTACCATTTAGAACGTTTTTTAGAACACTTTTTGTGCAGTCTCACCCCTTTTAAATTTCGAATTGTTTAAGAACTGTTCTTAGACATCGTTTATATCTTGTAAGTAACTAATATTCCGAATTTCATATTTCTAGGCCCTTCAGTAACGCAAAAATCGCATTTTTAGAACGTTTTTTGCTTCTGCACCCCCTTTTGGCCAGTGGCACGGACATAAGATGTAGCCTATGTTCTAAGTTGGACTAACACCATCATTTTGATACCATTACTTTTGGAATCGGTTCAGTAGTTCCAGAGCTTACCTCCTACAAATAAACAATTTTTACCTCTTTATAATAGGAGTATAGACAAGGCCGTAGCCAATGGGAGGATTACCAGGGTTCGACCTCCTTCCAAAATTTCTGTCAGGATGATTACCAATTTCACATTAAATATTAGTCAAAATTTAAAAATTAACTACAGATAAAAATAAAAATTTTGCGCAAGCATCTTTTAATGTTTGTTTCTTGTAAATAAGGATTACAATTTCTAGAATTTTTTAAAGCTGTGGAATATTTTTCGAAATTATAGGCCAGATTTTAATGTTGGTAAACGAAATGGCCACAACAGCCTGTTATAGATTGTGCAACTTATTTAGATAAAATTCTTGAAGAATTCAGTTAGAAATTTATTTCGAAATTCTCACAAACTTTATAAAAGTTTGGCTGACTTTATTGTTTTAACTTACGTTCCTCGTAAAACATGTTTTACGATGAAACATTTGAAAAATTCGTGCAAAAAGTTAATTGGGTCGATACCAATGTCAATACATCTGTGAAGCAACATCAACACAAATGAGATAAATTTATTTTCAATGAAGGAGGCTCAAATATTAAATTTTCTTTTGTTGCTTTATTATTGAACTAGCAAACTCCGCGGCTTTGCTCGCGTAATAGTTGAAATATGCCAAGTGATATTTATGTGTTTAATTTTTATTAAAAGAAATTATACTTTTAGGAATAATTCAAAAATTACTATTTAAAACACAGTTTGACTAATCTTCATTATTACACTGCATTAGACAGAAATGAAACTTAAATTAATAAAAAGAAATAAAACTAAATAAATGATAATTTAAAAATATTTTGAAACATTTATGCCCAATTAATACGCTCATTTCAGTATTCATTTGAAGTTTTGAATTTTTTAGAAACCATCTTCTTACATCTTAAAATTAACCATGTCAAATTCCAAGTCCTACCACCTCTCTCAACATAAAGGGCTATGTTGAAATAGCAACTGTCACCATTAATTTGCCAACAATAATTCTGAAATCGGTTTGTTATTTCCAAGTATTCCACAGAAACGTAATTTAGAAAGCTTTTAAAGGCCTTTTTTAGAACGTTTGTTGTTCCTGTGAACCCAAGATGGTAGAATCATCGGCATAAAATATGGCCTGTGTAGGATCAGAGACTGTTACCACTGATTCGCAACTATTACTTTTATAAGCGGTTTATATTCCCTGAAATTGCGTAGAAATCGTAATTTAGGACTTTTTTAGAATGCTTTTCGCACCTCCCTTTCACTTCACCCCTTTTTAATTCGAATTTATTTTCGACAATCCTTCGAGGGCATTTATATTTTATAAGTAACTATCATGCCATATTTAAAGTTTCTAGCCTTTTCAGTATCACAGAAATCGCAAGTTAGAAAGCTTTTAGCTACTGCAAACCTCTGGTGGTAGTGGCACAGACATAAAATATAGCTTATGTTTGAGCAGGTTCTATCACCAACAATTTGTTATCATTATTTTTTTAATC
Source organism: Maratus speciosus (assembly GCA_963932465.1). Lineage (NCBI taxonomy): Eukaryota > Metazoa > Arthropoda > Arachnida > Araneae > Salticidae > Maratus > Maratus speciosus. The sequence goes on from OZ010794.1 coordinate 492,200,698, forward strand.
GATTTGGTATTTGATAAGATTACATAAAAATTGTAATTTATAACGCTTTTCGCTCACTTCATCTTTTTAAATTTGAAATTTTCTTTCGACAGTTCATAGAAAGCAGTTGCATCTTGTAAGTAAATAACATGCCATTCTTCAAAGTGTTAGACCATTCAGTTATGCAAAAAACGCAAATTAGAACATGTTTTGCTTTTGCAACCCTCAGATGGTAGTGACAGCAACATAAAATATAACTTACGTTATAGCAGGGACTGTCACCATTGATTTGCAACCATTACTTTTGAAATAGCTTTGGAATTTCTTGAGATTGAGTAGAAATCGCAATTTAGAACGTTTTTAGAAAGATTTTCGCGCATTTTCACCCCTTTTTAAATTTCCAATTTTTTCGAAACTGTTCTTAAAGATCATTTATATGTAATAAATATGTACCTTGCCTAATTTTAAGTTGCTAGCCCCTACCGATCACAAAAATCGAAATTTGGAATGCTTTTTTGCTCCTGCAACGTCTAGGTGACAGTAATACCGACTTGAAATAGCATCTATGTTACAGCAGAGGCTGTCAGCATCAATTTCTTACCATTACTTTTGAAATCAGTTTGATTTTTCCTGAGATATTGGTGACAAATCGGCATTTAGAACGTTTTTAGAACGCTTTTCGCTCATTTTGCTCCTGTATCTCCTCTGGGGTAGTGGAAACAGATATAAAATATAGCCTATCTTAGAGCAAGATATGTCACCATCATTTTAACACCATTATATTTGAAATCGGTTCAGTATTTCCTGAGATTGCATAGAAATTGCAATTTAGAACGTTTTTTAGAACGCTTTTTGCGCATTTTCACCCCTTTTAAATTTCGAATTGTTTAAGAACTGTTCTTAGAAATCCTTTATATCTAATAAGTAGCTGATACTTCTAATTTCATATTTCTAGGTCCTTCAGTAACACATAAATCGCATTTTTAGAAAGTTTTTTGCTCCTACACCCCCTTTGGGGTAGTGGCACCGACATAAAACATAGCCTATCTTGGAGTAAACGTTGTCACTATCATTTTGACACCAATATTTTTTAAATCGGTTTGGTATTTCCTGAGATTATGTAGAAACTACCATTTAGACCGTTTTTTAGAACGCTATTTGTGCATTTTCACCCCTTTTAAATTTCGAATTGTTTAAGAACTGTTCTTAGACATCATTTATATCTTATAAGTAACTAATATTCCAAATTTCATATTTCTAGGTCCTTCAGTAACGCAAAAATCGCATTTTTAGAACGTTTTTTGCTCCTGCACCCCCTTTGGGGTAGTGGCACCGACATAAAATATAGCCTATGCTCTAAGTTGGACTAACACCATCATTTGATACCATTACTTTTGGAATCGGTTCGGTATTTCCTGATATTATGTAGAAACTACCATTTAGAACGTTTTTTAGAACACTTTTTTGTGCAGTCTCATCCCTTTTAAATTTCGAATTGTTTAAGAACTGTTCTTAGACATCATTTATATCTTGTAAGTAACTAATATTCCAAATTTCATATTTCTAGGCCCTTCAGTAACGCAAAAATCGCATTTTTAGAACGTTTTTTGCTCCTGCACCCCCTTTGGGGTAGTGGCACCGATATAAGATATAGCCTATGTTCTAAGTTGGACTAACACCATCATTTTGATACCATTACTTTTGGAATCGGTTCGGTATTTCCTGAGATTATGTAGAAACTACCATTTAGAACGTTTTTTAGAACACTTTTTGTGCAGTCTCACCCCTTTTAAATTTCGAATTGTTTAAGAACTGTTCTTAGACATCGTTTATATCTTGTAAGTAACTAATATTCCGAATTTCATATTTCTAGGCCCTTCAGTAACGCAAAAATCGCATTTTTAGAACGTTTTTTGCTCCTGCACCCCCTTTGGGGTAGCGGCAACGACATAAAATATAGCCTATTTTCTAAGTTGGACTAACACCATCATTTTGATACCATTACTTTTGGAATCGGTTTGGTATTTCCTGAGATTATGTAGAAACTGCCGTTTAGAACGTTTTTTAGAACGCTTTTTGTGCATTTTCACCCCTTTTAAATTTCGAATTGTTTAAGAACTGTTCTTATACACCATTTATATCTTGTAAGTAACTAATATTCCAAATTTCATATTTCTAGGCCCTTCAGTAACGCAAAAATCGCATTTTTAGAACGTTTTTTGCTCCTGCACCCCCTTTGGGGTAGTGGCACCGACATAAGATATAGCCTATGTTCTAAGTTGGGCGAACACCATCATTTTGATACCATTACATTTGGAATCGGTTCGGTAGTTCCTGAGCTTATCTCCGACAAATAAACAATTTTTACCTCTTTATAATAGGAAGTATGATGATATGACTAGCAAACCCCGCGGCGTTGCTCGCGTAATATTTGAAATATGCCAAGTGATATTTATATGTCTAATTTTTATCAAAAGGTACTAACTAAATTTTTATTTTATTAAAATTTAATATTTTATTTTATTAAAAGGTACTTATTACTTTTAGGAATAATTCAAAAATTACTATTTAAAACACAGTTTGACTAAACATCATTATTACACTGTATTAGGCAGAAATGAGACTTAAATTAATAAAATGAAATAAAACTGAATAAATGATAATTTAGAAAATATTTTGAAACTTTTATGCTCAATTAATACGCTCATTTCAGTATTCATTTGAAGTTTTGAATTTTTTAGAAATCATCTTCTTACATCTTAAAATTAACCATCATGTCGAATTCCAAGTCCTACCACCTCTCTCAACATAAAGGGCTATGTTGAAACAGGAACTGTCACCATTAATTTGCCAACATTAATTTTGAAATCGGTTTGTTATTTCCTAATATTCCACAGAAACGTAATTTAAAAAGCTTTTAAAGCCTTTTTTAGAACGTTTGTTGTTCCTGTGAACCCCAGGTGGTAGAATCATCGGCATAAAATATACCCTGTGTAGGATCAGAGACTGTTACCCCTGATTCGCAACTATTACTTTTATAATCGGTTTATATTCCCTGAAATTTCATAGAATCGTAATTTAGAACTTTTTTAGAATGCTTTTCGCACCTCCCCTTCGCTTCACCCCTTTTTAATTCGAATTTATTTTCGACGTTCCTTCGAGGGCATTTATATTTTATAAGTAACTACCATGTCATATTTAAAGTTTCTAGCCTTTTCAGTATCACAGAAATCGCAATGTAGAAAGTTTTTAGCTCCTGCAACCCTCTGGTGGTAGTGGAACAGACATAAAATATAGCTTATGTTTGAGCAGGTTCTATCACCAAAATTTGTCATCATTATTTTTTAATCGGTTTGGTAATTTATAAGTTTGCTTAAAAATGGTAATTTATAACGCTTTTCACTCACTTCATTGTTTTTAATTTGGAATTTTCTTTCGACTGTTCTTAGAAAGCAGTTGCATCTTGTAAGTAAATACCATGCCATACTTCAAAGTGTTAGACCCCTCAGTTGTGCAAAAAATGCAAATTAGAACATGTTTTGCTTTTGCAACCCTCAGATGGTAGTGACAGCAACATAAAATATAACCTATGTTATAGCAGGGACTGTCACCATTGATTTGCAACCATTACTTTTGAAATAGCTTTGGTATTTCCTTAGATTGAGTAGAAATCGCAATTTATAACGTTTTTAGGACGCTTTTCGCGCATTTTCACCGATTTTTAAATTTCCAATTTTTTCGAAACTGTTCTTAAAGATCATTTATAGCTAATAAATATGTACCTTGCCTAATTTTAAGTTGCTAGCCCCTACCGATCACAAAAATCGAAATTTAGAACGCTTTTTTGCTCCTGCAACGTCTTGGTGATAATGATACCGACATAAAATAGCGTCTATGTTAGAGCAGAGGCTGTCAGCATCAATTTCCTACCATTACGTTTGAAATCAGATTCATTCTTCCTGAGATATTGCCGACAAATCGGCATCTAGAACGTTTTTAGAACGCTTTTCGCGCATTTTGCTCCTGCATCTCCTCTGGGGTAGTGGGAACAGATATAAAATATAGCCTATCTTGGAGCAAGATCTGTCACCATCATTTTTACACCATTATATTTGAAATCGGTTCAGTACTTCCTGAGATTGCATAGAAATCGCAATTTAGAACGTTTTTTACAACGCTTTTTTCGCATATTCACCCCTTTTAAATTTCGATATGTTTAAGAACTGTTCCTAGAAATCTTTTATATCTAATAAGTAGCTAATATTTCAAATTTCATATTTCTAGGCCCTTCAGTAACGCAAAAATCGCATTTTTAGAACGTTTTTTGCTCCTGTAACCCATTTTGGGTAGTGGCACCGACATAAAACACAGCCTATGTTGGAGCAAGGGTTCTCACCGTCATTTTGACACCATTATTTTTTAAATCGGTTTGCTATTTCCTGAGATTGTGCAGAAACCACCATTTAGAACGTTTTTTAGAACGCTTTTCGCGCATTTTCACCCCTTTCAAATTTCGAATTGTTTAAGAACTGTTCTTATAAATCCTTTATATCTAATAAGCAGCTAATATTTCAAATTTCATATTTCTAGGCCCTTCAGTAACACATACATCGCATTTTTAGAACTTTTTTTCTCCTCCACGCCCAAAAGGGTAGTGGCACCGACATAAAACATAGCCTATCTTGGAGCAAGCGTTGTCACTATCATATTGACACCAATATTTTTCAAATCGGTTTGGTATTTCCTGAGATTTTGTAGAAACTACCATTTAGAACGTTTTTTAGAACGCTTTTTGTGCATTTTCACCCCTTTTAAATTTCGAATTGTTTAAGAACTGTTCTTAGACACCATTTATATCTTATAAGTAACTAATATTCCAAATTTCATATTTCTAGGCCCTTCAGTAACGCTAAAATCGCATTTTTAGAACGTTTTTTGCTCATACACCCCCTTTGCGGCAGTGGCACCGACATAAGATATAGCCTATGTTCTAAGTTGGACTAACACCATCATTTTGATACCATTACTTTTGGAATCGGTTCGGTAGTTCCAGTGCTTACCTCCTACAAATAAACAATTCTTTCCTCTTTATAATAGGAGTATAGATGACTAGCAAACCCCGCGGCTTTGCTCGCGTAATATTTGAAATATGCCAAGTGATATTTATATGGCTAATTTTTATTAAAAAAAACTAACTAAATTTTTATTCTATTAAAAGGTAATATTTTATTTTATTAAAAGATACTTATTACTTTTAGGAATAGTTCAAAATTTACTTTTTAAAATACAGTTTGATTAAACACCCTTATTACACTGCATTAGGCAGAAATGAGACTTAAATTAATAAAATGAAATAAAAATAAATAAATGATAATTTAGAAAATATATTTTGAAACTTTTATGCTCAATTAATGCGCTCATTTCAGTATTCATTTGAAGTTTAGAATTTTTTAGAAACCATTTTCTTACATCTTAAAATTAACCATCATGTCAAATTCCAAGTCCTACCACCTCTCTGAACATAAAGGGCTATGTTGAAACAGGAACTGTCACCATTAATTTGCCAACATTAATTTTGGAATCGGTTTGTTATTTCCTAATATTCCACAGAAACGTAATTTTAAAAGATTTTAAAGCCCTCTTTTAGAACGTTTGTTGTTCCTGTGAGCCCCAGGTGGTAGGATCATCGGCATAAAATATAGCCTGTGTAGGATCAGAGACTGTTACCATTGATTCGCAACTATTACTTTTATATTCGGTTTATATTCCCTGAAATTGCGTAGAAATCATAATTTAGGACTTTTTTAGAAGGCTTTTCGCACCTCCCCTTCGCTTCACCCCTTATTAATTCGAATTTATTTTCGACGTTCCTTCGAGGGAATTTATATTTTATAAGTAACTACCATGTCATATTTAAAGATTCAGTATCACAGAGAAATCGCAATGTAGAAAGTTTTTAGCTCCTGCAACCCTCTGGTGGTAGTGGAACAGACATAAAATATAGCTTATGTTCGAGCAGGTTCTATCACAAAAAATTGTCATCATTATTTTTTTAATCGGTTTGGTAATTTATAAGTTTGCTTAAAAATTGTAATTTATAACGCTTTTCACTCACTTCATTTTTTTAAAATTTGGAATTTTCTTTCGACTGTTCTTAGAAAGCAGTTGCATCTTGTAAGTAAATACCATGCCATACTTCAAAGTGTTTGACCCCTCAGTTGTGCAAAAAACGCAAATTAGAACATGTTTTGCTTTTGCAACCCTCAGATGGTAGTGACAGCAACATAAAATATAACCTATGTTACAGCAGGGAGTGTCACCATTGATTTGCAACCATTACTTTTGAAATAGCTTTAGTATTTCCTTAGATTGAGTAGAAATCGCAATTTAGAACGTTTTTAGGACGCTTTTCGAGCATTTTCACCCCTTTTTAAATTTCCATTTTTTTCGAAACTTTTCTTAATGATCATTTATATCTAATAAATTTGTACCTTGCCTAATTTTAAGTTGCTAACCCCTACCGATCACAAAAATCGAAATTTAAAACGCTTTTTTGCTCCTGCAACGTCTTGGTGATAGTGATACCGACATAAAATAGCGTCTATGTTAGAGCAGGGGCTGTCAGCATCAATTTCCTACCATTACGTTTGAAATCAGATTCATTCTTCCTGAGATATTGCCGACAAATCGGCATTTAGAACGCTTTTCGCGCATTTTGCTCCTGCATCTCCTCTGGGGTAGTGGAAACAGATATAAAATATAGCCTGTCTTGGAGCAAGATCTGTCACCATCATTTTTGCACCATTATATTTGAAATCGGTTCAGTACTTCCTGAGATTGCATAGAAATTGCAATTTAGAAAGTTTTTTACAACGCTTTTTGCGCATTTTGACTCCCTGTTAAATTTCGATTTTTTTAGGAAATGTCCTTAGAGATCATTGATATCTTATAACTAACTACCATTCCAAATTTCACAATTCTAGGCCCTTCCGTAACGCAAAAGCCGCTATTTAGAACGTTTTTCTCCTGCACCCCCTTTGGGGTAGTGGCACCGACATAAAACATCGCCTATGTTGGAGCAAGAGTTGTCACCATCATTTTGACGTCATTATTTTTTAGATCGGTTTGGTGTTTCCTGAGATTGTATAGAAACCACCATAAGAACGTTTTTTAGAACGCTTTTCGCGCATTTTCACGCCTTTTAAATTTGTAATCATTTAAGAACTGTTCTTAGAAATCCTTTATACCTAATAAGTAGCTAATATTTCAAATTTCATATTTCTAGGCCCTTCAGTACCACATAAATTTCATTTTTAGAAAGTTTTTTGATCCTGCACCCCCTTTCGGGTAGCGGCACCGACATAAAACATAGCCTATGTTGGAGCAAGGGTTGTCACCGTCATTTTGACACCCTTATTTTGACACCATTATTTTTTAAATCGGTTTCGTATTTCCTGAGATTGTGTAGAAACCACCATTTAGAACGTTTTTTAGAACGATTTTCGCGCATTTTCACCCCTTTCAAATGTCGAATTGTTTAAGAACTGTTCTTAGATATCCATTATATCTATTAAGTAGCTAATATTTCAAATTTCATATTTCTAGGCCCTTCAGTAACACGTAAATCGCATCTTTAGAACGTTTTTTGCTCCTGCACCCCCTTTGTGGTATTGACACCGACATAAAACATAGCCTATCTTGGAGCAAGCGTTGTCACCATCATTTTGACACCAATATTTTTTAGATCGGTTTGGTATTTCCTGAGATTGTTTAGAAACTACCATTTAGAACGTTTTTAGAACACTTTTTGTGTATTTTCACCCCTTTTAAATTTCGAATTGTTTAAGAACTGTTCTTAGACACCATTTATATCTTATAAGTAACTAACATCAAAATTTCATATTTCTAGGCCCTTCAGTAACGCTAAATTCGCATTTTTAGAACGTTTTTTGCTCCTGCACCCCCTTTGGGGTAGTGACACCGACATAAAACATAGCCTATCTTGGAGCAAGCGTTGTCACCATCATTTTGATACCAATATTTTTTAAATCGGTTTGGTATTTCCTGAGATTGTGTAGAAACTACCATTTAGAACGTTTTTTAGAACGCTTTTTGTGCATTTTCACCCCTTTTAAATTTCAAATTGTTTAAGAACTGTTCTTGGACATCATTTATACCTTATAAGTAACTAGTATTCAAAATGTCATATTTTTAGGCCCTTCAGTAACGCTAAAATCGCATTTTTAGAACGTTTTTTGCTCCTACACCCCCTTCGGGGTAGTGGCACCGACATAAGATATAGCCTATGTTCTAAATTGGACTAACACCATCATTTTGATACCATTGCTTTTGGAATCGGTTCGGTAGTTCCAGAGCGTACCTTCTACAAATAAACAATTTTTTCCTCTTTATAATAGGAGTATAGATTTAGGTTATTATTTTTTTTAACTTCGTGTAACGAAGTCTCGCATGAAAATTTACTATTTTCTTGAATGGGGTCAAACCTCCGACAAATAAACATTTTTTTCCTCTTTATAATAGTAGTATAGATGAAGAATAGATTATTAGCAAACCCCGCGGCTTTGCTCGCGTAATAGTTGAAATAGGCCTAGTGATATTTGCATGACTATTTTTTATTAGAAGAACACTATTTGGAATAATTCAAAAATTACAAATTAAGCCACAGTTTGACTAAACTTCATTATAAAAGTGCAATAGACAGAAATGAGATTTTAATTAATAAGAAGAACAAAAACTAATTCCGATCTATTTATATAAAATCCAAGTCACTGTGTGTGCCTCACAATTCCGGTTGGAGGACCTCAATCATCGCGGCCATGTTAGGGTTCCTATGGAAAAAACTCGGTATGAGCTTCAACAATGGGTAATTGTTGAGAAGTACTAATAGCAGCCACAATAGCTTACTACAATAGAGCCAAATGTTGACCAACTCGGCATGATATCGCCAAATTTGGCGACAAAATTAAGTTGCTATATAAGACGTCAACTTTGCGACAGCTGGCTAATTTGCCGAAATTCCCATTGAAACCTAATTTTTCATAATCGAGATCACCGAAATTTAAACTCCGTGCATTTAAGGTTTTTGTTTTCAAAATCTATGGGTCAGAATTTAAAGTGTAATGTACGGAAATGTACGTCTTTACAACTTCAATCCAATTTTACTAATAAAATAATCGCCACTTGAAGGCGCTGTACTAACTGAGCTCATAACTGTCTAATTTTAGTGTGCTTTACATAGCCGAATACAAAAATTAATTTCTCGGTACATTTCCAGTATAGGCCTATACTTGGGGCCTTGGTGAAATACTATATATGGAGAAATCTATATATATTTTGATATCTCATTTTTCGTCATTTTTGACGGGCTATCTTTCTAGTTAAATGATAATTTAGAAAGTATTTTGAGACTTTTATGCTCATTTCATACGCTCATTTCAGAATTCATTTGAAGTTTTGAATTTTTTTAAAACCATCTTAACACATTTACATCTTAAAATTAACCATCATGTCAAATTCTAAGTTTCTTGTTTAATAGTCTACCACCTCTCTGGTGTTAGAGGCACGAACATAAAATGCCGAAAGAGAGTTGAAATAGAATGTCTCGAAAAATGTTGAAACAGAGACTGTCACCATTAATTTGCCAACATTAACCTTGAAATCGGTTGGTATTTCCTAATATTCTTAGAAAACGGAATTTAGATGTTTTTAAAGGCTTTCTTGTTGTTCCTTCCAAATAGGTGGTAGTGACACCGGCATAAAATATAGTCCGTATAAGATCAGGGACGCTTGATTCGCAACCAATAACTTCTGTAATCGGTTTATTATTTCCTGAGATTCTATAGAAATCGTAATTTAGGACTCTTTTAGAATGCTTTTCGCTCCTTCCCTTCGCTTCACACATTTTTAATTTAGAATTTACTTTCGACAGTTCTTAGAGGACATTTATATTTTATAAGTAACTACCGTGCTATATTTAAAGTTTCTAGCCTCTTCAGTACCGCAGAAATCGCAATATAGAAAGTTTTTCTGCTCCTGCAACCCTCTAGTGGTTGTGGCACCGACATAAAATATAGCCTATGTTTGAGCAGGTTCTTCCACCATCAATTTGCAACCATTATGTTTAAAATCGGTTTCCTATTTCATGCAATTGCATAAAAATCGTAATTTAGAACGCCTATAGAACGTTTTTCGCTCACTTCATCCTTTTAAATTTGGAATTTTCTTTCGATAATTCTTAGAAAGCATTTGCATCTTTGAAGTAAATACCATTCCAAATTTAAAATGTTAGACCCCCTCAGTAACACAAAAAACGCAATTTAGAACATTCTTTGCTCCTGTAACACACAGGTGGTAGTGACAAAAACGTAAAATATAGGCTATGTTGGAGCGGGAACTGTCAGAATCAATTTCAAACTATTACTTCTGAAATCGGTTTATATTTCCTGAGATTGCGTAGAAATCGCTATTTAAACGTTTTTAGAACTCTTTTCGCTCATTTTCACCCCTTTTAAATTTGAAATTTTGAAGGAACTCTTCTCAGAGAGCATTTACATTTCATAAGTAATTACCATGCCAAATTGCAAGTTCATTGCCCCTTCAGTATCACAAAAATCCCAATTTAGAACGTTTTTTACGATGCAACAGCAAGGTGGTAGTATCGCCGACATGAAATAGATCCTATATTGGAGCAAGGGCTGTCATCATCAATTTTCAACCATTACTTTCGAAATCGTTTGGGTACTTTTTGAGATTGCATAGAAATCGCAATTTAGAACGTTTTTTAGAATGCTTTTCGCTCATTTTCACCCCTTTTAAATTTCGAATTTTTTAAGAAATGTTCTTAAAGATAATTTATATCTTATAAGTAACTGCCATTCCAAATTTCATGTATCTGAGCCCTTCAGTAACACAGATATTGCAATTTCGAACGTTTTTCTTCTCCTGCCCATCTTTAGGGGTAGTGGCACATACATAAAATGTAGCCTATATTGGAGCAAGGGTTATCATAATCATTTTTACACCATTATTTTTTTTAATCGGTTTGGTACTTCCTGAAATTGCACAAAAATTGCCATTTAGAACGTGTTTCCCGCATTTTCACCCCTTTTCAAATTCGATTTTTTTAAGAAATGTCCTTAGAGATCATTAGTATCTTATAAGTAACTACCATTCTAAATTTCATGATTCTAGGCCCTTTCATAACACAAAAATTGCATTTTTAGAACGTTTTTCGCTCCTGCACCCCCTTTTTGGCACGTGGCACGGACATAAGATATGGCCTATGTTCTAAGTTGGACTAACACTATCATTTTGATACAATTACATTTGGAATCCGTTCGGTAGTTCCAGAGCTTACCTCCTACAAATAAACAATTTTTACCTCTTTATAATATGAGTATAGATAGATAGACTAGCAAACCCTGCGGCTTTGCTCGCGTAATATTTGAAATATGCCAAGTGCTATTTATATGTCTAATTTTTATTAAAAGGTACTATCTAAATTTTTATTTTATTAATATTTTATTTTATTAAAAGGTAATATTTTATTTTATTAAAAGGTACTTATTACTTTTAGGAATAATTAAAAAAATTACTATTTAAAACACAGTTTGATTAAACATCATTGTTACACTGCATAAGGCAGAAATGAGACTTAAATTAATAAAACGAAATAAAACTAAATAAGTAATAATTTAGAAAATATTTTGAAACTTTTATGCCCAATTAATACGCTCATTTCAGTATTCATTTGAAGTTTTGAATTTTTTAGAAACCATCTTCTTACATCTTAAAATTAACCATCATGTCAAATTCCAAGTCCTACCACCTCTCTCAACATAAAGGGCTATGTTGAAATAGGAACTGTCACCATTATTTGCCAACATTAATTTTGAAATTGGTTTGTTATTTCCTAATATTCCACAGAAACGTAATTTAGTAACTTTTAAAGGCCTTTTTTAGAGCGTTTGTTGTTTTTGTAAATCCCAGGTGGTAGAATCATCGGAATAAAATATAGCCTGTGTAGGATCAGAGACTGTTACCATTGATTCGCAACTATTACTTTTATATTCAGTTTATATTCCCTGAAATTACGTAGAAATCGTAATTTAGGACTTTTTTAGAAGGCTTTTCGCACCCCCCCTTCACTTCACCCCTTTTTAATTCGAATTTATTTTCGACAGTCCTTCGAGGGCATTTATATTTTATAAGTAACTATCATGCCATATTTAAAGTTTCTAGCCTTTTCAGTATCACAGAAATCGCAATTTAGAAAGCTTTTAGCTACTGCAACCCTCTGATGGTAGTGGCACAGACATAAAATATAGTTTATGTTTGAGCAGGTTCTATCACCAACAATTTGTTATCATTATTTTTTTAATCGGTTTGGTATTTGATAAGATTACATAAAAATTGTAATTTATAACGCTTTTCGCTCACTTCATCTTTTTAAATTCGAAATTTTCTTTCGACAGTTCATAGAAAGCAGTTGCATCTTGTAAGTAAATAACATGCCATACTTCAAAGTGTTAGACCCTTCAGTTATGCAAAAAACGCAAATTAGAAATCACAATTTAGAACGTTTTTAGAAAGCTTTTCGCGCATTTTCACCCCGTTTTAAATTTCCAATTTTTTCGAAACTGTTCTTAAAGATCATTTATATGCAATAAATATGTACCTTGCCTAATTTTAAGTTGCTTGCCCCTACCGATCACAAAAATCGAAATTTGGAATGCTTTTTTGCTCCTGCAATGTCTAGGTGATAGTGATACCGACTTGAAATAGCATCTATGTTAGAGCAGAGGCTGTCAGCATCAATTTCTTACCATTACTTTTGAAATCAGTTTGATTTTTCCTGAGATATTGGTGACAAATCGGCCTCTAGAACGTTTTTAGAAAGCTTTTCGCTCATTTTGCTCCTGCATGTCCTCTGGGGTAGTAGAAACAGATATAAAATATAGCCTATCTTAGAGAAAGATCTGTCATCATCATTTTAACACCATTATATTTGAAATCGGTTCAGTATTTCCTGAGATTGCATAGAAATTGCAATTTAGAACGTTTTTTACAACGCTTTTTGCGCATTTTCACCCCTTTTAAATTTCGAATTGTTTAAGAACTGTTCTTAGAAATCCTTTATATCTAATAAGTAGCTGATACTTCAAATTTCATATTTCTAGGCCCTTCAGTAACACATAAATCGCATTTTTAGAACGTTTTTTGCTCCTACACCGCCTTTGGGGTAGTGGCACCGACATAAAACATAGCCTATCTTGGAGCAAACGTTGTCACTATCATTTTGACACCAATATTTTTTTAATCGGTTTGGTATTTCCTGAGATTATGTAGAAACTACCATTTAGAGCGTTTTTTAGAACGCTTTTTGTGCATTTTCACCCCTTTTAAATTTCGAATTGTTTAAGTACTGTTCTTAGACATCATTTATGTCTTATAAGTAACTAATATTCCAAATTTCATATTTCTAGGTCCTTCAGTAACGCAAAAATTGCATTTTTAGAACGTTTTTTGCTCCTACACCCCCTTTGGGGTAGTGGCACCGACATAAAATATAGCCTATGTTCTAAGTTGCACTAACACCATCATTTTGATACCATTACTTTTGGAATCGGTTCGGTATTTCCTGAGATTATGTCGAAACTACCATTTAGAACGTTTTTTAGAATACTTTTTGTGCAGTCTCACCCCTTTTAAATTTCGAATTGTTTAAGAACTGTTCTTAGACATCGTTTATATCTTGTAAGTAACTAATGTTCCAAATTTCATATTTCTAGTCCCTTCAGTAACGCAAAAATCGCATTTTTAGAACGTTTTTTGCTCCTGCACCCCCTTTGGGGTAGTGGCACCGACATAAGATATAGCCTATGTTCTTAGTTGGACTAACACCATCATTTTGATACCATTACTTTTGGAATCGGTTCGGTATTTCCTGAGATTATGTAGAAACTGCCATTTAGAACGTTTTTTAGAACACTTTTTGTGCAGTCTCACCCCTTTTAAATTTCGAGAACTGTTCTTAGACATCGTTTATATCTTGTAAGTAACTAATATTCCAAATTTCATATTTCTAGCCTCTTCAGTAATGCAAAAATCGCATTTTTAGAACGTTTTTTGCTCCTGCACTCCCTTTGGGGTAGTGGCACCGACATAAAATATAGCCTATGTTCTAAGTTGGGCGAACACCATCCTTTTGATACCATTACTTTTGGAATCGGTTCGGTATTTCCTGAGATTATGTCGAAACTACCATTTAGAACGTTTTTTAGAATACTTTTTGTGCAGTCTCACCCCTTTTAAATTTCGAATTGTTTAAGAACTGTTCTTAGACATCGTTTATATCTTGTAAGTAACTAATGTTCCAAATTTCATATTTCTAGTCCCTTCAGTAACGCAAAAATCGCATTTTTAGAACGTTTTTTGCTCCTGCACCCCCTTTGGGGTAGTGGCACCGACATAAGATATAGCCTATGTTCTAAGTTGGGCGAACACCATCCTTTTGATACCATTACTTTTGGAATCGGTTTGATAGTTCCTGAGCTTACCTCCTACAAATAAACAATTTTTTCCTCTTTATAATATGAGTATAGATATAGGCTAGCAAACCCCGCGGCTTTGCTCGCGTAATAGTTGAAATATGCCAAGTGATATTTGCATGACTATTTTTTATTGAAGAACACTTTTTGAAATAATTCAAAAATTACAAATTAAGCCACAGTTTGACTAAACTTTATTATAAAAGTGCAATAAACAGAAATGAGAATTTAATTGATAAGAAGAACTAAAACTAATTCCAATTAAATGATAACTTAGAAAGTATTTTGAGACTTTTATGCTCATTTCATACTCTAATTTCAGTATTCATTTGAAGTTTTGAATTTGTTAGAAACCATCATAACACATTTACATCTTAAAATTAACCATCATGCCAAATTCCAAGCTTCTTGTCTAACAGTCTACCACCTCTCTCGTGTTAGTGGCACCAACATAAAATGCCAAAACAGAGTTGTAAAAGAATGTCTTGAAAAATGTTGAAACAGATTCTGTCACCATTAATTTGCCAACATTAACCTTGAATATTATTCATGTTATTGTTGCTATTTCCTAATATTCTATAGAAAACGAAATTTAGATGTTTTTAAAGGCTTTCTTGTTGTTCCTGCGAAACAGGTGGTAGTGACACCGGCATAAAATATAGCCCGTATAGGATCAGGGATTATCACTCTTGATTCGCAACCAATAACTTCTGTAATCGGTTTATTATTTCCTGAGTTTCCATAGAAATCGTAATTTAGGTGTCTTTTCGAATGTTTTTCGCTCCTTGCCTTCGCTTCACTCCTTTTTAATTTCGAATTTATTTTCCACTGTTCTTAGAGGACATTTATATTTTATAAGTAACTACCGTGCTATATTTAAAGTTTCTAGCCTCTTCAGTACCGCAGAATATCGCAGTTTAGAAAGATTTTTGCTCCTGCAACCCTCGACATAAAATATAGCTTATGTTTGAGCAGGTTCTATCACCATCAATTTGCAACCATTATGTTTGAAATCGGTTTAGTATTTCATACGATTGCATAAAAATCGTAATTTAGAACGCTTATAGAACGCTTTTCACTCACTTCATCCTTTTAAACTTGGAATTTTCTTTCGACAATTCTTAGAAAGCAGTTGCATCTTTAAAGTAATTACCATTCCAAATTTAAAATATTAGACCCCCCCCCACCCCTCAGTAACACAAAAACGCAAATTTAGAACATTTTTTGTTCCTCTAACCCCCCGGTGATAGTGACAACAACGTAAAATATAGGCTATGTTGGAGCGGGGACTGTCACAATCAATTTCAAACCATTACTTCTGAAATCGGTTTATATTTCCTGAGATTGCGTAGAAATCGCTATTTAAACGTTTTTAGAACTCTTTTCGCTCATTTTAACCCCTTTTAAATTTGAAATTTTGAAGGAACTCTTCTCAGAGAGCATTTACATTTCATAATTACCATGCCAAATTGCAAGTTCATTGCCCCTTCAGTATCACAAAAATCCCAATTTAGAAAGTTTTTTAAAATTCAACCGCAAGGTGGTAGTGACGCCGACATGAAATAGAGCCTATGTTGGAGTAAGGGCTGTCATCATCAATTTCCAACCATTACTTTTGAAATAGGTTAGGTACTTTCTGAGATTGCGTAGAAATTGCCATTTAAAACGTTTTTTAGAACACTTTCCGCACATTTTCACACCTTTTAAATTTCGAATTTTTTTAGAAATGTTCTTAGAGATCATTTATATCTTATAAGTAACTACCATTCCAAATTCCATGTATCTGGGCCCTTCAGTAACTTAAAAATCGCAATTTCGGACGTTCTTTTGTTCCTGCATCCCCTTTAGGGGTAGTGGCACCGACATAAAATGTAGCCTGTATTGGAGCAAGGGTTGTCACCATCATTTTGACGCCATTATTTTAAAAATCGGTTTGGTACTTCTTGAGATTGCGTAAAAATTGCCATTTAGAACGTTTTTTAGAACGCTTCTTGCGCATTTTCACCCCTTTTAAATTTCGAAGTTTTTAGAAATGTTCTTAGCGATAATTTATATCTAATAAGTAACTACAATGCCAAATTCCATGTATCTGGACCCTTCAGTAACACAAAAATCGCAATTTCGAACGTTTTTTGTTCCAGCACCCCCTTTAGGGGTGGTGGCACCGACATAAAATGTAGCCTATGTTGGAGCAAGGGTTCTCACCATCGTTTTCGCACAATTATTTTTGAAATCAGGTTGGTACTTCCTGAAATTTGGTAAAAATCTCATTTAGAACGTTTTTTATAACGCTTTTCGAGAATTTTCACCCCTTTTTAATTTCGATTTTTTTAAGAAATGTCCTTAGAGATCATTAGTATCTTATAAGTAACTACCATTCCAAATTTCATGTTTCTAGGCCCTTCAGTAACACAAAAATCACATTTTTAGAACGTGTTTTGCTCCTGCTTCCCCTTTTGGCCGGTGGCACGGACATAAGATGTAGCCTATGTTGGAGCAAGGGTTATCACCATCATTTTGACACCATTATTTTTTTAATTTGTTTGGTACTTCCTGAAATTGCGTAAAAATCGCCATTTAGAACGTTTTTTAGAACGCTTTTCGCGCATTTTCACCGCTTTTTAATTTCGAATTTTTTTAAGAAATGTCCTCAGATATCATTAGTATCTTATAAGTAACTACCATTCCAAATTTCATGTTTCTAGGCACTTTAGTAACACAAAAATCGCATTTTTAGAACGTTTTTCGCTCCTGCACCCCCTTTTGGCCAGTGGCACGGACATAAGATATAGCCTAAGTTCTAAGTTGGACTAACACCATCATTTTGATACCATTACTTTTGGAATCGGTTCTGTAGTTCCACAGCTTACCTCCTACAAATAAACAATTTTTACCTTTTTATAATATTAGTATAGATTAGTAATAAGTATAAGTATAGATATAGATTAGCTTTTTAAGAAAGTTTCTACTGAATAGATTTCAATTGAACTTGCGCTGTTAGTTACACAATTTTTCAGAGAAGATAACGTTCCATGTTACTTAGCTATAGATTTCAGAGGAAAAGTTCTATAATGAGGTGAACCAGATTGTGAAAGATTAGCCTTTTTCAAAATTCTACTCGACAGATGTGAATGAAATTTGCATTGTTAGTCAGATACTTTTTCAGTAAACGTTTTAGTATATTACATATTATTTAACGTTACTTAGTTAAATAATTATAAAGGAAAGTTCAATAATGAGGTGAACTCAATTATAACTAGTATGTTGTGGCCATCACAAAACTTTCTTCTATATGAATCACGTCAATTAAATCATTTAAATAGTAGAAGAAATTACATCCATTTAACACCAATTCATATCAAAGTATATCTGAATTTGAAGTTTGATAAAAATTCATGCCTTAGTTCTTGAGATAGACCTATAGTGGAAATTATGAAAAATGTAGCATAGCAGCGCCACCTGTTGAGTGAATTACACCAAAACATAAACAGCACTAATTGATATCCAGGTATGCATGGATCTGAAGTTCGTTGAAAATCCAAGCATTAGTTCCTGAGATAGAGCTATTGCGGAAATCACAAAAACAGCATAGCAGCGAAACCTATTGAGCGATTTACACTAAACTGTATAAAATTTCAATTCATGTCAAGGACTACCTGATTCTATAGTTTGATGAAAATTCGTGCATTAGTTCTTGAGATACACCTATAGTGGAAATTCTGAAAAATACAACATAGCAGCGCCACCTGTTGGGCGATTTACACCCAAAATGTACAAAATGTCAATTCATGTCAAGGATTAACTGATTCTGAAGTTTGGTGAAAATTCTTGCATTAGTTCTTGAGATACAGCTATAATAAAAATTCTGAAAAGTGCATCATAGCAGCGCCACCTGTTGAGCTATTTGCACCAAAACACAAACAGCACTAATTCATATCAAAGTATACTTGAAACTGAAGTTTGTTGAAAATCCAAGCATTAGTTGTTGAGATAGAGCTATTGCGGAAATCGTAATAAATGCAGTATCGCAGCGCCACCTGTTGAGCGATTTACACCAAAATGTACAAACTTCAATTCATGTCAAGGACTAACTGAATCTGAAGTTTGATGAAAATCCCTGCATTAGTTCTGGAGATTGAGTTATTGCGGAAAATCGTGAAAAAGGCTGCATAGCAGCGATTTACACCAGTTCTTGAGCGATTTACACCAAAAACTAATCAGCACCAATTTGTATCAGGAACTAACTGAGTGTAACTTTTTATGAAATTCCGTGCATTAGTTCTTGAGATAGAGCGCCCACAAAATTTGTGTCACATGCAGACAGACAGACATTTTGTAAAACATGTTTTTCGGAATCTCTGACCCCTAAAACGTGTAAATCCTTCAAAAACCGTAAATCGAAAATTTTAACGAATCCAGTACTTTCTTCTTGTAAAGATAGCAGAAAGTAAAAACTTAACCTTTTAAAAAATTTTGATTCCGCCGACCGAGACTAGGGCTCGAAGTAGCTAGGAGTCGTTCGGTAGCTTCATCGCCCCGAGCCCAACCCTTCCCGCTTTTCATTGTCTTTAATTTCTCGCTTTTCATTGTCTTTAATTTGTGCAATTTCCCTTTTAAATTTGTCCGGTTTCAATTTTTGATTTTTGATTTTTTTTTTTTTTCAACCTGGCTTTTGCTAGAGAGTCTTTCACTCAGGACGTGGCTGGGGACTTGCGCCGCGGCGAGCGGCCCATCTTCGTCCGCAGCCCTTTATTCTTCTACTCTAGTGCGACTCTTTTGCGGAAGCAAGATACGTAGGTCTCCAGCCACGTCCCGAGTGAAAGACTCTCTAGCGAAAGACAGGTTGAAAAAAAAAAATATATCAAAAATTGAAACCGGACAAATTTAAAAGCGAAATTACACAAAATAAAGACACCGAAAAGTAGCAAGGGCTGGGCTCGGGCCGATGAAGCTCCCGAACGACTCCAAAGCTACTTCGAGCCCATTATTAGTCTCGGTCGGGGGTGGGCGGGGGGGTCGACCGCCGCGGCGAGCGGCCCATCTTCGTTCGCAGCCCTTTATTCTTCTACTCTAGTCCGACTCTTTTGCGGAAGCAAGATACGTAGGTCTCCAGCCACGTCCCGAGTCAAAGACTCTCTAGCGAAAAACAGGTTGAAAAAAAAAATCAAAAAGGATTTTGATGAGACTTGCATTGTTAGGTACTTTTTCAGGGATGATTTTAGTATATTGCATATCGTTCAATTTTCTCAAGCAAATCCTATACTACAAATTATCAACTAAACGATTTTATTCTAGCGAAGTGTCTAGTGTCATTTTTAATTTTTAATTTTTTTTAATTTTAATTTTTTATTGATGCTTTAGTTCTTCTTGGATAACCACCAGAACGAACCTATGCCATGGTCAAAAGAAGTATCAAAATCGAAGCATTTTTTTAAACCTACTCGTTGATACTCACTAAATACTAACTTTTTTCTGAAAGTCAGTTAATAAAAAATGACAATTTGTGTAAAATCCCTTATCATTCAGCTGCTTTTAGAGAACAACTAAAAATTTGCTCACTTTAACGCCGATATCTTTCTGAATTTTTACGATATTCGACTAGATTTTTTTAATAAGTTGCTCCATAGAGTTGACTATTAAATTATGTAAAATGATCCTTGTTATCGTTCGCGCATGCGCAGATAAAAATTATTTCATACAACTGCTCATATTTCCTAAATTATTTAATATATTTATATTCCAATTACACTATATTGTTTCTACTATATTTTGTCAATTTTTCTGAAACCAGCATTAAATTTGGTTGAAAACCCTGCATGTTATAAGCAAAAAACATGCAAAAATTTTCTCATTTTTTTTAAATAAATCGCTATATCTCTATTAATATACGTGCTATTCTTATACAAAAGGATAAACATATTGCACAATGACTGTTTATTTATATTCGGTAGCGGTAGATCATTTCGTGCATTTTATTTTACAGGGTGATCCCAAGTATTATTTTTTTTCTTTGATTTTTTGTTGGCCCTCTAATTGCTCCCCTTAACAAATCGACATTGCTAAATATCAGGTCATACCTGTACTTTTTAATCCTGAAATTCCAGAAGAATCTGTCAAGTATCTTTCTAAATATTCGACAAAATGTCTAAAATTGAAAGTTGCCGGTCATTAGTGGCAATATAGTGTATGTCGAGTAAGGTTGACGTTTCTTTTTTTCGTTTCGTGTCAGGTTGACTTTGACCATTTGATTTACGGTCGGGACATATGCATCCCTGTGAACTATTTTTTATTCTGACACTTTTTGAAAACTAAAACTAAACTGCCATACACTTATGTTAAGATATTTTCAAGAGAAATCTACCTCAAAGAATTTTTTTGGAAATTGTGGTACAAGTGAACATAAAAGTAGTCTCCAATCCTGTCCTGTAATCAAAGGTTAGTTTTTTCGGGCTCCGGTTGGGTTTTCACTACATTGAGTCAGGCTCGTATTGACCGGATTTTTCAATGAAATTCTGAATATTTTCTGATGAAAAAAACTATATACTTGAACATATATGAATATATATATATATTTTCCTGTCTCTAGATAAAAATAAAAATAATATTAGAGATAGAATTGCAGACTACTTTTACATAATTGTATTAAAATACTAATATGCTACGCTGGTCAGTTTCTCCAAACGAATTTTGAATCGAATATCGTTGATATCAAAATATATCGGTGAATTTGACCTTAATATTTTAAAGCAATTTGGAGCTTTACCTGTAATCTCCTTCCGCATTCCTGAAAACGATACAAATGCCACTGCGCTATATACTTCCTAATGTATCATACAAAATTTGGGCTGTAAAGAATAAAATCGTTTAGTTGATAATTTGTAGTATAGGATTTGCTTGAGAAAATTGAACGATATGCAATATACTAAAATCATCCCTGAAAAAGTATCTAACAATGCAAGTCTCATCAAAATCCTTTTTGATTTTTTTTTTCAACCTGTCTTTCGCTAGAGAGTCTTTCACTCGGGACGTGGCTGGGACCTACTATCTTGCTTCCGCAAAAGAGTCGGACTAGAGCAAAAGAATAAAGGGCTGCGGACGAAGATGGGCCGCTCGCCGCGGCGGTTGGGGGTGGGCGGGGGGGGGGGGGTCGACCGCCGCTTTGAGCGGCCCATCTTCGTCCGCAGCCCTTTATTCTTCTACTCTAATCCGACTCTTTTGCGGAAGCAAGATACGTAGGTCCCCAGCCACGTCCCGAGTGAAAGACTCTCTAGCGAAAGACAGGTTGAAAGAAAAAATCAAAAATTGAAACCGGACAAATTTAAAACGGAAATTACACAAATTAAAGACACCGAAAAGCGGGAAGGGTTGGGCTCGGGGCGATGAAGCTCCCGAACGACTCCAAGCTCCTTCAAGCCCATTATTAGTCTCGGTCGGCGGGCGGGGGTTCGACCGCCGCGGCGAGCGGCCATCTTCGTCCGCAGCCCTTTATTCTTCTACTCTAGTCCGACTCTTTTGCGGAAGCAAGATACGTAGGTCTCCAGCCACGTCCCGAGTGAAAGACTCTCTAGCGAAAGACAGGTTGGAAAAAAAAAAATCAAAAAGGATTTTGATTAGACTTGCATTGTTAGATACTTTTTCAGGGATGATTTTAGTATATTGCATATCGTTCAATTTTCTCAAGCAAATCCTATACTACAAATTATCAACTAAACGATTTTATTCTTTACAGCCCAAATTTTGTATGACACATTAGGAAGTATATAGCGCAGTGGCATTTGTATCGTTTTCAGGAATGCGGAAGGAGATTACAGGTAAAGCTCCAAATTGCTTTAAAATATTAAGGTCAAATTCACCGATATATTTTGATATCAACGATATTCGATTCAAAATTCGTTTGGCGAAACTGACCAGCGTAGCATGTTAGTATTTCATTAAAATTAAAAATTAAAAATGACACTTTGTGGAAAATCCCTTATCATTCAGCTGCTCTTAGAGAACAACTAAAAATTTGCTCACTCTAACGCCGATATCTTTCTGAATTTTTACGATATTTGACTAGATTTTTTTTAATAAGTTGCTCCATAGAATTGACTATTAAATTATGTAAAATGATCCTTGTTATCGTTCACGCATGCGCAGATAAAAATTATTTCATACAACTGCTCATATTTCCTAAAATATTTAATATATTTATATTCCAATTGCACTATATTGTTTCTACTATATTTTGTCAATTTTTCTGAAACCGGCGTTAAATTTGGTTGAAAACCCTGCATGTTATAAGCAAAAAACATGCAAGAATTTTTTCATTTTTTTAAATAAATCGCTATATCTCTATTAAT
The DNA here is from genome assembly GCA_963932465.1 of Maratus speciosus. Classification (NCBI taxonomy): domain Eukaryota; kingdom Metazoa; phylum Arthropoda; class Arachnida; order Araneae; family Salticidae; genus Maratus; species Maratus speciosus. The sequence continues at coordinate 492,223,589 of OZ010794.1, forward strand.
AAACGTGCTATTCTTACACAAAAGAATAAACACTTTGCAAAATGACTGTTTATTTATATTCGGTAGCGGTAGATCATTTCGTGCATTTTATTTTACAGGGTGATCCCAAATATTATTTTTTTCTTTGATTTTTTGTTGGCCCCCTAATCAAATCGACATTGCTAAATATGAGGTCATACCTGTTCTTTTCAATCCTGAAATTCCAGAAGAATCTGTCAAGTATATTTCGAAATATTCGACAAAATGTCTAAAATTGAAAGTTGCCAGTCATTAATGGCAATATAGTGTATGCCGCGGATCGGGTCGTGTCGATTTTGGAGAAATTGGGTTACTCGACCCATTGCAGACTCTACCTGAGACCAAGGGTTTTGCAAATTTCTGAATCATGTGAAGTTTAGATCATAGTCTGAAGAGGAAGGCAGAAAGTGATTAAATAAATTATTTACGGACAGAAAATCATTGGTGAAAATTTGTTATCTTTATGGATAAAAAAAATTTGCAAATTCCGTGACATGTTGGTAATGTTTGTGTGCATATTACCTCGTGACTGATCGAATTTCATTTTTTCAGTGACCATTTGACTAAATTCACGATATTTTTTTTAACCATTTGGAAAAATGGTTATTGCCTTCGGTCAGGGTAGGAAATCAAAAACATATCTGAAGCGTTTTGTTAGTTGAATACCGCATTTTATTCGTTTTCTGATTGGTCTATACAGTAATCTGTATTTTCCCTTTACTTTCAACAGAGATGGATACTTCTGTTGCCACTATGGCAAAAAAGTAATAAAAACTACAAAAAAATTATTAACTCAGAAACAAATTGAGATACAGTTTTCAAACAAATCGAAATTAAAAATGCATTTTTTTCTCTATACGGCGATATTAAAAGTAATATTGTGGGATGTTTAGAAGTTTAAAAATGAAATTTCATTTAAAATTGGTCCAGGAATATTAATGTTTAATCCATGGTGTACGTAATGTATGACCAGCTACGTAGAAGTTTAAAAATTTACAGTACCGAAAATTGTAAAACTGAAATTTCTTTTAAAATTTGTTCATGATGGGTCCAGGAATGTTAATGTTTAATCCATGGCGTACGTAATGTATGGTCAACTCCGTGCGATTTTTTATGTCTTAAAGTTTAGTCTTTGAAAAAATCATTTTCCAAATGGTCGTTGTAATTTGTTAAACTGCTTTTTTTTTTCCTTTTTTGCGACCCATTAACGGAATTCGCTTTTTGTTTTCGAGGTATTTTGACGAAATTCGCAATTCTTTTCTACGATCGTTTCGTTGAAATTCGTTTTTTCTCCTGCAGCCGACTTACAAAATTTGCTATTGTTTTGGCGATCGTTTGACGTAATTCTTGAATTTTTTGCACGATTTTTTAACTGAAGTAGTAATTTTTGTCCAAAATCTTTGACAAAATTCACGGTTTTTTATCTTTTTTTTTTTTGCGATAGCTATTCGAAATTTTCAATTTTTTTGCGCGACTGAACTGATGGACAAATTTGATTTTTTCCTGCGACCGAATGTTGAAATCTGCGATTCCCCCCCCCCCCCAACCTATTGACAATAATCGCTGTTTGTTTCCACGATCTTTGCAATATTTTTCAACTGTCCTTTTAGGAAATTATATTTTTCCGCAACTAATTTGCCAAATTAACTATTTTTTCCAAATCCGATTGGCAAAATTCGCGATTTTTTTCCGCGGTTGATTGGCGAATTTACTTTGCGTAGTTCCGTCAAAAAAGAAAAAAATACTGTGGTTTTCCACGAAAATTAAAAAATATTCCTGAAAGAATCCTATGCTTGTGAAAGACATCTTTCACACGTTAAGAGTACAAAATCCCGCGTGCTATTTCAAACCCTTCCCTCAAAGAAAACTTCTCACCCCCTAAGAACCTCTTGAAATGGCTACCCACCCCTGTAGTAAAACCTGCAATGAAAAAGTTGAAAAGTCAGGCAAAAAGTTCCATTTTAGACAGGTCTCCGTCTTAGCAAGTGTAATTATGTGGTGTTTTTCAATTCCTACTATTAGTTCACACTCTCCCTATATTTATTTATATATTTATTTATCTTGTTCAAATTTTCAATCATTAATAAAATACTCATTATTCATCCTATCAAGTTGAAATACATTTTTTTTAAACTTGTACTGGATGACACTTGATGTTAATACAGTTTTTTCAAATATTAATTAATTCATTAAATTTTAATTAATTAATTTTAGTTTTGCATGAGAAACAAAATGGCGGTCATTGGTTATCGAAGATCAATGAAAGTATTTTCAATAAGAGGTTACCATAGGGGGGACCCCGTTCTGTCGCCCAATACCGCAAAGTTTGTCGCCAACTTGGCGATATATCGCCCAATTTGGCGGCCAAAATGAGTCGCCAAAAGTGACGCCAACTTGGCGATATCTCTAATATTTCGCCCAATTCCCATAGAGTTCCATTGTAAACATACTTGCTTATAGAAAATCAACAAATTGAGATATTTTAATGCAACAAAAACTAATATTAGCTTAAGGGATTCTATTAAATTTTTCTTTGATGACCTAAGTAGGAATTGACTTTAAAAACAACATTTTTATATTACTTGTTTACATAGAAACTTACGGAATCCTGTCTTAAACAGTGGCGTAGCCAAGGGGGTCCAGGGGTTCCGGACCCCCCCCCCCCCCCCCCCCGAAAGTACACCTGGTTTACTGAATCATGAATACAAATACAACAGTAAAAACTGCTAAGACAGAATCACAAAGGATCTATAAAAAATTCCGCTTTAGAGAGGTATTCGTCTTAGAAGGTATAATTCAAAGGTATGTCTTTTTTCGGGACTATGAACTTTTCCGTTTTAGGCAGGTGTCCGTTATAAACACTTTCCGTTTTCGCAGTATCGCTTAAAACTGCTAAAACGTACTCACTTCCCAAACTTTTTTCTTTCACGTACCCCTTTCTCAGGTTTTTCATTTTGGAGTAATCCCATTTCTCATAAACACGCCCCCCTTCCCCCCACCACTCAAGGAGCTAACGTAAACATGCTTTTTTTCATTAGTATAATCTTCTTATCACAACCATATAATAAATCGATGCAAATTACATTGATATTCCTAACATTTTTGTGACTTCCGCCATTACCGATATTAATTTCACATACCCCCAGCAGACCCGCCACTTACCGCCAGGGGTACGCTACCCCAGGTTGGAAACCGCTGCTATAACACCACCTCTGAAGAGCATAAATCTATTCCAGGAAAATCTGTAAAAGAGACCTATCTCAAAGGAAAACAATTCAAGGTTCGACGAAAACAACACTATATATTTGTGCTTGCTAACGTTTGGAACCTATCTGAAATGAAACTTGTTCTAATTGTGAATCCTTCTTGGCAGGTTTTCTGAAAACACGGAATCCTCTCATAAACAAAAACATTTTAATGTCCCGAGACGGAAGGATAACTATGCAAATATACCTGCTATTCCGTTTACACAAATTTATACTGTAACTAGATTAAACGTAAAACTTCAATCTTGGACTTCGATGGGGTTCTGTTGTCGACACTTATGGGAAAGAACGAGTTTATACGAACGCAATAACGGTACATTGGTTGAGTTTCGTGACCCTTATCTTTGTACACTTTATAACGGACAATATTAACAATTACTTTAAATCTGCTGCCTGCAATTAATAAAAGTAACTTTATTTTTGGACTGGTTATTTGTTACCACTTTCAAAATACACTGGCGAGAAAAATTAAAGGAACAACCATAAAAAGGTGCCTTATGTTAATTCTATAAAGAGAACTTCCAGAAAGGTAACTCAATGTCAACATTATCACGTAGTCCAATGGAATTAACATTCGCTGCAGAAATATATGCAATTTTTTCAGCCTCAGCCCGTTCTTTCGGTTCACGTGTAAAAAGGAGCGCACGTTGGTAATTTGAAATTTGAAGTCTAATTTTAAGGATTGTACGTGTAATTAGGTAAAACTTTCGCTTCTGGTAGGTGGAATATGTCGTCCAGAAGACATTTGATCGATTTTAAGAAATTCGTGCGATAGGGAGAATGGAAGCAGGACATACACTCTTGGGGGTCTGTAAAAACTTAAAAATAGCCAAAAGCGTCAGGTCAAGATTCTGGAAACGGTTTAAAGACACTGGTATAATGTTCACAGACATCAGGGCTGTAATTTCCCAACGATTGCTAAAAGAAATAGACAATTGACGTCAGTTCAGATTGCAGGGAGTTTGCTGCAGCAGCAAGAACTCGACTATCCTGGTTTACTGTGAGTAAAAGTCTGCATGCAAGAAAACCCATGATTCGTGTTCCATTAACTCCGGTAGCGAAATGCGCCCGGTTAAAGTGGTGCAGAGATCATCGTCATTGGAATATCACGGACTGGAGCCGAGTTCTCTTTACCGATGAATCCCGATTTTGTTGAGAGAGTTACTACAGACCTGTTACGATATGGAGGTAGAAAATCACACGCAATAAGGCTGCAAACATTCGTGAAAGGCATCGATGCAAAGGTCGTGGAATCATGGTATGGACGAACATCATTTTGAATGGCCGCAGTGACCGACACATTTTTACCAGTGCAACTGTAAATGCTGAAATATACAGAGATGAGGTTCTTGATCCTCGTGTCAAGTTGTTTAAGGGTGCAATCGGAAGATTCGGAATTTTATGATTATTAATGGTCTAGAAGGGCGCTACCCCCTTCCACGGAACTCTTAAGTGTCCCTTCCAGAGCTGTATAAATCCGACTCGTCCAAAGCTTACTGCTGAACTTGGGGAATATTCTAAAACTGTTTCGAACCATCTAAAATAAATTGGCTGAGAAGTACAAAAACAGAAACCACCATGAACCATTTTTTACACATTCTAATGCTTCTAAAAAAGTGCTAATCCATTACAAATAAACTTATTACAAAAATTTAACTTCCTTAAAGACGACCAGATATCGGAAGCAACTATTAGATCGAATATGGTATCTAAAGTGGCGAGACATGAAACATGGAAACTCAAAAGAATTATGGATGAATAAGACAATTATAACAAAACTGCTTTTTCCAGCATGAACTATATTTGATGTGTGTGCTTCTTACATTACTAGTTTCTGTATCTGAAAATGCAAGATCTTTTTCTTAAAGTTAAAACCTTCCCACATAGCATTTTTAGTTTGCAGACAATTTGCAACAATCTTTCTCTGAAAACCTGCAAAGTTGCAGTAAGCTCAGCATGACAAGACTGAAAGTTCATAACAAGACTGCAGCAAGATAACGCAAACGCCGAAGTCACCACACTTTGAACTTGCAGCTAACTTGTCGTGCAAGTTAAATTCATGCTATATCAAATTTATTACAAACTAACGGCAAACAAGTAATCAAAAATACTACAAACTTACTGCAAAGTAGTAATCTTTCCGTGTCAAACTATAAGTTTAACCCCTTCGAAGGGGTCCATAGACCTGATCAAGTCTATTGATGCGAAAGCGCCGTCAGAAGGTGCATGCATCGGTTTTATCACCATAAACAAGTTTAGATAATATTTGTACTTTTCATTTCGAGCATTTTTTGGTATTTAATAAGTATAGCGTTTAGAAAAAGCGGTGCCTACTGAATAAAATTTCTGAAATTTCTGCGTATGTGCTGATTGTCTATTCTCTCAACAGAGGGATTTTTTGCTTTCGTCACTTTCGTGAATTAAAGACAATCTTGCATCAGTTTCACAACAAACTACTCAATCAAGTGGGTGATGGTATACCTTACGGGAGATTTGCTGCGAATTTCTCAATTCAAATTTGTCACGGCAAGATAATATCAGAAAAAATCAAACTTGCTGCTAATGTTCATGCTATCTGGGTTATCTCAAACACTCCCATTGGGAGAGCGGTGGATCGCATGGACGGCTCATGCGATTGACACTTATGTGAAATCCTTATCCAATATCTATTACAGCACAAGTTCATAATTCAATGGCAAGAAACTAAACATGGAAATTGCTGTTTTAAACTTAACCACTTGATCCTAATATTATAGTAGGCAAATGTTATGTAATATGAAACTTGATTTAACCCATTCGCTGCCAAAACTATAAAGTAAGAATTTTCAAATTTTTTGTTAAAAGTCGTTTGCTACCACAGATTCAGAAAGGTAAATTTCGTTTTACTAATACAGCGAAATTTCTGCCAATAAATGAGGCAATTTCTTTAATTCTAAAATATGACAAAGTAATTAATAAATTAAAGCCACGAGTATACTCGTGGATGACAGCGAATGGGTTAATTAAATTTAACTCTTCAGTTTGCGTTCAGCTTTTTACATCATAGTGAATCTTTTTCATTGGTAAATATTAATGTAGCTTCAATGTATTATTAGTTGCAGTTATAGAGCTTTTTTTTAAATTAAGAAATTAAATAAGGATATATCTAAATTCTTAATGTTACTCGAAATACTTCTATTATACATACACAGTCAAGACGAGATTGCAAGGGACTGGTAGAAAGCTCTATTTTAGACAGGCTTCCATAGAAAGAAGTGTAATTAATTATGCTTCTAAGATACACTCAGGGGCGTAAATCCTGGGGGGGGGGGGGGGGGTACGGGGGGGTGCAACATCCCCCCCTACGAAAAAATCAGTCGGAAAATTTCCCGTTTGATCGGAAAAGTACGTTTAGTCGGAAAAAAATGGTATTAACCTATAAAAACTTATAAATTGGAAAAAGGAAAAATCAGTTGGAAAAATTCCCGTTCGATCGGAAAAAAGTAAGTTTAGTCGAAAGAAAATGGCATTAACGTATAAAAACTTATGAATTGGAGATATGTTTTTGTAGTTTTGAATTAGTAAATAAGAAAAACATGTTAGAGCGAAGAAAACCTATAAAATTTTATTCTTAGTCAGATTTTTTTCCCTTGTAGTTTTTAATTAGAAAATTAGAAAAAACAATTTAGAACGAAGAAAACCTATATAAATTTATACTTAGTCGGAAATATTACGGATTTTATTTTTGTGATTAAAACTATTCAGAAAAACTTTGACTTGTCAAATATTGTGAACTCGAAAACCTCGATATGAAGAAACAAAATATTTATATATATATTCCAGAAATGTTAATATTATTTGTAACCTTGATATTTTGATCGAAAACTTTGATATTCCGAACTTTTTTCTGTTCCCTTTGACTTCGAGATATCGAGATCTAGCTGTATTTATTTAAAGTCGGAAAGTTTTTAGTTTAGTCTGGAAATTTTAAGACATACTGATTGAAGTGAAAAAACTTCTATTTTTTTTTCTTTTTTTTTTTTTTTTTTTTTGGTATCTAACTTTAAATTTAGTTAGAAACGTGTATCACGGAATTTAGGTGATATCCGATGAAAATTCAAAACTGAATTGCAAATATTTAGTACTTTACCCTATCAAAATCTGGATATTTTCCACTCTACACGAATTTTACCTTTAATCGAAAATAATTATGGTTTTATTTTTTCTACTAAATTTGTGTTTTCTTTTATTTTATTAAAAAATATGTTAATTTTTTTTTTTTTTTTTTTTTTTTTTTTTTTTTACTTTTTTACGTAATTTTAGATTGATTTAAAAATGTGTTTCAAGAAATTTATATGATACCGGATGAAATTGAAACACCCAAATACTTTGAATTTTTGTCTCGAAATAACCTGGATATTTTACAATCTATACGAGTTAACTTCTATCAGAAATAATACTTTCGTTTTATTTTTCCTTTCTCAATTGTATTCGATTTTTTTTTTATATTATTATTATTACTGAATTTTGTTTAGTTGGAAAAAACAGGGATGACAACAAATTTTTACCCTGCTTTAAAGTATGTCGTTAGAAAGAATTAAGAAATACCATATTTTTGGCGCATTTTTGTCTTTAAAATATTCCCCAAGCAAACAGATTTCAATTTTCAGAAGCTGCGGAATTTGCTTTCAAGAACAAAAGTGTCTTTCCCTTAGTTCATCAATGTTACCAAATTCTGTTGACAGCTCCGGTGACAGTTATATCTAATGAAAGAGCTTTTAGCAGGCTAAAATTTATAAAGACTGCTATTAGATCAACTATGGCTGATGACAGATTGGAATCATTGATGGTTTTCAGTTACCATAAAGAATTAACAGACAATATAGATCTGTCCACTGTTCTTGGCTAATCGTGTTAATCGTGCTATAAAAGTGTGAATTTTGTTACAAAAGCACAAATAAAACTTAATAATTCAAATTGCAATTATACAACAATTATTCAAATAATATTGTATTATAGTCATTATTATTATTTTATTAATATATTTAGATGATAATCTTAAATTAAATTTATTCGTACGTAATCCAAGCTTTTCCTGATGATCACAATGTTTAAAAGGATATGTTGAAATTACTTATAAACAAGTTTTCATTTGTGATTAATATTAACCTGTTATTGGTATATTTGTAAAGTAAGTTTTTCCAGAAGCAAGACCCATATTTATATACACTCATATCCAAAATTTTAGCATATATGACAAAAACGTAGAAAGGGAGTGTTAAATATCTTACGAAATTATTAAATTTTATAGATGAAATTCACAAGATAATTATGACTTCGCGTATCGTATTGAGATAGTCAAATAATTTTAAAGCGCTGATGTCGATTCTTTTCGAATTATTAATAAATTTATCTAAAAATTAGGGAAGAAAGTCCATGATTAATATGTATAGGAAAATGCGGATTGGAATCAAAAACTGCTTTGTTACATGGCGATATATCTTGTTACTAAACGTACAAAATTTGATTAACTTTTATTGAAGTACTAAGAAATGGATATAAGTTTTGTTCATTCGAAAATTTTCAATCTTTTAAATTTTGACTTTTTTTTATGTTGTAGACGTACATCGTACACGGGTAACAGGATTCCTTATGCTTAATTCAGAATTTGAATTTTTATCCGGAGTGGAGTCTATGTGAATAAATATGTCATACACAGAAAAAATAAAATGCATTAAGCCCTTTATTGGTAAAAAAAAAAAAAAAAAAAAGACGGGCATCGAATTCCCAGCTCCTCGATCATGCAGTTTCATCAAATTTTGTACATTTAGAAACAAGATATATCGCTATCAAACAAAGCAGTTTGGAGTTCCAAACCGCAATTTTCTACACATATTAATCATACTACTTCACCACTAATTTTTAGAGACATACATTAATAATTCAAAAGGAATCAACATCAGCACGTTAAAACCTATTTGACTATCTCAATACGCTCAGTCATAATTATCTTGAGACTTTCATCTATCATCTATAAAGTTTAATAATTTCGTAAGATATTTACGATATCCTTTCTTCGTTTTTATCATATATGCTAAACTTTTGGACATGAGTGTGTGTATATATCCTTCTATATATAAAAAAAAGTTTTGATGTTTTGATTTGGAAATGGACCAATGAAAATCTGCGTAGATATTCCGGGTAGATCGGCATCCAATTTGAATGCTTAAGCATGGCCTTTCATCGTTAATATTAAAAAAACTGTTGCATACAAAAATATGAAAATCGGTGGTATTATAGAGAAATGTTTGATAAACACGCTGATGCAGACAGTTTTCAAATCGAAGAATTATTTTAAGAGATATTTAATTCTAAAGTTGGACAAAATCGTTTCATTAAAAAAGTTTTATTGGAGCAAAAACTATACATGAGAATTTAATCATTTTTAGATCATTTTATACCTTATAAGTTCCCGGTGTGCAGATTCTATTTATTTTTCTTATTTGACTCATTTTTTGAGGTTTTATATCTATTTTAAATTCAAATTTTCAGCATTTCAAGAGATATTTTTTACAAATTTTAGAAAATGTTATTAATTTAAACTGTTGCCAATTGTATAAACAGCGCAAACAATGTTTACTTCAAATTAAAAATTTATTTACACGTGACTATTACAATCAGAAAAAAAAAACTTTAAAATTAGAATTAAATGATTACATGTTAAAAGCAGGAAAATTACGTCATAAGAACCATATTTACGCTTGAATTTTAAAAGAGAAACAAAATCTTAAAATAAAAAAATCATTATTATGCGTTAAAACTTGTAATTGGAGGAAATTACGTCATATTTAAAATAGCCAAAAAATATGGCAAAACAATTTGAATTGAAAAATATATTTGCGCGAGATATTTTGTAATAATCTTTTCAACTATTATCGTGAATTCGAAGACAGCGCAAATAATATTTCCTTCTAACAACAAAAGTATTTTCACGTGAATATTAATAAGAGAAATAAAACTTTGGTGTAAATTACGTCCGATTTGAAATGATACATTTAAAATGAATTATTTAAAAAAACTATCTTATAGCGCTGTTAAAAAATACCGGGAGACAATGACACTGTTTACTTAATTTATTTTACATTAGCTTATTTTCAAATGTTTAACTAATTGTTTAAATTAAATACGAAAACAGCCATTGTATCTCTTAACAGCAGCTGATTTGGTCTTAAAAATCCCCAATCCAAGAAAAAAGAATGGAAACCCGTTTACAAAGAGATTGCTACTGTTTTTAATTTTAATTCAATATTTTTAAAGCTGATCAAATTAGCGTGCTTTTTGGATTTTGGTGTGCCTGAACGGGGGTTGGCGAGCGTAGCTCGTAGGGGGCAGAGCCCCTAGTATATATATATATATATATACAGTGGAACCCGGTTAAGACGCTCACGGTTAATACGCGATCCCGCTTAATACGCGGATTTTTTCCGCTCTCTTGAACATCGCACAGTGGAGTATTTGACCCGAAATCCTGGCCAAAAATATTTTTCTATGTAAATATAGTCCGATTGCCTTGAAATTGTTAGATGTTATTGGGTATCACTATGGCATGTTTGGTATTGTAAATAAAGTCTATAGCATTTACGATTCATTTACAGAGACAGCCAAAAGACTTCCCTTACATTATGGTCTATGGGGAAAAAATCGTTTGCTCTGTATTTTAATGATATCACACTATTTTAAACGTACTGAAATTTATATACATCACTAAGGTGTACTAAGGCACTTATTGTAGAATATTGTGTGCATAGAATATATCATTCATTTACAGGGACACACAAAAGAATTTGGCTGAAGAATAAATGCGCTCTTCCAGCAATTATTAGTCATGCATCGCCTGTAAGACTAATGCAAAAATATCACGTTTAAGACGCGAACGGTTATTACGCGATCCCGCTTAATACGCGAAAAATTTTCGGTCCTTTGTGGTAAAAAATCACGTTTAAGACGCGAATCCATTTGTGAAGATGTGAATTCCTTCTTTCTTTTCCAGTGTTTCCATTTTAGCGGATTTTTTTATTCATATAAAAAGCACTGTTTCTGTATACTAATATTTACTTTATTTAATAACAGATCAATGAAAGGAACATTTCGAAACTAATGATAGATATTTGAATTTTAAAAAAAAACCTCTAAATTAGCAACGCTGCAATTCTTCTTTGATCCCGTGTTCTAACATTCTTTGTCTCTCGTTTCGTGTATTTTTTATTGTAGTAGAGAGAGAGATACATAGAAGAATTCAGGATGCTCAGCTACGTCATAAAATTATGATTAAAGATGATTATACCTGTTGTTAGTGAGTTTTTAAATGTATGTTATATTACTACCATGTTTTATAATGCACGTTATATACAAAAAAAAAAAGAAAAAGAAAAAGAAACTCGCATAGATTAACCTCTTCACTCCCAGGACGTACATTGCGTACGTCCTCTCATTTCAGTAATCAGCGACCATTACGTACACCAATATATGTTAGGCTCAAAGATTTTATTATAAAATGTTCCGAAGAAATAGTTATAGAGTGCAGTGATAGTTATAAAGAAATGTTTTCTGCTCGTAGCGGCAAAGGAGACGAAACTAAATTTCTCCATAAACTAGTTCAGATTCCAAGCGCAGGTCGAAAGAAACGTCCCCAAAAGCGATGCCATATTTGTGCAACTAAATATGTTAGGTTAATGTGTTCTGGTTGTTAAGATTTTCCAGGACTGCGCAGTAGAAGTCATTTTGATCAATATCATACTCAATTGATCAATGTATATACTGTATGTATGTATATCAGTATATGTATATAATGTGCAAGTTTTATATTTTATTTTATACGTATAATGATAATTGTGTAAATCCTTTAACGACTTTAAATTCCTTACTATTATATCACGGATTATTAAATGATTTAAGAGGCAAACATATTACACCGCACAGCCCGATGTATAGCCATTCACCAACGAAATTAAGCCTGGGAGTGAAGTGGTTAAACAAATACGACTGCTGTTGTATAATTCTTTTAAGTTTGCTATGTTTTCGTTAGTTTTTGCTATGATAATAATACTTTTCACAAAGATTAATAAGGGTAGTTTTTTCCTTACATTAAAAAGGACAGATTATATTGGTACTCATTATCACAAGTACTAAATATGATTTTAACAACTTGATTATGCTTCAAAAATTTAATATTTTTATTCTTTCTGTTAAAAAAAAATTAGTCTAGCAGAAAAATTATTTTTGTTGTTTTATCTTTGGTTGTAACGTATTATCGTCAATAAAGCCGCATGTTTGAATCCATATTTATTTTCAGTTATTATTCCAATCTACCATGTAAAAAGATAGACTGAGTAAAGTTGAATACAATTAAATTTAAATCTAAATATATGTATAAGACACAATTTTCGACCATAAACATATCAATGAAAGCTCTAAAGTTCATTTAGACGATTAGATGTGTAAATAAGCCCAGTTCCTGCAACATTATACAAATCACGTTTAATACGCGATCCCGCTTAATACGCGACTTAGGTCCACTCCCTTGAAACGCGTCTTAACCGGGTTCGACTATATATATATATATATATATATATATATATATAGTGAATATATATATATATAGATTGCATCGATATAGTGAAAAGGTATAAAACAAGATTGTTTTATAATAGGGGTATAAATATTGGAAAAAATATCAATGGAATAAACTTAATAAAATGTAGTGATAAAAGATGTAGAGTTTGTATTTGTGCCGATGCGGATAATAGAGACAAAGTGATTGAAGAAAAATCTTTAAAATTTTGTAAGGTAAACTTTGTTGTGTGTATTGTTTAAGATGTAATGTGTGCAATCAAATGTACATAGGAGAGACTTCTACTCCTTTAAATAAGAGATTCAATAATCACAAATCAGACATTAGAAATCTTAAGTATAAAAAAGAGGATCAAGAAATAGAAATTTCACATTTTTCAGAACATGGCATAGATAACATTAGGATTTCTATATTGTGTATTATACCTAATAAAACGGAAAGAAAGATTCGTGAAAAGGATATGATGATAAAGTTTGGTACGGTCTATCCATATGGACTTAATGTTATGTTTAACCACAGTAATATAATTAAAAACTTTAAAACTAACAATTTAGATGATACAATTTATGACAAAATTAATCATGACATTGGAAACGAGTTGATTAGAAATAGTAATCAATATACTAAGCTGAATAATTTAAAAAAATTAAATACTTGTACAGACATAGTAAATGAAATAATTAATTATAAAGGTGAGCGAAGAGTTAATGTGATTAAAGGTTTGATTTTCAACATTAAGAAGAAATTAATTCCCGTAACTTTAAGAACTTTACAGTCTAGGGTAGAAAATGGGAATGTTGACCTAGGTTTGGATTTGTTGAGATATAGAATCAAGACACAAAAATTACAAATGTATTGTAACATTGATTATGGCCATGTTAGTGCAATAAATAAAATCTATTTTATAATGGATTATTTTGGTGATAGCCATAGGGGTGTAAATTACAATAAAATGCTGAATAAATACAATGAATTACTACCAGTCGGTAAAATAAAAATAGTTAAGGCTTTTAAATATGATAAGCCTTTGGGGAGAACTATTTTTAATTATAATTTATTTGCAAAAGATCTAAAGAAAAGTATTGCAGGGAGTATCTGCCATTGCAATGATTCTGAATTTGTTAATTATAAAGACAAGTATTATGGACATGTTATTACTGGAGATCTAAAGATAGTAAAGGATGAGGAGTTGAGGAGGTTAATGGAGTACGGAACTAAATATCGTGTGAAACGTACTCTCACTAAAAGTGTTGCAATTAAACGTTTTACTATTAATATAGATATATTTATAAATAAACTAATGTATAGATACAATTTGCCATCCAGTGTTTTTGACGAGTGGAAGTATTATATATTAAGAGATTTTAAACGAGAATTTTCCAGAGATTTTGACGGAGTTAATAGAGAGAAATATAACAAACTTACACATTCAATTAAAGAGATTCAGGAAAATTTTATAATCACCTATGTGGATAAAGCAAATACAAGTTATGCACTGATATGTAAAGTACTTTACGGTAAACTTTTGAATGATTGCTACAATAATAAAAATAGCTATTTACCATTGAATTCGAAAGCTGCAGTAATAGAAAATAGGATTAAAGCCATCTATAAAAAAGTTAAGCTGAAACAAATGAGTCAAAGTTTCCCTTATCTCATACTAGTGCCTAAATTCCATAAAACCCCTATCAAATTCAGGAGTGTGACCTGTGGATTTGGTTCATATATTGGTGCCGCTAGCAAGGCTTTGCTGGGGGTGCTGGAGGGGGTGTTTGACGGAGTGATGGGGGGAGAGACGACTTTTATTATCAAAAACAGCTATACACTATTAGATAATCTGAAAAAATTAAAAAATATTACTGGTTTATTCGCTTACGATTTTGCAGACCTCTATAATACAATTGATTTGACAGATTTAAAAGATAAAATAGTAGATTTTTATAATACAAATAGTACTTTGGATGTTCATTATGATTTTTTCATAAATTTATTTCAGTTAGTAGTACAGGAAAACTACCTTTACGAAGGAAATACAATATTTAAACAGATTCGGGGTATTCCAATGGGGGGGAGTTGCAGTTCCATTTTGGCAAACATTTACTTACATATATATGAAAGAAATAATAATTTAAACAGTAACACATTATCCTACAGATATATAGATGATGTTTTGATAGTTAAATTAAACAATGATATTGAAAATGTTGATTTTACATATTATCCTACATCTCTGAGTCTGGAACCCTCATCCCAGAATTGTAAAAATATTAATTTTCTAGATGTGAACCTGAGCATAGAAAGTGAAAATTTGATATCTAAGATATTTGACAAGCGAAATGATTTCAACTTTAATACCTTAAAGCTGATATATTTTGATTCCAATGTGCATGTTTCGATTAAAAGAAATGTACTTAAAAATGGATTAATACGAATCGAAAGACTGAGTACTAGAGTTAAAGATATGTTTCGTGATATTTTAGAGTGGTGCCGCTTGGGATTCAAGCATGGTTATCCTCGCAATTTCATCAGGAGAATAACTTGTGATTTTATTAAGAGTAGCAGGTACGGAACTGAACTGAACTCAGTGATGGATGAGAATGGAGGTTTTGATGAATTGATTGATCTAATGAGTTAGAGAGATATTTTGGTGGATGTTGCAGTTCTGTTTAGTTTTTCATAGTTTTTCATTTTTTCAATTTTGGTCTCGGCGAGTGAAGGGGGACGTAGCATGCGTAAAGTCTGACTTAACCCTGCAGTGTATGTCGTTAGCCATACCGCTCGCCTTCTGTTCTGTTCTGTTATGTCTTGCAATTATATATATTTTCTTTAGTTTGGTTATTCAGTTTGATTTTAAGAGTTAAGTTTATGTTGGTTATTATAATATTTTTGATGTGAGTTTCAATGCAGCTATGGTGAGTGATGGATTTTGATATTTTGTTTGTGGTTTTATATATATATATATATATATATATATATATTAGTTGGCATTTTGTTGGCAATAGAACTCGGAAATTTTTCTTCTTGAAGTCGGAAATTTATGAGTCTACACCCCCCTACGCGACCAGGGTGGTTTACGCCCCTGGATACACTACCTCACAATAAGATCTATTGTTCGTTTCGCAGGGATTCTGAAACTCTTCCATTTGAGACAGGATTCCGCTATAGAAAGATTCCGCTTTCACAGGTTTCACTATGTTTCACTAAAGAACGATGGAAATCTCCTTTCAGACAGGTTTTCAGCAAATTTAATTGTATCGCAATTCATATTAAGACCATGTAACGCTTCCGTTAAAGACAGGATTCTGTTATAGACAATTACTATTTTGGCAAGTTTTATTCTATTCATGTGACATAAATAAGTATATTTATATAAATACACAAAACTTGTAAAAATGGAACCTGCCTATAACGGAATTCTGTCTTAAACAGAAATGTTCCATAATGCTGCGGAAAAGAATACTATACAAATACACCTGATAACACGAAAACTTGTGTAAAACGGAATTTTTCAGCAATATTTACGATTTTATCTTGACAGGTTTTACTATATATATAACCTGAAGGAACAATTCTGGAGAGCCCCCTCCCCCGAAACGAAATCCTGGCTAGGTCACTGGTCTGAAACGGAAAAATTTCTTAGTCATTATCTTGTAATTATACCTGCTACCTGCTGAGATGAAAACCTGCCTAAAACGGATTTTTTTAATCGATTCTCGTTCGAAGGGGAAAGGGTACGGCCCCTCCACCCCCGAACCTCATCCTTGGCTATGTCACTGCCTTCAACCCATTGGGGACGAGCGTCTTTTACAGAATTTTTAATCTTAATGACAGGTTTTTTCAAACAGCAATTTTAGCCTAATTAGATGGGGAAAATGCTCGGATTAAATAAGGCAAAATTTACAATAAAAATTTACTGGTGAGAATAATCCCCGATTTTGAGCACTTTACGCCGCACGAATATCGGTCGCTCGTCGAATACCGGTCGTAAAAAAAACTTTGCCCCCCCCCCCTACCCACCCAAGAAAGTTCTGAAATAGCGTTCCTGTTCTGAAAAAAAAAAAAAAATGATAATACATGTAATGCAATGTGCTTGCATGGGATTTTCCTGAAGCGAGAAGTTATATCTATTTTCCACCAGGTAGCGTATTCGGGCGCTTGAATCGCAAAAATCTTTCGGCAATTAAAACAAAGTTTTTTGCTCTACTGTGTATAAGAAGATAAATGAGCACTTAAAAATCATTGGTTTTTTAAATTAAGCACTTTTTAAATTAAGGATATTTAATCTTTAATTTTAATCAATGAATGTTGTTACTAAGCGAACAACAAGTCTCATTTTTAGACAACAGAGTTCTTTTATTTTAAACATATTAGTATAGCATCCAATCTAATTCTGAGTTTAGTGTGAGAATAAAATTAACAGCTATTTTAATATATCGTATTAAGGTCATCAAGTTCAATTTATATTAAATAAATAAATAAATAATGAAAGAAAATGACATTGAACATGAAAACTGGTTAATAGTTTGGACCAATCGTTTGATCGCTCTTGTATCCCACAATTCCTATGTAGTGACATCACTGTTCTAGAGAAGCTACAGCTGAGATTTCGCTATTGGCTGTGTTTACAAAAGTTGATGGTGGCTCTATGGAACGATGTTGATAATACCTTGATGGATATCGTTTGAGTGTAGGAAAAAACGAAATAGTGGATTCAAAAAAGTCGCATTTGAAGCAAGCCTGGCATCGAGTGCAGAATCCGACGACGGTGGAGTATCTCCCCCACCCTTAAAAAAGCAGCGCCTTTCTGCAGTCAGTACTAACATGCAAGCGAGCAATGGTTGTCACAATGGAGATACTGCATCTACTAGTAATGACTTGCAAAACGGTACCTGTCCCTTTGAAGATAATGTGGAAATCAATGGAGACGTTCATAAGACGATATCCACAAAGATAAGATCCCAAACTGATCAGGACATAATACGTCTAATTGGTCAGCATCTTCGAGGTCTTGGTCTTAAGTACGTAAATATCACTAATTTACATGTTTACCACAGTTTACTATTTGCTTAATGTGTTATTTTGACGTTTAATGTCAACAAAAATTCTCCTGCAACTTGTAATGTATGTATAAAATATCTGGCTTTGTTACTAGAATTTAGTCCTGTTATGTGTTTACATTCATTAGTGTGATTAATATTTACAATTATTCTTCTGTAAAACATCAAAATTAGTATTTTTAAAAACATTTAAGCTTATTTTAATTTTTATAGATCTTTCCTATTGCTATCTACACTTTTGTAAAACTACTTTTATCCTTTGCAAAGTTTCAGTTTTGTTGAGAGTTCCTCTCTATATCTCATTGTTAAGTAATTTAAATTCGATGATAATCTATTCCGTTTCCTTTTAATTGTTTAGTGAATAATCGATAATCTAGCCTATTACTGAATTTTTCTCATTTCTTGTCTGTGATGTACATAGAATATTGATGTGATCTAAGAAATGATAGGATCATGCTATGTGTGTTGTTTGTTTATCTTGTACTTTTAAGGGCTGTGTTGCATTAACTTGCGTTTTTAAAAGTACTAGAGATCTTAATTTCATTTCTGTAACTTTCTCGCTGATTCCACAAAATCATTTGCATCATGATTTCAGGCAGATAATTATAAGTAGTAATTCAAAATTTTATTTTTCTATGTCTTGCTACATAAGTTTGAGATAAATTCATATATTACAAAAAAGTAAAATAAAAAAATGAAATGGACTCAACTCTCACATCAACTCTCATATTTATATCTTGTATCACATATGTAAAATATTGAGCTTTTGAAGGTAAATTGAATGTTTATATGGAATACCAGATGTGATAAAAATGTACTAAGTAATATACATTATTAAAAAAAAAGTTTTGGAAATGCTTTTTATTTTCTGTTTAATAGCTGATTACAACTTGCTGCCTTTTTACCTTCTGAAAACTTGGTACTTTTCGGTTAGCCGGGTGCCAGTGTTATATATACATATTTATATACATACATATATGTAAATATACATATAAACATATTGTATATATACACACACATATATATATATGTATATAAACATATGTACATACAGTACAGGACCCATTATCCGGAATTCCAAATTCCGGAAAGACCCGAAATCCGGAAAAAAAATTGAAAATTTTCTAAACTTTTTAAATTTTTACTAAAATTTCGCAATTTCTGAAAATTTTCGTAAATTTTACAGATTTCTAATTTTTTTTTTTTGGTCTATTGTGTTGCAATGTGTAACCACTAAAATATGTTACATCAGTGATGAGGGAACACGGTGCCCCCCTTCCCCGAAATTAGAAAAAATAATTTTTCTGTCAAATTTTAGTTTAAAATTAATTTATATTATGATTCGTTTTTTAAAAAAAGGATATTTCACTCCCTCCCTCTCACGTTGACAAAATATTATGACTACACAATTATGTTACTTGAATCAGGGGTGATTCTGAGTAAAAAAAAAAAAAAATTCTGAAATTCACACCAAATTTTTTGAAAGTTTACAGAAGGGGGAAGGGGGCTCCCTCTCGGCACTAATTTTGAGTTTTTTCTGCAATCCTTTGACTAAGTTTATGTTTTCGCGATCCTTTTACAAAATTACATTTTTTTGCGATCTTTTGACGAAATTTGCGGGGTTTTTGAGATCTTTTGATGAAATTTGTTTTTTTTTCGTGATTTTATGACGAAATTTGCGGATTTTTTCGCGATATTTTGACGAAATTTTGGGGGGCTTTTTCGATCCTTTGAAGAAATTTATATTTTTCGCTAAATTTTGACGTAATTTGTGTTTTTTCGCGATTCTTTGACGAAATTTGTGTTTTACCCGCGATTTTTTGACGGAATTCGGGAGGACCCGAAATCCAGAAAATTCCAAAATCCGGAAAGCCTTCGGTCCCGAGGATTCCGGATAATAGGTCTTGTACTGTATAACACTGGCGCCCGGCTAACCGAAAACTTTTACACTGAAAGAATCTAATGATAAATCTAATTCTTTTAGTTGATATATGTATGTCCATCACGTTTTGTACCTAAATAAAATACTTCTTTAATCTAATTTTTGTTATTGGTAATTTTTTTCCAATCAGCTGCATCTGGAGAAAATATTTTCTTATTAAATGTTTATTTTCTACTTTATAGCTACTGAAAATCTACTTAATAATTTTTTTTTTTTTTTTGTCCTTATTAATTTCTTTTTCATATTTCTTCTAATTTTACACTGGTGAAGTCTAATGATAAATTCACTTTAATTGATGTGTACTATATGATTGTTCATTTTGTTCCATGCATAAGTATTTCTTTCAATAATAATAATAATTTTTTATAATTTTTTCTTTGACTGTTAAAAAGTAGTCTATCTATTAAAACAATACACTCAGTTCTGTAGAATACCTAGAAATTAATCATTAGCTCAATTTGGACACAGCTGTATAGTTTTCAAAGTGCTTATATGTGGGGCTATATCTCCATTGATATTGATTCAGCCATAGTACCTACTATTAAAAAGGTAGTACTATTCAATGTATTTTTTGGCATAATATTAGAACAAGTGAGACACCCGGGTTGGCGATTTTTCTGGCGCACGTCAACCTAAAATAAGGCAACCTGAAAACTGATGTGATTCTGATTGGTCCACTTTCTTGATTGGCACCAAACTGTTGTTTTCTACTACATCATCATGGGAAATACAATATTTATTAACAATGTAACGACACATGAAGGTGCATTTTTTTATGACAATCAAAATAAAACAAACAAACAAAAAAATAATAAAAATAAAACAAACAAACAAAAAAATAATAAAAATAAAACAATTTTTACAACATAAATTTATTAAAAAATGTGCAATCTATTAAATTACCTTCCTAAACCAGAGTAATCATTTAAATGATTAAAATTCTGATTTCTCATCAACTTTTAAAAAAAAATCATTGCATTTCAATCTTTGAAAGTGTCCAGCTACATCAGAGTAAACGTTAAATGATTCAAATTCTGATTTGTCAACAACTATGACATAATGGCTTGACCCATATTCTTAGCAATATAAAAAATGCATGAAATTCCTTAAAGCCAAGGTCACAAATGCATATATGATTGCTTTGTGTTTATGATAACAACAACAACATCACTGGATACAGCAACCTTATTGTGTGGCAATCTCTAAAAGCGCAAACCTTATTAAAGACGCAGTCACTAATACGTGTATGAATGCTTTGCACCCATCAAAACAAAAAAGTCACTGGATTGGATAGTGGATACAGTAATCGCTTTGTGCAACAATCTTTAAAATGCACCAATTTCGTTAAAGCAGCAGTCATTTAATGCTTGCATAAGAGACATGCAATAAAAGGTTAATAAAAAAAATAAAAACAACAAAATATACATAAAATTCTCAGGGATATGTTTAGGAAAATTTTAGGTCCTTTAAAGGACCCTTCACAAAATTATTTATCCTAAAACAGGACCCTTCACAAAATTATTTATCCCCAAACAGGACCCTTCACAAAATTATTTATCCCCAAACAGGACCCTTCACAAAACATTTTATCCCAAAACAGGGCCCTTCACAAAATTATTTGTCTCTTAAATAGACCTTTTACAGAAAATTTTCACTTTCAAATTGAACTTTTCATAAATTTAGTCATTTAAAAATAAAATCTGGCCTGTAAGTAAGCATTTGAACTCACCAAAGAGCATATTACTTAACTTTTTATACATGAAAGATAGAACTTGAAGACATCGATAATTTAAAATTCACAAAATTATGACTAGAATTTTCACAAAAATAAGAAAAACTTCACAATTTCACAAAAACAGGACCCTGTGAGAAAAGTCTGGACAGACCCCTGATTCTCAACAGACATCTGCTTTCTTGAAAACCAACACAAAGAAATGTTGAATAGTCAATATTTTCACAACTTTCCAGCCATCAGTAAAGTAGACTGTAATTTAACTTTCCCGCAAAAGAATCTAACAAATACTAACCATTTCAAATTTTACTTCACCGGTACTTTAATTTTCAAATTTTAGAAATTTTACTTCACTGGCATAATTTTCATATTTTAGAATTAAAAATGAATACACAATACCATTTCATCGCTTAAAACTAAAAAAGAAAAGTCTCCCATCTTCTAAACTTTTACAAATTACACCGTTCTGAATTGAGCCACTCTGAGTTGAGTTGCAGTTTCAAATTTCATCATCAAGGACATCAGTACAATGATATTTTCATGTAGGTGTAGCCAAAAGTATGGAAAAAAGCAATATTTCCAGAAGAAGCGATTTATTGCTTCGCCATATTCTATGTCGCCAAATGTCTCATTTCTTCTAGGATTCAGGCTAATTTTCTTCTGTTTTAGTTCCTCTTTTGCAGGAAGTAAGTAGATCAATAAATTGTTCTAACTTTTATTATTATTGTTCCTAAAAAAAGTTTTAGGCCTTTTTAACCCCTTCTCTTTCACAAATTTTATTCGGTTCGCACCACTTTTTTTGAAAAAGTTACCTTCAATTACATAAGTGTGAAAATGTTCTAATTAAATAATCCAAATATTAGTTTTCTTTATTACTGGTGTCAACAAATTTTGTAAGCAGCTTTTAAGGGTGCATATATATGTGTACTCATGGTCCCGAATAAGTTAAGATGTATGTATATGTATATTTTTTCTTTTAAAAAATAGTCTTTAAATTTCTGCTGCTTTCCATGTGCAGGTATTTTGGATGTTAAAAATCTAAGATTTAATCATAGGTTTTTTATGCTATAAACCTAAGTTGGAGTATAAAAACTACTTTGTAACAGAAAAAAAGAACTGGCTGTATTTAAAACTTGATCATAATTTTAACTTTGTTTATATTTGTTGCTTGCTGTGAATTGTGATGCAACATATCCAAAACAGGCATTTTAAACAGATTTAAAACGTGCTTAGTATTTTGTGAAGCTGCAAAAGCCAGCAGCTACAAAACTTGTGTTGTCAAGTAAAGCTCTATAAAGGCATCTGCATGACCTCTAACCATTTAGATTGGCTACCAACAAATAAAACATATTTCTTGTGGTCTTTCTGTACATAGTCAATATGCACTCTATCCCAAGGATGTTTAGACTAAGCCCACGTTTGAAGTGATGTACCAGGAAGAGAATGACTATTTTTCTCACAAGCAGTACACTGTTTTGCAACTTCCTCAATTTTGATCACTATATTTCAGGGCGGGATGGCGGGATTCGTGCCCAAAATTTTGAAGTCCCGCCCAAAATAATATCCTGTGCGGGAGACTCCCGATCAAAAAATCTCACCATTTTCCTGAAAATTTTGTATTTTGAAATTACGATCAACTCCCGCGAACGCCTTGCAAATTTCCCGATATTTTCGCGCGACTGATTGACACATTTTGCGTTTTGTTTTTTTTTTACCGCCAAAGGTCGTTGAAATTCACGAATTTTCCATGTGACAGATAGACAAATTTCATTATTTTTTTTCTGGAGATCGGTTGAAAAGTGTCCGCAACCGATTGACGAATTCAGGGATGATTCTGTTACGAATTTACCAAAAATTATGAAAAATCGGTCATCAGTTCAACAGAAAAATATCGCGAATTTCGATAAATGATCGCCGAAAAAATCGATTTCGTCAATCGATCGAGGAAATAATCACTAATTTTGTCGCAAAGGATTGCGAATAAAACAAATTTTGTCAAAGGATTGCAAAAAAATGCAAATTACATCAAAGGATCGCAAAAAAATCATAAATTTCGGCAAAGGAACGTGGGAAAATGCGAGTTTCGTCAAAGGATCGTGGAAAAAATATGAATTTAGTATTTAGTCAAATGGCCGCTGAAAAAAAACTGCGAATTTCATCAAAGAGTCGCGAAAAAAAACACGAATCTCATCAAAGAATCGGGGGAAAAAAAGACGCAAATCTCATCAAATAATCGCGAAAAAATGCGAATTTTGTCAGAAGATCGCGAAAAAAACGCACATTTTGTCAAAGGATCACAAAAAAACACGAATTTAATCCAGGGATCACGAAAAAATCCCGCGAATTTCGTCTAAGAATCGCGCAAAAAACTAATTTCGTCAAAAGATCGCAGAAAAACGGCAAAATTCGTCAAATGATTGCGAAAAAACGGCAAAGTTCGTCAAATGATTGCGAAAAAACGGCAAAGTTCGTCAAAAGATTGCGAAAAAACGGCAAAGTTCGTCAAAAGATTGCGAAATAACGGCAAATTCGTCAAAAGATCGCAAAAAACGCAAATTTCGTCAAAGGGGCATGAAAAAACACATATAGCTAGTGCTGGGAATAATTCCCCCCTCATCCCCTCTGTTGTAACCTTTCAGAAAATTTGCTGTCAGTTTTAGAATTTTTCTTTTTTTTTTTTTTTACTCATAATCACCCCTGCTTTCTTACTATTTTAAATTAAAAAAAAAACATTTTGCATCATTATTCTGAGTTGTTGATTTAAATTGCTTCAATGGTATTTTGTCATGCATGTATTAATGCAGACATGACAAAATAATGTAAATCTTTAAAAACATGTAAAATAGCAGTGGGGTTTAGACTTTTTTCTCCCTCCCAAATAGGCCAACTCCCCTGCATTTATAAATATTGGTAGGGAGACTGCCCTCCTATGAAAAATTGAATTTCAAGCCCTGTATATGATTACGAGCCATGGCTTTTATATTAGAAATTAGCGTAAAAACAAAAAACCTGTCTTAGGATGCTGGATAGAAATCTGTGATTCCCACTTAGAATTTACAGTGACCGATAAAAATATTCATATACTATTCATCAACAATAAGGAAAACTGACCTGAAACGTTAAGTTCAGGGCGTAATTTATGCATAGGCCTCTGGGGGTTTTAACAGCAAATTTGCAATATGTTGTAAATAAGATGCCAAACAGATGAGAAATTACAGATCTATTTTAATTAGTAAACGGAAACACATATAAATTGAAGGCAATATTAATATAAAAAGATTTTACAAGTTCTGGGCCTGTTTAAACCATGGGCAGATTTCAGGCATTTTTCTATATTTTTTTATTTTAAAAAATAACTATGTTAGCTAAAACGCTAAAAGTTGATTTTATTAAATGATCAAAGCAAGATAATGAATGCCTTTCAAACATAAAATAGATTCCCTGCTTCCTACCCTTCTATATTTCCAAATCAGAAGCATTTAAACATATGAAAGAATGGTGCCAAATATCAATTAAAACAATTATTTCTTATCTCCACTACAGGTTTAAAATCCCATATTAAATTACTTCTTATCTGGGAATTAAGACTGTTCTCAACTGCTGTGCTCAACAAGTGCAAAACATTTTGACACATTTACAAATTCTTTTTTTAATGGAAAGATATAAAATTGGAAGGCCTGACTATGGAAGCGATTTGGAATCAAACTGTGTTTTCCAATTTTTGATAAATAAATTGCCTATCGAGTTATAAGCGATTTTGATCTCGTGACAGACACGTTTTTCCTCCTTCCTTGAGTGGTTATTCTTCTTTCTCGCGGAAATTCAGTTCAAAATGCCCATTTTGACACTATTTTCCGAAAGATCTATTGCATTTGCAAAAAAAAAAGAAAAAGAACTTTTCTGTTACATAGTTTCTGAACAACACCTGTTAGTTTCATACATTTCCGAACAAAAATAAATTAAAACTTATGTTATAAAGTTGCCCTTTTGGATTTGAGAACAGCCTTAATAAGGATTTGGGGAAAGTATAAATTTGAATATATATATATATATATATATGTTTTTTTTTTTTTTGATTGAAAAATATTCTAAATATGCACTTACAGAAAATATAGCCAAAGTATGCATATGCACATATGCATAGCATCTGAATTCTAGTCATTAGTATAATGCATGCTTAGATTTCTAATTTATAAAATACACACAATAAATATTGTATTTGCAGCTTACAGGCAAATTATAAATAGGGATATCAACTATAATTTTCTTGAGCCCCGACATCTTTATTTTGTTTCTCAGAGCTTTTAGGCTAATGTCAGACGAACGTCTTTTTGCATGCTTTTTTCCTTATGTATTATCCCTACACAATGCTAGCGGCATTGTGTAGGGATAATATGTAAGGAAAAAAGCATGCAGAAAGACGTCCGTCTGATATTAGCCTTAGAAATGTGGCTGCTGATGTCACATTGCCATGGCAATTGGTGTAGCCGAAACTAGCATAGTTTTAGCCACCTTCACTTGAATCTCTACTCATAAAATCGGTTTGGTAGAAAGCATTTTTTTGTTGTTGTTGTTGTTTATAGCTTTGTGATTATTATTTATTAGAAATTCAAATTAATTAAATAGAAAGAAACAGAATATGAATATTTAATAAAAATATTTTAAATAAAATATTGGGTAAAGAGGCACTTCACCTGATGCGATACTCACTGATGCAGGTCATAGTTCAATTGAGGATGTGAGTTTCAAAACTCGCCTTATCCAAAATTTAAAAAATCGAGTTTTCTCTATTAATCTAATCTATTGGTGAACCTGCATCGAAACATCACTACAATCTACAAAAAAACTAGTTTTATCGTGCATTTCTGGCATTGCAAAATCTTGTTTTACAATGAAAACCAATGGACCCAGTCAGAGGTTTTTCGTGATTTCCCAAAATTTATTTTCCTGGATAAGGCGAGCTTTGAAACTCACGTCCTCAATTGCATGCAATTGTATGTTCAACTTCAGGCTTGAACTTGAAATAAAGTAGAACCCCCGCTAATCTGAAATTCTGGTTAATCCAAACCAATTTTATTTTCTTAAATCATACTTGAACAGATTAACTGAAAAGATTGAAATATTGTACTAAAACAAAAGTACCTTTTTATTTAAAGTACCCATATTTGGAATTTTGTGTTTTAAGTTTCATATATATATATTTTTCTGGATTACAGGATGAATGTTGGGAAAAACGTGTAGAAATTAGAATTAAACAAAAAATGACAGTAAAGCATGCTTTTTATTCTTTAAACAGCTTGAATAGAATAATAATAAAAAAACTCAATGTAAAAGTACAACTTATGTACACAAATTTAAAATGAAAACGTGCACTGTAGGTCTGCTCATAGAAGCCATCTAAAAAAATGCAAAAAGTATTTAATTCAGATGATAAAAATTTATTTTTCCTCTCAACAGTTTGATTTCGCAAATTATCTAAATGTTTTTTTTTTTTTTTTCCCCTCCCTCGTCGAGTGACTGAGCTATTTATAGACTCGCGATTTTAAACCATTTGAAATGGGTTTTTATGTAATTCTTCATTCTGAAGTTCCATTGTATTGTTATAAATATCAGAAGTGATTAAACAAGGAATATTATTTTTATTTTTTTTTTTCGAAAGTTGTGACGGATTATCTAGATCCAGCATGCCGGATTAGAGGATGTTTCGATGCATATGTATTTTTAAAGCACTGTATAAGTAGTTTCATTTTTTGGATATATATATGATAATAAATTATTAATATTTGGAATTTTGTGTTTTAAGTTTCATATATATATATATTTTTTGTACTTGTCCTTATTTTGTTCTTGGATCAGATAAAACAAGGCTATTTAAAAAAAAAAAAAAGGCTCAAAGAAAATTTTAAAAAAGAAGAAAAAAAAAATCAACCTGAACACAGCACAAAAATATAGAATCTTAATTAAGTAAAATGCACAAAAATGCATAGCACTCAGGATTTGTATGTAAATATCATGATATTTTCGAAAATATAAAAAAAATCAGATATTTTGATATATATCCAATGTTTTCGATATATATCCGATATTTTCAAATTAGTCAACACACTGCTGACAATAAATATTTTCAAGCATAACATAAATTAGAAACTAAAACCTATTGCACTTAATATGAAACTTAAACAAACAAATTCTAAAAATGCATTCTCTTTTCCCCCTTTCTTTCCTCACTTCGAATAAAACTGAATATCAACTAATTGAAAACAGATACAATTTGCTTTATACACTTAAAAAGAAAAGAAAAAACTATAGGATTCAGTATTAAGAAATTGGAAATTTATAAACACAATTTTAAATACAAAGTAGTTTTTTTTAATTGAAGAATTTTAACATAAGTTTCTCTTATTTTTTATTCCCAGTTTAGACTCAACTAAGCCAAAATCAAGATTCTTTTCTAATAAAGCTGTATAATAACTAATTATCTAAATTATACAGTTTATCTTTCAGTAGCTTGAATTAATTGTCTCACATAATTATTCGTTCTAAATTTAAAAATGAAAGCTTCAAACATAAAGCTTGGAAAAGATATTTTTCCTTGGCTAAAAAAGTCACTGCCAGCGACAAAAGTTCTTTATGTAGATAGTCAATAACAGGCTTGTTCTCTACAATACTTGCAAATTTGGTCAAGCAGTCTGACTTGAATGATGCATATGTAAATTTTCATAAAAATTAGATAAATGGTAAGAAATCAGTCAATTATTGAAGATTTTAATAGCAGCAGAAATCGTTTTAAAAATTTGACTTAACAAAAAAAAAAAAAAAAAAAAAAATTGTGGAAAAAATAAAATAAAAAATGCAGGGTTGGAAAAAAACCGGTTTATTTGGTTTAAACCAGGTTTTTTTGGTTTAAACCGGGTTTTTTTAAATATAATTTCCTATTGCATACAGATGCATATCTGTTGATAAAATAAACATTTTTGGATATTATATAAGTAATATAACTTTTGAAAATATTTAAATGAAATAA
Source organism: Maratus speciosus (assembly GCA_963932465.1). Lineage (NCBI taxonomy): Eukaryota > Metazoa > Arthropoda > Arachnida > Araneae > Salticidae > Maratus > Maratus speciosus. The sequence goes on from OZ010794.1 coordinate 492,252,238, forward strand.
TTACAGTCAATTAAATAGAAAATTGAAATCATTTCTAATTTAAACATTATTAGTAACAGCTATGTCTTATGTTCAAAGTAAACTGCTCTACACAGTGAAACATTGATACGTTGAAAATCGTATGAAGAATCCTTTGATTAATAAAATAATACTCAATCAATAAACATTTGATGCAGTTTCATGAATATATTATATTATTCTGTGGTTGTTATTATTATTACTTTTTTAATATCCAAATACTTCAGACGGTTATTTTGTTTTCGGAGTGATAACTCTAAGTGTCCAAGTCAACATTTTTGGCCATTAGATTCAGCAACTAACAGAAAAGATTGATTAGTATTATTGAAGTGCTATAACTAGCACTCAGTTTTTGCAAGTTGTGTTATTCAATTTGATATCTTAAGTTACACTTTTAAATTCTTTAAGGATAATCTTCCCCAATCCCAATCCAGAAAATTTTCTTTTACAACTTAACCAAAATCTTAAAGATCATTGTATTTTGTTATTAACTGCTGTAAATAATCTGCATTTTTTAAAGGAAAATATTTTATGCTAAATATTGAATATTATTTATCTATTTTGCCTTTTCCAATTTCGCATGTTTTAAGAAAAATCTATGGGGTACCATATCTGTTCAAAAGCACATGCTAATTTTCATTCTACATGCATAGAAACATGACCTAGGCTCATTATGTCTCATGTTGACTGCTGAGATGAAGTGTTAAAAGTAGAAATTACTTCTATCTATAATTTAAAACAATTAAATTACAAAAAAAAAATATATATATATATATATATATATATTATAATAGATATTTTATAAAAAAAACAAATGGTTTTTTTGACAAAAAAACCAATTGGTTTAAACCATGGTTAAAACCACTTGGTTTAAACCGTGCCAACCCTGAAAAAATGTGAGGGAATGATGAAATAAGACATTTTTACTAGTTGTAGGGAAAAATGCAAAATTATGAAGAAATCCAAACTGTTTCCCTTAAGAGCAACACTTAATATATAATGTATGATAAAATTAAAATTTTTGATATTTGTAAAAAAAATAGTATTCTGTGTGAGGGAATGGCTGCTAATAAAAACGCTTCCAGATATATTGACTGAAAATTATTTTCGAAAAATTAACAAAATCTTACACCACCAATTTATGTTGCTGGACTGACAAGTGCTCAAAATGGCTTCTTCTCTGTGAAGGATGCTAGACTGCTACTGCTCTTTAGTGGTAGATATTTGAGATAATAGCAATGTGTGAGGGAATGATGGTCTAACATGGGGAAACATATAATTGATTGAGTAGACTATATAATAATAGTAAAAAATAATATTTTTATTATTTTTTGTAATGTACCAAATAAGAACTTTATTTTGCTTAGGGTATTTTTAATTATTTTTATTTCTGGATGGAAAGAAATAGGCAATAAAATATGGTAGTATAGGTGGGGGAAAGGTGAGGCAATGATGTTTGCATGATATATATTACATTTTTAAATACTAAATTTATTTATTTTTAAATTTTACTTGCTGTCCCTAATAAACTATGTTTAGATCTTCTAATAAAAATAAATAAAAATGTAATGAAATTAAGAGCATTTATAGGACTGGGAAACACTTTTTGCACTATTGTGGAGAATAACCCAACAGTTAAAAATTTAATTTACACTTGTTTTGCCTGATAATATCAAAATTATCTTGCACAGTGATATTTTGAAAATAAATATCAAATGTACAAAATATAAAAAATCTTGATATTTAAAAAATAAATATCAAGAAAAGATATATATCATGATATATATCCAAGATGGAGTGATGAAATTAGAAAAGTGGCCGGTGTTAATTGGATGAGACATTAGACAGGAGACATTGGAAAAATCTGAGGGAGATCTACATCCAGCAGTAGATTGAAAACGGTTGATGATGATGATGATATATCCTTTGATATATATATATCAACGAATCCTGATAGCACTTTAACAACATTCTTTCAGAAATTCAAGTATCTTCATATTAATAAACTCTGATTTAAATTTTTAAAAAATAATCATCACAAATTCTATTCACAGTACAAAATTAGACCTTTACCTTGATACTGATGAGCTTTACTAGAATGCTGGTAATAATTGAAATCAAAAGTTAATGTTGAATTTCATTGACCTATTAAGTTGCATTTACTATAAAGAATATTTCTATTCTAATTCCAATAGAACAAACTTTGAGTCAGACCCGTAGCTAGGTGGGGGCCAGATCGGGCATGCCCGACCTGGAAAAATATTTGCCCGTCCTAGAACAATTGACTGGACACATTAAATTGTCAAACTTTTCTTTGCCTCATTTAAAGATTTTTTTTTTGTTGTTTAGAACAGACTGTAACCTAACAGACATCATCCCTAAAACTTCTCAATTCAAACAAAACAATTTAAACAAAAAATTAATTTTTGAAGACTTTTTTTTTTTTTTCTTTCATTCCAAGAGCTGTAGGACATTTTTCGTTTTGTTGCTTTTTAGAAATTTACGTTACAGCCTTCCCAAAGTGTCAAACTACAGACTTTAGAGAATAATAGGGTTTAGAGATTATCCTCTTAACTCCTTTCCTCAAACTGATTAACTGATGTCCGCAAAAATTGGTTTCTTTGTACATCTGCCATACATGAAGTTGTTATCAGGTAAAGGAAACCAAAGGTATGGATTTTCAGTTGTAGATGGCTACCTATTTTATGGCTTGACAGGACAGGTTGCACAAAAAATGAAACTATCATTTGTTACAATCATGTGGTTTTGTCATTGTTAACTTCAGTGGCGCCAACTTATATGGGCTCGTCGGGCGCAAGCCCACCCAATAATTTGAGCTCTCCGGTCTCCGCACACTCAGAAATGAATACTCAGATTTCACGAAATTTTCTTTGGTTTTGACGAAACTGTTTCCTGGAACATGCTCCAAGCGAATATTTCGTCAAATTGATGAAATTACTTTCTTCACTTGCTTGACGATATAAATTTCGTCAAAAGAGGGCTGGTGGTGCCATCTATCGAACAGTTTGGAAGCTCCTGTATTTATTGACAGGGGGAAGAAAAAATTAATTTCTTGGTTTCCTCGGGGTGATTCGAACCCGCAGCCTTTGGCGTGGGAGATTGTTGCTCTTCCGACCTCGCTATTGGGGGCTTGTACAGATGTGCTTTTAGAATTTAGATTGATGTAATGAATTCTGCTGCGCGTTTATGTTTTTATAAGGCAGATTGTAATTTTATCAGTACTGCTATAATTTCTGAAAGTTTTAAGTAAGACTAATTTATTATTATGGTTTTCTCATGATCAATAAATAATTATAATATGGCTTGATTAAATAATTTATTGGTGAAATTCTCTTTGCTCAATGAATGGTTAGAATATGGTCTGGTTAATTTGTTGTTCACAAATAATGAATTCTGAAGTGCATATTGCGTGAGATTTTATCACTTTGAGTAGGTGGAAAAGATTTTAACACTTTACTGTTTATATAGGAGCGAGGGATCAATTATGTTTATTTTTAATTTGATTGAAAACAGAATAAATGCCTGAAATAAATTTTTTAAAAATATATCTTGGAAGTTTGACATTTTATTGACCAAATATTCTTTTTGAATGGTGTTGAAGAACACGGGAAATTTATTCTTTTCAAATTAAAACATAAGGAACAACAACATATAAATAAATAAATAAAAATAATAATAAGTATTCCTAAAAATTTTAGCAGCTAAAAAAATAACTAATGAAGAAACAATAACTACCTATATTTCGGTATTTTCTGAAAAGCACTAAATAGTACTGTTTTAAAATAAATTATTACAGGATTAACATAAACAAGCAAATATCTGCCTGCTAAAATCGCAGGATTTGAGGAGGAACAACAACTGTTTCCTTAAAATGTATTGAGTCTGACCGTGATTGAGGCAAAACTTTCGTCAAATATTTGAGAGTTTGTTTCGGTAAAAGTCACGTGATGTTGATAAAAAATGTTCGTCAAAAACGACGAAATACAGCTCAAGGATTGCTGAATCGTCAAAAGTGAGGGTTGTTTTATTTCTGAGAGTGCACTAACCCAATTTCAACTGATTTATTTTATTATTTATTTATTTACTTGCTGAAATGAAATTTGATTTTATTGACATTCTGAAAATAATTTTGTTTGAAAAATTGTGAGGACATCACCAGTTACTTCCAAGAGCACTGAAAAACCGTTCAGCGAATGTAGAATTTCTTAAAAAAAAAAAAAAAAAAAATCCTGCATCAGTTTTAATGTAATGAATTGATAAAGCACTGAGGTTACTAAAATATGTTTTTCTCGGCATTTATTTTTTGCACTTTCAATAGTTAGCAATTTTTATATTATTTATAATAAATATTAATATATTTATAAAAAAGAACTTGTGATAATATAATTTAATAAAATCATTTATTAAATTATAATAATTTTATATTTTGCTTAGAAAAAACATAATTTAAGTGTGAATTTCATATTTAGTCATTCGCTCCTACCCCGCCTCTGTCTCCACGCACACACACTGAGGAGGAAAAAGTGTATGTATTGTTTTACTCAAAAAGTTTTAAGCCCACCCAATATTTTTCAAAAGTTGGTACTACTGGTTAACTTTACTATGTTGCTTTTGGGGGGCTTTTGAACAAAAGTGCAAAATGTTCTTTAACAGCTTTCTTGATACTGTTGCAAATGATAAAAGTAGTTAACAGATGTGAATACTTAAATATTATTAGTTCAATACTATAGCAAATTTGATTTTCATCTTAAATTTCTGCTTCAGTCAATCAATCGGAGTAAAAACGAGTTAATCTCGATAATGATATTTATTAAAATTAATAGTTTTTCATTATTCTACTGTATATCAGCTGTTTGGGAATAGCCGGCTTAGCAGGACACGAGTTCCCATCGCTGCATGAGCCGTCGATCAACAATAGAACTACGAAAATTCGAGAAAATTATACAAAAATTGCTATCACAGCGCCCCTTTCTGGCAGAATATTTCAATGGCAGAATGGCACAAAAGTCACTCTTAGTGATCCCTTCCTGTAGATTTTTTTCAAATTCAGGGAGGATCTACTTCCCATAGCCAAAAACATACACAAAAAATTAGATTCTATTCTACGCATAATTTCATACACTTTTCGATAGTACAATAATGAAAATTTCACAGACATCGCTATCACAGCACTCCTTTCTGGTGAAATATTTCCAAATTGTAGGATGACCTGCTGGCCATAGCCAAAACCATACACAAAAAATTTACTTCAATTCTATGCATAACTTCATGCACTTTTCGATGGTACAATAATGAAAATGGCACAAAAATCGCTATTACAAAGCCCCCTTCTGGCGGAATATTTCTAAATTGAAGGATCTGCTTACCACAGCCAAAAACATACACAATATATTTGGTTTATTTCTATGCATAACTTCATACACTTTACGATGGTACAATGGTGACACACGGACAGACAAAAATTTTATATTATTACAATACTACTACAATTTGTATAAACATGTTTTTGGGGATATCTGACCCACAAAACGTGTAAATCCGTCGAAAACCGGAAGTAAAAAAAAACTTTGATTACAATACTTTCTCTTATTGAAGGTAGAAAAAAAGTAAAAAAAATGAAGAAGTGATTTTGCCCCTCCTGGAAAAACATTTGTCCGACCTGGAAACATCGTCTAGCTATGGACCTGCTTTGAGTTGTGGCAATATGTGTCACAATATATATATTTTAAAATAAGGAACTAGGACTGCAATCTACTTGTACAGTTACCGATATCGAATTTTTAGTTACAACTTTGGCAAGAATTTCACCAGATTATTAACTTTTGCTTTGTGGTGTAAAATGTGATGACATCTTGGAAGTTCATTGGTCAGTTACACTATACAGGGTGTCCACTCACAACGGTGTCCAATGGCTAATTCCTAAACCGTTAGTCTTAGACATGTAGTTCCAATTAGAAAAAATAGGTAAAGGAATATTTTAAGAGATTTGGGTCAATAAAAACATTTCTTAAAAAATTACGAAATTTAAATTTTTATATAGTCCTCCGGTCCTATAAGTTATATTTAGTAAAATTTTCCTGTTACACTGACAAGTAAGACAAAAAAAAAGTCACATTATTCTACAATTAAAATTGACCGAGTAATAGCTGTTTAAAGCAGGAAGATAATTTTTGTTGCAAATTAGGGGTCATTCACAAATTTAGTAAAAATATAATTTCGTCAGGTATATTAAAAAAAATGATTGAGAGCAAAATTAATATTGCAATATAAATTTGAAATCTTTAATCATTGACATATTAATGCAAAATATATAATTTGTAATAAACATATTAGAAGGGGAAAAAAAAACAGAATTTTTGTTAAATAAAATGATGAAAATTGATAGCCTCAATTCTTTACAAAATGATACATATTTTAAAAGGGTATTAAATTACATTAGTCTGCGAAAATTGAATTATGTCATGGTTTTTAGTTTTTGATAATTGATTCTTATGTAGTCTGTACCGCTAAATCCGAAATTGACCTACATTTTTTACCATCACTTAAAGATTTTTTGCAAACTATAAAATTTAAAGTTAAAAAAAAAATAGCGAAAATTTAATGCTGTAAAATAGATGTGATTGTTGTGTTTTTAACTTTTGATAATTGATTTTTATGTATTTATTACTGATTCGTACCGATTCGTAAACTGAATCCAAAAAGGATCTTCATTTTTAACCATCATGTCAGGATTTTTCGCAAATTGTAAATTTCAAAGTTAAAATTGAACCTCCTCCCCCACCTCATTGGGCCCATCAGCTGGTTAGCTGTATAAATACCAGTATAAGCCAAAAAATTGAATAAATTATTGAATTAAATTAAATTGAATAAAAAAAGTTTTACATCTGTTTTATAGTATCAGATTTTTGCTATATTTTAACTTTGACATTTATGATTTGCAAACAAATTCTATCATGATGGTTAAAAATGAAGGTCATTTCCAGATTCAGTGCTAAGGAGTACATAAAAATAAATTATCAAAAGTTAAAAAACACAGCCATCTCCTCTATTTAATAGTATCTGATTTTTGTTATTTTTTAACTTTGACAATTTATGATTTGCGAAAATCCTGACACGATGGTTAAAACTTGAGGTAATTTTGGGATTCAGTGTTAAAAAATACATAAGTTAAAAACACAACCATCGCAGTCTTATGTTACCTAATCTAAAACTTTTTTCTTAAACTTCTTGTCTTCTATCCGAATTTTTTTGTGTTATCCTGTAAAATAAGTATAAATCGTAACCACCGAAAATTGTAATAATATTAGATTGTCATCGGATTTATGTCACTATGTAAAATTTAATCTCTATCGGATATTTGAAAGTGAGTCAGTTAAGTTCAAGTAAAAATTTTGAACTGGAAAAACATACATACGATCGTTGAAGTTAAATAAAAGCTTATAAAAATAACATAATTTTTGTTAAAAGAAATCATGAAAAGAAACAGTCTCAAATCCTTACAAAATAGAACATATGTTAAAATACAATTATTTTAGCCAATCTGAAACTTAATAAAAGTTAACTCATTTGTAATACTTGTACAATTTTTTTCAAAATGCAGATACACATGAAATAAGTTTTTCAAATACTTTAAGCACTTGATATATGACCCCTCAAAGCATGGCCAAACTGATTTGTGTTCAGATGCAGAAAAGTGGTATGAGTCATGCATTTTTAAAGTTTTATAACTCGGTCAATTTTAATGTTATATGAATTGGACTTTTTTTGTCTTATTTGTCAGTGTAATAGGAAAATTTTACTAAATATAACTTATAGGACCAGGGAAGGTATAAAAATTAATTTCGTAATTTTCTAAGAAACGTTTTTATTGACCCCAAATTGCTTTTAAAATATTTCTTAACCTCATTTAAAACATTTTTGTAATTGGAACTATGTGTCTATAGTGTTGACTCTAGAAAAAAGGGGCCACCAGGCGGGAATTTTTTTTAAAAAAAGGGAACTCTGTTCTAATAAAAGAGATCTAAAAAAGGGTACATTTTTTCAAAAAATGAACACAATTCTAAAAAAAGGACACATTTTTTTTCCGAAAAGTGGACACTTGTGCCTTGTTCACAAAAAGTATTTTGAACTGGTTTGTTTAGTGCCTAGAATTTGCAATATTTTCCCGGGATCAATTGAATTGCCACAGGGCATATAGGAAGTGTTAAAAAAAGCAGCAGGGTGCATTGGAAAGGTTTAAAAAAGCCGTCGGGTGCAAAAAAGAAATAAAAAGAGCTGCCGGGCACAAAAAAGAAATGAAAAGGGCCACCGAGCGCTGCGCCCTGCTAAAAGCGGCTTAGAGTCAACACTAGTCTATGACTAATGGTTTAGGAATTAGCCATTGGACACTGTTGAGAGTGGACACCCTGTATATTGTCATTCACATATCTGACTCATTGTTGTTTGGGCATGAATATTGAATAGTGACCATTTCCAGCATTTTTTATAATGTCCCCATATGATTTTTTCCCTAGAAAACAAATCAAGTTTGTTTAAAATATCAAAAGTATCATTAAAGTTAAAACGGAAATCTCAGATTGACTAGGACTGAGATACCTTACATTTTTGAGTGAATAATATTGATGGGCATTATTTAACATACAGTACAGAACCATTTATCCAGAATGGCTGTGGTCAGATTTATTCCAGATAACTGATTTTTGTGGATAACTGGTTGGACATCAAACCAGCATCTATTTGATCAGATTTGTAGAATATATGTCGTTATGACAGTGTTTCGATCTCAAATTAATTATTAGACTATTCAGAAAGAATCAGGTCCAAACAAGATCAGACATTAATCAAAGTTTAAAAGAAGGCAATTTATAGAAATACCTTGGAAACAAAAACTCTTCTTTTTCCTATGTATAAAAATGCCAAATAGGGTGGGCTGAAAAAAACTTTTTTTCGATTTTCGATGTTGGGTAGTGTGGAAAAGTTGCCACTAGTAGCACTAAGTTCACACAAAAAATTTGAGATTTTTCGGACAGTTCCTTCATTTGCCGCAAATGGCTTGAAGTTTTGCTCAAATGCTGATTTTTTAACAAAGAATTAAAAAATGTTAAATTTAAGTTATTTTAGCTGAATTTACTTGGAATGTCATGTTTAGTGTACAAAATGTTTAAATAAGCTCTGATTATGTATTATTTAATAGTTATGTGCATTTTGAATTGGGTGACTTTTATAGCTTTTTCGCGTATAAGTGAGCAAAAATTGCAGGAATTGTGACAACAGGGAATAAGGATCTCGTCATTGATAAAGACTTGGTCAGGAGGCAGAAAAAGAAACTTGGGAGGAAGATCTTGGAGGAAGAAAAATTACCAGCTTCTTTTTTCATAGTAGACGATAAAATGATCTTCATAGAAATAAAAAAGAAAAATGCCCAGCTAAACTGATGGCATTGAGCTCACAGGCTATTCACACTAATTGTATATCATACTCTTATTTTAAAGAATAATGTCCCTCAAAAAAATAAGTGAAGAGGAATTAGCCCCCGTTTCACCCTTTATACTTAACCAGTGAACCTCCAAATCTAATCAGGGAAGCTCCTTATCATAATAAACCGGTATACCAAATTTGGAGCAAATCGAATAATCCTGCAAAAAAAAACCATTTATCTAAATTAAGGGGGTGGACTAGCCCCCCCCCCCCCCTTTATCCTTAACCAATGAATCCCCAAAACGAATCAGGGAAGCTCCTTAACATAATAAACAGGTATACCAAATTTGGAACAAAGCAAATAATTCTGCATGAAAAAACCGTTTATATAAATTAAGGGGGGGAGGGACTAGCTATCCTTCCTCCTTTATCGTTAACCAATGAACCCAGAAAACTAATCAGGGAAGTTCCTTAACATAAAAAACCGGTATACCAACTTCGGAGCAAATCGAATCATTCTGCATGAAAAACCCATTTATCTAATTTAAGAGGGGCGGGCTAACCTCCCTTTTCCCCCTTTATCCTTAACCAATGAACCCCCAAAACTAATCAGGGAAGTTCCTTAACCTAATAAACCGGTATACCAAATTCGGAGCAAATCGAATCATTCTGCATGAAAAACCCATTTATCTGAATAAAAAGGGGTGGACTAACCCCCCTTTTCCCCATTTATCCGTAACCAATGAACCCCCAAAACTAATCAGGGAAGTTCCTTAACATAATAAACCGGTATACCAAATGCGGAGCAAATCGAATGATTCTGCATGAAAAACCCATTTATCTGGATTAAGGGGGGTGGACTAACCCCGTTTTTCCCCCTTTATCCTTAACCAATGAACTCCCAAAACTAATCAGGGAAGTTCCTTAACATAATAAACCAATATACCAAATTCGGAGAAAATCGAATCATTCTGCATGAAAAACCCATTTATCTGAATTAAAGGGTTGGACTAACCCCGTTTTCCCCCCTTTATCCTTAACCAATGAACTCCCAAAACTAATCAGGGAAGCGCCTTAACCTAACAAACTGGTATACCAAATTCGGAGCAAATCGAATCATTCTGCATGAAAAACCCATTTATCTGAATAAAAAAGGGGTGGACTAACCCCCCTTTTCCCCCCCTTTATCCTTAACCAATGAACCCCCCAAACTAATCAGGGAAGTTCCTTAACATAATAAACCGGTATACCAAATACGGAGCAAATCGAATGATTCTGCATGAAAAATCCCTTTAATCTGAATTAAGGGGGGGTGGACTAACCCCATTTTCCCCCCTTTATCCTTAACCAATGAACTCCCAAAACTAATCAGGGAAGTTCCTTAACATAATAAACCGGTATACCAAATTCGGAGAAAATCGAATCATTCTGCATGAAAAACCCATTTATCTGAATTAAAGGGTTGGACTAACCCCGTTTTCCCCCCTTTATCCTTAACCAATGAACTCCCAAAACTAATCAGGGAAGCGCCTTAACCTAATAAACTGGTATACCAAATTCGGAGCAAATCGAATCATTCTGCATGAAAAACCCATTTATCTGAATAAAAAAGGGGTGGACTAACCCCCCTTTTCCCCCCTTTATCCTTAACCAATGAACCCCCCAAACTAATCAGGGAAGTTCCTTAACATAATAAACCGGTATACCAAATACGGAGCAAATCGAATAATTCTGCATGAAAAACCCAATTATCTGAATTAAGGTGGTAGACTAACCCCCCTTTTCCCCCTTTATCCTTAACCAATGAACCTCCAAAACTATTCAGGGAAGTTCCTTAACATAATAAACCGGTATACCAAATTCGGAGAAAATCGAATCATTCTGCATGAAAAACCCATTTATCTGAATTAAGGGGTTGGACTAACCCCGTTTTTCCCCCTTTATCCTTAACCAATGAACTCCCAAAACTAATCAGGGAAGCGCCTTATCACAATGAACCTAGGAAAAAATTTTGAAACAAATCGGATGTTTCTATCAAGAGTTATCGTGTTACGTACGTACATACATACATACATACATACACACATACATACATACATACAGAGCGGGCGGGCACATTAGCTCTCAGGCTTTGATAGCCTGTGAGCTAAAAAGGAGACTAGCAGAACCGTCGACAGAAAGACGAAACAAATATCATCATGTTGTCTGAACATGGTTCGGAATATTTGGGTCACTTGACACCTCCTTCTGGTCACTGCAGAGAAATAGAAAATCATTAAATAATTTTCTAAGCCAGGATGAAGTCTGCTTTGGAAAAAATCAAGAAGAGAGCTGCAACATTTGATATGTATTCTTAATATGAACGAACTTCCTCTCTGACAGCAACACTAACTGTCTAAACTAGGTGGTAGAACCACTTGACCTAAGACCTTTACCAACTGAAACTGAGTTAAATTAATAGAGTACTCAAATCTTCAGCCTTTTGCATTTCTGATGTCCATGAAACAAGAATAGGCTCGTAGAAATGGACACGTACATTTTCAGACGCAATTAGTGATATGTGCTTTGTATTTCTCTTGAGGGTGCCGCTTCTTACCTTTTTTCTATGAAGATTGTGTTATTTCTACCATCAAAAAATATGGTTGTAATTTTCCGTCCCCCAAGATATTCCTCCTCCTGTATCTTCTTTTAAAGTTCCTTTTTCTGTCTCCTGACCAAGTCTTTATTGATGACAAGATCCCTATTCCTGGTTGTCACAATTCCCGCTTCCTGAAGCACAGATGAGGCTTTAACGTAATTTACCTATATGATATACCAGTTCTAAATCCGGCGAACACTGTGTGAGAAAGGGATATGCGTTTGGGAGTGTCTGCTTTTGAAGGCCCCGGTTCAAAAACTCTGATTCAGACGAATTGCATGCTTCAAAGTTCCCCCTTTTTTAAATCTTCTGACAAAAGCTATATTTTAGAGCAGAAAAATAATTAACATCCCATCTCCTATTTCCTCCCTCATCCTCATGACTGATTGCATTTTTATTGGTTTCTATCCACATTCTCCTCTCCTTCCTGAATTGCTGTCAAGACTTGTTGTGGTCTGGCATTCAAATATGTGACTCTGAACGCATCGAAAACCCGAAGGAAGAGCAAGGAACATAATAAAGACAAAAGAGAGAAACTGATGAATGAACCAAACAATACTTAAAATTTTTGCTCAGTTATGCACAAAAAGGATATAGAAATCGCCTAATTCAAAATACACATAACCAGGGATGTAGTGGAGGGTATACGGGGGTATACGCCGTATACCCTCTGGATTTTTTTAAGGAACACCGTATACCCTCTGTTTCTCAAGAAAACTATAGTATATACGCTCCAGGGTATACGCTCTGTCTTGAGCGTATACCCTCTGCTTAGAGAGTATACCCTCTGTTTTTTTTACGACTACACCACTGCACATAACTAATAGATAATCAAAACTTATTTAAACATTTTGTACACTAAACATGACATTTCAAGTAAATTCAGTGAAAACAAATTTAACATTTTTAAAATTTTTGCTAGAAAAGTTCAAAAATCAGCATTTGAGCAAAACTTCAAGCCATTTGCGACAAATGAAGGAATTGTCAGAAAAATTTAATTCTTTGCGTGAACTTAGTGTCACCAGTGACAACTTATCTCCACTACCAGTGGTGGAAAATTGGCGCAGAGGAGGAGCCTATTGACACCGCTAATTGTTTATTGTATTCTTCACCTTAATAAAAACTCTGAAATTCTGTCATTAGATAAGCCGAAAAATACTTCTAAAATTTAGTGGTGTCAATAGGCTCCGCCTCTGCGCCAATTTTCCACCACTGCCACTACCCATCATCGAAAATTGAAAAAAAGTTTTTTTCGGCTCACTCTAACAGGGATGTAGTGGAGGGTATATGGGGGTATACGCCGTATACCCTCTGAATTTTTTTAAGGAACACCGTATACCCTCTGTTTCTCAAAAAATCTATAGTAAATACACTCTAGGGTATACGCTCGGCCTTGAGCGTATACCCTCTGCTTAGAAAGTATACCCTCTGTTTTTTTTTTTTGCGACTACACCACTGCACCCTAATGCCCAATATATAACTAAATGTGCTTCCATTTCAAATCTTAGTTGTTGGAATCAAGTTATACATGTTGTAATGTTTAAAGCAGTAGGCAAGAGTGGGGAGGAATGGGATACTTTTTACAAATATAAGAATATCAACTTTTGTTGACACAAGAACAAAAATTTCAATTTATAGAATACAAAATGAAACACTTTCTAATGTCCTTGAACAATATAGAAACATATCTTACAGTAACAATTTTATAATTAAAAAAATTGTAAGTTTCACAATCTAAAAGAAAGTATGATAAAGCACAAATAGTCTAATGTTGGCTACTTATATATTCTAAGAAAGATTGTAGGTTGGTAATGTCTGTGCCACAATATCAAATTCCAGTATATTCATTCAGGATTCCATAATTCAGGAAAATTCAGAACTGTCAGTCACAGATGACATTCAAAAATCATCAGTTCAATTTTACATTTTGAAGTAAATCAATATATTATCAATGTTATAATCAATATATTACCCTCTAAAAATATTTGCATATTAGCAATTTACATTCATCTTACTAAAAAGAAGGAATTTGACTTGTTTTATTCCTCCCGTTGCTGGCATGTCCCATTCCTCCCCGCTACCTTCTTTTATGTTAAACTTCTTGTATACACAAAAATACTGCTTTAAAAGGCTTAATCTAAATTTTGGATAACATACAGTATGATGTTCCATAAATAGGGAAACTATTACATCTAAGCATAAACAAGTCATTAATATACAGAAAGCATAAAAAGTATATGAAGCAAATTTACTTTTGATTCCTAAGATAATCTTTATACAGTTGCAAACTTATGCAGATCAACAACTTTTTTCACTAAAGATTGGGCTACCACTGCTTCATCTAGTGTGCAATTGATTAAATGTTTAGAATGATACATAAAGAAAAAAAACCTACTGTCCTATTCCGCCCCACTCTCCCCTATACATATCAAACTGGGACTGTATGGCTTATTTTTCTGAAATTAGTCATTTGGAAATATTTTGGATAACTGGTTTTCCGGATAAATGGTTCCATACTGTATTATGATAAATAACAATGTTATTGTTTTACAGTTTATTATTCAGTACCAGATTACCAGAAAGTCCCTGTTAAATTTGGAATGCATTACCTGCGAAGAATTTTTAAAAAAGAGTATTTTTTTTTTTTTTTTAGAAATACATATTTAAATTCTAATAAAAATAAAATGTCTAAAATTTGATTTCTATATTAATAAAAAAAAAGCCTTAAAAATTTATGCCTCTGAAAGTTCAAAGTTAAAATGATTATTCATAAACAACCGCAGCCACCAAAAACATATCTTTTCAAGTGTCATTAAATTGCTATAAGTACTTCGTTTGTCATGAGAATGAAAGCTAAAGAAATCGGACCTTGCCAACTAAAAAGTATGTCTCACAAGCAATCAATCACCGTGAACTTCCCATTTTCCTTTGAGCCTCCTTATTTCCTTTTATACGTTTCATTTTACACACATGGTAAATGGAATTCTTCTCATATAAACATACGAAATTATTATTTTTAAGCTTTGAATAAATATAGATAACAGCACATCTTTACAATTATTTATCTGTTCGAGTTTTCTGCAGTTAATTTATCTTTTGCTTATTTTGAAACATTTTGGTACAAGGATTATTTTGTTTCGATGAACCACATGTGATTAAAAGTGTTTATATATTCTTTTTATGTTTTTTGGAAGGAATCAAAGATGTGTTTTGCTGAACATAATAATGCATTGAATAATTATTATGAGGAAAAAATCTGAAACAATTTCATCTGTGTTGGAAGGGTTGAATTAAAGAGATTTACAGATTTGGTTGCTGGAGGTGTAAAATAATTATTTTTTTAATAGCTAAGAAATTATAAATTTTATACAATGCCTGTATCCTATAAGTTTTATTTAGAAAAAAAAAAAAAAAAAAAAAAAAACTCTGTATTCTAACAAGTAAAAGGGGCTGTGCATATATAACATTATCATTTTAGGGGGGAGGGGGGGTCTGGCACATGATATCGTAAGATAACTCTAGGGGGAGGGGGGATTTGTCTTTTGATATCATTATTATTTTTGATCCAACCAAAATTTTCTCCTTATATTTGCAACTTGTTCTTTACATCAAAATAGTCTGTTTCTGTTTTTTTAGTCTGTCATCTATTTTTATGGAAATACAGAGTTTATTATTAAAATCATTAAATGATTATAAAACTATTTCCAAACTATCGAATACCCCAATGTTTGCCATTCCTATTTTTCTGTCATATGTGTATGCTTATGCATGTACAATCTGCTGTTCGAGAAACCAGCTGTGCAGTATGTTTGAAATGATACTTGTGTCTACTAGTAAATAAAAGAGAAGTAATGTTGTCCACCTGTTTTATGGATAAGAAGTTCTGTCTGCCCCCCTTCGTGCGGAGGCAAGTGCAAGAAGACATTATTACTGTTGAATGCATTATTTAACAAAAAGCTACTATTAAATATTTTTAAACAGTAACTATTTTTTTTTTGTGTTGTTTGATATAAAGTTATTTCATATATTATAGTGATATTTTATTAACTTCTTCTCTTCGTTTGATTCGATAAAAGTATTCGAAAAATAAATGTATAACAATATCTGTATATCACTCCAAACAAAAGAAAAAATTCCAAAAATGAAAAGAAATTTTAGACATTGATAACGATATCATTACCGGGGGGTGAGAAGGGGGTCCAAAAATACCAAAAAGTTGATAACATTATATATGCATAGCCCCAAACAACAAAAACTTATTCTGCAATGGGCAAACCTTACTGAGTTACGATATTTATAATTCTATGAATTTTCAATGTTTAAGTCGCCATAAATGGAAAAACGTGTTTTCAGTGTCAGAAAACATTTAACAAAATTGCATGAAATTCAAAGCATCATGACTAGGTAAGTTTTTGTCTTTCAAAAATTTAAGTTTTTAATCACAAGCTGATTTTAATGGTGTGAATTCATTTTAACAACATCTATACTTCTGTCCCAAAATTATTTCAAACATTTTGCTTCTGATTAAAACATCCGTTGACAGCATACATAGCGATTAGTTATACACGTTATAAAAATCACAGTTTGTTGGAACCTGTTATCTGTGTAAGTGTGGAACGATGCAACCTGTTTACCATAAGTTACTCTATTTCCCATCTCTAGTAAATCAGTAGATTATTGTAACCCTGGTTTCCTATGCAAAAATTGGTTGACATTTATTATCATCTCTGAAAGTTTGTTTCATTAGTTTAGAACATCCTGAATGACTTGTCTAAGTATTATGAAATGTAATCAAGAAAGACTATTTTACACTACTGTAAGTGCATGTGTGTACTAGTATAACTGTTTGCATTACCAACAGCTCTTGCTCTAATTTTCCCTTATAATACAGGTACTCTAATAATACAGGATGTCTCTAAAGTCATCTGATTTCAAAGTGCTTTATTAGCTTAAAAACAGATTTGTAGAAGAATGGGAAGAGTTTGAGGTGTGCTGAATAACCATAAGAAGGTACATTGAAAACTTCATATAATGGGAAGAGTTTAACAATGTGCCCTATAGCTGTAGGAGGCCACATTGAAAACTTGATTATCTACATCAAGTTTTCAGTATCCGCCTATGGCTGCACGTTATACACGTTAAATGTATAGTCAAAATCTTCCCATTCTTCCGCAGTATTTCTTTTGCAGAATTAATTGCTACTGTATTACATGTCTTCAGCTAATTCAAAATGTTCGGTAAAAGAGCTACATGCACCGAATCTTTGAACTCACTGCAAAAATAAAATCTCATATTGCAAGTTCAAGTTGGGGGGCAGGGGCTGGTTGTTGAAGGGGGAGTGCGTCAATTCCCTAGCATGCGTCACTCTTGTATGCTAGCATTATCCTCAACCAACCTTCTAATCAAAATTGTAACATTCCTTTTTTCAAACTAAAACAATTTCATTGAAATTAACCATTTTCAAAATATAGCACTTTCAGGTTGGATGAAGGCTTTAGAGACACCCTGTACATTATTGCAAAATTCGAATTTGTCAAAAATCCTTTAAGGTAAAAAATTTACATGCTTTTTTTTGTTTTGTTTAAAAAATGCATAAACCATGTTTTTTTAATGGAAGAAAATTAAATTTATATTTATTACAGTGCTACATTTTTTTTCAAACAAAACTTTCCTCCATGTACTTGAAGTAAAATTGTGTTATTTTGTATTTTCTTTCAAGCTGAGAAACAGAATATTCTATCTACTGGATTACAGTTAGTAAATAATATTATACTTTTACTTTTAGTCGCACTGCTGAACAGCTTATGAAAGAATCTGGATGTAGGTTGGACCACCCATCTGCTGCAAAATTTCAAGCTCATGTTATGGATGGTGACTGGTCCAAGGTAAAGATAAATTGTTTCTATAAATCTTTTTCAATCTTATGTGTCTTTTGGCACACTTAAATATGAGAAGGTGATGATTGAGTTAATGGCATGTTAATTTAACCTGACCTTGTAACCCACTGATAGGGATTTTGGGGAAATTTTGTGTGCATTATACTCTTCCCTTGATATGAACCGATGCAATTTTTTTTTTTTCTGTGCCTTTTTTCCATACCTATTTTTTTTTCTTATTTATACTTAAAAAAGTCATAAGTGGTCTTACTTCTTAATGACTTTAGAGCAACAATTTGCGAATGTCAGCAACTGAACTGCAGCGTTTAGCAATGTATCGTATGTCATAGATTTTCCATTGACATTTATTGGTAAATCCAAGTTCCAAAATTCAAATCAAAGAAATTAATTTTCATGCTAGAAACACTTGTCTACTCACTCATTATTAGATCTTTATATTTTAATTATATTATAATCTATATATATATCTTTATATTATAATTCGTTTCATCTTTTGGAATTGCTTTATTTACAGATTTACTATT
The DNA here is from genome assembly GCA_963932465.1 of Maratus speciosus. Taxonomy (NCBI): domain Eukaryota; kingdom Metazoa; phylum Arthropoda; class Arachnida; order Araneae; family Salticidae; genus Maratus; species Maratus speciosus. Next base: position 492,270,753 of record OZ010794.1, read on the forward strand.
TTTTGACATTGACAGATAATTAATATTCAATTGATCTGGTCAGCATATATCAAGTAATATGTGCTTTGTTCTATCCAGTGTTAAATTCAGACACTTTTCTCCGGGGGAGATTTCTGAGGCTCCAACTGGGAAATTGCACTTTTTGACCATTGAAAACACAAAATCTCAAATCTTCCGGGGGGGGGGGGACATCTCATTGCTCTGGGGGGAATGTTCCCCCCGGGCCACCCCCTGAATTCAACACTGGTTCTATCGAGTAATATGTAGCGAGTAGCACGATACAAAAACAAAACAAAAGAGTAGTTTATAGAGAACAATGATGCTAGTTTTAATGCTGGTGGTGGTGGTGGTGGTGGTAGGAGAAGGAGTGCTATTCTTCTAGACATGTATCAACTCTCAACTTGCTTCCTTTGTATAAAGTGTGTAGCATAACAATTTGTGAATGTCAGCCACAGAACTGGTTGTTAAATTATTTGAATCCCACCACTGGATATGGAGGTACAAAATTTTGGATTTTCAATAAATCGGACATTGCTGTGGCTGCAGTTCAATCTTTAAAAAATTGTTTGGTACTTTTATGTTATACAGGTCCAAATTGTGCTAACAGCATTTTCCCCCCCTCACCAGTAGCAGCTTTATTTTTTTGTGTTGTAAATTAGAAACAATGTTTTGATGTTGAAATAAAATGCCTTGATTTAAAGCATTATTTCTTATTTTCTTTCTTTCCTTTTTTTTTTTTTTTTTTTTTGAGGGGGGGGGGGGGGGGAGGATTTCACGTGAAATGAGTGAAAGACTTGTATTTTAAATGAATGCATTATTTTATGCGTTGTAAATTAAATTTATGTATTTTAAATGAAATGAGTGAAAGGTTTGTATTTTAAATTAAATTAATGCAATACGTATGATGGTGATGGGCACAATATTTGATGGTTTATCACCTACACCTGGCTCACATAAAAGTGCCATTTGTTTCTCTGGATCTAAAGCTAAAGTCTATATGAGCTTGAAAATGTCACTGTAAGTCAATAAAAATACACATATTTTAATAAAAAAACAGGAATTATTTTTAACTTTTAAAGACAGAATGTAACAAAATGACTGCCTTCCCTTATTTTTATAGCATATAGATGGCGCTGTCGCCACTGTCGGCAAAATATCCTGAGATATTTTGCCAAACATGAAGTGAAGTGAAGGTATGTAATTATGATTGTTCGGGTTAAAGTAGAGTTTTCGGGTGTGTTCGAAATGTATCTCACCTAGAGATGTTTTTATGGAAATATGTATGTTCCAAAGTTATTTTGCGCTTTTTGCGAATCTGTATATATTTTGTGTGTAATTGTTATTAAAATGTGATTGTTTAAGTGTCGCACGAGTTAATCCTAACCCACAATGACACAAGAATAATTAAATTAAAATTTAAAGTTATGGTTATTTTTCTCAATATTTGCCATGTTACGCAAAATGCTCTCCACATACACACACACACACACAAAAAAATGAAAATTCCAATTTCTTTTCTTTTAAATAATAGTTTATTCAAAAGACATATATTCTCAACAAATTTAACTTTTCTTTTTCAAAATTACACATCTGCCACATCATTTTGTCAATAATACATTTATGGTGCAGATGATGTTAAGTTGAACATCACAAATGCCTTCTTTATTTGGAGTTGTAGGCCAATAAAAAGCTTTTGATGCAGTGTTTGAACTTGGAGGTCTTTAGCCGCCAAATGCATCAAATTTGATGCCTAGCTTTTAAAAAAAAAAAACATTTATTAAGTATTATTTTAATGATTAACAGACACAGAAAAAATTAGTGCACCTTTTGATTTCATGTTACCAGATTCAAATGTAAATGCATTGTTTGTTTTTTTACTAAATTCAATTATAATTATCAACACTGGATAAAATTTTGTATTGGTTTTTTCTAAGAAGTTATCAAGTTTTAATTTTGTTTTACATGATTAAGCGTATTTTTTTATTAATTTGTAAATAAATATAGCAATAATTAAAAATGCTTTACATCAGTTTTGAGTTTCATAAATGGTCACTGCCTGGGTGAGAAGCTCATTTAAGAAGAATCCTGATTTTATATACCACCAGCGTTGATAATTTAAAATTTACATAAGAAATATCCTCTTTTGCCTATTCAAAACAGGAATTGTGTTAAAAGAAAAAAAATCAGAAATAATTATATAACTTAAATGTTTACACAATTTTTGTCTTTTAAAATATTTCACAAAAGGATGGATTGTAAACTTAGACACTTCAAATAGCACATTTAGAATAAAATTAAAAAATTAAAATGAAGTTTTATAAGTAGGTAAGTTATAGTACTTTCGTCTTCTTAAATACACAAATTATGTAAAACATGCCCTTTTTTCACTTTAAATTTTTTTTTGACAAAAAATGTTTTACTAAAGATAAAAATTTTGGATATAAAAGTTTAAAAATTGTTTTTCTGCACAAAACAATTATGTTGTTTATCATTGAAAACGTCTCAGGAAATACTAAAATATAATTTCTCTCGGAGCTCTCAACTCAAGGAAGCAGTAAGTGAAAAATATATATATAGGTTCAAATTTTAAATTAAAACTTCAAAAAAGACTTTTTATTTTATTTTATTTTTATTTTTTACTTAGAACTCTATTGTATTGCATATTAATGGAAAGGCTTAGAAAAAAAACTAAAATTTAGCTTTTTTTTTTCTCTTTTCAAGTCTCAATTCAATTAAGAAAGCTTCAAATGAAATTAAAAAATACATAGATATATGAATAATAAAGAATAGACTTATTTATTGAAAATATAATATTAATTTCACCTTGGATCTATAAATTACGTAAGCGTGTCAGGGTTTTATTTAAAAATAAATGTTTTTGGAAATTTGTAAAAAAAAAAAATATATGAACCCAATATTGCACACTAGTCAACAATATGAAATCTGAATTGTTTTATAAAAAGTTTTTCAAAATCTTTGGAAGATGCATTTTTTGAGAAATTTGAATTCATATTACAGTCGGATCTCTATTTAACGAACCTCTATTTTGCGAACTTTTCCTTGGAACCAAGAACACTTTGCGAATTTCTTCGTAAAATAACCTCCAAGTAGCGAAGTGCATTCTCTATTTAACGAACTTTTTCTTGTGATCTAAATTTTTTTTTCTCCCCATTCCTCAAAATATTTCTGGACATTTCAAACGTATTCTTTCTTTAAACACATTTTATGATGTTTAATGGCCTTGAACTGGTTTTACCAGGCGCCTTCTTTGTCAGCAGTGAGAATTCGGTAAGTACGGAGTAGGGATGCAACGGATATCCGGCAAATATCCGATATCCGGCATATCCGGCTGATTTTTCAATATCCGAAATACCGTCGGATATCCGAATCACAATCACCGGATATCCGACTTCTCTGCCGGTTATCCGGCAGAATGCAGCGAAGCGAATATACAAGGATAACAGAAATCGTTTGACCCCAAACAATGCCGAACAATTTTGTTTATAATGTAAAATATGAAAGTAAGTTCACTATTCATGAGTAAAAGGTAATTCTCAAACGTTTAAAGAATTGCTAGCTTTCCTAACATTGATATTTGAACTCTTTATAATAAATTTAAGAATTTACGTATACTTCTTTTAGAAAATTGTACCTTTACTTTCAGAATGTAAAACAAGATTTGAAGTTGTTTATTAAAGTATGACTTTATTAATCTTCTTTCTTTCTTTTAAGTTTAACAATTAAACAGGCCTATTTTTAGAAGAAAGTGTTGTAATAGAATTTTTTTCGATTTCCTTTTTTTGATGGATTTAGATGTTTTAGGGGTCAGATATCCGAAAACATGTTTATACAAAAGGTCTGCCTGTCCGTGTGTCGCCATCGTACCATCAAAAAGTCCTTCCGGCCAGTGCCGGGAGGAAGAGGTAGCTTTCATAATCCTTATTTAAAAAAAGCCAACTTATATCATGCAAACACACGAAGCTCAATTTAGTGGAAACCGAATATAGGAGATTCAATACTAATTTTTATCAATATAATGAATGAGAATTTCGTGAAATTAGTCAGCTTTATCCAAGCTGCTTTTCTTTAAAGTAACTTATATTTGGCTGCCAAATTCGGCAATTTCTTAAAGTGCCTGTCATTTTAAGGCAACATGGTGGATGAGGCTAAGCAGTGAACTTGGTCGAGACCTTAGTAATTGCTGTGCACATGCTCACTCACATCGGAATCGGTAAATATAAAGGAGTGCTGTCGCATGCAAAAAATCAGATTTTTCAAAATGTCACCCACAATAGAAATTGAAACTGCTATATCTGAGCCATTTTTTAAGGTAAAGACAAACAAAAAATGCTCCTGAATCCTTATATCAAGATCAAATACTTAAGAAAGAAACCTTTTTCAATTTCTAATTTTTTTGCACCTCACTTTAAATATATATATATTTTTTAATTTAATGGCCGCCATTTCGAAACAAGATGGCTGATGAATCTGGCCAGCGAACTTGGTCGAGGTGTTGATGTATACTATCCACATGCCTTCTTACATCGAAATAGGCGAATACGTGTGTTATCGCGTGACAAATACCAGATCGTTTCAAAATGTTAGCCGTGCTAGAAATTCAAAGTGCTATAAATCAACCATTTTTTAAGATATCAACAAAAGAACAAATTTTCAGAAACAAAAACTGCTCCAGAATCTTTGTATCAAGGCCAAACACATAAAAAAAATCTTTTTCATTTTCCAATTTTTTAATACCTCATTTTGAATTTTAAATTTAATTTTTTTTAAATGGCAACCCTTTTGAAACAAGGTGGCGAATGAAGCTGGCCAACAAACTCGGTCGAGACATTGGTATGTACTATGTACAGACCAAGTTACATCCAAATAGGTTCAAAAATACGCCTGTTATCGCGTGACAAAAATCAGGTCGTTTTAAAATGTCAGCCACAAGAGAAATTCAAAATGCTATTACTCAGCCATTTTTTTAAGATATAGACTAAAGAAAAACTGTACCGGAATCTTTGTATTAAGGTCAAACACATACAAAAAAAATCTTTTTCATTTTCCAATTTTTTGGTATCTCATTTACATTTTTTTATTTTTTAATTTTTTTAAATGGCCGCCATTTTGAAACAAGATGGCGGATGAAGCTGGCCAACGAACTCGGTCGAGATATTTGTATGTACTATGTACACACCAAGGTACATCCAAGTCGGTTCATAAATACGCCTGTTATTACGTGAGAAAAATCAGGACGTTTCAAAATGTCAGCCTCGCTAGAAATTCAAAATGCTATAACTCAGCCATTTCTTAAGATATAGACGAAACAAAAACTGCTCCCGAATCTTTTTATCAAGGTCAAACACATCAGAAGAAAATATTTTTTCAATTTTCAATTTTTGGTACCACATTTCAAATTTAATTTTTCTTAAAAATTTAAATGGCTGCCATTTTTAAACAAGATGGCGGGTGAAGCTGTCCAACGAACCCGGTCGAGACATTGGTATGTACTATGTATAAACGAAGTTACATCCAAATCGGTTCATAAATACGCCTTTTATCGCGTGACAAAATTCAGGACGTTTCAAAATGTCAGCCACGCTAGAAATTCAAAATGCTATAACTCAGCCATTTTTTAAGATATAGACGAAACAAAAACTGCTCCGGAATCTTTGTATAAAGGTCAAATACATAAGAAAAAAATATTTTTCCATTTTTAATTTTTTGGTACCACATTTCAAGTTTTAAATTTTTTTAAAAATTTTAAATGGCCGCCATTTTGAAACAAAACGGCGGATGAAGCTGGCCAACGAACTCGGTCGAGACATTGGTATGTACTATGTACACACCAAATTACATCGAAATCGGTTCATAATTACGGGAGTTACAGTGTGACATAGGTCATATATATATATATATATATATCAATTTTGAACGGAGGGTGGTTTCAGGGTCTGGGGGTCATGATCGATGAAAATATACCAAAATTTTTTGAAATCGCTTTCCTCCGAACGGCTGCAATAGGTAGCTTTTTTGTAAAGAAAGCTACCTAAAAGTGAATGAAGTTATGCATAGAATTGAACGAAATTTTTTGTGAATGTTTTTGGCTATAGCCAGGCGGCCCGCCCTCCTTCAATATGGAAACATTCCACTGGAAGGGGGGGGGGGGCATTGTAATCATGATTTTTGTGCCATTTTCATTATTGTACCAGCGAAAAGTGTATGAAGTTATCCATATAATTGAACAAAATTTTTTATATTTGTTTTTGGCTATATCCAGCATGTTCTCCTTTAAATTGGAAATATTCCGCCAGAATGGGGCGCTGTAATAGCGATTTTTGTGCCACTTTCATTCTCGTACCATCTTCGAAAAGTGTATGTATAGAGTTGTGTATAGAATTGAACCAATTTTCTTTTTTTTTGGGGGGGGGGGGGTATGTTTTTGGGTATGGCCAGCAGGTCCTCTTTCAATTTGAAAATATTCTGCAGCAAGGGGGCGCTATAATACAGATTTTTGTGTTATTTTCGTTATTTTACCATTGAAAAGTGTATGAAGCTAAGCATAGAATTGGACCAATTTTGTGTGTATATTTTTTACTATGGCCAGCAATTTCTCCTTGAATTTGGAAATATTCCGCCAGAAGGTGGCACTGTAACAGATTTTTGTAAAATTTTCTCAATTTTTCGCAGTTTTTTTTGTACTGCAGTGATGGAACAGCTGCGCCAATTGCTCCAAATCAATAATGCTGTGCATTTCTGCGCCAAAACGATAACTTTTCAACAAAATTGCGCCCAACTGCGCCAATTCGATAATAATTCTTCAGCCAAATCGATCATTTTCCATCCGAATTTTGCCAAAATATGCGAATTTGGTCAAAAGATCGCGAAAAAACACGCGACGATTGTCAAATGATCACTAAAAATATAAATGTTAATTTTAACAAAGGATCGCTAATTTCGTCAAAAAACGAAGTCAAAAGATCGTGAAAATACGTGATTTCGTTAAGATCTCGCGAATAAAACGAAAACTGCGCCAGAAAATCGCGGAAAACACGCAAATTTTGCCGAAAGATCGCAAGAAAACGTGAATTTTGTCAAAGGATCGCTAATTTCGTCAAAAAACGAACAAAACACGGCCAAAAGTTCGTGTAAAAACGCTAATTAATTTAAAAAACCGCAAATTTCATCAAAAAATCTCAAATTTCATCAAAAGAGCATGAAAAACACGCAAATTTCATCAAAAGATCGCGAAAGAAACGTGAATTTTGTCAAAGGAGCACTAACTTCGTCAAAACGCAGTCAAAAGATCGTGAAAAAACGCTACTTTTGTTAAAATATCGCGAAAAAACCCGCCAATTTCATCAAAAGGTCGCAAAAACATGCAAATTTCGTCAAAGGATCGCGAAAAAAACGTGAATTTTGTCAAAGAATAGCTAATTTCATTAAAAGATTGAGGGAAAAAACGCAAATTTCATCAAAAGATCGCAAAAAACTGCAAATTTCATCAAAAGATTGCAAAAAACTGCAAATTTCATCAAAGAATACCAAAATGGCATTTTGATGCTCCAAGTTACTTTCTGCTCCAAAATGAGCATTTTTGCTGCTCCAAAATGAGGTCCATGCTGTTCCATCACTGGTACTGTATATTGGCGGCTCATGAAGCGAAGGGAACTTCGCATCCTGCTAAGCTGGCTATTCACAAACAGCTGGTGTACAACAGAATAACGAAAAAATTATTGATTTTAATAAATATCATGATACAGATTAACTTATTCTGATTAATTGACTGGAGCAGAAATTTTAGACCAAAATCAAAGTTGGTATAATATTGAACTAATAATATTGAAGTATTAACATTTGGAACTACTTTTTGAAATATTAAGATGTATGAGATAGAAGAAAGTTTTGGGATTGGCAAATCCAACTAGTTGTTTTCGTAACTTCATTATAAATATTTAAAATTAAAAGTAATTTTCTTTTTACTTATAAATATAAAAATAATTTAAGTTAAAATAAAACTAAACATGACTTAGAGCAAAAACAATATTAAATAATTAAAACAGAAAAAGGGCATCAACTAAACCTATGTTTGGAGAAAATAACTCTTTAATCATGGGTATATTAGTAGATATTTTATGTTTAAATTATAAAAAGAAAGTATGTAGTATTTCTTTGTGAAAATACTCTACAATTATATGCATATTAATTGGTTAAAATTTGTTGTACGATATATCAGCCTCTCATTGTACAAATTAATTAATTATTAGCAATTATCAATATAGTCAATCCCCTATTCAAATCCAGTAGCAATTATCAGCATTTCATCGTACGAATAAACAGAATATTTTAATGTTTAAATTACATTTTTTATGCAATATTCTTAATATACATTACAGGGCTTGAATTTCGAGAAGGGATGATGGCAGGATTCGTGCCCTAAATATTATTATTGTGCCCTATTTATTATGCCCTATTATGGGCGGGCGTCTCCTGTTTCCAAAAAATCACTTTCCGAAAATGTTTCTTTGTAAAACGACGATCAAGTCTCAGGACCGACTGACAAATTTTGTGATATTTTCTACTATCAATGGGCAGATTTCACAGTTTCTTCTTAGACAGATTGACAAAATTCATGGTTGTTTTTCTGCATCCGACTGAAAAATTTTGCGCTTTTTCTCCACGACCGATTGACGAATTTCACAATTTTTTCTAGAGACCGATCGGTGAATTTCATAATTTTTTTTTCTTGTGATCAATTGATATATATAGCAATTTTATTCTGTGACCGATTGGCAAATTTCCCTGTTTGTTCTTGCGACATACTGATGAAAGTAACGATTGTTTTTCTGCCTCCGATTGAAAACTTTAGCATTTTTTCTCTGCAACCGGCTGAGGAATTTCACGATATTTGCTCATGACAGATCGGTTGATGAATTTTGTGATATTTTCCCGCTGCCCATTTCCCATGCACTTCAGTTTTCTTCTTGCGACCGGTCGACAAATTTTTTTATTTGTTTTCACCATGATTGACGAAATCGGCGATATATATATATTTTTTTATGACCGATTTATATATTTTGCGATATTTTTTCCCTATGCCCAAAATAGGAAATAACTGAAAGGGCAGTAATGGCCACCGGAGACTGAGCCCTACCAAACTGGCCAATAGTCAGCACTCAACAAAATGAGATTACACTTGTGGTACACATGAAGAAAAAGAAATTTGGTTGAACTTAAAAAAAACAGGTTTAGAAATAACAAACTAGTTGATTCTTGCAATTCATAGAAATTAGGGCATGGCTTTTTGAAATCAACCTTTTATCGTGTAATAGAAAAAATCAATTGACTATTTCCTTTTCAAACTTTGGATATGGATTTAAAATTCCAATGCATAGAACACAGTTCAATTAACGAAAATACCAGGGATTACAGTTTTGACTATAATTCCATTAAGGATATAATAAAACAAGTTTGTTCAGAAGTGATATACATTCACCGTAGGATATTGACAATAGAATCACCGATATGCATTATTCATGCAAGTAAGTTAAAACTGAATGCACATCAGATTTTGCAAAGTTTTCTAAAATTTTTTAACAGAGCATAACCATGCGTTTCCGATAATTTCTAAAGTTATAAAAGTTGGTCTGTGCTGTTTGTCGAAAGTGTAACTTGTGAAAGAGGCTAAATCACGCAAAATGGAATAAAATCTAAATTAAAAAATTCATTTAGCAATCCAATTGTTAATTACCCATAACATTAGGTGAAAATTGAAAAATAGACATGGTATATATAAAGCTTGATTTTGTTCCTTTGCTTTAATAAAATAAAAATTTTGGATAATTATCTTGAGTTGTTAATTTAAACTATTTCAATGGTATTTTGTCATGTCTGTATAAATGTAATTCTTTTAAAGTGGCACATAAAAAATCACAGGGTTTAAAGATATTTTTTTTTTCCTTTCTAACAGTTCTACTCCCCTGCATTTTTAAATGTTGGGTGGGAAACTCCCCTCCTGGGGGAAAACTTGAATTTCAAGCCCTGATATTCAAAGATATATAGTTTTTGTAAATTATATTTCAATACATTTAAAATGTTTTAAAGATGTGTGAAACATGTTTGTAATTTATTGTTCTGAGATGGCGTTATATAAAGAAATAATTCACCATATAACTAAAAACATATCTAGTGCCGGATATCCGAATCCGGTAGGCAAAGGAGCTTCGGATATCCGGTATCCGATATCCGGCAAAATCAATATCCGGTGCATCCCTAGTACGGAGGACGAAGACGATAATCCCTTAGAGTAATGTGGGTCCCTTAGAGAAAATGTGGATACAGATGAGAAAAAAAGAAGAAATTAACCCTGATGTGCTGATTGAAGATTGTATTTCACTTAATTCTGAAATTGAGACCTCGGAAACACTATCCGAATTGGATATTTTCGACAGTGTGAAAAATAAAAACAGCAATGAATTGCGATGAAGACAAATATGATGATGATGGAAATGATCACTATGCAGGAATTAACAAAACTTCGTATGGTAAAATGCTAAAATCATTTGAAATAATTCGACGCAGATTATAGTTAGAAGAAAAAACGCATGAAGGGTTTTTGGTGCATTGCGAAGATGCGAGACGTATTATGAGAGAAAGCACTTTTTTAAATAAAAAACTCCAGTGAAATTAACAGAGTTTTTCAGAAATTAAATTTAAGGACGCATATGTTAATCTATGGTAAAAATTATTTGTTATAATACTAATAAATACGATAATGTCATTAAAATTCGTTAATTTTAATGTATAACTATTTACTTTAAACAGAAAATACAGTGTATTCCCAGACAATATTTTGTTTTCTTTGCAGATTTCAAAGATTTAAACACATAGGAAAAATGAATTGATGATGGATATTGGTGGGTAAAATAAAACAAATCGATATAATTTATTAAAAAAATGTGATTAATTACTTTTAGTAAAAAAATTTAGTGTTTATGAATTTAAAATCTATTTTATGTAGTTTAAAGTATTTTAAAAGTTGAATCTCTATTTAACGAATTTTCCATATAACAAAATTTTTTCCGGGATTTAGCGACTTCGTTAAATAGAGGTTCGACTGTAATCATATTGTACTGTATACACAAAAATACTCAAAAATGACACCTTTTTAGCTCAATTAGAGAGCTGTATTGATTAGAGAGAACTTTGTAGCTTATGTATAACTTACAGCGTTGAATTCAGAGGGTGGCCCTGGGGCCACCCCCCTCAGAGCAATGAGATGCTCCCCTCATCCCCCCCCCTCCCCCCCCCCTCCCCCCAGAAGATTTGAGATTTATGTTTTCAATAGTCAAAAAGTGCAATTTCCCCTCCAGAACTCTATAATGCCCCCTCCCCCCAAAACCACAGAAACCCCTCTCGGAGAAAAATGTATGAATTCAACACTGATCACTTAGACTTCATGCCTTGTATTGTAGTATACAGTAAAACCTCCCTGTACGACCACCTTCATTAAGCGACCACTTCTCTGAACGACCATTTTTTCATGGAACTAAATTTATTCCCATAGGCTCAATACTAATTTTGCCTCCATTCAGAGACCATCCCAGTTGAACTCCCTCCATGAGCGACCCATTTCTTTGAAAAAAATGAAACAAATTCTATTTATTCCTGGTTGCTTGAAGAAGGTTTTATTAGAAAAATAATTCCAAAAAGCGCATTATTAATCAAACTTCTAAACTAAGTTTAGAAATTTTTTTTATTCCGGTAACTTTTAAGCATTTAAACCCCTTTGTGCCTTTTTATGCAATGAATTTAACTCGGATGACAAATTAAGAATGGCAGTCAATAAACTTGCCTGCCCTCTTCTGTCAGGAAACTCTCAAAGAAATAGATAAATTAATGAAATCGTCATTATTTGTTCCTGTCCAAAATAAAATTGCATTTATTTACTGAACTTTGCAAGGATTTGGAAATATAAGTTATAAAAGATAAAACCGTAAAATCAAAGCAAACGGCAATGTGTTCATTTTTTAAACTCTTTAGTAATTAACTTATGTACAGGGCTGGCAAAAAACCAGGTCGAAAAAACCCAAAAAAAAACTGGTTTATTTGGTTTAAACCAGGTTTTTTTGGTTTAAATCGGGTTTTTAAAAAAATCTTTTCTTATTACATATACATGCATATTTATTGATAAAAATAGACATTGTTGGATATATAAGTAGTATAACTTCATTTGAAAATAATTTAAATTAAATAATTAGTCAATTTATGTAGAAAATTGAAAAAAATCATATTTTAATTTAAATAGTATCAGTAAACAGTAGGTTCAAAGAACAAACTGCTCTACACAGTGAAACATTGATACCCTGATAATCATTATAAACAATCTTTTGATTACTAGTAATAAACATTTGATGTAGTTTGATGAATATATTCTTTTTCAGTCATTCAAAAAATAAATTTTCAAGTACTTCTTGGGGTTAACAATTTGAGTGACGATTTGGAGTCAACATTTTTGGTCATAAGATTCAGCTGATAACAGAATATATATATATATATATATATATATACAACAGATTGGTATTATTAAAATGCTATAACTAGCACCCAATTTTTGAATACTCTTATTCCACTTCATATTTTGATTTTAATTCTTAATGATAATTTTCTCAATCAAGAGAAATTTCTTTTACAGCTTGACCAAAACCTTAAAGATCATTATGCTATGTGCAGTTATGTGGCTCCATATTCGAAATCACCATGCGTGTTATGACAGATTGCTTTAAATAATCTCCATTTTTTTAAAATGAAAATATTTTATACTAAATATTGAATGTTTTTAATCTATTTTAACTTTGAAAAATTCACTTGTTTTAAAATTTTTTCTTTAGAGCAATAGATATGTTCATCAACAAATACTGATTTTTCATCCTATACATGTAAACATGATCTAGTAGACCCACTATATTCAATGCTTATTGCTGAAATAAAGTGTTAAAAGTAGAAATTTTATATATCCGATAATTTAAAACATTTAAATTATAAAGAAAAAGAGAAAATGTCATTAGATTTCTTCTAAAAAAAACCAGTTGGTTTAAACTGTGGTTTAAACCATGGTTAAAACCATGCCAACCCTGCTTATGTAATTACCTTTTGTTTTGATACTTAAATTTTCATATTTTTTTCTAATGTAAAAAATAAATTTTATTAACATTAATTGTTACCTTTTTTCAACAATTAAAATCTAGATTTAAACATGACCTCTATTAAGAGACCACCTCTCAGAGTGACCAATTTTTATTGGGACAGAACGTGGTCGCTTGTTCAGATCCTTGCAATTTGTCAAGTAATCATTCCTAGCACCAAGGAATTTAACAGCTTTTTTATTTTTGTATAAAAGTTTTTTTAATAGTCAGTTTCTAAAGGATTACTGTCCTTATCATTTCCATGGCTCCCAAAAGAGTTTAACCTTTTATTTCATGATGGTACAGTAAAGTACCACCTTTAAAAAAAAGATTGGCAATAGTGCACTTTCAAATGAGTTATAGATACTTTTTATCTTGCTTCAAAAGAATTAATCATTATACAAACAAAAATATTTTTAAATGGATAATTTTTTTCCCCCAATTAAAACTGTTCAGCTGTCTGCTGATAAAGATTTAGAGTTGAAAGTTTGTTTTAAAAATTTCTCTAAGTAAGGTATTACTTATATTTGTATATTTTGTTGTTATATTTGTACCTTTTATAATTTTATAAATATTAAAACAATATTAACAACAGTTACACAATGCTTTGAATCAGGGTAGCCAGGCCAAAAAAAGCCGGCCGGCTTTTTTTGGTTTTAACCACTTAAAAAAAGGCGGTTTTTATTTTTTGAAGTTGGTTTACAGTAAATTCGTTTTAAATTTGGATCAATTAATTTTTAACACACTTATAAATATTTTCTATTTAAAAAAATTATAGATTTCTATTAAATTTTATCAAATAAATAAGTCTTTATAACTTCTAGAAGGCAACTGTGAAGGCATTATGTCTGAAAAAAAAAATTATAAACATTGAAAAGAATATAAGTTAGGCTCCAAACTGGTGTTTTGAAATTCTATATTACGTAGCTCCACATATACTACACATTTTAAAGATTATATTTAATTAATGACAAAATGTAGCACATCAAAATGGAAACATTCTTATGTGTCCATATGGAGAGATTAAGTTATAAATGCTAAAAGAGAAATTAGAAAAAAATGTAATAAGAAAAGATATAATATTTGAGGAGAATGGTACATAAGTGTATAAAAAATAGAGCATTTAAACAAGAAAAAAAAAATCTCTAAATAAAATTTTGAAAAGCTTGTTGCTAATTCATGCATAATGCTATTCATAGTGTTTTTAATAGTGAGAAATGGTGTTTTTATTAATATGACTATGTATAATTTGTGTATTTTATGTATGTTTATTAGAAATAGAATAAGACTTTTATATTAATAGCTCTTAAAATTAGGTAGTAAAATATGTAACTAAGTAACCATTGTCCTCTTTAATTTTATAAAGCAGTAAAAATGAAAAAATTGGCAGTTGGTATGGCCCTTGTAAAACTTAGCTGACATATTTGCAATTCTGACTACAAATCACTAGCAAAATCATTTAAAGTTTTATTCCAGTATTAATGTCCTCATTATTGAGAAATTGGGCTACTTATTAAACTCTAAATCAATTAAATGTCATTAAAACTAATTAAAAACACTTTAAAATGTGTAGTTAATAATTACTATGCTTCATTGTATAAAAGCCAATTATGGCCAAAAAAGGCCAATTTTGGCCAAATAAAGCTGGTTAAAACCAATAAAAGCCAATGGCCTGGCTTTTTTTAATTTTAGCCGGCTTTTTTGCAACTCTGCTTTGAATGGAGTTGTACTAATATTACCAAAACTTCTATAAATACCTGTTTAGTTTAATAATTTTAGTTGACAAAATCTTTCTATATTTTATTTAATGAAAGTGCAAATCGTGTAAAGCATTTAAAAAAAAAAAAAAAGATTTTGGGAGATGGACATTCCTTTAATTCATAATTTCAAACATAAAGGGATGAAACAAATATTTTCTGAAATTTATTTTATTATAAATGAAAAATAGTTAATATTTTGACATGACAAAGACATCTGAGTTTACAGCATGATGAGATAAAATTGATTGCATGAATCTTGTAAGGAAGAGGCAATTAGGCTAATTTTTCCAAAACTAGTCTAAATAGGATACAATTAGTCTAATTCGACTAAAACTATCCTAAATAGGGTAATAGATCGAAACTAGCCTATATAGGGTACAAATACTATTATACTAATTCAGCCCAAACTAGGAACATAGTTCATATGAACTGTAGAAAATATTCAACAATGACTACATTTGGTTTATTTTTTAAATAGATTTGAAGTGTCTATTGTCCAAATTTCATGTTATTGTGAGCTATATAACACCCTGTACCACCCTTCAAATTTCCAAAATTTTAATTTCAGCCACCTTGTATATATATATGTATACCTACCATCTTTTTCTTTTTTTAAGTCTATATATTTAAAATTTAAATTAGAAATTTGTGTGACCAAATTTTTTAAAAGTAATTGTAATAAACAATGCAAAAATTTTGCATGTTTTATTTCACGCATGAATCCTACAGCGCATTGTTTGGCATAAAAATCTACACAGTTTGCTTTTGGATAATGAATTTAATATATTTATAACCTCTTGCTTATTGCTTCAGCTATTTGGTTCAATAATTATGTTGTTCCAGTTTCATGTTAATGAAACAAAACTTCAATATTCAGTTTTAATGAACAGTTGATGCAATTGTTCATACAAAAATTACTTCCTGTCAAAATCTGCATGCTCAACTTCATTGATCTTATTTATTTTGCATTATTTAACTGCATTTTTACTAAATAAACCAAAGGACTGTTACGTCTTGAAATTTAACAGCATACATATAATATAAAAAGGTTTACTTAAAGACGTATATTATACACAAAAGGTAAAAACTTTTGAAACATTAAAAATAAAATTTTAAAAGTCCATAAACCAACAAGTTTCAACCACTCTGTGGCCATCAAGTAAAGTATGAGCCTGATAATGGCCACAGAGTGGTTGAAACTTTTTGGTTTTTAGACTTTTAAAATTTTATTTTTTATGCATTTTTACTTTTTAGTGTTTATTTATTTATTTATTTTTTTCATGCTAAGTTCTTATAGGATTTTTCGAATCAGAGTAGGATTTTTGTTGAGTTATTTGATACCTTTCAACAATAATTAAAAGAAATAACTCCTCCATTTTTCCTCTCACTCTTTAAGTTTATTGCAAAAATTTTGGTACTTGCCCTTAAACAATGTTTCTTAATTCTCCAGTGTTGCTTGAAAAGTAATTAGTTTGAGAGCAATACCTTTGCTGCTTGCATCAACCAAAACATTCAAATTTTTCCACGGGTGGAATGAGGTCTGCATATCTGCAATATACAGATCATTTTCCCTGATGAAGAGAGCTCTTTAAGTTTTTGCTTTCAGAACTAGCCATTTTTTTAATCATTTCTGAGGAAAGTGTTTTAAAGGATTTATTTATTTTTTAGCCTTTTTATTTTTTGCATTATCTTCACAATTTAAAAAAAAAAGTATATTTTGTTTGTCTTAGTTAGGTTACTTCACTTTTACTTATCTTATTTTTTTCTCTTATTGTAAAGGCTGAAGTTGACCTTGCTGATTTAAAACCTCTTCTCGAAACTCAACATTCCTTGATAGTAAGTTAAATTTTTGTTGCATCATTATGTAAAAATTATTGAACTTTTTGCATTGTGACTTTCTATAAAAGTAACTTTGATTTATTATGTAATATTTATATCTAGGTCACCACTGTCATCAAGGTTGTCATGAAATTATGGTAGGAAAAAAAAAAAAAAGCAAAATCCTGTTATAAAAACTGAGAGTGTGGGGGAATGTCGTTTTTTTAAAATGCCATTGGAAGAATATTTAGTTCAGAGATTTTATAAATCATTGTAAAATGTTATTTCTTCTCCCTCCCCCTCTAGCCCCCAACACAGTTGTTGGGACCACAAATCAAATTTATTTTTTAAATGAATGTGAAATTATATGTCTGTCTCAAATCTCTCAGGAAGGTGAAAAAAAATTAGGGGTACACAGGTTTTTCTTAAATACACATCAGGAGAAAAAATTTATTTTAAATATTTAGATTGAAACAGAAGATTGTGTAGATTTTTACAAAAGATTGTAGAATAAAGAAAAATATTGCATACCTTAAAAGTAGGGTTGTCAATCTATATTATAAAGGACAAACATATCTGTGCGTAACGCATACATCATTCTGCAAATGGCAGCATTTGAAATTTGAAATGAAATTTCGTTTTGAAATTTTCGCAACAACAAATTTTTAAGCTTTTAAACATCCCACATTTTCAATTTTTACACCGTCGTATAGGGGGAAAAATGTACTTTTAAATGCAATGTGTTTGAAAGCTGTATCTCAATTTATTTTTGAGATATTAATTTTTTTGTAGTTTTTAATACCAATTTTCTAAACGTGGCAACAAAAGTACTTCATTTCTATTGAAAAAAAAAGGGGGGGTGGGGAAATAGTTAAAAATAGGAGATTACTGTATCTTTTTGTTGCCATTTTCTTATACAACCTGAAAAAAGGTTGAAATTAAAATGTGTGCTATGCCAACAATATCGTCTGTTATTCCGCGATAATGACGTCATATGTATACTTTTCCATAGATGAAGTTTATGACTGGATTGTAAAGGTGGATTGCATTAGTGGATGCAAATGACGTCATTTTATAAAAAAGCATGTAATTTAATTCTTAAATCTGAAATATGTTTTGTAGAAGTCGTCATTTTCACCCCAGCTGCTTCTTCAAGTTTTTGTCCAAAATTCTCTCGACTAATAAAATTTTAATGCTTTTTTTTAGGACATTCTACTCTAATTTTATTAAAATAACATAATTTACTTAATTTAATTTTTCCTAATTTTATATAATCCGTATATTTAAAACACAAAATTTTTTTAACTGAAAGCTGTTCATTTATAGATGTGATCGCACTAGCTTTTTTTTTTTTTTTTTTTTTTTTTTTAATATCCCCACTTTTATATTTTAATTTTAAAAGCATTTTATGAAATTTCTTCAATAAGGTGAAAATTAGATAGCTTTCATTATTGCAGAGAAGAGAGAAATAATGAGGTTTAGTTATCTTTATTCATGCCATTTTCTGATAAAAATTCAAAATTGTTGTATAGAATTTATTGGCCGAAAATCCCATTAGCGGCATTAATATTTTGAACGGAAAATGACATACTGCTTATGAAAACACGCATTTTTCCTGATAGGTTTTCCATTTTGTTTTTTCTTTAGTTTCAGACACTAGACGAAATGCTTATTTAAGTGAAAATAAAGTCATATTTAAAAGAAAACGATCATCATCTTAGATAAAACAACATTTTTAATACAAATGCGCTTAAAAAACATAAATTACGGAAATTTTTACTCTTCGGTACTGGGATTAGAATCTCAAGTTCACATAAAAGATGTTGCTGACAATCATGACTTTCAAGTTTTGAGTTAAAATGATTTTAAAATGATCAAACATAATACAAATTTTTTTTAAATTATGAATACGGATATGAGAAGTTCGTATGTAAATTTTGAGAAGGTGAAAAGGATGTCGGGTTTAGATTTTCCATCCGGAAAAATTCTATGATCGTGTCAGTATCGAATACATTTTGCTGTTTTTCATTCCGGAATACCAAGCATAAGAGCCTGAATTCATAACCTCATCCTAATAACGGATATCAATTGTATTTTACTGATTACGTGTTTATATTATAAAGGACAAACGTATCTGTGCGTAACGCTGATGTAATTTTGCGAATAGCAAGGCTAACGAAAAAGACAGGCTACCGCGGTGCATTCCACGTACTTTTTTTAAAGACCACGGGAGTCATGTACTGCTCGAATGCACCAATGCATGTGTACGAAAAGATCATCACGTCACTCTAGCGGTCTGTAAAAAAAGACACTTGGGATGCACTGTGTAGCCTGTCTTTTTAGTTAGCCTCTGCGAATAGCAACACTTGACAATAAAATTTCGGTTTTGAAATTTTCGCTACTGCAATTTTTTAAACTTCTGACCATCGTACATTTTCAATTTTCGACGCATAGGAAGAAAATCTACTTTCTAATGCAATTTGTTTAAAAACTGTATCTTAATTGACTGATTTGTTATGTTTTTTTAAAAATAATTTAAGTTTATCTTATCACAGGCCGGCTTCAATACATAATAATAATAAACATTTTGCACATAAAGCAACAAACATAACGGAATTAATACTTCCTTTATAAACAAATAAAAGAATAATACTAAAAAACATAAATTAACATATTTGTAATAGTACAATTCAAATTTTTAGATCACCAAATAGGAAAAAAAAATTTCAAATGAAATTTATTTGCATAATGCATATCAGTTTACTGATTGTCTATGGTTTTAAAAACAATTTTAAAGCATGAAATATTTTTTAATTTATCTATGTTGCGCAGAGCTCGATTACGAAAGATCAATCCATTTGCCCTTAAAACAACATAAAGAGTTCATCATTTTTACGACTAATATCCATTAAAAAAAAATTTTCTAAATAAATAAAATAATATAAATAAAACACGAATTTAACAGACATGTAATCGAACTACGCACATAAAGCTCTGAAATTATCAGAATATAAAAAAGATACCGTAAGTAGCAAAATCTTGGTCAAATAACTATTATCATGCGGCTAATAAGAAAATATCGCTTTTGATAAAATTCAGAACTTTATTTGATTTTAATATAATTCATATTTTTCATATGAAAAATGGTTTTTTAATGTTAGTGGGCAATCTAAAAAAATTATTGCATATAAAAAATTGTTAGTTTTCAATTATTAAAAAAATGCTTTCACCTATATTCTTCATCCCGGAAAGCCCGGGTGATTTTAATGGAATGAATAAAATCTTTGATTTTAATTGTGGTTTCAATGAATCAATTTTTATTATTTTTTAAAAATCATAAATTCTTTTAAATTTTAAAATGATCTGAAAAAATAACTTCATCTAACATGGGCATATTTTGAAATGTTTCTTAAGATATTTTGCTTATTAAATAAATGAAAGAAGCTTTAAAAAATGTTTTAAGCTTGTAAATATTAAGTTTTAATGGGCATAAAAAGCCTTTCATTTAAAATTGATATTTAATTAAATTAAAATAATAAATCTTTGTAAAAAATCACCATAAAATAAAAACAATATATTGGATGCATTTCGAGCTAAAAATATTAACAGCTCGTCATCAGCTACAGTAAACACGTGTCCATAAGGGGACAAAGTCAAAAATGAACTGAAAGGTAGAGAGTAGAGCTTGCGAATAATGTGACAGATGGCGCTAGCTGAAAGGAGCACATGCAGAAGACGAAAGTGTTGCCAAAATGATAGAAGAGAAATTGATAGGGAAAAATGGAAATAAAAGAAATAAGCTAAAATAAAATAAATTAATTAAAAATATAAACATAAATAATAATAATAAACAAAGAAATATAAAAAAGAATAAAACAAGAAAAAAGCAAAAGATCCTTTTTTTTTAAACAAAATAAAAAGAAAAGAAAAAAGAGAAGAGGTAAAAGAATTACAAAAGTACTTTCCACACTAGAGAGAGGAAAGGAGATGATGAGAGATCATTGACAAGATTATCAGAATTTTTAAAAATAAAATATGCTTCATGAAAATCCGAGGGAGAGGCAGGGGAAGAAATAATTTTGGCCATGGAGAAATTGAAACAATGACTGGAAGACCAACAGTGAGAGGCAATCGAAGATTTAGAGATTTCTTGATTTGTAGTATACCTCTGATGCTCGCCTAATCAGAATTTTATAGCTCTCTTTGTTTGACCAATATAACCTAAATTACAAGAGCAAGAAATAAAATAAACACCCCCACTGGTTGTCAGTAGGAATAGGATCTTTTAGAGAAGAGAATTTAATTTTATTCATAGGTTTGAAGATAACTTTAACATTAAAACGAGAAAGGATTTTAGCAATTTTAAAACAGAGAAGAGAATAAAAGGGCAAAACTAGAGTTAAAATTAGGAGGAGTATTTGAATCAGAAAAAGGATGTTTAGGCTTATTAAATTTATACAGAGCTTTATCAATCAAAGAGGGATTATAACCATGAGCAAGGGCAAGAGATTTGAGATAATTAATTTCATTATTCAGAGCAGAAGAGTCAGATCAAATGCTTAACGCCCTAAAAACAAAAGTATAAAAGGACGCCACTTTTTGTTGAGGAGGATGATTTGAAAAAGCACGAGGAGGAAGAGATACAGCAAAAGGTTTTCTATAAACAGAGGTAGAGAACAGATCTGGGTGTTTCGAAACCAAGACGTCAAGGAAAGGAAGAGAATTGTTCTCTTTGACTTCGAGAGTAAGTTGAATACAAGGATCAACAGAATTAACAAGAGAAAGGAGATTAGAAAGATCCAGGTCAGAGGGAATTAAAATGAAAGTATCATCAACATACCTAAGCCAGAAAATAAATTTATATAAACTGAAGAGTGTTTCTTCAACAAAATGCATATAAATATCACATAAAAGAGGAGACAGTGGATTACCCATGGCCAAACCCTCAGTTTGAGAATAGAAAGAATTATTAAACTGGAAGGCGGTTTGCCTGACACAAATACTAAATGCAGGCTTTCATCAATCTCAATGGAAGAGTAATGAAATTCGTGGAGCCTTCTTTCCAAACAATCAATTGCCCCTTTAACAAGCACGTTACTGAAAAGGGATTTAACATCTAAGGAAACCATTATATAATTGCAAGGAGAAAGGCGTTTAATTTTATCAACAAAGTCAAAAGAGTTTTTCACGATGTGAAAGTTAGTGGAAGATAAAGGAGCGAGGAACTTGGCAAGTTTATAAGAAGCAGTACCAATATTGGAAACGATAGGGCGAAAGGAAAGAGTAGGTTTATGGACCTTAGGAAGGGCATAGAAATGAGCACAATTAGCGATAGAAGGGATGACCAAATGTTATCATTAAGAAAGACAGAATTTTTAATGACATGCTTGATATCAGATAGATGCTTAGTAGAAGGATCCGTCTTTAATTTGGAATATGGACAAGAGTTTAACATGGATTCAACGTGGGAAATATAATCAGATTTATTAAGAACTGTTTAACCGCCTTTATCAGCCTTAGTAAGAAGAAGGTTAGGGCCTTCATTTTTAGGAGTCAGAGGTCCTGAAAAACATCTTTTTACAAAATGTCTGTCTGCCGTGTATTTGTGTCATCAGCAAGTGTGTAACGTTATAGATAGAATTGAACCAAACTTCATGTATATCTTTGATGAAGTTGGGGATATTCTCCCAGAAAGGGGTGCTTTTATAGTGATTTTTATGTGATTTTCACAATGTTTTGCAGTTTAAGTAAATATTTTTTTTTTTTTTTTTTTATTAACCATTTATTAGACTTAATTACAATTTTTTCCCTTCCATCCCCCATCATTTTGAAACATGTATAGCCAAAAAATTTGAACTGTAATAAAATATTTTCTGTTAACAACACATTTTTCATTTCTAAAATGCATTATTAATTTTGAAGTATTAACATGCATGAGAGAGACGAAAGTTTTGGGATTGGCACGTCTGACTAGTTTTGGTCTTTTTTAGGGTTTCGTTCATCTGACGAAACCCTATTCGTCTCGCTCCTCTGTCTGTCCATCCGTCCGTCTGTCTGTCTGTCTGTCACAGAGCTCGTTCTCAGAAACTATATATGCTGGAGACTTGAAATTTTGCATACTTATAGCTGGACATCTCAGATCAAACGACAAATCATAAAATTTTGAAAAAGTTGTACATTTAACCCTTTGGGCTCCTACATGTGTATTTTAAACAATTCTTTCTATGTGAGCCTCTAATTAGGTTGGAGGCGTGAAATTTTGCATACTTATAGCTGAACACCTCACATCAAACAACAAATCATAAAATTTTGAAAAAGTTCTAAATTTAACCCTTTGGGGTCTCACATGTGTATTTTAAAGAATTCTTTCTAAGTGAGCCCCTATTTAGGTTGGAGGCCTGAAATTTTGCATACCTATAACTGAACACCTTACATCAAATGACAAACTATAAAATTTTCAAAAAGTCGTACATTTAACCCTTTGGGCTCCCACATTTGTATTTTAAACAATGCTTTCTAAGTGAGCCCCTAATTAGGTTGGAGGAGTGAAATTTTGCATACTTATAGCTGAACACCATCATGCGACAAATCATAAAATTTTGAAAAAGTCATACATTTAACCCTTTGAGTTCCCACATGCGTATTTTAAGCAATTCTTTCTAACTGAGCCCTTTATTAAATTGGAGATTTTAAATTTTGCATACTTATAGCAGAACACCTGAGGCCAGGCGACAAATCATAAAATCTTGAAAAAGTCTTACGTTTAACCCTTTGAGCTACCACATATGTATTTTAAGCAATTCTTTCTAAGAGAGCCCCTAATTAAGTTGGAGACATGAATTTTTGCATACGTATAGCTGAATACCCCAGACCGCACGACAAATCATAAACTTTTCAAAAAGTCTTATATTATTTACTCCTCCGGGCTCTAACTTGTGTATTTTTAACTATTTTTCTAACCTCCGCCCTTTTCACCGGGGAGCACCTTTCCAACTTTTGCCGACATCCCTTTGACGATTCTTTCATATTATGCACCATAGCCTTACATATTTTAGTTCTACTTTTTACCGCCAGGGGCACCTACTTATCTCGGGTGCTATGGGCCCAACCCCCTCGACTAATATATCTACGGATAGTATGTAAAACGGAGTTTCGTTCGGATAGAGGTTTGTTTAGAATAGGGTGCACCCCTGGTTGCAAAATGTGGAACTAACAGATTTTTCAAAAGGATAAAGTGTTTTGAAAGAAATATTAAATGAAACCCTCTGTGCGATCTGTGATCACACTTACCCACTTGTTTAAGTAGTACATTACTTTGTAAATTATAAAAGCATCAATAAATTTATAAAATAAATGTATTCCTGTTATGACACGTGCAACTATTAGAGATAAATTAGTCCTTTTTTTTCCTGAGCCCAAGCCTAACTATTTGAAATCAGAACACAAAAATATTTGTCATAAAAGTATGCGGTAGAAAAATGTTAACATTTAAAAATTGTTTTAAGATTAAAATGATTAATATTAACTTTCTCAATTAAAAATCTCCTTACATAGATGTAAGTGTTAATCCTAAATATGCCTTCATAGCAAAGTTTCGTGAATTTCTTGCAACTGAAAATCTGTTTAAAATAGTTAATTTGTTATTTATGCTGAGTCACTGACAGAAATCTGCACAACCTCTAATTCTTTTAAATATCACTGTACTACAGCAGAAAGGGTTGAGTTCTGTTTTCCAATTATCCTGGAAAAGGCTTTCAAACAGAAAGCAAAGATAGATGAGACATAAGAGATTTTCCATGATTTCTTTGTTACTGTCACTGACCATTCAAAGGCTTCAGAATCAGATTGAATATTTCTCCATTTATCCCATGAATAACTGAATTTCCTTTCAAACTGTTTTTTAAAAGATTGTAAAACATTTTTAAAAACTTAAAATACATTCATGTTTCTCAAATAGAAAGTTTTTCTTTTTTTCCATTTTTGAATGAATAAAGTTTTCACATTGGGCTCAAGCCCTGGTATAAAAGTTGAGTCTGAACCCATTTTGGGTCCAGGCTCAGGCTGGGCCTGTCTCATCTCTAGTGCCTATGTGTGCACATGCACCCATATAATTCAGCTGGTTGTTGCAGAAATTTTTTGGGCAAATAACTTGCTGTCTGCTGACAATTTTCTATATTATACATTTCTGTGTGTGAACCCTTTATATGTTTCTCACCTGTTATCCTCAACTTTTTTTAGTTGAGGAATATTGTAATTTCTTGGGCTAGCTTCCACAGAAATTTGTTCTATTTATTTTCTTGAACTTTCCTTTTGAACATGTATAAAACTACAGAGTTGATCACACATTTAAAAAAAGGCCAGTGCTGCTCGTAGGAAAAGGGCATTTTTAAGGCACTATTTTTTTCATTTCTAAAGGTTTAATACCTAAAAGTCATGGCATTCTTTTCAAAACATAACAATAAATCTGTGTTTTACTATTCAAGTTGATTTCTTGTTAGTTTTCATATCCAACTGTAGGTTCGTTTGTGTAGATTTCTGTTAAAAAATATAAAATTATACAAATTCGAGACTGTATGCTACTGAAGGCAGTGGGGCTCAACGCTTGGTTTATCTTGAAATATTTTTGTTTAGAAATATAAAACCATACAAATTTTGATTTGCTTTATTTTGCCAGAACTGACTGGAACGAAGACTGCCGAAAGCAGTGTATCCCAGCTTTAAGTTTGTTTGAATAGATTTTCATTTAAAATCATACAAATCTGTGAATGTACATTGCTGAATGCAGTGCGGCCTCCAACACTAAATCACTCTGAAGAAAAATATCTCGATTCACAACATTCCTATTAGTTATATTTAAGGGCATTATCCTGGGCTCCAGCAAAACCAGACAGGTCAGCTAGTTTTTCAACTTTAAAACAGACAAAAAGGGTGTCATTTTTGGTCTAATGGACAAGGCTACTATTTTTTTTATGAGGGACAAGAAGAGTTAATTTCTTTTTAACCATAGAGTAGGTGGGGTGCAGTACCTTTCTGAAACTGTGCAGTCTGATAGCCATTGCAAAATTCAAACATGTAAAGATTTCTCTTTGTTGAATTTAGGTCTTCCGTTTACAAAAGTTTTCCTACCTCTGTTCCCAGTAGTATCATAATATTTTTAACTGTTGTTATTTATTTATTATAAGAATGAACTTAAAACCATGCTGAATGTTTTTTATTTTTCAGGAAATGAAATTTTTATTACTGGAGCAGAAATATTTGGAGTATCTTGAAGATGGTCATGTTCTGGAGGCTTTACAGTGTCTGCGACATGAATTGACCCCATTACGTTTCAATACCAATCGAGTGCACGAATTAAGCAGGTATACTTTTTTAAATCAGCTGTCAATAATTTAATATATTTAATTGCCTGAAATCCTATTGCTGAACATTAACAATTATCTAATTTAGCAGCAGTGCGATCAAAATGCTTGTATACTTATGCTCGTATTCACCATCTACTTCGACATAGAAAACCTCGGTTGAACACTCAAATGAAATTCATGATACCGTTTGATTGGGCATTATCAAGGAGATGTCCAATCAGGATTAATGGTGCATAACGTTTGAGCGTTTGACCAAGGTTATCAGTATAACTTGGGGTCGAAGTAGTTGGTGAATACAAGCATTAGAGATCCAACCCAGGTTTCCTAAATTATAGAATATAAGTGATCTTTTTTTATTGAAAACTCTAATATATTTTTACATTTAATATTTTTTTTAGGTTGTCTACTAACACTACCAAAAAAGCCTTTTTATATGAAAAATAACTGTTGTGTATTTAAATAACGTAGAAATTTATTAAAAGTGACACTTTCATATTTAAATGGACGTTGAGCCTGTGAAATTGATATGCAGTGAACTGATATATCCTCAGCAGTGTACTATTAAGAGCCTATATGCCATCTATTTAATATTATGCTTTATTTCTTTATGCACTGTTTTTAGATTAATTTCTAACTAATATCCACAAATATTAAGATATTGATGTCAGTTCTTGATTATTTATAGTTACATGATGTGCAGTACTGGAGATGAATTAAGAAGAATGTCACATTGGGATGGGAAAGGAACTCATTCTCGTCAAAAACTCATGGAAAAACTTCAAGGTACTCCTGATTATAAAGAAACTTTTTTATCTCATAGTGCTCTTTTTTATTAGAAAGTTATTCATATAAAAATGTGAAAATTTGTAATGTTATAGAGAAATGTTTGATAAATACGCTGAAGCAGACAGTTTTTAAATCAAAGAATTGTCTTAAGAGTTATTTAGTGTTAAAGTCTATCAAAATAGTTCCATTAAAAAAGTTTTATAGGACCAAAAATTATGAAAAGCTGTTTAATCATCGTTTACAGTGAGATGCTTGACAATCTTGTGGTGTGCAGTGTGTAATTATTTTCTTAATTTTACTAACTTTTTGCGAATTTTTTTCAATTTGTTAGTCAAATTTTCTTTATTTCAATGGAGATGTATTTCATATTTAGAAAATTTTTGTGACTTTTAAAAAAGAAAACTTTAAAATAAATTAAACAATCATGTGTTAAAGCAGGAAATTGGGGGAAAATTACGCCATAAAAAACATGTTTGCACATGAATATCAAAAAAAGAAAGAAAACTTTAAAATAATATAATTATTTTTGTGTTTATTGATGATGAAAATTACATCATATATTAAAACAATACATTTAAAACAATTTTCTTATGGACAATATTCATGGAATGCCACAGTTGGAATCACATGGCGTAAAAGTAGTACATAAATTTCATCACTTGATGCAATATAAATGCAGGTAATGAATGCATAAAATACTTTAAATTTATTTTATACGAATACTATTCAATAAATGCATACTAAAAAAGTCGCATATCCTTATTAAAATATACAATTTAGATTTTAAAAACTAGGGGACTCTGCCCCCTACGAGCTACGCTCGCCAACCCTCATTCAAACACCGCAGACTCTAAAAGCATGCTAATTTGATCGGCTTTAAAAAGATTTTGGAAGATTGAATTATAATTTAAAAAACAATGGCGATCTCTCTATAAACGGGTTTCTATTCATTTCTCTTTGATTGGGGAATTTTAAAGCCAAATTAACTGCTGTTAAAAGATACAATGACTGTTTCCGTCTTTGATTAAATATAATCAGTTAAACATTTCGAAATAAGCTAACATAAAATGAATTAAGTAAACAGAGTCTTTGTCTCCCGGTATTTTTTAACAAAGCGAAAAGAAAGTTTTTTTTTAAATAAGACATTTTAAATGTATAGTTTTTAATCTAACGTAATTTCCACCAAACTTTTCTTTCTCTTTTGAATATTCACGTGAAAATACTTTTGATAGAAATGAAATATTATTTGCGTTGTCCTAACAAAAATAGTTTAAAAGATTATCTCAAAATATCAAATAAATGTCTCGCACAATTTTAAAATTTAAATTGTTTTGCAATATTATTTTTTGTTAATTTTACATAAGTGTAATGTGACGTAAATGTGACATAATTTCTCCTATTTAAGACTTCTAACGCATGTTAATGAATTTATTATTTTACAATATTCTTTCTGTTTTAAATATCACATGTAAATATAGTTTTTATGGCGTAATTTTCAATGAGTTCCTGCTTTTCATGTTTTCTGTTTACAATAGGAACGTGTAAATAAATTTTTAATTTGAAGCAAATATTATTGTTTGCGCTGTTTATACAGTTGGCAACAGTTGAAATTAATACCATTTTGTAAAATATGTAAAAAATATCTCTCGAAATGCTGAAAATTG
Organism: Maratus speciosus; assembly: GCA_963932465.1. Taxonomy (NCBI): domain Eukaryota; kingdom Metazoa; phylum Arthropoda; class Arachnida; order Araneae; family Salticidae; genus Maratus; species Maratus speciosus. The sequence continues at coordinate 492,299,327 of OZ010794.1, forward strand.
GAATTTAAAATAGAAATAAAGCCTCAAAAAATAGGTAAAATGAAAAAAATAAATGCAGTCTGCACACCGAGAACTTATAATGTATAAAATGGTCTAAAAATGATTAAATTCCCATGTATAGTTTTTGCTCCTATAAAACTTTTTTAATGGAACGATTTTGTCCAACTTTAGCATTAAATATCTCTTAAAATAAGTCTTTGATTTGAAAACTCTCTGCATCAGCATGTTTATCAAACATTTCTCTATAATACCACCGATTTTCGTATTTTTGTGTGCAATATTTTTCTTAATATTAACGAAAAAAGACCTCCGGTCACAAAAAATTCAAAACTGGCTGCGGCGGTGACAGTGTTAGTTACTTTTTTTTTTAGAGAGATAACATGAAAATATGCATGATGGTGCATTAAAATAGAGAAAAGAATTTATGCATTAGCTATATTTGTTCCTGAAATTATCTAAAACTCTATCTAAACATAAAATATAAGCATAAGATATCAAAACACAGCGTTTTTCTCAATGTTAATCTCAAGGTGATTGGATTTTGTAACCTCAAACCCAAGGAAAGAATATTGTCCATAGCATCGTTATAAAAACCTTAGACACCGTGACATTTTTAACCTAGTAATTTTATACAAGCTGATTTTCAAATGTGTAATTGATCTTATCAGTCCCCAAAACATCCATCAGCTGTAGCGACATTGGTGGATGAGGCTATGGTAACCGAAAAATAGCCCATTCAAACGAAAATGTATGACAACCTGATTGCAGAAGATTGTAACCCAGGGCTGTTTGCCCACCTACATGTCCAAAAAAAAAAAAAAAAAAAAAAGACTTAAAAAAACCCACATAAAAGTGGGTTTTATTGGGTTTTCTGGTTTTATGAGTTTTTTGCTGCACAGTGCCATTTATTTTTGATTAGTTGTTATTTGTTATAGTTCTGTTATACATGTAAGATAAAAATTTAATTAAATTTAGGTTTTCAGACATCTTTGTATAAAAAATAAAGATTTGAAAGAACTACAAAACTCAAGCCTCACCAAATTCAAATTATCCAAATAACATGTATTTTTAATTTTTTTTTTTTTTATTACTACATAGGGAAAATGACTATAATTTATCATTCATTATATTATATATACATGTATATACATATTACATATCATTCATTAAGGTCCATATAATTTATCAAAGATTTTTTATAACAATTGCTTAAAAATATTTTTATAATGTATTTCTAGTTGAACTGCATTTAATATTTCAATTTAATATTTCATTTTGTTTTATACCCAAAAACCCCCATTTTTATTATTAAAGGGTACAACTTAAGATAACATATACAATGAAAATCAGAAAATGATAAAGGAGACATTTGTTATCTGTACCTGTCTGAATAAGAATTTTTTCTTTCTTTAATTTAGACACTCAGCATATAAGTAAAATGGAAATATTAAATACAGCTAAATTGCAAAAATATATAATACATTATGAACAGATTTTTATGTACTATTAAAAAAAAATGAATTATAAACTATACACTATAGTCATTTTTCCTATGTAGTCATAATAACTTAAAAATACAAGTTCGTTGGATTATATTAATTTGGTGAGGCTTGTGTCTTGCTGTTCTTTCAAATCATTTTTAATTTTTATGCAAAGATGTCTGAAAATCTAAATTTAATTCAATATTTATCTTACATATATATAATAGAATCATAACAAATAAGTAATTAAACATAGTTGGCACTGTTCAAAGAAATATGCAGCAAAAAACTCCAAAACCCCGAAAGAAGCTCAAAAATCCCACATGGGTTGAGTTTTAAAAAAAATAAACATTTTTTTTCCAGCCCTATTGTAACCATTCATGATAATTTCATTCAGTCTTCCATAACCAGGTAGTATTTTTTAAATAGGGTGGTACATTATGATGTTTTTAGAGGCTGCAAATATTGAATTGGTGAGTGTAGCTTGCAGAGGGCAGAGCCCTCCTCTAGTAATAAAAAAGTCATTGACATACTGTGAAAATATCATACTTTAACTTTATTTAGTTGTATATAATATGCATGTGTATATATTGCACATCCTTCCTGTTTTTTATATTGGGGGGGGGGGGCATTATATTAATTTAATGACAGGAAATACAGGAATTGAAAAATAAAAAAATAGTAGAAATCCTGATTCAGAAAAAATAAACCTTTTCTAACCTAAATTGTTTTGTTTATTCATGTATATTATACTCTTATTAAAATGCTACAAAATTAAGATTTCCACAATATGTACCTTTTTTCAATCCATTATAAAATATCAACAGTATTAATTTAATGCTACCAATATGTGTTACCAATCTATTATTTTTTACTGTGTTATGTGATGCTAGCTTAATTACGTGAATTTCTGGTAGATAAATTTTGATTTTATTTATTATTGTGAAAAAATATATAGCACCAACATACATGTTGCATGTTATTCGATGTTAAACCAAAAAAATCTTTTCTTTTTTTTTGACAATCTTCAAATGCAGTTTCTCACACTTTCAGCAACTGCATTTTTTTTTTCCCTTGTAAAATTTTCCCCCATGAATATTTATCTTCTTTCTAGTTTGTCACAAATAAATATATATTTATACAGAGAGAGAGAAGGGGAAATAGTTAGTTTTGTGCTTTGTTCTATATATACATTTCTCTTGCATGGCGCTAAAATAGGGCTGAATTTGTAGCTTGCCGTTTGGCAACAACTGCAGTAACACAATTAATTTGCCTTATTACAACCAATCAGAAGAGTGATTTCACCACTTTAACTCGTGTCATATTTAAAAGAAAAATTTCAACGTTTTTCATAAAATATAAACATATTAAAACGATTCCTTTTAATTATGCACTAATCGCGTAAGAGCAGAACACAGATTATTTATTGAGAAATAATATTAAATAATCTGTGTAAATAAAATTACAGTGAATAATCTTTCATGGTAAGCAATATGGAAAATGAAATGTTTCAGATGAAGATAATGTCATTCGGAAAATAAAAGATACATTTTCATCCATGAATTAAAATATTTTATATAACTGTGTCAGTGATGACATCATATTCCTGATCCTTATTCCTATACATACATAGACTGGACTCTTGCCATTTATTTAAAGATCCTTGGTATACACAAAATAAAATATTTCTGGAAATTACATAATTTCCAATTAATTAAAATGAATATTTAATGAAACTCAGAAATTTTAAAAGAATTGCTTAAATGACGCTTTAATCTCAGAAGGGATGAATGGTTCTAGTAGTGAAAATGATGTTATATTTGAAAGAAAGGATTCATTCTCATATAGACTCTGAAAGTATTATGGCACACAGTAGAATTGTTTCCAACGAACAACCGATTTCTAGAAAAGTTTTCCGTAGTGTGAAGGAGTTACCTCCCAGGAGAAAAAAAGCACAGAAAAAACCAGGGGTGCAGAAAATGTATCTACTCATAACATTTCCCCCAATCCACATGAAAATTTCCCCAAAATTTTATGGTATGTTATAGGTAAATGCTCTATTACTGTAGGTATAGAGAAAATTTATTTTCCCAATATTTTTCAACTTATGTGTGAGTATATATGGCAGGGACGATTCTGAGTGAAAAAAAAAAATTCTTAAATTCACAGCAAATTTTCTGAAAGTTTATAGCAGAGAGGGGTAAGGGGGGGGGGGGGGAATCCACTCGCGGCACTATGTTTTTTTTTTTTTTTTTTTTTTTGACGAAATTTGCATTTTATAGTAATCTTTTGACAAGTTTTGCTGCTATTTCTTCTTCCTTTTGACGAAATTTGTGATTCGTGCGCAATCTTTTGACGAAATTTACAGTTTTTTGTGATCTTTTAACGAAATTTGCGATTATTTAACCCCTTTTGCCAAAATGTGTGGTTGTTTCGCGTTCCTTTGATGAAATTCGTAGTTCTTTCGCCATGTTTTCATGAAAATCTGGGTTCTTTCGCGATCTTTTGACGAAATTTGTGCGTTCATTTTGCGATCTTTTGAAGAAATTTGCGGCTCTTTCGCGATCTTTTGACGAAACTTGCAGTTTTTTCGCGATCTTTTGACGAAACTTGCAGTATTTTAATGATCTTTTGACAAAATTTGCGGGTTTTTAATGATCTTTTGACGAAATTTGTGTGTTTTTTGCGATCTTTTGACGAAATTTGCAGGTTTTTCGCGTTCTTTTGACGAAATTTGCAGGTTTTCCGCATTCTTCTGACGAAATTTGCAGGTTTTCCCCGTTCTTTTGATGAATTGCGCATTTATTTCAAGATCTTTTGACAAAATTTGCATTCATTTTGCGATCTTTTGACGAAACTTATGGTTCTTTCGCGGTCTTTTTTTTTTTAAATTTGCGATCTTTTGACGAAATTGAGTGTTTTTTTGTGACCTTTTGACGAAATTCGTGGTTTTTCGATCTTTTGACAAAATTCGCAGTTTTTTTTTTTTGGTGTTCCTTTAACAAAATTTGCAGTTATTTTGCAATTTTGTGACGAAATTCGCGTTTTTCCATAATTCTTGGCCAAAATTCGCAGTATTATGTCCGAATTTTCAGATTGATGGCCGATTTTTTTTTTAATTTTCGGAACCGAATGCCTTAAATTTTCGAAAAATTCGGAACAGAATCACCCCTGATATACAGTACATGTTATTCTGAGATCAATTTTGTGAAGGTCGCCATACGGATCTTATTACTTGCAGTGAAATTTTTCTATCTTACGGAATTATGTAATTCAGTGTTAAAATCGAAATCAATTGTATATGTTTCTGAAAAATTTCCCCATGAGGTTAAAATTTCCCCCAATCCTATCGTCGGATCGGACATATTCTGCACCCCTGGAAAAAACCAGGAAATGCACAGGAACAATTTGTTAGGAACTGCCAATGACGTCATGAGCTTTAGAGTCTATATAAAACTGAAATATCTTAGTACGATTTTGTTAATATGATGTCATATTCACTGGCCTTTACATCTAATTCAGCAAATTATAATTCAGAGCAGGAGCTCTTTTTAAGCACAGTACGATATTTTGCCAGATGTAAGAATAGCAATTGCTATTGGTTCTTTTTACGGTCACGTGATGCATTCAGAAAATCAGCTTTCTGAACAAATGTTTCTTTTAGACACATCAGAAACGTGTTTATATATATATATATAACTTGCCAAGTGTCTGAGGGATATTGTATTTTCAAACGAACTGTATATAGTGTTTGTTGATTTATATCGAACTATCTTGGTATCAGGTAGTGTTTTTCCAAGAGTTTTTCTAAATAGATTTAAGCCGTTCTGTACAATATTATGCGCAATAAGTTTTAAATTAATTGTGTTCCAAGGTAATTTTTTTTCAGTTAATTATTTTACATTTCAATAATTGGTAACTTTCATAATGTTAAAATGATTTATGCCTATTGGTAGCACCAACTAAATGCATTTTTAATTGTGATTTCAATGAAGTTTTCAATTACTGTTTTTTTTACCTTAAATTTTTTTTGAAAATTTCATAAGTTAAAAGGATTTATGATAGTACTCATTATGGCTAGAGTTGCTATAAAAAGTGTTGAGCAAGCGAGGCAAACTGGGGGCGCGTAGCGGTCCCAATGTGAATTGTGTCGCAATTCATGGGGGTTGGCGAGCGTTAGTGAGCAGGGGGCAGAGCCCCCTAGTATAATAAAATTTATCTTTATATGCTTGTAGTGAGGTGGTAAACATTTATAATTTGTGTAAAATTGTTTTATTTTGAATTTCTATTAAACTTATGAAAAGAAATTTCCTTAAGATAATTTGTTTATTGCATTTGGGTCATTCCATGTCAAATCAGCCAAAAAATTTCAATTTTCAACCTGACTGTTTCAGATTTCAATGAAACTGTCAGGGATCATTCTCTCCGGTGATATAAATGAGAATACATTTTTATAATTTTTTTATTGCATAAAATTTTCATACAATTAATTATTTAAATTCTGAAAAATCATCATTTTTTGGATTGCATAAATTTTTCAATTTTGAATTTCTCAAGTTCTGTCAGGCATACAGAATTTTACGACCCCCTCATTTTAAAGAGAATTTTATAAGTTTTAATTTGATACCCAAGTTGACTATGCTCAGTTTAAAAAATAATTTACATTTTTTTTTTAATTTTTAAACTTTAAAATTTTTCAGATAGTGTTTTTTAAAAATTTTGAAAAAAAAAAGTATGTTTGTTGTAAACATTATAAGCTAAAATTTCTGAAATTTTTAGAGTGGGATCTCAATGGGATCAAGAGTTATGATATAAAAACTGAAAATTACCATTCAAATAATACATAAATAACAAAATAGCTAGAATTAGATTGTTATTTGAATGGTAATTTTCAGTTTTATTTCATAACTCTTGATCACATTGAGATCCCACTCTAAAAATTTCAGAAATTTAAGCTTATAATATTACAACAAACATACATTTAAAAAAAAAAAAAATTTTAAACACTATCTGAAAAACTTTTAAATAAAAAAAAAATTATTTTTTTTTTAACTGAGCATAGGCAACTTGGGTATCAAATTAAACCTTATAAGTTTCTCTTTAAAATGAGGGGTCATAAAATTCTGTATGCATGATATAACTTGAGAAATTCAAAATTGAAAAATTTATGCAACCCAAAAAATGATGATTTTTCAAAATTTAAATAATTAATTGTAGGAAAATTAATGTGATAAAAAAAATTATAAAAATATATTCTCTTTTATATCATCAGGGAGAATGATTCCTGAGAGTTTCATTGAAATCTCAAATGGTCAGGTTGAGTCACTGGTTGATTGGACATGGAATGACCCAATTTTCAAATTGCCTCAAAATTATTTTCTCACTATCATGTCTTATTTTTATTCTTTACTGTGATATATTGGATTGTACAATTGTTTTGGTAAATTTATTTTTAAGCTTACTAATTTGGTCTTTGATGTTATATTTAAAAAATGGTGTGAAATGTTACATACCATCTCATTTATGCAATCTTTGGGCCTTTACAGAAAGAAAGATATACATTTCATTTGTATTTTCATATCTCAATCGAAATTATTTTAAAATATGGAAAAAAAATATTTAAATACATGTCAAACATTCTTATTATCTATTTCTATTGACATAATGAGGAAATTAGTATGATGGGCCACAATATTATTTATTTTTATTTCAATAACTTTGATTTAACTGTACATACAAAATAATTAGTTGTTATGTTCTAAATATGACAATGATTTTACTATTTGTCTTTCTTCCAATTACTAAAGTACTTAAAGGCATGAAAAATAAACATAAAGCAGTTGGAAAATTCTTATTCATATTTTATAGCAGTGATTTATACAATCAGATAAGTAATTCTATGCCCAGTGTTGTATTCAGGGGGTGTGGTCCCCCCACCTGTGATGCCCCCCCACCCCCCTCTGGAAGATTTGAGATTTTGTGTTTTCAGTAGTCAAAAAGTGTAAAATTCCCCCCTCCCTCCTTTCCAGAGCCACAGTAATCCCTCCTGAAGAAAAGTGTCTGAATTCAACACTGTCTATGCCCCCCTCCCTTCTTGAAAGAAAAAACAGAAAATGTACTTATCTTCTATATTGTCACTCATATTTACTATTAATGCTTCAAGTTTTATTTAGAATTTTTGAATTTGTAAAATCAATTATTCTAGCTTTAGGATAAACTCTTTCATGATGAAATACTTACATCTTGTTTTGAAATTGAAGTATTTTTATGAATAAGTATTAAATTTAAAATATGTACATATATAAATAACCACTTCACTGGTAACAGGTATGGGGAAAACAGTGCTTTTACCCCTGATTTATCTCGGGGCAAATGTTGAAGTGGTTAATAGTACACTAAAACTTGTGAAAACAGAATCGCTTGGGACTGGGGAAAAGTACTGCTTTTGACTTGTATAATTGTATGGCATTTCTTCCTTCAGGACCATGAATTATTTCTGTTTGGTAAGACTCTATTACATGCAGGTTCATTTTTTCACAAGTTTTACTATATATTTTTTTTCTATTGGCGTATTAAAATTCTACTAATTATTATGTACCATGGCATTATTGTTATTATGATAACTTTGGTTTATTTATACATGCAGTAAAATCAATTCCTGTATCTAACTATAATCTAATCTTTTTCACAATTTAGCTTTCTTACCACCCTCTGTGATGTTACCTCCTAGAAGGTTACAGACGTTACTTCACCAAGCAGTTGAGCTACAGAAAGACAGATGCCCTTACCACAATTCAAAGTCTGAAAATAACCTAGATAATGTATCGCTTCTCATCGATCATACATGCACAAAGTAGGCCCAATAAATAATTAATAGCTATTTCATATGTGCTCTATACAAAGTTATATGCTGCATCGATACAAAGTGTAATAATTTATTTAGAATAATAGTTTTTTAAATAATATTTTATCATTGTTAAAATATTGCTAGTTCATGAAGAAACAGCTGCATGATTTTAAAATTAAAGGTATTATTTAGTATAGGTATGATTCATGCTTTTTGATATAAATTACAAAATTTCTCCAACTCAGATTAAATAATTGAAAGGATTTCTTAGTTTCCAAACCATTAAAAAACAGTAGTTTTCTAAGTTATATTTTTCAAAAAAGTTTTTTAATAATAATTTCATTGTAGATACTGTTTCAGGTTTCACAGAATTGTTCTATTTTGAATATAATCCTTAATATATTAGTTCTACATAAAAATGCTATTAATAAAAATATTGTTCAACTATAAAAGGGGAAAATCTTAATTTAGGCACAGCAGTTAAAAAGAATTTTACAAAGTTATTTTTAACAAATATATCTACCCTATTAAAATCCGTGTGCATATCTATGTAACCTCAAAAACTCAGAAACCACAAGGCGCAGGGCTACGAAATTTGGCACACGGGTTGCGGGTAAGGGGCCCATGAACGATTGGGGCAAAGAATTAGAAAATTTTAAATAGATTTTTTTAATTTTGTTTTTCATGAATTTTTGTATTTTTTTTTATGTTTAACCCGTAATTGCGCGAGTTGCAACCAGTTGTAAATGTTTACTGCATGTGAGATATACATACAGTCGAACTCGCTTATAATGAGGAAATCATAAATACTTGGTTGGTACAATGTTAAGTCTATGGGAGCATAACTCTCTTTTAACGAGCAAACCCCGGTTATAGCGAGCAATATTTTTGTGATTCATAAAATTTCTATTGACTTCCGCCTCTCCAGCTCAGCTAATCGTTTCTTGGAAAAATTCCTTTAACATTCCGAAATTAACTGAAATTGAGTGCTCAGAAAAACTTCAAACTTTTTTCGAACTTAGGGGTTCAAATGACGATTTTCGTGCCACAAGTCCTCTCCGAAGAACAATAACATAAGAAAGAGAGAATAAGACAGTTCAAAGCAAATTAACCAACTTCTTTTGTACGGTACAGAAATAAAAAATAAAGTATGTATAATAAAGTAAGTATGCAAGAATTTGTGGATTTTTTTACGAACCCCTTTTTTTTTACGAGCACCCGGTTATGATGAGCAAATATCACGGTCCCTTCACACTCGCTATAAGCGAGTTCCACTGTATTACGTAAGCCACGCTGCAATACTAAGAAGCTGTAGTGGGTATTACGATAATTCTTTTACCTCGAATGCAAATAATTAGAGATCATTTAATTGCGCTTAATTACCTTTTTTAAAAAAAAATTAAAAAAAAAACATTTTATCACTAACATCAACAAAACTTTTTATTCTATTTATTCCCTTATTCGAAAGATATTGTATTACTGTCTGCTGCCATGGCAACATAATAAATTAAATGTAATTAAAAAAAATACACAGTAGTAGGTTGTACTGATTTTTATTTTTTATTTTGGTTTTAGAATTAAATTCATGAGCTCCCATGCATAGAACTGGTTAAATTAGCTAGTTAAGTGATAAAAAAGGTAATTTTTATAAAAGTAAATAGATTGAATTTGTTGTATTTGCATTTCTAATTCAAAGGATACTAATCTGTAAATAATTCAATTGCAATGTTTTTATTTTATTTAACCTTGTTTTTAAAGGAACTGCATCTGTTATGTTTTGTTATCATTAATAATGTTTACATTTTAATTGTTTAACATTTCATTTGATATATTATTATGTATTCTATTTTTGTTGCTATGGGGTAAGAAGAATTTTAGAGGAAAGTGACTAAGTACAAATAGCTATGTTGAATAATTTATATCCTGGCTACAGCCAAACATAATTCAATTATAAAACAGACTTAAAAGGGTTCTATTCTAAGCTTTTTTTAAACTTTGAATATACATCAGTCACATGATTGTCATCGTGACTGATGTAGAGGATCAACAATAAAGATTAAATTTTAACCCTAGACTTTGTATTGATACAAATTAAGAGAATTGAAAGTTGATTACACTGTTATAGCTCTTTAACTCTAAAACTAGTACATTGCATACAGTAAACAATATTGTATTTAAAATGTAAATTAGAAAAAAATAACTAGCCAGAACATTATGAGTATGCAGTATATTTTGTTTCACAGTTCTTTATTTTAAAACAATTTTTCCCAAATTTATGTAATAGTACTATGATTTTATTTACATTATGATTTGAAAGTCATTTTTCTATCCCTCCCACCCTCTCCCCTCCAATGGCCTTTTTTGCCACTGTATTCTATATGTTACCTTTCCTTGTAAAACTGCTGGAGCATCACATTTACTGACTTGTATTGTAATGTTAATGTAATGTTTAGTTTGTTGTTTGCATTGAATGAACAACTTTACCTGATAAGTTTTACAAAATCATTTTTCAACTTACAAATGTTTATTTCCTGTTCATTCATTGTATATAAAAAAAAAAAAAAAAAATCTATAATTTTTTTTATATGTGCTATTTCTGGTGTCAGTTAAGAATGATAGATAATAGAATTTTTACTTTATTCACTACTGCCTAATTTTTTAATTTTCACACAGCTTTTTGATATTTGAATCTATATCTGGCGTTTGAAATCAGACGATAAGTGAAAATATGCTTTGGCAATTATTTTTTTTAACTATTTATTAAATTATTGTTGTACATTTATTTTAATGACAAAATTGCTAAAAAATTGAAATTTCTGGAGAATTTCTGCCAATGTAGCAATTAAAAAACCCATTTCTGCCATGATAGTGCAATTCTCAAGTTACCCGTACCTTTCATCCCTTAAAATATAAAGGTAAATATATGTTAGTATAAAGAAGTATTATTATTATTATCACTGTTGATTTTGTGTTTTGTTTGCAGAGAGCAATTTCCTTGTGAAACAGTCCAAATCCTTAAAGAACACTGTGATGAAGTATGGTTCTGTCGTTTCTCTAATGATGGCAAGAAGTTAGCTACTGGTTCCAAAGATACTACTGTTATCATCTGGGATGTTAATCCAGTTAGTATTAGATCTTAATTACATTGAAAATCTGTGTAATTGAAATGTATAAAAATCTTATTTTAAATCTAAAATTTAAATTAAAGTTTAAAATATTGTCTAACTTTTAATATATAACTCTGAGTCCCTTTTAAATTGTTTTCTTAGTCTAACAAATATTACTTGCGAGTATTAAATTCTGTCCAACTTTCATCGATTTCAGGTGGTAAAACAATATTGTCGGCTTCAATTTCTTTAGAAAACAAATATTCAACTGCCTCTTGTTGTACATTACTGAATATTTTCCGATTCATATTATCAATCTAAAAAAGAACAAAAAAGAGATCATCACATAACAAACAGTAGAAAAAAGAAGGCTTGTGAAACACCCAGTGATCTATTTCTAGTACATTAACATTTGGATATGAATTTCTACTAACTGGAATTTATTTTGAACAAAAACCGCATCATAGCAAAATAGCTACATCTATAACTACAAAATAAGACCAAGTAAAACTCTATTTACCTGTATCCTTTTTTTTTTTTTTATGTGAACAAACAGCGAAAAAACATATAACAGAAAACTTGGACAGTCTACATTCACTGATACATAACTGCAACAATTAAAGGAAACATGAGACATATGATGTCATTAAGGTTTTTTTCTCGCCTCCCATGCCGTTTCATTCCCCTAAAATGTATTGAAGGTCTTTCAAAAGTGCTGTATTGCCACTAAGTTTAGCCGTCTAAAAATGTGCCAATAGGTGTTAATGGGTTAAAGATGACCAATATGCTGCCTGGTGTACAGAGTAGATTAAAAACTCTAGTAGATGTTTTACATTTAGTATATAGACCATTCCCTCTGAGGTCTGCAAGGACCCAAGGCCCACAAAATGAAGGCTAATTTTCAATCAGGTTGGGCTGGCAGAATAAAGACAATTTGTGTTAATAGTACAGGACAATAAAAAAGTAAATGAGCCAGACTGGACTGAAAATAATTAAGAGTGTTGATCGACTCGATTTAACAAGTTTAAAAGAATTATACTACACCATTGAAATAGGAACAATTTTCAATGGACATGACTGGTGTAAGAATAAATATAAATATGCTGCAAGAACTGATGCTAGTTTGACAACATCAATATCAAAATCTAGTATGTCCAACTTAGTGATCAGAATCAGACAGTTACATTGTGTTTCAGCCCAAGTTGAATTTTTTTTCAGCAGACTCGGGCCGCACCGGGGTCAATCATACATTTTTCCTACATACTCGGGCCGAATAGAGCCATAACTGAACTTAATTGTTCCCATGATGTGTTTGATGCAAAATTTTTTGTAAAAATAGTAACAGTGATAATGAATTTTAGGAATTTAACGGAATCTTTAAAAATATATACTATAATAAATTAAGAGACATTTTTTCAAATTTTTTTTTTAATAAATACTGCTTCAAAAGTTATGATGTTGTAATCATCTTTTTCTTTTTTTTCTAAACTACATTAATTTTTTCATTCAGTCTTTATTTGAATGTAAGAGTCTAAGTGATCATTAGATTGCTATTCTGTCTTCTGTGGCTTGTAAACATATCGTAGTCTGAAATATACATTAAATTTTTTCCATATGCAGTATTCTTTAAAAGAATCTTAATTGTATATTAAAAAAATTTGCAATTTTCTTTTTTTTTTTTTTTTTTTTTTTTTTTGTAGAAATTGAGTAGGGTTGTAATGGGCCTGATTTCATTGATTTTTGCACGTGTTGGCTTGTTTTCACTGATTTTTGCACGGACTGGGGTGTGAAATGCAAAAATATAAATGAGCCAGACAGAAATTTTAAGGGTTCCAGCTTCGAAATTTTGATCCATGCAGATATATATCTGGAAATAATGTGAAAATAGTAAAATTCATTTGGAATTTGTACAGAGATTTTTAAAAAAATTTCTCGGTTTTTTTTTTTTTTTTTTTTTTTTTTAATGCAATTTTTTTTTTTTTACCTTTTGCGTCGATTTTTTGACATTTGTAAGAGTTATTCAGTTTCAAATTTGGTGCTTAAATATAGGAAATTCTGCCCTTGGCAACTTTAAAATTTTTAGAGAATTTTCAAGGCAATTTTTTGCGTTCCAGTATGATTTTTTTTTACATTTCTGCATGGAATTTGATTTCAAATTTTTAGCTTACTACAGTAATCTTTTCAATAAAGTTTTTCCGGAATTCGTGTAATCTTTTTAAAAAAATTTTTTGCGATTTTTTAGATATTTTTCGCATTTTGTGGGCCGGGCAATGTCGGGCGGATCAGCTAATATAATATAAAATAGTGCTGAAATCAATTTAAAAAATGGTAAAAATAAGAAAAGAATAATAATGTCATTCGTTATTTTAATAAATTTTTATGTATAATAAAATTAATTCCATAGAAACTTCAAAAATACTGATTTTTCCACACACATTATATTTTTCTGCCAAAATAGTGCTTTTCCTTGTTTATTAGTAATCCTCTTCCCTTTGAGCAAACCCTTGTTACTACAGCAATGGCTGCAGTTCAGCTCTGCCAAGTTAAGGTGAAATGGACTATAGTGTTTATTAGTCCAAAAAACCCACCTTAACCCTTTCCAGCGCAGAGTAATTCTGTTTATAAACTGGTGAAATAATGAACTAGCACCAGAATTTATAAACGAAGTTATTAGAAAATACGAACTTGCTTATTTTCATGTACATTACAAAAGGAAAATTTTAATTAAATATTCTTTTTCAGTTCTTATTTGTCAGTTTTGGAATTAAAATTAGGTGTCCTTTTTTAAGGACACTGCCCTCGTAAGGATTAGTGGTGAAAATGTGTATCTTCCCAAACAACCCTGATCTACATTTTTGAATAATTTGTGTTCTATTAAAATGTTAAAGAAGTCGGATAGCTTTAAAGTACTCACCCGAACTCTTTTTGGCTCTTTGTATATTGTACCCTTAGTAATTTGTTTTATTGTTAAATTTGTCGAAAAACATATTTACATGCATACATTTTTTAACTGTTTTTTATGACTAAAACTAGTGTTAATTAAAAACAAACATTTTACCATTTGAAAACAAAACTAGTTGGATGTGCCAATCCCAAAACTTTCTTCTATCTTATACATGATGTGATATAATTATAAATGTGCCGTGATATGAAAGGTATAATTAAATTTGAAGTTCTTTTTAGTAACATGCGTTGTGTAGTATTGCAATAAGACCCTTCGTTCTTTGAGGTCAGCAAAAATAGAAATAAATGAAATTTCTTACTTGGATCGTGTAGTCTGTAAAATAAATGAAGAGGAGACTTGATAACGATATAAATTAAATGTTTATTTCCATCTTTTTAGAATAGAAGAAAAGGCTTCCTGTTGGTCACCGTTCATAAATTAATTCTTGCCAATAAAAGCATCTACTCCACTTGAAGATGGATATTTCTTTTAAAAATTAAAGTGCAGCATGAATCAAGAAATTATTAAGAAATAATTTAACCGGAGTTGTTAAAATCGCAGACATCGTTTACGCAAAAGCTTTTCACCGGATTCCACATTCATCGGCGTCGGCAGACCAGAGCCGGAGCCCGCGATCTTTTTAAAACAAGAACTAAGTCATGACAGCTCTCCAACAAAACAGATTCTGATTTAAAATTAACGGAATTTTTAATTTATAGTAAGAATACGGGGACTTCAAATGTTACTGAAAGAAAAGATTTAAATCTATTAGAGAATTTAAAATATTAGGTAATGTCTTAATAAACAAATCCGAAAGAAAACATTTAAAAAGCTTATTTTTCATTTGCTCCACGCACGGCGAATAGACACACCTTTGAAAGATAAACATCCATTCAATGCATATGCCGTGAGAGGCTTGCTCCGATGACGTCATCACAATCGTACAAAGTTAAAAGGAGAAGCATCCTATGCCAGGGGCAGCCGAACGTCAGCGAACTTGCCGATGTGCGGTCGAAACGAATCGCCCGCGCAAAAATAAATATGAATTTAAGTTTAAAGAACATCGATGTATAAGGCTAAAAGAAATAAAACAGTAACATAATTTAAACACTGTGAGATTTCATCTCACACATGATATTTCAAAAACTAGTTACACATGTTAATACTTCAATATTTTTAGTTCAATACTATACCAACTTTGATTTTCATCTTAAATTTCTGCTTCAGTCAATTAAACGGACTAAAAACGAGTTAATCAATATCATGATATTTGTTAAAATTAATAGTTTTTCCTTATTCTGTTGTTATCAGATGTTTGCGAATAGCCGACTTAGCAAATAGAAAGTTCCTGCCACTGCATTAGCTGCCGATGGACACCAGAACTACAAAAAATCAAGAAAAGCATACAAAAATTGCTATTACAGAGCCCCTTTACTGCGCAATATTTCCAAATTCAAGGAGGACCTGTTGGCCAAAACCAAAAACATGCACAAAAAAATTTGGTTCAATTGTATGCATAATTTTATTCACTTTTCGATGGTATATGGCACAAACATCGCTATTACAACGGCCCCCTTCCGGCAGATTTTTTTCAAATTCAGGGAGGACTTGTTTGCCATAGCCAGAAGCATACACAAAAAATTTGGTTCAATTCTATGCATAACTTCATACAATTTTCGATGGTACAATAATGAAAATGGTACAGACATCGCAGTTATAGTGCCCCCTTCCGGCAGAATTTTTCCAAATTCAGGGAGGACCTTCGTGCCGTGACCAAAAACAAACACAAAATATTTGGCTCGATTCTATGTATAACTTCATACACTTTTCGATGGTACAATATTCAAAATCGCTATAACAGTGCCCCCTAGCGGCGATTTTTTTCCAAATTCAGGGAGGACCTGCTTGCCATAGTCAAAAACTTAAAATAAAAATTTGGTTCAATTCTATGCATAACTTCATACACTTTTGGATAGTACAATATTCAAAATCTCACAAAAATCGCTGTTACAGTGCCCCCTACTGGCGAATTTTTTTCCAAATTCTGGGAGGACCTGCTTGCCATAGCCAAAAACTTAAAATAAAAATTTGGATCAATTCTATGCATAACTTCATACACTTTTGGATAGTACTATATTCAAAATCTCTGTCACAATGCCTCCTACCGGCAAATTTTTTCTGAATTCAAGGAGGACCTACTTGCCATATCCAAAAACTTAAAATAAAAATTTGGTTCAATTCTATGCATAACTTCATACACTTTTGGATGGTACAGTATTCAAAATCGCACAATAATCACTGTTACAGCGCTCCCTACCGGCGATTTTTTTCCAAATTCTGGGAGGACCTGCTTGCCATAGCTAGAAACTTAAAATAAAAATTTGGATCAGTTCTATGCATAACGTCATACACTTTTGGATGGTACAATATTCAAAATCGCACAAAAATGGCTGTTACAGCGCCCCCTACTGGCGAATTTTTTCCATATTCAAGGAGGACCTACTTGCCATAGCCTAAAAATTTGGTTCAATTCTATGCATAACTTCATACACTTGTGGTTGGTATAATACAGGGTGTTTATAAAGTCCTGGACCCATTTTGATGTTTAATAACTCATAAAATAATGAAGATATAAACAAACTTATGGCATTTATTGATGGAATAACTCATGTATTTTCCTTTTCTTGTTTGAATATCTGTACTTTTCTAAATATTGTCTGCTTATTAATTGCATTTTTCTCTCTTTTGTTTTTGGCAACTATTGCAATGTTATGTTTACTTTTGATGTGTTTGTTCTATGTTACTTTTGTATGTGATGTTTTACTCGAGCGGATATTAAGGAATATGCATACACCACAAGAGAAAGCACAGATTTTATGGTGGTTCATAGAAACAAAATCGATAGTGCAAGCACAGAGAAATTGCAAAAGAATTTACCAAAAAGATCCTCCATCCAAAAGCATCTTGCGGTGGGAAAAGAATTTTCTAGAAACTGGAAGTATCGCAGATAAGAAATGTTCCGGATGTCCCTGCACAAGTGATTTTGATGTTGAGCGTGTCAGACATTTTTACACAATCCTAGAAGATCTATGAGATCAGCAGCAAGAGAATTGGATATGCCAATTTCGACGGCATACAAGGTTATTAAGAAAAAGTTAATGCATGCATTCAAAGTTAAGTTTTGGAACCGGACGATAGGCCTAGGAGGATGGCCTTTGCAACAGATATGCTAAGGAGAATAGAAGATGATGCTGATTTTCTGAAGTGCATAATGTTCTCCGACGAAGCATCCTTTCATGTTTCTGGCATTGTTAATCGCCATAATGTGCGCATATGGGGATCTGAAACCCCCATGAATACCATGAGGCAGTAAGGGATTCCCCAAAGATTAATGTGTGGTGTGGACTAATGCACGGTCGAGTCATTGGGCCTTTCTTTTTTACAGAAGAGACGGTCTCATCAGTTGTTTACTTAGACATGTTTGAAAACTTCGTATTTCCACAACTAGAAGAGCTTCAGCCACATGTCATTTTGCAACAAGATGGTGCACCACCTCATTGGGGTACCATCGTTCGTACTTCTTTCAATGACCATTTTCCAGGAAGATGGATTGGGCGAAGAGGTCCAATTCCTTGGCCACCCAGATCACCTGATATAACGCCGCTGGACTTTTCCTTTGGGGATTTGTAAAGAACAATGTTTACAGGAGAGTGTCGAACATTGATGACTTAAAAGCCAGAATTACAACCGCAATAGCCTCTGTGGATGCCGACATGCTTGCCGCTACCTGGCGTAGAGGTCTGCACGGGCCGGAATTTCCGGGCCCGGCCCGGTCTCGTGTAAAAATTGAAAGTTCGGCCCGGCCTGTTTGCATTTTTACAGTTCTCGGCCCGGGCCAGCCCGTACAAAAATTAGTGAAAACAGGCCCGGCCCGATACAGTTTCTACAAAAAAAATCCGTTTTTTCTCGACATACAATTAAGATTCTTTTAATGAATACTACGTACATATTTATGGAAAAATTTTACAGTATATTTTATATTACTATGTGTTCGCAAAGCAGAAAACACACAATAGTAAACATTAACGATTACACAGTGTTTTAATCATCGTCTCTACAGACATTTTGAAATTCCAATAAGGATTCATTAAAAAGTTAATGTAGTTCAGAATAAAGGATTAAAAATATGATACTTTTTGAAGCTGTATGATAAAAAGTAGATTTGCGAAAATATTTCTCTCATTTTTAAGGCTTTTCTCAAATCGAAAGAAGTTACACTTCGACACATTTGAGAATTCATTTCTTTTCGGAAACGCGTAAGATTGGCAGGTATTCTTATTCAGAAACTATGTAAATGCCGTCTTTTTCATAGATAAAAGCAATATATCTTTCTCTGAAAATACTGCCAAAGTTAGCGTTATGAATCGAATTTCCGGAAGCGATAGCACAGGAAAGGAGAAAAACGTACAGTCACATGACAAGAATCTCTGTTATCTCTGTAAGTAATTTATCAAATATGGAGAAAGCTATTCGTTTCCAAATGCCTTCAATATTCAGGCCTGTGAATTTTTATGCCTTTATAGTTAAAAAAGAGTCAGAAAATGTGTTTGAATGTTTCGCATAGTTGAGCAGTGAATATGAGAACCCCTTAAGGTATATTTCCAAAGATACTGTTAACAGAAGTTCATTATCACTATTAATACTTTTACAAAACCTAATGCCTGTCCTACACATCCTGAGATCAATTAAGACCAGTTCCGTTCCGGAACGAGTCTTCTGAAAAAAAATTAAACCCGTAATCAGACATCTTGTAACTGTACGATGCCAATCTCTACGATGGACATGTTACATATCTGTATTGATGTTGTTAAACTCGCAAGGCTCGTGACGCACATTTATACTTCTCGAGAAAATCATATTCATTGAAAATGGCTCGTATGTTATCTGCTTCTCTTGAATTCTTATATCGGGCCGATAGGCCCGATTAATTTTTTTTATCGGTCCGGCCTTGCAGGCCCGTTCAATTTTTTTGCCGGCCTGTTTATTTTGACTGTCGGCCCGTCCCGACCCATTGAAAAAATTGTCCTAATTCTGCCGGCCCATTGGAAAATTCGCCTTCATTCCGCCGGGCCGGGTACGGGTCTTGGGCCAAGTCCAGGCCCGTGCAGACCTCTAACCTGGCGTGAAATTGACTATCGACTTGATATTCTCTGTGCGACGAAGGGGGCACACGTGGAAGTTCATTGACAAGGAACATGAAAGTTTTTGAGTCTATCTAACCATTTATGTTATTAATTTTAATCTATCTTTATTATTTTATGAGTTATTAAACATCAAAACGGGTCCGGGACTTTATAAATACCCTGTATTTAAAATCGCTATTACAGCGCCCCCTACCGACGATTTTTTTCCAAATTCAGGGAGGATCTGCTTGCCATAGCCAAAAACTTAAAATAAAAATTTGGTTCAATTCTATGCATAACTTCATACACTTTTTGATGGTACAATGGCGACAGACGGACATATGGACAGACAGACATTTTCTATAAACAAGTTTGTTGGGATCTCTGACCCCTAAAACGTGTAAATCCGTCGAAAACCGGAAATCTAAAAAAATTTCGATTACAATACTTTCTTCTATTAAAGATGGAAGATAGCAAAAAGGAAGAAAGAAAGCTATTTTAATAGTGTGTATTAAATTATGTACAACCTTTTATGAAATACAGTTTTATTAGAATTTTCGTAATTTGCATCCTTGAAGGAGACGATGGAATTAAATCATCGAAGAACATTTGAAGGTCATCCAGGTGGAGTTTCTTTCTTGGCTTGGAGTCCTGATGATACATATCTCATTGCCTGTGGTCCAGATGATTCATCTGATCTATGGGTTTGGAATGTAGAGGTTTGTAATTTTAATGCCCTTAGTTATTTTAATTGCTGGAATGTTTGTTTTCAATGATTTTTCTGAATCATTATGATAAGAACTTTATTATTATTATTATTATTATTTTATTTTTTTTTTTTTTTTTTTTTGCTTGCATTACATTTTAATATACACTGAACAGCTGAAAAATTATAATATTTGCTGTACTTCAGAGTACTTAAGTCAACTTTCAGATCATTAACCTTTTTGCATCATTTCATAAACAGGGCTCATCTTGCTATACAGAAAAAATGAAGTTCTTTAAAACTGGATTAAAAATGACACAACAACAAATAGGTTCAAGTTAACTGTCCATAGTAATGTATTTGTAAACTTTCAATCTGTCCATGAGATTTCTAAAGTTTGATTTTTTCTTTTAGACAACTATATTTTTAACTACTTAAGGCAAAAACCGCCCCTCCCTTCAAAAGAAATCCTGTTTTAATGGACTAAAAGTATTTAATATGTAAGGGCTATGTAGCAATATTATAACCCCGCAGAAATAATTTTATATGTATTGTATGACAATAATTTTAATAAATCATTAAAAATCCAATTTTGACTTTTTTCACTTCCACACCATGGCTTTCAAATCCCAAGTCGTAATGGGACTTTGACTATCATTCTTTCTAATAAGATTTGGCCTAGAAGTTCAGGATATATTAAAGTATTATAAAATTTTCATAGTTTCTGATATAATATAAGGGCTATCAGAAGGGCAGCATTGTAGTATATGCATATTCCTCTGATTTTAGTGTAAGACTCCTAATTTTCGACCAGACTTCTTTCGCATTGTACAGCTAATATACATTTATAATGAAGTTTTATAAATGTTAATTTAATAAACATCAGAATGACTGAAATTAGGAAATTGTTTATCTTGCATAGAATCACAATTATGAGCACGTAATTTAGAATATAATTAGTTAATTTTATTTAAACTAGGAGGCTCTTAATATTAGCAAGAAAGACCTCCCCTGTTCACAAAAAATTCATATACAGCGGCAGCATTAGTTACTTTAAAAAAAGATTTATCTTTAACATGAGAAAAAAGAAACTCGCATTGTTTTTGTTTTTTTAAAGTTTATCATTATTTCCCACGTTGTATGTTATAATTGTCATTGATTTATGAATTAAGATGCAAATTATGCCCCCTTTTTTATCCATCATTAAATAAAAAGAAAGAATGATAGAATTTTCCTTTTTTTTTTTAGACTGGTGGCTTAAGAGTCAAGATGAATCATTCTCCCGAGGACAGTTTGACAACTTGTGCTTGGTACAAAGACGGAAAGAAATTTGTATGTGGAGGAACAAGAGGACAATTTTATCATTGTGTAAGTTTTAGCCCTCGGTATGGCATGCTATTTCTTTCTCCCAGCTTATTTTGTGTATTCCAAAAAATAACGTTATCTTACAGAAGCCAGCCGTGAAACAAAGCAGTACGATTAAATGCTCCATAGCAATTTTTTTAACTTCTAAGCATCGCACATTTTCAATTTTTATACCATTGTATTGGGAAAAAAAAGTTCTTTTTAAATGCATTTTGTTTGAAAACTGTATCTCCATTTATTTTTGAAATATTAATTTTTTTGTATTTTTTAGAGCCATTTGCTTAATATTGGCAATGGAAGTACTCCATTTCTGTAGAAAGTAAAGGAAAAATAGTTCTAAAATAGTAATTATATATTTTTGTTGCCATTTTCTCATAACAACCGAAAGAAAATGTGATTAAAATATGTGCTATTTTGAAAAAATATATAAACGAATGATTTCTGTTAAAATAATGGAGCTATTATAAACAGTATTTAATTGTACGTATCTATGAATCACTAGATAGCTTTTTTTTTTTTTTTTTTTTTTTTTTTTTTTTTTTTTTTTTTTTGTCGATTTTCTTGAATGACATCTTTTTGCTGCATTTGTGCATTATTTTGCGATAGTGATGTGCTATGCAAGCTTTACTGTAGATGTTTAAGAGTAGATCGTAAATGTGAAATTCTTAAGTGGATGTGAATGACGTCATTTTACATAAAATAAAACATGTGCTTTAAACCTTAAAATTGAAATATGTTTTGTACTGCAGTAGAGTCCTGCTTAACCGAGTTATTTTCTTCTGATGGACTGGTGGCTTCTATTATTATGAAACAGCCATTATAAATGAAGTGTTAGGTGAAGATAAAAGAGCAGCCGTAAAAAGTTAGAACTCTGATTTTCTGGTCAGAATGGGGGTAAAAATATGGCCATAATTTTTTTTTCATTTTTTTCCCCCATTCTGACCAGAAAATCAGAGTTCTAACTTTTAATGGCTGTTCTTTCATCTTCACCAAACGCTTCATTTATGATGGCTGTTTCATAATAATAGAAGCCATCAGTCCATCAGAAGAAAATGAAGTAATGGAAATGCCGGGGGTAGCACTAAATTCTGAAAAAGCAGAATTCCTGTTCTCTAGTTTTTTTTTTTTTTTAAAGCCAATTGTACGTATTATCCATATCTATTATGTGTGTATGTGAATATTATACAGCTATGATTTAATATTAAATATTTATGCATGTATAATGCATACTTTTTTTAATTTTGAGCCTAAAAATATAGGGTTTGCTGCAAAAAAGTTCTAAGTGGAAGAAAATTACATTGTGGAAACCAAAATTTGTTATTTTAATAAAGTCATTTTCTCATTAAAATTTCAGAAAGAAATTAATTTAAATAGATGCTGAAAAAAAATCTTGCTTAAATGAAATTTTCAAATAAAATTCAAAGTAATAAAAAGCAGGGTTGGCAAAAAAAAAACAGGTTTTTTGGAGGGAAAAAAAAAGAAACCAGGTTTTAAAGAAAATTAATTTCCTGTAACTCATTTGTTGATAAAAAATAAGCATTGTCAGGTGTACTGTAAAGTTGGGCTTAATGAATCGGAGAGTGAAATTCAATCCAAAGTTTGAATTGAACAAAATTAATTCCGATTCATAAGCTCAAAATTACACTACAGCCGATGACGTAAGTGGTTGACATTGCTTAATGTGTTTTTTAAGAATTATTTTAAATTATATAAGATCAAATAAAATTATATTTACTAGTTATCGTAGCTGAAAAAAAATAAAGAAAAGTAAACACTCACCCAAGTACTTGAACACAGAAAGATAATTCACAAATGACGTTTATTTAAACATATATAAAATTTGCTGATTTGAATGCATTCTTACATTATGAATTATGTAAAGATTATCAAAGTGAATGTAAAATTTACTATAATTTTAGACAATTAGAGACATATTATCATCTAAGAAAAAGCAGAAGTTTACGTAATATTTCTTATTGCAAATTAGGGATTAAAGTTCAGGAATGTAAAGTTAAATTAGGGATTAAAGTTCAGGAATGTAAAGTTAAACTAGGGCTTAAAGTTCAGGAGTGTAAAGTCAAGATCAACTAGGGACGTAGAAGGACTCTTGTATTTGGAAAACTGGAAACATGCTGTAGACAACTGGAAACACGCTGAAGACAAAGTTCCTTCAGGAATGTAGATTCTATTTCTTTTTATTCAATGCGAATCTGAACCGAATAAGAAGTTACGGATTTGGAAAATTGGAAATAGGATGTTTGTGAACTTCCTTCAGGAATGCAGATTTTGACGATTTCAGTACGTTACATAGGCAATTTACTATTTATCGCATCGACAAAAAAATAAACAGATGTTCAATTCATATTTGTTGATCGAAGAACAATAAAATGTCGATGAGCAGAAGAACCATTCAGGGCTTTCAATTAATGTTCTATGAAATTTACTTAGAAATGCTTCTTGAAGAGAAAAATATTATATTTCCTTTAGATGATATACGGCCGCTAAGGCCTAACGAAACGTCGATCTCTTCTCACTGGCTAGCGGAACTCCTCTGCCGCAACAACCGGCTAAAAAAGCACGGCGTCGCAGCCCCCACAAGTTACTTGCTCCAACGGCTCCCTGGTGAAGAATGATGACTTTTCCAGAAGAGTTTCAAACATGAAAAGCCATTACAGAGCGCGCCAGCCAATTAAAAACGCCTATCCTCCCCGCGCCTGACGTCACACACAACGTGCGTGTTCCAAAAGGAATGTTAAACGATTTAGCAGACGTCCGGTTTTGAGCTAAGCGTCTGTTTGGCAAAGGGGAATACCCTTCTTGTTGGAACTTTCAAAATGTCGGAAAGAATGATCTCATGGCGTCGCGCGCCGAAATTAAAAATGAGAAAAGATAGAAAATACATTTTTGCGTATTTCTGCCAAAGTATTTATCACAAGTCACTGAAAATTTTGCAATCGGCTAGAAATAAATATTTCTATCCACATAATATGATTTAAAAGGGAAATATTGATAAATAAAAGATTTCCATTTTTTATATTTTAGACTTAGAAAATTCCGATGTGTTTACACATTCGCGATGTATGTTGAAAGAAATTTGAAAGTTAAATTACTGAAATATAATAAAATACTAATTGCACTTAAATAATCTTAATAAGAGATAATGTTTACATTGAAAAATAAGGAAATATTGAATTATTTATCATTAAAATTTACATTGTAAGTTTAAAACTTGTGATTAGAAATTAGGTGTTTGAAAATGTTAATTTAAGTTGTAAAATTGAAATAAATTATATTATTTAAATTAATTTGAATGGGAAATGATGCATTATATTTTTTATGATGCAACATTTTATCTCCCGGTAGCAGAAAAAAAAAAAGGATAAAAAAAAAATTTTAGCTGACAGGTTCGAAAAGATGAACCATCTTCAGATAATTCTATGCAAATTTAAAGGTAAACTACACAATATTAAACAACAATAAACACAATACAACAAAACAAATATATAAACACAATACAACAAAACAAATCAACCACTTACGTCATCGGCAGTAGTGTAATTTTGAGCTTATGAATCGGAATTAATTTTGTTCAATTCAAACTTTGGATTGAATTTCACTCTCCGATTCATTAAGCCCAACTTTACAGTACAGCCGATGACGTAAGTGGTTGACATTGCTTAATGTGTTTTTTAAGAATTATTTTAAATTATATAAGATCAAATAAAATTATATTTACTAGTTATCGTAGCTGAAAAAAAATAAAGAAAAGTAAACACTCACCCAAGTACTTGAACACAGAAAGATAATTCACAAATGACGTTTATTTAAACATATATAAAATTTGCTGATTTGAATGCATTCTTACATTATGAATTATGTAAAGATTATCAAAGTGAATGTAAAATTTACTATAATTTTAGACAATTAGAGACATATTATCATCTAAGAAAAAGCAGAAGTTTACGTAATATTTCTTATTGCAAATTAGGGATTAAAGTTCAGGAATGTAAAGTTAAATTAGGGATTAAAGTTCAGGAATGTAAAGTTAAACTAGGGCTTAAAGTTCAGGAGTGTAAAGTCAAGATCAACTAGGGACGTAGAAGGACTCTTGTATTTGGAAAACTGGAAACATGCTGTAGACAACTGGAAACACGCTGAAGACAAAGTTCCTTCAGGAATGTAGATTCTATTTCTTTTTATTCAATGCGAATCTGAACCGAATAAGAAGTTACGGATTTGGAAAATTGGAAATAGGATGTTTGTGAACTTCCTTCAGGAATGCAGATTTTGACGATTTCAGTACGTTACATAGGCAATTTACTATTTATCGCATCGACAAAAAAATAAACAGATGTTCAATTCATATTTGTTGATCGAAGAACAATAAAATGTCGATGAGCAGAAGAACCATTCAGGGCTTTCAATTAATGTTCTATGAAATTTACTTAGAAATGCTTCTTGAAGAGAAAAATATTATATTTCCTTTAGATGATATACGGCCGCTAAGGCCTAACGAAACGTCGATCTCTTCTCACTGGCTAGCGGAACTCCTCTGCCGCAACAACCGGCTAAAAAAGCACGGCGTCGCAGCCCCCACAAGTTACTTGCTCCAACGGCTCCCTGGTGAAGAATGATGACTTTTCCAGAAGAGTTTCAAACATGAAAAGCCATTACAGAGCGCGCCAGCCAATTAAAAACGCCTATCCTCCCCGCGCCTGACGTCACACACAACGTGCGTGTTCCAAAAGGAATGTTAAACGATTTAGCAGACGTCCGGTTTTGAGCTAAGCGTCTGTTTGGCAAAGGGGAATACCCTTCTTGTTGGAACTTTCAA
Organism: Maratus speciosus; assembly: GCA_963932465.1. NCBI lineage: Eukaryota > Metazoa > Arthropoda > Arachnida > Araneae > Salticidae > Maratus > Maratus speciosus. The sequence continues at coordinate 492,325,794 of OZ010794.1, forward strand.
AATGTCGGAAAGAATGATCTCATGGCATCGCGCGCCGAAATTAAAAATGAGAAAAGATAGAAAATACATTTTTGCGTATTTCTGCCAAAGTATTTATCACAAGTCACTGAAAATTTTGCAATCGGCTAGAAATAAATATTTCTATCCACATAATATGATTTAAAAGGGAAATATTGATAAATAAAAGATTTCCATTTTTTATATTTTAGACTTAGAAAATTCCGATGTGTTTACACATTCGCGATGTATGTTGAAAGAAATTTGAAAGTTAAATTACTGAAATATAATAAAATACTAATTGCACTTAAATAATCTTAATAAGAGATAATGTTTACATTGAAAAATAAGGAAATATTGAATTATTTATCATTAAAATTTACATTGTAAGTTTAAAACTTGTGATTAGAAATTAGGTGTTTGAAAATGTTAATTTAAGTTGTAAAATTGAAATAAATTATATTATTTAAATTAATTTGAATGGGAAATGATGCATTATATTTTTTATGATGCAACATCAGGTATTGATTAACATGTTAAGCACCACGTCAGTCACCTGTAACTGACACTGAACTTTCTGTTCAGAAAGCGTCATTCACTGATAACTGATGGTCTAAAATTATGATATAAAACTAAAAATATATATATTGTTTTAAGTAATTACTGAAAATTTATTTAAAATTTACGTACCTTTTATTTATTACAGGATTATACTTAAAAATTACTTAAAACTTTGTAAATTTTTCAGTTTTAGCGTTAGTCACCATGGCACTGAACGTATTAAATAATAATACTGCATTTGAAAATAATTTAATTTAAATAATTTAGTCAGTTATGTAGAAAATTCAATGCATTTACAATTTAAACATGATTGGTAGCAGATTTGTTTTATGTTTAAGGAATAAACCACTGTACACAGTTAAATCTTAATATCTTGAATCTCTTTTTCAAAAATTCTTTTATAATTAAGATAAATAAATATTCAATGTACTTTAATGAATATTATTCCCCTTACCTCCCCCCACACACGCACACTTAAAAAATTTTCCTTGTAGTCTTTGCTATCTGAGATGTCAAATTTTTCTATCAGAGCAGTAAATGGTTTCTTACCTTTTCTGATTAAATTCAAATATTCAAAAGAAATTCTTGGAATTATTTGAGATTTAACAGTTGAGTCTTTACAACTTTTATTGAGAAATACTATATATTACTTGACTGAAATACTTGACACTTCTCCGAAACTACCAAGAAGCAGGGAAAAAAAACGATTTACTAGCTTTTAGACTCTGCTGAAAATATATATCTTTGAGGCACACAACAGCATTACGAAAAGTTGCCCAGCACTAAAAGATTTAGACAGCCATCACACTTAATTAACAGGTCTTATAATACACATTTCTTTTAAATGACTAAATTAAATATTGGTAAATTTATATATTTTTAAGCATTTTTTATGAAATCTTAATGTCCTCAAACAAACATTATTTTAATTTTCCCCCCCATTTTCCTGTAAAAGTCTAGATATTGTGAATTAACTGTGTTAAGAGCCATTAAAAACATATCTTGCTGTATAATTTAGTTTAAAGTATACAGGTGCTTATTCAGCAGAATTTTCATTTAAAATTTTAAAAGGATAAATGATCTTTTTCTAGTTTTTTCATCTCTTGTGAAATTTTGATTACAGAAGACCAGACCAATAAAAGAGTTTCTTTGTGCCATGTTGACTACTGATTTAAAGTGTTGAAAATAGATTTTTTTTTTTTAATTTAATAATTTGAAACACTTAAATTACAAAAAAGAGAAAATATTATATTCAAGTTGTTTAAAAAGAAAATAATAATTTTTAGAAAAAACCCCTCTTGGTTTAAACTGTGGTTGAAACCAATTGGCTTAACCTGGCCAACCCTGATAAAAAATATTTTTTCACATTCAGATTTTATCAATCTTTTTATTTTACTGAAACAAAAACTGCCTATTAATATATTAGCACTTGGGTATTGTAGATTTTTTCAGTTTTACATTCAGCCAAGAAGGAAGAATTTAGCTCCTTGCATTTCGGCGAACAATTATTGCTCCATGTTCACAAGAATTGAATTTAAAGAAAAAGCATATGCTATTTTAAATTATTTTTGAAAGATGACAGTTAAAATGTTTCACAAGGATACTAAAACTAAAAGGAATATGTAAAAATGACGTTTTTTCTCCCCTTTAAAGAATTGATTTAAATTCAAATGACTGAAATATTTTTTTTTTTATAAGTGTGTCAAAGTGATGTTATTTTCATTCATCAGCTTTAATATTAGAAAGCCAATCTTAAAAGAACAATATACTTTTGACAAATGATGTTTTGCATAAAAAATCGAGTAATCTGAAAATGTAATTTTTTTTTTATTATTATTTTATTTTATTTATTTTTTAACCTACATTGTTAATGATTTCTTACTTGACGTTAACTGTTTAATAAAATTAATGTTAAAATTCATTTTTAAATGTATGATACTGGTGGATTTCTTTTTCCCTCAAGAAATTGAAAGATTTCATACAATACACCTGATTGCCACACAGGTAGTGTATATTATTGAATGGTGACTATTAAAAGCTAAATATGAAATAAATTGCTTGTAATTATGAAGCATTGAATGTGTTGTTTATATGTATTTGTGAAAATGTTCCTGTTCTTTCCAAAGCCATTTCTATCTATCTTGCCAAGGCCGTTATAGAAAGGAAATACTGATTATTGCAATGCTTAGAACATTATAATCTTTAATGTATTACTCTATTGATGAAATCTAATATTTGTATTTTAAAGGACTTAGATGGCAATGTATTGGATTCATGGGAAGGTGTCAGAGTCCAGTGTCTCTGGTGTAGAAAAGATGGAAAAACAGTGTTAGCAGCTGACACACATCATCGTATCAGAGGCTACAACTTTGAAGAATTAACAGATTTTAATATGTAAATCGTTTGCTTTTATACTTTTGTTTGTGTTTCAAATTGATGTTTTATATAAAAATTTATAATAATTATTGTAAATCTAAAAAAAATACCTTTTTAATATTTTGTAGAACTTAAGTTTCTCTTATGTAAAGAAATTTAAAATACTTTTGTGGCAAGTCTTAAACCTTTCTTCTTCCTGTTGATATCGTATTGTAAACAGCCTCATAAGATGTGCCACACCACATCTGATGTGTTTTTCACAATAACATACAACAAGTTTCATTATTTATTAGAAACTAGCAGACCTACATCGCTAATGTAGGAGGAGAGGAGGGGGGCTTTGTGGATAAAAATAAACAAAAATGAAATAACCTAAAAATGACTTACCATTGTAACTGCATCCTGTATATTTCACACCCATAAAATTTTAATACAGTGATGGAAGTAATAGAACTGTCTACTTTGCAGCCATAAAATGACAATCACTATAAAGAAACCATGTTTAACTTTGCACTCATAAACTGTTATAATGACAATGATTTTAAGTCTTCTGTACTGCCTAGAGTCAATAAATTGTTAATAGGTCAATCTGTGTTTAAATCATAAATCTGTACTTCCAAAAAATTATGTTTGATATGAGGAAGAACTGTACTATATTTTGTATAAAGATTGAAATCTGATCACTAAAACATTAAAGGTGTAAAAACAATTTATAAAACGTTGAAATAAAAAAAATGCTAAATAAAAATTTACCTGGAAAACTGTTTTGCTCAAAATATTTCATCAAAAATATGCAACAGTTGTCTTATTCATCTAATCTTCCATAATTGGGTTCATAGCCAAGATTGGTGATTAACATGAGCAGTGCTGGTAACAATGTAATTTCAAGATTATGTGTGACATTAATAACAGTTAAGGTTGTACATAATGCAATTCAAAATAGGCAGATAAATGTTAAGCACCAGAATTTTTTAACTAATTGCAGATGGTAACATTTAGCGTATCATCATTAACTTACAAACAGCATTGTTAAAAAAAATAAAATGTACGTTAAGACAGTGGTTCCAAAACTTATACATTATACCACCTCAAACTAAGAATGAGTTGCAGTGGTCCTTTGCCAGTATACACATTTGTATTTATTGCTTAACAATCAGTAGTTATAACTTTTTTCAAAGTATTGATGCCAGTAGCGCTTGATTAAACTTACAGGGTGATCGAAAAGTCGTGCAACCCTTGAAAAATATTTTGTTTACTACAAACATGATTCAAATTACAAACATAAGCTAAATTGAAAGAGTAACAATACTGAGCAAAATTTAACATTGTTACAGAAGATATTGAAAAAGTGACCCTTTTTCTCGTATACAAAGACATGTTAATTTTTTCAAATTTGAGGCCACTCTTCTTAATGTTGGAGCACTTATTTTTTTCAATCTCATGTTAAATGTTTGTTTTCTGGTCAACCATGAAGTGTGGATTGTTCGCAAAAGCATGTGTTTCTTGGTGACCAATGTTTGTTTTCTGGTCAACGATGAAGTGTGGATTGTTTGCAAAAGCATGTGCTTTTTGGTGACCACATAAAAAGAAATCAGGGGGACAAATCAGGCGACTGTGGGGGCCAGAGTTCTTTAGAAATGAAGCGGTCATTAAAAACGTCAGTCAGAGATGACATTTTTTCATTAGAGGTATGGAATGTTCTTCCACCCTGCTGAAACCAACAAAAGTTGGTTGTACTTTGGAAGTTTTAAGAGTCTTTGTGCTTTGGAAAATTTCACTTCATCGCCATCTTTCATGAAACAAATGTCTCTTACAGGTTACAACATCAGCTGCAATTAAAATTTCTACTTGTAAATGAATTTCAAATGTTTAGTACTGCCATCTATTGAAAAATATTCCCATTATTATTTATTTCACATTTTGTACAATTTTTGAAAATTTGGGTTGCGTGACTTTTCGATCACCCTGTTTTAAGCCAAAATACAACTTTTCTAACTATAAATAGAAGTTTATTACCTGCAGCATTTTTTTACAAATAAAGTGTATAATATCTGAACAAAGTATTTAACAAGAAATTTATTTCTTAATAAAGTTGTAGTAACATACAATAAAGGATTTTTCCCATTTTTCGAAAACTGTATACACCCTTGGCTTGTTTTGCATTACTACAATTGGTCAACTTAGATTTAACCTGTCTAAGTCCTATATACTGATCATTCTCCAAATTAAGATAATTTCATTGACACATTGTTGCTTTTTACCTGGTTGTTTTCTTGGAGTCAATTTTGAATCAATATTTTATTTTTCTGATAAACAAATAAGAAGCACTTCTAAAAGCACAGTCATCTTTTAGCTGTTTTAAGAAAAATCTTTGCACTTTTTTCTTGAAATAAACTGCACCATTTACAAACACTGTTACTAATTAAAACTGAATGAACTAGTCCAAAGATTTTATTTTTCTCCGTTTGCCTCCAGTGGGATGCTTTTGTGTGTATTCTTATAACCAGGGGTGGTGGATTTTCAGAAAATCTTTTAAGTCAAGGATTTATTTTACCAGCCAGCAAGCTGCTTCAGACTATTGAAAATTGTTATGACAAAATTTACTTGACTGCAGAAATAATTACTACAATGCATTTATATATGTATATATATATATATATATCTTTTTTTTTTAAATATAAAATTAAGAAATATATACAGCAGAGGAAAGTTTAAGGCAGAATAGAACTTAGTGCCGTATTTGCATCATGGCAATTATAAGATTGCAAAATATGGCTAACAAATAAAAATATAAAGTTTTTGTGTATATTTTCTGTTGCCTGTAGTTTTCAAGACTGCTTGAAATTTCCCTTGCCCTGTCAGAAAATCCACTCACCAGTGGTGAGTACGATGATGCAATTCCCCACCACTGCTTTATTGCCTTTAGTGGAATTGAAAGTAATGCTACAGGCTTATCCCTTCCTTATCACATAGGAACAATTCATTAAAGAATTAGTTTATGGAAATTTTTCAGTTAATTAATCTTTTGTTCATCCACTATCTTTCTTTTTTTTTTTTTTTTTTTTTTTTATTTATGTTTTAAAACTTATTTTCTTTTCCCTCTTTTTGTCACTGGCAGACATTAACCTTTTGTCATGTAAATTTTTATTTTTTAAGCTAAAAAAAAAGCAGCAAATTTTGAAGTCCCTTAAAAAAAAAAAAAATCCCTAAGAATTTTTTAAATGTGAAACTTTCTCAGTATTTTTTTTTTAAATTCAAAATTAAATTATATTTTATGTTTTTCTCTTATAAGATCTAATTAACTGAGAATAATGAATAGTAATTATTCCACTTTTATTAATGATTTATTAATTTTTGGATTTAGATTGCAAGAAGGCCATTCAGTTATGTCATTTACCTGTGATGACTCTGGCAGATTGGCCTTGTTAAATGTTGCCACTCAGGTAAAAATTTCCTTTTATAAAATATATCACATTTCTCTCTCTCTCTTTTTAAGTGATTCATGAATTTTGTTTTAAAATGATTAACAAATATGTGTGACAAAGTTTTTATCCTTCAAATAAACTTTCCCTTTAAATAAGTTACTCTAGTGTTAATGTTTCCCTGATTTTATTACATATTTGAAATGAATCTGGAAAAATGAATCTATTTTTTGTTCTGTCTCTGTTATTTTCTTTTATAATCAAAATCGGAAAATAAAAATATTGTATAAAACACTGAACAAAAACTTGTGGAACTGGTCTTTAAAAAATTATTTTATAATACCTTTTAAGTTATAAATAGTTCTTCCATGACAAATTTGATAACCCTGTATATTGCCATCTGTCCAGAATCCAGCTGGCAAATTATCTCTCTTTTATCTTCTGTAGAAAAAATAAACATTTGTAAGTATAGATAAAATAAGATGTCAGTATTTTAAAAGCTAACATACTTTTAGTATTTGTACTTCTGTAGTCTTTTCTGAAGGCATCCTTCCTACAGCAGTATGGCCAAAACTGGCTACAGCTTAACAAATTCAAAATCAAATTTAGTATACTGGTATAGCATCTCCATATTGTTTGGCATTCTTCATTACAGTAATTTATAGAATTCATAACTTCTGCTTAATAAATTAACTAGAAATTAGAGTAAAAAAGATAGTGCAAGATAAGCATTGATTGTTTTGCCCCATTACAGTGAAAAAAATCTGAGATGTTTTGATTGTTTTAATGTAATTTTGGATCTAAACTTACTGTTTTTTTTTTTTTGTTTTTTTTTTTTTTTGTTTTTTAAATGTGTTATACAAGATGAAAAACCTAGGGTTTATTAGCAAATTTTAATGTCATATTAATTATTTTAAATTTTATTTTCAATATGAAGTGCCATCTTTTTTTAACATTTAAGGAGTCTGAAACACCTAATAAGCACTGTCTGGATATATTTTTTAAATATCTGATCACAAAATATTTTTTTTAACATTACACACAAATATACACTTTTTTATACTATCTTTTTCATCACTTATGAAATTATAGCACCCATGTTTTAATGTCATATCTATTTTTATATGTTATTATATCCATTTTATTTATAACACTTTATACTCATGTCACTTTTCACATACACACTCGCTTCATGCACTGCTGACAAGCTTCTATTCATTTCTGCTTTGTTGAAAATGTATGTATTGAGGAAGTGCTCACAGAGCAGCTGTATGTAAAACTGTGTACTATAGTACTGTTATTTGGGTATATATTTAAACAATGTGGTAATAGAATTTATGTTAAATAGATGTTAGACTTATTTTATAAATTGTAGATTATGATTTGACGGTTTATTGTTTCAGTTGTTACAGAAAAGCAAAAAAATTAGTTAAGTCAAAAGATTTTATTTTAAACTCTAATAGATTTTTTACAGTTAATGTTTTTTAGACCCCCCCCCCCTCCCAAAGAAAAAAGCGTATTTATATGAAAAATAGCAATTATGCCTTCAAATAAAATATTGAAATTTATTAAAAGCGATGCTTTTGTATTGGTCTTCACCAGGAGTTAACAGCTGAAGAAATCACTAAAGATCGCTTTGCAATCAGCCTTTTTGATTTTGATCATTTCAGTGGTTTAAGTGCTTAGTTCAATTACACATCTTAAATTTGTGTTTATTTATATTTTATTGTTTTATTTATTCATGGATGAAAGTTTTAATTTTGTTATGGAATATAAGCTGGAAATAAATACTGAGCTATTTATGTTAATTTAAGTGCAAACAGATTTATCGTTTGTAATCGTCTGCATGAGATAGATTTTAAAATAATTTTAAAATCAATAAAAATTGAGTAAATAGCGACATTGTTTTTAAACAAATTGCATTTGAAAGTACGTTTTTTTCCTTTTCAACGATGTAAAAATTGAAAATGTGTGACATTTTAAAGATTAAAAAATTGCAGTAAAAGCGAAATATAATCATCTGCTGTTGCCACCATCAAAATGACATCAGCATTACGGATGGACACATTTGTCCTTTATAATATAGATGGTAGAAATGATTCTGTAATGGAATGTTGACATAAATGCCAAACAGGGGTGCAGAATATGCCTGATCCGGCGATCTAGGATTGAGGGAAATTGTATCCATCTGGGGAAATTTTGCCGAAAAATACATAATTGAAGTAAATTTTAACAGTGAATTATGTAATTCCCAGAGACAGAAAATTTTTCACTACACTGTATGGCGAACTCTACAAAATCGATCTCAGAATAATATGTACATGCACATATTGAAAGATAGTTGAGAAATTTTTGAAAAAAAAAATTCTATACCTAAATTAACATTTAACACAAAATTTTATGTAAGCCTATGTATCATATCATAAAATTTTGTGGAAATTTTCATATGGATTGGGGGAAACGTTGAGAGTAAAAATATTTTCTGCACCCCTGATGCTAAATACTTAAACTGAACAAGGTAATTCAATAGCTGGCTGTTTTGTAATTGGGCTAGGTGTGTTAGGCATGATTAAGAAACTTTTTTTTCGTTTGAACTAGGAATTGATATGTTATTTTAGTCTTTTGCAAACCTACAGAGAGATAGAAACTGATTTCTTTTTTTAGCCCCGGTATGCTATTTCTTTCTCCAGAAATTAAAGTGTAGTCTCCAAAAAATAATGTTCCATTGTATAAGCCAGCTGTAAAACAAATCAGATGCATCATTGTACAGAATAATCTCTACCACAATTTTTTTTAACCTCTAAGCATCACGCATTTTCAATTTTTATACTATCGTATTGGGGGGGGTGGGGGGGGGGGAGAGAGGAAGTACTTTTAAATGCAATCTGTTTGAAAACTACATCTCAATTTATTTTTGAGATATTAACTTTTTTGTAAGTTTTAGCGAAATTTGTTTAACTCAAGTACTCTATTTCTGTAGAAAGTAAAGGAAAAATAGTTGGAAAATAGTAATTATATCTTTTTGTTGCCATTTTCCCATAAAAACTGAACAAAATGTAATTAAAATATGTGCTATTTTGAAAATATATAAATGAATGATTTCTGATAAAACAGGAAGCAATTATAAACTATATTTAATTTAAATATCTATATTAATATTACAAACAAATGGAGGTATATGAATCATTAGATAGTCGATTTTTTTTTGTGGAGTTTCTTGAATGGCAAAATCTTTGTGTGTGTGTGTTATCCAGCGATAGTCCTATGCATATTTTACTGTAGAGGATGATTAAGGCTGGATCGTAAATGAGGAATTATTCCTCCGGATGCGAATGACGTTATTTTATACAAAATAAAAGCATCTGTTTTAAGTCTTAAAGCTGAAAAGTGTTTTGTACTACAGTAGAATCCCGGTTATCCAAGTCCCTCTTAACCAGGTATTTTCTTTTGATAGACCGATGGTTTCCATTATTATGAAACAGATATTATAATTGAAGTGTTAGGTGAAGGTGAAAGAGCAGTCGTAAAAAGTTAGAACTGTAATTTTTCTGGTCAGAATGAGGGCTACTCTTTGATCTTCACCTAACACTTCATTTATAATAGGTGTTTCATAATAATGGAAGCCATCAGCCCATGAATAAAATGATCCATTCCAAAGGTATAAGTTCGATTGAAAAAAAACTATGAACTAATTAATGAGTTAAGTGAAAATTTATATTTCATCTCCTTAGTTGGTGATGATTTGTGTAAATCTGGTTTATCCGAGTTTTTTTGCTTATCCGAGGTGAGCTTGGTCCATATTAACTTGGATAATCGGGACTCTACCGTATCTATATTTATATACATTTTTTTTTTTTTTTTTTTTTTCTTTTCATCGGGAGCGTCACTAAATTCTGAAAAAGCAGAATTCCTGTTTTCTAGTTTCTTTTTTTTAAACATCTTTCAACACAGTTGAAAAGTGTTTATGAATTTGGTTTATCTGCCTGTCTTCTAATTCTCATAAATATACTTGGATTGCCATGCAATTGATATATGTTATTGAGGTTTAGTATGGCATGTTCAGTATTGAAAATGAAGTTTATAGTTTGGTTGCAAGGGTGTTCAAAAGAATTCCGTTACATTAGTCTATGAGGAAAAATCATTTGAGGTGTATTTTAATGATGTTACACTATTTCAAACATATTGATATATCACTGAGTTGTCGTAGAAGATACTTACTATAAGAGTATGGTGTGCATAGCATTCATCATTCATTTACAGGGACACACAAAAGAATTCAGTTACAGTACTGTCCATAAACATTAATTGCTGGAAGTGCATTTTCAGTTCAGGTAAACTTTTTAAATTTTAACTAATATTTTTCCTGTTACTTGGTATGCATAAATTTTATAATAGATCATATTCAGGACAAAACAAAATATCTCAAGTACATTTCCTAATTGAACAAAATTTTAGCACACTATGTAGTACATATACAAATCTATAGGTCATATACAGGGTTTCACAAATTTTTCTGACTATTGATTGGAATTCCTGAAATTGGGTTTTCAAATCGTTCACTTAGACATCACCTTTCATCTCATTAAATGGTGAAGTTTAGTTAAAGTATTCTGAAAGTGTTTAACAATGTGTGTTGTAGGCATTATTTTTTTATTCTTGTTTGCTTTTGTTCATGATTTAATTATTTATTAAATAAGTATTAATATTTTATAATTATGCTTTCTAAAAAAGCTTCCAAAAGTTTATCTTTTAATTGATATAAGATTTATAAAACACATTGCTCTAGCTTTCTTTTAGGAATGTAATGAATATTCGGCCTATTTGACCCTCTTGCCAAATATTTGGTTGACTGAATATTTAGCTGTATAAATTCAGGATAAAAATGGCTTTTCCTTTTTCCACAATTTTTTCAAGCCGAAACCTACTATTTTCTGACATTTATGCTGTCATTTTAATGCTGCAGTGTACAAAATTTGCAGGTATTCTTATTCATATACTAAGAAGTCAAATAGCATTTCTCTATTTATTTTAAATTAAGAATATTTTAGAAAATGTCACAGTTGAGATTTAAGTTGTTTTTAGCAGGACAAGTATTGTAGAACAATAAACTATATAAGTTATAAGAAAGTGAAAAATTCTATGCAATTCAAAAGCACTTGAATATTAATGCATGCAAATTTAATGCACAGATAAAAATGGCTTTGTTAATGTTTGAAAAAATTCAGTTACAAATAAGAGAGATCGATCACCTTCGGAGTTTTTGCATTATATTTTTGATTTTTCACTCATATATTTAAAATTTTGTGTGGGGGGGGGGGAAAAAAAAAAAAAAAAAAAAAAAAAAAACAATAATAATACAGTTGTACCTACGAGTGTGTGCTGTGAACTTCCAGTATGTGACCCTTTTTCTCTAGTCACAAGCATTTGAAATAAATTTGATTGCCAAATTATGAAATAATTTTTAATTATCTGGAGCTTATACCAACATTTAGCTTAAAAATTATTTTTTTACAAAAGGTCGTTCATTTGAATATAGGTCAGTTTTTCGCCTCCTTTTTAAAAAAAATTTTAGTGAGCTCAAAAAAATAACTAATCAATGAAAATTATAAGCTCCAGCAAAAATGATTACCTCTCCTTTTCAAGAAATGAAGGAATTCGATTGAGCAGTTCACGAGAAAAATGGTCGCTCGGTTGGAAAAACATGATTTCGAAAAAAACAAATTTAATGTTTTACAGAAGCAATATGTTCAACCAGCAAAAAAGTTTGTAAGGAATTGGAATGTTATGAAACTGCTTTAGGACAACAATATACACACTTGAAGAATGCAAATAAATAAATAAAAATTGAAAATTTTCATCCAAGGAAGTAGAACCTATACTTAACTGGCTTATACTGGCTGTTTCACTGGGTTTTTGTCCATTTCTTTGATTTGAGTACCATTTTTTCTGAATAGTAATATTGGGTTTATTTACTGACAGAAATTCTGTGATCATATAAGGCAAAGATTGCCTAGAAATTGTGGCATTAAAATTCAAAGGTCATATAAAGCTACACTAATCATAACTACACAAAGTGAAACCGCCTAGTATCTAATAATGTCTAGTACAAAATATTGCAGAATTATATTTTGGTATTTTATAAGGCATCCTTTAATACTAACTGGATTTTAAATTGTATATAAGTTGTATTGTTAGGCTGTTTAAATAAATGTGAATAATACTGTTACATGTGAAGACACTTTTCTTATTCCGTATTTAAGCATCGTGCATTTAAACAAGCATTGAAACTGCAAAATATTAAATTATGAGTGAATTTTAACATGCAAATGCCTCACAATAATATATATATTTGACCAAGGGCTATTTCAGAAGGCACCTCATTGATTATAGGGACTCATTAACTTTGAATGTAAGAAAGGATAGTTGGATAGTAGAAGTGAAGAATATTCTTTATATTTTAAAATGGAAATAATTTACCATCTTCATTTACAGAAATTCAGTTTGATAAGTCTAAGCAAAAAAGGATTGAATCAAAATTCTTAATTTTCTAAAATTATAAAAAATAATTAAATTGTACATTTAGTAATGGTAAAAATGAGCTATTATTTTAGTTAAATTGTATATGAATTACATTTATATCTACATATGAAATTATGCCATTAGTATTGCAGATTTTGTAAAAGTTGTTTTCTCATTAGCATTAAGATGTTTAAAATATTACAAATAGTAAAATATTAATTTTAATTTGTGTTTAACTTTATTTCTATTTTAAAATTTGAAAAAGAAGTTGGTATTTGGCTGCTGAATATTCACTATTTGGCTATTCAGCCAATATTCATTACATTCCAACTTTCTTTCTGTCTAAAATTTTGAAAATAACATCATGGCAGCAATTTTTGTTTCTTTGTAAAGCATCTTAGTACCCTTGAACTTAATCTGAGAGTATAATTTTTGATGAGTCTAACTTTTGCTTTATTTATAAATTAGGGTGTTCATTTATGGGACATTGAAGACAGAGTTTTAGTTCGAAAGTTCCAAGGTGTCACTCAAGGCTACTACACAATCCACTCTTGTTTTGGAGGAGTCAATCAAGTGTTTATAGCTAGTGGCAGTGAAGGTAATTTGTTCAGTCTTTTTAAAGGAATAGTTCATTATCTATAAATTTATTCTGGACTTTTATTAAAATTTAATTTTAAAAACATCACATTACACTTTATATTTTTTACCAGTATTCAACTGTTTTATTTTTTAGCAGAAAGGCATGGGAATTTTTTTTTTTAAATCTGATATCATATTTTAGTGTATTTGTATATTTTTTTCTAATTTCTTTGTGAATTCATCTAAAAATGATCATCTTAGTTCATTGTCTTGAATACTATATTGATGACAGATTACTGCATACCCTGCATAGTGTGGACTCTAGAAAAAAGGGATCGCTGGGCGAGAATTTTTCAAAAAGGGCACACTTGTATCTTGTTCACAAAAAATATTTTGAACTGCTTTGTTTAGAGTCCCCTAATAGAATTTGCGATATTTTCCAGTGATCAATTGAATTCCACGATTCTCCCTCCTTCCACCCCCCCCCCCCTTTCCCCATCAACTCATGACTTTCCTTTTTTTTTTTTTTTTTTTTTTCCAGCAACTTATCGGCGAATTTCGCTTTTTGCAACCGACTGAAGAACTTCGGTATTTTTTCTCAGGGTTGAATACTGAATTTAACTCCCTCCCCCCCCCCCCCCTCCACCAACTGACGAATTTCATAATACAATACCCGTTAATACGCGAATCAAAGAACCAATTAAAATTTTCATCCAGTGGCCCATCTAATTAGAACCTGTACATATAAAACACATCTTTATGACAAATTTTAGCGTTTTAAGACTTCATCATAAAGTAGCTGATTATCTAAATTAGTTTATAATGCCGCCGGGTGCTGTGTCCTGCTAAAATGGCTTAGAGTCAACTCTAACCCTGCACTACATCCCTATTGATAACATAAACTTTTTTTACGGATAAAATTTGATAACAGTAACTTTTAAACAGTTACCTTTGTGGATATTTATTAAATGCTATGTTTTTTTTCTTCTGTTTATCGAGGTATTTAAAAAGCAGAATTTTTTTTTCCTAGCTATGCTATATCTTGTCTATATTTCTTCCTGTAAAATAGTTAATGTCAGGTGCACTGTGATAGAAAGGGAAGAATCATTCTCAGGGGGACCGACTTTTTAAATTTTTAAGAGGAGGTGTGGGTGGGGGGAGTACAGTCAATCGTGAATGTCTTAAAAGTCAATCGAAAAGATGAAAAGACATATGAAAGGAATCTGCTTGTACTTTATATTATGTGATTGTTGTAGTGGCATCAAAAGAAGTTGAGGCAGTTTTGTCATGAACCTGACTTTATTTCGTTAATATTACATGATCTCACATGAAGTCCCTGAAGTCATGACGTGAAGTCACATGAAGTCCTCTGCTTTTCATAAGATACTTTTAATTTTTTCCAGCAGAGGGCAGAAGTATGAAAGTGGGGGGCTATTTTCTTCCTTGATTTGTGCATTGCCTTTTTATAGCTGTGGTCTTATGCAGACAAGATTCTTGATTTATATTGCACTACCATGAGCTAATTCTAATTTTAATGTTAAAATTTATTTATGAGGTAATCATAGTACTAACTGTCAATCAGACTAAAGTTAATTATGATTTATATCCTATAATGTAATCATCAATTTTTTATTTTTACTCTAATTTAACTTTATATTTTAAAGGTATTTACTTTGATTTATGGATCTGAAATTAATGACTGTCATTCTGGGGAAACTTGATTAAACTTTATGATTTAAATGTAATTCTAGATTTATCATAATCTTTTATTGTTCATAATTTGATTCTTAAATAATCTAGCATAGCATGAAAAACCAGTTTGTTTTTGCTGTAAAACATAATGATGCAATTCTCTATTTTGATATGAAATATCTAATTTGATTACTTCTTGGCTCATGAGAGATTTATTACTTTTATAAGAATTTTAAGATAATTTAATATGTTTTATGATAAGTGTATTAGGTTAACAAAGGATAATTTCTTTTCAAAATCTGTTTCATAAATACCAATTAATGTCAAAGATTTTTATCATGAGTAAACTGTTTTTAATTACTTGATTTAAGAGTCTATGAAAAATAAGATGGTTTTCTGATTTAGAAATTTAATTTAAATTTTGAATTTTAAATAGACTTTTTTATTTAAAGGGTTTTTTATTTATTTTTATCCTATCACATATCATATATGGGTGATTCTCCAATAAGTGGGTAATTTCACTCATTGATTTAGTGAAAAATAAAAATTAAATTTTAACCAATATTTTTTAATAACTAGATAAAGCATAGGTTACTGAGCAATATGCAACATTCCGGCGCAAACTTTAAGCACTATATGTTTAAAAAAAAATTATTTTATAAATTAATTTGGTAATCAATGTCACTACTGTCCCCAAGATAATTGTTTACTTTATAAAACAGGATTTTAATAAAATTTATTAAAAAAATATGTTTATTTTATTCAATTGTATCTTTTTATAATAAAAAATGTTATGTTTATTATATCATCTGTGATAAATTGGAATATGTTTTAAGTTTAAAGAATAAGAAGACAGGAGGGACATTTACAGGGACAGAAGTGACATATTTTCAAAAATTTTCTGTTTTGAACATTTTAACAATTATATGTTATTTAACTTTTTTTTTCAAACTATTTCAACAGAAAGATGTAATTTCATCTTGTAAAGACATATTTTGTGTATAGATAACACCTGTGTGTAGACTGGCTTGTTTTGGGGCATCAAAATGAGCACTCTGTACTTCTGATGCATACTTTGCAAAGATAGTTTTCTGAAAAGTCTATTATATCTATAACTTCATTTGGATTAAATAATGTTCTTAATGACTTAATGGATGATAATTGTAAGAGTGTTTTAGAAAAGCATTGTCCAGTTTGGGCTACATTGATCAATTCTTCTACAGTTGAAACTATTTTATTCTTAACAATAAATTTTACTCTTATTATTTTTCCTTTCTTCTGTTTTGAGTAACAATTGGTAAAAAAAGTCTCTTCTTTCTTTTCATCTTGACTAACTGTAATGGCTAAAGTTTTATGTTTGCAACGATTGCATTGATGATACATGCAGGCTTTTGATAAAGTATCACAACAGACTCGCACTCACATCATGTGAACAATTTTGAAGTAATAACTTCAGAAAGTGAAGCTTATCAATCAAATATGGAAAATTGGCATGTTTTATACATAAACAAGTCACCTCGTTGGTTTACTTTAGGATTTACACCCAGAAAAGCTTTAACTTTCAGAATGTTGGATATATAATATACTAATAAAAGAACAAATCGCTCTGTGTGTGTGTGTCTGCGATGGCTAACAAAATCTACGGCACATACGAGGCTAAAATTTTTTGTGAATATAGTCCAAGCCCTCTCCTAATGTACCTGAGCCTCGGGATTTAAAAATTCGTATAAATATTTGAGTTATTAATTAACAACCATAACTCACTCTCATTAAAAAGCCATTGAACGGCCCAATTAAAAAAAGCATTTATTTCTTCAAAACCACAAGCTAACTAGATTTGGACCTCGATTTGAGGCAGCATAAGGTTCTCCAATCAGGGTAGTTAAGAAGAGTTAGCATTTGATACGATATCTTCATTTAATTGCTTCTTTTTAACTCTACACTTATTTTGTTTGGTTCTCCACTCTTTTCTCCTTTGTCTTTGTTCCTAAGTGTTAGATTAGCAATTAGCTTTATCCTGCTACATTCTTTCTTTTTTATATAAATTTCTTTTTTTTACCTTATAGCTTCAGGGTTTTGTTTTATTTTTTCATGCTGTCTTCTTTTACTCTCTCTCTTTGTCTCTTACGTTTTTCCTCTAAGGATTTTAAAGATGGCTTTTTAACTTTTGTTGTGCTGATATGTTCCAAACATCCCTTAGGGGTCATCCATATATGATGTCACACCTTTTTTCAATATTTTTGACCCCCCTCCTCCCCTTTGTCACAAAGTTTCACACTTCACCATACCCCCTCCCCCCCTCTTGTCACATGTCATGCTATATTACATAAACATATATTTGCAGTTCATAATCAAAGTACTATGTTATAGATTATCATAATCAAAGTACTATGTTATAGATCATATTTCAAATTTTATTTTGAAACTTTTAACTATGTGTTTTAACGACATTTGTGAGCATAATAATAAAAATGATTCATGTACTTATTTTGTATGAAATAAGATTAAGATTTACAACAAAAACATAATTAATATACAAAGCAATAAAATATTAATATGAAAGAACAATTAAAAACAGTAGTATTTTTGAATTTGAAATGGAATTTAATACATTTGGCTTTAAATGTTATCTTTACTGTACGAACACAAAATACTTTAATTTCAAAATAACATTAAAATTTAATCTGCTGATTTTTAATGCTTTTATTTTAACCAAAATGTGTTATGTCACACTTTTTCTTACCCCCTCCCACCCCCTTGTCACAAATTCATGAACGCCCCTCTCCCCCTCCAAGCGTGACATCATTTGTGGATGGCCTCTTAGGAAAAAATATTAAATCATTTATTTATACTACACTTGAAAATGAAATATCAAAAACAAAATAAATATAAATTTAAAAAAGCAGGCTTCAAATAATTTTAAAATCTTGAAAAATGTAAACTATTTATTAATAAAAATGTAGTACAAGACATTTAAAAATCAAGATCTTTAAGTTTAGTCAAAAATTGTTAAAGAAATTTAAAAAAGGATTTCAAAGATGTCTTTTAACTTTTGTTTTGCTGATGTATGTTCCAAATATCCCTTAGGATAAAAGATTAAATCATTTACTTACACTTGATAATAAAATATCAAAAACAAAATCAAGATAAAAATATAAATTTAAAAAGCAGGCTGCAAATAACTTAAAATGTTCTAAAGAAGTGTAATCTGTCTGTTAAACTGGAGCACAAGACATTTAAAAATTAAGATCTTTTAAGGTTTATACTCAAAAATTGTTAAAGAAATGTAAAACATAGAACAGTTAAAATGAACAAATTGTCGTTCTTAGAAACAGAGTACAAATATATAATACTAAAATTAAAACTATTTAATAAAGTAAAAACTAACTGAGTCGGACATCACTACTGTCCTTATAGTGTCACTTCTGTCCTTCAAATAAATAATCTGAAAGGGGACAGAAGTGACAGAGACAGTAGTGACAAAATTAAGAAATTTGCTTCTGTGTATATAGTAAGTTAGGTTTAGTAAGACTGCAATATGATATTTTGTACTAAGCAAAAGTATGTTATATCATGACAAAATAATAAATAAATAAAAACAATAGCAAGGACAGTTTAAGTAGGGGACAGTAGTGACAAGTAATAAACATATTCTTACCTTTCTACCTATTTTGTACCTTGTAACTGCTTTTGAAGTTCAGAGAATTACACCATGTGATTTTCTTGGTAATCTATATGGTTGCTTCTACTAAATGCACCTGTTCACCAAATTTTATCTGACCACTTTGGTGATCACATGAGCAGTTTTTACAAGAAGACAGTAGTGACATAAAAACTAGGGGACAACGTTTCTCTGACTCAGAATAAATATAAAACTATTTTTAATTTACAATAAAAATCATTCATTATGTACTTTGGAGTATAAATTTTTACTTTGAGTGGTAAAATTGTTAAAAATAGTTTCATTACACTTAAAACTGTTTCAGAAGATCAGTATATGGAATGGGGGACAAGGGACAGAAGTGACAAATTGAATATTTAAAATAATATTAAAGTAAAATTTATAGTTATTTTCTTGAAAATACTTTTTGAAATTGTAGAAATACATTACAAAATACATTTTATGCTAAAAAAAACCTATATGAATGACAAAAAATCACATATAACCCAAAGGGACGGAAATTACCCACTTATTGGAGAATCACCCATATATACTATATAAACTTTATTCCAGGCACTGTTCTTATCTGTAATTAGGATATCACAAGAAAGATGGTCACGACTTTAAGGAAAATACTTGTAGGAAAACTATTAGAAAAAATGACGGTTTAGTTGACTGGAGTATTTATTTGCAAACTTTCTCTTTGCTTATCTACATATAATAAATGGTTTTAACTTGTGTTTCATTATGGGGAAAATGCCAAAAATGAATTTCTCTTGAAAACAATGGGCTACTAAGTTGGTATAATATAAAAATTAAATTTAAAAAATCAAAAAACCTGGCTGCGTAAAAAGCGAACTAATTATTTATCATCAATGTGAAACTATTTTTTTATGTACTTGTGTTGATGACTTAAGTTGTGTTTAATTATTAGTTCCTATCTATAAACACTGTTTGATGAGGCCTATAGATGTCTATGAAGGTTGGAGTTACAGTTAAGCTAGAGATCCTACCTACACAACTTTCAGCTTGTGTAATATTTAAACAGAGCTTCGGACTGTAAAATAGTTTAGAAAACATCGTCTACATTTTGAAAGACCTATCCAATGATATGCCACTCAATATGGTGCGTAATTTATTTTTTTTTTATCATCTCTGCTGCTGTTTTGTATTTTATGGCCGCCATTTTGAATTTATGAAAACAAAATCTAGCCTATAACCACCAGACGGTTAAGACGAATTGCTAGAGACCTCATTCATTAATCCATCCAGCTGTTTCGGGGGTATAAAAAAATCCACATACATACACACTCAGATATGCGTCAAACACATATCCCTTTCCCTTCTTTGGCAGTCTGGTAAAAATTGTAATCATTAGTTTTCTGATGATGCAGCTCACTCTTTTTTATGGGGGAGGACATGGGGTATGGCTAGCAAAGAAAGAAAGGGGGAGACCATACTCCCTTTTTAAATCTTCGAAAATGTTTTTGGTCACTTTTGGCCAATTTTTACAATTTGGCACAACCATCTTAATGAAAATCCTTATTACTCAAAGGGAAAGCCTGAGATAGCTACCCTGCATGTTCCTGCATTAGTCAGGCTTTGAGTTTGTCAAGATATATTTGACAGTATGCATCATGATGATTTAATTTTGAGGCCAAATAATTGTAAAGAATCTGCTTCTAGAAAGGGTTAATTTTGCTCATCTTTATTTTGTTGATATTTTGTTTCATAATTCCAAATACTATTTGGCCTTTTTCTTTTTTTCAACAAATGCATAATCAGAAAGGTCCATTTAAATGTAGGTATATTCTGTGATATATATTTAGTCTTTTGTTTGATTTATTTTTATCCCCTATGATCAAATAGGGTCATAGTGTAACATAAATATTACTGATGATTTTAATTTACAAAATAATAATTAAATAAATAAAATCATTGTAATCAAATTAAATTTATGGTTAAATTGTTATTGTCAGCATGATAAAGTATATGAATGCTTTTCCAGAATTGTCCTAATTAAGTTTTATTTCACTATTTTCAGACAACAAAGTGTACATATGGCACATAAAACGTGAGATGCCAATAGCTGTTTTAATAGGCCATACTCGTACAGTGAATTGTGTATCCTGGAATCCAGCTTATCCAAGTATGTTAGCTAGTGCCTCTGATGATGGAACAGTCAGAATATGGGGACCTGCAGAAAGGTATCGATCAAGCAGTAAAGGTATGCTTATAAGTTATGTTTTAATCATAAATAGGAAGTAAAACCATTTTTAAAAAGCTCAATTTGTTTTTAAAATCTCTGAAACTTTGCCATTATGTAATTAGCACAAATATATCTTACATTATGATGACATGTTATGTATTGTTTGAAAGGGTTGGAGGACAGAAGGCTTTCTTTTCTTTTTTCTTTCTGGCTTTTTCCCCAATTGTATCAAACAAAAAGTTTTTGAGATGTGTGTTTTTTATTAATCAACAATGTTGCTGTTTTGAGATATTGGAGTATCATTTTGATTTGATACATAAAAATTATTAGACAATCCTTGCTCACTGAAGCCCACTACAAAAATATCCTAAACTTCAATCTACTTTTAATTGTTTGTCTGTTCGATTTTTTATAGCTAAAATGACCTCTTGCATTAGTTTCACATTTTACATTTAACTCCCCTTCATCTGACCTCTGTGTATTTTATCGATATTTATTGCTTTTAATAGTACATATATTGCTATAATTTTCACAATGTATATGTTCAGCCCTTAATAACGGTTAATTGTTGAATTACAGAAGCCATTAAGATGACAACAATTTGTGTAGCCAATCGCTTTTGCGCACGTGACAATTTTTTTTTTTTTTTTTCATCATGGCATTTTAAAAGAGTGCCAGAGATTGAGTGGGGGATTTATCTTTTCCTTCACTGTGTTAAAAATGTGATATTTTAATAACTAAACAGTTAATTGACAGATTTCGATATTTTTCTTAAACCTATTTTTTTTAACCCGTCATTACACGCGCGAGAAAAATGAATGGTATTACTCGCACGGGGTATGTCATACCCATGGCAGCTTCTTCCAATTTTTTACCATAAAATCTATATAAAACATAAAACACTAGGAAATAGAGTTTTAAACAGATATTAAACATGTTATTTACTACATTTATTTTGTACACTCACTGCATCAATCTATTTTGAATGCTCACGCGATAAAAACTGCTGGTTTTACTCGCTCTGGGTATGTCATACCCATCACGGTTTCTATAATATAGTTTTAAAGATATATTAAAAATGTTATTTACATTTATTCTGCAAATTTCCTGCGTCTATCTGTACTCAGAGCTGTTACAGAAATGCCCGCACTGGGTGTGAGATACTGATATGTGGCGATTACGATAGATCTATATTTCGAATTATTTAACCGCTTTCCCCTTCTAAGATTATGACCTTCGATGCAACTACACAAAGTCTCATCCATTTCTGAAGAAAGGTTAGGGGGGGGGGGGGCTGCAAAAAAGCAGCACTGGGTGTGACATACCCAGCACGAGCAAACTCGGGTTAAAGAAGAAAATAACATAGGTTTCACAGGTTTTTCATTCATTTTTTTCAGGTTTTATATGTAAAGATGGAATTTTGTAATAAATGTTAACCTACTTTCTGATATGCTAGAGTTACAAAAATTAGATTTACTGGTGTGTTTTTGATGACAATACAGTGAAACCTGTATATAGCAATATTATCTATAATGATAAACCTGCATATGACGATATTTCATTTGGCCCCAGTAGAAATCCTATTAAGTTAATGTATACTGAACCTGTCTATAAAAATAAATTGGTTAAGATTAAACCTGTATATAATGATAATTTTGCACTTTTTGAAATGGTCGCTTTCTATTTCCGAATCCCTTTTAACTGCCTGTGGAAAGACCCACAAACTAGTACATATTCTGAATAAGGTATTGAATAGAAAGACCATCATGGTGCGTTTACAGCTGTCACATTGATTAGGCAAGGTGATCGATATCTCAGAGCTGCAATGTTACTGATAAGATTTGCAATGCAACATCCTTGTGCTGGACTCAGGGAGGAGTTGCTGGATACTGAACTGAACAAAGGGAGGTGCTATTTCCCTAACACCTTTGACGTCATGCCCTCCTCTTTGCAAACAAAAAGTTAGTAAACTACTGTGGTGGATGGAATTTCTTTTAATGCGATTATACCTTAGTTCAGCTATAAGTTAGATAACGGATCTCCATTGTTCAACAAGGAGAAACTTGAAACAAACATGAATCAGCTTTTTTCGCCAAAAGGATGTTGTTTTTTTTTTTGATGGAGATCGATTTTTTGGCAACTGTCTGTTTCATAAAGGTTTTGGCGCGAGCGGGAGAGGGGGAGTTCATTGGCAGGTTGAAGGGGAAAAACGGTTTGATGAGCTATCATCCTGCCATCACATGTTGATGGAAAGGGTGATGCTTGTTTCAAAAAAAGGTTACTGGTTCTTGGTCCAGTTATAAGAAGTCAATGAAATTACACTTTACTCTCTAAATTGTGTGAAGTGGATTGCTTTTTTGCTATTTTGTTACTTAGACTTTGAAATGACATCAATGACAGGATTAAAAAATATGTACATACAGGTTGCGTTCTCAGCAAAAACTAAACAAACAAGAATATCAGACTCCTTTTGTGTTAAAAACATGCTAGTCTGTCTATCAAATACTTTAACAAGTATGTGCTTTTTACAACCAAAAACTCTTATTATTGTAAGGTATGTACTGTTTACTTGTTATAATATCATGTTATAACACTTACACATTAAAACCTGTCTATAATGATAAATTGTGTATAATGATATTTTTGTTGGTCCCTAGAATATCGTTATGGACACATAGACAGGTTTCACTGTTCAACATTTTGATATTTTTAGAATTTAATTATAAAGTAATACTTCATTTTTAAGGCATTTTTCCGTGAGCCCACCTCAATTGATTAATCGCCAAATATTATTTGTAACGCAAGTAGTTGAAACAGCAATGGATTTAATTATTTATGAACTAATACATGTTCACCAAAATATGCCAGATGGCTGTGAAACTGCAAGAATGAAATTTTTTAAAAGTTGAAAAGTAGAAAATGAATTATGTATAAAAAATAAAGACTGTAATATTTATTTTTAAAAAATGATTTATCAATTAATGGTTTTAATATTAATTAATTTACGGCTGGAAAATCAATTTAGAAGTTTAAAAAGATAGTTTAAATCTTTTTTTTTCTTCTTTCTTTCTTGTTCCACCATTTTAAAGAAACAGAGCTAAAATTATATATTTTTCAGTAAATCCACTTGCATACGTTTTCTACAAAGCGTAAAAAAAGTAGTGTTTGTTTTCATTATGGTTTGTTGTCCATGTCATATTGTAAGGAAAATTTTAGGAAAAAACATGAATTGCAGTCAAAAAATGAGGCATGATTTTCAAAATGAACAATAAATGCTAATAAGAGTGTTTTTAAAAACTATTTTTACTTTGATACTTATTTATTATGTGAATAAAAAAAGATGTGTGTGGGAAGATATAATTACATTATTTCATTTAAGGGCTCCCTATATTAATTTAGGGGCTCCGTATAATCTCAGCTCTTAATTGGATGACTTTAAAGTGCTTTTTATAGTTGGATACATAATTCCGTATGATTTAACATTAGTCTAGACACTGAATATAGAAAGCGGTTTTTTTTCTGGTTTTTTTTTTTTTTTCCCTTAATTATTTTGAATTTCTTCAGTAACTATTAATCAGAATTAAAAATGTAATATATCCAAGTATCAGAAAATAAATGTTGGGGTTCCCACTGCTATCAATGCATACAACAGTGTGGGCTGTGCCTGCTGACAGCAAATCTCCCAATGCTTTGTTTGTTTGGAAATATTTTCATTTAAAAATATACAAGCATACAAATTCCAGATTTGTTTTCATTTGGAAAGATTTATATATATATATATATATATATTAATTCATACATGTTCATATTTGAAATATGAAATCATACAAATGGCTCATTTTTGTTTTTAAAAACAAACCGGAGTGTGTGTAGCATGCGGCTATTGTAGACTGCCAAAGACAGTGGGGCCTCTAACACTAGGTTCGTTTACAATATAAATTCTACAAAATCTGATTAAAGATATAAAACCATACAAATTTGAGGTTTGATTAGAAAAACAAAGTGGAACAAGGCGTGCCCAGTGAAGCAACAGGGGTCCCAACAATAAATTTGTTTGGGAAGATTTTGTTTAAAAATACAAAAAATGTACCAATTTGAGTTTTGTTTGTAAAATAGACCAGAGTATGCATAGTGCACCTGAGCGTTCAGGCTGTGTGGTCCCAAATCATAGTTATTTGGTAAAAGGTCAAAGGTTTGGTCCCTGGTTCATTTGATTTGAGATTTGTTTCGAAAAATTGACCAGCGTAGTATTTTCTATTAAAATCGTTAGATGTCTCTCTGTGTCTGAAGCTCTATCTCCTCTGGAATCACAGAGAATACAGGGTCCGTACCAGTACTGTATGGGGCAGAAAATGTGAGAATCTGTCATTCAGACCATTTGCTAAGGAAACCAGCAGTAATTAGCTGAGATATTAATTAAACGTTTTCACCAAATGCTAATTAAGATCTTCTGTTGTGCCAGCGATTACTTCTGTGTGTGTCTGAGTAAGCCTCAGTTTTTCAGGCAGATGAAGAGACGCATTTTTTAAATTTTTTTAAATACTTTTATCCCTGTTTTCTGGATGGAAATCCAAAAAAAGAAAAGAAAAAAATACCCACTTATTCAGGGTTTCTTTCTGATTGCAACAGTATCTTTTGTTAAAAAAAATTTTTACTGTTTCAAAAAACATTGCTTCTGGAAGTAGATTTTGTATTAGTTTTCGTGCTTTCCATTTTTTCTGCAGTTCAAAAAAAAAAAAAAAAAAAAACTTAGGATATTTTTTCAGGTACCTGTTTACTTGATAAAAATACAAAATAAACTAGAAATACCCACTTATTCAGGTCCAGTTTCTGATGGTACATTTTTATTTAAAAAATATTAAAACTTCCTATTATAGAAAAATATTTTCTGAAAGTCTCTGCAGACTGTTTTTAAATCACTACATTCTAAAGGTGAGCATTATTTGACATAACAGTAAAAACAAAACGATCTTATTGCATTAAAGTTTGTTATTCAGTAGCAGATTATCAAAAACTGCCTGTTAATTTTGAATGATTTATCAAGTTTCCTCAAAGACTGAAAAGAAAGAAAGATTTTTTTTTTTTTTTTTAGAAGTACAAACTTTACGTTGCAATGAAAATAAAATTGTAAAATCTTTTTTTCTGGCTTATAATAACCCTCAATGAAAAAACAAAAAATTAATTCCACTATCACAAAACAGACAAGAAAATCCTACTTTAAAATTCAATGGGACATAAAAAACCAAACCCTCTTTTATGAATGAAAAAAAAAAAAAAAAAAAAAAAGCTAGCAGCGTCATTCGATGTCAATTGGCCTAAATTTGGGCATAGTTCCCACCTGATCCCCTTCAATTTTTATATAATTGATGCAGGACATACATGTTGGTCTGAGATGGACATCTGCAAACTTTCAAAGTCAGAAGTAGTATAGTTGGGGCGACAGGGGTCCTTCTGTAACATTCACTATTTCATTGTTGCAGAAAAAACAGTCAAGTTACCAAGTTTAGTGTCTTATTGCTCATGATACAAAAAATTTATTTATTAAAAATAGGTGATCTAGTACAACTTTTTGTGCTAAACGTAATTGCAGTATTAAAAATTTAATACCTTCATCTTTACTTGGCCTCAAAGTAGGTTATGTAGCCTGTCTCAATGAAATTTTCCTGTACTTTAACATGCTGTAACTACTAAAAAAATTATTTTAAAATTTTGTCACTTTACCAACTAATTATTTATGAAGATGTGATAGAGCTGCTGAAGTTGTTTCTCTCCTTCATTAATTTATTCATCTGAACAATTTCCTAAAAAATTAAAATCATCGATTTTACTTCATTTTCAGACATGTATATCTCAAACGGAACTCTTCTGATTTGATTACAGTTAGTACCACTGGAAAGAGCGCATCTTAATCTATAAGAAAAACTTTATTTCATTTTTGGCTTCTTCAGTATAAGGTAAATAAAGCAAGGTTAAAAATATCTACTTTGTATGAGAATCGCTAGATAGGCCATAGAAATTTACTCTAAAAATGTATCTGGAAGACTGGGACTGCAGTAGGGCAAAAATAACAGAAATTCATATGAAATATGGTCATTTCATGTCAACTAGCTCAGGGGTGTCTCGGCCAGGGACACCTGGCCAAGTGCAAAGCAGTGCGCGCTAATAACCAGTGCTGTAGTTGGGCAGGAATGTGTGGGAACGCCGTCCCCAGAAATATTTGGTTTGTTACTGTAAAAAAAAATATCGCGCCCGTTCACAAACTTTTCTTTTTTTTCAGGCGAAATGATAATTATTGTTATTTATTATTATCAAGTTTATTGATACTGGAGATGAGCCTAGAGTTAAATCCTCTTCTCCAGACTATGAAAACTATACCCATTTCAATGTCTGAATGCGAAAGTGTATTCAGCTGTACGAATAACATCATGATCTATGCAAGAAATTCACTCCTTATTGAAAGATCCAGTTCGTTTATATTCATAAGCCGTTTAGGAACCCCCCCTCCTTAAAAGAATTTTCTCCTGAACCATATCTGAAATCTTGGTTGCGATCAGGAAGAAGATTAGCAGGCGAGACAGTTTGTTGCAAATAAAAAATCACAGAAAACTGTTTTCGGTTCGGAAACTAGGACCGGTCTAGAATTACTAAAATTGTAGCAGAGTGTGGAAGATATTTTTAAGTTGAAGTGCTGTAGGTAACCATGGCAGGATAGTGACTAAGAAAAATGTAAAAATGTAAAGACAAGTAAAGATGCATTTAAGTTTGAAATAAAACTAATGTTTATTTTAACGAAAAGAAACATGACTTAAATAGTTATCACACAACATAATGAAAAATAAATTATGATGAAAAGATTAATGACAAATGGCAGTAAACAGCATGAGTTAAATAGGTGAACAGTTCAGTAATATCAGGTCATTCATAATATATTTAGTTGTCAACATTCACTTAAAGTAAATAAAAAAGAAAAACTCACGGTTTGACTTTAGGCTGAGTACGATAAATGACCTTGGATGACCTTGGATATCCTGCCCATGTTATTATAACGATAACACAAATGACGATGTTTTGAAATAAACGAAAAGATGAAGAACCAAGTAGGCTCACACCACTGACGATATAATACACCATCTTTATCAAACACAACATCGTTCATCTCTTTATTTGGATTAATGAAAAAAAAGCGAACTATCGTTGCTTATCCAGGACTATGTTGGAGTTGAAAAATAACTGCTGAATTTAATTGTAGAACGTAACCAACACATCGAAGCTTTCTTCAAACAAAACACACCTTCAAATATTTTTTCAACTATTAAGTTTCATAAACCATAAACTGTTTAAGAACTGACCACCAGCCATTAACAAGCTATAAAACACACAAGCTCTTTTAAAACCAACAAGCAAGACTTCCCACCTTCTCACTCTCCAACTCTCCAAGACATCCAACAACTTCAAAATACACCGGCATATATCGTATATTCCCAACATGCCCCCTTACAATCAAAACATTCTTTCCCGATCAGTGGAGTTGAGAGAAACGCATCCTGCCATATGGCAAAACCAAAGGATGAAAAGGCGTATCTTCCGACACAGTCCAAAGTTCAGCGATCAGGGAAAGACGTGACGTCACATCGGTACGTCGAGATCGGAGAGTTTGGAGAAATGAACAGCCGATCTTTGAAGAACGATGCGTAAATGGAAGTTTGGAAAACAAATGAATGAAAATAATAACCAAAAGAAAACTTGGTTATTGTAACTGAATTGTATTAGAATGGAATTAAGGAAAAATCAATGGAATAAAGGTAAGTACCATTTCAGGGTGTATAAGTATCAAGGAAAATAGGCTGTCAGTTACTGACAAAAACATTTCTCATTATCGTTCTTTATGTAAACTTCCGGGATAATTATAACTGTTAATTAAATAAAATTCGCTTTTGGCTAAATGTTTTAAATTAGCTTTTTGCTTAGAAAAAAATCTGATAGCATCAACATCTACTCTATGAAAAGGTGCATTCCCACACATATTTTTTTCCCAACTACAGCACTGCTAATAACTCTTGAGTAGGTATAGCTAGAATAGCAGAAAAAGTGTCTACCTATAAGAAAATGAATACAGTAAATTCTGTCTAAGGCGAACTCTGTGCAAGGCGGAAATCTGTCTACCGCGGAAAAATTTTCAAGCCCCTGCGAACCCATAGAAAATAACATTGGCTCTTGTTGCATAAGCCAGAACCTGCGTACCTCGGAAACGGACAGGCTTTCATGGTCCCACAGAAACCATACTTTTGCACAAGGCGGAAAAGAAGATATTTAAAAAATGAAAGACATTTTGTAAAAAAAAATTAAACTAATAAATACATCAAATATTCACCGTCGAATATTTTAATGAAATTTCGTAATTGTTTTAATTTTCTAAAAGTTATTTCAAAAGAACCAAACACTGTTTCAATGTTTCAGAAATGATTTCTTACTTCGTTACTTCCTAAAACGATTTGCATATTGCTAGTAAAATGGACGTTTATGAAAATATATGTAATTTTAAAGTACAATGCTTTCAGCTTGTACGTACTTAAATTCAAAATGTCAACTTTCTGACACATTTCTAAATCATTTTTATTCGTAAACATAAAATTTTCATGCATTTTTATTTAGGTCTATGGAGTTTCTCATTTTTTTATAAAGACAAAGAATATTTCAGAATTCTCCTTTTTGACTGATTTTCGAATAACGGCATGTAAAAAAAGATCGTCATCAGAGAGCAATATATTATCGCTCAAAAGCCGATACATTAATTAGAAAACGGAAAACTCTGTTTGATTCTAAATTTCTTCAATGGGCATTCTTGCAAATTTTACAATTATACGTATAAATTTGATATTGAGAATGTATTAGAAAGATATGAATTGCTGCACTTTTTTTTTAAACTTTCTTCTATTTTTACAAGAAGCATTCGTATTACATTTGTGAAAAAAAATTGTTTTGCAGATTTATACGTTTTAGAAAGTCTTGAACACGGTTTGACTGTTTTTATAAAATATCTGTCTGAGTTTGTATGTGGCAAAAATTTTGTGAGCACTCTATATCAAGAATTAATGCACAAAATTTAATAAAACTCTTGATTAAGTTGTACCTTGAAATAAATTTGCGATTATTAGTTTTTGGCGTAAACTACCCAATATGTGGCGCTGCTATGCTGCATTTTCACGACTTCCGCAATAGCTCTATCTCAAAAACTAATGCACAAATTTTCACCACGCTCCATATTCTGTTAGACCTTGACATACGTGCCAAAATGCTTCATGCCAAGAAATCACGTAGTCAGAAATCTCGATCATTGCATGTGTTAGGTTTGATTCACATATTTGGTAGAAGGCGGTTATTTTTTCTACTTCTTTGACGTGCGAGCACTTTGGGGGCAGCGCAAGAGAGGGTGTTCTTTGACATGTTTACCGCATTCCTTGGAGAGAGCCTCTTTTGATGGTTTCATGCGTTTTGCTTGAAACATTTGAAAAGCAATAAAAAGATCATATCTGACTATTGAATTGTTTTTGAATGAAACAATGAAAAATTTACCCAGATCTGGAATTACATTGCTTGAAAGAGCGAAATAAAAGTAGTCAAAATGAATGTCGAGGTGGTTAATGAGTTTCCTTAATCCACATGCCTTGCAATGGATTAAGTATGCAGAGATTCCAAAGACATCCCAGATATGAAGTTAAGGAATGGAAGGAAAACTTTTTTTAAGACCTTTTTTTACCCTTACTTGCCGCTTTTTTTGGTTGGCTGAAAGGGTATGAAAACTTACTTTTGTTGATCGATATCAAATTGCAGATATCAAATAAAGTACATATATAATAGCGATGAGATAGGAGTATTTTGCCTGCATTGCCAACAAAGTCTCTTGTAAAAATAGGAAGTGAATGTCACAGAAGTAAAAACTCGAAAGGTCATGTCACTGTTTTGCTCTATGTAAATTTGTAAGACAGTTTAAATAAGCCGTTAGTGATCAGGAATATACATTCCTTGTCATTCCGACATCAAACTATCGAATATAAAATTACAATTTCTTCTGGCGAATGCTACTGCACTGATGCACTCCATTGATCAAGGAGTTGTAAAAATGGCAAAACTATAGAAAATAAAGAAAAACTACAGAAACTACAGCAGTCAACTGTTGCGTCTTCAGATGATTGGTGTTCATGCACTGAACTAACAAAAAACATCACTTTTTTAGATGGTATCATTCGCTGAGAAATGTCGCCGAAAAATATTGCTCGTTGTTTTAGAAAAGCCGGATTTATAATTTATTTCTCAAAAAATGACCAAGACTATTCGAACAGCCGAGAGAAAATTAGTTGCAAAGTCTAAAAAAAAGACCATTAATATGTACCTATCCATGAAAAGATTAATGAAGAAGATTGACTACGATGTGTCCACTTTCGAAGCTACAGTGGGCATTTTGATACCACTATATGAAGATGTGGAACGTGATTTTGCAAATGAAGACGACCACGATTCAAAAAACGTTGAAGGCAGTTGTGGAATTCAAACATTTCAGGTCACCTTGAGAAGCAATAGGTATCTCGACAACTTTTTCCGGATTAAAAAAAAATAAAGAAATGATACTGGTAATAAAAGAGTATTATGGTAAGTACTTCGCCAGTGTATGCTCTGAGAAGCCCTTATGTGCTTCGTGTCTGGAGTGAGCCAGTGTGGTGCCGCAGTGATACATGCTATCAGCCAAGCAGCAGCAGCGCTCAGTTCGTGTCTCTCTCCTTGGTTGCCAAACACCACTGAACTACATGGTCGCTACTACAGCAAAATCCAAAGACTTGAGTAATAAGCCATGCGATTCGAGGATCACATCTCAGAGTTCTCCAGGAGCTTTGGATCTACCGGACACTCATAGGAGCACCAGGCCCTCAGCACCAAAAACTTCTAGATGCAATCTCTTAAACCGAAAGGAACACAAACATAAATTAAAAAAAATAAACTCTCTAAAGTACTATATGAAACATGAGATATGTAATTGTATTTGTTAAATGTTGTCTACATAATTTCAGAATTGAAGCAAATTCGTTTTAGTACTGTTTATTTCAGTGTCCAAATATTGACTTTTAAATATTATTAAAAACAATTAATTTAACAAAAAGTCTAATTTAATTTTTTTTTAAATCATTTTAAAGGATAGTACTAAACAATAAACATGTCAACATAAAAATATATATGACAGCCACATTTTTGCAATTTTGCTTAAAGCGGAATATTGTCTACGGCAGAAAATTTCTTTGGTCCCGATCGATTCCGCCTTAGACAGAGTTTACTGTATTTGCTATCATATGAGAATGCTTGCAGTGCCCCCTAGCGGCTAAATGGGGAAAATGTCAACCCCATCATGAAAAATATGCGAGATTGCAAACAAGTGTGAATTATAAAAGTGTAGAGCATCCACAGTGACGTCTTACAGATTAAAATATATTTATTAGAATGGCGAAGCAATTAGTGACATATTTAAGCCAGTGATGGGTTATCGAAAAATTAGTATTTCATAAAATAAACACTTTTATAAAATTGTATGCAAGATTTCTGTTGAACCACTTAATTTTACAATCTTCATAGGTTTTATCAGTTATATCTTAAGATTGAGTCTAAAAATGTTTTTCGTTTCACATACCCCCCCCCCCCCCCAAAAAAAAAAAAAATAATAATAATAATAATAATAATAAATTTTGAAAATAATATGCAATACATTTTAGAAATATAGATTTTGCTAAAATATACACATATTTAGCTTGTGTTAAGACATAGATATAATAATCTATAAATCCCTGAAAATTGCATGCAAAGATACTAAGTGTTTTAAAAGAAATCTTGCATGCAATTTAAATAAAAACTCATTTTCAACATTTTGAAATAAATGACTTAAGTATTATTTTAAGTATTGCTTACATAGGGATCAACTGATATGCTTATCATAACAAGCATAATTGTAGGACCTTTTCTATGCATTTTGTTTATAAATGGCCGGAATATGTTGCTCTTTTATCTGTGCGTTTCTAAAAAAATTAATTTTTCTGGAGATTTAAGAGTAGTAAGCCCTCTTAATATAAACATTAAATTACTAAATTGATTTATTACCCTTTTTAAAGTTTTAATTCAAATTTCTTGTAATTGTTGAGTTTCTTGCTGCATTATGTATTATACAATTCATTCTGAAACATAAAAATTGCATTAAGTATTTTATACAGCAAATGTGAATTTTTATTATATTTTTAATTCAGCTTATTTTCTTTAATTTTTAATAGATCAGTTTCCAA
Source organism: Maratus speciosus (assembly GCA_963932465.1). Taxonomy (NCBI): domain Eukaryota; kingdom Metazoa; phylum Arthropoda; class Arachnida; order Araneae; family Salticidae; genus Maratus; species Maratus speciosus. The sequence continues at coordinate 492,359,127 of OZ010794.1, forward strand.
TCAAGGAAGTATTGTTGAAATGTTTGAAACTAGAAGAATGTTAAGTTAAGAGATTGAGATATATTTATATTTTTATCAGCAAAATTTTAAATCTGCATGTATATTTTACTTTGTACATTGTCAAGAGAAATTAAATCAAATTTTTACAATTTCAACTTTGATTCATTTTTTATGTGTTGTAGTTTTCTTTTACATATATTATTGAAGTTTGTATGTTGGGGGGGGGGAAGTGGGTTATTTCGTTTGGTTGGTTAGTTTTAATCTGTAAACATAGTGAATTAAAAATTATATGGTTCAACATTTGATAATTTTAGCTTTATTATAACCCTTTCACAATAACAAGAAAATTATCTAAATTATTATTAAAAATTTTAAATATGATATTATTGGTATTTTTTAATTATCACTTAAAAATAAATAATAAACTAAATTTTATCTGATTTTTTTCTTTTAATTTGCCATAAGCTAATTCCTTTGAATTATAATATAGTGATATGATATGTATAGACAAAATTTTACTACACATCTGCTAAGTGTAAACTTAAATATTGCAACAACTGTTTTAATTAAGTTTAACTATTAAATTCCCATGGTGAATCCCATAATTGCTAAGAGTAAATTTCTTTAGCAAACTTAAATATTTTGTGCCCACAAAGTAGAATTGAAATTATGTGTGTTTGTTTTAGAAAAGTATTCATTAAACTTGTGAAAAATTGCAGTATGTGTATTCTTGTTCTAAAAAAAGGCTTTTTTCCTTTTTTCAGGACAATCTCCAAATATATCAAATACAAATGTATAGCGTAACTTTTCTGTAGGAATCTGTATTTAATCCGTTTGGTGGCAGAATAACCCCTCAAAGGCCTTGATTGAAGGAGCATTGAAATGATCTTTTGTGTGTCTTTAGAAAATACGTTTGAACTGAAATAAGATGAGCTGAAACTCAAGTTGTTACTCTAGGTCCATCTGTCATCTTGAGGTGGTTATAAAGAACTGCCAAGGGAGGCAACCCTGTGTGTTTTGGGTTTAGCATCTCTTATAAAAAAAATTTATTGTGCCTATGTTAATGACATTGGTTTTGTCATTTGCTGGGCTATGCCCAAAGTTTGGTAGTAAATAAAGGTGCATCCCATCTCTTTACCCAGTTCTTAAGTGCCTCATGGAAATTCCCTCATTTGTAAATAATTTATTTCCGTATAGTTAATGTGTAAACATTGTATGTTTGTGTAAATTCCCTAGAATTGTTTACCTGTTTTCCTTAAATATGTGTAATATGCATGGGTGCAGGCAGAGCAAATGCGAAACAAATTTTGAACCAAATGTGTCTGTGGTCTACCCTAGCTAGAATTGGCGATTTTCTTTTAAATGCATTAAAATGCTATTTCTAAAATTGTCAAGCTGAAAGTTCAGGGGAAACCCCGATTTCTAAAATGTTGATTACTTTCAAAACTCTCTCTTAAAGACATGTTTTTTGTTTTTTTTAAATAAAGAATACAAACTTCAAACAGGCTAAACTGAGAATTTTTAGTCAATGTAAGAAATTTTTTAAACATCTGAACACAAAAAGTCGACATTAAGAAATAAAAATCCCAGCTTAATTTTCTACTGCCCTCCCCCACCCCCCACCCCCCAAGATTTGAGAATAGAAACAGTTTTTACTTGTGTGTGTCAGGGAGGCTCTGTTTTCCTGATGAATGCCTGCCTGCTGATGAAAAATTCTTAGTTTAGCCACTTGTGATATGACACTTGTTATTTTAATTCACTCAGCTTGAATAAAATTTACTATTATTTTTAAGATCAGGGAGGAGCAACAGCACCCTCCCCCTCCCTTCTTCTGTCAGTGTCCATGGTAACATTGCTAATGTCCATCTTCTGCCAGGAGTTTTGATTTAGGTGTGCTCAATGTTTTTCTCCTTTCATAAACTAAACCTTGATTATTTACTTTAAATTACAAGTTTATCATCTGTTTAATAAAATAATATATAAACATATGAATACCTGTATCATCATCATAAACATCGATGTTGTAAAGTTAGCACTGCATTTAATATAATTATTAACTTTGTAAAAGAAGGAATGAAACATTTGCTTCTGATTTACATTACGAAAAAATATATTTTAGCTTATATTGGAATCAAATAAGTCCTTTAATTTAGGAGTATTTTAATGTTCTACATATTATGCTTTTCTCTGAATAATGTGTTAGACGAATGAAATTTCTAAATTAAAATAAATTTTGGTTTTTATGTTTCATTTATATAAATTTTCATCTTTATTTATATATATTTCTTAAAATCGAAAACTCCATGGTGCTATTTTTTTAGTTAATCGCATCCAAGCTATTTCACAATTGACTTTTTAAGCTTAGTCAAATCAAATGTATATCACCGACATAAATTAAAATATACACATAAACTGATAGAAAAGAAAAATATACTAGATGGTGAATAAAATATATAATCGTTTAATATGAAAAAAAAAAATTCTCATCTAATGTATGATTTTATAAGATCATACATTGTACATCTTACTTATGTTTGTTCATTTATTTAGTTTATTTTACTTTTGTTCAGAGACTTCTTTCAACGATGTTAATTTTTTACTGTTCATATTTAAAATTATAGTAATTTTAGGATAGTCCTGATTTTTAATAGGTGGGATTTATGTTTTATATATGTATATCAAACATGATTTAAACTTAAGTTTAAACTTTTTAGTTACTAGTTTGACTATTGTTGCTTTTCAACTCCATGTTAACATATCTCATTATATTTTTTAAAATTGAAACCTCCCATTCTTATTTGTGTTTAATTTTAAACTTTCTTTTTGATTAGCTATTATTAAACTATCTTAAATTTTTTTTTTGTTTATTTTAGCCTTATATATATGTATATATATATATGTTTATAGGTGTACATTTATTTTCCCAATTATTAAATTGTCATACTTTACTTAGGGGATGCTTAGTTAAAAAAGACAAAGTACAAAACTTTTTTAAATTCCATAAAATTATGAATTTTGAGAGGTTAAAGACCATCAAGTGAATTAAATATTGCAGTGCCAAAACACTGTTTGTCAATTCTGCTTTTGCTCTTAAAATAGTAGCTTGACATATTTCAGTCTAAAAGTGTGAAACACTTACTTTTTGATCTCTTATGGTATTCTTAATCTATTCTGTACTTTCATGAGTGCAGTTTTCATTGCTTATTTTTGTGACATTTTGCTTTAGCTAAGCAAAATTGAAGCTTTTGAATTCAGTATCAAAATTGGCGTTTTATTTGTTAAGGATATTTTTTAATTAAATGACTTGTTCAAATATGCTGTCATGATTTTTTTTGTGTGTGTGTGCCTATTTATGTTCCCCCTTGATATTCGTAAATTATTATGCTTACTTGCAAGTATCTAAAATATTTTGACTTATTTTTTAAAACTCATTTTAGTTTGGAATTTTATAGATAAATATTTTAACTGCCCTTATTAAACCAAATTAATGAATAGGTTTTTTTTTTTTCTCCCCTTCCCAATTCTGTTTAATATAATCGGGTGAGTTTTAGATTCAAATATACATGAAATTTTGTTTTATAATGTTGTTATATGCAGCACCAAATTATCTGTTACCAACTTTGAGCATTGCCTTTAACTCCAGTAACTCTTTAAGTAGATAGAATTATCAAACGAGTTACTCTTGTGACTGATGCAAAATGTAATATTTAAAAATAAAAATGGTTGTTAAAGAACTATTATCAGTGATTGTGGAATCAAAGATTAAAAAATATTTTCACATTACTATGTTTGTCTTCGAAGGAAAACAAACAAAAACAAATTCTGGATTTTATGTATTTAAAATTTTTTATACTGTCATAATGTAATTGCAGTGTTAGAATTTTTGACAATTTATATATGTATGTCTGTTTTTGATTTAGTTTCATAAAATTCTGGCAATTTACTAAATTTATTATTATTTAATTTTATAGTGTCTGAAATTTTTCTAAGACTTATTTTTTATATTGTAAAAGTCTATTTATTATTATTTTCTATTAAAACATTGCTGTTGGTATGTTGTGTAAGCATTGTTTCAGTTCAGCTAAATATTGTAGAGTGTTTTATTCATGCAATTATAGATTTACTGTGGTGATAAGATGATTTTTAACGTTCTCTAAAATACTTCTTTATGTGTTAAAATTTGAATTGTATTGTTTGATTATCAGAGAGTAAGAGTTTTTCCTGTTTATTACCTTTCAGTTAGTTTTTTTATACATTAAAATGTTGAAAAATACTGCTATATAAAAGGAGAATGCTGTAACCCAACTTCGCACACAAGTTTTGTCCTAAGATGTTTTATTTTTACACATAACATATTTAGAATGATTATATAGTATTTAACTACTAACGTATTTTACTTACATTTATGTATATTAAAATTATAATAATAAAATATCTCATGTTTCACGAGAAAATTTTCCATCTCAAAAGAAAGTTTGAAAAATTGATTACATACTGAATGTTTCTTCTTCATAGCCTTGATAATGAACAATTGACTAACTTTTGAATGGAAAAGGGATTTTTATTTTATATTTTGTATGGTATATGAATGAGAATAAAGGTAATTAAAAGGTTCTCAAAATGTTTGACATTTGAAGAGACTATGTTCCCAATAACTTGGTCTATTGAAACTAATCCTGTCACTCTTGTTATCACTTATTTCAACTCTTTTGTGGTTTTTGGTAAATCTCTGTAGATTTTATATAGCCCTATTAGAAGAAGTTGAATGCCAATAAGTCACAGCCTTATGGCTGTGACTTATTGAGAGGTCAATCTAGTCCATTGCCCAAGTGATTCGGGGGAAAACCTCTTCTAATGACACAATTGTCATGCAAATGTCTGAGCAAGTCCAAGATGTTGCCTATTTAATGTAGAGAAATTTCTTCTGAAACCATTTGTCTTGAATCAAGTGTTCATAGTTGATGTCAGTACTTGGCTTAATGCATTTGACAATGGTCTTTTTTTTAAAAGGCTCTGAACCACTTCATGAATGTTTCAGTACGTCTCTATGTACTAAGATAAAAAAAAAAAAAAAAAAAAAAAAAAAAAATCAGTCTTTATTTTAATATTGGTACATTTTGAAACAAAAATAACCAGGTTCCGTAAATAAGTTTCCTTTGTGTCCCTGCGCATATGCACAAAGTTTGGTGACACTAGTGCCACCGATAAACGAGTTATTCAACTAACAGGTTAGCAAGAGCCATTGAAACATCTAATACAATATAGTTATATATTAGACAGGTGAGTGTGTACTTATTGATAGTGTTTTTTAAAAAAACTAATATTTTATAAAGTGTAGTTTTTGACGTAATTATTTAATTATAAATTAATTTGATTTAGATTTTAAAATGTAATTGTTCTTGCTTTTGTAAATTGATCAATTTTTAAAAAACAATTCTAAAAAATACAAATCTTCTCTTTTAACTTGTCATATCACCTTAATAAATCTATTTTTGTATGTTCTTTTAGAAAACCAATCATGATTGATTTGAGGTTAAACTGTAAGAAACTTGATAAATTTAGAATAAATTTTTATGGTGCCATTATTGAAAGTGAAATTTTAGAATTTCACTTTTCTGAATTTGTTTTTTTCCCCATAGAGATTCCAAACTATGCAATAAAACTTTTAACAGCTGCATAAGAATCTGATCTGGTTAGAATGTTTCTTCTGTCTTTGCTTAATGTTAAAAATGCTAAGATTCTGTGTAGCTTATTACAAAGCTTCTTTTTTCCTTTCCTCCATTTGGGGAAAAAAATAGTAAGTCAAGTGTTGAAAGATCAATTCCAGAAATTTCTCTCTTCCTCCCCCCCCCCACCCCCCTAAAAAAAGAAATACCATATGGGAGATTGTTGTTATTATTTACTTGGATTTTATTATTTTTTCACTAAATTGAGTTTTTCTTTCAATATGTTATAGATCATTGTACATCCATATTGTTTTGGTATGTCTTTTTCTTGGCTATTTCTGAATGGTCAATGGCATTTGTGCTTCTCGATTAATTTATGCACAGTTGCTGTATCTAACTTTTTTATTTTCATGCATTTTTCTTCTTATTTTTCTCTCTAAAACTTTTAGTATATATATAATTTTTTTTTTTTTTTTTAATTAGAAATATAAATAAGACGTGTAGATGCTGATGCAATGTATTTTAAAAACTTAATGCTTTTCAAGGTATTATTTGTAACTTAATTACTTAACTGTAAATAAATATGATTTAGGATTTTTTTCAATTTGAAAATTGTTAATAAATTTAATTTAGTGTTTTAGATTTGATCTTTTCTTGCTGTTAAATTTTTACGATAATACAAGATATGGAATTATTTTTCTTAGCTTCGCATATTAAATGATGAGTTTTGTTTATACTTGCATAAATCCTATAATGGTGATAGATAGTACATTTAGTTACCTGACAAAAATATAGGTATTCCAAGTAATTTTTTTCTCCATCCAAATTTCTATTTTAAAATTGGAATAATGTGATATGTTTAATGTGCTGTATGTAGGACTGTTTTTGGTAGCATACATTTTACAAGTTTTACTGCAACAAATATTATTAAACTGTAAACTAGCTCCTGTACATGTGTTTTATATTTTAAAAGGTTAGTTAATTTAAGACACTTGTTTTTTCAACCTACGGAATTGATCTTAATTGATTTTTCTCATTTCTGTTAACCCCTTCATAAAGAGCGTCATGTATAACTGATAAAATGCTCAGAATTCTTCATTATTCCTACCAGTAATTTTTTTATGTAAATTTTGCCTTATTTAATCGGGAAGTACTTCGATTAAAATAGACACATTCTGTTTTTCAAAACCGCTAATAAAAGATAAAAAATTCTGTAAAGGACGTTCTCACGAAGGGATTAATGTAGTAAAAGGAGATATATAATGTGTCAATAAGCATCTATTTTTGCTCCCTTCCCTCTCCCCTCGATAAAATTTAAAAATAGTTTTAATTTTCTTTTTTGATTTTTTTTAAATATAAATTAGGATCGACACATTGCTGCCTCTCTGATTTTTGATTGGAGATTGTTTAAATGTGTTATGCGACAACAGAAACGTAGGCTTTTCTTTTTAGCAAATTTACATGTCAATTATATTTATTTTTTTGTTTGTTTCTTCATTTGTTTTTTAAATAAAAAGTACTCATAGCACCATTGTAGCTTTTATGTATGTTTTACTTTACTCTTAATATATTAACATACATAAAAACTTCGTTGATGTTATGGGTGCTTTATATTGAAAAGTCATTCATATAATTAAATACATAAAAATTTGCTAAATACACTCAATTCTATTTTACGTTAACTTTTTTTTGTCCAAATTCAATTTATTGTGAATTTTTTGAAAGAAATAGTTCTCTTAAAAATAGTTTCAATTTAACACTATTCTTTTTAATTCCATTTTACACAAATTATTTCCATTTAACACCAAATTTTGGCAATTATTTTCTTAAACATAAACTTAATGAGAAATGACCTAGAAATGTTCAAGGTTAATTCAGAGATCATTTATGACTTCTTACAGAGAACACAACTATTAATAACTAAATTCACTTTTAAAAACTGTAATAGCAGTGTCACAGGAGACTAGTGTTAATTTTGCTAAAGGGATACCAATTGTTTAATGATTCCCAATTCTATCAAGGGATCTTAATTCTCAAATGAAATTCTTTAATTTGAAAAACACAATCACTAAAATATTTTTTCAGTGATATGTGAGTCGTGTGCAAACATGTATGTTGCAAAGAAAGAGGCTAACAAACAAAATCTTGTTATGTGCAATCCAAATTATTTTGTATATTTTTTGTGTCTGTGCATTAGTGACTTTTGTTTTTCTGAATGAAATTCTCTTCATATATTTCATACATCAGCAGCCTCTATAAATTAAAATACAGCATGCAAAAAAATCAAGTTTATAACAAAAACTTTCATTTGATATATTGTATTATTTATTAGTTCTAAAACCAATCTTCTATTTCTCCATTGATGCAATGTAATTTTTTTATGCATTTTTTGAAAATGCATCTATTGTGTAAGAAGATAATCAGGTGTAAACCAATTTTTCTAATGTTGTATAACACATTTAAACAATCTCTAAACAAAAAATTAAACAGTCAGTAAATACAGACTCTAAATTATATTAAAACAATCAAAACATCTTAGGGGAGAAATATATATATATTATTGTATTGGTAATGAGGACATTAAATGATCAGTGCTTATTAATCTCCTTTAGTCCTCTCCTGCTCAATAATGCAAGTCTTTCTGACAAGTTTACAAAGAGAAATTTGAGATTTTCAGGCATTCTTATTCAGATACTAAAGAATCTTTTTACACGTCTTTGGTTAGCTTATCAGCCAACCACTTTTTTATTATTATCATATCCTAAAATTCTATTAAAAGTACCTACTTTAACAGGATTTCCTGTAAAATGCTTTATTTTACTATGAAAATGAAAAACTGTTAAATTCTATTATAATCTGAATATAGATAGGTGCAAGTTTTATGGATTTACAGATGAAATAGATTTCATGAATGTGTCAGAAAGGAGTAAATTTGCATTTGAGAACAGTCTTAAACTAAAATATCAGTACTTCATTTTTTGAACAAATTAGTTTTATTTGTTTTATATAGTAACAAAACCAGCCTTGCATACTTGGTATTCTTATTCAGTTTTCTTCCAAGATACTGTAACTGATTTAGAAGGTGCCTGTGGGGAAATTTGGTGTAGAATATGTTTATCTAATTCAAAATTGTAATGTAGGCATAATTTTCTCTAAAGCCAGTTTTTATTTCATAACTATTGCTATAAATAGTTTACAACGAAAATGATTGCAAAGGAGTGTGTAAGAATATGTGACATACCTTCTCAATAATGCCACATTATTACCCTCTTATGTTCCCTCCAAGCTGCACATATATGTCTGTGTAAAGAACCTGTGCCTTTAAAAAGTTTACTGTTCTGGTGGTTTACTAACTTGTAACGACGATTAACCAGTTCATATTGTGACGTTCAAACATTATAATTGGTGTTAATTTTTTTTTTTTTTTTTTTTTTTTTTTTTACATTCAAATGAGAGTCCAGGCAAATTTGAATAATCTTTATTATATACCTAATGTCAGCTATTAAAATTTAGCAAAACGTCTTTGGTTATGAGCTACAGAAAACTATTCTGGGGAAGGAAAATGTAAATTAGCTTTCTTAAGGTTTTAAGAACATTCATTTAAGGTAAAACATAAGAATTAGGTAACTCTGTACCATACTTAGAACTTTCATACATTTTTGGTTTTTTACTTGCTATGAAAATGTTCTAATAAGTGGATTCAAGATTTCTTTTTAATATTTTAGGCTTATTTAAGAATCCAAAAATCCCTCCACCTTCTCATTAATATATAATTTTTTGCTCCACAGATTGAGTATTTTATACTTTTGTATCTTTTCATTGTAAGCTAATAGATGTTGTGTAATTGTTTCCTCCTCCTAATATAGGCTTCTCACAACTTGAGTAATCTAAAACTATAATAAAAATTTCTATTTTGTTAGTCTTTTTAATTGAAAAATGTTATTTTTAGTAAAATAATCAATGTTAATTTCTATCTTTTTACAAAAGTAATTTTGTATGCATATAAAATTCCTATTAATTTGTGACTTTCCAATTTCTGTGCAATAAATCTTTTTTTTTTTTCCTTTCTTCTCCTCGTACACTTGAAAATATAGATTGAATGTGTGATGTAGTAAATACATTTATTTTTTATATAATTATTTCTGAATTTTAAACAGATTTATCCACATATATAGCTAGTCAGCACTGTCCATTCAGAAGTTTTAAATACCAATTTTAGTATATTGTAAGAAATACATAATAGCAAAATATTTTGTTTTCATTTTAAATCTTAATTGTGTTGTGTGTCTAATTTATGTTCTCTATACCTTTGTAAAATAAAGCTATTACCTTTTTTTTTTCATTTAAGTGTTTTAATTATATATGCATTACTTTAGAGGGGAAAAAACATTGAGCCTACTTTGTACTGTTACATACTGTTTATCACTAAAAATTACATCTGTATATTGTTACAAAGAAAAGAAGAAAAATGGGAAGGAAAAAAAAAATCTTCATTTCGAGGACTTTTCTATCATTCAGCTCAGATAGAGTTTCCTTTTATCTGCAGCTTTATTTCATTAATGTATTACTATTAATATTTATGTTTAAAAAATGTTATCTAATTACTATACTGTTTACTTATCTCAAACTTAATTTGAAATTGTCCATGTTATACAATTGGAAAATCTGGTTTAAAGAAGAAATGATTAAAGGTTCTGTAATAATGGCAGTTGGTAATATGCTTCAACATAAAGGTGCATGTATGTCAGAAATGTGTAATAAATATATATATATATATATATATATATATGGGGCAAAAGGGCGAAATTGTAATGTTGTTTTCTCATTAAAGAAAAAAAAAAAAAAAGATTTTTTTCAACATGACATAAAATATTTAATTACCTAAAGGAATATAAGCCTTGAGAGTATTAATCATATATGTATATATTTAAAATGCTTTATATTTATAGAGCTATGCTTCTATAACAGTGAAACCTGCAGCTTAGTGAACGGATATATCAGTTTGCGGTGGTGAGAAGGTTAAGAGCTCGGTTAATTTTCATTCTTTTCGATCAATTCTCAAAATCACTAGACCACCGTCCCCACCCCTACACACACACACACACATAGAAAAAAAAAAAAAAAAGCCTAGCTAATATATTAATTTCACTATATTTTTAGGATTTTTTTTTTCTACATTGGGGACGCTTTTGTAGTGAAAAAAGTGGAAGTAATTGGTATTGATTGTATACATATATTTTAAGCAATACCATTAAACATAAATTTATGCAAAAATTTTCTTGAATCTTCTCTGTTATGATGAGAAATTCATAACCTCTTCCCAATTTTAGAAGCTACATGTCTTAATGTTTTTAAATACAGGAAACTTAATTATACTAGAACAAGTATATAAGTTGTACTTGCAGTAATGTACATCCTGTTATACAGTTATACTCATCAGTGAAATATTCAGAATATGCTGCTGTATAAGTTCTTTTTTTGGGCGAAAAAATTATCTTGTAAATCTGTTTTAATTATGTTGTAGATAAGTCCTATATTTGAATTTTTGTTTTTTGTTGATCATTATTTTAGATCTTTTTTTATTATTCAGATTAATTATTCACATTTAAAATAATTTATTAAACATATAATTTCTTTAATTATAAAGTTTCAAGAAATATATTTTTATTTGGTATGTTTTTAATGTCTCAATTTTCCTAACAATCTGTTCCTACTTTCATGGCAAAATTTGAATTTTTTATTTTATTTATTATTTTACAATACCCTATTAAAAATAAATAAATAAATGATAAAAAAAAAAAAAAAAAAATTGCTTTCCTTTCCTACTATCTGTACAAACACTAGATTTTCTTGCTACACTCTGTGTAAAGGATTTCATTGTTCTGTATATTTCTTTATCCAGAAAGAAGTTAGCTGATAAAATCTTGTGATTGATTGAAACATTATTAATTTTAGAGGAAAAGGTGTTATAAAACTGAAAAAAACATCAAAAAGTTTCATACTCAATTTATTTTGTCATGTGAGTTTTTTAATTTAGTAAAAATTATAAAGCAGACAAATGTTAAAAAATTTTACTTATGTTTTATCATTTTTATTGGTTTAATTAAACTGTCATAATGTAGTAGAAAAGTTTAGTTCTGTATTAAAAATTTCATGGAAGTATTTTCGAAATTTTCCTATAATTTATTCTAATTTATGAATTCATCATTGTTTGTCTGAGCTGGAGATTGAATAAAACTTTAAGAAAAATTTTAAACAAAAATTCAGACGGCTTTGAAAAAGTTGTATTTTAAGAACTCAAGCACCATGTGAAACCTAAAATTTCACCATTTAATTTAGATGTAATCAAAAGGTTTCATTAAAGACCAAAAGTTTTATTGTATTTAATAGAAAAAAGCAATTAAATATTTTCTATCAGACTGCTCATTATTAAAAATTAAGAGTATTACTATTTGTATTCATGACAAAGCTGTAATATTTTATCATGTTTGAAAATATGTAACAGACTTCAGTTTGTTATCTATCTTTTAGTTTGTTGAAACACATGACTTCTCAAGTTCGTTTTAATTATATAGATATTTATTTTAATATTTGCTCTTTTTTTCTTCTATAATGTTAAAATGTTTCAAAATAAATTTGACATACTGTTTCCTCATAAAATAACTAAAGTTTTAAAACTAGGTAATTTAGCCTTATTAAAATATATGTATTTATCATATTGATTTTTTTAAGCTGCAGAAAATTATCCATAAAAGTTATAATTTGAAAATATAAACAACTTTTATGTTGAAGCAAAATATAATTTAACAACTACTACAGTTTTTCTTAACTATTGTGTAAGATTTGTTAGAAAAGTAATATTCACTGAAAATTGTTGAAAAATAAAATTTGTTTCTTAAATTAATTTCTTTGATAATCTACATATTGGCATAAATATATCTGCCAATTTTGATGACAGTATTTGGTATAAATATATCTGCCAATTTTGATGGCAGTATTGAGTTACCCCTTTGTTATTTTTTCAGACCTTATATTTTCAATTTTTGAAAATATGTGTCTAAGGTATACTAATTTGGACATTTCATTCGTTATTTAAATTTATATATTTACATTTATTAATTTTGAAGCATCTAAGTATAGGTAATTTGTTATATATCACTTTCCTGAATATCTTCATCATGAGTTTTGTTTCATTTTTTTTTTTTTTTTTTTAACTTGCTCAAATAATTTTTAGATTTATGTAGGTTTATATAAATATATTTTATAGGAACTCTTATTATTTTATAACTTTATAGGTACTCTTTAAGACTTATTAAATCATTCATCTTTTTAGCTGTGGACTTTTTCTTTTAGAAAGAACATTCATCATTAACTTCATTCAAAACCATCCAATTGATTTCATGTGGCTTCTGTTTTAATCTATCTGTGATAGTTTCTATGTGTCATTGAGACTTAAGTCAACTACCATTATAAAATGTCTAATTTGTACTGTTAATTATCAGCTAGTATATAGTTTTAAAATTCTTTTATTTTTCAAATCAGTGTTGTTTTTGTGTTAATAAAAGGGATTCACCTTTAACTATAAGTATGTGCAATTTGAAGAAAATGCATTTTTGTTTTTATTATTATTTTCAAAAATCTTTTTGCTCAAAGTTTGTAAGCATCCCTAACATCAATTCACTTTGAAACATTTTCCAAAAGATCTTTAATTTTTCTTACTGCAGTTATTTTATTCTCACATTGGATAATTATGCATTAATTAATATTTGTTATAAATATTTTGCAGTGAACTAGAGGTCTGCACAAGCTGGAATTTCCAGGCCTGGCCCATTTGTATTTTCACAGTTCATGGCCCAGTCCATCCTAAAATTAGTTAAAACAGGCCCGGCCCATGCTAAAATTAATGAAAACAGGCCTTGCCCATGCAAAAACTAATGAAAACAGACCCAACTCAATATCCACAGAAAATACCAATTTTTCTAAACATACAATTAAGATTTTTTTTTTTTTTAATACTCCATGCACATTTATGGGAAAATTTAACATTATAGAGTACTATATATGCGCAAGCCATAGAACACAGAATAGCATCAATACTGGCCCCCCATGTAGGCCCAGTATGTAGAAAGGAAATGTAAGTCTGGTCCTGGCCTGGACCCAGTCTGCTGAAATAATTAAGCCCTGGTTAAGACATGATGCAACTGCTGCTCTACGCTGGACATGTTATATTTGCATGCTGATGTTAATCTAGCATTGGTTCGTGCAGCTTATTTATACTTATCCTTGTCTGTGTCATGTCCATTGAAAATTGTTCACATTTCATTGGCTTTGATTTTTTTTAAATTTATATCGGTTCTAATTTTTCTTATAGGTTTGGCCCGACCTGCTGAAAAATTTCTTTAATCCGCCAGCCTGTTGAAAAATTTGTCTTTAATCTGCCGGCCTGTTGAAAAATTTGTCTTTAATCTGTCAGCCTGTTGAAAAATTTGTCTTTAATCTGCAAGCCTCTTAAAAAAAAATTCTCTTTAATCTGACGGTCCGGCCAATTGGAAAATTTTCCTTCATCTTGTCGGGCCGGGTACCTGCCTCAGGCCAAGCCCAGGCCTGTGCAAACCTCTATAGTGAACACTTAAAATTTCCGTGGATCTTAATTAGTAGTATGTATTTTACTCAAATAATTGTCAAATATTTACATTTTAAGGTAAATTTTGAGATTCTCTTGACTGGTAATGTTTTAAATATTTTTATGTATTAAATTTTAATAAAGTAATTCTTTTGTAAGTAAAATTTATTTTATTAATATATTTAAAGTGTAATGCACATCTGTTTGATACATTTGTCTTTAATATTAAAACCTATTTTGAGTTAAAGTGCTTTGGTTAGAAGTTTGGTACTATAAAATATTATTTCACATTTAGATATGAATAATACATTTTAAATTAGTTTATGTATGTGTACATTTAGGTGTTCCTGTAATAGTTTCACTGATTAATGAAAATATTTTATGGGATCATCATAAAATTAATGCTAATTTTTGCAACTGGGATTACATCCCCCACCCCCTTTCAGATAAAGATATTTATATAGGTTATAAATAAAAAAGAGGGGGGGGGGAGTTACTGAAATAGTGACTTGTAAATGATTTTAAGCAAATGTGAAAGCATTTATAATATTACACTAAAACAGAATAGAGAAATTAAAAATTATATGAAGTAGATTTTAAAAAAGAAGAAAAGCATTTGACTATCCCTGTTTTGACAGTTTTCATGAAAATACCTTTTATATAGATTTTTATAAAAATAAAACCAAATATTTATAAGTAATGTAAAAAAAAAAAAATCATGTCTCTAGGTCCCAAGCTGATTTAATTAGTTGCCTTTTCTGTATTTATGAAAGATAAGAAAATATTCATGTTTTAGGAATTGATACAATATAGATTTCCCCAGTTTATCATTGTTATTTATATAATTTTTTTTTTTTTTTGTTGTTAATTAATATCAGCTCTTTCATCCTCTCTAACTTTTGTAATTGATAAAATTTCAATTAAAGTACTAAAATTTTATCTTTGTTTATATCTAATGCAAAAGTGTATTAAAGTGTATAAATTAAATTGCCGAGGATGTGAAAATAAAAGTAACACCATGGAGTTAAAATTATTTTTTGGTGCATTTAGTTATCTATGCATTTGTATAGTCAAAGTGTAGTTTTCAAGCTGTTGAGTGTGATAGTAAAAAATGTTAACAAATTAGCATTGTCATTCTGTAATGGATATTTTGTAAAGTACATATTGGCTGTATATAGCAATCTATTATAAAAGGGGGGAAAAATACTGAACTACTATTAAACTTTCACTTTTTGCCTTGTGAAGTGATATTTGCCAAATACCCTTTTTTGCTAATATTATTTGTTACCTTTTATAAAATTCATGCTGAGTAATATTCACGCATTCCATTAAATAACTATTCAGATTTTTAAAAAATGCACTTGTACATTTGAACATATATTTCAAAACAATATTGAAATTAGTGTATCATTATGTGAATTAAAATATATTGAGTAAATGCTGATTGGATATTTTTAGTTTTGATATTCTAAGTCAAAAAGTATTTACTTGTTAATGAAATATAAGTTTTTTAAATGTATTGAAAAAGTATACAAAGATTGGCATGTTCCAAAGCTTTCAACGATTAGGATCATGTAATAATGTAATAACTTACAAGAATATCCCGATTTATATTTTATAAACTAAGCAAACCTATTTTTTTCTTTACTTTAACTTTTACTTAAGAAATTTGTATTTTATAAAGCAGGTTTTGCACTTGTTATTTTATCATTTATTTTACTGTATTTCCTTTAAGGTGACTTAATTTATTAATTTTATGAAAGTAAGTTTATTTCCCGATTTTTGCTGCTTTTTAAGAATTTAACAAATGAGAATTTATGCACAAAATACTATGCACCATGCATCCATATGTTGAAGCAGTGGAATAGCAAACCACTGTCATAAAACATCCTATTTCCTGTTTAACCTAATATTGAGGCTGTAGGAATGTGCATTAACAGAACTATTGATAATAAAGCTGGTTTTATCCCTTTCTCTGTATATATGTGTGGCAAATGTATTGTGCCATTTCTTGCTGATATTTTTATTATTGTTTTAATGAAAATGTACTTTGTTGACATATAAGTATTTTATATTTATTGCAGTATGTTGAGTTGGAACTAAGATTTATTTGTTTGTTGATATATACAGTTGCTCTGATTTATTGAATTTATGTAACAGATTTTCTTTTGCATATGCACTCTTATCATACCTCACATTTTATTTTATTTATACCTCTTTAAGTACAACTACTCAATCTTCATTTATACTGTTGCATATATATTTTTTCATTAAAAAAAAATAAAAGAGTAGAAGTATGTAGTTTTAAAAGCAATAAATCTGTATTTCCTTAAGCCTTTTTATAAACTTAAATTTGAGGTGAGGTTTTTTAATGTTCTGTTGATTTATTTAACATTGTAGCTTTTTAATTTTTATATTTGTAACATTTCTAAAAAGTAAACAATTTTCCTCTCCGATCCCACCTGAAAAACATTTCTGAATGGAAAAATTTTATTAAAAATATTTCCTTTTTCTTTAATCTATTTATTTTATTTTGATTTGTTTCTGCCCACAGTTTAAAATAAAACTTTAGTTATAGGCTTAAAACTTAGTGAGCCTTATCTTTATAAATTTGTTAATGGTATAATAATTATATTAATAGTAATAGAATGTGTAATTTAAAAGATTTTGATAAACCATTAACCCTTTCCATTTGAGATGTCTTACAAATCACCTAACCAGAACTCAACTGCACTTTTTTAACCCTAGATTAGGGAGCACGAAATTTAAAGTTTTAAAGTCAGTCGCCAAACTAAAAATACTAGTCACCACAATTTTATACCAGTTGAAAATCCTTTACTTACCATCTGTATATACAGTGCTGGCTTTTTGTTTATCAGTAATATTTGTGTAAAAACCATTAAATAAAAATTTTGAAGCTTGTGTATGTGATTCAATAAAAACTTATAAATCTTTATTGAATCATAAGATATTGACCTATTGCAGTCAGTATTTATTTTTTACATTGAAAAAAAAAATTAATAAATGAATAAGTAAATTCTATTGTGAGCCCAAGAGGGCTTTTTCATCATGTTGCACAGTACAATTGTCTCCTTACCTAACTAATGGCTTTAATACTACACATTGATTTTTCAAGTGTGATTAACAAGAAATTTTAAACTACTTTGTCTCAAAAATAACTTGTAAAAATAATATTTAATTTGGAATTGAGTGATTTACATTTAAGTTTAGTGTGCATGAATAGTAAATATACAAATAGTATTATTAATTGGAAACAGTTATTTTACTGTAACAATATTTGACTGATAGTAAAACTTGAGAATTTGAATAAGCTGTTTTCTGTGTTGATAGAATGAGAGCTTCAAATATATTTTTTGTGTTAAGTATTTCTACTCTTGGCAAACACACTTATGCTGTTGCCTGATAAGCATTTAAAAGGAGAAAAAAAAAACATTGCTCTCAATTGTTTTTCTAAGAAATTGTAGAATATAAGAAGGCTCATTTTATAATTGATTTTTGCATCACATTATAAACGAATGCATTGTTTGAGTCTTAAAAGTACAAAACTTAAAAAATGCTATGCATATTGAATCATTAAGTGAATATATTTTCCTGCCAGCTAAAGCATGTCCAAGGTATCTCTATGAAGCTTTGACGCTGTCATGTTCTTGTAGCGATAGCTTGGCATGTGTTCATATCTAAAAAAGATATGGCTTTTCTTAGCTTTTAAGGTATTTTAAAACAGTTTTATGCAATTGCAGTTAAATGTTGCACTATTTTTCTAATTTCTTAATGTAGAAAATCTTGTTTGTTAGATCTGTTATGCTTCTCTAGAAGTACATTTGAATGCAAAGGGTTAAAGGAAAGTAGCATTTTGACTCAACATTTGATTTTTTATTTATACAATAACAAAAAAAAAAGGTAACATAAAAATAAATTTCCATATTGTTTGTTATTATTTATCTAAAAATTTTTTAAGATAATTTAGCATTTTATTGGTGTTTTTTAAATGGGCTTTTAGAATTTTTATTTTATGTGTTTCTTTTGTAACAATATCCCTTTATGTGTTGCTACGTACATGATATACTTTAATATAATAAAATGTTTAAAAGTTTAATTAATATTCTTAGCACATTTAATTTTCTATTTTCTTGTAATCGTTATGTATAATCTTTGGTTTTAATTGTGTTCTTTAGGAGCTTATCATTGTTTCTTTTTCTAGTCAGCATGTTATATTTTTTAACATTATTTTTCATTCCATCTGTTTGTTAAATTTTATGAGTGCTGACCAGACCTGAAGCTTGATTTTCAACTTCTATTATGAAATCTAAAAGTGCAAACTGTTATCCTTGATTTTAACTTTTTAAATCTATTTACATGGGCGCCAGCAGAACCAAATCCAGGTAAAGGCAAATTTGGGAACAAATGTCTGTGGTCTAAAGCACAGACCAGGCAGTATGTATTTTTTAAATCAGGCCAAAAAAGAACATTTCTAGAATTGATCGCCAATCTGAAAGTCTAAGAAACCTGGGATATTAAAAAATCCAAACATAATGTTCTATTGCCCTAACAACAACAACAAAAATAATAAAAGTAAACAAATGGAGTTTTTTTGCCAGGCGCCTCTGACAAAGGGTATGGTAATTTTTAAACATTGAGCATAATAATTAAAAAAAAATTACATTGTTTTGTTGAGGAAAGGAGGTGTGTGGGAGGGGGGGAGAGCTAATATATATTTTTTTATAGTTTGGCTTATTCTATGTTTAATTTTTCAAATTTAAAAAGCACAAGTTTAAGAGCATTAAAAGTGATCACGATTTTAAAAGCTGAAAGATTTTGTAAGTTTTTTTAATCATTATTCCCTCTTTGCTGGCGCCCATGCTTATTTAACATTGAGCTATAAAAATAAAATTTTCTCTAAAGAAAACGCTAAGTTATCTTAAGTAATTATAATAGTATTATAGATCTGTAACATGTTTGTCATATTCTTTTCATGCTTAAGTTGTTTGTATATGTATTTTTATTTTTTAGAAAACTATAACATTAATATCTTTTTCAAAGAGCATGTTAAAAGTTCCCTCAACAATTACATATTTAAATATACCTGTGAATTTTTTAGTTAAACATTTGTATTTAATTTTATAAAAGGTGATACTGTAAAGCCCACAGGAGTTTTGACTTCCCTGTCTCATGCTAATGTGTTATGTTTAAATGATGCATTTTGTCCTAAAATTTAACTTATAAAACCCTTTTTTATATATATCAATACACTTTACGCAATTGAGGAAAGGAAATTTTGCATATTACAATTTACTGCATTGTATTTATAATATAGGAATTTTTAAGGCTATCTAAGATACAAAAAAAAAAATTAAAAAAAAACTCTGCAGAGCTTTAATCCATGTAGGATTTTAGCCTGCAGTACCCAATTCCATTTTCATGATAGTGGATCCCGGGGCATATGTATGTATGGCTTAGGTCCTGATCAAGTGGTCAGCCTAACTTGGAACCCTAATGTTTAGTTACCAAGCACACTTGATATTCATTTTATCGACTCCAAAGGAATCAAAAGTTGAGTGAACCTTACCCAAATCAGGAGGCGAATCTCAGACCTGTAATTTGGCAGCACAATGTGCTAACCACTGGGCTTTCGTGCTCCTTTTAGGATAATATAAACAGCAATAATTGGGGATTACCAACAATTCTAATGTGGTTGGTAAAATAGTCTTTATTTTATCAGATTAAAAATGTGTACTTTATTTATAGTGCCATTTGAATTTGCAAATTTTTGATGAGGAAAATGATATAATTCTCATGAAATCAAGTTACATAATTTTTAATTATTCGTGAAAGCTTAACAAAATATGAAAAAAAATTGACTTATTTTTTGTGATGGTATAAAATTACTCTTGGAAGTTGTTGCCTTGAATTTTTTTGTTTTGAATTGTCACAAATCTTGCTTAAGAAATGTTTCTTTCATCAGTTTTTTCAGAATAGGTCTTGTTTGTATGCACATAACATGCTTGATTTGATTTAGCAACTCAATTTAGAGAACTTCACTGTACTAGAACTTCAATATATGTGTGCATTAATTAAATGTTTAGACGAGAGTTTTCTTTTCATTTTCTCTAATACATATTAGAAGTGGAGTAATTAAGAGGAATTAGTCTCCTAAAAGATATGAAGATGTGAAAAAAATATTAATGATTATGTTCTTGAACATTTTAATTTTATCAAACCTGAGATAAAAAATGATGTGAAGTATATAATTTTCTTTCATCCAGTCCAAAAAATACTTAATTACATGTCATATTTACCTAGCAAATCTCAGACATACTTTTAAGCAAATTCAAGAATTTTTTTTCTTCAATGTAAGCTTTAAAATAATGTTTGTTTTAATCTGAAATATAATTTCACGTTCATTAAATATGAAGTGTCATACACAAGTTTAATATTTTTGATAATGGAATATTTAAAGAATAAAATGCAAATCAACTAGTAAATGTAACAATACAGATATACTATTTTATGTGTATATTTTTCATTTATAAATTTGATTTGATTTCTTTAGGAAAATCACTGTGAGTGATACTTAAGACAATGCATTTTTCTGAATATCTATGCATTTTTACGAATATCTATGCATTTTATTTCTGCTGTTGTGTCCTATAACCACAAATGTGTTCAAAACTTTAAAATAAGCATGATAAAATTTAAAGTTTTTATTAATTAAGAAATATCCCTCCACATTTTTTGTTCTTATTAAAAGTGTACAGATAGAAGCGAAAGACATATTTGGAAATTTTTTTTAGGTTTAGCATTTCAGGATGAAAAATTATTTGTGTGAAATCGCAATTCTTTTTAATTTTCAAAGATTATCTATTAACATTTTGTCTGTGTTTTATCTAAAACTTGATTACAAATTTGTGCATTTTAAAAGTTAATATTGAGAAGAATTTTAAAAACAAATTTTCTCGTATTTGTGTGCCTCCTGCAGCCAAAGTGCCCTTAAAATTACTTGGGAATTTAGTCATTTATTGACAGCCTAAACTCAATCATTTTTGTATAAACGCTTGCTTGAAAAGTAAATTTTGGCTGCATATAAATATATTTGAGAAAATATTGGTTACAGTTGTTTTGTTTATATTTCATTGTACTTGTATCCTATGTTGCAATATAGTATCCCTCAATCAAAGATCTGTGGACTGGCTCTGGACAGCAAAAAGGTTGCCTGAATAATGTAGTCATATTGTTATGAGAGAAGCAGAATGATTTTTTAAGAACATTGGTTAAAATTGTAATTATTATTTCTGAGAAATGTAGATTCTTGTAAAAGTTGAAAATTAAAATTGTTTTTTCGCATTGCACTAATTCCAGGCATAAAATACCAACAGTTGCCTGATTTTCTAATATTTTAAATAAAGCATCTCTCTGTGGTTTTCAATGTCTTTTACTTCTTTTTTTTTCAACCTCTGATATGAGCAATAAATCAAACAAAAGTCAGTATCACTATGGCTTTATTTGCAAAAGTTAACTCAAATAAGTTATTTTTCAACATAATCACAATTTACTGATTAGACATTTGTCCAGTGGTGTAGTTGTAAAAAAAAAAAGAAAAAAAAAAAAGGTTTATATGCTATAGGCAAAGAGTATATACACTAGAGAACATGTGCTATAGATTCAGAGGGTATATAGAGTTATTAAAAAAACAGAAGGTGGTATGCAACATATATCACCTTCCACTACATCCCTGCATTTGTCATATCGGTGTACAAGCCTTCATATATCATCTTCAAATAAAGTTGCTCACGTCTTGAGCCAGATCTTTATCTGAATTTTTCATATTTATATGCAAATGCATCCAGCTACTTTATCATCTCTTGTATGACAGTATGAGGTGTAAATCACCTTTGATCACTGTCATCAGGAACATCAGTTTAGCCACCTGTTTCCTACATCATTGTTGTACTACATCAGTTATGCAGTTAAGCCCATATACATGAGTGGCTCATTCAATTTCTGCTGTATTTTCCATTCTTCCTGTAGAAAATTAATAATGCTTTGTAATTCTCACTTCACAAGAGCAAACTGCAAATTAACATGGACGATATTTTAATTTCTTTTGCTGTTAAATGTATTGTTTAGACATTCTGAATAAGTTATAAATAGCATAAGAGTTTTCTTCTTGCAAATGCAAATGTATTTTTCTGAAAACATTAAAATGGATATTTTAAATTTATTTTAGAGAAATAAAACGCACACACACAAAAGTGACCTTGTCCCCTTACGGACGTGTGTTTATATTGGCTGATGACGGGTTGTTACAATTTCGAGATCGAAACGCGTCCCGTGTGTTCTGTAAATTTTATGGTGATTTACATAAAGTTTTATTATTTCATAGCTCATAATTGTTTGGATTACATTGGTCTTTTAAAATTTTTAATCTCTTACTTACCGTTTTCTCTTTAAAAATTATCCTAGTTACTATTACATGGCATATTGAATTGATACTCATTCAAAACTGTTTCAATATGAATTTTCCTATTTTATTATTCAGGAAGGTTTATAATCTTTCAAACTTTGAATTGAAATATTTAAATGGATTCTAGACCAAAAGTAAGCTTAAATAACTTAAAATACGTGGATAGTATTTTGAAAATGATTAATATTAATAAGCAATCAAACTTTCATGTAAACTGTGAATTAACATGACTATATTTTTATGCCACCTATGTTTCCGCCTACCGGGATTGCACTAAAATTCCAAATCTACCATACTCTAGAGTTTAGAACAACACTTTCAGAAGGTGGAAAAAAAAAAACAGCCTTCATATGAAATAATTGGTTGTTTAATTTGCTCTTTGTATGAATTATTGTTGCAATTTTAGTTATAAAATCCAAACAGAAAAAACACTCGTTAATGTGTCGATTTTTCCTTTTTTCAGAAATTACATAAAAGCCTCATATATTAAATTGTGGAAGAAAGCAGCATCAGCAAATATTGGACTAACCAAAAAGTAATTTTTCCACACATCTGCCAAATAAGTATTACTTGCATCGGTCCCTTCAAATTTTTATTTGTCTGAAATGCTAGCTGATACACTAAATACTTCTCATTTTTGTCAGTCCACAGATCTAAATTGGTTGAGAAACACTCTTGTAATACCATCATTTTATTATCTGAATCTTTCTGTGAGAGAATAATAATATACTGAGTAACATATATCAGCATATAATGCACAAACTTACAAGTCATATGCAGAGCTATTTTTTAAAAAAAATGATCCTGTGGGCTTGCAAATGATAAATTCTTTCATGTTTGAATCACTACAGGATAATAATTGAACATAACTTGGAAATGTAAAATGTAAGAAAATTATTTTGATATATATGATGTATATTAGTATTTATTTTGATTTTTCTGCATTTTTTGACCAATATTAGAATTAAAAGCATGACTTAGCTGACTTATTTTGAAAATTATGATTAAAATGTTTGTTTTATTAATAACTTTTTTTTTTTTAATTGGAGGGGTAATTTTTTTATGTAAGAGCTTAATTATGTTTAAGTAATTGATTTTCTGTTGTGTATAATCCAAAATTAAATTTTTCAAACTCAGAAAATTGCATTAATTTGAAATCTTTAATTATTAAATTTGTTTTCTAAATAATAAATATGCAATTTTACTGTGTTATTTATAAGTTGAATTGGATGCAAATTATCTGTAACTTGTGTTTTGGGGTTTTTGTTTTAAAAATAAATTTTGTATATATAATAAATGAGTGCATGGTTTTTTTTTATTAGTGTTATTTTGAGTCTGATTTTTTTTCATAAAAGGATCAACTGGTCATTATCTAAGAAAAGTATAAAACGATGTCCTAGCAGGGGTCCCAGCGTCATGGAAAGTAAGGAAAATCTAGAAAGTCAAGGAAATTTCAAAATATATAGCAAAAGTCAGGGAATTTACAAATATTTTCTAAGAAGTCATGGAAAAGTCTTGGAGAAAAAATTAAAAATGACGCGAAATTCATCAAATAGTCTATGGAAAAAAATTGCTAATTTTGACAAAGGATTAAAAAAGTAAGCAAAATACGTTATATGCCCGTTTGGTCAGGGAAAGTAGTGGATTTTTTTTTAGATTTGGTCATGGAAAGTCAGGGAATTTGCCAGTCATGTTTTGCTGGGAACCCTGCCTGGAGTTTTTATAAAAGTAATAATTGCAATTGAATATATTTCATAAAAATGTGTCCATAGAATGTGAACTCTCATGTCTGTGGACTGTCACTATCCTATTTTTTTTTAATTGCAAAGTCTATAAATGTTAATTCACATTTTATTTTCATGATAAATTACTTATTTTTAATTCAACTACGGAGCTCTGCCCCCTACGAGCTACGTTCGTCAACCCCCGTTCAGACTTTTAGTTCCGTTAATTTGATCTTCTTTAAAAAGATTAGGAAAGTTGAATTATAATTAAAAAATCAGTGGCGATCTCCCTGTAAACAGGTTTCAATGCATTTCCTTTTTACTGGGGGATTTTAAGGCAGAATCAGCTGCTATTAATCTAAGTTAAATTAATCTGTTTTCGTGTTTGATTAAATAAGATTATTTAAACATTTGAAATTTAGCTAATATGAAATGAACTAAGTCCACAGAGTCTTTGCTTCCCGGTATTTTTTAACAACGCTATAAGAAAATGATTTTAAATAAAAGATTTTAAATGTAACGTTTTAAATCTGATGTAATTTTCAAACTTTTCTTTCTCTTTGTAATACTCAACTGAAAATATTTTTATTATTAGAAAGGTAATATTATTTGCGCTGTCTTAGAATTGGCAACAATAATTAATAAGATCATCTCGGAATATGAAATATTTTTTAATTTTAACTGTTTCGTAATGTTATTATTTGGACACTTGAAATAGGATGCCATTTCCCCCATTTACTGCTTTTAACACGTATTAAATAATTATTTTATAGTTTTCTCTCTTTTTTAATATGCTTGTGTAAAAACAATTTTTATGGTTTAATTTTCAATATTTTCCTGCTTTTAACACATAATCATTTAATTCTAATTTGAAAGGTTTTTTTTCTGTTTATAATAGTCACGTGTGAATAAATTTTTAATTGAAAGGGAATATTGTTTTCTGCACTGTTTTAACAATTGGCAACAATTTAAAATAATAACCTTTTCTAAAATTTGTAAAAAATATCTCTGGAAATGCTGAAGATTTGAATTTAAAATTGAAATAAACCCTCAGAAAATAGTCAAATTAAAAAAAATAAATGCAGTCTGCACACCGCGAGTTTCTAATGAATATCCTTTGAAAAAATTATAAAATTCCTCTGTATAGTTTTTGCTCCTATAAAACTTAGTTCAGGAAGGATAACGCATAGATGGCTTGCACATCACGTCACATGTTCAGAAGAATCTGGCGTCACTTCATATGGTGCCCAAATATAAGGCGAATGTGCCACTCTCCATTAAGGCCTAGTAATTTTCTTTAGAAAAAAAGAACAAGGACCCTCAACAACTGAAAGCCTGCCGCCCATCACTTTATTGCCTATGTTGGGGAAAGTTCTGGAGAGACTCATAAAATTAAGAACAATGACTCATTTGGTATCGCGAAATTTTTCCCATTCAGCCCACACACAACAGATGTACTAGACAACATTATTCAAGAAGTTGACAAATTATTATTATGTATAGAACAACGTAAAAAATATTGTTCTTTGATATCTTTTGATATCAAATCAGGCTTCGATACCTCAATATCTTAAAAACTAGCTGAAAAATTATATCTCTCAAAGATTCATAGGCCTACTCCACGGAACATTCTTAACGTGGTTCCGAACTTACAGAGGATGTCCGAAGAGGTCATGTCTCGGACCCCTGCTGTGGCTTTTGATTGGTGATATCTTAATAAAACTTCTCCAATTGCTGGCTGACGACTTTATGGTTTATGCAGATGACTTTGCAGCCCTTGCATATGGTGACACCAGGACACAACTCGAAGCAGATGCCAACAACAAAATTAAACAATTTTCAGATCTTTGTGAACAACTTGGCCTAACAATATCCCAAGCGAAAGACCACAGCAATAATGTTTGGCCGCTTTTTACTAGAAAAACGCCACCCAATTTTCAAACTGTGGGGGCAAACCATATCAATAAAGAAGAACGTCACATATTTAAGTCTCGTCTTAGATTCAAAGCTCAATTTTAAAGATCATATTATCCATCTACGAACAAAAATCCAACAATTTTGCACTGGTTTCGGTAAATTACATTTTTTCAATAAGGGAATAAACCCCTCCTTGAAAACTTGGTATAGTACGGTTACCCTTCGTCAAATTTTATATGGAGCAGCAATCTGGTTAACTGCCATGGTATCTGGAAGGTAAAATCGATACAAAGAATGGTACTGCTCGGTGTTATCAAAGTCTATCGCAGTATCTCAACTGACACTGTGTGTGTCCTAACGGGTTGCTTACCTATTCAAATAATTTTAGCAAAAGAACTATTTAATACAATACTTTAAAAGACGTAGAAATTATATCATCCAAGATACCTCAATAACTATAGATAATTTAATGACCAAGCTTCCTTCCTACAGCTTCCCAGAATATTACAAATTAAACAACTTACAAATTTTAGAAGATACCTATTCAGACAATAACCAACTGAATCAAGATTTAGCAATTTACAGACTTAGGCACTGCTGCAGCCTTTACGGTTGAAAAAGACACCTCTTTTATCTTTGATAACTCTTTTTGACTACATAACTTAAACTCGATATACCAAGCAGAATTATACACTATATACCGAGCAATAGACTGGTTTCTAACATCATCTTACTCTTCACCACTTCTATTAACGGACAGCCACTCAGCAAAAGATGTCCTTAAACTAGCCTTTCCCCCGTAATCGACTTATTCATTAGATATATGTTAAATTACTAGATTATCCACATAAAGCAGCCTACATCAAATGGATCAAAGCACTCGCCGGAACCAGAGGTAATGAAAGAGCCTACACCTTAGCGAAATCAACAACAACATCCACCTCATCACCAATCATCAGTTTAGTTTTTCCAGTCTCTGTGATCAAAAAAGCACTAAAAGATAAAATGTTGTCAGACTGGCAACAATATTGGACTTCATCTGAAAAAGGCCAATTTACATATAAAACCTTGAATAAAGTGGATTCTGATTTTATCTACAAAAGTCATATTATGTTAGTGGACACGACAGTTTTCCCGTTTTTGTTAATAAAATAGGGAAACGAGACTCTTCATCCTGCACATGTGGCAAGGGGGTAGGAGACCCGATCTATTACCTTTTCTCAAAATGTTCATTAATGACACATACCTTTGACTTTAAAAGAAATAAAACTTTACGTTTCAACCTTAAAAGGATCCTATTTGATCCAACAAATTATGTCAAGTTAAAACCCAACTATAATATTTTAAACATTTTTCATTTATAAAAAAAGACTTAATGCTCATCTGTATGATGAACTTTTTACTTCAAGTCACTTAGTTTAAATATTTTACTCTATTTCATTACATTTTGTCATATTGTTTAATAGTCATTTTAATCAAGCTCTGTCATATTATCCTGCTAATTATTGTTTACCTTAAATAATTGTAAGTGTAAATACTCACATTTTACATGTTAAATTACTAAATAATTAGATGTAATTAAGTACCTATATTAACTTTATTTTATAACATAATTTTAACTATTCATCATCAACTATAACTGTAAAATTTCTCGAGTTTGCCCAATAGTGCAACCTGTAATAATCATATAATTTTCATGAAGCAGGGTCTTCCAGCCTGCTGGAGCTTCCGTGCTCGTTCGCGGGTACCGGGGTCTCCGCGGGATAGTGATGTGTTCTACCTTCGTGGACTAATCGGCTCCCATACCGAAAGGTTGGCTGCCCACGGGTGGCTGATTAGTGATTAGTGCCTTATTAGCACTATAATAATAAAAATCTAAATGAAACAGAAAAACAACACGTGTTTTTAACGGCAAACGGGGTTGGTTGTATTTTTGACGGCCAATTATCAGCACGAGGTGTATAGGCCCAAAGGGAGGGGGGGGGGGTCTTTCTAAGGGAACCTAACCCGTATTTACGCTTGGAAAAGCAAGATTCGAAGAAAACTCCGAACGATTAGGCCGACGGGCGCGATTGGGATCGAACCCAGCACCTGCCGTCTACCAGCTGCGAGAGCAGAACCTCTCGGCTACCGGTGGGACAACAGCAAACGGAGAGTTCTAACGTTCCGTGTAGGCTCCAGATGCAATGCCAGATTAGAGCATCAGTCGTTGCTAAGAGTAACGTAACGTCAATGCAAGCCGTCTATATCTTAAGGAGTGGGAGGGGTCCAAAATTGCTGAAAAGTTGATAACGTTATATATGTACAGCCCCCAAGATACAGATAGACATGGATTAAAAAATAGTAAATTTAAATAGAATTGCATATTGCAAGTATTATTAATTACACAAAACTTAAGAAGCATCATTTATTTAATTTAATATATAGTGTGGTAATAATATTATGAAACAAATATATATTGACATCACCTATAATAGCCTAGTGGTAGGGGAGGGAAAAAAGGCCGAATTCGGAATTAATTAGGGGAAAGCTGGAAATTGTTTTAATCCATTTAGTTTAGGTCTAGAATGAATATGCTAAGTTTTCCCCCTCGTAGTAGGTGAGCGTTACGAAATGTGTATAGATTTATAGTCAAAAAACACGATTTTTTGCATACCATAAAAATATCTCAAAACAGCTAGCTCTGTCAAAAATATTATCAATAGAAATGTTGTCGAGTTTAAAATTCTGAGTAAAATGAGTACCTACACTTAATATTTTTGTTGAACATTAAGGTCACAATTCTACTTTAAAGATTTAGACCCGTGGTCAGGAGGTTAACTCAAAATTAATTAGGAGAAAACTGGAAATATTTTTAATCTCTTCAGTTTAGGTCTAAAATGAACGTACTATGTTTTCTTCCTCGTACTCGTCTGAATGTTAGAAAATATGTGCATATTTATTTTCTAAAAACACGATTTTTTTAATTACCTTAACAATATCTCAAAACAGCTAACTATAAAAAACATTGTCAATACAAATGTTGCAGAGCTTGAAATTCTGAATAAAATGAGTACCATCATTAATATTTTTGTTCAACATTAAGGTCGCAATACTATTTCAAAATTTTTCAAATCAAGAGCTTGAAGCCAGGAGAGACCAAGTTAACTTAACAATATCTCAAAATTGTGGTCTTAATATTGAACAAAAATATTAAGTGTAGGTATTCATTTTAATCAGAATTCTAGGCTCTACAACTTTTGTATTGACACTGTTTTTGATAGAGTTAGCTGTTTTAAGATATTGTTAAGTTAACTTGGTCTCTCCTGGCTTCAAGCTCTTGATTAGCGATTAAGGCAAAATTTTGAAATGGAATTGCGACCTTAATGTTGAACAAAAATATTAATGATGGTACTCATTTTAATCAGAATTTTAAGCTCTACAACATTTGTATTGACAATGTTTTTTATGGAGTTGCTGTTTTGAGATATTGTTAAGGTAGTTAAAAAGTGTTTTTCGAAAATAAATGTGTTCATATTTTCTAACATTCACCCAAGTACGAGGAAGAAAACATAATACGTTCATTTTAGACTTAAACTGAAAGGATTAAAACAATTTTCAGTTTTCTCCAAATTAATTCTGAGCTCAACCCCCTGAGCACGGGGCTAAAACTTTAAAGTAGAATTGTGACCTTAATGTTGAACAAAAATATTAATGATGGTACTCATTTTATTCAGAATTTTAAGCTCTACAACATTTGTATTGACAATCTTTTTGACTGAGTTTGCTGTTTTGAGATATTCTTAAGGTATGCAAAAAAACGTGTTTTTTGACTATAAATCTATACATATTTCCTAACGCTCACCTAGTACGAGGGGGAAAACATAGCATATTCATTCTAGATCTAAACAGAAGGGATTAAAACAATTTCCAGCTTTCCCCTAATTAATTCCGAATTAAACTCCCTAACCACTGGGCTATAAGTATCTCTTTACAAGTTATTTGTCACAAAACTGCCTTTTCACAATAATGTAAAACTGACATGTTACGCATAAATTCAAATAAAATAATAAATCGGTACAAAAGCAAAAAAAGTACATTTCTAAGAGAACGATCCAACTATTTAGAGAAAAGGAACATTGACATTTTTTCTTGGTGTGTTGTTGTACCATGCCCTGTCTGCTAGTTTGAGGTTTTTCTTAAAACCTCTAAAATATAATTATTACATTATTAGATGAAGAAAGCACATCACATTGATAAAATTTGCAAAAAGAATATATTTTCGTCTGTGACAATACAGAAATTTAAATAAAAATAAATAGTATTAGATTAATCTTTAACACAATTATTGAATTGGTAAATAAGTCGTAGCGGTTGTAAATTTCCAAGTGGGTGAAAAAAGTCCGGACCAGGATTCGAACCAGGGATGTCTTAGTTGAAACCGCCAATGCTCTACCAGCTGAGCCATCCCCGACGAATCTGGAGGTTTCATTAACCCAACTAACCTTAAAAAAAACGATCACAGCATCTGGTCTGATATCTGAATACAGAATAAATAATCTTCGATTTAAAATTGTAAATTTACAGCGGCTAAAAATAAATAAATCTGAAATGTTATACACGATGTCCGCGCTTTCTTCGCCCAGAAGCTAATCCCTAAAGCGGTAATTTTAGAGGTATACTTCTAGTTACAAAAATGTTTCAGATGGTTTTTTTCCACCATGTTAAAAGTTATTTTTCTAAAATTTACGAAATTTAAATTTTTATACGGTCTCTCCGTTATATAAATTATAAATTATATTTAGAACGTATGTCCACATGCTCTAACACATGAAGAAAACATTTTTTTACGAGAAAAACTTAAGACGTAAACGAAGTTATGATACTTTGAATTTTATATTTCAGCGTTTTCCGCACTAAAAACACACTTTCCGTTTTTAACGCCAGAAGAGACTGAAAGTTCATAAAATACCATAATCCGGTAAATGAAAGGAAAAATACCATAATCCGGCAAGCATTGATCATATCAGGATACGAGTTTCAAAACTCGCCTTATCAGAGTTGTTAAATGCCGGGTTTTTTTTCAGAAAAAACCCAACCCACTCCACTGGGTTTTATCTGGGGTGCTGGGTTAAGTTAAGGGAGGCGGTTCAGAATGTTTGGAAAAAGTGTAGTTACTACTAAATACAATTTAAAGTAACTAATTGATTACAAAAATATATAAATATATGACAATAATTAAAATTATGCTTTGCTTTTAGGTAAATTGATTTTTAGTAATTTTCACAATGAAATTATCATTAAAGTACTATACTAATACTAGTGCTTAATCAGAACTTTTAAACTAAGATTTTGTTAAGGATAAAGTATCTTTATTCATTTTAATTGAAGTGATTGCCTATATATAATAAATATTTTCTCTAGAAAAAATTCATTCTGAAAATTGAATTCTGAAAAATATTGATTGATGATGGATTGCAAGATTTTTTTTTTTCTTCTTTTGAGTTTTGCATTCAAAATGTCTTGGTATATTTATATAGCAACACATTATATAGGTTTACCCTTTTCAAAGCATTCTTCTCCCACTTACTGAAAGGACGATGATGAGGAATTTTCAAGAACAGAACAATTTATACTCACCCCCCTACCCCCCCACACACACACATTTCTAAAATCCCTTTACTTTTGAAACTGGAGTAACTTCTTTGGGAGGTTTGAGTTGTATTTCTCCTCTCCCTCTCACACTTCAGGACAATGAGGAGGAATTTCCAAGAACGTTATTATATATGAAAGTATTTTTTTTTTATTGGAAAAAATAAGTGTTTGTGATAGTTACACATACATATAGAAAATTAAGTTACAATTATGTGTTTCAAAAATTGTCATTGGGAGAATGAAGACTTTCTTTCCTCTAGATGGGGTGTGATAAACAATTTAAAGTTGAAATTTGGAAAAATCCAGTTGGGTTTTTTCATAAAAAAAACCATCCGTGTTTTTTGGGTTGGGCAAAATCATAACAACCCTGCGCCTTACCCAGAAAATCAAATGTTGGAAAGTAGCAAAATGCCTCTGACTGCGACCATTGGTTTTCATTGTAAACCAACATTTTACAATGCCAGAAATACACGATTAAACTAGTTTTTTTGGGGGGGGGGAATTGTGGTGTTTTTTCGATGTGAGTTCTCTAATAAAATATATTTATAGAGAAAAATCTATTTTTTAAATTTTGAAACTCGAGTCATCATATAAAGAGATTATTATTATACACTAATGTCCAAAAATTAATGGGCAGTGACCGGATACTTTCGATTTTACACGGTTTGGGGAATATCTACTGAAATTCTTAATAGACCGGAGGGCGGCAGCACAGTCACCTTATCGAGTTCACAACTGAAATTCCAGAACTAGTTAACCCTTAAATGCCTGATTTTTCAAAAGTCATTGTAATAATGTTTTTAAATCATGGGAAAAATACTTTAAAAAATCATATTTTGTTTTAAGTATGGTTTACAGCTAAAAAACAGTTTGTTACTAATCGGCAATACTGGTCTTTAATTGAAAAAAAAAATTCCTTGATAAAATTCCATAATATTAAACACACAAGAATTTTAGGAACTATAATAAGAAATAAATTTTACTTGCCCGCTGCAGAACAACATAGGGTATTTCGCAAGCTGCCAAACAAAACAAAAAGAACAAGTAGCAACAATTGAAAAAATAAATCTATCTTTATTCTTAAACAGTACAAGTGTTGCCATCTACATGTTGAAAATCGATTTAATAATATTTTCAGAATGTATTTTATTGGCAACATTAGGCATTATTGATTCAATATTATTTTAATAGTATTTTAGAGCCTAAATTGGGTATGTTGCCGAAAAGCAACACCCGGCATTTAAGGGTTAAAACTCGATTCGTTTATTAAAACGCAATCGGTCTGGTCATATCTTAGTGGAAAACACCTGAAAACCCGATTTTAGCGGTTGGCTCGTAGGTTTACCATTGTGTTTTCCTGCTCCCAGTCCTCCATGTTTTCTTACCTTTGGGTGCAGGAAAACGCAATGGTAGAGCTACGAGTAAACCGCTAAAATCGAGTTTTCAGGTATTTTCCAGCAAGATATGACTTGGCAGACCGATTGCTTTTTAATAACGAGTTATTTTATAGAATAACGATAGCCTAATCATTAAAGTACTAAAGAAGGCACGCTAAAGCGTTTTTAGCCGGTTTGCTTGGTTTTAGTCTGTTTTAAACCGGTTATGGCTGATTTGCGATCTCTGTCTGCAATCTTTGCAATCGGTCTGGTCATATCTTAGTGGAAAACACCTGAAAACCTGATTTTAGCGGTTGACTCGTACACTGTTAAAAATATCGTGAAAAATTACCTCTGTTTATAAAGGCTATCTATTTTCTGACCAATGAGAACGCTACATAAACACCTATCGAGCGTTCTGATTAGTCAGAAAATAGATAGCCTTTAAAAACAGAGGTAATCTTTCACGATATTTTTAACAATGTAGGTACAGCGCCTAGAAGATACAGTGTGGAAAACGGCTATTCCTATAATACCCTGTTCACACTGCGTTATCGGAACTATCTTAAACCTCCGAACTCTCTGAGGGAGTTCCAGAAACTCTCTGAGAGAGTTTCAACTTTCTTCGGGCTAGAGACAGTCACGACCATTCACTCTCGCTGGCTGTAAAGCTTCGCATTAACTGATTGGGTGTTGCGGGAGGGTTTATCTTAAGCGCATGCGCAAACAACACAGTGACGTTCACTGAGTTATCTTAAGTGAATTTTTCCATGTGAACAGGTTTCCAATTCCGGGAGGGTACCACCTCAAAATTAAGAGAGTTTGGCGGCCTAAGATATCTTAAGTATCGTAGTGTGAACATAGTATAATGCTTTAAAAAGTGCTAAAAACTTGTATCCCATAAATCTCCAACAATGCTCAGCGGCAATATGCTGATGCGAGTGCCATCTCGTAACTCTTTTCAATATAAACCCTGTGTTTTCAAAAATTATAGAATGTTAAATATCGGAAACTATCGTTGTTAAATCACTACGATGGCGCTACGATCGATATCTTGTTATTCAGCATCGTTGTCCATTTACGGGATTCAATTTTTTAGCCGTTTTCCACACTGTATCTTCTAGGCGCTGTAATGTAGGTTTACCATTGTGTTTTCCTGCTCCCAGTCCTCTATGTTTTCTTACCTTTGGGTGCAGGAAAACGCAATGGTAGAGCTACGAGTAAACCGCTAAAATCGAGTTTTCAGGTATTTTCCACCAAGATATGACTTGGCAGACCGATTGCTTTTTAATATGCGAATCGAGTTTTAACTAATTATTTTAATAGTATGCAGCATCTGCAAGAGTTATTGGAAATTCGCAGTTTTCTGTTATTTAATGAACATTAAGTTCAAACTGAAACGATAGATGGCAGCACACATCAGCGCACTGATTCTCTCTCCAGACTCTCTCAGAACTCTCGTGTGGACTCAGTTGATAGAATTTCATGTATTGTCTCACAATTATTGATAGATTTACTCGTTGGGTGGAGGCAGAGCCTCTTAAAAATATCGAAGCGGAGACCGTTTCTAGTGCATTTTATAAAGTTTGGATTGCACGTTTTGGCGTACCCAAAATCATAACAACTGACCAGGGCCGTCAATTTGAATCACGTCTTTTTCGTTCCCTGGCCAACTTACTTGGTTCCAAGCATATTCATACATGTTCTTTCCACCCTCAGGCTAACGGTATGATTGAAAATTGGCATCGTACTTTAAAATCCGCACTTAAAGCATACCTGACAGATCGGTGGACGGAGATACTCCCAACAGTTTTGTTGGGGTTAAGAGCCACATTCTGCCAAGACTTAAAATGCACACCTTCAGATCTGGTGTATGGACAAACGATTCGGCTACCAGGGGAATTTTTTTCATCTCCTGCCGAAAATATTCATACTCCAAACTTTATTAAATCACTCAGGCAGTTTATGATGCAGCTACGTCCAACACCAACTCGAGCGCAAAAGCAGACTCGCTTCTTCCTGCCAATGGACTTGATGAAATGCACCCATGTTTTCATCCGCCACGACGCTGTGCGGGCACCTCTGCGACCACCATATGACGGGCCGTTTTTGGTCATCGACAGAACAGATAAATTTTTCAGAATCCAAAAAGATGGAAAAGGCTAAAGCCTACCTTCACATTAATAGAGGATGCACCAGCCACATCTACTGATGTCCAAAAAGAGGTTGACATTCCAATAGCCGAACCTACACATTAGGCTCCTGTCTCCAGGTCTGGACGTTCCATTCGTCGCCCCGTTCGTTTTTCTTAGCACATTGCTAGGAGGGGGGTACTGCAACATCTGCAAGAGTTATTGGAAATTCGCAGTTTTCTGTTATTTAATGAACATTAAGTTCAAACTGAAACGATAGATGGCAGCACACATCAGCGCACTGATTCTCTCTCCAGACTCTCTCAGAACAGAACTCTCGTGTGGACTCAGTTGATTGCCGGCTGTCGTCCAGTATGGACGTAAAAAGACTGTCTCGCGAAGCGTTTGTAGACGCACTTCAATCAATGTTTTAATAATGTAATCTGTAATTTAATTTGTAAATATAGTTGTTAAAATATAATTTAGTTACTACTAAACGCATCTTTTTTTGAATTGAAGTACATCGAGTTATTTATTAAACTGATCGAGTTAGATTCCCTAAAACGTGGAAGTGACGCGTAGCAGACACTTCAAGTATTTTAGAGCCTAAATTGGGTATGTTGCCGAAAAGCAACACCCGGCATTTAAGGGTTAAAACTCGATTCGCATATTAAAACGCAATCGGTCTGGTCATATCTTAGTGCAAAACACCTGAAAATCCGATTTTAGCGGTTGACTCGTAGGTTTAACATTGTGTTTTCCTGCTCCCAGTCCTCCATGTTTTCTTACCTTTGGATGCAGGAAAACGCAATGGTAGAGCTACGAGTAAACCGCTAAAATCGAGTTTTCAGGTATTTTCCACCAAGATATGACTTGGCAGACCAATTGCTTTTTAATATGCGAATCGAGTTTTAACTAATTCTGGAATTTCAGCCGTGAACGCGATGAGGTGATTGTCTGTACTGCCTCCTCCCCGTCTATAACGAATTGTTCTTGAACTTCGAGGATGTAAATTGTATTGTATTTTACGATTTAACGAGTTATTTTATAGAATAACGATAGCCTAATCATTAAAGTATTAAAGAAGGCACGCGAAAGCGTTTTTAGCCGGTTTGCCTGCTTTTAGTCTGTTTTAAACCGGTGTAGCTGGTTTTAGTCTGTTTCAAACCGGTTATGGCTGATTTGCAATCTTTGTGTATGCTGCATCTCTTAGACCTCTTAGTGCTATTACACAAGGGGTCAAAGTCGCTTCAAATTCCAAGCGTCTCCATGTTATCCTATGGCTCCAGGGGAATCGCTTCAAAAGCAAGCAACTTTCTTCTGTCGGCGCGTTTTTGACGCCTGAAACGAAGCGAGTCGCCATTAACAGCCAATCAAATGCCTGGAAATCTGACGATGGAAAAACATTTCCCGAACAGCCAATGAAATGTTTGGAAAACGAAAAAAGTGGCTTTCAAAAGCGGGAAATCAGACGAGTCGCAAGCGATTTTTGTCACTTGGAACTTTTACGTGTAATAACACTGTTAGGCCGGGATTGCGGTGCCTCGCTTAAGGTCAACCTACTGATTACGATATGAACAAAGCGTAAACCGTATGGCAGTGCCTCGCGATCTTACGCTAACGTGAAAGCTGTCTTAGGATAAAGCGCAAGTAGATGCACGCAACCACAACAAATCTAACTTCGGTCTCCGATAGGTTGACTGCAGGAGCTTTTGCGCTGAGGGACTGCAATACGAGGTTGAGATCGATCGTAGGAACGTAAGATTTAAGATAGCGAGGCATTACAATCCCAGCTTTAGTCTGTTGCTAACTCTCATTCAGTGTCCATGTTTTGTCGATATGTATATTGGACTTGCATAAATTTGTAAACGGTGTATTTGTTAGAATTGTCAAGTTGCTTCGGAAAGTAAATAAAATATTTCCATAGTTCATAGTCCAAGAGCCGACAGCACAAAAACGTATGTTATCAAGCACAAGAAAAAAACATTTATTTTATGGGAGAGTAGAAGTAGGGGAATCTAATGATCCATGTCTACCGGAAGTGAAGTGGTGCATAAGCTAAAAATTAATACCACCAGTGGTTCACTCGTAGGTTTATCATTGTGTTTTCCTGCTCCCAGTCCTCTCTGTTTTCATATCTTTGTTTGTAGGACAAGTACAATGATAAATCTAAGAGTGAACCACTGGTGGTATTAATTTTTGGCTTATGCACCACTTCACTTCCGGCAGACATGGATCATTAGATTCCCCTACTTCTACTCTTCCATAAAATAAAGGTTTTTTTCTTGTGCTTGATAAAATAGGTTTTTGTGCTGTCGGCTCTTGGACTATCAGACTTTAATGGTTATTGTATCACTTATAGACCGGGAGGCAGCAACACAGACAATCATCTCATCGAGTTCACGGCTAAAATTTCAGAATTAGTTAAAACTCGATTCGCATATTAAAACCCAATCGGTCTGCCAAGTCATATCTTGGTGGAAAACACCTGAAAACCCGATTTCAGCGGTTGACTCGTAGGTCTGCCATTCTGTTTTCCTGCACCCAGAGTGATGAAAACATGGAGGATTGGAAGCAGGAAAACACAATGGTAAACCTAAGAGTCAACCGCTAAAATCGGGTTTCCACCAAGTTATGACTTGGCAGACCGATTGCGTTTTTTAATATGTGAATCGAGTTTTAACTAATTCTGTAATTTCAACCTTGAACTCAATGAGGTGATTGTCTGCGCTGCCGCCTCCGGGTCTATTATAATTGCGATATCAACCAAAAACATTTTACTTATCTTTAGGAAGCAACTTTTTCTAAACAAGAAGAAATCGTCTGCCGACAAAT
Organism: Maratus speciosus; assembly: GCA_963932465.1. Classification (NCBI taxonomy): domain Eukaryota; kingdom Metazoa; phylum Arthropoda; class Arachnida; order Araneae; family Salticidae; genus Maratus; species Maratus speciosus. The sequence continues at coordinate 492,397,516 of OZ010794.1, forward strand.
TGACATCTACAAATATTAGATAGTAGTATTTTTTAATTATTAATTTTTAACCACTGAAACTGAACAAAAACATATTTAAGTTTTTTGCATATATCTATAGAATTATTGCCCTATATTATATACTAGCAAACCCCGCGGCTTTGCTCGCGTAATAGTTGAAATATGCCAAGTGATATTTGCATGACTATTTTTTATTAGAAGAACACTTTTTGTAATAATTCAAAAATTACAAATTAAGCCACAGTTTGACTAAACTTCATTATAAAAGTGCAATAGACAGAAATGAGATTTTAATTAATAAACTAAAACTAATTCCAAATAAATGATCATTTAGAAAGTATTTTGAGACTTTTATGTTCATTTCACACGCTCATTTCAGTATTCATTTGAAGTTTTGAATTTTTTAGAAACCATCTTAACGCATTTACATCTTTTTGTCTAACAGTCTACCCCCTCTCTGCTGCTAGTGGCACCAACATCAAATGCCGAAACAGAGTTGAAATAGAATGTCTCGAAAAATATTGAAACAGAGACTCTCACCATTAATTTGCCTACGTTAACCTTAAAATTGGTTGGTATTTCCTAATATTCTGTAGAAAACGGATGTTTTTAAAGGCTTTCTTGTTGTTCCTGTCAACCAGGTGGTAGTGACATCGGCATAAAATATAGCCCGTATAGGATCAGGGACTATCACTCTTGATTCGCAACCAATAACTTCTGTAATCGGTTTATTATTTCCTGAGATTCCATAGAAATCGAAATTTAGGACTCTTTTAGAATGCTTTTCGCTCCTTCTCTTCGCTTCACCCTTTTTAATTTTGAATTTATTTTCGACTGTTCTTAGAGGATATTTATATTTTACAAGTAACTACCGTGCTGTATTTAAAGTTTCTAGACTCTTCTGTACTCCAGAAATCGCAATTTAGAACGTTTTTTGCTCCTGCAACCCTCTAGGGTTGTGGCACCGACATAAAATATAGCTTATGTTTGAGCAGGTTCTATCACCATCAATTTGCAACCATTATTTTTGAAAACGGTTTCGTATTTCATACGACTGCATAAAAATCGTAATTTTCAACGCTTATAGAACGCTTTTCACTCACTTCATCCTTTTAAATTTGGAATTTTCTTTCGACAATTCTTAGAAAGCAATTGCATCTTTGAAGTAATTACCATTCCAAATTTAAAATGTTAGACCCCCCCCCCCCCCTCAGGAACACAAAAAACGCAATTTAGAACATTTTTTGCTCCTGTAAGCCCCAGGTTTAATTGACAACAGCGTAAAATATAGGCTATAATGGAGCGGGAACTGTCACCATCAGTTTGAAACCATTACTTCTGAAATTGGTTTATATTTCCTGAGATTGCGTAGAAATGGCTATTTAGAACGTTTTTAGAACGCTTTTCGTTTATTTACACCTCTTTTAAATTTCAAATTTTTAAGGAACTCTTCTCACAGATCATTTACATCTCATAAGTAATTACCATGCCAAATTTCAAGTTTCTAGCCCATTCAGTATCACAAAAATCACAATTTAGAACGTCTTTTAAAATGCAACCGCAAGGTGGTAGTGACGCCGACATGAAATAGAGCCTATGTTGTAGCAAGAGCTGTCATCATCAATTTCAACCATTACTTTTGAAATCGGTTGGGCACTTTCTGAGATTGCGTAGAAATCGCAATTTAGAACATTTTTTAGAACGTTTTTTGTCCATTTTCACCCCTTGTAAATTTCGAATTATTTAGCAAATGTTCTTAGAGATCATTTATGTCTTAAATATAACAACCATGCATAGTTTCAAGTTGCTAGCCCCAGCAGTATTACAAAAAACGCAATTTAGACAGTTTTTCGGTCCTTCACACCCTTTGGGGTAGTGGTACCGAAATGAAATACAGCCTATCTTGCAGAGAGGGCTGTCACAATCGTTTTCACACCATTATTTTTTAAATCGATTCGGTACTTCCTGAGATTGCGTTGAAATCGTAATTTAGAAAGTTTTTTAGAACGCTTTTACTTGCATTTGCACCACTTTTAAATTTTGATTTTTTAGGAAATGTTCTTAGAAATCATTTGTATCTTATAAATAACTGCCCTGCCTAATTTCAGGATTCTAGGCCCTTCAGTAACACGAAAATTGCAATTTAGAACGTTTTTTGCTTCTTGAACCCTTAGGTGGTAGTGACACCGACATGAAATATAGCCTATGTTGGAGCAAGGGTTGTCATCATCAATTTCCAACCATTACTTTTGAAATAGGTTGGGTACTTTCCATATTTGCGTAGAAATCGCCATTTATAACGTTGTTTAGAACACTTTTCGCGCATTTCCAACGCTTTTAAATTTCGAATTTTTTAAGAAATGTTCGTAGAGATCATTTATATCTTGTAAGTAACTACCATTCAAATTTCATGTTTCTAGGCCCTTCAGTAACACAAAAATTGCATTTTCGAACGTTTTTTTGCTCCTGCACCCCGATTGGGGTAGTGTCACCAACATAAAATATAGCCTATGTTGGAGCAAGTGTTGTCACCATCATTTTGACACCATTATTTTTTAAATCGTTTTGGTACTTGAGATTGCGTAAAAATCGCCATTTAGAACGTTTTTTAGAACGCTTTTTGCGCATTTTCAGCCCTTTTAAATTTCGAATTTTTTAAGAAATGTTCTTAGAGATCATTTATATCTAATAAGTAACTACCATGCCAAATTCCATGTATCTGGGCCCTTTAGAAACACAAAAATCGCAATTTCGAACATTTTTTTGCTGCTGCAACCCATTTAGGTGTAGTGGCACCGGCATAAAATGTAGCCTATGTTGGAGCGAGTGTTGTCACCATCATTTTGACACCATTATTTTTGAAATCGGTTTGGTACTTCCTGAAATTGTGTAAAAATCGGCATTTAGAACGTTTTTTAGAGCGCTTTTTGCGCATTTTCACCCCTTTTTAATTTCGATTTTTTTTAAGAAATGTCCTTAGAGATCATTAGTGTCCTATAAGTAAGTACCATTCCAAATTTCATGTTTCTAGGCCCTTCAGTAACACAAAAATCGCATTTTTAGAACGTTTTTTGCTCCTGCACCCCCCTTTGTCCCGTGGCACGAACATAAGATATAGCCTATGTTCTAAGTTGGACTAACACCATCATTTTGATACCATTACTTTTGGAATCGGTTCGGTAGTTCCAGAGCTTACTTCCTATAAATAAACAATTTTTACTTCTTTATAATATTAATACAGATATACAGGGTCTGTTCTGAAATTAGTAGGACTCATTTAAAAAAAAAAAAAAAAAAAAAAAACATTGGCACTTCGGGTGTGCCAATAGAAGTGAAAACTTCAACAATTACGTGTGGTGTTTTTTTAATCGTCAGGAAATATGTTTTATTGTGCAGGAAATACTTTTAAATGTAGTGTTTTTTTATTCATTATTATAAACTATTACTACCAAAATTATATTACAATTTTCATTTAATGCGCCATTGTACAAGAAAAATAATGCATATAATTTTACATACAAAAATTGCAATCTATTGCTTAAAACGTAAATTTACAAAAACATGAAATATGAAAGTTAATTAATTGGTATTCTTTGAAATGAATATCAATGAAACTTATGAATTTTCATCCACAATTTCAACAACTCTTCCATCATCATCATTATCATCATCATTATTATCATTATATTCCAGAACTGATACGATAGGTTTATGGTAACTAAAATAGGAAACAAACAATTGTGATTCGAATCTACTTAAATATCTTATAAAGACTGCATCAGTTGTAGTTTTATATATCGTTGTGCTAAGATTGCGATCATTGGTCATCGTTAAATGGAATTCACTACGTAAAAATTCAATTAGTGGTAGATTTTTATCATCCGCAAAATTGATGTTGAAATCCCCACTCAAAACCATTGGCAAATCTTCAAATATCTTACCAATTTTAACTTGAAGTAATGCAGAAACATCTTTAGAATAAATAAACAAATTTTCGTACAAAAATCCTCGTATTGCATTTAAAGATTTATCCGGTGAAATATAAACGGCAACCATTGCAATTAGCTGTCCATTTTCAGAGTGGCAACGACAAACACATATATCACCGATATCAGAAGCATTAGTACTAAACATACTGGTGTACCTCGCATGCACATCCATATGATTTGTGCAAAATATGCCCATTACATCAGACAACCTTTTATAAATAGCTACTCCTGCTGCTGGGTGATCGTGTCTTTTGGAACTTGCAACAAAGTTGAAATTAGGAATGTCAATTATATCTTCGTCACCCATGTGAGTTTCTGTTAAAAGTAACACATTCATTTTTTTAACGATAGAATCTATTGCTAGATCTTGAATGTGCGCACGTAAACTTTTACAATTAAATGAAATAAATTTTGTGTGTGTTCCTGTGTGAACGCCGGGAGAAAAAGTGAGTTTTAGCTTCGTTCTTCTTTTGCGGATTGAGCTGAAGAGGGAAAAGTTCCTGTCATTCACCGCTTGGCGCGCTAGTGTCTATGTGCCAAAATGCTAGCATGTCGGTTACGTAACAGTGTCTCCAAATCAGTGGTTTTTCTCCATCTAAAAAAAAAGTTCAACGCGCCTAAAGAAGTTTTCACTTCAAAAATTATTCATGAGAATAGTACAAACTATTTGAATTTTTCAAAGCAGCACTCTTCCGCATCTACACACTGTTGCCAACGAGTTTTCCCGTTTTCGTACGTCTCCAGGAACGCCTGGAGCGGAATGCTGTTTAGCTCCCTCGTCACGGCCTGATGAACCGTCTCTACCGAGCCGTGATGCTTCCCCTTGAGCGTCGATTTTATTCTCGGAAATAGAAAAAAAGTCTGGCGGGTCCAAGTTGGGGCTATAGGGGGGATAAGGCAGCGTTGCTACATTATGCTGGGCAAGATACTTCACTACGCGAAACGCTGTGTGGCTCGGCGAGTTGCCATGGTGCAGCCGCCAATTGTTGGCGATGGCTGGGTGGACACACAATTCATCAGCAATCATTCTGATACTCATCCTACGATCACTGTTCAGTAAATTTTTCACTTGCGACACATTTTCTTTGGTCTTTCTGGTCAAAGGGCGTCCGGAGAGGTCGTCGTCTTCCACTCCTTCTCTACCTTCTCGGAACAGCTTGTGCCACTCAAAAACACCCGATCTACCCAAGACAGCATCGCCGTAGGCCTCCTTAATCATGTCGTGAGTATCTTTGCCCGTTTTACCAAGCTTTACACAAAATTTGATATCGTATCGCTGCTCCAGAAAACGCTCCATGATTCTCTGTGACGAGGCGTTTCGACAGGGGTTCACATTATAGTCCAAGAGCCGACAGCACAAAAACCTATGTTATCAAGCACAAGAAAAAAAACTTTATTTTATGGAAGAATAGAAGTAGGGGAATCTAATGATCCATGTCTGCCGGCAGTGAAATGGTGCATAAGCCAAAAATTAATACCACCAGTGGTTGACTCGTAGGTTTATCATTGTACTTGTCCTACAAACAAAGATATGAAAACAGAGAGGACTGGGAGCAGGAAAACACAATGATAAACCTACGAGTGAACCACTGGTGGTATTAATTTTTAGCTTATGCACCACTTCACTTCCGGCACACATGGATCATTAGATTCCCCTACTTCTACTCTCCCATAAAATAAAGGTTTTTCTCTTGTGCTTGATAACATACGTTTTTGTGCTGTCGGCTCTTGGACTATTATAAGCAACCTGCTCTCTTCAACGGTCGAGAGCCAACTGCCGATTTTCCCCAGCATTTACAATATCGCGTGACATTGTTTTTCCCGAGATGCAACACAGCCGACGTTGTCGCCTTTCGCACGCCGTGCTTCATCCATTTAATAATACATCCATGATATCCCCCTCCACCGATCGTGTGCACGTAGACCGCCTCTCGTCCGCCCGTTCACTCAGGAAAAAACCAGCCCTACTAATTTCAGAACAGACCTTGTATATATGTCTATATTACATATAGACATAGAGCAAATAATTTTAAAGAAGAAACACTGATTTTCAAATTCTAACTTATTCTTAAACACGACGCGCTAAAATTTTTCACAAAGCCACTAAAGACAGAATGAATAAGCAAAAAAAAAAAAAAATGTCATTTGGTAAGCATTTATTTTAAATCACAAATCTGAAATGTTTCTTGCTAGGTTCGCCAAATGACGTCGTTTTAATCCAATTTCGTCAAAATGATTTCATTTGCGTTGCAGCAGCTTCGAAATAAAAAGTCAAATCTCAAAAGAACGCAATCCTTTTTATAAACATACATATACAATGGTACTACAATTCATGTAGGAGCTCCCTCGATATATCTCGCCAGACCTTCCGATCTCTAGCCTTTAATTTATAATTTGGTTTTGTGTTAGATCTTTCTCTACCTCTTCTATCCATCTCTTCCTGGTTCTACCAATACTTATTTTCCCTATTAATTTACCATTACATATCTTCTTTGTGCTTCTCTCATCCCTCATTCTGATTAGGTGGTCCAACCATTGCATTCTTCTTATTTTAATAGTATTTATTAAATCTTTCTCGTTATATAACTGTTCAATCTCCATATTTCTCCTGATACGCCATGTATTGCCTTCCTTAATAGGTCCAAAAATTTGTCTTAGGATGTTCCTTTCTCAAGTAATAAGTAATTTTTCATCTTTCTGTGTAGTGGTCCAGGTCTCACTACCATAAATTACTATTGTTTTTATAACAGTTTTATAAATTTTAAGTTCAATTGTTTGGAATATTAGAGATGATTTTAGGATGTTTTGAAGAGAAAAATAGCATCTATTTCCAGCTGTAAGTCGAGATTTTTATCTCTGCTTCTAGCATATTATAACAGGTGATCATAGATCCTAAATATTTAAATTCTGTGACTTCATTAAATTATAATTCATTATTTATAGTTAACGTTGCTGTTGCCTGTGATTTCATTCAGTCTATTTTCGTGTATTTTGTTTTTTCTTTATTAACTTCGAGGCCTAGTTTTCCCCCTTCAGTTTCTAGTTTATTGCAAGTTTCAATCAAGACTTTCTTATTTCTAGCAATTATACCAACATCATCTGCAAATGCAAGGATTTGTAGGGAGCGATTCATAATAGTACCCCTGTTGTTGTAGATGCTTCTAATTATTTTCTCCAGGCATAAATTAAAAAGAATTGTCGAGAGAGCATCACCTTGCTTTAAACCTGAATTCACTGTAAATTCTCTTGAAAGTCTTCCCTGTACTTTAGCTTTTGTATTTTCTAGTGTTAATTTAATAAGTTTAACTATTTTATCAGGTATTTTAAATTCCTTTAATTTTTCAAATAACTTATTTCTGTTAAAACACCAAATAAAATAAACTAAGACAAACTTGAGCACAGTTAAAAAATAAAATTTATAAAGACAATAAAAAACAATTAAAAATACAATATGTAAACGTTTCGCCAAGCGACACGCAAGGCATCATCAGTACAAAGAATATCCATTGCATTTCAAACGTCAGAACAAATCAAGAACAGTTACAGTTAGCTATTTTAAAAACAAACAATATTCGCTAGGGACAGAACGAGCATCATTCAAAGCATGCGACCGCAATTCAGTGAACCAAGCCTCAAGGAGCAATCTACCATGGTAGTTGTTGCAACCAGATTTCAAAATACTGGCGTTCGCAATGAGCGGAATGTGATTCGTTTGAAGTGAATGCTGGACAATTTTTGAATTCAAATTACTCTTTTTTAATGCACCAGTATGTTCTTTTAGGCGAATTTCCATTGATCTACCAGTTTCACCAATATAAACACTATTGCAATCTTTACAAGGAATAATATAAACAACACCGGGTAATTTAGACTTATCATATTGAAATTTATGCTTATTGAAAAAGGAACTCAATTTATTAATAGGTTTAAAAGAAACCCCAATATTGAAAGATTTTAGAATGCCAGAAATTTTTTCAGAAATGTTCTTATAATAAGGGATACAGATAAAGGAGCTAGGTTTACTACGTTGAAAAGGGGGGGGGGGGTAGAATTTACAAAATTTAAAGTATTTTTAAAGATTTTTTTAACAAGACTAATAGAGTAGCTATTATTAACCAAATCACGATAAATTTTACATTTCTCTATTTCAAAATCATTACTGGAATTGCAATATTTTATGGCTCTGAAGGCTAAAGTCTTAATAACGGTTATTTTATGGCTGAAAGGGCGTATTGAATTGAAATTAGTATACTGACCAGTAGAAGTAGGTTTTCTGTAATCAGTAGTGGTGACAGATTGAGAGATATCAGTCGTGAGTCTGCGGATTAGAATGTCAAGAAATGGTAATTCAGCATTATTTTCTATTTCAACAGTAAACTTAATAGGGTTACCAATAGAGTTAGAAATCGTGAGAATATCATTTAAGTCTGCTTCTTTCACTATCAAAATAATATCGTCGACATAACGTCTCCAAAAAAGAATACGTGGACCAAGTTCAGAATTAATAATATTTTCAATATTCTGCATTACAAGTTCAGCAATTACAACAGAGAGGGGGGATCCCATAGCGGTACCAGAAATTTGACTATAAAAGCAGTTATTAAATACAAAACAGTTTGAGGTCAAACAAAACGTAACCAATTCAACAATCTCTTCGACATTAAAATCAGTAGGGTGTGTAGGAATAGGCCAGATATCTTTAATAACTTTACAGACAAGATCAAAAGGGATTGAAGTAAACAGCGAAACAACATCGAGAGAAGCCATGATGTAACCGATAGGGAATACAAAACTCTGTAAATCATCAAGAAATTTGTAAGGTGAATTAAGACTGTAATTGGAGTTTAAAGTAAGAGGTTTAAGAAGTGCGGATAAGTAGCTAGAAAGACTATATAAAGGGAATTTTGAAAAATCAATAATGGGGCGGAGAGGGACATATGGTTTATGAATCTTAGGTAACCCATAAAAACGAGGGACAAGACCGGTGTAACATTTCAGTTTCGAAGCATAATTTGGGGGGGATTTTTTTAAGTTTTTCAAATTTGGAAATAATAATGTTCATCTTACGTTGAATGGAAGGAGTTTGATCTTTCTTAAGTACAGAATATCTATTTACATCGTCAAGTAGTTCATGAGCCTTTGAATCATAAGCATCTTTATCCATAACAACAGTAGTTCTACCTTTATCGGCTCTTGTAATTATAATCGAATTGTCCGATCTCAGTCGAATCTCTAGTTTCTCTCTGCTGCCATCGCTCTTAACTACGGCTTATTACGTTCTTACCTTCGTTTCCTACATTATCACCTCCCGAAACTTTTTAGCTTTGTTGATCCGTATGATTGTCTTCGTATCCTGGATTTTTTAAAGTACAGTAATTACATTCTGAAGTTGAACTTGGATAAGAAATATGCCAATAAATTTACTAACCTCCTTATGAAGGCTACTCCTGAATCTTCTACTGTTACATCGATTAACGATAATTGGGTCATGAATATTTCGTCTAAAACTTTATCAGTGTCTGAATCTGCTTTACTTAATAAAGGCTTGAATTATTCTCTGGGTTCTACGAAATTAGATATTCCCGATTTACTTGCTTCTGCTGAATCCACTATTATGGGTTCTTGCCCATTGTTAAGACATGATATTAGACGTAGTATTTCTACATCTATCTTAAACTCTAATTACTCCATTCCTGCTGGTGCTGAAGATTCCTTGCGTATTATCAAGAGACTGAGATCGGACAATTCGATTATAATTACAAAAGCCGATAAAGGTAGAACTACTGTTGTTATGATAAAGATGCTTATGATTCAAAGGCTCATGAACTTGACGATGTAAATACATATTCTGTACTTAAGTAAGATCAAACTCCTTCCATTCAACGTAAGATGAACATTATTATTTCCAAATTTGAAAAACTTAAAAAAATCCCCCCAAATTCTACTTCGAAACTGAAATGTTACACCGGTCTTGTCCCTCGTTTTTATGGGTTACCTAAGATTCATAAACCATCTATACCTCTCCGCCCAATTATTGATTTTTCTAAATCCCCTTTATATAATCTTTCTAGCTGCTTATCCGCACTTCTTAAACCTCTTACTTTAAACTCCAATTACAGTCTTAATTCACCTTACAAATTTCTTGATGATTTACAGAGTTTTGTATTCCCTATCGGTTACATCATGGCTTCTCTCGATGTTGTTTCGCTGTTTACTTCAATCCCTTTTGATCTTGTCTGTAAAGTTATTAAAGATATCTGGCCTATTCCTACACACCCTACTGATTTTAATGTCGAAGAGATTGTTGAATTGGTTAAATTTTTGTTTGACCTCAAACTGTTTTGTATTTGATAACTGCTTTTATAGTCAAATTTCTGGTACCGCTATGGGATCCTCCCTCTCTGTTGTAATTGCTGAACTTGTAATGCAGAATATTGAAAATATTATTAGTTCTGAACTTGGTCCACGTATTCTTTTTTGGAGACGTTATGTCGACGATATTTTTTTGATAGTAAAAGAAGCAGACTTAAATGATATTCTCACGATTTCTAACTCTATTGGTAACCCTATTAAGTTTACTGTTGAAATAGAAAATAATGCTGAATTACCATTTCTCGACATTCTAATCCGCAGACTCACGACTGATATCTCTCAATCTGTCACCACTACTGTTTACAGAAAACCTACTTCTACTAATCAGTATACTAATTTCAATTCAATATGCCCTTTCAGCCATAAAATAACCGTTATTAAGACTTTAGCCTTCAGAGCCATAAAATATTGCAGTTCCAGTAATGATTTTGAAATAGAGAAATGTAAAATTTATCGTGATTTGGTTAATAATAGCTACCCTATTGGTCTTGTTAAAAAAAATCTTTAAAAATACTTTAAATTTTGTAAATTCTACTCCCCCCCCCCCTTTTCAACGTAGTAAACCTAGCTCCTTTATCTCTATCCCTTATTATAAGAACATTTCTGAAAAAATTTCTGGCATTCTAAAATCATTCAATATTGGGGTTTCTTTTAAACCTATTAATAAATTGAGTTACTTTTTCAATAAGCATAAATTTCAATATGATAAGTTTAAATTACCCGGTGTTGTTTATATTATTCCTTGTAAAGATTGCAATAGTGTTTATATTGGTGAAACTGGTAGATCATTGGAAATTCGCCTAAAAGAACATACTGGTGCTTTAAAAAAGAGTAATTTGAATTCAAAAATTGTCCAGCATTCACTTCAAACGAATCACATTCCGCTCATTTCGAACGCCAGTATTTTGAAATCTGGTTGCAACAACTACCATGGTAGATTGCTCCTTGAGACTTGGTTCACGGAATTGCGGTCGCATGCTTTGAATGATGCTCGTTCTGTCCCTAGCGAATATTGTTTGTTTTTAAAATAGCTAACTGTAGCTGTTCTTGATTTGTTCTGACGTTTGAAATGCAATGGATATTTTTTGTACTGATGATGCCTTGCGTGTCGCTTGGCGAAACGTTTACATATTGTATTTTTAATTGTTTTGTATTGTCTTTATAAATTTTATTTTTTAACTGTGCTCAAGTCTGTCTTAGTTTATTTTATTTGGTGTTTTAATGGTTTTTAAATTCAGACGTTAAATGCATATGTACTGTAACTTATTTCTGCTTATACTGTCATAGGCTTGTTTAAAATGAACAAACAATTGGTGCAAATTAATATTTTGTTCATAGAATTTTTCAAGGATGTTCCTAATGCTAAAAATTTGATCCACCGTTGATCTTCCTTTTTTAAAACCACACTGATAATCACCTATTACCATTCCAGCATACTGCTGTAATCGCTTTGCACCTTATTATAAATGAAGTTTTAAAAAGTGCATTTTAATTTAACTTTAAATACTACATCATAATATGGTTTATTACTTGAAATTCAGTAATAAAACTAGGTTTTCACTTTCAACAAAAAAAATCGCAAGATCTCATGCAGTTTAAATGCAACACAGCGGTTTGCTATGCCAACTAGTTAATATAAGAATTAAATACAATCAGAACAGATTGACTTTATTCATGCTGTTAACATCGCGGCCAGCAATAGACTGCCGTTAGCTGGTCAGAATATAAATAAACAAATGTGCGGTTGCTGGTAGCACCATCCCTTGGCCAACAAACTCATCTACAGCACAGTATGAGCGTTGCGTACATAATATATATAACGGCGTGTTTATTTCGCGAAAAACCGTCGAAAAAGCGTAGCTGGGTTTAGCCACGTGATTTAGCACAAACCCTGTCGAGATCTGATGATCAGAGTTTTAATTCAGGGTTTACACGATTCACGGTGGGACGTTTTGACGATCTAGGTGGACAAAATTACTTCGTTGAAGTTTAATTAGTTTTTGCTGTATTTTTGAATGCATCACTATTAAAATACTCAAACAGTGATAACTATTTGGTTATTTAATAACAATGTCTTAAAATAAAAATACAAGGTACACACTAAAGTCCTTTCCCATCCTCTTAACTGCGAACGACTGCACCTATATTCATAAACGTGGTGTCTAGGTATAGTAAAGAGGCTATGCGCTACTAGATGAGACCGCTTACAGCGTCACCTGGTGCAAAATGGCGGCATTAGCGTTCCTATCGCGAAAACGGTTCGAAATATGGGATAAAAGTGAATGACAAATTTGTAGAGCATCATCGATTTAGTTCAAAAGGACAGCTTGTGAACATGAATGTTAAATGAATCTCGTTTTCGAGATAGGAATACTAATTCAGCTGTTTTGCACCAGGTGACGCTGGAAGCGGTGTCATCTGATAGAGCATAGCCACTTTACTATACCTAGACACCGTTTTATGAGTATAGCTACAACCGTTCGGCAATTAAGAGTGTTGGAAGGACTTTAGTGGGCACCTTGTATATATGCATTACAAATAATGCGTTAAACATACTTATTTTACAATTAAGTAAAAAACAATTTAATGCACACATGTAAGTTAACATTCATTTCTGTTTTGTATTTTTGTCTACTCAGAATTTCTTGAGAATTTTGTGTAGTCATCCTGAAAAATTAAACTTTTTAAAATAAAATCGTATTAAAAAAAACTTTAGTATTTTGTGGTACCCTGTAAAACATATAAATGCTACCAAAATTATTTTCGGTTGAAAAAATGCTGTTGTGTGAATAAATAACCTATATAAATTTTATTAAATTTGAAATAAAATTTCTGTATATAGACGGTAATGTATTCGAATTTTTTATGTGTCCCTGTAAAAGAAATACAGTTGCTATGCACTTTGTTTTCAATTTAAAAAATGTTATTGTGTATCTCAAAAACCTATAGTAATTTGTAGAAATTTAATTAAAATTAAATTTTCTGCTTTTTAGCAACAATCTTTCCGCGATTTTTTGTGTGGCCCTGTAAAAAATTCATAATTTATACGTTCGTCAAATTATAATTTAATAGAATCGTCATCGGGCAAACACACGTAGGCAAAGTTTTAGCTCAATCAGATAACTGAATGTGGTTTAAAATTGTCTTGCAAGATTTGAACTAAACTTTTATGTGGCCCTGTAAAAAAAAGTAACTACTACGTTCCATAAATTATAATAATATCGCATTGTCATCAGAATTACATATCCTGAGCAAAGTTCAAGCAATCAGATTATTGAAATTGGTTTAAAATTAACTTGCAAGTTTTAATCTAAATTTTTGTGAAGCCCTGTAGAAACAGTATTCAAAACAAACTTCTGCGTTCTTTAAATCATAATAATATTGTATTGTCATTCAAATTATACATGTATTCATTGTTTCGGCTCAATAGGATAATAAAAAGTGATTTAAATTTGACTTGCAAGATTTGAACTGAACATACATACATGCACTGAAAGTTAATATTATGCTTGCTTATAATTAAAAACTTACTGATCTGCAGCTATCTGCAACAGTTTGTTTAAATTTTCAATACTTTAGGAATGGCGCTTTGATTTTAAAAAATGCTTATCTATTATCTATATTATAAAGGACAAACATATCTGTGCGTAACGCATACGTCATTTTCCGAATGGCAACACTTTGAAATTTGAAATGAAATTTCGCTTTTACAATTTTTGCTACTGCAAATTTTTAAACTTCTAAACATCCCACATTTTAAATGTTTACACCGTCGTATGCAGAAAAAAATGCACATTTAAATGCAATTTGTTTGAAAGCTGTATCTCAATTTGTTTTTGAGATATTAATTTTTTTATAGTTTTTAATACCAATTTTCTAATCGTGGCAACTCACTACTTCATTTCTATTAAAAGTGGATTAGTTATCTTTATTGATTATATTCTTACTGATGCCATTTTCTCATTACAATTAAAAATATATTTTTAAAAATTTGAACAGAAAATGACGTTACGCTTTAAAAAAGACAATTTCCCTGATGATGCTGTTATATTTCACTATTTTTTCATTTCGCTGATATTGAGTTTGAGTCAATAGGCAAAATATTTCAGCGACTGAAAATGGCGTCATATTTAAAAGTAAACGATAATTTTATTTGATAGTTATAAATTTCTGGAATTTTTACGCGCAGGTACAGAGATTATACTAAGACCTCAAATCACGAGTGGGAATTTTAACATGAAAAGTTGTAATAGTTGACAAACGTGACTTCAAGCTTGAAAATATATTTATTAATAACCTATTGCGCATTAAAATGTTTTTAAATGGTTAATATGGATGTGAAACGTGGAAAATGACTTGATTTGGTTTAGATGTAAAGGTAGAAAAAATCTATGATTATGTCAAGGTGAAATCCTTTTTGCGGATTTTTCATTCCGTAATACCAAGCATCAATTAATAACTTAATCAAAATTACTTATCTTGATTATATTTTACTGATGACGTATATGAATTAAGTTTAATTTTTCAATAATTTTAACAGTTGAAGTTTATGAAAAAAGTATTTTGTTAATCTTAGGTTAAAATATGTCTTTGGAGAGTTAAATTAACAAGTGTAAGATGGATTTTTTATTCTAATTATTGTTGTTGATGTATTATAAATTTGATGCAACAGTTCCTTTGTAAACATATTTTTTTCGTCGAAATTCGGCGGGTTCCACCTCGTATATATAAAATCCAAACGGAAATTTCGTTCCGAACATATTTCGAGTTCTTACTGCATCGATTTTGACGAAACTTACACTGTTAGATAGATATCGTTTCAGGGAAGGTTTTAAGCTATAACACATCGTTCTACGTAGATTAGTTATAGAATTATGACAAAAAGTTCTGTTATTTTGGACGATAAGGTTACCATTTTATTTCTTGGCGAACTTTATCGTTGATGAAAAAATTGAAACGGCTCGAAAAATAAAAGAAAAGATTGTTACTAATTTTATTTAAAATTTAAAAAAAGAAAAAAAGAAATCAGTTTTAATGAGTGATGATATTAAAAAACGAAAATATTTAATTTAAACATGAAAGGAAATGTTCGTAATGCTCAAAAAATTACTCAGTTGAAATAGTGATATTGAAATAAGATTTGGCGATTTATCTTTTGCGTCTGGTTAAGAAAAATGCAACTGAAAAATTGATAAGATGACATCAAGGAAGTTCTCCATAAGCGCAAGCTGAAAAATATTTGAAAAAAAAAATATGGAATAACCTTCTCATGAGGATATATACCGGGTGTCCCAAAAAGGACTGACTGATTTTAAAATTCAATAACTTGCAAACGCTGACAGATAATAAAAAAATTCTTGCAGGAGGGTTATGCATAAGGTCAAAAGTTTTATTACAGTGATTTTCAATTTTAGTTCGATTTACAAACAATAGATGGCGCTGTAAGTAATAGTCGCTAAATTCAGGCTCGATTTTTGGTACTTCGTGGCCCGGATAATACATTTCCATCTCCTTTTTCTGCATGGAACAAGATAAAGGACCAAAAATCGAGCCTGTATTTAGCGACTATTGCTTACAGCGCCATCTATTGTTTGTAAATCGAACTAAAATTGAAAATCACTGTAATAAAACTTTTGACCTTATGCATAACCCTCCTGCAAGAATTTTTTTAATATGTGTCACCGATTGCAAGTTATTGAATTTTAAAATCAGTCAGTCCTTTTTGGGACACCCGGTATGTTTATATATAAAAAAAAAAAATCGGGAGAACCTCGATTTATTGTTCGTAAAATAATAATGAAAATTTCATTTTTTTTTTTTTTTTGTGATTTAACGCTGGTTGGCGACACAATAAAGTTTTGAATAATACTATGATCAATTTTCTTTAAGAAAAACTCTCCATACACAGTTAGTTTAAGTAAGTTTAACTCAAATAAATACATTTTTATAACTGCACTTTTGTAATATACATTTATATGTGTATATATTGAAATTTGACGATCGTAATT
Organism: Maratus speciosus; assembly: GCA_963932465.1. Lineage (NCBI taxonomy): Eukaryota > Metazoa > Arthropoda > Arachnida > Araneae > Salticidae > Maratus > Maratus speciosus. The sequence goes on from OZ010794.1 coordinate 492,413,885, forward strand.
TTGCTGTTTAGAACAAAAGTTAAATGAATTAAAATTGTTTCAAACTCAAAATTAAGGTCCGATTCTGAGCATTGGCAAATTGACTTCGATATTATTAGTGTCAGAGACAATAAGAGAAAAGTATTGTTGCCATGGAAACAACGACTTAATATCGAAATGTTTAATGATAGCATCATTCTTAATCAAAATACACTTAAAACTTATCCCGCCGGTGATACCATAAAAAATGAAATAATTACAGCAACACGCAATTTGTATCTATACTAATATTATAAAGAGGTAAAAATTGTTTATTTGTAGGAGGTTTGATTGAAATTACCGAACCGATTCCAAAAGTAATGGTATCAAAATGATGGCGTTAGTCCAACTTAGAACATAGGCTATATCTTATATCCGTGTCACTGGCCAAAAGGGGGTGCAGGTGCAAAAAACGTTCTAAAAATGCAATTTTTGTGTTACTGAAGGGCCTAGAAATATGAAATTTGGAATGGTAGTTACTTATAAGATACAATTGATCTCTAAGGACATTTCTTGAAAAAATCGAAATTAAAAAGGGGTGAAAATGCGCGAAAAGCATTCTAAACTAGTATGTTGTGGCCATCACAAAACTTTCTTCTATCTCATACATGTCAATACTTCAAAATTCACTATCTCAGTTCCAAATTAAATGGCAATCTGTGTTCATCATGAGAATTCTAAAAATATGAAATTCCGTGCATTAGTTCTCGAGGTATGACCGTCACTGAAATACTGTAAATCCAGCAAAATGCAGCATAGAAGCGCCACCTATTAGGTTATTTACACCAGAACCTAATTATCACCAACATATGTCAACGTCTAACTGAATATGAAGTTTGAGGAAAATTCGTGCATTAGTTCTTGAGATAGAGGTATTGCGCAAATCATGACAAATGCAGCATAGAAGCGCCACCTGTTGAGCGATTTCCAACAACACATAATCAGCAGCAATATTAATCAAGTTATACTTAAATCTGAAGTCTGATGAAAATTCGTGCATTAGTTCTTGAGATAGAGATATTGAAGAAATAGTTCAAAATGCAGCACAGCAGCGCCACCTATTGGGCGATTTACACCAACACGCAGTCAGCATCATTTCATATGAAGGACTAACTAAATCCGAAGTTTGATGAAAATGTGTGCATTAGTTCTTGAGATAGAGCTACTGCGAAAATAGTGTAAATCCTGCAAAATGCAGCATAGCAGCGCCACCTGTTGGGCGATTTACACCAAAACGTAAACATCATCCATTCATGTCAAGGACTAACGGAATCTGAAGTTTTATAAAAATCGGTGCATTAGTTCTTGAGATAGAGCTTTTGCGAAAATCCTGCAAAATGTCAGATAGCAGCGCCACCTGCTGGGCGATTTACACCAAAAACTAATCAGCACCAATCTATATCAGGGACTACCTGAATATAAATTTTTATTAAATTCCGTGCATTCGTTCTTGAGATAGAGCGCCCACAAAATTTGTGTCACATACAGACAGACAGACGGACAGACAGACAGACAGGCAGACAGACTCACAGACAGACATTTTGTAAAAACATGTTTTTTGGAATCTCTGACCCATAAAACGTGTAAATCCGTCGAAAACTGGAATTCGAAAATTTTCATGAAACCAATACTTTCTTCTTGTAAAGATAGAAGAAAGTAAAAACGTTCTAAGTGGCGATTTTTACGCAATTTCAGGAAGTACCAAACCGATTTAAAAAATAATGGTGTGAAAATGATGGTGACAACCCTTGCTCCAACATAGGCTACATTTTATGTCTGTGCCACTACCCCTAAAGGGGGTGCAGGAGCAAAAAAAGTTCGAAATTGCGATTTTTGTGTTACTGAAGCGCCCAGATACATGGAATTTGGCATGGTAGTTACTTATTAGATATAAAGAGAGCTCGAAATGTACCGGAGCAAACCGGAACGATGTTCCGGTTCGTGAAATTGTGACAAATATTGTTCCGGTTCGTAAAAGTATGGGAAATAGTGTTCCGGTTCGTGGAATTATTAAAAAATATTATTACAGTTTCATAGACATAGCTTCTATGCTCTCTGTAACTTTTTTTCTAATTATTTAAAATCTTGAATGCATTTTTTACTTTCTTCTATCTTTACAAGAAGAAAGTATTGGATTCATGAAAATTTTCGAATTCCGGTTTTCGACGGATTTACACGTTTTAGGGGTCAGAGATTCCAAAAAACATGTTTTTACAAAATGTCTGTCTGTGACTCTGTGAGTCTGTCTGTCTGTCTGTCTGTCTGTGTGTATGTGACACAAATTTTGTGGGCGCTCTATCTCAAGAACTAATGCACGGAATTTAATAAAAATTGATATTCAGTTAGTGCCTAATACAAATTAGTGCTGATTAGTTTTTGGTGCAAATCGCTCAACAGGTGGCGCTGCAATGCTGCATTTTTCACGATTTTCGCAATAGCTCTATCTCAAGAACTAATGCACGGATTTTGATCAAACTTCAGATTTAGTTAGTCCTTGATATGACTTGCTACTGATTAGGTGTTGGTGTAAATCGCCCAACAGGTGGCGCTGTTATGATGAATTTTGCAGGATTTACACGATTTTCCCAATAGCTCTATCTTAAGAACTAACGCACGGATTTTCATCAAACTTCAGATTAAGTTAGTCCTTGATATGACTTGCTACTGATTAGGTGTTGGTGTAAATCGCCCAACAGGTGGCGCTTCTCTGCTGCCTTTTCCACGATTGCCTCAATAGCTCTATCAATAGAACTAATGGACCAATTTTCATCTAACTTCAGATTTAGTTGTATGTTGACACAAGTTGTTGTTAATTAGGTTTTGGTGTTAATCACCCAATAGGTGGCGCTGCTATGCAGAAGTTTTCACGACTTTTGCTATTGCTCTATCTCAAAAACTAATGTATGGATTTTCTCCAAACTTCAGATTCAGTCAGACGTTGACATAAATTGTTGCTGATTAGGATTTGGTATAAATCACCCAATAGGTGGCGCTGCTAGGCATAATTTTGCTGAATTTAGACGATTTCAACGATAGTCATATCTCAAGAACTAATGCACGGAATTTCATATCGTTAGAATCCTCATGAGATGCATAGATTGCCATTAAATTTTGGCAGTGTGATAGCGAATTTTGAAGTATTAACATGTATGAGATAGAAGAAAGTTTTGGGATTGGTACATCCGACTAGTTTTAATTGGTTTTTCTACGGTTAAATATAAATTTGCTATACAGTAAAAGTCCCGATTATCCGAGTTAATAGGGACCAAGCTCACCTCGGATAAGGAAAAAACTCGTCTAAACCGAATTTACGCAAATCATCACCCACTAAGGAGATGAAATATAAATTTTCACTTAATTCAATCCATTTTATGGTACTAGTAACATTTCTTTGATGTACATTTCCGTTACTTTTAAGAAATACCGGGAATGAAATTGTTTTTTTCAATCAAACTTATACCTTTGGAATGGATCATTTTCTTCTGATGGACTGATGGCTTTCATTATGATGAAACAGCCATTATGAATGAAGTGTTAGGTGAAGATGAAAGAGCAGCCGTAAAAAGTTAGAACTCTGATTTCCTGGTCAGAAAGGGGGGAAAATGGCCATTTTTTTTTTTTTTTTTTTTTTTTTTTTTTTGAAAAAAAAAAAATTATGTCCATTTTTTCTCCCCATTCTGACCAGAAAATCAGAGTTCTAATTTTTTACGACTGCTTCTTTCATCTTCACCTAACACATCATTTATAATGGATGTTTCATCATAATGGACGCTATCAGTCCATCAGAAGAAAATAACTCGGTTAAAGTGGAAACTCGGTAAAGCGGGACTCGGATAATCGGGACTTTACTTTCAAAGGGAAAAAAAAAATAGTCGACAATAATTTTGAAATATTGTTCCGGTTCGTGGATTTTTCTATTTCGAACCTTGGATATAAATGACCTCTAAGAACATTTCTTAAAAAATTCGAAATTAAAAAGGGGTGAAAATGCGCGAAAAGCATTCTAAAAAACGTTCTAAATGGCGATTTTTACACAATTTCAGGAAGTACCAAACCGATTTAAAAAATAATGGTGTGAAAATGATGGTGACAACCCTTGCTCCAATATAGGCTACATTTTATGTCGGTGCCACTACCCCTAAAGGGGGTGCAGGAGCAAAAATGTTCGAAATTGCGATTTTTGTGTTTCTGAAGCGTCCAGATACATGGAATTTGGCATGGTAGTTACTTATTAGATATAAATGATCTCTAAGAACATCTCTTAAAAAATTCGAAATTTAAAAGGGATGAAAATGCGCAAAAAGCGTTCTAAAAAATGTTCTAAAAGGCGATTTTTACGCAAAATCAAGAAGTATCAAACCGATTTCAAAAATAATGGTGTCACATTGATGGTGACAACCCTTGCTCTAACATAGGCTACAATTTATGTCGCTGACATTACCCCCAAAGGGGGTGCAGGAGCAAAAAAACGTTCGAAAATGCGATTTTTGTGTTACTGAAGGGCCTAGAAACATGAAATTTGAAATCGTAGTTTCTTATAAGATATAAATGATCTCTAAGAACATTTCTTAAAAAATTTGAAATTTAAAAGGGGTGAAAATGCACGAAAAGAGTTCTAAAAAGCGTTCTAAATGGCGATTTCTACGCAATCTCAGAAAGTACCCAACCTATTTCAAAAGTAATGGTTGGAAATTGATGATGACAGCCCTTGCTCCAACATAGACTCGATTTCATGTCAGTGTCACAACCACCTAGGGGTTGCAGAAGCAAAAAACGTTCTAAATTGTGATTTTTGTGTTACTGAAGACCCTAGAATCCTGAAATTAGGCAGAGCAGTTATTTATAAGATACAAATGATCTCTTACACTGTAAATTTGCCAGAACAAACTCGATCACAGTGAATGTGCTGTATCTTTCTTTGGTTTCCTGACTATATTAACATGGGAAATACAGTAGTTGCGTAAAATTAACAGCACAATGTGCTGGCAATTTGGACGCATTTTTTTACAGTACAAACTGCTGGCGTCCAAACTGCCAGCACATTGTACTGTTAATTTTTACGCAACTACTGTATTTTCCATGTTA